>OU342599.1:1439769-2879538 GCA_910589645.1 Tinea semifulvella
AGACATTGAATGAGATAAGCAACTTATAAATTAAATTATTAAACTGCCTCCGTGGTCTAGCGGATTTAGACTCGGAGGTACCAGGTTCAGGTTGTTCGATACCTGGTCGGGACACAAAAATATTTATTAATGTAAAGAAATACATTTAGTTAATATTTAATTTAGTTGTGATGTTTCTCGAGTTTGGTAAGCTGGAGACATCGACGAGCTTGCCACTTGTCATGATTGGCCGGCAGTAAAGTTGGCTCAATGTGAATCCGCTTATTTATAAGCGTGGTTTCTGACCACCCGTGATGATACTTTACTTTTTTTTTTTAATAATAAAAACTAAAGTTAAGTGATAGTTTATTTGGAAAATAAGTGATTGTTAAAAAAATAGTGATTGTTTTGTGTAGTGAAACTATAATGTGCTATAGTGTAGAGTTTGGCTGTTGAGAGAATGCATTTCTAAAAGCTTGAGACAGCTACAAAATGTATCTTGATATTAAATAAAATCTTTAACACCCGTTTAATATATAATATATGTGCGTAACCCGTATATAATATATGTTAAGTCATTCTATAATTGTATATTTTTACCATTACTTTCATTGCACCTATATTTGTTTAAATTTATCCCAAAGGTTTGGCTGAAAGAGAATGTCTTCGGGCATTAAGTCCGTTGTACTTTGTGCAATAAAGTTTTTAAATAAACAAAATAATTATTTTTTCCGACTTGAAATTACAAATTATTATTACTATTTACAAAAGCATTCTCTTAGCTGCCCGACTGTAGTAAATAGTGTAGTGAACGGTTTTGTGCACACATAAATAACGCATTTTGTTAACGAGAATGATGGCATGTCTACTAAAAGGTATTCATTTTAAAAAAACTTAGATTAAAACAAAAGGAAAGATACAGTATGAAAACAAGCAAGAACCATTCTACCACGGAAGCTAGCTATTGAGCACTGATGACGTGTTTGACTTGAAAGCAAATAAAAACTGTCAATGGTTGTTTTTTTTTTTGTATTATATATATATGTCATTCATCATCATTACAGCCCTGGAGAATTTGGCCTACACTCGCCACGCTGGCCAGACGGCTTGGCGAGGATATGATATCATTTTTTTATGACAATTTATTAACGATTCCACAAGTTGGTATTAGTGGAACCGGGACCGACGGCTTAACGTGCTCTCCGAGGCACGGGAACGGTGATGTTGTAAATCTATGACAAATGTACGTAATAAAAGTGTATTTCTCATTGGTACATGTCGGGTGGGTTTGAACCGACCTTTGTAGGATTTAGGGTACGCGTTCTTACAACCGAGCCACCACCGCGCCTTATAAATATATGTATTGTATTGTATGAAAACCAAAAAGCAACGCTAACTTGAACGACTTTCAAAGCGAAGTAACCTGATCAAAAGCGCTTAAAGCGACAAGTCAAACACAGGGTGAGTACCCCAACCTTCTTTGCATTCTGTCTTGCTCGCGTCCAACTGTGATAAAGAACAATGGCAAGATATTACCTAAAAAAAAAAAAAGGTTTCTCAGAATATATAAGATAATTTATTATCCGCATCTGTCACATCCAAAAAAAGCAAACTGTAGTATTGCCACTGTAATAAATAAATTAGGATTATTAACAGTACACAAGTAAAATGACAATGATTTATTTTGTCACGGTTATTTGGAAAGTTGAAATGATTTGGAAAAAGAACCACTTTTTAAAATCCAAAATCTTCGCGTAGAAAAAATAAATAAAGTATAAAAAATAATGACAATTCCCAACGACGAAATGTTCATTTCTCGGAACAAAAATGTTCCGCTTATTTCCGAGCTCTTTTTATATTTTTAAAGTTGCTAATTTAGTTCAGGTAAATTAATGTATATGCACTCGCCATTGTTCTTTTTTATCTCATTTGTTAACGACATCGGTGATGCAACTTTCCGTATCTTCTCCTTTTGGTTTATTCAAAGTTATTTAGATAAAGGTTTATATATTGCTATAATAATATCTGCTTCAACTAATTTTATCGAGCCTTCATCGAAATTAATTATTAATAATTGTAAAGTTTTTAAATCCTTAAGAACTGTTTTAACACAATTAAAATTACGAAGATCGGTTAGGGTTCGATATTATTTTATATTTGCTATATACATATACTTATTTGCTTTTATATACATATATCTAAACCAAAATCAAAAGGAAATTCGCGTTCTTACCTATATTATACTATTTATTATATTATTCGATTAATATATTTAACAGTTTTTACTTAAAACACAAAAAAACTAAGTTATTTCACGCTTTGATATTTTACACTAAGATAAAAACCAATATTTGAAAAAAGGAATTCTCCAAAATGGCGTGCGATGATTAAAACGCTATTTTTTATTAGGCAAAGATTTTATCATTCAGCCGAACCAAAAAAAAGTTTTCTTTCGGAATTTATAGTTGTTTTTCATTGGATTGGGTTCGGTGCTAGATTGTGTTATGTTCCAGGGTCGCCTGCGAACCCGGAGAAGCAGCGGATCCGGAGCCAACAGCGCCCTCTCCAAGAAACCTCGCTCACACGAGTAAGCCAGACCCCTCCCCGTAATCAATATAAACAACACCACTTTGACACGCTTCTAGCTTAACGGTCTTATATCGCCGCCATTTTGTTTTTGTGTCATAAAATAAAATATTATTGAATAAACTTTTTCAACACACTCGCTTTTTTTTACATTATTCGCGGCAATATCGTCTAAACTTAAATATGACAGGATTATAGGATTGTAGGAGCGGGAAAACAGCAAAAAATAAGCTGTAACTTCTACCCCATATAAAGTTTTTTTTTTCATTTAAATTCAATATTTACACATTATTAAAATAACACCACTTTTGACTAACAATATCCACAATAAAGTAATTTACAAAACAAAAAAGCGCGGGAACGACTCCACAGTATTGTTGTTACTGCATAGTGTTGCTATACTATGCAGTATATTTATTAATGCATTTTACTTTTTTTGTGAACACAAATTGTATTAAAATATAATAATAATAAAAAAATCATTTTATTTATCAACAAATTCATTTAATAAAAAACAAACAATGACATATCATAAATGGCGGCATAAAGGTCCCTTAAACACACTCCTTATGAAAACGCGAGAAAATTTATAGAAATTTATTTAGTAGTTAACTGTATTAAAAAAACTCGATTTTTCAATAAGGCGTTGTGTTACTAACATATTGGTGTCAGTTGCTTTTTCACCTTGATGTAGTCTTTCTACTTTTTGTATAAATAATTATAATTACATGTCACCTTTCTTAAATTTTATTCTGTATTGGGTTGCCATTTTTTATAATTTAACCCGTTCTCGCTCATTACGCGATTGTTCTCCAAATATAAAATATACAAAAAAAATCGGAAGTTAAAAAGTTTAATTGCCTATTTTATTTATTTATGGCCGGTAATTAAATTTAATGGGCAAAATGATGTAGAACATAAATCATAAAAACCAAAATGAAAAAAAAAAAAAACTAAAAATATAAAACAAGCCCAGGTGTTCCGTAGCCACACATCATACAAATAATAAATTCCAACGCGAAACATAGCTGCTGTAACAGTCGGGACCCGTTGTTAGGAAGATTTGAGACGGTCTCGATTTTTAATGGGTCCCAACTGATAAAGCCGGATATGATATTTTTAAATATGATCGCGTTACCACACAAATATGTACTTAAATAAACGAAGCTACTTTAAGCGAGTGATTATTTTTGTCTGCCACAAATTAATAAATTATTTTAAAATTAAAGAAATGGCATCCCTTTAACCCTTTCAGCACGACAAAATATATTTTAGATATTAAAAGGTATATATCTCATAAAAATTGTGAAAAAGCGAATTCCACAAAGCCCCCTCCGCATATTAGTGCGTTGTTGTTTTTTAATGTGCTAGCGCTGAGCGCACCTTCGTGCGTTGCGTACTCTTAATATAATCACAACAAAAATCACTATTGTATGTTTTTTTTTTTAAAAAGAACTAGTACTAAGGACTAGCCTAACAATTTAATAAAGATAATCGCTAGGTAGCTAGATGATATAGATGTCGAGGCTGTTTCGGAGCGGCTAAACAGAATTTGGCGACTGACAGATATATTTTTTTGTAACAATGCATGCCTGATATTGTCCTTGCTGAAAGGGTTAGGTGTTTATTTAATTTGTTGTACAGTTTATCAGTTTATACCACGTGTAATTGTCAAAAGAGCTAATATTTTTTTAGGCTTCAGGTGTCATTGGTAGAATGTTTTACGAGTATTACTCACAGCCGAGAGACGAAATAGAAAGAGACACGTCTCAGTCACGTCAGATCGTCGACCTTTCGCTGCCTACTTGATTAGGCTCAGTATACAAATACAAATCGTTTATTAGCACAATAAGAATATTGATTCGGGTGAACCCTGTCTCCTGCACGAGCTGAGCTGTATAACAGGAGCCAGTGTCTTCCAATAGTGAAAATACAATTTAGAAGAAAATAGAATTTAATAAAGTTACAAATTTAATATGTGTGTGTTTTTGTATGTGTATGTATAAGGGAGGGAGTGGGGATGGGAGGAGAGGGAGGGTAAGCTTGTGTGTTTGGGATTTATAATTTTGCCTAGTGAGTTGATAATTGTGTATCTTTTTATTTATAAGTGAATTTACAAATGTCATGTCATCATCTCTTCTGTACTGTCATAGTCATGTATGAGTGGCGATATTTTTAGGATAACTTCTCTGCACCGTAACTTAAGATTGTATTACAGAATGATTAAAATAAAAAATACGTGGTTCTTTATTTTTATTCTAGATTATAGTATAAAAATATTTGCTCTTTAAAAAATTACACGCAGTATAATTTGGGAATAGTGGTAGTTTTATGCATTTACATAGAAAAGGCTTAATCTTAACTATATTCTATGGGCTTAGTATCTTCTTTTTTTTTGCATTGTAGAGGTTATAAGGATACGTACCATGTGATTTTAGTACAAAACAATTATGTTATTATAATTATAATAATATTAATAAAAAGTACTTAAATATATTTCTCAGTTTTGAAAATAATAAATATTTATGATCGGCTATATGGAAGTTCGGGGGTAATAGACTAATCTTCAGATAAAGTTTATTTTATGTTCAAAGGGCACGCGAAATCACGGACATTGACCTTTGCACGATAGTGTTGCCCAAAGCAAGACCAAAAGTTGGCCAGTCTTGGTCTTGCGCAAGAGTATCGCAATATTCTTGCTCTGACTAAAAATATATATCTGCTTCTAATAAAATTGTAGTGGAAACCTTGTGAGTCTTTAGTGTCTGTCCGCAAACTAGTATCTCGAGAACCACTGTCCTGATTTACTAAAATTTGAAATGGTTATAGGTCTTGTTGACCAACATGCATCCAAAAATGTTATTACAAAAACTACTATAATGCTTAATATATATGTTTTGTTTATCAATACGTACAACTTTGTCTGAGCAAATAAACCTCAAGCAATTTAAAGTACATAAGGGTTCAATATTACCTCTGAACCTTAAAGACAGACAGACAGACACGAAACAGTTATGAATTTAAAAAAATTAGTCAATGTCTTGACAAGAGTTTTACTAGGGTGAGACTTGGTATTGGTCTTGCTAACATATCGGTGGTCTTGCTGTAAGACCAAGACCAAGATTGGGCTACACTAACCGCAGGTATTACAAACATTTTTTTGTGGGTTTCCCAATAATATGATCACAATTAACCTCAATAGAACTGGTTTGTTATCTCTGGCATGGATAACATATCGGTGGTCTTGCTGTAAGACCAAGACCAAGATTGGGCTACACTAACCGCAGGTATTACAAACATTTTTTTGTGGGTTTCCCAATAATATGATCACAATTAACCTCAATAGAACTGGTTTGTTATCTCTGGCATGGCTCACCTCACCTCGTACCACTAAACGCGGTACAAATGTATATATATGTATAAGTTTATTATATTGACTGATGAGGAAATATATTTGTGTATTTTTTTTATTTTTTCTAACACTGTTATTGTACGTACTGTTATTACATGGTATGTTAATTATTGGACCTATTATTTGACAAAGTAATTAAAAAAAAATGCAATAATTAAAAACCTCATCCAATGTGTACTTATATCATTAACACAGCCCAATTTCGAATTAAAAGTAAATTGTAGAAAACATTCCGTCGTACATTTTTCAGTATTATTTTTTATTAGTTTTTTTTTATTGGCTGATACCTATATTTTTATTTTTCTCATTTTATTTTATTGTCACGCTTTAGCCAGTTTATTTTAATTAATTTCGATAAATAATAGTTTCTCAAATAAATATTTTTTAAATATTTATGTTTGTAAAAACAATGCAATTGAATTTTTAAGCGAAATCTAAAACATTAGTATCTCCATTCAGAAACGTTTCGCTAAACCGGGCTCGTTAAATCTGTAACTATTTAACAGGGGAATTAGGTGGTTTTTTTATTTTATTTTTTTATATTATTCTCTGTGTACATTAGGGTGGATCAAAACACTATTGTTAAATTATACATTCTAATAGCGATAATATGTTGTCATTTGGGACTATTATGACGTACAAGTAAAAAAAAAACTTTTATTTTCTACCATTGTATAGTGACCCACCCTAATATACATATGCGGAGCTAGTGCCTATCTCATTCGTATCACCTGGTGTAGGTCATCATAGCTCTGTAGATTATGGCTTTAAATTTATATATTTTAATATTATTTTAAATTGATGTTGTAGTGAAAATGTAATGCATATTATTATAATATTTTAAATTGTATTTTTTTGTGTAAATATTATTTTTATAGCGTATTTGTGTGTTAGTTTTATTGTATTTGCACCTGAGCACCTTTATTATTATTTTACTTATTATTTAAATAACTAAAATTACTATTATTATTAAATCCATACTAATATCTCCACATTGGTTTCGGTAATTAACGCTCTGACTAATAATAATTATGTATTTATTATTATTTTGTATTTTATCAAAAATACATAAAAAATGGAACCTTCTGTGTTTGCAGGTACATTTATAAAAAAAACTGAGCGGATTTTAAGAACAGTGTTAATTTATTTTTTTAAATGATTTTTTATTTTATGTTTTTTGCGAGTTTATTATATTGAGATTAGGTTTTCTCAAGTTTATGTTCCTATTGAGATCCAAATTAATAAGTAGTTAAGCACTGCTTAGTTTGTTACATACTACTTAAAATAGTACTTAAACTTGATTAAAGGATTTTGGGTGCGTTCGGGATAGCAGCGCGGCTAGCAAATCTGTTTTTACATCAAATCAAATCATTTATTCATCCTTAAGTATAGGTACATAGATATTACAATTGGTATTCAGTAGTTTATTTGTTCAGATATACTTTACCCTTAAGGGCATACAGATATATTTAAATGCCAAAGTCAGAACTTTTGTATAAATAATGCATTTATATAAAAAAAAAAATGTATTAGCGAAAAATAATTTTAGAAGAAAATATATCATTAGTGTCCTATTTTATTAATTATAATATATGTCAAATGTGAGATCATCGTCAGTCAGAAAATTGTCAATTGTATAATAACATTTTCCCAGTAAAGCTTTCTTTTCACTTAAATAATGGCAGAGGCAAGTCCTTGAAACCATCACCGCACTAGTTTTTTTTACACCACCTTAATTTTATAATCTGAATATATTTTATGTTCGACACATTGAAAAAGAGTACACTTTTTTATATATAGGTACTGTAGAGAACTAAGTATTAGGACCTGCAAAAAAGTCATTATGAAATTTAAGTAGTCATCCTGATGTAACGCTGCCGGGTTCCAATGTAAAAGTCATTATGAAATTTAAGTAGTCATCCTGATGTAACGCTGCCGGGTTCCAATGTAAAAGTCATTATGAAATTTAAGTAGTCATCCTGATGTAACGCTGCCGGGTTCCAATGTAAAAGTCATTATGAAATTTAAGTAGTCATCCTGATGTAACGCTGCCGGGTTCCAATGTAAAAGTCATTATGAAATTTAAGTAGTCATCCTGATGTAACGCTGCCGGGTTCCAATGTAACTACTTATATTAAATTTTTATACCGATATTTAACGAATAAATTGATTTTTGAACGTATTTTTTTTTTGGTACAACGTAAACAAAGCATCATGACACGACAATCTTAAGTACTTTTAGTTTTTTTTATTGACTTTTCGTTTGCAATATTATATCAAGTGGTAATTGACGATTTTGATCCCAAATTTAATTAGGATTTCGACAGGTATTTGATATCGAGGTTTAGGTTCAGTATTAGGTTTTTAATAATTTTGAAATATATATATATATATAACATTTATGTTTATAGAATTTTAGCAAATGATTCCTACTTTTAGCAAATGATTCCTACTTTTAGCAAATAAATCTTACTAGAGATTTAATAAGGGAATTTATAAAAAAGTACAATCTTCATTATGAAATTTAAGTAGTCATTCTGATGTAACTACTTATATGATTTTTTTTATAATGATATATAATAGGTACACCAAAATAAAGCAGACCACGTTCACGACAATCCCCACGGTCCACTCGTGGGCCGTGCAGTTCGAAACAACTAGTATTCGTACCTAACTAAAATATATGCTAGATTCCATTTTTATTATTATTTATTTCTGATATAGTCCATTCCATTTTGGAACCTCACTCCCTATTACCAACGGATGTATTTCAAAGCCACGTCTTGTACCTTACTAGTATATTATTAAAATAATCCACACCTGCGCACGCGCACCAATCATCCTCACTACTCGTCTCGAACGGCTATGAACACAAAAGTTACGTGCAAGGTTACGTGCAGTTTGCGTATCAGTCGTGAATATTTCAATTTGCACGTAAACCACTCGCTAGCCGTTGGCGAACAAGTCTACAAGTTTCTATTCTTTGTTCCAAAGGATTTTGAAAAAAAATCTTGTCCGCCTCCGTGGTCTAGTGGTAACAAACGTTGCCGTGAACTCGGGAGGTCGTGGGTTCGATTCCCACCATTGTACAAGTTGTACATTGTATAATTTGTCTCGGTCTGGGTGTTTATATGTATATATTTACAAAAAATAAAAGTATAATATGTAGTTTATCAACCATCTAGTTTCCGTAACACAAGCCTCGTAGCTTACCACGGAAACTAGATGGCGCTGTGTGACCTGTCTGGAAATATTTATTATTATTATTATTTAGTTAAAATGCTTGATGTAAACTCGAAATGCTAGCGGCGCTGTTAACCTAAACGCGGTGTTAGCTAATAGACATTGTATTGGTTTAACAATAGTAGGTTTCTCCTTGAATATTTACGACAAATTGGTATTATGTATTTTCTGTAAAAGAGATGAATAATCTTCGAATATGTAGTAGAGCGTTGTGAGTTGTATTTATTATTTGTTACTTACGTGAAGAGGCTTAAGCTGGCCACAAACTTACATGCTTATGCATACACCTTATTGGAGTATAAAATGTTTTTAATGCAAGTTTGTTGTGGTTTTAATTATTTTTATAATTTAGGAATTATGTAGCAAAATTGTGGTCCTTCACAAAGCATCAGTGTGGCTAGCTTAACAGTATTTTTTTTTTCTTTTAATTATAAAATTAAAAGATGGCAATTTTCAGTAATAGTAAAATTAGATTTATTCAACTTAGTTTTCTTATATGATGGGGATTGTACAATTTAAAAAAAAAAGATTATTTAGGTATCTTTATTTTTGCTTTTTTGATTTTATTTTGTATTTTTATTATAACAACTCACAATGCAGGTTAGAATAATAATAATATAATCTTCACTCTGTACCTACTTGAAATTAAAACACATTACTTGTGATATAAATATGAATAAATAAGTTTTTTTGTAATTATTTTATTTTGTTTTATTTTTTAGTTGTAGATGCACCCTTTTTTGCATGGTCACACCAGTTATGTTGCCAGGTATGCGAAGTTTACTCTGTTTTGTTTTTATTTTGGATACAAGTCTTTTTAAGCTTTTATTGCATGATAAATTGCATTTACGATAAATTGTCATGGTCTTATGTCAACATATAAGCCTTATATTAAAATAGGAGCCAGTTTCATAATATATGTACCATTGTCAAAAGAGAAAATATTTTTTAGGCTTATTATTCTGTTACTTAAGCGCCAACGTTATATAGTGGAATCCTGAACGCTATTAAAATTGGTATTCTCGTATACAGGTTTCCACTACAGACGACAGCAAAATAACGTTACGAAATGTTCATTAAAAAAAAACTATTTAATATTTATTTTAGTATTTGCCATATTTTTGATTAATTACCTAATGTGTGTTTTAAAACTATGTTTAAAGTAAATATATAGATTAGTTAAAGTATTTAATTTTCCCATTGATTTTGAAGTAGCAACCCCATGGGTGACCTTAGAAATGGTGGAAAACGCTATATTGACGTAAGGTCGGCTATGATCGGAAAAACTCGGGCTAAAAGTGGTAGTGAATAACAGAATTCATATTTGTGGCTTTCGAAATTTACGTCAGAGCTTGCGTTATAATTCATAATATTCAATTCTCAACTCTATAGGCGCTCAACCCTGACAGCGGCCGTGCAAATATCAACTTTAGTAGCGTGATTGATATATATATAATTAACGGATTCCATTATATAACGTTTGCGCTTAAGTAACAGAATGCTGCTGAACTCCTCTTTTTAATCGAGTTTTATTATAATTTTTTTTACTATTACCTACTATTTTTTGTAATTGCCACAAGCTGCTTTTGATAAACAAACTAATCTATATTTCATTCTGCCATCATCATTCTATTCATTTATTTTTTAAAATAATTATTTATTATTGTAAAAAAACTGTTTTAAATACCTAATAACTTTTATTTTTTGTGTGAAATTAACATTATTTTTAGGGTGAAGGTCCAATATGAACATAAAAATAATATTTGTTTTTTTTTTCTTCTTTTTCGCTGTACAAAGGAACTATTGAACGAAGCCATGATCGTAAGAAAATAATTTTATTGTTCACTATATAAATAGCATAAACACAACACAATTTTTACATTAAAAAGTGATGCGTGAGACAAAAGCTATCAATAGTAGGTCAGCTCTAGCACGAACTATTACGTATAGTTTTTCGAGTGATTTCCTTCTTCCAACCTAGCTATCCAAGCCAGCTTTCGAACATGTCAGGATTCGGACCGTCCTTATTAGGATTTTTTTTTTTTTTCAAAGAAAGCGTTCATATAACCAAGCCAGTACCGCTCAATACAATTTTTTAGGATCTCTTAAGGGCACCTGTTTGACAGCTGGAAGCAATGGTTGAGTGAAGGAGCTATACGGGTGCTACGAGTTCCGCAAGAATAAATGTGTTCCTATGTTTCTTTTTTCAATTGTAACTGCGTCGTGTCTATCTATTTTTAGAATTTCAGAAGAAAAAATATCGAACCTTTATAGATGACTCTGGTGTCAGTACGTCCGCTTAAAATATCTTCAAAAATACCGTTTTCCCTTTCAGGGTGGTCAGAAACCACGCTTATAAATAAGCGGATTCACATTTAGCCAACTTTACTATAGGCCAATCATGACAAGTGGCAAGCTCGTCGATGTCTCCAGCGTACCAAACTCGAGAAATATCACAAATAAATTAAATGTATTTATTTACATTAATAAATATTTTTTTGTCCCGACCAGAACCCGGTACCTCCGAGTCTAAATCCACGGACTTAACCGCTAGACCACGGAGGCAGCTTACCTACTGTTCCATTTTAAAACTGACGATTTGTACAAAGCTTTTTATAAAGAGTTTTGGTACAACGTTTGGATACATGTTGGTCAACAAGATTTTAAGTAAATCAGTTAGTTTACAGACTGACACTAGAGTCACACAAGGTTTCCTTACTACAGTAAGAAACATATATTTTCAGTCAGAGCAAGTCTTGCAGGAGTCTAAGACCAAGATTCGATATTTTTCTCCGTAAACCTTTAAAAAGTCGCAGTTACAATTGAAAATAGGAACATTTTTAGCATAATTAGGAATAAAATCTGAGCAAGATTCTTGCGATACTCTTGCACAAGACCATGATTGGGCAACACTAGTGAAAACATTTATACAAGAACTCCAATTTTAATAGCGCTTAAGAGATTTTATTATACTGCGTGTAATTTATTAAAGAGCAAATATGTTTATATTATAATCTAGAATAAAAATAAAGAACTACGTATTTTTTATTTTAATTATTCAGTAATAAATTCTTAAGTTACGGTGCAGAGAAGTTATCCTAAAAATATCGCATATCATACAGAGCTTAATCAAGTAGGCAACGAGACGTCGCTGATCGCGCGGACGTTGCCTTACATAACTCGTTCTCTCCTATTATCAATTAATAATAACGCTCCACAGCTTTTAGGTATTCCGCCTCCGTGGTCTAATGGTAACAAACGTTGCCGTGAACTCGGGAGGTCGTGGGTTCGATTCCCACCGGGACCGGGGGCAAGTTGTACATTGTATAATTTATCTCGGTCTGGGTGTTTATATGTATAATATGTAGTTTATAAACCATCTACTTTCCGTAACACAAGCCTCGTAGCTTACCACGGAAACTAGATAGCGCTGTGTGACCTGTCTGGAAATATTTATTTATTTATCACAATGGATATCGCGAATTTCAGACAAGAAGCCCAAAAAAATATATTTGCTCTTGATAATTACACGCGGTATAACATTTGGCCAAGTAATAAGAATCGGATGGTTGTTTTACTATGGATTACGTTATTTCCTGTAGGCATAGCAAGACGTCCCGGGCGAGCTGGCGCCGCCCGCCGCCTGCTGGTCCCCCACGGACCCTCCTACGGCAGTATAGGAGGCGACCCCACCGCCTCCACCAGCGGACTCATCAACTAATACGCTACATATCGGATTACACCTGGGACTATTATTCAGTTCAGTTCCACTTTTGCATCCAAGAGCTCGCACAATCCAATATTTTCAAAGTTTTTTTAAGCCTGAGGAAATAAAATTCTGTCATTTTAGAAAAATAGCAAAAACATTTGTAATGATTTTACTCTTATTTTACTAATAAAACAAATATATGAGAAGACAAATTTCTAATCATTCCATGGATGCCGTGGAGTGCGGGTGCCGGGTCCATCGTGGGTAAGAGATGAGACGAATTGTGTCTCGGGCTTGCGAACGACAATAGGCTGGTTTGAAAGTTTAGGCCCAATTCTTTCAGTAAGTGATGCAAAGATTTTGCTGGAACTCCTCTCGCAACAATTTCCACTGCGCAAAGCTGAGTCTTCTCGGTCATAGGTACATATATCTCCAAATTATCCATAATTTTATTTTTTTAAATATTAATAGACATAGATACATTTCTCATAAATAAAAAATCGTATGACTTGCGCTTTAAGCGAAATTCAGTGAAAAAAGCTTGCTTTTAAATCAAACACTGCATTAAGAGGATTGTTAGATTTTGCATACCTACCTCTCTCTCGCACAATCCGATATTTGAAAAGATTTTTCAAGTTTTAATGATTTGAGAAATGTTTATAAACTTACGTAAACCTATTACAGGCATTTATAAAACAGCATTAATTTAATTATTTTGAATGACGCCTGGTAGTGGTCCAATAAGTAATCTTTTAGCAGAAGACCAGCAGATTCCAGTGACCTGTTAATATTCAATCTGACTGAGAATCTGCAAAGAAAACTCAGCTATATCAGATTTACAAAATAAAACATACAGAACTACATCACAACGATCCTTAATAATCTTTTAAATTTAGTTATGAGTACCTATGAAATTACAGTAATGAAGTACAGCAGTAACCCACCAGGCAAGTCAAAATTAAGATGTACTACATGCCCATGTGCAACCCGTAAGTCAACAAAACGGAAAACCTCTGCTAATTTAAGAACAATAAATTGAACTTGTTCGGCAGAGGTCCCAGGCCCCCACAGCAGCACCCGATCACGGACGTAACGCATGTGCCAGCCATGTCCTCGCTTAACCAGGCCCTTAGGGATAATTTTGAAGATATATTAATCATTACAGCCCCTAGAACACAGTGTCCTAGACCTCCACTGCTGGAGATGTGCCTTCCAGAACATATATCTGGAGAATTTGGCCTACACTCGCCACGCTGGCCAGACGGCTTGGCGAGAATTAATCATATATTTGTTTTAATTATAAATTATTTTGCTATTTTCCTCTGTCTAAAATTAGATATATGATATAGAAATATGTATGTCCGTACAATTATTTCCTAGAAAATTGATAGACTACATTTTTCACTTGTCAAAATTTTTCAAAATGTTGGAGTGTGCGAGAGAGAGGAATGCAAACCGTAACAAAACACTTAGGGTCAAATAAACCGACGTAGCGGATATGGACATTGATATTTTTATATTTAAGTAGATCGAATTAAAATAAACAAAGAGTATATGTTTTTTTAAATGTCTTATCATATTGTGTAATAATAAAAATTCGATTATGTTTGAATGATGAACGACTGAGTTACTTATAAGTAGTTAAAATACATAATTATTATGTAACGATACAGTCTATTAAGAATTTATAAACTATACACAGGCTATAGTGGTTCTATTGAGGGGGGCAATTCTTCAAAGCTATAGAATCATAACTTCGTTGTCTTTAACCCGTTGCTCACGTATGAAGCAATGAGTTAAGGTCTCAATAAAGATATAAAGTTAAAAAAAGTATTAACACGAAGGTATCCCACACGGGGTGGTCAGTTACTAAATGTAATGTAAGTTTACTATAGAATATAACTTTCGCGCACATTCATAATAGTTTTTTTTATAATTTTAACGGATCTTTACGCGATTTACCTTAGAGACATATTTCTCCCGACGTTTCAGCCAAGTTGCATTGGCCGTGGTCACGGGTCGACTGGAGCTATGCGGTGTAGTCTCGTACATACTGGGCGGTAGATGTAAACCAACCCACTTAGCACTTTGAAAGTTTTTAGAAATCACGACACTTACAATATTCTTGACGACACGGGACGATTTTCCCGGTGTCGAAACCTATTGATTACTGGATTTCACGTACTAGTCTAGGGTAATAGTGACGATCGGTGGAGAGTATAATAAAAATAATAATATAAATGTTTTTTCTCTCATAAAATACATGTAGGTACATTAAAAATATCAACAGTTACATTCATACCTATTAGATATTGTACCCAAAAATATATATATATATTTAAAACAAATTAAGGGTACCTAGAAGATACCTGTATCTCAGGTCACCAGTTAACACCACTCGGACTAGCAAGTAGTATATTTGGGTTATGCAGCTCAATCCAATGGTTTGTGTCACTATCCATTAGGTGTTCTGCTATTGCTGACTTGTTTATTTGGCAGTTTACATCTACCGCCCAGTATGTACGATACTACACCGCATAGCTCCAGTCGATCCGTGACCACGGCCAATGCAACTTGGCTGAAACGTCGGGAGAAATATGTCTAAGGTAAATCGCGTAAAGACCCGTTAAAATTATAAAAACCGTTTTACTATAGAAGCCATAAAAAGTCAAGTGATGACTACTTCACCTCATGACTACTCTCTAGGACCAAAGAACTTAATTGATACGAAAAATGCATATTATATTTTCCAAATAACTTAATTGCACAGTAATTTCTAGTAAAAATAACATTAGTCTTATCAATAACAGAATCAGAACTACTATTTATCATTGTATTCCAAAATGGATAATGTCATTTAATACTTTAAAACTATTTTCGTTTTAATTTTTTTTTTATTAACCGTATGTATGATACGTGATTTTTTTGACAATATTTTTATTTTTAGTAGATTTAGACTAGGAGGCACCGGGTTCTATTCTTGTTTGGAACACTATAATTTATTTAATTTGTGATTTTTCTCGAGTTTGGTACGCTACAGACATCGACGAGCTTGTCTAAAGTAAACAAGAAGTTAAATGAGAATCCGCTTTATTAAAAAAAATAAAAAAAATCTGACCACCTCGCTAAGGGTACGGTCGTGATGAACTACTTTTACTTTTAAGTAGATATAAATTGTTTTTTTTGTGAACCAATCCTGTTTTAAGCCGAATACGGTCGCCGCATTTGGTAAGAATTGCCCTCTATAGGTTTATAAACCGTATTAAAAAGATGTTGAGTGTACATATATATAAAGCTTTAGCATCCGTCTCGCTCGCACAAACCAATATTTTTAAAGATTGATATGAACTTACTAGGAAATAAACATACAGATAATTTGAAGATATACATATTAATCATATAATTGTTTTAGTAAAGTAGATTATTTCTAAGCATTCCATGGATTCACCGTGCGGGTGTCGGGCCTATCGTGTGTGGGTAAGAGATGAGAAGAATGGTGTCTCGGGCTTGCCACCGACAATAGGCTGGTTTAAGAAAAGGAGGCCTCCCTTTTTTATTTTATTGCGCGATAATACGCTCACCATCCACCATTCTACTTCTCTCCCTACCCAACCAAATACTGTACGATTTAACATGCCGTATTAGAAGCTCGTTCCATAAATGTATTGACGGCAGACCTGCTTAGGCCCAATTCTTTCAGTAAGTAAAAAATAACTTTAAAATGTCCGTAATTTAATTTCTTAGAAAGTTGATAAGCTTTATTTCTATTTGAAAATGTGCGAGCGAAAGGGTTAAACCATCTTTAATACTCAGATAGATATATAGATATAAAGGCACTATTTCTCGAAGTAATAATATATCCTTTTTTTTAAAACTACCTCATAATTAATAATTTAAAGTTGGAATGAAACGCATAGAACAATAGTTTAAAATAATTAAAAACTACTGATGTTATAAAAAATTGTATGCCTGCGCATTTTCTGGCTAGAGTTCTTCATATATGTACGAGTATGTATGTATATTATAAGCGGTGAGGCCAATAAGAATACAATCCTTACGTACATTTGTCATAGATTTACAACGCCGCTGTTCCCGTGCGGAGGAGAGACAGACAGCCGAGTCATCCGGGCGTTCAATAGGCCTGAGTTGGGGATGGGATAGCCTCCCGTTTTCGCCGGCAAGATCTCGGCGGGTGGCTATGATTAAAGGCAACTTTGTTGCTGGGCGCTGTCCTAGTATACCAACGCCCGCGTGGCTCTCTAATCAAGTCTTCTAGATTCGTCTACTTTAGTTCTTCTTCAAAAGTGCCTCCCTAGATAGTGGCCTCCACTCCGGGGGCCGAAACTAGGTGCGATATCTTAAAGATGCTTGTAGGATCCGTTGTCAGCCCGGTAAAACTTACGTTTAGCTAGATCGGCAACAAATGCGATAGTAGGCATCTCCAGATCTCTTCCGATAACAGAATTTCGCACCAACCACGGCGCTCTGGATACCACCCTGAGCGATATGTTCTGCTGACTGGCACACTTTGTTCAACCTGAGCGGCAAACTGGACTTTATTACAGTATGTAACATGGCTGACGTTCTGTTGATGATGCAGCCCAGGTATTTAACGGTGGGAGTTCACTCGATGTCCTGTCCCTTAAGCTGTAGTGGTGGAGGCAACCGGCGGCGTCTAGCCGTCACCAATGCAGCAGTTTTGCCGACGATGATTAAAATACGCCACCTGTCCAACCATGGCAGCAGGGAGGAGATCCAGAAGGTCTTGCGTTTTATCAGCAGCAAAATATTGGCTTGAAGAAGACCTAAAGTAGACACTGTCATCTGCAAACAGTGCAGGCATGACATCCAGCACGTTAACCCGTCGGTCCCGGTTCCACTTATACCAACTATTGGAATCGTTAATAAATTGTTATCAGATTCTCGCCAACCCATCTGGTCAGCGTGGCGAGTGTAGGCCAAATTCTCCAGATATATGTTCTGGAAGTTCCAATGCAATGATAATTACACTATTGTGAATGTTTTGCACAACTCTGGTCGAAAATCGCGTTAAAGATACAAAGTTTTTTTTTTAAATACAGGCTAGGGTTGTGCCTTGATATTATTTTGACTAACTTAAATTATTAGAAAGAAAGAAGGAAGAAATACGTTTATTCATCGCAAAACAGATACAAACTTACACAATTAAGATATGCAGCACAACGCGCCCCGACAGGCACCCAACAGTACTCCAGGATATAGCCGTGTATAGGATATGGGGTGGCACGGACCATGAATTAATATTAAAAATGGAATTGGCCGCCCCCACATCCTACAGCCACATCCCGAGCATCACCAGGTAGCCATCGAGGCGCGCGGCACTACAATTCACACCGTAATTCCTGCAGCGATGAACGGGCCCTAAGCTCATCATGTGTCGCGAGTCACATAGTTGGATCCGCGACGCTGTTCTTCCGCTAGTACCCAATAAAATATTCGCCTGTGCCTTATTTAGTTCGAATATGATAAATGTTTTATAAATAGATTTTTTACTATAATTTCCATTCTGGCTGTGGATTGTACTTTCTTAGAGTTTATATTGATATTATCTTAGTTTGGGTAAAGGTTGCTTTCTTATATTAAAATCTATTTATCCTGTTAGGTTTTTTTCACGCTGTATTCGCTCTAAGAAAGAACTGCCTCCGTGGTATAGCGGTTAAGTCGGTGGATTTAGACTCGGAGGTACCCGGTTCGATTCCTGGTAGGGACACAATAATATTTATTAATTTAAATAAATTAATTAATATTTAATTTATTTATGAACTTTTTCGAGTTTGGTACGTTAGAGACATCACTTGTCATGATTGGCCTATGGTAAAGTTGGCTAAATGTGAATCCGCTTCTTTAAAAGCGTGGTTTCTGACCACCCCGAAAGGAAAAACGGTACTTATTTTACAAAAGAAACGGACTTATGGCTATCAAAAGTGCTGAAATAGTACCTAAGTAAAATATCTTTCTGACAAGCTAAATAATTTAATTTCAGAATGCAACCTAAGACAATTATTTTGCGAAAGTGTGTACATTTTTTTATCTTATTATTGTACCGTACTGTTTAGGGTTACTGAGCCTAGATGGGCATGTTTTTAATTTTTTACAGTGTATTTCCCAAATATCCCCGAATTATTTCCCAATTTTCCCTGCATAATTTCTAATTTTTATAAATTTTTCCCACATTATTTCCCAATTTTCATGTATATTACTGTGCGCTCTCTCGCAAAGTTGACTTTACCCAATCTTATTCTAGAATAGACATTAAACTATTCATAATTAATTGATATTATTTTATATAGTATTAAAACAGGACTGGGCCGATATTTCAAGCGCTACTTATCTTAGATTAATATTTCTTTTTGTAAATGCGACTGAAAATTAAATTCATTAAACGCGACTATGCGATTATCGCACGTTCGAGCGAATTTTGTTCACGCGATTTAATGATGAATTATTATATAAATAAGTTCGCGTGAACAACATTCGCGTTCAATAAGGACGACTCATAGTCGTTGATTAGAAATGTTTTGCTACTTTTATACTGTCGCTATCTCGTGTGGCCAGTTGGCCAGCATAACGTGGCCAGAGATAAAAAATCTTCAGAAGTATCATCTTTAAGGACCATCTTCAGAGGTGTTTAGGACTCGGATGATGATACAAAAAAAGTCAACTATTTTTGAAAGATTTTTAACACGCCACACTGACGACCCATTGGAGCTACGTTGACCGACCAAAGATGAAAGAAAACCTACCTACACTATTGAGTTTTGGTAACGCATATAATTCGCCTTATCTTTTTAAATTATAAATTATAACGGTATTTTCTATAAACTGCGATACTATGAAATCTGCTTCATATTTAAATAAAAACAAGTTATTGTTCGCAGTAGGGGAGAGTGGGATAATTAAGAACGGACGGGTAATTGAGAACAGTGAGGTATATGAAAACTTCTCTTGCCCGCATACTTTTAATAGACGTGTCAATCGTCACTACATCCGCCAAAGCATGAGTGAGACAGGCTTCTGCAGCTCGCGTTCTTTCAAAGTGAATCCGACAAGATATGTTGTATATTTATTATAATTTTTGTAGTAATCGATATTGTATTAGGATCTTGGTATTTAATAATTCAGATCATATTTTTTACCATCTTAGATGTACTATCTGCTAATAGACTCCATATCTTTTTAGCTTACCAAAAATGATATTTCTTGTCAAGGCTATATTTATGTAAATTGCTTACATCGGGTAATTGGGAATGGTGACAAGAACTTTTCTTATTACGCCTGTTAGTTATTTGATCATATGAAAATGTTCTAACATTAGATAATTGTTTTAATAAATATGATATTATAGATCTTTGACTTATAATTAAAGCCAAAGGCTCATTTAGAGCAAAGCTGACACCAATTTCTCAGTACTAAAACAACACTTTTAAACAAGTGAATAAAACAAGTTTGATTACCAGAAAAAGGTCGCCGTTCTGTATCATAAAGCTTCTCACCTCATATCATTTTAATTTACCCCTGTTCTGAATTACCCCACATGCATTCGGGTAAAAAGGAACGACAGCGTTAATTGTAATATAATTTTTAAAAATTATATTGTTTATTTTGAAAAGAGTTAATACCATTATTATTACGTCACTGTTTCAATGACTGTTGCTGCATTTGAAACTGTTTATTATTTAAGAGTATTTGAAGTTGGGTGTTCCCAATTACCCTACTTTCCCCTATTGTTAAAGAGACTATCGATATCGGTTCTGGCCCAGTAATTAAGTGCTTCCTTAGTGTCTTCGTAAACTTAAGTGGCCGCGTCTGTACTTAAGTAAACGAAGCCCACTTAAGTGGTTGATGAATGTTCACTCAATTAAGATTATTGTTTGAAATATCGGTCCCTAGATAGGTACCTAAAGGAAGGAATAACGCAAACGTATTTTGTATTTGTAAATAATTGATATTGTTTTGTATATTGGTGTTATTTTATATCACTAGTAATAACTTGATGTGAATATTATTATGTAGGTAATGTAAGTTTGTTTAATAAACAACTAAAACCAACATGAATTGAACTTTTATTTGTTATTCCTATACTTTGGGGTGTATTACTTTTTATTACGATAGATGGCGCATGATAGATGGTACCTTATATAACTGTCAGTTGCATAGAAAACTTGTATTTTTATTACGAAATTTATTACTTTTTGGGCGATTTTTGCATCCCTCCAGCCCTAAAGTGGCGCACACTAATGTACGATTGGTCTCCGGCGTTGCTAAAGTTCTACCTAAACGCTTTTCAAATGTCCCTCCGGGACCAGAGTAATCTGGTAAGGTGGGGAAAAGCTACGGAAAAGAACTGTACATTGTGTGGTGCTGCCATAGGAACTGCTAGACACACACTTGGCGTTACTCTTCTAGAAAAGGGCTATTACTCACGCCGACATGACAAAGTCTTAGGTGTTATCCGTGAAGCAGTAAGTCTTTCTATTGCAAGAGCCAGAAAGGGACTGACTACAAATAAAACTTTGACCACATTTGTAAAGGAAGGGCAAAGCACGAAAACTAAATGCAAGCCCACCTCGATCCTTGGCGCCGCATCAGACTGGAACATTCTCATGGATACATTTGAACACCATTATAGGATCCCAGATGAACTAGCTGTATCAGCCTATAGGCCAGACATCTTAGTGTTTTCTCGGAACTTGAAAAAAGTTATCCTTATTGAACTTACCGTTCCGTGGGAATCAAATATTCCAAAAGACCACAACGTGAAGTCGAAGAAATATTATGATCTCACAGAAGAAATGATCAGGAACGGGTTCAAGACTCAGCTTTACGCAGTGGAAGTTGGTGCAAGAGGAGTTCCAGCAAAATCTTTGCATCACTTACTGAAAGAATTGGGCCTAAGCAGGTCTGCCGTCAATACATTTATGGAACGAGCTTCCAAGACGGCATTAACGGAATCAAACAGTATTTGGTTAGGTAGGGAGAGAAGTAGAATGGTGGATGGTGAGCGTATTATCGCGCAATAGAAAAAAAAGGAGGCCTCCTTTTCTTAAACCAGCCTATTTTTTTTTTTATTTTTTTATTTTTTTTTTTGAAAAAAAAATATTTTGATTTTGATTTTTGATATTGTCGGTCGCAAGCCCGAGACACCATTCTTCTCATCTCTTACTACACGATGGACCCGGCACCCGCACGGTGAATCCATGGAATGCTTAGAAATTTGTCTTCTATGTCGAAGTGAGCTGCTTTTAAGTGTACAAATCGAGATTTCCAAGCGAAATCATTGATATGGTGATCTCAAAATTTCCGTTCTATTAATTCAACCTTTTTTCTTTTTAAAGACAGTGTTCGCTTTCTTAATTCGTAATTTTAGGGTAGGTAACGTTAATCTAAAATACATTTTACTGTTATAAAAATAAAAAACATTTAAAAAATGATGCGTCAAAGGTGTTAACAAGCTACCAGTATGCCTAGTGTGACAGTGAACTTTCGTAAACGCAACTATAGTAGTAGAGTTTTTTTACTGAATTTTCGATGTTCATTGCCTGTTATTATAGCCAAACTTGCAATAACAGGCAATGAAAAATAAAAAAAACGTAACTACAGCAGTTACGTTTTCCGAAACTTGCGTGTTACACTAAGCACACAGTGCCGTTAGCGACATCTACCTTAAAAGACGAATTAGGAAAGCGAACACCGTATTTAAAAAGAAAAAAGATTAAATTAACAGAACGGCAATATTTGAGATCATCATATCTTTGATTTCGCTTGAAAATTTGATTTTTACACTTAAAAGCTGCTCACTTCGGCAATATATACAGAAAATAATAAAATTCGTAATAAAAATACAAGTTTTCTATGCAACAGTTCTATTAGGTACCATCTATGATGCGCCATCTATCGTGATAAAAACTTAGTGACACACCCCATTCCCGTGTTAATTTAAACGTGACTAATGGTACCTCTACACGCAGATACATCGAAGACTTAATAATAAAAAAAGATTAAAGACTATAATAACTTCGGAAAATTGCGTTTTAATTTTGCTCCTACTCTTACTGCTTTCTTTGATTAACAACAATGACAAATTATTTTATTTGCACCAAATACCATCGTGATCGTAAGTTGCACCTTCTTTTTTGTTTTTTACACTCGTTTTTTATAGTTTCTGCGGTGCGTAGAAGTTTTTTTATTGTACTCTATAATAATAAAAATCGTTTATTTACTTAAAAACTGGTACATTTTTTTAGGAATTGGCCACTGGTGCCCAAACAAAGTACGAGTAGATCTGAATCTTAGGCACCAGTTCCATTACACAAATGTAACTCTAAGAGGGTATAACGCTTGTGCTTCTGTCTCGCTTGCACATTCCAATATTAAAAAAAAAAATACAAGCGTGTGTGTTCTTATGAGGAATATAGTCTATTAACTTTCTAGGAAATAAAATTACGGCCATTTTAGACATCTTTTCACTTTTATATATGTACCTACCTAATTTAATCAAATATATAGTGTATATATTTGTCACGAAGAAAGATTTTTTTGAGATATCATTTATTCCGAACTGCCTCCGTAGTCTAGCCTAGATTTGACTCGGAGGTGCCGGGTTCGATTCCTGGTCGGGACACAATAATATATAATAATTTTTTTACTTCGATATTATCAATATATATACATTGTATGTACACCCGTCGAATAGTAGAGGTACATACAAAGATATCAAATATTTTCATAAAAAGGCCGGTAATTCATCGCTTACTTAACCTCAAACTACGTACAATATGTTTGTAGGTAACAAAAGTGGCCCTAAACTGAATGAAGACGTGATAAATTACCGGCCTTTAGGCTAGTAACGAGCCCCTTAAAGTGAAATTGTACCTACTGAAGTATAAATTGAAATATTATATCATGTTATGAAATATATATGGGTGCGCTTGCTGTTCTTGACCCGTCTCGTTAAGCGATAGCTGCGCTGTTAAACTTGAAAAAGGTACGTTATAAACAAATATGATGCTATTTATAGTTGCAATAAAATCACGTTTTCAGTGCGTTCCGAATGCGTGAAGCGAGTCGATGGCGCCTGAAATAAACGTACAAAGGGCCCTAATATAATAAAAAAGCGCCCATGTGGCACACAAACCTAGAAGATTAGATCAATCTAGATTACTGTAAGTAGGTACTTTAGTTTAACTAGAGTTTAAATTCTATTAAATATAGCATTTTACATAGCGACAATATATATATATATATATATATATATATATAATATATAATAAATTGATAATAAAAAAGTATCATCACGACGGTATCCCTTCTTCAGTGGTCGGTAACCACGCTGTCTGACCGCCTCCGTGGTCTAGTGGTAACAAACGTTGGCGTGAACTCGGGAGGTCGTGGGTTCGATTCCCATCGGGGGCAAGTTGTACATTGTATAATTTGTCTCGGTCTGGGTGTTTATATGTGTAATATGTAAGTATATATTTACAAAAAAAAGTATAATATGTAGTTTATCAACCATCTAGTTTCCGTAACACAAGCCTCGTAGCTTACCACGGAAACTAGATGGCGCTGTGTGACCTTTCTGGAAATATGTATTTATTTACTTTTGTAAAGAGTTCACATTTATCCAACTTTACTATAGGCTCGTCATGACAAGTGGCCAGCTCGTCGATATCTCTAGCGTACGAGAATCAAGAAAAGTCACATTTTTTGTTCTTGACCGGGAATTGAACTCAGCACATTGGCGTTGAAATCCATGACGTTTATCGCTAGACAACTTACTTTTACTTGATTCTATAACGGAGTTAAATCGTGTTAGGATAAGGTAAAATAAAAGAAGCCAAAATTGTGTAATTTTTTAATTATTTAAATTTCGAACTTTTTGTGAACAACGTATTATCTAATTGAACTTAATATTAAAACGAATGAGTATTTACAAATTATAATAATTTAAGTTGACTAGATTCACTTTGTATGTCTCTTACATCCTTCGCCATTTGTAAACATTAAAATACACTGCCATTGATAGATTCAGGCTCATTCACCAGAGATCTTCTAGGAAGATAGGCGGCAAACGAGGAAAACATCCATCTTCACTTAATTCACGTCACGTTATCATAAGCGAGAAAAATATCCATTTTTTTTTTTTTTGGTATATGGCATTAGTAACAATTTGCCAGTGTCAAAGTTTGGGAAAAAAAAAATAAAAAAATAAATAAAAAATAAAAAATCCATCAATAGTAAGACGCGATGTCAAATACCGTTTAAACAAAATAACAATACAATGATGAATGCAGAATGAGATTGGGAAGGCAAAGGTATCTAGCCCATACAGCCATGTCTGTCGTAATATATATTCTTTCTTTTTTATGTGTTAATGAAGTTGCAGAATTTTGTGCTTTCTTCGGAGTTACTTGCGGCATTATCGCTCAAACACGTGCGGTATATAAAATTTTACAGCGCGGAAAAACAGCACAAAATAATGTTAGGTTAGTACATACATACATATCGTTATGTCAGATCCTTGCGGACTAAGCAGAGACAATTGAGCGCCATTTGTGTCGATCACGACATACGTACCTTTTCCAGTTCGTTAACATTCATAAAGTACAAATAAAATATTAGATTACAAAAAGACATGATAACTATTGGTTTATTTCCTCGCGCCGTTAATTTTCCTCGCATATTTCTCGTGAATAAGCAAATAGTAAAAACTTAAATATAAACAGAATTGGTTCAGAGCCCGCTACTGGTCGTTCGTACTTAATTATAATGATACCATAAAACTTAAATACGGAATTAACAATCCATTTATAGCAATAACAATAAAAACATTAAAAAAAAATAACAGAAAACCACAACGCAAATAATACTCGCTTAAAGATGACTCATTTATGTTGGTTTTCTGAGGGAATATTTATCTTGTTCACTATCTCAAACGATCAATCTCATTGATTCTCTCAGAAACTCAACATTAAACATTAAATAATTATAAGTAATAACAATAACATTAAACGTAAAATAAACTATACAATAATAATAATAAAATGACTAGATAGTTGGATTATGAAATAGTGCTGCCATATGTTCAGATTATTAAAAATACGTAAAAAAAAGTACCTACTGAACTACTTGTAGTGTGAGATAATGGCACAATGATGATATATGGTCGAATCTTAAATGAAGTTCACTGGTTTGCGAGAATAGCGACTTAATTAAAATATCTGTTTTATTAAACAAATGCCAAACGATCACAAATGATTAAATCGTGAAGAGAGACGCAACGCCGCGACGATTCAATCAATCATTCTAATTTTGCTGTATGCAGTAAAACGTTATTTTCAAGTAATTTAAAACCTCTATTCTCTAAAATAATTATTTTTAGTTCCGGCACTATTCTCGCAAACCACGGAAAAAAAAGTAATATGAAATATGGGTGTGATTAACGAAATTGCGAGCTCAAAGAGATGACCGTCTTAGCCGCCATATTAGTCACAAATTTCTGAGGCTGTAATAAATTAGTGTTTAAAATAAAATTTTACAGTCAAGTCAAAAAGAAGAAAAGTAATCGATGAGCTTTTATTAAATTTTCTAACGCCCGGTGGTGGCCCGGTTATAAGAACGCGTTCCTTAAATCCAATAAAGGTCGGTTAAAACTCACCCGGGATGTACCAAAGAGAAATACACTTTTCTTACGTACATTTGTGATAAATTTACAACACCACCGCTCCCGTGCTTTCGTGCTTTGGAGAGCACGTTAAGCCGTCGGTCCCGGTTTCACTAATACCAACGTATCCTCGCCAAGCCGTCTGGCCAGGCAGCGTGGCGAGTGTAGGCCAAATTCTTTAGATATATGTTCTGATATATCTCCAGCAGTAAAGGTCTCTAGGACGCTGTGTTCTAGGGGCTGTAATGATGAAATGATGATAGCTAAGTTTGTGATAACACGCATGTATTAATAAAATATATGAAATTGCAGTTCTCTAATAAATCTGTTATTTTACGATTTTTTAAATGGCAACACTATTCCTGAATTACGTAAATAATTCCGTCAGCCGACGCTATAACACTAGATATTTTAGTATTGTATCGAAGCGTCGAATGTATTTTGGTGGCATTTTGTTGTGTGTGTTAAATATTAATAGATATAGTTGGCCCAGCCCGTCAATGAACCATTACCCTGGCGTATTAACTACAATATCACACTAACTGCGTTATTTTATCTTTACATCGAGTTTCCCGCGTAATTTGGACAATACTGTAAGGACCGAAAATTACCATAAAAAACATTTTAGTTATTTTATAATCTTAAAATAGCTGTAGCATGGTATTAAATAGAAAAAAAAAAAAGATATTGAATAAGTTTTTTTTTATAAATCAATTATTTTATAGAATAAAAAAAGAGAATAGATAAATTAGTGTACCATCAAATTATTATTTTCATAAAATTATAAGTAGAGTATATTTATATAATGGTATTTTATAAAAAAAATACACGATTAAATGATATAGATATGATTTTATAAGAAATCGTTTTACCTTACAGTAAAGTTATTAACAAAAAATACACTGTATAAAAAGCCATGTATAAAATATTATTATATTTTTTGACTGAATAAATAAATATATATATATATATGATATATATTAATAATAATATATTAAACTAATGGCTTTAAAACAACTCAGTTTTAGTTCGATGGTATATTTCTTTATTTTTAATTACCGCCTATATTAAAATATTAAACACTATAAGTTGCCAGTAACAATTCGATTTTTAGAACAAATTTAATAATTAGGTATTTAAAGTTTAAAATAAAACAAAAAAAAATGTTTTTTTTTTTTAATATAACCGGCAATTAAAAAGTTTCTATGCTTCTACTCAGATCCATTATCTTAATTGCTGGTACAGAACACAAATGAATTTTTAAAATCAATAATAAATATAATAATAATTATGAAGGTATACAGATTTTGTGCTTACAAAAAAAAAAAGATAAATTGGTGATTTGTTCCTCTAGGGTCTGCTCGAGGTACCCTAAAGGGACAATCGACAATTATCTAGATATGTTTATGCCTAGCTGAACTAAGACAGTCTAGGTGCATTTAATCTTTCTAGATAAACTGTGAATACGTCAAATATTTTGAATTATTTTCTGGGTGGTCAGAAACCACGCTTATAAAGAAGCGGATTCAAATTTAGCCAACTTTACTATAGGCCAATCATGACAAGTGGCAAGCCCGTCGATGTCTCTAGCGTACCAAACTCGAGAAATATCACAAATAAAATAAATAATAATTAAATTTATTTATTTATATGAATAATATTATTGTGTCCCGATCAGCAATCAAACCCGGTACCTCCGAGTCTAAATCCACGGACTTAATCGCTAGTACGCACGGAGACTAATGTAAACTAGGACTTTTGCCTGGCTAGGTGAATTCAGATAGCCTAGTTGAACCATTAATGAGCTATCGACTAGCTAAAATAAGATAGCCAAAGTATAGGAGCACTTATGTTGCCTAGCTGCTTTTCAATCACCTAGTTTAGGACTGTGTTGTAATGTAGTATATGCAAGTGTAGGTGCACTTTTAACTAAGTTAGTTTAGGTGCACTTTTATTACTTATGTGAACTTAGTTAATTACTAAGAGTACACTTGTATTGGCTAAGTTAGCCTAGGTGCATTTTTATTATCTAATTGAGTTAGCCTGGGTGCAATAAACTGTTAGTCTAGGTGCACTTTTATAGGTGATCGCCTAGTTGTGATAAGTTACCCTGTGTAAACTTTTATCGTATAGGTCTATTAAGTTTGCCTAGGATTAGATAAACAGTATATACGAGTATGGAATAACCTGTCTAGGTGAACTAAGTTAGTCTAAGTGCATTTTTATCACCTAGCTGTACCTAGTAAGTTAGTCTAGGTGCAAATTTATCACCTAGGTGAACTAAGATAGGTTGCAAGTAGAGTAGCAAGTGGGTAGGTGTTTGGGTCACTGTTCCGTGTTCTGTTATGCTTCTAGGGGCCCAAACAGATGCTTGGCCGGACAGTTGTCTGAGATGTCGCTCAGGAATAGAGCGAACAGCTCCTGGTAGCGCGAAATAGTTAGACCACCCACCTTCCTGTCCTCATCCTGGAGACAAAATAAAGATAAATTATAAAAATAAAATAATGATAAATTCGCGTCGGACAATTTAAGTATTTAATTCACGTTTTCCCAATGATTTTGAAGTTGCAACCCCATAGGTGACCTTTGAAATATTGGAAAACGCTATTTTGACGTAAGGTCGGCTGTGATCGGAGAAACTCGGGCTAAAAGTTGTAGTAAATAACAGAATTTACAATTTTGACAATCTAACGTTAGCGACTAACAAAATAGGGCTGATGGATAGTTTATTATATTAAAGATCATATATACTATAACCTGTATATGTATGACCGCCTCCGTGGTCTAGTGGTAACAAACGTTGCCGTGAACTCAGGAGGTCGTGGGTTCGATTCCCACCGGGGGCAAGTTGTACATTGTATAATTTGTCTCGGTCTGGGTGTTTATATGTATAATATGTATATATTTACAAAAAAAAAAGTTTAATATGTAGTTTATCAACCATCTAGTTTCCGTAACACAAGCCTCGTAGCTTACCACGGAAACTAGATGGCGCTGTGTGACCTATCTGGAAATATTTATTTCTATAATGGCATTAATCATTAAATAAAAAATATAAAAAATGGAATTGATCCTTATTGTGTAATTGTGTACAATTATGCACTGGACCGACCACTCCTCTCGTCTACCGCAGGCCCGTACTGGGCGGCCATTTCTGTCCCACAACTGACGTCAGGCAATAAATCACGCACTCGTTGCGTCTCCTCAGACATATGTCGAGATGGCACGTCATCCAATGTAATTTATGTCTATGTAGGTGAACTCTATTACAGGAAAATTGCATGCTTACAGAAATACCTGCTGAACTTCAACATATACTACCGCACGCGCACACCTAGAACTTTTGTACTTAAAACATACTTTAACAACACATCTTACTTCAACCCTATGGTTAGAATGTGCCGTTTCTTTGATGACATAAATAGGAAACATAGTGACCTAATTGACATATTTGACTCCAGGCTTGTGCACCTTAAGAAAAGTATCCAAGACATTATAAGAATAGATCCTAATTTCATTTGATTGCCTAATACGGAAAAGGGAATGAAATAAATCATTGGACATATACCTATTAGAAATATTTATATTAATTTAATTTCATTTTGACCTTTATATTAATTAGATTTTTGACATTAATTAGCTACTGACAATTCCTTTTTTTTTTATATAATAAATTCTCACAACGAAACATAATAATAATAATAACGTTTATTGAGCTTTCTTATATTATATACAAAGTTGAGTAAACAATATATAAAATATTCCCTGAATTTACATTCATTTTTGATTGTATGCAAACCACAAGGATAGGCAATTTTAAGATGGTCCCTGACTCCTAACCAAAATAACTTGTGTCCTAGGATGTCAGTCAGTTCCATATTGACTTATAGCCTCAGATAGCCAGCTCAAAAGGTATCATAAAATAAAATAAACAACGTAAATCAAAGTACAAAAGAGGTTCCAACACAACACACCTGTAAAACGACACCAGCATAGATATTTTGTTATTATATATTATAACTATTGTCATCTTAAAGCCTTTTTGTTGTTGTAGGAAACCCATTTATAATTTATTAAATACTTTACCCACCACCAGGAAAAAATATAAATAAAAACAAGCAATCGTTTCTTTTAAAGTTAATTAAAATAATAATAATAACCAAATATAAATAATAAACAAATGTATGCTTAAGTGTATATTCAATGCATTGCACTGATAAATTGTGATTGGGGTTCGGTTTCCTCCTTTTCTCATACTCCAATATGATTAAGAAACCACCTCCTAACCTTACCATTGGAATGGTTGTAAAAATAGCAAGCTGTTTGCTCAAATTTTTGAGATGAAGTCCATCTTAGTTAGTTGTATGCATCTGTTTATATTTTGGTATGACTGCATCTTGTTATGAGCATCTAATAAATAAATACGCGAAACCATATTTATTTATTAGTCCTTTTATATTTATTGTTTATATTTAAATTACTATTCGGTATTCGTAAAGGTTAGTTGTCAGAAAATACCTAACTCGCCTATATACCTAATTTTAAGTTTTGGTGCAATAAATATTTTAAAATAAAATAAATTAGTTGACAATTAAACGTGGTACAATACGAGACAGCATTTAAGTAGCTTTTAAATCCATGTGAATTATTGCTAGCACTGTTAATGACCCTAAATTAGTAATAATAAAAAAATCGATTCCTAAAGTAAATTTTAAAAGTAAAGTTAATAATACTTTTGTTAGATTCCCAAAATGACGTGAATCAATTTCATTAATACTAACATTCTCATAGCATCAGTTGGACGGCCGCCAGCTCGCGTGCACTCTCCATTGTTCTAAGTTTATTAACTATTTATTTTTCTCTTCTACGCTATTATAGTTTCCATTATTACAAAACAAACGAGCACGTTTCGGAATTCTATCAAAATGTATGCAGTGTTAGCAAAGCTCTAGCACGCACTCATCTCAATTCCAATGTCTCTATCACAAATTAAAAAAAAAACATTTTTTTTTTTTATTGTTTTGATAACAAAAGGCGTATGTAAAGCCGATTGGCATTCTCTTACCATCAACCTTCGGGACATTGTATCAATTATAGTAGGTTTATAAAACAAATATAAAGTAAAGAATATTTTAATAATTTTGATGTTAATTTAAATAACGTACTTATAACTAAATAAATAAATACATAATATAGATTATATAGAATTTATTCTATTTTTTTAAATTTAGTCCAGGTCTGGACCACCACTCAAGTCCGATAGCCGAGGCGCTTGTGTAGCACTAGGACCAAGAAAATTTAAAATGTTACCAATGGAATGTTTTTTTCTCACTTTTACCAACTTTTTATTTATTGGACTAAAAAGTATAAATAACGAAAACTACTTAAAAGTAAAAATTAAAATAAATATAAACTAAACCTTAGAAATAATAAACTATAAGTAAAAACATGTATTTGTATTTTCACATGTATGTGCCCAGTGCCTCAGGAGGGCAAGGCAAATATAAAAAGTGAATGTCCTCTTTTTACTAATATAGAATAAGCAAACACTATGTTACTAACCCCTATGGATACTATTCCGAAATAAACGCATTTTATTTTTATATTTATTTATTAAAAAATGTCCTCTAGAGACGACCCTTCAGTGATAGTCCCAAGAAGACTGGCAACATTTTCCCTCTGTATAGCTAAGCTAATACGTTGCCAGAAATAATTGCCAGCTTTCCTGTCTCCTTTTCCGTTAGCCGTTTGGACAACTCCTTGGTCAGACGCTTGGCTGAGTGTCCCCATGGGCCCATCGGCCCTTTTACCAACTTAATATTTTTCTACTTCCCCGTAATGTAAACTTGAAATCATTTTCGTGTATATTCAATTGTGTATAAGCTAAAATGATTTGATGATAATGTGGTGGAAAATGTTAATATTTTTTTACAAAATAAGTTAAGACGTGGCCGCAATATCAACTTAATGTGTACATGGTGTCTTTAGATATTTAGGCTGAGTTGTACTACATATTGAATATATAAAAGTCTGATCCATTAATTTAGGCAAAACTACATTCTTGTAACCCAATTTTTTTCACGAATGTAAAATACAAGACAGCTGTGCTGTCAATTTTAGTTCCAGTTTAGCCGTAGAACTTGAGTCCAGACACTAGCGCCGCCAGGTGGATGGAAGGATCCTAAAAGTGCCATACATACCTTCTATATAGACATAATATTATATTCGAATTTAGATGTTTATTTTTATTTATTTATTCATTTCCACAACACATTACAGAACATAAAGGTTAGTATATACTTTATTACTGATACTTAGGTGTCAAGGAAAAGAAGAAGAAACAGAAAAAGTACAACCAAACGATACAGAAATTCAATTTAAGAAAAAACAATAAAACAAATGAAATTATAGATATCCAATATTAAATTAAATTAAATTGGTCCGCAATCAACTTATTTTATGCCTAAATTTAAAAAAACATTGCGTTATTTTAAACTATTTTACCATACGATATGGCACTGAGAACTTACACAATACATTTCAATTACATTTCTAAATAGGTACTTCTTTGAAAATATTGTAAGACCAACTTGTAAGATCCATGCCATCAGATCCTCGCCAAGTCCATGTTAGATGCAATGAGGTTAGTCCCTTTAGGTAACTTTTTCACTATTTGATTACCTGAGTGGATGGAAAACTTCTATTAATAGCCAAGTGCAGTAAACAGACGATATCGGAGCCGCATTAATCTGTATCGAGAAGTTTGCCAACCAGCCGACCGTGTCTGTACTGCTCGCAATGTTGTGTAGCGATACTATTTCTGACAAATTAATACTGACAAGGACACTATAGACGGAGCATGTCTGTAATAGTACTGATCCCAGTAGTAAGAACGACCTTCACCGAACAAGTATCCAAATTAAATTTGAAATATACGTTATGAAAATCAAATCAAAATAGTTTATTTCCATTGGTTCTCTTAAAACAACTTGGATACAGTCAGAACTAATAAAATCAAGACAATTATTAAAACATTTGTACTAATCAAAGTGGTAATAATGGTTGGACCGAAAAGAGGCAATAATCCATATTTATGTATGTTATGCACAACATTATTGCTACAAGCAAGTAAAACTAACTAACTTAGAAACTACTTAAATAAGATCGTGGCTGTAAAGAGGCCGTGTCAGTTTACATTCTAAATACTTAATAATTATGATGTACAGAAATATGTCAGATAATTTATAAAACAAAAAATAATAATTATAATAATAAAAAAAGACGTGTGACATCTTATAATCTGAATAATAATAATGATATGTCAATTAAACATAAATTCATAGCTGTAGATGGGCCGTGTTTATATTCTAACAGCATTAATGTTACACATAAGGATTGCCTAACAAAAGATGTTTAAGACGCTTTTGCATCCGTCTCGCTCTCGCAATCCAATATTTTAAAATATTGTTCTAGTCTGATTGTACTTTTGAGAAATGTAGTCTTTCTAGGAAATTACGGACTTTTTGGAAATTAATCACATATTTGTTTTAATAAAATAGAGAGAGATAACTGCCTCCGTGGTCTAGCGGTTAAGTTCGTGGATTTAGACTCGGAGGTACCGGGTTCGATTCCTGGTCGGGACACAAAAATATTTATTAATGTAAATCATTTAATTATTATTTAATGATATTTCTCGAGTTTGGTACGCTGGAGACATCGACGAGCTTGCCACTTGTCATGATTGGCCGGCAGTAAAGTTGGCTAAATGTGAATCGCTTATTTATAAGTGTGGTTTCTGACCTATTATGTTAGTTATAAGTAATAAAGTACTGACAATGCCTTTTTACAGCAGCATCTTATTTAGGTATTGTTTATCTCGTGTAGATTTAATTATTATTAATGACGATGGTCATTCTTTTGCTATCCTGCCATGATTGGTAAACTGACAATAATGAGTGTACTTAATGTATATTATGGTGAATAATTGAATTGGATTTTAGACAGCGCCATAACTTGCCACGTACTTTGTACATGTAACGGTATTATAAAATTACAACTCGGAAAGATTTAAATTTACAAAATGTTTACTGGATACGATAACGGTTGCGTGCTTGGTTACAGACTAGAAAGGTGTTGTCTGGTGCAGTGTTCGCAGTACTCACATTGAGAAGAGAGTCGAATGCGTCGTCGATGACCTTGATGTCCTCCAGCACCATCCTCTGCACGCAGTCGTACCGGTACTCCTCGACACCGATCACGCCATCAGAGTTGATGTCAATCATCCGAAAATTTGACTCAATAAAAGCCTAAAACAATACAAAAAAGATTTATTTATTTATATTACTATTAGGGACACCGCGAGCCATCTAGATCGATTGGGAAAAGAGTTGCAACACTTGCGAAAAAGTAGCATCAACCGAACACTAGCGCCGCCAGATTCAGTTAGATTATTGGTATAGCTTCTAAAGTAGTTTTTTCTCTCGATTACTTTTAATAGGGCTATGGTAAGTCATTGGTTTATGCCGACAAACCAGCATTATTGACGCCATACGGCCAGATTTATTGAAAAAAAAATAGAGAAAAGTTGGACTGATCGAATAGACTATGTAACTCTTAGCGGCGGACATATGCCAGAAATCATATTTAAAAACTAAATGCCATGAAATTATCTACCAGATTATAATAATAAAAAAGTCATTTCAACAATATTTCTGTCTTGTATTATTATTTAAAGTTCTCAAGCTGTCTAAAAACTTTTAACAGCTTATATATAGAAATAGTATCACGAATTTTATTAGTATATTCGAATTTCGATGTTTGAGGCGTAACCAATTACATGCGCAGGAATAATTAAAATTATTGTGTATTTTGTAACTATTTAACATACGATACATAGGCATACAATACGTCTGGCCAGCGTGGCAAGTGTAGGCCAAATTCTCCAGATATATGTTCTAGAAGGCCCATCTCCAGCAGTGGAGGTCTAGGACGCTGAGTTCTAGGGGCTGTAATGAAAATGAAACATAGGCAGGTACTAAGAACTACACGTTTTTTTTCTTATAACGACTTTTTAAATTATGACATGTCACAAATGCCTGTAATAGGTTTACGTGAATAAATATATTTTGACAACGCTCCTTTACAGCTGCATCCAACCTTACTTTATATAACCACTATACGAGTATATCTGTGGTATCAAGGCAGAAGGGGATAAGTTCAACTTGAACTTTTCACTAGAGGCAAATTAAGAAAACAACTAATTTTTATAATTAGAGAATTGTAACTTACGTAATGTTCAATTTCATTAGTCGTATACTTTAGGTACGAGTCGACTCATCTCACTTAGAATAACTGAATTATTGGCGGTAAAAGCGCGATACTGAGATATTTTTATTTTACTTATTTATACATTGTAATGTTACAACTCATCTCCTTATTGCATTGACGCATATGAATGTTTTGAACCAATTGATGCAAAAATCTATTTTTTTTAATTTCCTGACTCATCTCCTTTTTCCTTGACACCACAGATATACTCGTAATAGCAGACTGTATCCGGCTTTCTTTCTGTATCATTGTATTAATTACATTGCATATGACAAAAGTGTAAATTATGACAAATCAAAGTGTTCCCCGAACAAGGTTCCTACGGATAATTATTAAACAATAACATTTGACTTTTACTAAGCTTTTTACTTTGCTTATTGACAACAATGGCTGACATGTTGAATAAATTGAACCGATTAATTGAAAGAATAACAACTCTATTACGATCAAACCACAGACAAGAATTTATTTCTCCTCACAGCTACTAGGCGGCGCCACAGTCTATATGAATCAAAATTTAACATTTCCTTGTTACAAGTTTCCACCCCCTGGATAACAACCATGGCTGAGCTGTTGAACCAATCGATTGAATGAATGAATGACAACTCTATTATGTTCAAATCACAGACGAGAATTTAGTTCTTCCTACCAACAAATAAGTAGGCGGCCTCACTTTATATATAAACCAAAATTTGAAAATTGCTTGTTTGTTCAACATTTTTCTACCGAATTTTGCTTAAATTGTATGTTTACCATAAAGCAACGCCAAGTCGAACGATATTCAAAGCGAAAATAAAGTGAAAAAAGCGCTTAAAGCGACAAGTCAAAGTCCCGTGCTGCTCGGGAGGTGCTCACACTACCTGATGGGTGCTCACAGCATAGGCTTTAGATTAATTATTCAATTATAATTTATTTATTTTGTAAGTAGGCATAGGACAATAAATTAATATATTCTGCGCTTTTACATGTCAATAAATTAATTAATATAACGAAAAGCTTATTTTCTGGGAAATAGCTTGTATTTGGAGCAGCACATTACAACCCAAATATACATAATTATAATCTTAAAATTATAGCTGCTGTAAATAGGCATTGTCATATTACAAACTAAGACATACACAATTATAAAATAAATACACATATTATGTATGTTTTTATGTATTTTAGTTTTTTTATTACCTTCATGGCTTGTGGGAACTCATCGTACTTCTTCCCGACGCAGCTGTTCTTCACGGCTTGCTTAAACTCTTCCACCGAGATCATGCCGTCCTAAAATACAACTGACTTTAGTATAGGGCCACGCGTCAATGTATGGATGTATGGCAATTGAGCGTGTAGCGTTAGCTTGCGTATGTTAGGCGTTTATCTATCTGTATGAATGTCTGAACGTACCCAGTATACAGCCCCAGTCCCTCGTGATAATTTAGGTAAATATTTGTATTTGTAATTAATAATAACACGTTCGTGTTGGTAGGACTGTCTACACTTAAATGTCCCTATTCATCTGTCGTTTTAACTGTGAGTCTTGGAGTCTGTACTGTCTACCCACATCTCGAATACTTTCTTGTGTTAGAAATGCCGACACCATTTGACATCAGAAGAAGGGCTCTTGACACTGCTGGAGTACCCGCAATCATGAGATGGCAAGAGGGCCGACGGCATGACCGTTCGACCGTGGAAACTTCAGGTCACTGGTGTGGGGTTGGACATGTGTGTGGCATCAGCCCCATCTCACATCCAGGCAACCTCCAGCACGGGGAGTGCGGCGGTTTCCGCTAAGAACCTCAAGCTGCGCAAATACGCCTACCACAATCACGGTAGGTATATAGTAGCAGACTGTTCCTTGGTTGCTCGTATCCGGCTTTCTTTCTGTATCATTGTATTAATTACATTGCATATGACAAAAGTGTAAATTTTGACAAATCCAAGTGTTCCCAGAATACGGTTCCTACGGATAATTAACAAACAATAAACAGTACAGGTTACGGGTTGGCGACGTTTATGATCGAGACGATGGGACCATGGGGACCCTCCCAAGGCCAAGCGCCTGACCAAGAAGTTCTCCAAACGGCTGACGGAGAAATCTGGCAATTATTTCTGCCAACGTATTAGCCTCGCTATACAGAACTATTGCCAATCTCTTTGGGACTATAACTGATGGGGCGTCTTTATAAAGAAAATGTTTTTTAATATTTATATTTATATATTATTAGGTTTAGTTTATACTTAAGTATTTAATTTTATTTATTTTATTATAATTAGTTTGTAATTATTATTTGAATATAAATAACTGTGAGAAAATCATATTTATGGTATCTTGCCGATAAGGCAGTCTGTTTGACCAGGGATGGTATAGTAATGTATGACCTATATTTCCGTCAATCCAAGCAAGGAAGCTGCTTTGCGTAGCATGGTATGTAAGGAAAGTGTAACCGACATAGTCTGGGACCTTGTCGAAGTCCGCGAGCTGGGCGATCTCCTCCCACAGGCTGAGCATGACATGCTGGTACTTCTGGAGACGCGCGGCGCTGCAGTCCCCTTTGCCCTCCAGCACGCACGACCGCAGCGCCAAGCATTGGAAGTCGTGCGCGTCTAAGTAGCCGTTGTTGTCTATATCTGGAAATAAAAAAAAAACAAAATTTACAATTTACACACCCACGCAGTGAAATGTCAAGTCACACTAATATAACTGTCAGTTGCATAGAAAACTTGTATTTTTATTACGAAATTTAATATTTTCTGGATATTATGCCAAAGTGAGCAGCCCTAAAGTGTACAAATCGAGATTTCCAAGCAAAATCAACGATAAGGTGATCTCAAAATTGCCGTTCTATTAATTCAACCTATTTTCTTTTAAAAGACGGTGTTCGCTTTCTTAAATCGTCTTTTAAGGTAGGTAACGTTAAGTTAAATTCATTTTTCTGTTATAAAAAAAAAATACAAAAACATTTAAAATATAATGCGTCATAGGTGTAAACAAGGTACCATTGCCGCTAGCGACATCTACAAAAAGCTTTGCCTGATACACCCATTCGGAACGGCCTGAATCACATTTTTATTTATAACATAATATATATATTTTTAAATGTATAGAAGAGTGGATTCTACATCTTTTAGTATGAATACTAAGTTGACTATAAATACATAGATATATATGAATAAATAATAACTATAGGTATATAGAATTAAATAAATAAATAAATTGTTACGTAGTTATTATAGTATTAGTTGCTTACTAACACGCAGTTCCTACATGAACACACCCTGCGATTGCTTTTAAAGTAAACTAATTTTTGAACGGATTCCTGAGTCCGTTCAAAAATAATAAAAATGACCTAATAACTAAGTTATCGTAAATAACATATGAAATGAAAATACGTAATGTTATGTAATTGCCCTTTGAGAAAGCGGTGTTGATATTTTTGAGTAAATTACCCATAAACTATTTATATTTTAGTAGTCACCGGGAATTGGCGTGAATATAGGTGGTTGACCTAATACTCAAAGCGTCGCATTTATACATCTCTAGGTTATTCAGAATTGTTTTTAAAACCTGGACTACTATCCTTCACAAAAGACAATATTGTTAAAACAGAGGGGAAATGTTCCTTGCGAAATGAAACGGTAATTGAATCTGCTAAGTTAAATAATTGACATGTAATTTATTTTTTCATTTTAATTTTATTATGTATTTAGGTGTATTGAAACTATTGCCTATCTATATAACTGTAAATATTTTGATGCTGCATGACGGCAGGATACGCCGGAAAACTGTACTACCACTAGCCACAATATAATACAGCATTCTAGAAAATAAATGTTTTGATTTTTTGATTTTGATTTTTTATGCTTCTGGTCATCTGCTAACAGCTGTTTATTTATGCCTGTTTCTATGCCGTCTATATTTTATAATCATTTTATGTGTATTATTAACTCAAGAAAAATCACACGTTAATTTTTCGCCTTTCCAACTAAGAACAAACCCGGTACCCTTCCGTATAAAATTTACGGCCGTAAACTAAACTATGGAGGCAGTACAACATATATTATTAACACAGTAATCAATGAGAGTTCAAAGCTATAAATATTTAATCAACTAATACGAAACTATTTGGTATTAAGGTACCAAATTTGTTTCTAAAACAATTATTTCTTCTTTTTTCTCATACATACATACAGGTTCGAATATTAGAAAATATAATTTGTAAGAGAAATTTTACTATTTGGCATTCGCTCTTTTAATTTTAATAGTCATAAGTCTGTACCATTATTATAATATTGGTAACGGATAATATTATTAATTTTAGCACACAATCCTAAATATCCGAACTCTACACGTCACTTCAAGTTTTTTTTTTTGTTAGTTATACAAAATATGTAGTTGTAACATAATAATGTAAATTAGGTTTTACAGTATTATCGTGCCAAAAAAGAAAGCATAGGGACAAAAATAAGGAAAGGCATGCTCCGATGGTTCGGGCATGTTGAAAGGATGACTGAAGAGAGATTGACGAACCAGATATATAATGCGAAAGTTGTGGGTGAAAGAGGCCCTGGCAGACCAAGACTCACTTATCACGATCAAATAAATAAAACAATAGCTGCCGGTGCAATAAAAAGCCATCGAAACAAAAGGGCATGTATGAAGAGGTTGATGAATGTCGAAGAAGCGAAAGAGGTATGTCGAGATCGTGACAAATGGCGCTCAATTGTCTCTGCCTACCCCGCAAGGGACCTGGCGTGAAGATATGTATGTATGTATGTATGTATCGTGCCAAAAACACGACTTAACAAACATGGATGTAAGTACCTAATTTACAAGATATATTCAATTTAAAATTTCATTATTATTTTTTTCGAAAACCTTATTTTCTAGGAAAGTAATATAGCGATTGATATAAATATTGGGAATATGTATGTGTGTCTTTCCTTGTCTTTATGAGTCATGTCAAGTGCTAACAGTCAGAGCATTGCTGGTATTCCAATAATGTGTTAAAACAACATGCAGAAACTAAATATAATTAAAACGTAAAATGTCTTTATATCATCCATAATCCTTACAATTTTAAAACTTCGTAAACGATTCTATAAATTTCCGACCGTTTCCCTTTCGGGGTGGTCAGAAACCACGCTTATAAATAAGCTGATTCACATTTAGCCAACTTTACTATAGGCCAATCATGACAAGTGGCAAGCTCGTCGATGTCTCCAGCGTACCAAACTCGAGAAATATCACAAATAAATTAAATATTAATTAAATGTATTTTTTATTTACATTAATAAATATTTTTCTGTCCCAACCAGGAATCAAACCCGGTACCTCCAAGTCTAAATCCACGGACTTGACCGACAGACCACGGAGGCAGTTATGTTTATTGTTATGTCTGTGTAGGTAGGTATGTTTTATTTTGTAAATCTGATATAGCCGAGTTTTCCTTTCTCAGTCAGATGAAACATTAACAGGTCACTGGAATCTGCTAAGCTGCTGGTCTTCTGTTAACAACTTACTCTTTGGACCACTTTGATGCTTAGTCTTCTACTAGCAGGAGTAGAATCATTCAAAATAATTTAATTAATGACGTTTCATAAATGCCTGTAATAGGTTTACGTGAATAAATATATTTTGATTTTGAAAAATCTACCTATTAAATTATAACTTTGTGGCATTTGGGGTTGAAACAATGGGAGTATATTCTCTAGTTACCCACATATTCAATAAAGAGCTGGGTAAACGAATTTTTCAAGAGCGTGGCGATCCCAAATGCCATAACTACCTAAAACAGAATATTTCGATTATATTTCAACGAGGAATGCGGCGAGCGTTTTAGGTACCCTCCCTGGTGGTAAGCCCTTAGTTTATTTTGTAGAATAGTTTTAATTTTATAGGTATTTTTAGTTTAGTTTTATTTATAATTAGTTTTTAAATCTATTTTATATTAATATTTTTTTATCTACTTCGAATAAATGTATAAATAAAAAAAAAACCTATTAAAAATGTATATTTCTCATTAGTACATGCCGGGGTTCGAACCGACCTTTTTAGGATTTTCAGGTGAGCGTTCTTTAAGTAATGTCCACCACCGCTGACTTAGTGATTATTACAAATCATTTTTTAAAGAGTTGGCTCGTTTCAACCAATCGACTAGTATTGCGAAAGTTAGTCAGGCTAGGGTCTGAGACTTGGCACCGTCGATTAATTAATACTATTGTTTCCCAGCCAGCCAACTGGCCACTGTGCTCACGTTTCATTGCGACATTGACATGATATATATCCTCATTGGCTATTATTATATCTTAACATTGTTACTCGTTATAGAATCAATCATTAGTTTTTAGGATTTTGTATTTAGGATAATATCCGCCTGTTATGTTATAAAATAACAAACCTAACAATGACGTAGGTATAACAAAAAAAATTTCAGAAATCGGAGGTTAGAAGCCGGCATATACCGCAGAAATACTGCGCTCTTTCGTAGTCAAGAACAATATAATTAATTCAGTTGTGTCGTTATGGGTTTTTCATAACTTAATCTGTATCCGTTTTAAATCTACGCGAACTAAAAATCACTTTATGAATAACAGAGTTGTAAATATGTGGAACAAAATACCAGAAGACATATTGAAGTCCCCAACTGTAAACACTTTTAAAAACAAACTGGACAAGTGGCTAGTGACAATAGACATAGACTATGGTGATAACTGACTATTTTATGAACTTTACATCAGTGCTTGATATAGGCATATCAGCAATGCGCTGCGAGCCTATTAATCAATAATAATAATAAAATAAAAATACATTTATTGTTACATAACATTAACACATAGTTTTACAATTTCGAACAATATGTGACAAAAGGAATCAGGTGTCAGCTGTTGTCGTGCAGCAGTACCAGTACTTACACCTGTACGACGCTGTTTTTCAACCTGTTCTCACGTAGTATTTTTTTTTTAATTACAGGGTTTTAATTATAAAATAATAAAAACTAATAAATGTATAAAAATAACATTAACAAAACAATTTAACAAATTCTGGTGTGGGAGGCGACTTCGTCAGGCGCGGGAATTGCGGCGTTTTCTGCGGAGAACCTCAAATTGCGCAAATACGCCAACCTTGGTATCGGTTATGAATTTGCGCCGTTTGGGGTCAAGACGATGGGCCCATGGGGACCGTCAGCGAGGCGCTTGGCCAAGGAGTTGTCAAAGCGGCTGACAGAAAGGTCTGGAGACAGGAAGGCTGGCAATTATTTCTGCCAACGTATTAGCTTTGCTATACAGAGGGGAAATGTTGCAAGTCTCCTTGGGACTATCTCGGATGGGACGTCTCTAGAGGACATTTTTTATTTATAGTTTAGTTTATTTTTAATTTTATTATTTAGGTACCTTATAGCTTTTAATTTATATTTAATGTGCTATAATTAATTTCCATTTAACAAATATATTATTTTACATTTATTTACCAATATTTTATTTCGTTATGTATTAACTTATACATACTATACAAAAGGATGATTATTCTTTGAAACTATACGTCAAGATTAATTCCACGCAACTTTCTTACCGCACTCGGGTGAATATGCAACGCCCTAACCTATTTATGTTGTTCGAACGCAACGCAATGCTTCGGAATGTCCGTTGCGAGTTATGTAGATAGTTTTATAACGCTAGAAAACGTACAATAGCTGTGAACCTCAGTAGGTAGTTTGGTAACTATCTATGTTACGAAGCGCCCGTCTCAAATTTGTAATGTCTGTCAAGTCTGGTACGTCATTGACCGTTATTTTACTCGTAGTTTTAAATCTGAATTTTAAATTTTGTTAATGTTAATTGATGATATGCCCAGCCTGTAATTATTGTTTCGATTATTTTGTAATCAGGTAAAGCACGTCGGAATTGCGTCGTCATTTTGACAGACCGCATTCGCGAGATGAAATACGCAAATATAAAGCATAGGGACAAAAATAAGGAAAGGCATGCTCCGATTGTTTGGGCATGTTGAAGGGATGAGTGAAGAAAGATTGATGAACCAGATCCTCCTTTTTAGTCGGTACCCCACTGGTGGGGATCGTAACTCCGTTGCAGTCGTTCCAGCGGTTGCGGTTCTTGGTGCAGTGGATGGCTTGGTGTACTGGGATGATTAGGTGGCCAGTCACCTGACTAGACCATCGTTTGGGGCTTCTTCCTCTTGTTCTTTTACCGTCTATCTTTCCTGTTACTAAGAGTTTTTTTAGATTGTCGGCACCTCTTCTGGCAATGTGGCCAAAATATTGCAGAGTTCGGGTAAAGCAACGGCAGAAAGTCTCTGTCCCTGGCAAGTTTGAGCTCTTCGAGCACCGAAACGCAAGTGCGTCGTGCGGTCCAATGGATTCTGCAAACGACGGCAGCACCACATCTCAAATATATATGATGAACCAGATATATAATGCGAAATTAAAAGAGGCCCTGGTAGACCAAGAGCTATGAATATCAACAAAGTAAAAGAGACAAATGACGCTTAATAGTCTCTGTCTACCTCGCAAAGGAACTGGCGTAAGGATATGTATGTATGTAAGCATGGTTAAACGCGTTAATGTAGCATCATTGTTAGGAAAACAATTTAAAACTGAGGTTGATAAATACTTTTAACATCATGCTATTAATGACATCCTGTCAAGGGCACTTACAACTGCTAACATCCCCTGCATCCTCGAACCATCGGGTATGGTTAGAAATGATGGTAGGCGTCCGGAAGGGATGTCATTAATTCCATATACTAGAGGCCGCGCACTGGTTTGGGATGCCACATGTTATGACAGTGTCAACTTGACACACTCTGTCAGTCACATGTGACATCCAGCCATAAGAAACCTGGAGCCGCTGCAGAATCAGCCGCACGCCTTAAGCGCAACAAGTACGCGGTGATCATCATCAATCACCATTTCATTCCATTTGCAGTTGAAACGATGGGTCCGTGGTCCGAGGAGACGCTTGTGTTCTCCCCGCAAGCTTGGTGAGAAACTCCACTTGGCGACTTTGAGTAGAGAATATCTTGTTCAAAGGGTCAGCCTCGCTGTTTACCGGGGGAGCACAGCGAGTGTCCTCGGCATACTACGCCCATCGAATAGTCGTAATTTTATTTATTAATTTTTAGTTTTTAATTAGTTTTCATAATTTAGTTCTTATTTTATTTTTTAATCTTTGTACTTTACTATTTGAAACTTGTAGTGTATCATAGTAAATATAGTTTGACACGTTGGCCAATTCATCATTACAGCCCCTAGAACACAGCGTCCTAGACCTCCACTGCTGGAGATGGGCCTTGCAGAACATATATCTGGAGAATTTGGCCTACACTCGCCACGCTGGCCAGACGGCTTGGCGAGGATTATATTGGCCTATTACTGAGGTCCATTCGCTTATGTTTTTTATTTTAAATGTTTGTTTCTTTTAATATAATTAGAATTAATATTATAATAATATAATAATATATAATAATATATAATTAATTAATGATCCTAACTAAATAAAAAAATAAAAAAGTGATATAAGTAAATGTATACATTTAATGTAATGTATCCATGGTTTGTTAATAAACCGTATGCTAGAATTAATGAAGTTAATTATAGGCCAGCATAGTTTTAGAGACTGATGTCAATTGCTCCCATTCTTGTCGCGCTCAGTATAACAAAAAATAAAATAGTTTTTTAAAAGTCGTAAAGGAGGAAATGCGAAGCATTTTACGTATGTGTTGGCATTTGGCGCATCTTGTCGGCTATTAAACAACGTCACAAATTTCATTGAATCAGAAATTTCAAAATGTTGCTTTGATTTTTGCCACCCTCGTCCAACCGCTACATCGTCCATCTCGCCATCTCAATTAAAGCCTAATTAGTCTTATACGTCTGGGACAGATCGAGTACATTAAATGATTAATTAAAAAAAAAAAAAACTAAAGTAACGGATATGACGAAATATGTACAGGCCTAATAAAATAAATTAAAAAAAACACCATTGCACTAACTACAAAATACAAATAGTAAAAAAGAGTCTTTCGCGCCATTTAGCGCGGACATGTCAAGTGCAAGTTTTTGTTTTGTAAATTAGTTTACTGTGAATATTGTTGGTCAAAAGTGGTGTTATTTTGTTTAATAATGTTCTACAATGTGAATAGTTATGGAAAACGATAAATTGGACTTTGCAGTTTATTTTTTGCGGTTTTCCCGCGCTGTCAACTCCTATATTTTACCCGACGTATTTGAGCTTTGGTGACTCCAAAAAAGCATCAAATTCTGCAGCATCTGGAATTTGATGATGACCTCATTAACTCATAAAAAAGAAAGAAATATTACGTCAGACTTGGCTGTATGGGCTAGACCCTTTGCCTTCCCTATCACCTTATTCATCATCCATCGGGAGAAGTGAAAACAAAAAAAAAAGTAGTAAAAAATACTCTAGATACAGTTTTGGGAAGTAAAGTCAAACGTCAACTCTAGAAATCGTTTTTTAATTTTTTTTACTCCGTCTAGGATATATACCACCGCCGAGAACCTGTCGGAGAAAACAGGAGATTATCCCATCCCATGCCCAAGGCCTATTGAACATCCGGGCCTCGGTGATTCCGCTGTCTGTCTGATAATACATTTTTACGAACGCATGGAATCCGTTAATCCGGACAATATTAAAGACCTTACATATTTATACCTATACAACACATTACAAGTAACTCAAACTCACAATATATGTATATTCACATGACATGGGTTAGTAACAATGGTCTTCTTAAATCTATGTTAGTAGACAACGTTCTCCATGCCACGCATGCACGCCATGGGCAGATTGCATCACAAATAATTCTTTATTTGTAGTAACAGAGTCGTCTGTTACTACATTAAATAATTTTAAATTGAACGTGATTAGACTTGATATTTTCACGGACACTGTCAAGGTCGAGCGCTATTAGAGTTGAGAATGTAATTTTGACGCAACTCTGACGTAAATAAATAACGATATCCACTAATAACGCATACTAAGTGATTGTTAAGCATGTCTCCCATTGCTGAAGTGGAAAACCAGTGGTATGGGCAAGCCGAGTGCCCCCCAGGCCTTGCCTATCTGGCTGTGCCACCATCACAACGGCCAGGTAAAACTTTAAATTTAGATCACACGGAATGTTCAATAATAAAAATGTGGCCAGTTTGTTTGGGTTCATGTATTCGGTATTTAATTGTCGATGTCAAAGAGACTATAGGGCTGAGGTCTTTGGAGATTTCTCAGCATCAGAATACATTTAATATTTGAGTCAAGAACAGTTTATGTTCATAGCTAAAAAAGAGATTGCCCAAAACCAGGCCCCGACTTTTTAGCAGTGTACCTCAACAAAATACAATTCACAATTAACAATTAATTGTGTTTTTTTAAATATAATTACAACATCTCTTTTACCTCAGCATTAAAATATTATTTAATTAAATAGTCAATTGGTTAAAATTTATGTATGAAATAGTTACAAAGGACTATTTATACGATTAGGTTCTTTATTATGACCAGGTACTTTATTATAGATAAAACAGTGGATTTCAAATCGGCGGGATCGAAACTATGTAATTATTAACGCAAAAAAAAAAGTTTTTGTCAATTGTCGTTATGGTAAAATAAATAAAATTAATTAGAGATTTTGAAAACACTATATATTAACTATAAATTAAAAAAGAAATCACTATGGCACGAAAACATTTAATTGGGCCCATTTCTCTAAAAAAAATGTCTCTAGACTATCTATCTATTGTATGAATAAGTTTGATAACAAATTAATAAATAAACATATCTAATTTAAATTATAACTAGTACCTAATAGTAATTCCGAAGATAAGGCCAGCTTTAGGTAATAAATGTCTGGGAATACGACTTGCGCTTTTAAAACGGCTGATATTATTATATTTTTGACACAATGTAATGTATTATGCAAATATTAATTACAAACTACTTATTTTATTTTTATTTTATTACTTAGGGTACACTAACAGGTTACAATTAATACATATCAAACACAAATTTATAATAATTCATAAGGCCGGAATTGCAACCCAAGGGCAGTGTACACGGCATGCTACACATAGCTATTTGGATGACTAGAGTCAACTGTGTTTTTCAGTTTTAAAATTTTAGGTTACATCCATTTCATCATTATCATTATTATATATACTTATTAAAATAAATAAAATTAAATACCTATAAACTAAACTTAATAAAAAATATACTATCTTTGAATAAAAATATCCTCTAGAGACGTACCATCAGAGATAGTCCCAAGAAGACTGGTAACATTTCCCCTATATATATATATATATCGAGGCTAAAACGATGGCAAAAATAATTGTCAGCCTTCCTGTCTCCAGATTTCTCTGTCAGCCGTTTGAACAACTCCTGGGCAGACGATTGGCTGAGGGTCCCCATGGACCCATCGTGTTGGCCCCAAACGGCAAAAACTCGTAACCCACCAAGGTTGGTGCATCCCACACCTGCAAAGTTTCCACTGCCTAACGGTCATGCTGTCTTCTCTTGCTATCACCGCGTAATACCAGAGGATAGGATCGCGGGTGACAACACCCCACTTCTAGCACAAGAAAGCCCATGGTTTACGATATGTTCCATTGGTTATTATCAAAATAATGGAATACGACTACTGGACAATTACACGTATCTATCTATTTCCGTGTTGGATCAATATTTCATATATTATTAAAGGCATAGAAAGATAATTACTTAATGTTTTACAAAATTAAGTTAATTTCCTTACTGGTAACTTACAAGGCTCAATTTAAGGAAAATTACAATATCTTTCATTTGTTTGTTCTCTGTATTTACCTCGTATTTATAGTAATTTCTTCCATAATTGAAACTATTAAATAAATACAAAATAGTAGTTTATCACTATTGCCAGCGATAAACCGTCTTTTGTTTTTAAATTATTTATTTAAGGTCGCTATTAACAACATGGTCATAAGCGAACGTCTAATAACACATGAATTCTACAGTTTTTATTTAACTAATTCTACAGGTTATTATTAAGATTAATACTTTAAAACTCAATATTAATATTTTACCGGAAACGTATGAAATTCTTTCGTTAGGATTAAATCATAAACTTCTATAAAAGTATTATAGGATTTAATAAATTGGCACTTTTTATTTTAGTTTTAATTCAGCTTAGTACCTATTGCCATATTTTTTACTATTTTTATAACATTTTTAAATAAAATTTTAGGTTAGGTATTAAATACCTAAATTTGATTTGTAATTTAATATTTTTTATATGATTGTTGTTTGTTTGCATGTTTTTTTATTTTTATTGTGTAAATTTAGATTAAGTTTGATTTTTTTTTAAGTTTTTGCATGTTTATTTTTGTCCAAGCGGCTGAAGGAAAAATCTGGAATCGCATTATTATAAATATAAATATAATATAATTATAATGTAATCGCATATATCTGGTTCGTCAATCTCTCTTTGTTCATCCTTTCAACATGCCCAAACCACCGGAGCATGCCTTTCCTAATTTTTATCCCTATGCTTTCTTTTAAATCTAGCCTTCTTTTAAATCTAGCCTTTTGCGTATTTCGTCATTACGTATACGGTCCGTATATCCGACGCAACGACCTCTTTACTACTGCATTAGCTCTACTCTCATGCGTATTCTGACATATCCACGTCTCGCTTCCATACATAAGTGTTTGTACCAGCATGGCATTGTGTATGGCGAGTCGAGCTTTGTCACTGACATTTCGACTGGCGATCAGTGACCCCAGGAAACCGTTAACACTATTCCCCGCGTTCACTCTTCATTCAGCATCCATATCATACTTCCCATTCGCAGTGAAAACACTGCCCAGATATATAATTTTATTTACTTGTTCTACAGTTTGATCATCAATATTTATTGTTACGGTTGTCATCATTCTTCTTCTAAACACTAGTACCTTGGTTTTTCTTGCAATCAAAATATTATTTTATATTTTGTAAAAATATCACTTTTTAAATAAATTTCTTGAGTTTTCTAAAAATATTTGGCCTAAAACAGGTCGAAATATGTAGGTATGTGATAGAAAAATCCATGTTTATGTTAGTAGGTAAATTTTTTTGTTACTAGTCCTATTTGTTTAAAATAATCTTATATTTTACACTGAATTTTGACTTTTGACCAGAGGGCAATTATTTAATGTTTTGTGGTTGTTGATTAGTTTTCTACAACTTTTAAAACTATTTGCCTACTTTTTGATACTATCAGACCCGAGAATTATCCCCCTTATCCATCATATTATTAATCCACCACCCTAAAGACTCTATTCACAAGTTTACAGAATTATTACCTGTTTTATTGATCATGGGGAATTAAGAAAATCGTCTGGTAGAGACAAGCGACCTGGTGGAAAGTTAGCGTTATCTTACCGTATAGATATCGAACTACGAACGCCACTCGATTATCCCAGGAGTACGCCATGGCTCTGAGACGCGGCGGCGGCGGCGGTCGCGCTTACACTGCGGCCCGCATCACTGGCAAATGACAAGCCAAGAGAAAACACAGCCGAAAGGTTGGAAGCATGGAAACCAAAACTTAATAATAATGGCTTTAGTCGATAACATCTTTTTAGTCGCTGCACTCTTGTTTACCAAGAGGTAGAGTGATCGTGGTAACTTTGCACATGTAGTTCCTGACTAGGAGTAGGTACTGAGTTTCGTTCACCGCTCCTTGGTGAACTAGGTCGATCTTTTAGTTCCGCAGCTCCGAGCACCTGACATAGGAAGCGCTTAGTTCTGGAATCAAGGCAGTCGGTCGCTCCCTTTACTAATAAGCTATGTACGAGTAACTTGGTTTTAATATGTTAATATTGACTGTTTTACAAATTAGTTTTAGTAGCTGACTCTATTGCGCATATTTTGGTTCAACACCCAAGACTCTTAAGTTTAAAAAATCAATTTGGTAAACCTGTTTTTGGGTCTCCTAAACATTTGTCGTGGTCGTCATTTAAGAGTTAGTGGCACACTTGACAACTACATTATCAACCATATGTCTTCGTGGGATACTTTAGTACTTCGAACACATTGCCAGAATGGGAGGAGGTTACCTAGAAAAACTCTTTGTTACTGGCAAGGTGGAAGGAAAGATACCAAGGGCCGAACCCCGGTGCGGTGGTCTGACCAAATCCGCTGCACTACCAACAACCTAAGAAACTGTATTTCTAATTGGTAAATTGGGTTCTAACCGCGATCATTTAGGATTTTACATTCTTACAACCTCGTCATCACCACTTCAAACCGTGAGAAAGCAGTAATTTGAGCTTTATCATAGGCAGGTCATAGCTGCAATGAAACACCCTCTTCATTAATGCAATTAGATTTTTTTCAGTTTGAAATTATAGGCGACGACTTGTCAAGGGTGACTCCTTACGTCATATTTTGTCATTACTGAGGGTCGTGACCTCCCGATGAATTGGTGTGCGTCTTGATGATACTGCGCCACGCGTTCCTATCTTCGTCAGAATTAACAGCATCATAGACGCAAACGTTATATAAAGGAATCCGTTAACTATATTTATCACGCTATTAAAGTTGATATTTGCACGGCCACTGTCAAGGTCTAGAGCTTTTCGAGTTGACAATTGAATAATATTTTGTAATTATGGCGCAATCTCTGACGTAAATAACGAAATCCACTAATAAAGTTTGTGACCAAGTAACAGAATTAGTGCAGGGGTGCAGGTTCCTCTAATACCAACTTGTAAAATCGTTAATCTTTAAAATTAACATTAGAAACTCGTTAGTGTAGGCCAAATGCTCCAGAAATATGTTGTGCTCTCCAGCTGTTGAGGTCTAGGAATTGTCTAGTCTGATATGTTCGAGAAGCTATAATGATATTCTTACCATGACAGCCGCCATAGTTGTTACAAATAACATTATTCATTTTAAACAATTTTTGTGCTACTTGTGCTGATTAAAAAAATGTAAATAGTAGTTTCTTTACTTTTATTGATAGGACTAACAATGTTATTTTTACTATATATTACTGTGAAATTAAGTTATTCGGAAAATAAAAAATATAGTTTTCGTATCAATATATATATTAAACATTTTGCACACCTAAACTATATTAAATAAAACTTGTTATAATAATTTATCTAAAAATGCATGTATAACTGTATAATTGTATATTATACAATTTAGCCCAAATCCATATACAAGAATATTATGTCTTCTGATAGTTGTCGAAAAAGTCCGTAACCGCCTTTGAGATCTCCCGGGGAAAATAAAACTATAAATATTCCATGCTTGCGCCTCATATCCCTACAAACAAATTATGATATCTCCTCTCTATTGGCAGGAGAGATAGTTTCGAAAGAGTGATGCTCGCTGAAATCATACGACTAATTTAACTTCACAAGTTCATGCAGTTTATTTTTAACTTATTATTATAACCCTTGGTCGATAAATAGTACCAAATCAACGCGGGAGAGGTTCTACCCGCTCGGTTTTTTTTTTAAACTTCATCTATTATAGGCATTGTTAATTATTGTTTATTTATTTTGGATTTTTTTTAAATAAATTTGAAATTTAGGAGCCGTCAAATTTTAATTTTTCCTATTTGATATTAAATCAATATAAAAGTGAAAATGGCTTAACTTTAACCAAAGTTGAATCCAATAATCTTAGAAGAGGAACCATTGGCAGACCAAACAACTGTCAGGAAGAAAAAAAAATAGTTAATTCAATATCTCATCATCATCAGCCTGTATCTCTCCACTGCTGGATGTAGGCCTCCCCCAAGGAGAGCCACTAAACGCGATCTTTCGCTACCCTCATCCAACACCCACCAGCGCCATTCCGCTGCGTCTTCCCGTACGTAGCCTCCACTACGAACCCGTTTGCCCCTCGTTCGTCGGTTCTGCGGCAGACGTGTCCGGCCCATTGTCACTTCACCTTGCTGATTTTAAAAGCTATGTTAGCAACTTTCGTTCTCTGACGAATATCAACGTTTTGAATTCAAATCATTTATTTGTTTAGACACAGGTTAATATTATAAACAACAGATATGGGTTATAAAGGTGCACCAGTGCTCTGCCCATAGGGCGTATAAATATTAGTATGTGGATAGCATTTAATTTTAATACATACATACTCGTAAACAGAATTGATATACAATAAAAAATATAAATGACAATAGTATTCATATCTAGAATTTAATAATAATAAATTACAAGTGAAACAAAATGTCATGTAATTATATTTTTGTCCGTAATAAAGTCATAGATTGTGTCTTGTCAATTAGTATATATTTAAGTCTAATATATTTTTAGCATTAAACACTATTCAATAAATTTTATTAGGATTTTAGTATTAATGTGACTTTTTGTGTTTTTGAGCAGATATGGCTCGCGGTGGAAATAATATTATTAATTAGTGGTCTTTATTTACTGCATCTTAAATGCGATCGAGTGTACTTCTGTAGAAGAGTTTATTGCAAACATTAACAGCTGTTGGCATTACAGTTATCTACAACATAATACTTATTTATTTTCAATCGTTAATCGCTATCGTACTAGTTTTCTAATAATACACTATAGGCTGAACGACCTCACCTTGGCCTAGAATAAAAAAAAATATCTCTACCTTTCCTACGAATACGACGTAACTTGTTTTGTATACATATATTTTATAACATACTTATATATTTATTAATTAGGTATATAAATTGGGGTAATCAAAAAACATGCTCGTTTAGGTGCAAAAGTGCAAATACCGTTAGGCATCGGGCAAATATAGGCGACGACAAAAGATATTTTTTTTTTTTTTTGGTATATGGCATTAGTAACAATTTGCCAGTGTCAAAGTTTGGGAAAGAAGGGTTAAATAAATAGGATTCGAATTACGAATAGGATCAGAGGAGTATAGGTATAAGGAGCAAAAACAAAGTTAATATCAAAATACATATTAGTAGTAGTAATATCAAAATATATACAAAAATATAAAAAAATATTTTAATCTAATCTAAACTACTAAATATTTACAGTTATATTTTAATCTTATTATCTATTATAAAAGAAGCGATGATATTATATACAAATTTACTTCGTTTATTATATATAAGTAAACTTGGAATATTGGTAGGGAACGGAACTCGAATGGATATTAGGGAAGACAATTTTAAAAAAGCACATATTTTTGACGTAAGACAAGACAGCTGTCAGCACAGATTACTGCTGTCAGCGATATAACGATTTTTTTTTTTTTTTCTCTTCTCCCGATGGATGATGAATAAGATGATAGGGAAGGCAAAGGGTCTAGCCCATACAGCCAAGTCTGACGTAACATATCTTTCTTATTCATGAGTTAATGAGGTCATCATCAAATTCCAGATGCTGCAGAATTTGATGCTTTTCTTGGAGTCACTCGCGGAACCATCCACTGCTCAAACACGTCGGGTAAAATATGGGAGTTGACAGCGCGGGAAAACCGCAAAAAATAAACTGCAACTTGTGCCCCATATTTAAGAACTCGTTATATCGCGGGAGTTCTTCGCGCCATTTTGCGTGAACATGTCAAGTGCAAGTTTTTGTTTTGTAAATTAATTTACTGTGGATATTATTGGTCAAAAGTGGTGTTGTTTTGTTTAATAATGTGCTACAATGTGAATAATTATGGAAAACGATAAATTGGACTTTAAATATGGGGCAGCGGCCTTGGGGTTTGACGGAGCCTCTAAGCCCATATTTGTCAATGACCACCTGACACCTCATAACAAGCTTTTGTACAAGCGTGCTCGACACCTAGGAAAAGAACTTTGTTACAAATACATATGGCTGAACGAATGTAAGATCCTTATGCGAAAATCTGACATCTCTAAACCAATACTTATCTCCTGTGAGCAAGATCTAAATAAGATAACTTGACTTCTTCAACTACATTCAATAATTGTGTACTCAGCTTTCTTTATTTATATCCTAACTGGAATAATATCAATGTGCTATATCTATTTGTTTATTATTAGGTATTATATTGGCAGAACTATTACTCAACTTGAATTAGTACTTTTTTACAACAACAACACATGCAGCAGCTTATTAATCATTAGCAAAGATTATAAAAAATCCAACACAAATAATTTGCAAGTAATATTGGACAAAATTTGGTTTCACATGTTATTGGTGCTTTTTATATTGTTAATACATATAGAATATTTTTTTTCTAGCTATAATTTCTTCTCAGCAATACATATTTCTGATTTCTTTGTGGATTTGTTTTTGGTATGTGAACAAGTGTGGTACAAACATACAGTATTCAAATTATTAACCCCGAAAGTATTTATCTGGCGCTAGCAACAATAATGTATCTATTTACTATCAAAATGTACGGGGTTTGCGCACTAAGTCGCATACATTTTGACGTGACAACGTCTTATAAATTGGTTTGCCGGGTGACACTTCAAGAAACTGCGTTACGCTCCGCTCACGTTATGCGCTCACAATGAGAGCGAGTGAGAGGCACGCGTCCCTTCCACTCGGGCATGGTTAGCCCGCCTAAGAGCGAGAGAGACAGACATAAAAAGTGAAAGACATTGACTTGACATTTTCTAGGCACATTACAGCAGAAACACTTCCTTTCATTTCATATTTCTCCTATCATCGCCCTATCCTCAACAAAATCACTCAGATAGGAACAAGTTAAGTTGTAGTAAACGCTGTTTCATTGTACGCAAATGTATTGCAAGTTATTGTATGTATATTTGTATATAAATACGTATGTATGTGTAAAGGTAAAAATAAAATTTTGTTAATATGAAATTCAGTGCGAGATTCTTTGTATAAATTAATGTTTTAAATATAATTCTTTGTATAAATAAATGTTTTAAATTGTTACTATTATTTCATCCTTCTTCCTACTATACGAATGAATATTCACATTAAAATTATTTTACCACTCAAAGTCGTTGTCACGTAAAACTTTCGCCCGTATACCGACTTTACAGGCAACCAATTTTTTTAATAATGTCTTGAATTGTGACTACGACGTAATCTGTATCACAGAATCTTGGCTTAATAATTCGTTTTTTAGTGCCGAATTGTTTGACAGAAGTTTTGAAGTGTTTAGATGTGACCGCGACCCACACTTATCTGGTAACATGCGTGGAGGTGGGGTGGTTGTGGCTGTGCGGCGAGAACTATGCCCGACACCTCGGCCTGACTGGTGCGAGCCTGCCCCTGCCGAGGAATTATGGGTCAGCATACCCTTGAACGCCCATGCTCACTACGGTGGCTCATCTTCTAGTCTTCACATAGCCTGTACATACATACCACATGGACCTAGGCATGAATCACAGCTTACCTCTTTTTATGACAGGACCTGTGACTTAATACTTAATAATCCAACTGATAAATTTATTGTGCTGGGAGACTTCAATGTTACTCATGCGGACTGGTACTATGATGATGAAACTAGCGGATTAAATGTACATTCTAATAATGACAACTTTGCCACTCTTACTGCCAACTTCATGAGTCTGTCATTGTTATCTCAGCACAATTTTGAGTTAAATAGTAATGGTAGATTGTTGGATTTGATTTTTTGTAACAACAATCCGTGTAATGTTACGGCCTGTAATCATCCACTGACCCCGGAGGACACTCACCACAAATCGCTGGAAATTAACCTTTCCTTAGTTTTGTCCTGCAACCTAAAAACGAACTCTGTACCTAAAAAAATATTCAACAAGGGTGACTATGATTCCATTCGCCAAGGGTTGACTGCGGTAGATTGGATGAGTTTATTTTCTACCAATAACGTGGAAATTATGGTCAATAACTTTTATAATGTTTTAAATGATCTAATCGATAAACATATACCCATAAAAAATATATCTCAAAATCGGGGACACCCTCCGTGGTATACTACTCCGCTAATAAAACTAAATAATGAAAAACGCAAATACCACAAAAAATGAAAGCGTTATGGTAACAGAAATGATTATCTTATGTTTTCCACACTTCGTAAACGACATCGTAAAATGGAAGGCAGTTGCTATAGGTATTTTCTGGAATTTTCAGAGCAAAGAATTAAAGAAAATCCAAAACACTTTTGGTCGTATGTTAAGTCAAAACGTGAATCTGGTGATCTTCCCGCTAAAATGATTTATAATGGCGAATCTTTAACTGATGGAACTAGGATTTGTGAGGCTTTTAACAACTATTTTCAATCCGTATTTATTACAACCAATCGTACACATATCTGCACACAGCCTTACGCTTGTTCTGATGCCTCTATTGATATTAACACTATTAATATTGACGACCACACACTTCTTCAAGAACTAAAACGAGTGAACATCAATAAAGGTGCGGGCGCTGATAACATACACCCTTTACTTATCTCCAGGTGTGCCGTCGAATTGTTGGAGCCTATATCTTACATTTTTAAAGCATCTATCAACTCAGGTATATTTCCTAGCTGCTGGAAGATATCTTTGATTACACCCATTCCTAAAGGTAGACAAAAAGAGTTAATAACTCAATATCGTCCAATATCTAAACTATGTATTCTTGGAAAACTCTTGGAGAAGATAGTAACTGCACAACTTTCTTCTGCTGCTCGTAATCTAATTTCAGAAACACAGCATGGTTTTATAAAGTCTCGAAGTGTGGAATCAAACATGGTCACTTTCACCGATTTCCTGTTACGCGCTATGGATGACAACTCTCAGATAGATGTCGTGTATACCGATTACTCGAAAGCATTTGACAAGATTAATCATGATTTGCTGTTACAAAAACTCTTGGGAATCGGTGTGCACGGCGATCTGCTGAGATGGGTAGAATCATACTTGAGGAACCGAAGTCAGGCCGTTTGTTTAAAGGGGTATCGCTCTAATTACTTAAGTGTGCCATCTGGGGTCCCCCAGGGTTCTCATCTTGGTCCTGTCCTGTTCTCCTTATATATAAATGATATTGGTAAAGTTCTGGAGCACAGCCAGCACTTGATGTACGCAGATGACACTAAGTTGTATAGGATAATAAACTCTACAGATGATTGTCTCAGGCTCCAATCAGATCTTGACACACTCACTAGATACTGTATGCATAACCAATTATTTTTGAACGTTGACAAGTGTAATATTATATCTTATACCCGAAACTCAAAGGTTATCAAGCAAGATTACTTCCTTGATAACATTGTGCTTAAACGTGTTAAAAGTGTTCGTGATCTTGGAATCATTATGGACGACAAACTTACTTTTAATTTGCATATAGAATCTGTAATTAATAGAGCTTATCGATCCCTTGGATTTATTACCAGAGTTAGCAAACCTTTTTCAAGTACGTTAACATTAAAAATTTTGTACTTTTCCTTTGTAAGATCATTGGTTGATTTTGGCTGTGTAGTGTGGAGTCCTTATCATCAATGCCACATTAACTCCATTGAACGAATTCAGAAAAAGTTTATTAAAACTCTTAACTTTCGTAGCCGTCGTGCCGGATCATACCGTCAGTCGCTTATTAATTATAAGCTCCTGTCACTCGAAAACCGTCGTAAACAGTTTAATATTTCCTTTTTACATAAAATATTAAATAACAAAATAGATTCCCCTACGATTCTGGCCAGGATACTATTTGTAGCTCGTATGCGACTTCCTGCTCGAACCTCGAAGCCTAAAAATATGTTTGTACCACCTCACTTCAAAAAGGATTATACTCGTAACAATTTCATTACTCGAACTTTAAAAATGTGCAATGATGAATTTGCTGAGATAGACATGTTCGGTACCAGTTCCAGAGTAGTGAAGAGGAGTGTATTTTCTTCGCTGCTCTGAACTTGAACTTGCCGGGTCCCAAGCATTTATGCATTCATCATTGCATATTTCAGTTGGCTAGATAATATTATCCTACTACAATCTCATTGTTGATGAATAGTAAAATCACTTATTTTTAATTCAAGTTTATACAAGGGTTGCTGTTGATGGTTGGTAGTTTGTTGTGTCCGTAATTAGTATTATAAGTATGTAGTTATAAAGTACTATTATAGCATCTGTTAATTTAAGTATCTTTTGAATCATGTTTGCGTTATTACTCTATCCTTGTTTTTATTTTTATATCCAGTTTTTTTTTTTTTTTTCTCCTTTCCATAGTATTTGTGTTTAACTTCTATTATGTATAAAATATTTTTGGCTCTCAATGTCTTCTTATTGTTATTAATTTATTACACAGATGTTCAAACTTGTCACGTGCCGGCAAAGCCTTTAAAGGGGCCCCTTAGTGGTTTAGTTTTCAATTTTAGTATCTTGCAGAGTGACAATTTTGTTTATCTATGATATTGTTTGCGTATATTGACTGTTTGTTGCCTAAATAAATGAAAATAAAATAAATAAACAAGTTGCAGTTAATTTTTTGCGGTTTTCCCGCGCTGTGGACTTCCATATTTTACCCGACGTGTTTAGGCTATAATGCCGCGAGTGACTCCAAGTAAAGCATCAAATTCTGCAGCATCTGGAATTTGATGATCCCCAATTCGGTTATGAACTCTGTTATGAACATATATTATGCAAATAAATTACGTGTTTAGGGCTGATGAATTCTGTACAAAGTCCTTTAAAGACAATTAAAAAAAAAAAAAAGTAATCAGCGATATAAACATCTAAACATCGATTGGATTTTTTATTTTAAGAATAATTAATCAAATAAATAAAAAAATAACATTTCTATAAGTAAATAGCGTTACTATAATGGTGAGCAGTAAACGTGCCTTGCTGGTGACATTCACGAGTAAGTACAGTCATATTTTGTCGGCATTTTTGTTGTTTGTTTTATTACCAAACCAAATGCAATTCATTGTTTTACAGGTATAATTGTGGTTAGTTTACAAATTGACACTGTGTTAACATCTGAGGACATTGAAATAGAAGTGTTTGAGCAGGAAGAATCGAATGTGGACGAGTCGGAATCGCTGTTATCAAACGTGGTGTCCGATGTCAACAAAACCCTCACGAACCTCTACAACCAGGTAACGTCTGGCAACCTTACTCTCGATAACAAGAATCAGACAGCAAACGAGACGAGAAAACTTGTCAAATGTACAGAAATTGCCTACAACAGTACGGATGAAGAGTTTGAGCCGTCTGTCGAAATTATAAATGGCACCAGTCTCACAAAGTTACTAAACACAGACCCTGACATAACTAGTAGGGATACTGAAGCTAGCTGTGTGTTGGTCTTATTTCATGCTAAAGCTTGTCCGTTTAGCGCACATGCAGCTCCTCACTTTAATGCCTTAGCCCGAGCATATCCTAATGTTAAACTAGTAGCTTTAGATGCCTTAAGATTTCATGGTATAATAGCACAAAATGGCATAGTAGGTGTGCCGACATTGAAGATGTTCCACAATGGAAGACCAGTGGGAAAATTCAATGGGACTGAATACAATTTGCAGTCTTTTAGTAAATTTGTACAGACCATTACTGGCCAGTTGCCGGGGACATTGTTGGTAACATTTAAAGACTTTCAAGGGCCTGTGTCCAGTGAGTTGGAGGAGGAAACAGACTATTTCCTGGTATTATCATGGACATTTATTATTTTGTGTGCACTTTACTACTTTGTGCAGTCCCGCTGGTGGAGTATGATAGTGGAAATGATTCAGAACAACTGGAGAGAGTCAGAAGCTCAACATGAACATGTAGAATAAAATATGAAGGTGTATTTCAAAAAAATTATATTTCAACCAAAAAAAAACTATTATCCTTAAGGTTTGCAGGCAGTGAATGACTAACAGTTTTTAAATAAAAAGAATGCAAAAATACATCTGCGGTTGGGGTCATAGATGTTATTGGTTTTAATTCCAGGTTATATTTTTTTTACCTTGAGGTACGCTAGAAGAGCTTGCCACTTGTTATGATGGGCCTATAGTAAAGTTGGGTATGGTGAATTTCCTTCTGATGTGTGGTTTGTGAGTTATACCATAAAGAACTTTTGAGACAGGATAGGCGTATTTATTTGTAATAGCTATAGTAAATAATAGTAATTTGTTAATGTTATTTGTGTTTTAATTATATTAAAAATGTACTGCAACAATGATAAATGTTTAAGTATTTCTGTATGTAACTTATATTACAAATATTGATATATGATTACATTTATCGTTATTGCAAAAACTACTTTTATACTGTCCTAACAAGTTCCCTGTCCCGTGAATCACATAATTAAATTGATGCATACTACTGATGGTAATTTTTTAAACATGGTTTGCTATTTTGTTTATGTTTAATGTGGCTGGCTACATTACATACATTTATAATACTTTTGCATATTTTACAATCCAATTTGTGAAGAAAGAACTGAGCGTAGAACTTTTTAAACTTCTTTACTATGGGGACATAGAACCTGCTAATACGGTATAGTCAGAAAAAGGTTTGCCAGATAGGCCCAGTACCAATAATCCCCCTTACCGTTGCAATTCTTACAAGGCTGGCTTCGCCAAAGAACTGATAGGCTGCACGAGCAGATGTGGACATTAACCACAGACAGTCCAGGGAGGCTCTTCCCAACCCTGACAAGTGCCTTCCACGTAGTTTCCTATGCCTTAACAGAGCTAAGCTTCGCTGATGGTTTTGACGGGAGACTGTACTTTTAACAGACACCTATACACTCTGAAACATTCAATCAAGAAGATAGCCGGGCATGGACTGCTTAGAGGTTCCTCCAGCCTGCGGGGACTTCTTAGAAGGTTGCAGGAACGTGAAAGGCCTCCTGGCCTTCCTAAAGGAGATCGGATGGCTCTGCTGATGGAGTTAAAGGTCACATACAATGGTCCAATAGAGACAAGTGTGGAAATGCTATCGTAGTCACAATCACAGGTTTGCCAGCTCATTTATAATAAGAATTATAAAAAAATATAATTAATAAATATATATTAAAATAAAAAAAAGAAAAAAAAAAGTTAAAAATCCGACAAAGAATTCAGAATATTTTTATTATTATTTATTCTTCGGTAAGGATGAAATAAAACAGCATATAAGTAATCACATGTTCTTAATTAAATAAATATAATGTACTTATGAGTAGCTACCTACAAAAATATGTCAAAAAATATTTGTGCTAATCTGCTAGTTTGAACAGTTTGGAATTAAAATTACGGAAATGGTACTACTGGAGTATAGTATTATGTTACATTGCTTGTTATTTTAACTAAACTTGTAACAGCTAATAATGTTAAACTTCAGTGGTTGCATTTTCCGAATCATAAACTCTAGAGGTACAGATTTTTAGACCATTTATTTTAGTTCAGCTGGCATTGGTTCACCGTTTAATGCTGTCAGAATGTTATTTGCTGTCAATTCTGCCATGACGTTTCTTGCTTCAATAGTCGCACTTCCTATATGAGGAAGAACAACACAATTGTCCATTTTTAGTAAAGGATTTTCCAGTGGTAAAGGTTCTGGAGTTGTGACATCTAAACCAGCAGCTCTAATAGTATCATTCGTCAATGCCTCAATTAAATCCTCCTGGTTTACCAAACCACCGCGGCTGGTATTAACAAAAACAGCTGTACGTTTCATCTTTTCAAATGCTTCCCTATTAAACAACTCTTTAGTTTCAGGTACAAGTGCCGCACAACAAATAACAAAGTCACTCTCTTTTAAGATTTTGTCAAAATCGACTTTAATAGCTCCAATTTCCTTTGCTTCGGGTCGTTCAGATCTGTTAAAGTACAGTATTTGTTTAGTGTTGAATGCTTTGACTCGTCTGGCTACGGCTTGTCCTATTCTGCCAAAGCCCACAATTCCTACAGTAGAGTTGGCCAGGCCTGGGCCTGTCATCCAGGTGGGGGCCCAGGACACCCAGCCCCCAGTCCGGGCCTCATGCTGGGCTTCGGGAAGGCGACGGGAAGTAGATAACAGCAAGGCAAGCTGAAAGAATAAAACATAATTTTAGTATAAAAATACATAAATGGTCAGACAACACACTTATTTTTTGTAAACCTCCACATTTGATCTTAACTTTACAAGGTCTTTCATAACAAGTCAGTTTTACATAATCAGAATACTAATAAAATTATTGTATAAATATTTATTGTTAAAAATAAATGTTTTTATTATTATTATTCAGTTAAGCTAAAGTTAAGAATCATGTTTGCCAGGCAGATTTAAGCTGCTGAGCGAACTAGGAGATATTCCCAATGGGAATGAAGCTCTATATGACATAATACTCTTAATTCATCTACTCAAAATTAATGACTTATTGCAAGATATACAAGAAAAAGTAATACTTTTAAATATTCCTTTTCCATGTCTATTACAATAAATGAAACCTTCCTTAGGCTGGGTTGCACCAATACGAAGTTAGAAATGGTGTTGAATGTACCAGCTGAGCTTCAAAATAAGTCTGGTATAATCAACGCCATTTTAAACTTTAATCATTACAATTACAGAGGTGCAACCCAGGCTCAGTAGCATTCGTTTCCATACAAATTTCTGTATTTAACTCAACAATTGTCACTAAGTAAGGATTCAGTCCGTACCTAAATCTACGGTATTAACCAGTAGACTATCTGAAATCAGAACCTAGAATACTCCATACCGTCAATTCAGCAGTAGCATCTGTCAGTACATTCGGTGTGTATCCAATTCTGATGCCTTTTCTCCTACATTCTGCAACATCTATGTGATCATAGCCAACAGACATGGTTGCAACCACTTTTAGCCCGGGGCCCGCTGCCTCAATCACCTCCTTGTCTATCTTGTCGGAAAGAGCACAAAATATTGCACTCTTTCCTTGGACGGATCTCAAGAGGTCCTTGCGAGGAATCGGTGATGGTTCTGGCCAATTGGAGACTTTGCATCTGTAAGTTATGAGATAGTAGATGATATAAGTTAATTAAATTATGGTAAAATATCATCAGATAAAGAAGACAAAGGAGATTGGCCAAATACCATATATAAAAATGAACATATATTATATTTTAAAATTAAAATATTATAAACATGGAAAAGTAACTTTACAGCAGTGCTCGATTTAGGCATATCAACAATGCGCTGCTGGCCTATATTTTATTTTATTAATAATAATTAGTAAATCACTAAAAACAGTTCTTTTTTTTTCCCCACACATGATGGACCTGGTACCCTAACGGTAAATCCACTGAAAGCTAAACAATTTATTAATGATTGAGTAAATGAGTGGAGAGAAGCATAATATATTGTTTTCTCAACCAGTAATTGAACCTGGTACCAGCACGTCTAAATCAACAGGTGGTGTAGCCTCAGAGGCAGTCAAATCAAACCACCGCCAACCTGTTGAGAGAAGTATAATTTCTACAGAAATATTTTTGAAAGGTCCAGCAGTGGTCTACGATTCTGTGTTCTAAAGGATGTAATGATGATCAGTTAAATTATCTACTTACTCTTTCATCAATAATTTGATTCCCGATTCCGGCATGTCAGATCGTGTCACAAACACATAGTTGCCTAAACCACTCATTTTCCTTGCGTTTACAATACTAATTCTACAAAACCACGCGAATTTATTTAACATGTATCTCAACCAAGGTTAGAACGGTAAATGGCAATTTTTTACACTATCTTTGACTAATTTGAAGGCTAATTAGTTGTCCGGCAAGTACTTTGGTGGCAATGCCTTGATTTCGTTATCCCCGCTCTTGAAATACGAAGGTTTTGCGACGTAGACCGCGCAGTGAAGTGCGACCACAGTACCCAAGATAACTCTGCCTTTTGTCGACTTTAGAAATGACAGAGCAGTCATGCTCGAAGGTATAGTGGATATTTCTAATGTTGCTTGTTAATTTATTAATTATAAAAAATAGAAGTCGACGTGATAATCTTTTCAGTTTTAAGTCTAGTATTGATAGAAAGTCTAGAAATTTATTGACAGATTTGACAGCCGCACAGCTGGTGTTTTGTTTTTAAGATTGAGACATTGATTTCATGTCTCGCAGCCAGGTTTGAACGCGAAGACCGTACCTATTTCTACCAAGGTATAAGGAAATAATATGTCTTTCTAGGCTAAAATCTAGGACGAATTCTTGGTCCTAGGCTAAAATAGTTTAGATTTGATCTAATAGTAAAGCGAAACTCGGCAAGTATAGCCAAAATTGATGATTTCAAAAATACTGCCGGATGATAAGGTAACATTTTAAAAGTATTTAAACAATGTGTTCCGTAGGAACTGAAAGTGCCTTTCACAATGATTTAAGTGCCTGTTAATGTAGCAAATTTTATAGTTTCAACACCTACATGACTGATGACATTTTACTGCGTTTTTTTAGTTTTGTGCTCTACCCTGAAAATAAAGCGTCTTGTTCACATTTGATGCCGTTTACATGAACCCTGTGTTTGACTTGACCCTTTAAGCGTCTTTTTTCTTCACTTTATTTCGCTTTGAAAATCTGATGGTGTACATAAATTTTAGGCAAAATTCGCTAAAAAAAAAGCGTTAAATGTGTCATAAATATATTCTACGCACGCAGCGAATCCTACATTAACAGCGCTTAAAAAACTTTAAGGCTAGCTACGTGAGGCTAAAGCGACCTACGTGAACACAGCCTTAAAACGGATTAAACAGGACCTTTTAGATGTTACTTGTGTTATAAAAATGAAAAAAATAGGAAATTAAACGAAAATAACTTTATTTAAGTATTCATTTTATGTTTACAAGCGTCTTTGATTAAATATTTAATACATTTTTGTTTCATATAAGAACCTATTCGACATAATAATAATTCAGTTAATAATTCTCACATAAAATCTACGTCTTTAAAATCATAATATACTGCTCAATATACATAAATAATAATAATAGGAACCTATACATTACACACATTACAAATATCTATCAATAAGTATAAATAGATAAATAATTGATAATAATTAAATAAATGATAAAGAAAAATCAGACAGTTAAAGGATTAAGTATAATAATCCATGTTATAACATTATGTTATTCCTGTGATCGTAAACACTAAACACGTGGCGTATAACGAAATGTTAAACATAGATTATTTTAATCATCCTTGCGGAAACTGCAGGGCTGAGGGCTTACAGGGAAGATCTATTAAAAAAAAATACAAAAAGACGGTTTGAGGCTTTTGCATCCTTCTCGGTCAAACGATGGGGTGTATCAGGCAAAGCTTTTTGTGGATGTCGCTAGCGGCAATGGTACCTTGTTCACACCTATGACGCATAATTTTTAAAATGTTTATGTAGTTTTCTTATGTTTATAACAGATAAATGTATTTTAACTTAACGTTTCCTATCTTAAAAGACGAATAAAGAAAGCCAACACCGTCTTTAAAAAGAAAAAAGGTTGAATTAATAGAACGGCAATTTCGAGATCACCATATCTTTGTTTTCGCTTGGAAATCTCGATTTTTACACTTAAAAGCTGCTCACTTTGGCATTATATCTAGAAAATAATAAATTTTGTAATAATAATACAAGATTTCTATGCAACTGACAGTTATATTAGGTACCATCCATCATGCGCCATCTATCGTGATAAAAAGTTAGTGATACACCCCATTCAACAATTTAAATACATTTTTAAAAATGTAATCTTTAAATAAAAGTATTAATCCTAGATTTGTTTTAGTAAAATAGATGAAAATCATTATATATGTTTTTGCCATTTTTCTCTATTTAAAACTAGGTAGGTATATGGAAGTGAATAAAAGTTTAAAATGTCCGTAATTTATTTCTTAGTAAGTTGATAGAGTATAGGCATATTTTAAAATCTTTGAAATATTTTTACCTTTTAATATCTCTAACATTATTAAGTGAAATAACCAAAGTGACTAGCTAACTTCCAATCACGCAGTGTATATCAAAATGTTAATCAAGGATTATTATAATCATTCTTTCTGCAACCGGCCGTGTATTAAATTAAGTAGGTATATTCTAAATAAAAAACTACTAAATATATTTAATTTATATGTATAATAATGAGTACTAAAAATAAGAGAGAAGCACCGTCAATTCAGCAATAAAAATAGGTTTTTACATTAAATTTAATCAATAATAAATTTGCTTATAATTAAAATACCTACACTATATTAAAAGGCCAGATTTGACATTGAACGTAGACTCATCTTTACAGAGTTCGTATGGCGCTCTTTTTTTTCTTAAATTCACTTCGAAAGGCGGCAAAAAAAGCGCGCTTTGCAATTTGACATTTTTTTTCATCTACAGACAGTCAATGAGATGTATTAACATCATTGCAGACAGTGGTATTTAAGCACGCGACTTAACTCAAAATTAGTGTTTCCCAATCTTGCTCTTGGTCTTGCAGTCTTTTGTTTTATTGCAAGACCAAGAGACTACTGACATCTTATCAAGACTAACCCTAGACTCTTGATCAGACTTTTTTTCCTAATATTACTAAAAATGATTCTATTTTTTACCGGGTTTTTTGTTTCTCATAAAACTGTTTTGTTACGAAACTAGGCAAAGATGTTCTTTGGAACTCAGGCTTGGACATTATACTTAATTTTATTCCACAAGTTGGTATTAGTGCAACGGCTTAACGTTCTCTCCTTCAAGGGAAGGGTGGTGTTGTAAATCTATGACAAACGACAAATTAACTGTTGTGGTGCAGTTCTGTGTAGGTAAAAAAGTAAAGTATCATCACTACCGTTTCCCTTTCGGGGTAGTCAGAAACCACGCTTATAAATAAGCGGATTCACATTTAACTTTACTATAGGCCAATCGTGACAAGTGGCAAGCTCGTCGATTTCTCCAGCGTACCAAACTCGAGAAATATCACAAACAAATTAAATATTAATTAAATGTATTTATTGACATTAATAAATATTTTTGTGTCTGTTATGTTTTTTTGTTCTGTTAAAGTTATTTGAGAGTACAGTATCATCACGACCGTTTCCCTTTCGGGGTGGTCAGAAACCACGCTTATAAAGCGGATTCACATTTAGCCAAACTTTGCTATAGGCCAATCATGACAAGTGGCAAGCTCGTCGATGTTATTTGTATTGATGAATAAAACGCAATGTAAACGAGTACATAGGGTTTTTGTTAATACTTTTTTCTTTGGATTTTTAGATACATGTTGGTCAACAAGATCTATTTCAAATCAAATGAGACAGCAGCCCTATTCGGTGACGTTCTTAGTGGATTTCGTTATTTACGTCAGAGCTTGCGTCATAATTACGAAATATTATTCAATTATGGACTCTATAATCGCTCGACCTTGACTGCAGCCGTGCGAATATCAACTTTAATGGCGTGATTTATATATAGTTAACGGATTCCATTATATAACGTTTGCGCTTAAGTAACATAGGGCTTAAAATTGTAGTTTGCGGAGTTACACTAGGGTCTGATATCTGTAGCAAGCCAGTGTAGCAAAAGTTGGCCAAAATCTCCAGAAATGTTACGAAAGGCTTTAATATGGTATCTGTCAGATATGGCCTTTTAAAACTATATTATAATTTAAAGATAAAAACTAATAATAAGTACAATCAATGTTATAAAAATACGAAATGGGGTGAATAATGGCAACACTCGAATAATTAGAGTTATTACGTAACATAATATACAATTACCACTTAATTTTATATTAGTAAAATTCTTAATAAACCTTATATTTAATTTACTCTCGAATACAATCTTGTATCTTATTAAAAATGTTGTTTTTTTGTGTTAGGTTTACTTTGTCTATTTTTGCTATCATGCCCAGTCAAGCCGGCAAAGTGTAAAGACTGATGTCAGTCATGAGTGTCTGATTCCGGTCGCTAACATTCATGTACCTCGTGCGCCACTTACCATCAGGTGGGTGCAAGGTCACATGTCGTGCTAGTTTAAAAATATATATTTAAAAAAATATGTTTTCTCTGTATTCATGCACCGGTGTGGGTGGGTGGGCGCAAGGGCACATGTCGTGCTAGTAAGTATATGCAAACAAAAGTTTTAATGCTTTAGCTAGCTGGGTCACATTTGTTAATATTACTAGTTTTAACCTATCTACATTACTCGTAGGATTAATTTATTGTGAATATGTTTTTATTTAAATAATGAACAGTTTGAATTTTAAGATAATGAGCTGAAATATTTTTTCTTGTATTTCTCCGATAAATAAAGTTCGAAACCTTGATATTGGATTTCAATATTAGCAAGCTTAAGCGGAAATGGGCCGGACCCATCTGTAGCAGAACCGACGAACGATAGGGCAAAGAGTTCCAGAGTGAAGACCGCGTACTGATAGATAGACTGATGACCCGAAGAAAGTCGCTGTTGGGGATTGGATAAAGATTGCAAAGGACCTTGTGAAGTGGCGAGCCTTGCAGGAAATCTATTCAGCAGTGGAGAGACACAGGCTAATGATGATTATGACATTTAACTTTACTGTGACACAAACCCTCCTTAGGATGCTTGAATAACAAAGCGGGTTTGATTAAAACAAAAGACGAATATACGGCACGTGCTATATTGTTCACTTTGAAATGCGGAACCGATAAACAACTCATCGATGTCGTTACAAATAAGATGGAATTTGTCACAGTAGTACCTACGCGAGCGAGACAATGCATAGAGGGCGCTTGGCGTACTTACGGCTCTACGCCTACTATAGAGTGCGAGTATAGTATATAATAAAATTCCTAGAGAGATACTAGAGTTACGTATAAAACGTTTTTTCATATTGAGTTAAAGAAAATCCTTATTGACAACTGTTTTTACTCAATAAAATATTTTATAGCATGCAAATTTTGACATTAACATTGTATTCCAATAAATTAACAAGAACAATATTAAATGTTAACTATATACAAATAAATATCTATTGACATAAGCATATTGTATGCCCATAATATGGGCAGATTGCATCATCATGACATGTACAACTGTAATTATAATAAGCAATCTATACAATAAAGAAATTTTGAATTTAGTCATCGGGAAAAAAGTAGCAACTTTTGCAAAATAGTAGGCGTCATGAATACTGCATAAAGTAATGTATAAGTGTGGGATGCGACATGTGTAGACACATTAGCCCCATCACACATCCAGGCGACCTCGTCAAGCGCGGCAAGTACGGCGGTTTCTGCTGAGAACCTCAAGCTGCGCAAATACGCCAACCTCAGTACAGGTTACAAATTTGCCGTTTGGGGTCGAAACGATGGTTGTCTAAACGGCTAACGGAAAAGTCTAGAGACAGGAAAGCTGGAAATTATTTATCCTTTATAAAGTCTCCTTGGGACTATAACTGATGGGTCGTCTCTAGAGGTAATTTTTAACTTATAGTTTATTTTTTATTGCGTAAACCTAATTAAGTTTATATTTATTTTAATTTTACTTTTAAGTAGTGTTAATCATAAGTGACAACTTTATTATTTTAAAATAACAAACAAGAATTACATTTTCCATACCAACTACTAGGCGGCGCCAATTGCTATATAAATTGTAAAATTTCAATTGCTTGTTCTTATAATTCCACATCTGAGCTAGCTTACTACTGATTTAAGTGCGTCAGTTAGACGTAGTTTACTAGTCCCACGTTTAATGTCTTCTTACCGTATCTTCCCCTTTTGTTTTAATCCAAAGTACCTAAAGATAAAATACAGCAGTCTCGTCATTTGCTATCTTAGCGATTTCGGTCGGTAAGTCATAAAATAAAAGTTGTCACTTACAAAATCTAAAAAGTTGATTTAGTCAAGCATCAATGGTAATATTTGCGAATACAATCTTTTAATTTACTTTTAATGAAAAGTAAGAAAAGCTTGCTCGCATCAACGCAGGACAAATTGCAGCGCAGTGGACATCACCAAAGAATATAACACGAAGCCACGGCATTTGCCGGACTAGGCCAGCCAGACTTGGTCGGTCTCCCTGAACATGTAACCTGGACAGATGATCTTGTATTCCTTTCTGCAGTAGTACCCGAGAGCACGACACTTCTGACAGAGATGTTGGGGATGTATCTTGGATTGGTCGCTTACATCCAGACCGTCCGGCTTTTCTAACGGGCGCTGGAAGTTAAAACATAACATTATTTCTTCGAAAATAAATAAATAAAATAACAACTAAACTAAAGGGTGTCTCAGAATGTTTTTCGTTTATGATATAAAAAAATACATTAGTATTAATAGTTTTCTATTGACTAGCAAAACGATAATTTATTTATTAAGAACATCCAAAACAGCAATACATTTTACAAAGCAATACAATTAAAAATTTTCATGCCAAACCAAAGGATTTCAATGTTTAAAATACATTTATAATCTGATCTACAAGTAAATTACATGTAATTTTGAATCGAATTTAACATTAAATTAAATACAAACAAATAACAAATTATTAAACACAAACTGAAATAGAAATTACGTCCAAAAAATAAATAATAATAATAATGAAACAAAACAAATAAATAATCAAAATGTCACAAATTGCCATAAACACATCAAGTACATAATAATTAAATTTAATTGTACAATGTTTACAAAATAAAAATTAAGCTAATAAACTTATATAAACTAAATTAAACTTATATAAACTAAATTAAACTTATATAAACTAAATTGAACTTTTAAACTAAAAACCAAGAACATTTACAGCATTCCCCCGCTGCCCAGCTAATATGCTGCCGGAAAAAACTGCCAGCCCTCTTGTCACATACAGCATTAACGAGCCGCTTAGACAGTTCTTTAAAAAACTTCTTAGCACTTGGCCCCCACGGACCCATTGTCTCAAGGTCAAATGGAACAAACACATAATCATTAGCAACAGACTCGTATCAATCTGCAGCCGCCCCAGCCCTGGACGTGAGACCGAGCAAGCAAAATGCTCGACCCATAGACCACGGCACCAAAGTCAATCTATTCATCAATTCGGTTTATTTCATACTAAAGAAAAGATCAGTTTTAAAATTATATTTGTTAAAGCAACCGTTTGCTTGCAAATGTGCATTCTTTACACTCGTTTAAACTAGAACTAAAATTCTCAATCACACGCTGGAGCATCGACCTAGGAATAGTCAATAGCTTTAATATTGTCTATGCTTCTTTGCTTTAAAATATCTAAATTCGGTGGCAGTGTTGTAGCCTCTACTCTTTAAAAAAGTAAAGTAAAGTATCATCACGACCGTTTCCCTTTCGGGGTGGTCAGAAATCACACTTATAAATAAGCGTACCAAACTGGAGAAATTTCACAAATAAATTAAATATTAATTCAATGTATTTATTTACATTAATAAATATTTTTGTATCCCGACCAGGATTCGAACCCGGTACCTCTGAGTCTAAATCCACGGACTTAACCGCTAGACCACGGAGGCAGGCAGGCTCTACTCTTTAATTAGGAAAAAAATAGCAGTCTGACTGGGCCCCTTGTTGGCCAGCTAATTTCCCTTGGCGACTTATCACTCTGTCAGAGAGTAAGGAATGTGGAGAAGTGAACGGTGCGCAAATTTTTAAATAAAAATTAAATTTAATAATTCTTTTTTTATTTAGTATCAAATAAACCGAATTAGAACTAATAATAATGACTCTTTTTAAACATTAAAAACGTAAAACATTCTGAGACTATCTTTATAAATATTGTTCCATTATTACATATACAGCAATAATGACTTCCTGCATAAGAAAACTTCCAGCCCTCTTGTCACATACAGCATTAACCAGCTGCTTAGACAGATTTTTAAATAACTTCTTAGCATTTGGCCAACACACGGTGCCATGGTCTCAAGACCAAACGGCACAAACACCTCATTGCTAACAGACTCGTATTCAGACAGACGAGTCTACTGCAGCCTTATTAATAGGTGGTAGGCGGACAGATGGTGTTTATAACTTGGCTAGTCTGCTTTGTTGGGAAGTATCCTTCGTTCGAGTTGAAAAACGTCGTCAAGTGGCTGTTTTTTGGGATCAAACTCAAATTGCCGGCATGCGAGGGGTGTGGCATTGGTGTTGGGCCAATGATCGGCTACAAATCCTTTTCAAGGTTCAGTTTATTTCCATGCCTACTGCTCCAACAACGCCTTTCGACGTTAGGCCGTCAACGTGGTAGATGTCGGTTGTGCGTGGCTGCCTCGTTATCTCACTTCTCACCTCCGTTCCATTAATACTTGTGAAATCGTAAAGGTATCCATCGGGGTGTTATTAGCGCTTAGTTTTAATTTGTGGCAACCAGTTTGGCTAGCGTGTCAAAAGTAGGCCGAATTGTCCATGGAAGGCTCATATATACTCGTAGCAATAGAGGTCTAAGACGACAGTGATCATTATAATTCATTAATAAATTTACCTTCCTAATATCTCTCACAACCGTAAGAAAGCATGCTTCGGTTGACAGCCGGCCGATGTTTGCTCCACTAAATAACATAACAGTGTTAGGATTAGGTTAAATAAAACACACGGTGCTAAAAATTAAGTCATTCCAGAGATTATATTTGTCTCGATCTATAAAGCTTGCTTGGCGTAATAAGATTTACTATTCTAGTACAAAAAACATGAGTCTAGTCAAATTGTTAATCAATTATTCGTTCGTAGATAGGTACCTATGTATCTACTACTATATTTTTTTAGCTGCATAAGAAGTTTCGATGGTTGTTGTCTATGGTTTAACAGAATAAATGTCAAACTGTGTTGACATTTATGTTCAGTAAGGCATAGGACAATACAGTAAGGTTTGGCAATACATGTCGTTTAACGCCAAAACAACGCTTGGAAATTTACTTTAAAAAAATTTCTATTCGTTCATAGAGCATTTTACGGTCAACATAATCGGCCTAGTGAGCATGCAATTCGTGCAGTTATTGATCGTTTTTGCATTAATTTTACTCTTCTCGATTCAAAACCATTAACAAGACAAAGAAATGTGCGAACCGAAGAGAATATTGCTGCTGTAGCGCGATGTGATGAAGAAGACGCCGAAATGTCGATTCGGCGCGAAGTAGTGAAAAATTGGACTATGTATGTAGCCGCGGCACATCTGGAAGGCCCATCTCCAACAGTGATGGCCTAGGACTCTGTGTTCTGGGAGGCTGTGATTAAGGATTATGAGACAAAATCTAAGCAAGCTTTATAGATTTCAACCTTAGATTATTTATGCAGTTTAGATAACGTAGTAAGAATTAAAAGTTAACTTAAAATAAATTCATGCAACATGCTTTAATTTTCAATCATTGAGTATATAGTCATATAGTTTAAAATAATCTGGCAATCTAGAAAGGCAAAATCACGAGTCTGACAAGATGCTACACCACATTCAAGTACACGATGCAGATGCCCTCCATGCGCCGTGAGCTGACCCGGTTGACGCAGCATCGTCCAGGAACGAGGGAGATCATTCAGCCACTCACTAGGAGAACGATGCGACAGGATCTCTTTATTACTTACATTTAAACCGTTCTTATATTAGGGATTTTGAATCTGGGTGAGGAGTACAAGACTTGCCTGATTATGTGAGAAGACGTTGACCCTGATGCACTTCTGCCCCATATTAGCCCCAAGAGTTGCTGCTCAACATCTTCACATTTGGGACTACCAAAACATTGCTTCTTCTTCTCTTGACTTGAGTATAAGACTTGCCTGTTTATGTGGGAAGACGTTGACCCTGCACTTGATGCACTCCTGCCCCATGTTGGCCCAAGAGTTGCCGCTCATCATCTTTACATTTAGGACTACCAAAACATTGCTTCTTCTTCTCTTGCTATGAGTATAAGACTTGCCTGTTTATGTGGGAAGACGTTGACCCTGCACTTGATGCACTCCTGCCCCATGTTGGCCCAAGAGTTGCCGCTCATCATCTTTACATTTAGGACTACCAAAACATTGCTTCTTCTTCTCTTGACTATGAGTATAAGACTTGCCTGATTATGTGAGTAAACGTTGACCCTGCACCTGATTCACTTCTGCCCCATATTAGCCCCAAGAGTTGCTGCTCATTATCTTCACATTTAGGACTACCAAAATATTGCTTCTTCTTCTCTTGACTATGAGTATAAGACTTGCCTGTTTGTGTGGGAAGACGTTGACCCTGCACTTGATGCACTCCTGCCCCATGTTGGCCCAAGAGTTGCCGCTCATCCACTTGCGTTTACATTTTGGGCACTTGTACTCGCCGAAACAACGCTTCTTCCCTTGGTACGGCGTCAACCCTTCGCCTTTTGGTCTGGTTGCCTGAAAAATTATACATAACTTCGTTTTATTCAAGTATCCAAGTTGATAACTGACAACCATAGATTTAAACCTAAACCAAATTAAATTTCTGGCTTAGAATTAATTTGTTATTTGTAATATTGTAATATTTATTGTTTTCCAAAAAGAAATACACATTTCTTACTTATATTAGTCATAGCTTTACAACACCACCGTTCCTAATCTTGGCAGTTCATGTAACTACTATTACGATACTATGAGGTGCTGACAGTGAGAAAATATCTATATAAATAAACTCCTCATTACCAAGAAAAGAAATACCTATGATATGTAAATATTTTTTTACTTGGTAAAATATATATGAAGCTTAAAATATTTGGCAAAAAATATTTTAAGCTTTATATATATTTTACCAAGTAAAAAAATATTTACATATCATAGGTATTTCTTTTCTTGGTAATGAGGAGTTTATTTATATAGATATTTTCTCATATTTATATATTTTACCAAGTAAGAAACACATATTTATAAACAGAAAACTAATACTTATATTACATAACAAGAAATTTTATTCGAAGTAATATACAAAAATATTAAAATTAAATAGATTAAAAACTAATTATAAGTAAAACTAAACTAAAAATACCTATGAAACTAAAACTATTTTACAAAATAAACTAACTACCTGGGAAGATACTAAAACGCTCGCTCATTTCCTCGTTGATTAATAATGGAAATATATTGTTTTAGGTAGTTATGGTATTTGGGGTCGCCAAACTCTTGATAATGTTTAACCAGCTCTTCTACGAATTGAATTAAAACCCCAAATGCCACAAAATTAAACTTGTATAATTTATATTTTATGTGCTTTTTAGATTCGGTTGTTTGCAGCCGGATCGGCCTTTTTTGAGGTAGAGGAAATGTGGCAAGCGGCAAAGGTAGCCACACAGGTGGCATCCCAGACAAGACGTCCTCCCTCACTCCGTGGTAAGAGACATACCATCCGGCCTTTTACCGTCACTACGTGATAGACCTGGTGGTTCAAGGACGGACGGGATTTTTTATAAAATCATTTAAGGCTCACTGTATAATCTAGTAGATTTTATTAACTTGGGAACCACACCTGCACATGTGAGGTTAATGAACAAATGAGGCCTCTATACAGCCACGAAATTATTATTGTATTTTTTTTTTTATAATTTGACTTAAAATTTAGATTATAAGTTAACACGGCCTTTATAAAGCCACAAATTTAGGTTAAGCTGCAGTACTTGTTGATGGCACCAATGTCACTTACTTATTTCGGTCCATCCATAATTTAATTTTAAATTAATTTAAATAATATTGTATTTTATTTGTAAAAATTGACAATATCCGAGTGTTACCTGTGAACCAAATGGAAATAAATAATTTGAATTTGAATAGTAACTATATTACAATAACAACAAGAAGTCATAGTAATATGTGGTGTCACACTCGCATGTTTATTATGAAGAGTTAACAAAATGATAAATTAAACACTAATTGGAACCTAAAGTATCCATTGTTATGAGACGGCACGGAGCTTTGTAACCTGAATAATATTATGTCGTATGTGATACACCTAGAACATTCTAGACGGACGAAAGTCAATAATTAACTTAAATTATTTATTTCCTTTGGTAAGCACAACAAGGGGAAAACGGTACCGACATCTTAACCGGCCCAACAGTCAACCTCACGTCAGCACGCTGGACAGCGGACGAGGCTCTAGCGACCGAGCCATGTGAACCGAAATTATTCAATCGCTTTTAAAGTTTCCACCCCTGATGGAAACGCAGCCATTTAGTTAAGCAGTAAACGAATAACTAGCAAGAATTTAGTTACCGGCTATAAGTTTAGTAATTTTAGACCACTAAAACTATGTAATGATTGCTTGGTTGACGTGGACATATTTGCTTGCTCTAAGTCAGTGTATAGGAGCAGAGTCCGTGAGATAATTAGAGTTAGGCGTTCGATAGAATAGACTAAAATGTGATTTTTACTTTCTTTTATGGTTTAATTGTATTTTGGAAATGTCTTGACTGCCTCCGTGGTCTAGCGGTTAAGTCCGTGGATTTAGACTTGGAGGTACCGGGTTTGATTCCTGGTCGGGACACAAATATATTTATTATAGTAAATAAATACATTTAATTAATATTTAATTTATTTGTGATATTTCTCAAGTTTGGTACGCTGGAGACATCGACGAGCTTGCCACTTAAAATTGTCATGATCGGCCTATAGTAAAGTTGGCTAAATGTGAATCCGCTAATTTATAAGCGTGGTTTCTGACGGTCGTGATGATACTCTACTCTTGTTTGTTGCTGTTTTGGGTTTTCTTTGGATCGAACTACAAATTCCATAAAAAAGTTCTTCAATGGTTTTTTCCACCATTCTAAAGGTTTTTATTTACATCCACTTAATCTTAATAGTCAACTTTTTGTTTTTTTATGTTTATTATTCAGATCTGTCATCGATGTAGTACCTCTCAAGTGTTCTTAAGTTTTTGTCAAAAAAACGATCTTTGTTGAGTAATTTGAGGTAGTACTCAACGTTTATTTATTTATAAATTCGTTATTGCACGTAAAAACTTTACAGTTGTACCTACAAGGGCGAACTTAATGTCTGTCGGCATTTTATACTAGCTAACTAGAGATTGCCACCCGGTATGTTTTTCAACCCGGCCGGGTCCGGTCACATTCGCCGCCAACCCGGCCGGGTTGATGTGAGGATGAAACCTTTGAAGTATTTTATGAAAATTTGCTTTAAGTAAATGAAGGAAAATACAATGATTTAAGGTTACGGAATAATATTTATTTCAAACCAGCAAATCAACAATAATCAGTCTTAATCAGTCTCAAAATCACGAGTTTTTAATACAGAATTAGTATCACTTATGAACGGAATAGTAACATTAGTGTTACTAATTAAGTTTAAGCAAGCATTAGTATTCAGTAATTAGGTTTAGGATAGAAATGATCTTTCACGCGCTGATGAAATGCCTGGATTTAGAGGATTTCGAGATAAAGTTTGGAAAGTAGTCAAATTATTTAAGAAGTCGCCCGTAATTTAATTACTAATACTATACAGAGTAAAGAGAAAGACCTGCTTGCTGAAAGTTAATTACTAATACTAATTTATTTATTTACAAACACGTAAACCTAACATAACAGCCTAAGCCAATTCGTTAGTAAGTGTTCTTCACATATGGTTAATACAATAAATATACAAAAATACCTAAATAATTAGCAGTAACAATAATAATTAATCAATCCTCACTATATCCTAAAAAAGTTTTGTACTAATGTAACTATTTGAAAACATAGTATTAAAATAATAAACTAATAACGCAGCCTAATGTACTAAACTTGTCTTATCAACTTAGATAGATAAACTTTGGTAGCTTTAGTAAAAACAAAACAAATTCTTAAGAGCAATAACTATATAACAAAAAGCATATTTTAGCTTGCATAAAGCAAAAAACAAATTGTATTAATAGTTTTCTACAAGTTGGGGCTTCCGTGCCGCAGTTTTCGTACCTACCGGGCCCGGTATGAATGGCCGGGCCCGGTGGATGTCTAAAAGGGCACATTTTGCAATCTCTATAGCTAACCTTTGGAAGTGTGGTAGAACATTGCGGGTGCATAGTAGGTTTACAAACACTTTCTTTCTAACTAGATTGTCCCAAAATTATGTCTCTTCCATGTCCTCAATTGCAGCAACATCATATTTCACTTCCCTCATCATGTAAGTAGTTTTATTTTATATTACTGTTTATACACACATCAAAAAAGTCTAGGGATCAAGCATGTTTATGCGGATTTCTTGTGATTGAGATGTGGCTTTGTAATAAATTTATGATTTTATAAATTTATATGGATCCTTTTTGGTGCATTTCATAATTTAAAACAGGAACTGTCAATCAAATTCGAGTAAAAGATGAAAATCAGCTGTCAATATTTTCCCTATAAAAACATAAGACGCATTGAAGACATTATTAGTGCTACTGTTTCCCTACTACTGATTAAAACCAACGTTATTATGGAGCGGCGACGTCATTTAAGCAGGGAAGAAATGATCAGAGCCGTGGGAATGATAGAAGCTGGTTCCCGGCAACGTACTGTGGCTTTAGCTCTGAATACAAGTCAGAGTGTTATCAGTCGACTTTGGACACGTTACCGAACCACTGGTACCGTGGCTGAGCGCCATGGAGGACGGTATCGCTGCACCACACGGAGACAAGACCGATACATTCAAATCACAGCTCGAAGAACTCCAACAATAACCGCCATGATGTTAGCCGTGAGCCTTCATCGCTCTTCAGGGAACTTAATTAGCGACCAAACAGTCAGAAACCGCTTGCATGAAGTGAACCTTCATTCCCGAAGACCGCTACGGGTACCACCTATAGCAATGCACAATCGTAGGACTCGATATCAATGGGCTCTTGAACACAGAAATTGGACAGAAGAACAATGGCGTTTCGTGTGCTTTTCTGATGAGTCTCGTTTTGGTATGAGGCCGGATACAAGACGTATACGACACTGGAGAACCCCTGGACGCCAACAGCGATTAAAATCCTGCCAGGAAGTCCATCCTTATAGTGGTGGAACCATCATGGTATGGGCGGGTATTTCGATCGGCGGAAGAACTGAGTTGATTTGGATCAGAGGCAACCTCAACGCTCAAATTTATGCTGAGACGGTTGTATCAGACGTCATCGTTCCTCTACAAGTGCATATCGGTCCCTTATTTCAGTTAATGCATGATAATGCACGACCGCACACCGCAAGAGTTGTAAGACAGACTCTCGCCGCAGCTAACATCAATGTCCTGCCCTGGCCTGCTCAGTCGCCAAACTTGAACCCGATTGAGCATGCATGGGATATTCTTCAGAGAAGAGCTCTGCCGAATATGGAGGGTATCCAGTCGCAAGAAGACCTTTTTTTGTTGTTGCAACGAACATGGGCGGCCATTCCACAGCGTGATTTGGATGAACTCATTTTGAGTATGCCAAACCGATGTTCTTGTGTTGTTAGTGTTCGCGGTAGAAACACGGATTATTAATTGTTTAAGTTACCCAATAAAATTAAAAAAAAAACTGTTATTTCAGTCTTTTTTTCGAACTTTAATGTTAGTGGTTCAAATGTCAAAAATCCCTTTATTAGGAAAATGGCATTTTTTTTTACTAATGCAAAGGTGACTTGGTTTATCGTTACTGTAGACAAACGAAAACATTTTATTTGATCAATCCTTAAAGAAAATTTTAATGAATATCAATCAGGAGAAAAGTTATTGCAAAAATATATGTTGATCCCTAGACACTTTTGATGTGTGTATATGATGTAATTTATGTTTATTTATATATAACCATAAATGCATATAATTTATGTTTATGTATATATTTATATATTGCGTATTTGTATTTGTTTGTATATGTATTAGTATTGAATGAATTAAAATTGGAACCTGATGATTTTAAATACTATTTACTAGTTTTTACTAGAAAAAAACTGACGCGACCTGCACGAGTGACCGGATTACTTGCACGCACTGGTACACCGTACGGTGTCACTCGAAATAATAGATTTTTGATATTGCGCAGGTTCTAAAAACTGCACAGGTCTATTGCCACACACGCTCTGGACTACCTGCGCGGACATACCAGCACAGGCAGACCTCTCCGGTGGACTGTAGTGTGTATGGCCGGCATATTATATAAATCGTAAATGATTACAGGTATCAGTTACCTCGGGACAGTCTCCGATGTAATGCTTTCCGCGGACAAAGCAGATGTGGCACATGTAAGTGGGGGGTGGAATCCTCCTGGGCCGGCGCAGGGATAGTGGGGCGAAGAGTTCTGCCAACGAGCTGACGTCATCACTAGGCGCTGAACACGGGGCAGCAGTCGGCAGCGGCTCCCAAGTCACATTGGGAAGGCACTGAAAAGTGAAAAGGATAGATTTATATCTGGTTATGCGAGTTGTAGGAGCGGTCATGGATCGGTTATAAGTACGATTTCTTTAAAATCCTTAAAGGCTCAGATCAATCTCCGGCATGTACCAATTAGAAATACATTTTTCTTACGCACATTTGTCACAGATTTACAACACCATCGTTTCTGTGGCTCGGAGAGCACGTTAAGCCGTCGTTGGTCCCGGTTCCACTAATACCACCAACTTGTGAAATCGTTAAGTTGCCATTAAAATATTTATTGACATATTGACAGTACCCTATAATATTCCACGTCGTCCTATAACCAAGATCCTGTGCTGTCCTCCCTCAAGAACTAATGTAGGTTCACATTCGTCAACATCCCGAATGTGCAACACCTACAGTAGTCTCTGCAGTGCCAATAATGATATAGACATATTTAATGACCGTTACAATGTATTCAGAAAAAATGTTCTCGAACATTTCAAACCATCAATATATGAGTAGCTTATAATTTATTAAACAAGTGTTTTGTTTTCGTTTTCTAAGGTACCAAATTTATTCAATTTTTATGTTTCCTTATTAGTACTATTAAAAAAGAGAAAAAATGTATTTTAGAAGTCATATTTTTATTTTGTAAGTTTGTTAGTTTATGTTAAAATTATTTTTTTGTTTTAACAGTAATATGTTTCTAATTTCTTCTTCTTTTTATATTGGTGAATGCTGTGACACCTAATTGGTACATATATTAGATAAGTTATAATTATACTATGTTATGTGTGTGATAATATATGTACTGCTGTGTGTACTATATAAATAAATAAGGCCTTCGCCAACCCGTCTGGCCAGCGAGGCAAGTGTAGGCCAAATTCGCCAGAAAGTGTAAGTCTAGGAGGTCTAGGACTCTGTGTTCTAGGGCCTGCGATGAGAGTTAAGTTTGAAGAGCGGTCGTGGCTAATGCATGGCTGTGATTCTATTGTTTCGAACTCCAAACAGCTCTACACAGAGTCCTCTAATGTTGGAGATAGGATAGATTTCAGAAATTCCTGGAGAAGTATAAGAATAAATTACTTTGTCATCACCTTCATGCCAGTTCCTTTGCGTATGGGAGGTATGCAGAAACAATTCACTTTTAGACAGTTTTGTACGAGTATGTCGTAATATTGCCTTCTCTATCGTTGTTAATTTGCGAGAATTTAATTCAAGTCAATTGATAGGACGATTTTACGATGTCGATTCGGCTCGAGACAAGTAATTAGTAAGTAAGTTTTTAAAGATTATAAAAAATTATATATCGACTAAGTATTTTTCAAAGTTACTGTAGGCTACTTGATGGGGTATTTAAAAGATACATGTATTTAAATATTAAAAGCGGTTGCTAGACGGTCAAATTGACGGCACGTGATATTTTATGCTTGACAAGGAATTTTGGGCGCAGTGGTGGCTCAGTTGTAAGAACGCGTTCCTTAAATCCTACAAAGGTCGGTTGAAACCCACCCGGAATGTACCAATGAGAAATACACTTTTCTTACGTACATCATTTATTTCATTTACAACACCAACGTTCCCGTGCCTCGGAGATCGCGTTAAGCCGTCGGTCCCGGTTCCACTACTACGAACTTGTGGAATCGTTAATAAATTGTCATAAAAAAAATATATCATTTCCTCGCCAAGCCGTCTGGCTAGCGTGGCGAGTGTAGGCCAATTTCTCCAGATATATGTTCTGGAAGGCCCATCTCCAGTAGTGGAGGTCTAGGACGCTGAGTTCTAGGGGCTGTAATGATGAATGATGAAGGAATTTTGATCACATGTATGAGGATCCCATAAGGATGCTTTCCTTGAATCAGAATTTTTTCCAGTTCGCATGTACCAATGAGAATTACGCTTTTCTTACGCACATTTGTCATAGATTTACAACACCTCCCTGTTCACGATAACCATCGGTAGAAATGTAAAAAAAATAATCGGTCCCTCGTCAACTGGTCTGGCCAGCGTGGCACGAAAAGTCCTAATGCTAACCTAACGCTCGAGGTGAGACGTAATATTTCTCTAATTAAATACTTCTTCCAACTAATTCGTGGCTTTACAGAAAATCCTTGTTATCTTGAAAGAATATCACTAACGGTGCCCCCGCTTCGAAAGTACTTTTTAAGAAGTAAAATAAATTCAATTAAATAATATTTAATTTATTTGTGATATTTCTCGAGTTTGGTACGCTGGAGTCATCGGCGAGCTTGCCACTTGTCATGATTGGCCTATAGTAAAGTTGGCTAAAAGTGAATCCGGTTCTTTATAAGCGTGGTTTCTGACCACCCCGAAAGGGAAACGGTCGTGATGAAACTACTACTTTAAATCATTCTCTAGAAATAATCGTATATCCTGGAAGGCCCATCTCCAACAGTGAAGGTCACACATAGTACTACGAGCTGTGCTGATGATGATGAATTGGAACTCACAGAATAAGAACGTATAAGAAAGCATATTAAAGTATATAGTCTCTGGAGATAGTCGTTCTAAAAAAATTTCAAAACAAAATAAAACGATTGCAGTGCAACGTGGGAATGCAGCCAGTGTTCTTGGTACATTTAATCCAGAGATTTTAAAGATTTTTATCTGTTATAAATATTTTTTATTAATATTTAGTTACATTTTGTTTTAATTTTAATAAGGTTTAAAATAATCTTTAAAGTAATGTCTAATGAGAATGACATGCGTCGATTAAATTAGGGAATTATTATTATTAACCAGTACCTACTATATTAGTTATAGATATGTTTATTTATTTATTTGTAACGACCAAATGTAAAATGTAAGTATTGTTTATCTTAATTATTTTAAACTTTACTCAAATTTATTCACACAATAAATAGATTGTTATATAGGTTGCACAATAAATTATAACACATACCTACTTGATTAAATTCTAATGACACTTTCTAACAGAATGTAAGTAATGGTTTAAATGTTGACTATGAACATAAAATTGAAGCTCTGAAAATCTGCGAAACGTCTACAACTGTTCTAGACTCAAATAATAAATTTAATCTGATGCTGAGAAATCTCCAAAGACCTCAGCCATATAGTCTCTTTGACATCGACAATTAAATACTGAATACATGAACCCAAACAACTGGCCACATGTTTATTATTGAACATTCCGTGTGATCTAAATTTAAAGTTTTACCTGGCCGTTGTGATGGTGGCACAGCCAGATAGGCAAGGCCTGGGGGCACTCGGCTTGCCCGTACCACTGGTTTTCCACTTCAGCAATGGGAGACATGCTTAACAATCACTTAATATGCGTTTAGTTTAATCAGGCCATCGCCTCGGCCCGGCTGCGCGGTATATATTTTTGGATCTGCGTGTCCCGTCCGCGCGGTGGTTGCGCGTGCGCCGTCCGAATAAGACTGCTAGCTCTTCGCTCGTTCCTTACTAACTGAAATAGGGACGTCAGCATCTGGTATGTCGATCGCTCTACACTCAGCGATGTCCCGAATAAGATATTTTATTATTTGATACGATATTATAACTGATACGTGAAATCCGTCAATCAAATCGATCGTCAATCGAAGTTATATTATACATATACGAGTATTATGGTATTTTTAAGCTGAAGTGGCATTGTCCTTCGCAGAACCGATGAATGGAGTAGACGGCTTCTAGAGTAGAGATCACGTACGAGAAAACGCAGAGCTGGACGATAGACGGAAGACCTGAAGAGAAGTGGGGGCTGGACAAGTCCCATATTCAACAGTGGAGAGAGGGCTTATTATGATACAATAAAACAAATGATATATGAATTATAAAATTAAAACTTACATGTTAGCGTCAGGGTAGAGCTATATAATAATAATTATTATTTATTTATTTGCATAAATGTCATATTTACAGGTCTTAAAGTAAACTTAATATAAGCCCACCTGAATCCACCCATCCCAGATGAACTAGCTGTATCAGCCTATAGACCAGACATCTTAGTGTTTTCTTGGAACTTGAAAAAAGTTATCCTTATTGAACTTACCGTTCCGTGGGAATCAAATATTCCAAAAGACCACAACATGAAGTCGAATAAATATTATGATCTCACAGAAGAAATGATCAGGAACGGGTTCAAGACTCAGCTTTACGCAGTGGAAGTTGGTGCGAGAGGAGTTCCAGCAAAATCTTTGCATCACTTACTGAAAGAATTGGGCCTAAGCAGGTCTGCCGTCAATACATTTATGGAACGAGCTTCCAAGACGGCATTAACGGAATCATACAGTATTTGGTGGGTTGGGTTGGGAGAGAAGTGGAATGATGGATGGTGAGCGTATTATCGCGCAATAAAAAAAAGGAGGCCTCCTTTTCTTAAACCAACCTATTGTCGGTCGCAAGCCCGAGACACCATTCTTCTCATCTCTTACCCACACACGATGGACCCGGCACCCGCACGGTGAATCCATGGAATGCTTAGAAATTTGTCTTCTCTTCTAGGTACATTTGCCAAGTTTTGGCGAGCAAATATTATATACATGTGTGTTTTAATGCATTACATTTAAAAAAAGAAAAACAATATAATAATAGTTTTTATAATTTTAACGGGTCTTTACGCGATTTACCTTAGAGTCATATTTCAGTCGACCCGTGACCACGGCCAATGCAACTTGGCTGAAACGTCGGGAGAAATATGTCTCTAAGGTAAATCGCGTAAAGACCCGTTAAAATTATAAAAACTATTATGAATATGACTAAAAATAAAATAAAATAAAAATATGACTCTAAATAAATCTATAAATATTAATTATCCATTTGAAATATGTTGCCATCCCGTAAAAGAAAAAAACATTAAAAAGTCCAAAGTTGTGCGGTAACAATGTCGGAATCAAGCTGTATTTTTTTCTAGTGGTGTCGTCGACTATTATATAAAATAAAATTAAAGAGTGACCGAGAAAATAATGTATTGGGACTAAATTTGCCTTTAAAATAAATAAATTTCAATTAGACTAATAAATTTGTTCGAGAATACATAAAATATATACCTATTTAATTTATTTGTGACATTACTTCAGTATGGCACGCTAGAGACGAGCTTGCCACATGTCATGATAGGCCTTTTTTTTATAGACGGTGAATCGATAAATCATCAATGATACGCCCCCTGCCTGAAGGGCCAACGCGGGTGGGGGTCGCATGCCCGACTCATCCGTGAAGCTTCCTAAGGAGGAGGAGAAGGATTTAAGGTCGTAGGAGCAAGATGATAGGCCTATAATAAAATTGGTTAAATGTGAACTTGCTCCTTACAAAAATATCGATAAGTTTAATAGTACATCCCTAGTAAGAACATGTGGGCACACCCGAGTCCCGCGTACGACAGTAATATTTTTGTTCAGCCCCGCACTACGATCATTAAACGATACAAATTACTTTAATAAACTCCACCATTATATAAACAAAATATTTAACTTCATAATCACAGCAGATTCTGGACTAGATTGGTGAAGATGGGCCTTCCAGTATTTCCGGAGAATATAGCCGTCTCTATTAGAAAATAAATATTTAAAAAATATATATTTATAAAATAATAATTACAAACTACTTAAATTAAAATTAAATAAGTATAAACTAAATTAAACAAAAAAAAATCTTTAAATAAAACATGTCCTCAAGAGAGGTCCCATCAGAGATAGTCCCAAGAAGAATGGCAACTTTACTCCAGCCTTCCTGTCTCCAGATTTCTCCGTCAACCGTTTGGACAACTCCTTGGCCAAACCCTCGGCTGAGGGTCCCCCCATGGTCCCATCGTCTCGACCCCGAACGGCGCAAACTCGTAACCTGTACCAAGGTTGTCGTATTTGCGCAGCTTGAGGTTGTCAGCAGTCAGCAGCAGAGCTGGTGAAAGCCTAACCAAATATGGTCAAAAACATTGTTTTTTTTTTTGCAATAAATAATTATTTGTCGCTTATAAGAATCATATTTTGGGAGGTTGAACTTAAGGATTACTGAATAACTCTTACCCTTTTGTTTAAATTTCAGGTTTGATTCCGGCTAGTAGGTTTATAAAAAAAGCATTATATTCTATATCAAAATCGGCCCCGAAGACTCCTTTTAGTATTTTTCGATATTCCTTGAGTAAAGAGAGTGAATGCCTACATGAAAAATACATACATAAACATACAGTATAAATAAATAGATATCCAATGTGATAATTGGTGATTCCATCCAGACGCGCGAAGACGGGTCGAGAGGCTAGCGAGTGTAGGCCAAATACTCCCGGTATATTCCGGAAGGACCATCTTCAATAGTCGAGGTCTAGGCGCTGTCATCACGATATCTTTTGCGCAGTGAAAGTGGCCTATGTCGATGGCTACCAATTCTCCTCCTTACGTTTTTACACACAATTTTTTTTATATATTTTTTTTTTAATACTAGCACGACATGTGACCCTGCGCCCACCTGATGGTAAGTGGCGCGCAGGGTCCATGAATATTAGCAACTGGAATCAGACCCTTATGTCCGACATCAGTCCCTAACACTATGCCGGCTTGACTAGATGCCTTTTCACACTTCGCTTGAAGGACTCCAGGTTATAGGAAAGTGGAAACACAGAGGCTGGAAGAGCATTCCACATCTTTATTGTGCGACAGATGTATGAGTCACCAAATTTATAGGTACGCGAAGGGATAGTGACTACGGTATGTGGGTGCATATTTTGACCTGTGCTTGTGGTTCGGTTGCGGAATGGAGAGGAAGGAATTAGGTTATAGAGCTCTTCAGAGCACTCACCATAGTATAGCCGGTAGAACACGCTCAGAGAAGCTACATCTCGGCGAAGCTGCAGGGATTCGAGAGTTCCGGATATAGTGATGGCACCCACCCGCACGATGAATAGATACATATCAGAATTAATTCTAATACGGTTTATTTGATACTAAATAAAAGATTAATTATTTCACACGGCTACCTTCCTAGCAAGATGGATCCACTTCACATGTAGTAAAGTGATAAGTCTCCGAGAAGACATGAACTGTCCACCAAGGAGACCAGACCTAATTCCTGCTGTTTTTTCCACCTTTACTTAATTTACCACCCAATTTGGATGCTACAAAAAATCACAGACGAAATTAAAGGTATTCCTAGGTCGATGCGCCATCGTGCGATTAAGAATTTTAGTTCTAGGTTAAAGGAAAAAATAAATAAATAAAAAGTTTTGTTTTTACAATTAAAATTTACAAACTGATCTTTTACTTAGTTTCAAATAAAACTAATTGGAATTAATACTAATGTCTTTTATTTAAATACAAAAAACTAAATATATTCTAATACACCCTTTTGATTGCTAGGAATTATGTCTTCTCTATTATGTTATGTATGTTTAGGTAAAAAAATCATAAAGCTCTACCTATTTAATTTGTTTAGGATTTTTATTGGTTTAATGGTGAATGACCTAATTGTTTGACTCCCGCGAACGTCGCACTTGGGCGTCTACACTTAACGTACCAAATTATCGAAACAGTACAACGTTTATCTTTATAAAAAAAGCCAAACAACTTGATTGTCTCCGCGGAGTAAAGTGAAGTAAAATCGTTTATGAAGTAAAAGTAAATTGAGTCACAAAATTTTTTACAGTAAAAAATCAAAGTAAGCAAGCAAGAGATACAGAACTCTGCTCACGAACCATTATGTTGTATCCATCGATGTATATTATCTATATACATCGATGGATACAACATATTCAATACAAAACGCACTCTTAAAAACGTGCCGCTTGCTTTGTGTACCTACCAACTTTGGGGGGCAATTCTCAAGCAAGGATAATGCCACATGCTTTATTCATCGTAAATTATATTACAATGCACACAAAAAGACTAGTTTTACTCGATATAAATATTAATATTAGGCGCTCTCGACGCTTGCTATCTCGCGACTGTTGGTGCAGCTAAATGACTTCGATTGGTTTTACGGGAACGTTTTTATATCAGTGAGGGCCTATCTATATACATCGATGGTTGTATCTTTCGGAGCAGAGGCGGTGAAGCGGTTGAGACCGTAGATTTGTCGTGCAGGTACCGGATTTGATTCGTGGTCGGGAATTAATAATTTGATATTTTTCTCCTCAGGTACGCTAGAGAATTCGACGAGCTTGCCACTTGTCATTGTAGGCCTGTAGTAAAGTTGGCTAAATGTAAACCCGCTTCTTTAAAAGCATGGTTTCTGAACATCCCGCTATGAATACGGTTATGTTACACTTTTGTTTGTCAATGTGATAGTAACAGATGGGAGATTAAACTAGTTTCGTTTAGGAAACGGATTGTGAATTATGCTTATAATTCAGTTTTAACCTTGGTACAGGTTGCGAATTTGCGCCGTTTGGGGTCAAGACGATGGACCCATGGGGACTCTTAACCAAGCGTCTTGTGGGAATGGAGCCAGTGTTCTTGGTACATTTCATTAGTACAGATTTTAAGGATTCTTTATATCTTTTTTTAACTGCCTCCGTGGTCTAGCGGTTAAGTCCATAGATCTATACTCTTTTTGTATACTTAGTGAAAATTTTATAATATTGTTATTTTCTATAGGCTATAAAGGCCTACTGTGGTAATGTGGTGGTCCCCTATAATGGGTGCAATATCTAACTTCTGATTTAGTGTTAAGTACAAATAAGAGTGTGATGTTAGCACTGTTGGCTACCCAATTATAAATAAATAAATCTGTGGTGTCAAGAAAAAAAGAGATAAGTACAAAACTTAAACTTTTCACTAGAGGCAAATTAAGAAAACAACTCATTTTTATAATTAGAAAATTGTAATTAGTAAAGTTTAATTTCATTAGTCGTATACTTTAGGTACGAGTCCACTCATCTCGCTATGCATAACTGAATTATTGGCGGTAAAAGCGCGATACTGAAATAACTCAATTGAACTCTTTTTATTTATTTATACAATTTAATGTTACGACTAGCCCCTTTATGTATGTAGGGGTGTAAAATAAACTGTACAGTGTATAGAATCATCTCCTTATTGCATTGACGCATATGAATGTTTAGAACCAATAGGTGCCCAAAATTAATTTTTAAATTTTACGACTCATTTCCTTTTTCATTGACACCACAGAAATATACTCGGATTTTTTAAGACTTCTTTTTAAGTTGTTATTAATAACCAATAAAGTTGGATTCATGGCAATTTCAGAGTATACAACCCAACTAGTAATATTAGCTATATCCTTATTCCGTTGCTGTAAGGGTTAAAATTGCGTGGGAAACTTTAGCGTATTGTGTGGGCAACAATTATTTAGTCAATGTACGAGTATGTATTCTTTTGTATGACAACAATTCCATGATTAAGTGAATAAATAGTATTTTGTTTTAGATTTTTGTCCACGTATTGTTATTGTGTTAGTATTAAGATTGATAAAGCGTGTTTGGCTTAGCTCAGAAGAAAAAGACAAATGAACGAAGGGTGAAAAAGCATCTTTATAGGCCGGCATAGTGGTAGGCACTGATGTCGGTCGTCTGAGGCTGGCGTCAGTTGCTCCTATTCTTGGACCTGGCGTACCGTTTACCATCAGGTGGGGGCGGTGTAACATGTCGTGCTCAGTATTAAAGAAAAATATATATAAAAAACATATATTTTGGGCTATTTCTGTACTACTTGTAAAGTAAAGTATCATCACGACCGTTTCCCTTTCGGGGTGGTCAGAAACCACGCTTATAAATAAGCGGATTCACATTTTGCCAACTTTACGATAGGCCAATCATGACAAGTGGCAAGCTCGTCGATGTCTCTAGGCGTACCAAACTCGAGAAATATCACAAATAAATTAAATATTAAGTAAGTGTATTTATTTTCAATAATAAAAATATTTTTGTGTCCCGACCAGGAATCGAACTACTTGTGCTGTGTCCAATAATAAAAAATAATAATAGTAGTTTCGATCTTATATTTAGTTTCAGTTGATAGACCACATTTCAAAGTATACTGACTTAAAAAATCTCTGAAAATATTTGATAGTGCGAGCGGGAGGAAAGAACACACATTAAACCCTCTTAAGTAACTTAGCTATTAAAAAAAAACAACAGTAGGTCTAAATTTAAAAATAATTGCACAATTTTGTTACATTGTAGCAGTGCTTTTGGGAACAAAAACAATGCTAGAGGCAGATTTATTTGTAAACTAACACGTGCGGTATTGTAGGTAGTTAGTCCAACTAAACGCAAAATGGTAGTGATGTCTACTGAAATCGGTATATTTGTAAAAATCGGTAGATACCTATAATAAAAATACTATTAGTTGATTTGATATAAAATATACTAATATGCTGGCCAAGCCGTCTGGCCAGCGTGGCAAGTGTAGGCCTAATTCTCCAGATATATGTTCTGGAAGGCCCATCTCCAGCAGTGGAGGTCTAGGACGCTGTGTTCTAGGGGCTTTAATGAAAAATGAATGAAATGATACTCGTATGCTAAATTGACAAGAACGGTTTTTTTTGCATAATTAAACTTAAACATGAACTCTCGAACATATTTTATTTATAGATATTTTAATTAGATTTAGTTTATAGGTGTTCAATTTTATTTAAATAGTTTGTAAAGTATCATCACGATCGTTTCCCTTTCGGGGTGGTCAGAAACCACGCTTATAAATAAGCGGATTCACATTTAGCCAACTTTACTATAGCCTAATCATGACAAGTGGCAAGCTCGTCGATGTCTCCAGCGTACCAAACTCGAGAAATATCACAAATAAATTAAATATTAATTAAATGTATTTATTTACATTATTAAATATTTTTGTGTCCCGACCAGGAATCGAACCCGGTACCTCCGAGTCTAAATCTACGGACTTAACCGCTAGACCACGGAGACAGTTTAGACGGAAATAGTTTGTAATTTTTTTTCGAATAATCTATAATATCATTTTGTTAAAAAAAAAAACAATAAAAGAAATATTAAAATTATAATTGCCTGTAAATACGATTCAGCATACCTTAATAGGTTATAGATGGTCTCTTAGGAACGTTTTCCTGTAACTATAACGGTCAAGATACCTACCCTTACTGTTTCGTCTTAAAAATCCACCCAGTAAATATTTATAATTAAATATAAATTATTAGTATTAAGAAAAGGTATTTTTATATTTTGTGAAGAGTTACGTAATCGGTAGAAATACCTAAAAATCGGTAGGTTCGTGACAACAGAAGTGCGGTCACTTTTGCCTCATCTGGCACCGATAACTTACAACTGTTTTTTTTAGCAAAAAAACATAGAATTATTGCTTTCTATTGCCAGCCACTTAAAAAGAAGCCAATAATGTGCACGTGTTACAAAGAGGTACTGGGTTAAAATCCCGGTTGAGGCACTTTAGTAGCAGTAAAAACTACTGAACTGATTTTAAATATTCTTTTATCTATAGACATCTATATTATCAGCCACATTATTTTTAACAATAGTAGTAGGGAACTACGAGAATTACAATATTGTACCAAATCATCAAATATTTGCCTATAAATCTTATTTTGAAAGCGACTGTTCTATGACTGATTCTAGATACATATTTACTTTATACTCATAAATTCGTTAAAGAGCCGGGAAAACGAATTTATCAAGAGTGTAAAGTATCAGTAAAGTATCATCACGACCGTTTCCCTTTCGGGGTGGTGAGAAACCACGCTTATAAATAAGCGGATTCACATTTAGCCAACTTTACTATAGGCTAATCATGACAAGTGGCAAGCTCGTCGATGTCTCCAGCGTACCAAACTCGAGAAATATCACAAATTAATTAAATGTATTTATATACTCGTACATTAATTAATATTTTTGTGTCCCGACCAGGAATCGAACCCGGTACCTCCGAGTCTAAATCCACGGACTTAACCGCTAGACTACGGAGGCAGTTAGTAAGACTGCTTAATAAAAAAAAATAGTGTTTTTTATAATATCAAAATAAAAACAAATCAAAATATTTCCATTTTGGTCATCTTGTAACAATAATATAAAACGAAAACAAAAAAAAATATAAACAAACATAAGTTAGGTAAGTAATCATGGTTGGACCGTAGCAGGTAAACAATCCATATTTATGTGTGTTGTTGCATTATTGTCATAAGCAAGGTAATTATAATAATAAGGTGACTTAATAACTACTTAATATGAGATCGTGGCTGTAAATAGGCCGTGTCAACTAAATATAAATTCGTGGCTGTAAAAGGGCCGAGTCAGATTACAGTCTAACAATAATAATACATATCAAATCTTAATACTAGTTCGTGGCTGTATACAAGGTAGTAAGTAGTTAGAAGTTAGATAAAATGTCGAGCAATTAAAGTGCGGGCGATAATAAAAAGGACAATTTGAACTAATTCCCTGCCGCGGCCGGTTCGTGTCGGTGCGATGAACTATTCAATTGAAATGTGTTATGAGACGTCCACACCATCGATTAGTCGACGGCACGGGTAATATGTTTCAGCTACTACTTTACTTGCGATTTATTTTATTTTATTAGGATAACTTACAGCTAATGCAATAAATTAAAGAATACACGAATGACAACAAGTTCAAGTTACCACATATTATTTGTATTTTGCCAGTAGGCATTCTTTACCAGCTAACCTTAGGGATCGAATAAGGTGATAGACAGGATGAAAAAAATATGAAATATTAATGATACAGTTAATAAGTTACTAAACTAATTATAATATACTACACATTATACCTACACACATAAACATACATAAAATATACATACAAGTACATCATATACATTATAACTTAAATAAATAATACACAGTTATTGTTATGTGGTTATTCAACGTTTAAAGGGGGCAAGTTGTACATTGTATAATTTGTCTCGGTCTGGGTGTTTATATGTATAATATGTATATATTTACAAAAAAAAAAGTATAATATGTAGTTTATCAACCATCTAGTTTCCGTAACACAAGCCTCGTAGCTTACCACGGAAACTAGATGGCGCTGTGTGACCTGTCTGGAAATATTGATAAAAAAAAAAAAAAGACGCTGACAGACGGTGCATGTCTAATACACATACTCAACAAAACAAGTAACTGTTGCACTCGTGCAACAGTACTTATTAAAAGTGACACAAAACAATTATTTAATAATTCCTAAAAGAATTGAAAATATTTTGCTCCTCACGGAATAATTACAAAACAAGTCAAAGTATAAATCACGTCTTAAGAGGGCTTAACGCTTCCCTCTCGTTCGCACATCCGAAGTTTTTCAAATAAAATATTTACAAAACATACACACATACATCTTCACGCCAAATCCCTTGCGGGGTAGCGCCACTTATCACAATCACGACATACCTCTTTCGCTTCTTCGACATTCATCAACCTCTTCATACATGCGCTTTTGTTTCGATGACTTTTTAATGCACCTTCAGCTATTGTTTTATTTGATCGTGAGTCTAGGTCTTCCAGGGCCTCTTTTACCCACAACTTTCGCATTATATATCTGGTTCGTTAATCTCTCTTCGCTCATCCTGTCAACATGCCCGAACCATCGGAGCATACCTGACCCTATTTTCTTACGTATGCGGTCCGTCAAAGTGACGCCGCATATCCGACGCAACGACCTCATTTCTACTGCATTAATTCTTCTCTTATGCGTATTCTGACATATCCACGTCTCGCTTCCATACATAAGTGTTGGTACCAGCATGGTACGAAAAAGTCTGGAGACGACGGAAAGGCTGGCAATTATTTCTGCCACCGTAATACGTTACAGCTATACAGCGGGGAAATGTTGCCAGTCTTCTTGGGACTATGTCGGATGGGACGTCTCTAGAGGACTTTTTTTATTTAGTTTAGTTTATTTTTAATTTTATTATTTAGGTAGATTTTAATTTATATTAATTTACTTCTAATATAATATATTGGAACCATAAAAAAAAAAACAATATTTAAGTGAAAATAGCAATAAAATAATAACTTAATAATAATATAATTTAATTTTCTTACACAAATTGAATTTTTGACAACTGTCAGTGTCAGTTTTGGTTTTTGCAAGCCATTCGCACATACTTTTGTAGTAAAATAACCTTTACCATATATCCGAATGAAATCCACTTATTATACACTAAAATAAAAAGTATACACACGACCGTATCTCTTTCAGGGTGGTAAGAAACCACACTTTTTAAGAAGGTGAGCTCCATCATGACAAGTGGCAAACTCTTCGATATCTCTAGCGTAAGTTTTTTATTTTAGTACATAATAAGTGGATTTCATTTGGATAGATGGTAAAGGATATTTTACTACAAATTATTAATTTTATTTTATATTTTTTAAATAGTTTTTCGAATGAAAAAAAAAATACAAATGTATGTGCGAATGGCTTTTAAAACCCAAGCTTGACATTGACAGTTGTCAATAATACAATTTGTGTAAGAAAAATTTAATTATTTTATTATTATTTTATTTCTATTTCGCGAATTAAAGTTTCTGTGAGAATACTAGTTTTTTGGATTCCAGATTGAAAATCTTAAAATAAGCTAAATTACAAGTAAGTATTTAATTATTATTTTTGGGTTGTTTAGGTGGCCGTAGGGTCAAGTGTTATCTATATATATATAAATGTATGTCTGTGTGTATGTATGTCCCCTATGCATTTCAAAACTACTTGACCGATCGGAATAAAACTTTGGGAATATGTTGTGTGAACATAGGCGAAGGTTTCTGACATAGTACTACTAATTTGTGGGGCATACCGACCGAGGGTACATTCATTGACTGTCAGGCGGTACGAAGTTCGCCAGGTCAGCTAGTCTTGGATAAATATGCAATCCTGGGTTTTAGGGAACATATCGTTCACTTAATTATTAAAAATGGTACAAAATTATGATAACAAATAAAAAAATCTTTGAAATCTCTATTCGTTAAGTCCGTGGGTTTAGACTCGGAGCTATCCGTTTTGATTCCTGGTCGTGACACAATAATGTATTTCATTTATTTTTGATATTTCTCAAAGTTGGTACGCTAGAAACATCGACGAGCTTGCCATTATGGGCCTATAGTAAAGTTGGCTAAATGTGAATTCGCTCCTTATGAAAGCGTGGTTTCTGACCACTCCGTAAGAGATACGGTAGTGATGATATATATATTTTTTCAATCTATAATATTACACCAGCTAATAGTAAAAAAGTAAAGTATCATCACGACCGTTTACCCTTTGGCGTTGTCAGAAACCACGCTTATAAATAAGCGGATTCACATTTAGCCAACTTTACTATAGGCTAATTATGACAAGTGGCAAGCTCATCGAGGTTTCCAGCGTACTAAACTCGAGAAATATCACAAATAAATTAAATATTAATTAAATGAATTTATTTACATTAATAAATATGTTTGTGTCCCGACTAGGAATCGAACCCGGTACCTCCGACTCTAAATCCACGGATTTAACCGCCAGACCACGCAGGCAGTAGGCACCAGCTAATAGTTTCGCTTATAAACATCAAACCCTGGATATTATCTTCAAACGGAAAACTAAAGGAAAGTGCTCATTGTTCAGAAAATGTATGATTTACTTGAAGACTAAAAAACGAGGTTACGTAGAAAAGTTATAAACATTGTTTTTTCGCATATGAGGTTTACAAAGGAAGCCATATTTTGTGGGGGGCGGAAGGAAACTCGGTGTAGGTCAGTGTGTCGTCCACTTGCGACATCCACCTGTATTGCATTTGCTATGCAAATCATGACGTCTGTCCACATAATGAAGTTACTACTCGTACTTAAGACAGTAGACTAACACCATACAATAATGAAATCGACGCATTTTTTTCAGTCTAAATAATATAGTACGATGGTACCTAACACACATGCTACTATTAGTTATTACATAAAATCGTTTTAATTACCATTTTTGTAACAAATTAATTTAAATCTACTTTATTTATGTAAACACATCTGTCAAAAAGTAACATCAATACCAAAACCCTCCTTTCAACACGGTACTGACATACGAAATTAGCATCAAATGTTGAAATTTTCATTAAACGAACGACTTGTGCTAAAAAAAGTGATATTTTCATGCTAACACTTCTTAAAATGAACGCAGCATTAGTATATAATATATTAAACCTTTAATAGTTCTTAGTGAATTTACTGTATAATATTTACTATAATTGTCAACTGTTGGTTTTCCAAAATGAATAAAAAAAAAAAAAAAAAAACTTATTTAATCTAGTCTCTAGAGCATTTTTTACAGTATGACACGGTAGAGGGATTATAATGGTGTACCTAACTACCTACAGGATTTACATTGAATTTAGTTACTTTCCATGGGAATCAAATATTCCAAAAAACCACAACATGAAGTCGAATAAATATTATGATCTCACAGAAGAAATGATCAGGAACGGGTTCAAGACTCAGCTTTACGCAGTGGAAGTTGGTGCGAGAGGAGTTCCAGCAAAATCTTTGCATCACTTACTGAAAGAATTGGGCCTAAGCAGGTCTGCCGTCAATACATTTAAGAAACGAGCTTCCAAGACGGCATTAACGGAATCATACAGTATTTGGTTGGGTAGGGAGAGAAGTAGAATGGTGGATGGTGAGCGTATTATCGCGCAATAGAAAAAAAAGGAGGCCTCCTTTTCTTAAACCAGCCTATGACCGCCTCCGTGGTCTAGTGGTAACAAATGTTGCCGTGAACTCGGGAGGTCGTGGGTTCGATTCCCACCGGGGGCAAGTTGTACATTGTATAATTTGTCTCGGTCTGGGTGTTTATATGTATAATATGTATATATTTACAAAAAAAAAAAGTATAATATGTAGTTTATCAACCATCTAGTTTCCGTAACACAAGCCTCGCAGCTTACCACGGAAATTAGATGGCGCTGTGTGAATGTCTGGAAATATTTATTTATTTATTTTTATTTATTATTGTCGGTCGCAAGCCCGAGACACCATTCTTCTCATCTCTTACCCACACACGATGGACCCGGCACCCGCACGGTGAATCCATGGAATGTTTAGAAATTTGTCTTCCTCTCTTTTTATTTTCTACTCATTTATTATTATAATTTATTTATATATGTATATTTATGTTTCTGATTTATTTATTTTTTATTGTTTTGTTTTTGAATTTTTGTGCTCAGCTTTCTTATCTTTACGGGTATATATTTGTATATGAGTGTGTGAGCTCGGGTGGGCGAGACTATAAGTAATATATATATATATATATTCTCCTGTTTAAACTTTATATTTGTAGTTGATTTTTCTTAAAGAAAAATAAATAATGAAATAGTTGAATAAGACAAAAATGTCGCTTCCATGCGTCGATATGACTTGTCAGAGCCGAATTGAACCAATTGTCGAAAGAATTCTGTGGGTAAAATTCGATTTTTTCGGTGTGGAATGTGCTGTCATCATCATCTCAGCCCGACCTCCACTACTGGATCTATTGACAATTTATTAACGATTCCACAAGTTGGTATTATTGGAACCGGGACCGACGGCTCTTCATAACGTGCTCTTTGAGGCACGGGAACTATGGGTCAAAGTCAAAATATCTTTATTCACGTAAACCTATTACAGGCATTTATGAAACGTCATTAATTTAATTCTTTTGAATGATTCCACTCCTGCTAGTAGAACACTAAGCAGGAGCAAAGTGGTCCAATAAGTAAGCTGTTAAGCAGAAGACCAGCAGCTTAGCAAATTCCAGTGACCTGTTAATGTTTAATCTAACTGAGAAAGGTATCTGCAAGGAAAACTCAGCTATACAAATAAAACATATACTCTCTTCTTTCTGTTCCCTCACATCATTCTGGATTTGTCTCCAACTCCTTCGTAGTAGCTGCCACAAAATTATGGAATGATCTTCCAGTAAACATAAGGCAGGCAAGTAACAGATTGTCGTTTAAAAAACTGGTCTATTCACACTACATGAATAGCTCTAAACCACGTTAGTAAGTTGTATTTGTGTAGGTTTATGTACAAGTTTGTGTATGTATTAGTATTTAGTATATTGATATTGTAATACATATATAAGAATATATAAGTAGGTATATAATATTTGTTGAATTATCCTATAATTGTATAATACTGTTACTTTCATTGCACCTATATTTGTTCAAATTTGTCCCTAAGGTTTGGCTGTCAGAGAATGTCTACGGGCATTAAGTCCGCCTTTGTGCTTTGTGCAATAAAGTTTTTAAATAAATAAATAAAATAAATATACAGAACTGCACCACAACGATCAATTAATAACCTTTTAAATTTAGTTAACGTTAAAATTTTGTTAGTTTAAGGGTTGTTAACTATTGGCATTTTTTTTAACACCTTATTTTAAAGTAGATGAAGAAATATGAAATACGTATGTGTTTCAGCGGTTAATACTGTAGATTTAGAAGCAAAGGTACCAGGTACGATTGATTTATGCTCTCATTAAAAAAAATCGTGGTTAAGAAAAAGATCACGGTAATACGTTCTTGACTGGCTTCAAATAGCATTAAATCTACAACATTCATCAACTATACGAGTCTATTTTGGTTTAAAATTTGTCGATCGGTTCGAATACGTGCCATTTAGCGGTTGGAAGAAATAAACAATCATAATTTGTACCACAGCATTCGAGTTCTGGGAATCGTGTAACTATGTAGTCGATGGGTGGCCAGAGTGAGCTAATTCTCGCTACACAATCTAACTTATATTATATTACTTTTTCTTTGTATACCAAGTCAAAATAAAGGCGATATTCTTGTTATCTAAACTACTAGCTCTGGTGCTCCAATCAATTCATAGAATACTTTCCCTCAATCCAACTAGGTCAAAAGAAAGACCAGGCATCGATGACATTTACATACGAAATGTTTTTTGCTATATTTTTTAAAATATTTTATTTATTTATGTCCTTTAATATCCTCCCTCCGTAGTCTAGCGGTTAAGTCCGGAGGTATCGGGTTCGATTCCTGGTCGGGACACAAAAATATTTATTAATGTAAATAAATACCTTCGTAACCAAAGGGCATGTATGAAGAGGTTGATAACTGTCGATAAAGCGAAAGAGGTATGTCGTGATCGTGTCAAATGGCGCTCGATTGTCTCTGCCTACCCCGCAAGGGATTTGGCGTGAAGATATTTATGTAGTATGTATGTAATTAATATTTAATTTATTTGCGAAATTTCTTGAGTTTGGTACGCTGGAGACATCGACGAGCTTGCCACTTGTCATGATTGGCCTATAGTAAAGTTGGCTAAATGTGAATCTGTTTATTTATAAGCGTGGTTTCTGACCACCCCGAAAGGGAAACGGTCGTGATAATACTTTTACTAATTTATGCTGTACCGATTGGTCTAGCTTTAATTGTCATAACGTTTGGTTTCTTGCCCAGTCTTGTTATATTTTTAATGTCTTCTTTAATCCAAAAAGTATGTGTTTCGAACCCCGGTAAGTATATATGCAAATTAAATTATTAAATATTATACAACAAAATTAATATTTTTCCGACATACATTGTTCATAACAACACATCCGTTCCTGTGTTTCGATGAGCACGTAAAAAGCCGTCTGTCCCTGTTCCACTAACACCTTGACCTTAATAAGTTTAAAATTCGTTTCAATACGAAAATTCGACTATTAATTCTCTCGGATAGCGCCCCCGAATCTGAGCCCAATTCTCAGTAATGAACACCTGCAAAATTGCAGATAGATTGTAATAGTAATGGCAAGATAGGAGTATTTTAAATGTCCACAAGTTTTATATTACACTTTACAAAGAATAACACGTCGTCATGCTTTTACAATGTAGTTTAACGGCCAAAACATCTTTGGAAAAAAAAGACTAGTTTTACATAATTAAAAAAAAAACTCGGGCTATTTTGCACTTTACTGTTGGTCAAAAGGGGTGTTGTTTTGTTCAATAATATACCTACTACAACGTCAATAATTGTGGAAAACGATATATACTTAATGGGGCACAAGTTGCAGTTTATTTTTTGCGGTTATTCTGCGCTGTAAACTTCCATATTTTATCCGACGTTTGGGCGATAATGCCGCGGTGACTCAAAAAAAAAACGTTCCAAATCCTACAACATCTGGAGTTTGATGATAAAGTCATAAAATGAAATATATATATTACGGCAGACATGGTTGTATGGGCCTTTCCTTATCCTTAGCCTTCCATATCATCTCATTCATTATCCTTTTAAAAATGGATTACAAATAATATGAAAATACCTACAGCCTTTTAAATTAACAGATATATTCCGTTCAGGATTCAGCGGGATTCTGTTTCAATAATCAATAAGCACAAAGGAATCCTTTAACTAACATGTACTGTCAATTAGAATAGAGTTAATATTCGTACGGACATTGTCATTGTCAACCCCTATATATTCATATATTTTGACGTTACCTCGGCTATAATACGAGTAACCCTAAGAAAAATACTGCATTCGTGGTAGATAGATAGATAGATAAATTCTTTATTGCACAGAAAATAAAACATTTTACAGTACTTAGGCGAGCTTAATGTCTAAAAACATTATCTAACAGCTAACCTTTAGGAGAAGTGACCAGGGATTGTGGGTGCATGACCACTAATGTTTGACAAAGATTTTTATTGAGAAAACAACTTATAACTAAAATAAATATATATACATATATATATAAATAATAAAGCTATGGTACTTATCTACCGATAATTTTATTATTTTTCATTATAGCTAACAGTGAAATTTTGTAAGGCTTTAAGATTAGATATTTTTTGTATACATAATATTGTAAAGGCTGTAAATCCCACGAATAAATAAATAAATAATTATATACATAACGTGGTCTAACGGTTAAGTTCGTGGATTTAGACCTGTAGGTACCGGGTTCGATTCCTGGTCGGTACACAATAAAATTTATTAATTTATACCACCCCGAAAGGGTTACGGTCGTGATGATACTTTACTAAGAAAAATAAACCTCAGTTTTATTATGAATTTAACGCCAGCGGCGCATTTATCTTCAAAACCGTCCAAACTAATTAATTATCCGTATTTCTTTCTTGGTAATATGGTAAAAAATATAACTGATTTTAGTGGGTAAGTCCGTGGATTTAGACGCGGAGGTACCTTTTCGATTCCTGGTCGGGACACAGTAATTTATTTGTAATATTTCTTGAGTTTGGTGCACTAGAGACATCGACAAGCCTGTCACATGTAATTATTTATTTATTTATTACAGCCAGTGCAATTAAAAATACAATAAGAGTAGGATTCTATAAGCCAATTACAAATTTTCAAAGTAACTAAAACCTAACTCAATAAATTTACAACGCCTGTTCTTATCAGAGTGAATTAATTATACGTGTAAATTGTCACAGTTGATGCCCTGATGATAATCGCAATATTATGTTGTCATCAGGCGCCTCAGTACGCTTGGCTTAGTGCAGAGTACATCTATCTCTTGTTTGAAGCCAGATATGAGCTCGTTAGATCCGTTGCATGCTCTGCCGGTATATAAGTTTTGTCTATAGCTACTCGAAGCAGCGGGCACGCGTAGTAAGCGAGGATTCCTTGTTCTATAAAAAAAAATATATAAAAAAAGAAACCAACATTAATGCTCACTCACACAAAACACTTCTTCTTCTTCTTAAGGTGCCATCTCCTATCGGAGGTCGGATATCATTAAGGCGATTTTGATTTTGTTGGCCGCTGTCCGGAACAAGGATCTGGTGCTCATCCCGAAACATTCCCTGAGGTTCTTGAGCCAGGAAGTGCGTCTTCTTCCCGGTCTTCTGGAGTCTTGTATCTTGCCTTGCATGACGAGCTGCAGCAAGCTATACTTTTTATTGCGCATGATGTGTCCCAAGTATAGAGTACTTGGGACACATCCTTCGCTTTACCATTTTCAGTAGTTTAACGTAATTTTGTTCATCCTCTGCAAGACAGTTTCGTGTCTTACTCTGTCCTTCCATGATATCTTTAACATTCTCCTGTATATCCACATTTCAAAAGCTTCTAACTTCTTTGACATTGTGTTTGTCAGGGTACATGATTCGACACCATACAGGAAAATGGAAAATATGTAGCATCGGACGAGTCGGCATCTTGTAGGAAGTTCGAGATTGCGATTGCAGAGAAGGTGGCTCATTTTAACAAAGGCGCTTCTAGCTTGTTCTAGGCGGCATTTTATTTCAGTACTGTGATCTGCTTCTTCGTCACAAAACACCCACTCATGCATACATAGACAAAACACTACCACACTCATACACACACCCACACTAAACTAATTTTAATCTTCTCTTTTTACATAATTAAGTATTCAAAAAATAATTACTTAATAGTCTTTTTATCTGCGAGCGCCTAAGGTTTTGCAATATTGTTTGTGACCGGAAGTGCATGGTGTCCAGAGATCCAGGCGTCCCAGAGAGCCTTGTTTAGGCCCCTGATTGAAAATAAAGATTATTTGATTAGATCTATATGTAGGTGCGAGAAGGCGTATCTTTGAGAGTAATTCTGGATAATCAATGGAACTATTTAATATTTTAATTAGGAATGAGAGGTCGGCAGCTTTTCGTCGGGTCTCCAGTGGAAGTAGGTGGTGTCGCATGCAACGTGAGTGGTAATCAATATCATAGCATTTAGTTTTAAATGAAATGAAACGTAGAAATTTTCTCTGAAGAGAAGGTATTCTATCATTTTTATGTAGACGTCATAGATAGGATTCCAGATTTGACTAGCATACTCTAAATGACTGCGTACGTAGCTACAGTTGATTGCTTTAATGCTGTTAAAATCCCTGGTCGGCCTCATGACAAAACCAAGCGTTTTGTTGGCTTTTGAGATTGTAATATCTATATGTTTATCAAACGTAAGTTTCGAGTCGTGCAGAACACCGAGATTCCTGACCAAGTGGCATCTATTAACGACGATTTAATAAAGTAGGCAAAGGGCTGTTGGCGCCGTTTTCGTGTGTAGATGATACAGGAACATTTGAGGGCATAGGCATATAAATTAAGCATGTTGTCAGTGCAGTGTTGTTTAAACCGTAAGAGATCATCCTGCAGAAGAATTTGATTTCACATTGGGATTGTATGGCTTGCCAGGTGCCGATGTCCTGCTTGGGCCTGTGGTAAGGATTGTTGATTATGAATCTGCTTCTATGAAAGCAATGTTCTGACCACCCTAAAAGGGGTACAGCCGTGTTGATACTTTACTTAACTTTTTTATATGCTACGCAAAGTTGGGCTCCGTGCCGTTCGGCCACGGTTATGAATTTGTAGTCCCTTCGTGCTCTCAGTAGCGTGCCGTACACCCGTTTGCCATTACCCAGATTACCGTATAACTGTGATTTTGACAAAAAATACTCGATGACTGGCTAATTTTATTGATTCGCTACACGAATTCTTGGTACAGTACAATGTTAGTTATTATACAGATTTCGGCATCAGTTTTGACTGTTGGTGTTGGCTCTTCGCTTAAGCTTAGCTCTTCACCTCATGTGAGCACTGTCTCTACGCATACACATAAAAAATGGAAACCAGCAACTAGATTATGTTTCTATACGTGTAAACGAACTATAAAAATTTAATGACAATTAACTGCCTCCGTGGTCTAGCGGTTAAGTTATTTATAAGCGTGGTTTCTGACTACCCCGAAAGGGAAACGGTCGTGATGATACTGATACTTTACGATACATTGTTATCAACATTATGTTGTATAAATTTAAATTAAAAATTAATAATTTTATTATTATTAATAACGTCACTGAAGAGGGCTAAAGTATAACACCGATTGTGGCCGTGCGAATATCAATTCTAATGATATAATAAATAAATAAATAATATATATATAATACTTTATTGATTAAAACATTTTTACACAACTTATTTTAAAATACATGTGTATAAAGTGTCAATTTCCGTTAGTTTAAAAATATCATTATAAGCATAACGCGCTTACAGAAACAGACTTTGGCCGCAAGTTATCCTCCAAGCGAAGTATGAAAAAAAAAACCAGTGGCAAAAACTGATGACAGTTACCAATATTCTTGAGCCTTGCTTTCCGCCTACGATTAGGTATACGCGAGGTCGACATAAATTCTTGCAATTAACTTTTAACAAAAAGGAGAAAAACAATCACAAAAAATCTTATACACAATATAAAATCACATATTTCTGCAGGAGTTTTTTTTGTACCTACAACTATAAGGAAACTCGACTCTGCTACGCTCGTAGTCACGCATCAAACCTTTCTTCAGTCTGTCGTAGCACGGCGTAGCAATCGCGCGGCACCATTGACTACGGCATCTTCTACGTCATATAATTCCGTAATTATATAATTATAACATTAATATTGTATTGTGGATTTATTATTATATATTTTTATATTAGCTTTTAATATCTGTGTTAATAATTGAATATTGGTTTATTGATATTAAATGCTCTTTGGAATAATTGCAATGTTTACATTTTTTATGTAATTGAATTGTATGATTTGGTAAGTGAATATTTTTACCTTCTATATTCAAAAGACTAACATATTCCATGACGTTTTTCCAACGGTGCAATGTTTATTGGTGTATTTTTGACCGTAGTGTCAGTTCAAAATTTGAAACAGATTTTAAATAAAAAATTTTTTTTTTTCTCGTTATCGCAATCTTTACTATTTTCGAGGATCCGTTGGGGAAACTAGTTCGACATCTGGAAGGAATGTTTGAGTGGATGAACCGTTGATTAAACGTCTTAGAGTATTTATATATTGAGTTACTGTTTATTACTTACATAGATAAATATAACGTTTATTGTAGATACTGATCATAAAAAGTAAAAAAAAAACAATAAGAAGTTTGAATTTCTTATGCTGTTTTCCTTTTTGGTACACCCAAAACAATGGCTGCACTGTAACGATTCTTTGCCTATTCATTTTTTAAAAAAGACTAACTGGTCGTATGAGTTCGGCATTTTGTCTTCCAATAACGGGAAAATTGTATTTTTTAAAATTACAAACGTCTGCTTCTAATTTTGAACTGATATTGCGGTCAAAAATCTACCTATGAACACGGTTATTATCCTTATAATCTGAGCGTTTGACAGCTGGAAGGAATAATTGAGTGGTGGGAGTTCGGAAAACGGCTTGGAATACGGGTGTAACAAAACGAGTGGTCAACGAAAAAACTTCAAATGGCTGAGGGGTCACATGTCGTGATCAGATAAAAACGTCATGTCCATCCCAGGATTCTAGGAAACTAGTGTTGCCCAAAGCAAGACCAAGACCAAGACTTGGGCTTTGTCTAGCTTCAGAATAGCTATATTTTGACTTTGACTTTGAGTTATATGGCTGCAGGGTCACATGTCGTGGTCAGACGATGACGTCATGTCTGTCTAAGGGTTAAATTGTGCCAAATGTAATCACAATCGGTTTAGTAATATAGGAGTGACAAACATACATACTTACACACAGACCACGTTTATTAGTATAAATTAAGAGCCATATTTTTTAAAGACGTAATCAGATATTTTTAAATTATTGCCATCACGATCTGTTGTATCATGCGCAGACTAGTACGGATGACTTTTTTTATAAAAATACTAACCACGCTTTGTATTGGGGTTGTCATTCTACAATAAGGGTTGTTAGCCAAATTTTATCGTTCTTTTGATGACAAATTTAATTGAAAATCAAATTTTAGAAAAATAAAGTATTTCACGACCGTATGGCGCAGTGGTGGCTCGGTTGTAAAAACGCGTTCCTTAAATCTTACAAAGGTCGGTTCAAACCCACCCGGCATGTACCAATGAGGAATACACTTTTCTTAAGTACATTTGTCATAGATTTACAACACCACCGTTCCCGTGCCTCGGAGATCGCGTTAAGCCGTCGGTCCCGGTTCCACTAATACCAACTTGTGGAATCGTTAATAAATTGTCATCATATCCTCGCCAAGCCGTCTAGCCAGCGTGGCGAGTATAGGCTAAATTCTCCAGATATATGTTCTGGAAGGCCCATCTCCAGCAGTGGAGGTCTAGAACGCTGTGTTCTAGGGGCTGTAATGATAATGATGATGTATCCCTTTCGGGGTTGTCAGAACCACGCATTTAAAAAAGCAGTTTCTCATTCAGCCAACTTTACTATAGACCCATCATGACAATTGAAAAGCTAGTACCAAACTCGAGAAATATCGCAAATTAAATTAATTATTGTGTCCCGACCGGGAATCGAACTCGGTACTTAATCCACGTACTTATCCTCATGACCACGGTGGCAATCTAAATCTAATCTAATCTTAGTTCCTTATTATTTGTTCTTTCAACAACTTACTCATGGTAATATTAATTCAATTATGTTTTTTTTTATATATTTTAATGTATGTATAAAACAAAAACCTTCATAACTTCTAAGTTGTTTTAAATATATAAATTTATATATAAATATTTCCAGACAGGTCACACAGCGCCGTCTAATTTCCGTGGTAAGCTACGGGGCTTGTGTTACGGAAACTGGATGGTTGATAAACTACATATTATACTTTTTTTTTTATAAATATATACATATTATACATATAAACACCCAGACCGAGACAAATTATACAATGTACAACTTGCCCCCGGTGGGAATCGAGCCCACGACCTCCCGTGTTCACGGCAACGTTTGTTACCACTAGACCACGGAGGCGGTCGGCGGTTATTTATTTATTAGGTTTAGTTTATACTTATTTAATTTAGTTTTATTTAAGTAGTTTGTTTTTATTATTTTATATTTAAATGATTCTACTCCTGCTCGTGAAAGACCAGCAAAGTGATACAAAGAGTAAGCTGATAGCAGAAGACCACCAGCAGCGTAGCAAAAAATTCTTCAATCTATTCCTAAATATGATTATTATTGTAGATATCTTTCATACAGTTATATTTTGCTCTAGCCCTGTATTTAGGTTCAAATCTAGTTATTTATTTACCTCCAATACCACACAATTAGCTATACATCTAAACTCCTTATTCTATGGTAATAAGAGTTAAATTGTAGTAAATGTATGGCCAGAAATTTGTCACAACAGCACGTGTCTTTCCCATGGTTTGTCTTCGAATTAAATTTCAAAACTTATCCTTCCTATAATTAAACCAATTTTACAGTACTTAAAGAATTAACTATTTATCAAATCCTCAGTTGCATGTTAGGTATGAGTATTATAGGGTATTTTAGTAGAATAAAACCACGTGTTTTATTTATGCTATAGTTTTATTTATTCCCAAGGTACGTATGGTTTTTTTTTTATATATATATATTGTTTTTTAAAAGCGTTGTTTAAACACCTTGGAAGTATTTACGGTCATTATTATAAATATTAAATAAATAAATAATTATTTCTAGACAGGTCACACAGCGCCATCTAGTTTCCGTGGTAAGCAACGAGGCTTGTGTTACGGAAACTAGAGGGTTGATAAACTACATATTATACTTTTTTTTTTGTAAATATATACATATTATACATATAAACACCCAGACCGAGACAAATTATACAATGTACAACTTGCCCCCGGTGGGAATCGAACCCACGACCTCCCGAGTTCACGGCAACGTTTGTTACCACTAGACCACGGAGGCGGTCACTACGACACTATACTCTTCTTTATTTTTTTTTATTTATTTATAGAAAACTATTGACAATAGCAGTTGTAAGTACGCTTTCCTTAAAATCGCTTCAAAGATCGGTTTAAAACCCCGGCATGTGCAATACACTTTTCTTAAGTACATTTGTCATAGATTTATATCACCACCGTTCCCATACCTCGGCGAGCACGTTAAGCCGTCAGCTCACGGTTTCACTAATATCAACTTCTGGAATCATTAATAAATGTCATTAAAAATTGACATAAGATCCTCGCCAACCCGTCTGACCAGTGTATGTATTTATTTAAATTCTTTAATGAACTTAAAAGTGGTACAGATGAGAGCTATAATACTAGTAGGCATTCTAACCTTGGGGATCGAGTAAGGTAATAGGCAGGATGACAAAAAAAGTTTAATGATACAGTTAATAAATTACTTAACTTATTTTCATATACTACACATTATACCTACACACATAAACATACATAAACTATACATTACATTATAACTTAAATAAATACACAGTTATTTAAAAAGTGTTTTATTCTGTTTCTCCAGAAACGTTGTGGTTATCAAACTCAAATATAGGTCAAGTTCTCCAGAAGATATCTGGAAGACCTATCTCCAACAGTAGAGGTCTAGGGCTCCGTTGTGATGATGATGATTATGATGATTGACAATACAATAATAATTACACATATTTACTTCTACATATAACAAAAAAAAATGACATAGTTTTATAATTTTATCCATTTTTATTGAGTCTAGTTTAATTTAATAGGTGGTAGGCGGACTGATAGTGGTAATTTGCCCAGTGAAGTGTGCCGGGCAAGTATCCACCGTTCGTGCGGATAAACCCAGCAGAGTGTATCCACATGTTTCGGGATCAGGCTCGAATTGCCGTCATGCCCAGTCAAGTCGGCATAGTGTTAGGGACGGACATCAGTCTGATTCCAATTTAATGGACCTTGCGCGCCACTTACCACCAGGTGGGCGCAAGGTCACATGTCGTGCTTGTATAAAATAAAACCTATACTTATCTAAGCCTGTAACCGCATGAAAACATCATCCCAGCGCCTATAACACAGAGTACTAGATAGACCTCCACTGCTGAATATGGGCCCATATAAATTTATTTAAAAAGTAGTTATTTCAGATGAAGGTCCATTAGATAATGCTAGTCTGCGATGTCAGTCAGAATGCGAGCCTGTCTGTCGCCGTCCACTCCTCATAGTCGAAATATGGATAAATACGAACAACTAACTGTGGTAAGTAGTAGGTATCGATGTTAAGTAATCTTTGGCTTAGAAAAGATGCTGAAGATAAAGTTATTCATATTCATATTGAACATTATATAAGCAGAACGCGGCTTCCGAGAAAGGGGGCAACTGGCGCCTTGTCTCAATACGTTTATTTACTGGTAATACAAACAGGTTAGTCTATGAAGGTGTAAGGTTAGTTGCACCATTCAACATTTAGTAATAACTGGGTCTTACTACTAAATGTTCAATGGTGCAAATTGGTGCTTACTATATGGTTTTATATTTTAAGACGGTGAATCGATAAATTATCAATGATACGCCCCCAGCCTGAAGGGCCAACGCAGAGGGGGTCGCATCCCGACTCACCGTGAGGCCTCCTAAGGGGACCCCAAGGCGCCTACGGACTAAAACCCTATAAACCGTCTCTCTCTCACTGTTGGCCCTGTGTGCCTTAACAGCTAAGTCTGAGTCGTGGCTACGGAGTGAAGGCACTCGTTGGCCGCGTTCATGCAAGCATGCGAAGCAAAAGTCTACTCAACGGCAGCAGACCCAACCTGAGGGGTAGGGGTCTGCGGTGGAGCCATCGAGGGGGAAATGGAGGACGAAGACAGCGGCGGCTGGATCCGCGACTGGAACGGTGTGGTGGTAGGGACGGGGGGTCCTTAGGTTGGCGGCCAGAGGACTTCGCGGAGGCAGGTTTTACGTCTCTGTTGATCTCAAAGTTAAACATTCAGTGTACCTACTAAGAAGTGAACTTGAGTTATCGACCCAGCCACTGCATCAAGTGATGTGTCGCAGTGGTCGGGGGTGCACTTCTTGTTAATTAAAATAAAGGTATGCTTATACTTTAGATGCTAATATTTAAACTGCCTCCGCGGTTAAGTCCGTAGATTTAGACTCGGAGGTACCGGGTTCGATTCCTGGTCGGTATACAAAAATATTTATTAATGTAAATAAATACATTTAATTGATATTTAATTTATTTATGATATTCCTCGCCAAGTCGTCTGGCCAGCGTGGCGAGTGTAGGCCAAATTCTCCAGATATATGTTCTGGAAGGCCCATTTCCAGCAGTGGAGGTCTAGGACGCTGTGTTCTAGAGGTTGTGATGATTCTCGAGTTTGGTACGCGCTGAAGACATCGACGAGCTTGTCTTGTCATTGGCCTATAGTAAAGTTGGCTAAATGTGAATCCACTTATAAGCGTGGTTTCTGACCACCCCGAAAGGGAAACGGTCGTGATTATATATATATATATATATATATATATATATATATATATATATATATATATATATATATATTTAATACTTGAGATTATTTACAATTAAAACTACAAATATTAAAATGGCTAGTGTGATGATTTTTTACATTAATTAATAGTATGTATTTTTATTTTCTATGTATTATTATTATTATTTAGGTTAAATTTTGATTTTGTTTTAATATAGTTTATTTAATATTGTAATTCTTTTATATTGAGAATGACTCCGAGAGATGTAAGAGATTTAAAATGTATTGGGATGCATATCCTAAGTGTGTTTGTCTGTGTAACAACGAATCATGGTATCAATGTTGAATTAAGAGGAACGAATGTCAGATATAAATATTTTGTGATTTTAACAACATATTGCAAAGCTTGAAGTAGACGTTTGATTTCCAGGTAGGAGAAGGCTCGTACGGCGTGGTACTAAAGTGCCGACGCCGGGACACCGGACAGCTGGTGGCCATTAAAAAGTTCTTGGAGACAGAAGAAGACGCCACAGTCCGCAAAATGGCACTAAGAGAAATCCGGATGCTAAAGGTATGAGTCTCGTACAGTGTGGTACTAAAGTTTCGACGCCGGGACATCTAGTGGCCATTGAGAAGTTCTTAAGGACAGAAGAAGATGCCACAGTCCTCAAAATGGCACTAAGAAAAAATTGGATGCTAAAGGTATGATTCTCGTACAGTGTGGTACTAAAGTGCCGAAGCTGGGACTGCTGGCGGCCACTAGGAAGTTCTTGGAGACAAAAAAAGACGCCACAATCTGCAAAATGGCAATTTTAGGAATTTGGATGTTAAAGGTATGAGTGTCTTGTACGGTGTGGTAGTGCCGACACCGGGACACTGGACAGCTGTGCATCGGGTAATAAAATTCCTAAATATGTTTTCAGAAACTTCGTCACGACCACTTGGTCAACATGATCGAAGTGTTTCGACGCAAGAGACGGTTTTATTTGGTATTCGAGTACCTGGACCATACTCTACTGGATGAACTAGAAGCAGCTCCTGGCGGCCTGGACGAGGGTACCACAAGAAAACATCTCTTCCAGCTAATCAAAGGCATAGAGTATTGCCATTCTAATTCTGTAAGTAGAAGACACATGTGACGGAACAAGCCGAAACGTTAAAACTATAATATTATAGTCATACGATTAAATATACCTAGTAGTTACTTTTACATAAAACATTTATTACTACAGTGTGCATAAATTATTAATCAATTTTAAGCTTATTCAAAATTATCTTCATATGCCTCAATACACTCCTTTAACGTTGTGGCCAGTTATCGATTGAAACACGCACTTTCTGCATGAGAAAATTCATCACTGCCAATCTTACGGAATGTTTTAGAGACTTGGATGGCGTTTAGTGCATGCCATACTCTGTAATAGGGACGATAATTTTTAATCAAGCGGATTAAGATCGAGACAGGATGACGGCCAGTCTTCAGCTCTGATGGAGTCAGAAGCGTTCCTTTCAAGCCAAGCCTATCGAGCTTTATGAGTGCTGAGTTTTGGTGAAAGGATAATTTTTGGTTTCCCCTGCTTTGATCGCCTCTTTGGTACGAATATTTTTCTGTCACAAACAGAGGACATTTCATTATAGTCCAGTACACAAACATTCGAAACAATCTGATAGAGAGTTTCAGAAATTGGATTTGCTTTTATATCTACTTTGTGTTATGGTATCACAGCAATTCGGTTCTCTTCATCACCCCACTCCATTTTATAATCACATGAATATTAAACAAAGATTGGTGCCTTAATGAGAAAACACAATGAATATTCATATGACAGGTTTCAAATTTAAATGTAATATTATTGTTTATTTTAAAGTAACAGTATGTATAAGAACAATTTAACACAACGATCGTGGTGTCCTCGCTGGAGTATATTTGTTCCAGTAGCTTAAAGCATTTATGTTGCATGTTCTTATAAATGTGTTCATTATTCCCAGATAATTCACAGAGACGTGAAGCCTGAAAACGTGCTGGTATCAAAGCAGGGTATCGTGAAACTGTGTGACCTAGGTTTTGCCCGCGCTGTGGCGGCTCCGGGCGAGCCTTATACAGAGTACGTTGCAACAAGATGGTACAGAGCTCCAGAACTACTGGTTGCTGAACACAGGTAACAGAAACTTAACAGAAAATCGTCCCATACAAAAGTGCTGTAAAAAACCGGTATCAGACCTCTACGTGCATGCTATTGTATTCTTGATCCAAAGTGATCGGCTTTTTCTCTCTGTCTGCAAATTCTTGAGGAGATAAGATATGTTACAAAACTGCAATTTTAATAATGAATATGTTTCCAGGTACGGTCCTGAAGTAGATATCTGGGCGATAGGATGTCTATTTGCAGAGATGATGACGGGAGACCCGCTTTTCCCCGGCGAGTCGGATATCGACCAGCTCGCTCTTATCATCAAGATTGTTGGTAAGCTCAATATATTGGTATTTGGTTCTTCTTGAATATGGTGATATGTCCAGCAATTCTCGAAATCGATAACCCGATTTGAGTTTTAGTGCGTTACGATCTTCTGTCAACAATCAACTTAAAATCCCCTCCAACTCTTCTAGCAGATATTTAGATTATTTTACTATGTCTTCAGCTCGCCATTGGAACAAGCTACCGCTGACAATTAGACGGGCATCAACGTATTTAAACGATTAGTAACTATTCAAGGCAATGGTTCGTAATTTCAGTCTGTAACCGGATGACTCCTGGTATTTGAGTTCCTGAGGCATTTTGGAAACTTTTTCGTATAGTATAGGTATAGTTTTCATAACCCCAAAATGGAAATGCTATAATGTTAGCTTTATTCTGTATTTATAATTTTGTTATTTTATTGATTCTCTTTCCAAATGATGGTTATCATGTACTGCTCCAGATTCACCAATATGTACTATAAAATGATATCGTTTAATGAAGACAAATTTCTAAGCATTCCATGGATTCATCGTGCGGGTGCCGGGTCCATCGTGTGTGGGTAAGAGATGAGAAGAATGGTGTCTCGGGCTTGCGACCGACAATTGGCTGGTTTAAGAAAAGGAGGCCTCCTTTTTTTTCTATTGCGCGATAATACGCTCACCATCCACCATTCTACTTCTCTCCCTACCCAACCAAATACTGTATGATTCCGTTAATGCCGTCTTGGAAGCTCGTTCCATAAATGTATTGACGGCAGACCTGCTTAGGCCCAATATTAATAATATTGTAAAAATTGACGTGTAAAAGTGCAGAATAGATTTTACTTTACTTGCAAAATAAACGAATTGAATTGGACGGAATCGAAGAAAAGGGGTGGGTCAATATGTAAAAAATAAATATTTAGAGACCGAATGGAAAGGCGGTAGAATTAAAGTACGTTTATTGTTTAAAAAAAAAAAAACATCCGTAACGTACAAACAGATGGCGCGAACGAGTTTTTTTTTAAATCGAAATAAAAATCGTGTAGCACCAGTTGAGTCTTTAAAAGTTAAATATTGATTTTTGTTTGTTAATGTAGTTGTGATTATGATATTAGTATGTAAGTAAAGATTTTTAGTAAAGAATATATGTGAGTGGACCTGACTAAAGTTTTGTGACCACTGTACTGGTTATTAGAAAATAGTTTTTATTCATTGACCGAATATAATAATTATAAGCGAATCACGTAGGACATTTTATTATTTTATTTTATTTTGACATTTTATTATTTTATTTTGACATTTTTCTTATCTAGGTGTATTATTTTGACATTAATTTATATTATATAATATTGACATATGTAATAAACCTATATAAGATTAATGTATGTAAATAAATTGTTTGTTTTAGCCTAAGTTTGTTAATTAGTATTAGGACCCAAATTAATATTTGTACGCCTCTTAAGGTAGATTGTTGCATGTAAAAATATATTGTTCACCTTCATTTGTAACCATACAATCACAAATAAATATTTCATTTCATTTCATATTGCAAATAAACGATATTTAATTTCATTTCATTTATAATTAAATTTAAATTTCATTTCAAATTCTTCTTTCGTGAAGACATGCTAAAAAAAATTGTCATCCGTTCCTATTGGAGGGATTTTGAGACATTAATGGTTAAAGTGATAAAAATTTTAAAAACCATAATAAATAATGTTAAAAACGTGTATCATCTGTTAACCACATTTTTTCAAACAATTAAGGGGTTAATAATTTTTTTACGCTATCCGAATGCCAATTAATTATTGTAATTGCTTCTATGCACCCCGCCCATGATCTCTTACCATCCCAAAAATACCTAGGCATTAAACTCGCCTATGTAAATTTAATTTTGGTGCAAGAATTAGCACAGAATATAAATAAAATAAAAAAGTGTGTTTGTATTTTTCTAACAGTTATTCGGTCGGGTGGATTTATTTTTAATCACTAACTTCGATGGGATTTTAGTCGTAGTCGATGTTAGTCGTATAACCATGTTTGTCTCGTTTCCAGGCAAACTGCCTCCCCGTTACCAGCAGATCGTGAGTCGCTTGTCTGGCGGCGTAGGTCTGCCGCGATCCCCAGGCCTTGGACCAGCAGGCCCAGGACTGCCAGGCCCAGGTCGAGCCAGAGACCTGCTCGCCGTGTGCCTCAGGACAGAACCCAGAGCAAGGCCACATGCCTCTGCATTGCTTAGGCATAAGTATGGATTTTATTAAATAAGTTTTATATCATCTTATAATTTGAACCTGTAGTACGAGTATCTTGCAGTTAAGCACCTATCTTTTCTGAATAGAATACTAAGGCTGGATTTAGTTCACGATCGACAGTGAGCGCTGACCACACAATATACACAATTTTTATTTTATCTCCATCTTATTTGTTCTTAGACGCGGAGGTACCAGGTTCGATTCCTGGTAGGAGCTTGCAACTTGTCATGATGGGCCTATAGTAAAGTTGGGTAAATGTGAATTTGCTTAGTTGTAAGCGTGGTTCCTGATCACCCCGGAAAGGGTATTATGATATTTTACTCTATTTGGTGTTTTAAACTAACCTCTCGGTCAAAAGCATCAGGAACATCTTTCTTCTCTTACCCACCACCATACGATGGACAAGGATGGGATGCTAAGAAATTTAACTTATTTAGTATCCTGGCGTATCCAGTGCCCCAAGAACGGAGTCCCACTTATCAACCTACACGTCCAGATTGCTACTGGAACTCCTCGGAGCATCGAGGAACAAAGCTTCCTTCAGAGTTAATAATACTCCCCTTTATGGTTAACCCGACTTACCTAATCAAATTGAACTTTCAGGTACTTTGTGGCTGACGGGTTTACGGAGAGATTTAACGCGGAACTTTGTGAAAAACTTGGGAAAAATATTCAGGTAATAATAGGTAATTGGTTAACAAAATCTGGTCACCCCATCACTGTTGCTTTGTCAGCGTATACCGCGTGTAATTGTCAAAAGAGCAAATATTTTTTTTAGGCTTCAGGTGTCATTGGTAGAACCTCTATTGTAAATAAAAAAGGAGAGACCTTCGCGCCATATTGCGCGGACATGTCAAGTGCAAGTTTTTGTTTTGTAAACTAATTTACTGTGAATATTGTTGGTCAAAAGTGGTGTTATTTTGTTTAATAATATTCAACAATGCGAATTGTTAATAAATTGGACTTTTAATATGGGGCACAAGTTGCAGTTTATTTTTTGCGGTTTTCCCGCGCTGTGGACTCTCATATTCGAGGTGTTTGGGCTATAATGCCGCGAGTGACTCCAAGAAAAGCATCAAATTCTGCAGCATCTGGAATTTGATGATGACCTCATTAACTCATAAAAAAGAAAGATATATTACGTCAGACTTGGCTGTATGAGCCTTCCCTATCACCTCATTCATCAAACATCGGGAGAAGAGAACCAAAAAAAAAAACAAACACCTTTTTAAAAAGATAAAAATTATTATCCGCAAAACAGCAAGGGATTTGTCGTGAAGATAATGTATGTATATAAAATAATAATGCATTGAATTTAATACTGTTTACTTTTTATGTGTTACTTTTTATTTGCAGACGACCTCTGCTGTCAAAGCTTCAAGCAAATCAAGACAGCAATGGACAATAAATTCTACACCGGTTAGTTGATATTTTTTTTATATTTTTAATACTAGCACGACATGTGACTTTACGCCCATGGTCCATGAATGATAGCAACTGAAATCAGACACTCATGACTGACATCAGTTCCTAATACTATGCCGGCATGACTGGGCAAAAACTTTTGGGTCGGGTCCTCAGTTGCCATTCTTTTTTGGCAATATGTTATTTAAAACCCAGGAAGGGCAAGTCTATATGACCACGATATGTGACCTAACATCCATATACGTGGGTGGTCTGAAAAGTTTCCGACCTAACAAAGATACAAGATTTTATTTTTTTATATTTTTTTTTTCTACATAGTCTCCTTGTAACTCTACACACTTCTCCCAGCGATACTCCCATCTCTCTAACCCGTCCAAATAGTACTCGGCATTCTTCTCTGCAAAATAACTGTTCACAAAGGTGATAGCCTCCTCGTTTGACGAAAATCTCTGACCTCCGAGCGCAATTTTTAGCTGAGCTGAGGGAACAGAAAGAAGTCGCTTGGGGCTAGATAAGGTGGATGGTCAAGCAGTTCAAACCGTAATTCGTGGAATTTCGCCATGGCAACCGCTGATGTGTGAGACGGCGCCTTGTCTTGCCTTGGTTGTCTTGGTGAAACAGGATTTTCTTTTTCTGCAAATGTGGCCGTTTTTCCGCAATTTCTACCTTCAGTTTGTCTAGTAATGTAGTATGCCCCTGTAATGGTTTTACCTTTTTGAAGATAATCGATACTCGAGTATATGTCTATTTAATTCGCCTTTACCTATATTACTAATCCGAATTGATAAAAAATTGTCACGAAATGATGGGGTATAAGAGCCGGTACCTGACTTCTTTTAACAGGCATTCTTCACTTCCACCGCGTTTCCATATTTTGTTGTATTTAAGTAAGATTTGCCACTAAGGAAGGATTAAGTTACCGGCCCTAAGCCTGCGTTTCACCAAAATGAAGTCTTAGTAATCGTCACGATTAAAGTTAAAAATAACAAATCCCGACTGTAAAAACTCAAAATTGTATATATTTTATTACCTCAAAATGATTTTGAAATACTTATTCGACGATATACTTATATAGTTAATAAAATTTGACTCAACACATTTAGTCATGGATACAGCATGCAAATTTATTGGTCAGACTTACATTATATATACAAACTTATGCTACATAATATATCTTAGTATATTTATTCGAAGTAGATACAAAAATATTAAAATAAAATAGATTACAAAACTAATTATAAATAAAACTAAACTAAAAATTTCTTTGAAATTAAAACTATTCTACAAAATAAACTATAGTTAATCGGTTTTCATTTTTTCATTTTCAACAATATTGCGTCAGGTTGACGCCTGAAATTTGATTAATGTCATATCTTCAGTGATACTCGTGAAAAAACGAATCGATTGACGTGAGAATTATCAAAATAGGCCAACGCGTTTGGTCTCCAGTGTGTCACAAAGGAACATACATACATACATAGGCTGACAAACACATAACCCTTCTTTGCGTCGGGTAAAAATAACGTAGAATGTTCCAGCATTATTTTGAAGGTCAGCCGTTAGCTGGTACAATTGATACCCATTTTAAATTTAATCGTTTACATAGACACATACATAGATTCGTTTTCGTACATCTCAGCCTAAGACTTTAAATACTAAATCTAGTGATACAATTGATATATTTTCAGGAACATATCCGTAGCTGCACCAGTAATATTGGAGCTATGGACTCTCTTATAGATTACAAGTACACACCAAGTATGTATAATAATATGTTATTCATTACTATGTAATTTTAAAATATTTCTTAAATAAAATATTTGTCTTCCCAAATTATGGTTATCGAGTACTGCTCAGGATACAACAATATGTACTATACATATAATTATATTATGTTCCAAGATATTATATACGGGGTGACTTTGTATAGTCTTACGTTAGACTAACATGTTATTCTATTGATAGAAACAAACAACTTTTTCTAACAAACCATATATCGGATATATAGGTACCTGTATTTTTGGTTATTTTTTGTTATTGTGTTGATGTTCCTATGACACTACCAGTTCTGTTCCTTGTCTTCACATTACACTCTCCAGGCAAGACAGATATTTTAACGTTAAATATATATTGTGTACAATTTTGTTTAAATTATATTGACTTAACCAAATTCCGGTGGAAATGTACGGCGATACACTAAGAATAAAGAAAAAAATAAAAACAAAAAAATGTTTCTTCATACAAACTGTTAATTTCCAAATAGTTAATTCGTATGAACAACAAAAAAAAAAAACATTTCCTACATATGGCTTTTTAGAAAAGTTGTTATATGCTGCAGCCTCGGCTGTAGCATCTCGTATGCTGAGCTGACCACCTATTTATCGCCACACCTGTATGTATGTTTCGGTATATAGAATAGGCTTACATTTATACATTTAGATTTATTCCTTGCATATTTATTTTTTTGTAACCATTGTAATGGGGTGTATCAGGCAAAGCTTTTTGTAGATGCCGCTAGCGGCACTGGTACCTTGTTTACACCTATGACGGATCCTTATTTAAATTTATTTGTAGTTTTTAATTTTTATAACAGAAAAATATATTTTAACTTAACGTTACCTACCTTAAAAGACGAATTAAGGAAGCAAACACCGTCTTTAAAATAAAAAAAGGTTAAGTTAATAGAAAGGCAATTTTGAGATCACCATATCTTTGCTTTCGCTTGGGAATCTCGATTTGTAATGAAAAAAAGTTAATGATACACCCCATTATTGTTGCGATAAATAAAGTATTTTCTTTTTTTCTTTAACGTAAGACAAGTCGCATTCGTTCACTTAAATGCCCGCGTTCCCATACAACTATCTGTATTTAAGTGACCAAATGCTACTAAAGCAGGATTCAGTTACCGGCTCTAAATATTGTACGCTTGTTTTAGGCTCGGATGTTCAGATGGACAAAAATATTGCTGAAATCAAATGTCAACAAATTATAGGTCATGTAAGTAAAATAATTCAAGTATTTAATTAAGCACCCACTTAACCGCGCCATTTTGCGCGGACATGTCAAGTGAAAGTTTTTGTTTTGTACATTAATTTACTGTGGATATTGTTAGTCAAAAGTGGTGTTGTTTTGTTTAATTATTATTATTTTATAGCCCCTAGAACATAAGAGAGTAGACCTCCACTGTTGGAGAGGGGCCTTCCAGAACATATATATGGAGAATTTGGCCTACACTCGCCACGCTGGCCAGACGGCTTGGCGAGGTTTTGCTTAATAATGTGCTACAATGTGAATAAATATGGAAAACTATAAATTGGACTTTAAATATGGGGCACAAGTTGCAGTTTATTTTTTGCTGTATTCCCGCGCTGTGCACCCTCATATTACTCGTATACCCGACGTGTTTGAGCTATATTGCCGCGAGTAACTCCAAGAAAAGCATTAATTTCTGCAGCATCTGGGATTTGATGATAACCTCATTAACTCATAAGTAAGATATATTACGGCTGTATGGGCTAGACCTATCACCACCTCATTCATCATCCATAGGGAGAAGAGGACACACACAATTAATATATTTGTGTAAGACAACCTATTGCAAATTCGCACCGTTCACGTCTTTAGACTCGTTTAACCTAGAACTAAAATTCTCTACCAGACACTCGAGCTTCGACTTAGGAAAAGCTATAATTTCGTCTGTGATTCTTTCCTTTTTTTGGTTCTCTTCTCCCAATGGATGATGAATGAGATTATAGGGAAGGCAAAGGGTCTAGCCCATACAGCCAAGTCTGACGTAATATATCTTTCTTTTTATGAGTTAATGAGGTCATCATCAAATTCCAGATGCTGCAGAATTTGATGCTTTTCTTGGAGTCACTCGCGGCACCATAGCTCAAACACGTCGGGCAAAATATGGGAGTTGACAGCGCGGGAAAACCGCATAAAATAAACTGCAACTTGTGCCCCATATTTAAAGTCCAATTTATCGTTTTCCATAATTATTCACAGTGTAGCACATTATTAAACAAAACAACACCACTTTTGACCAATAATATCCACAGCAAATTAATTTACAAAATAAAAACTGGCACATGTCCACGCAAAATGGCGCGAAGAACTCTTCCTGTAATTCTTTGTTTTAAACCATCCAAATTGGGTGCCAAAAGGTTGTAGACTCTTTAAGTAGACCCTTTAGTTAGAAGTTGAAGACTCAAAGACAAAAAATGATACATTTTTGGAAAACAGTTGACAATAATGAAACATTTGGTTTGCTTTCATAAAAAATAAATTTACTTAGCTATGGTCATAATGGTAAGCGGTAGCGGCTCGGCTGTAAGAATGCTTTCCTTAACATCCTAAAAAAATGGGTTCGAACCCCGGCATGTACCGATGAGAAATACACTTTCCTTAAGTACATCTGTCATAGATTTACAACACCACCGTTCCTGTACCTCGTGGAGCAAGTTAAGCCGTCGGTCCCGGTTCCACTAATACCAACTTGTGGAATCGTTAATAAATTGTAATTAAAATTAGACCCTCGCTAACTCGTTTGGAAAATAGAAATCTGGAAGCCACATCTCCAACAGTGAAGGTCTAGAACTCTGTGTTCCAATATAAATATGTCATGTAATAGTTATTAAACTGCCTCTGTGGTCTAGTGGTTAAGTCCATGGATTTAGACTCGGAGAGACCGGGTTCGATTCCTGATCGGGACACAATAATTTATTTAATTTATGTGTGTTATTTCTCGAGTTTGCTACGCTAGAGAGCGAGCTTACCACTTGTCACGATGGGCCTATAGTAAAGTTGGCTAAATGTGAATATGATTCTTTAACAGCCGTGGGATCTGATTACCCCGGAAGGGATACGGTCGTGATGATTTAATTTTAACGTCTGGCATCAGCCTCTATCATTATATATATAGGAATGGGGAAAACACAGGATACCTTCAGCGTGTGACAGTTGTAAGTCTCCAAATTTATATCGCATCCTTATAATATAAGGACTTAATTTTTTTTTTATAGTGTGATTTTAAATGCTAATGCACAAGATGGAATTATCTACCTAAATATATCTTAAAATATCTTATAAATTTTGCATCGCCATTTATAATGTAGAACAAATCTGCAGAATTTCACATTTACAACTTAAATAATATGTAAGAATCCAGAATCTTTAAACGCATTTTTACAAATAAATACTTTTTTGTGTATTACTAACGGTGCGATATGTACGCGTATGAGTAAATGTACCTATTTAAAAACGTTTTTTTTTATATTTTAATGTATTTTTTTTACGTTTTGTTACATCTTGTAATTTCAGGGTAGTGGTGAGGTGGGGTCTACATTGCCTCTCCCTTGTCACGCGTCAAACAAAATTAACAAAAGTATCAGTGAAACTTTACAAGTAGGTATATATTTACGTTATTTTACTGCGTAGGGTGTAGCCGGGACAAACAGCTAGTCTTTTATAGATTTTATTTTTTCATCGGACTAAAATTATTATTTATTTTATTAGATTTCCAATTAATTACACCAACAAAAAGCTTAATATGGAATTAGCTTTCATTTCATTTAACTATCACTGTAGGGACCGTCTGGGAACACTTGGTCGCTCTGTAACTAATATTAGTTACCTACAGTTAACTAGATAGCCCAATCATGGCCAGTCAGCTAATACGAAACAACACAACAAAAACCAGAAACAGCCTATTTTATCAATATAATTATAGAAGCGCCATATTGAATGTACCTAACTAATCAAATACTAAAAATGTATATAGATTTATTTATTATTATTATATATAAATATTTGCGGCCTACCTTACATTTGAAATGGTTCACATTGTCCCTAAGGTTGGCTTTCAGCATAGATATAGAATGTCAGAAAAAAATGTCAGTTTAGTCAAGCACTAGTGTAGGTGTATCATTTTTTCACGTACACAAAATATCTTTATTTACTGTTGAAAATTTAGCTATTGGCATTTAAAAACATAATACCACATGTATTTCACAATCTCAACTGATTTTTTTGTCACATAGAGCGTTAAACATCCAAAAATATGCTAAAAAAACATTGGTATAGTATTGAAGAATTACCTGTGAAAAGTACACTTCTTTACGTTATTCCGCGCCGTCACTTCACAGTTAGTAAAGGAACACGACACCATACTCGTATTTCACAATATATTCACTTTATTACTGGAAAATACTTAATAATCGCGAAAAATATGCAGAACGCTAAAGTGAACCGGTGGATAGGCGCTGAACGTCAAAAAATAATTTGGCGTATCGGTTGTTTTCAAGCTCACTTTTTCTAGCACACGCTATTGTGGTTATCCTCGAGGTCTCACTCGCACGCTGCGTTCGTCTTTAAGCGACGACGCGACGATCCTATGTCTATGGCTTTCAGATAATGTCTAGCGGCATTAAGTCCGCCATTTGTATAACTTGCAATAAAGTTTTAAATAAATAATATAAAATAAAAATAAAAAAATACAAAAAAATAATTTTGTTTTTTGTTGACACTTTAATTATAAAAGATTACATTATTTAAAATAGAGTATCAATAATAATTTAAATATGGAATTTGAATATAATTGAATTATGATTGAGCACGGTTTGGATACAAGCCGTCTGGCCAGCGTGGCGAGTGTAGGCCAAATTCTCCAGATATATGTTCTGGAAGGCCCATCTCCAGCAGTGGAGGTCTAGGACGCTGTGTTCTAGGGGCTGTAATGATGTAATGATGATGATGACGGTTTGGATTAAATAATTTTAAAACACAATGTACCTATCACAAAAATCTATGAATTTAAAAAGTATAAATTCTATAAAAGATAACAATACCTACCTCATTAAAACTAAAAGTAAAATTGTATAATTTTAAAAATAATAAATAAAATGATTTTTTTCAGCCATTCCCAGTGCCAAATATATTTTATTCAAGAACACCTTATATCAAAAAGTAAGTATATAATATAAATCTGTATCATAAAATATTATCACAAACACACTAACACACATACACAAACTTACACATAACACACAACCACACATGCGATTCACGACATGAATTGGACAATTATTATATAACTACTTGTCTTGGGCTTGCAAAAAAGTCTGAGCAAGAGTCTTGCGAGCTAGGTATTGGTCTTGCTAGCATTTTTTTTAAACTAGCACGACATGTGACCTTGGGCCCACCAGATGGTAAGTGGCGCGCAAGGTCCCTGAATGTTAGCAACTGAAGTCAGACACTCATGACTGACATCAGTCCCTAGCATATCGGTGGTCTTGGTCTTCGTCTTGCAAAAAATCAAGAACAAGATCAAAACTGGAAGACCAAAACTAGGCAATACTAATTCGTAGTTATGCGATGGCTTCATTCACGAAAATTTGGTTTTTTTTTTTTATTGTCTTTAAAGGACATTGTACAGAATACATCAGTCCTAAACACGTAATTTATTTGCATAATATATGTTCATAACAGAGTTCATAACCGAGTTGGGGATCATCAAATTCCAGATGCTGCAGAATTTGATGCTTTTTTGGAGTCACTCGCGGCATTATAGCCCAAACACGTCGGGTAAAATATGGGAGTCCACAGCGCGGGAAAACCGCAAAAAATAAACTTCAACTTGTGCCCCATATTTAAAGTCCAATTTATGGTTTTCCATAATTATTCACATTGTAGCACATTATTAAACAAAATAACACCACTTTTGACCAATAATATCCACAGTAAATTAATTTACAAAACAATAACTTGCACTTGACATCTCCGCGCAAAATGGCGCGAAAGACTCCACGAAACATTGGCTTCCTTGGAACAAACACTATACACGTTTCACACATAGATATTTGTCAAGTGTTGTTCTGCTCGTTCTGCTCATTCAACATTGTTAATACCTATTATATTCTATAGGTACCTATATTTTTAACACACACTTTTTCACCTACTTATACAGCCTATAATCCTACATATTGTATCTAAAATCTATTATTATTATTTTATTTATTACTAACCATTTTGCATTTTTATATTTGATTTTAAATTTTAATAAAAAATGTTGTCCAAATTTGTATGGAAACTAACTCTGTGTTTCAGAAGTATATTATACTTTCTATACAGAGGTTAGGGTTCCAATAATTTTGTAAATTGCCTGTAATATATTGCAGATCACATATACATTGATGTAACTAGTTAAAAGGCAATTTTTGTAAAGAAATTGAATGATTATTATTATTATCCCCACACGACTTGTAGCTAGTTGCCAAAATCTATTCTTCTTTCTTCATAAAATCTTCGAACTGCCTACCGGGTTCTATTCCTGGTCGGGACACAATAATTTGTTCAATTTATTTGTTATTATTACTGTAACTTTAACCATGCGTGTACTAATTTAACTTAATTATAATATATATATAATTGACCGCCTCCGTGGTCTAGTGGTAACAAACGTTGCCGTGAACTCGGGAGGTCGTGGGTTCGATTCCCACCGGGGGCAAGTTGTACATTGTATAATTTGTCTCGGTCTGGATGTTTATATGTATAATATGTATATATTTACAAAAAAAAAAGTATAATATGTAGTTTATCAACCATCTAGTTTCCGTAACACAAGCCTCGTAGCTTACCACGGAAACTAGATGGCGCTGTGTGACCTGTCTGGAAATATTTATTATTATATTCCACCACTGCAGCTTCGGGGACAGAACATCGAGTGGACTCCGACCGTCAAATACCTGGGCTGCATTATTAACAGGACGTTGACAATGGGTGAAATGGCCTGCCACGCCGTCAATCAGGCAAAGGCGGCCCGAGCCATGTTACGTCCTGTTATGAATTCCAGCTTGCCGCTCAGGTTGAAGGTCCGGATCTACAAGATGTTCATCCGTTCTCGTCTCACCTATGCTGCGCCAGCCTGGCACCACCTTCTGGCCAAGACCAACAGGGACAAGATCCAAAGTCAGCAGAACATATCGCTCAGAGTGGTTTCCCGAGCGCCATGGTTCGTGCGTAATTCCGTCTTAGCTCGAGATTTGGAGATGCCTACTATTGAGGAGTTTGTCGTTGGCCTGACTAGACGTATGTTCTCTCGGGCCGACAACGGACACTTCAAGCATCTCCAGAACATCGCTCCGTCTTGTGCACGGCCCCCCAACGGGAGACCACTTCCTAGAGAAGTACTCCTGGAGGAGAGCTGAAGCAGTCAAACTTAGCCCCCTGGGTTCGTGAGCCACACGGGCGCTGTATAACGGCGCCCAGCACTAAACGTGCATGAATTACCGGCGGGTGGTTACCCGCTGAGATCCTGCCGGGGAAAACGGGGGACTGTCCCCATCCCCAACCCACGCCCATTACGCATCCGGGCCTGGACGACCCCACTGTCTGTCTGTCTGTTATTATTATATAGGTATGTAGGTATTTATGTTTATATTTATTCAGTATATGTAATATTAGTATGTAAGTCTATTATAATAAATTGCACCCTTCGTTGTTACCTCTCCACACTCCCAAAGGTTGGTTGTTAGAAAATACTTAGTCATTAAACCTGCGTATGTACATTTTTTTAGTGCTATTGCACTGAAGAATTTTTGAATGAATTGAATATATTTCTCAAGTTTGGTACACTAGAGATATCGTCGAGCTTGCCACTTGTCACGATGGGCCTATAGTAAAGTTGGCTAAATGTTAATCTGCTTCTTCTAAGCTTACGGCGGAAAGGATACGGTTGTAATGATACTTTTAATAAAATCTGTTTCAGACTAAATAAATCTCTGTTTTTGGAAGAAGAGTTACTAAGAGGGAAGCGAGTCTCCGCCTTCTCATCCCTCAAGAAACCGACCAAGAAGATGCCGTGCGACTTTTCTCTGCCATATGTACAAGGAGGTAACAAAACGCATAACTGTGTTAAATATTAACATTTCGTTCCTAACTTTGCAAGCGAGAGAATAATCAATGTAAAAAGTGCTACAGAGATCTGACAGAATTCACTGGAACCCTAAGTTTTGCTACTCGCTAATAGATGGCGCTAACATAATAAAATAATTTGTTTTTATTGGTTATTATCTAATCTATCTAGATTCGCTACACGGTTGAAGGACTAAAATTCAGGCAATGGCCTGAATAAATCTTAGAATAAAAAAAGTTATTTTTAATTTTGAGTTTGTCCCGCTCTGTGTTATTATTGTGATATTGCCTTGAATGGCTCCAAGAAAAGCATAAAATTTTGTAACTCTTGAAATTTGATGACATCTAACTTTTGATTAGTTATGATAGCGTTAATAATAAATAGCCTGTTTACGATTGATTTATTCTGTACAATGTCCTTTAAATATAAAAAAAAAACTATACTAGGATCTAAATGGTAGGTATAAAAGAAAGCATAGGCACAAAAATAAGAAAAAGCATGCTACGATGGTTCGGGCATGTTGAAAGGATGAGCGAAGAAAGATTGACGAACCAGGTATATAATGCGAAAGTTGTGGGTAAAAGAGGCCCTGGCAGACCAAGACACACGTATCACGATCAAATAAATAAAACACTAGCTGAAGGAGAATTAAAAAGCCTTCGTAACAAAAGGGCATGTATGAAGAGGTTGATGAATGTCGATGAAGCGAAAGAGGTATGTCGTGATCGTGTCAAGTGGCGCTCAATTGTCTCTGCCTACCCCGTAAGGGATCTGGCGTGAAGATATGTATGTATGTATGTATGTAGGATCTAGATTCCACTACTTTCTGTTTAATGGTGCTAGTGACTTAAAGTTTTTTTTATTTGATTCCAGCTAGCAACAGTCCAATCAAAAAGGCCAAAAAGCCACACAATATTTTCCAAAAAACTCACAATAGTTGGGATTGCGTAAGTTTACTTTTTAATAAATTAGTTATCAAATAAATAGATTGGGATTCAAAAATCATAGTTTTTCAAGGTCAAAATCTTGAACTATAGGTATATAAAATTCCAAATTCAAAATAATGGTTTATTCTTGTGCCTCGATTTTTATCAAAAATATCAATTTCTTCTCGATTCTATTGTGTAAGTCTAAATATTGTACCTAGTCAAAAATATTTAATTTTCTTTCAGCATCGAGGCGTGGGTGACACGACAACTATCCACACGCCAACAAATTTACCATACGTCTGATTATTTAAGATTTTACAAAAGCTTATTCAATAGTTTAAAATTTGTCAAAAATGTTATATAGAATAGTCTGATTTGCTGTAGCCAAATGTTTTTTAAAAATATATTGTCGATTACTATAACGCGAAATTGAGAATAAGAAATAGCGACCAACAATATTTTGTCAGTAGGTATTTATTAGATATTTATATTTTATATGTAAGTTAGCAGCCAATGGAGATTTTATTGCTTTGGCTGAATCAATTTGTTTGCAACTTTGACTGCTAACTTTACACCAGTTACATTATTTATTGCTTAAATTAATAAAAATTGAAAAATATTATTGTTTTTTACTCTTTCCTATCGTTCCGATACGCGATAATAGTAACCTAAGCACGCTTAAAGGTGTTCCGATACGCGCTTAAACTGTTTTGCCAAAGCTGTGTGACGTCACAAACGACATCATTTCTCGCGCTTAGACTGCTCACGATATCGAGGTAGATCGCTCTGAGCGCTGTCAGTTTTTTGTCATTATGTCGCGCGCCATTTTCAAGTTTATTTAATATTAGGTTTTCTTTTAAATTATTGAATATTGTAATTCGTTTATACTGTTTGTATGTTACTTCTAAAACAAATCTATAATACATATTAAAGTAGGAAGTGGAAAAAAAATGTCTGTAATTCGGCAATTTATTTTAAAAGATCAAAATAAGTTAATAATATTAAACTTTACACATATAAAGATGAATAAACCGAGAGATGTATATTTGTTAGTACCTATTCATACTCAAAGATATGGAATCCGCAATTTATCTTCCATACATTTAAAAAAATAAACTAACATTTTATGAATGAAAATGTGGGTTTGACCGTTCCGAATTGATATCACGCTCTGAGCATCCAAATCGCGATATTTGATTCGGAACGACGGTCAGTGTCATATTCGTTCTAAGCGCTCTGAACGCGATTCGGAATGAGGGGATAGTTACCCTTAGGTGACGTAATCAAATGTACTGGATTTTGTACTGGATAAACCATACAAATACCATAAATATGCATAGTTAGGTACTTAAAGGCTGAATCCTTCATTTTTTATATTGCACAGAAAATAATACATTTAACTTACGAGCTTAATGTCTAAACACATTTTCTAAAAGCTAACCTTTGTGAGAGTGTTGAATCAAATGAATGGTCTCTGTTAGCAATTGATTATTTATTTTTTTATTTAAAAAAAATCATAGCTTATTTATTATATTAAACATATAAACAAAGTAGCAATAGTGGAACACAACCCAAAGAGATCTAATATTATTTAGACAATACGATTAAAACAGAAATCACTTAAATACGTTCTAAAATGATTCCAATAAGAGTTTAACTAAACGGGTTTAAAGGGTGTATTAGCGTGTTGTGTAATCGTTTTTTGGTGGGATATCATGATTTAATAAGAACATTTATTTTATTTACTATTATATGTATAATATAAGTATTATGTTTATTTATTATTATTATATGTTTTATATATTTCTATATATATGTATTTGCTTATCCATTTACACATTTTTTAAAAACTAGATATACCACATTAAATTTTTTGGTATGTTTAGTAAGGATAGGGTAATCATGCTCAACTTCAGCACGGGGTCACCTCGCGAAGTGTGCAGACACATTATTTCCTTCACTATATCGAGTTATTTGGTATGTTATAAAAAAAATGTACTTATATCACAATAAATATATGAAATGAAATGAAATGAAAATATTTATTTGTATGAAATATGGTATGAAAACACAGGTGGTTGGTAAGTTTTGGCTCAACACATTTCGCCATTTCTGGCATACAAAATTTTATTTTTAAAACTAAACTTATATCTAACATAAATATAACACAAAAAATAATAATGAAGAAATAAGACACAAAAAATAATAAGAAAGAACACAAGCTTCTGCTGTGCCAGCTACTTTTACTAACTGGTGGAACTAGCCTACTGGGATACCTGGTATATTCAATTATATCATCAAATAATATACCTAATTATGTCAATTGACCCCCAGGCTTTGAGTATGTTCCTTTTGTTTGTTATTATATCTTTACTATTCAATAATTATGTGTTTTCTCACCAATGCTTATATATAATAATATATAGCTTATATGTAATAATGTATAGCTTATAACTAGGACATAAAATATAGATTATTTGATCTAAATAAATAAATAACCAAAAATATTTTATATTATTTATACAGTTCATTTCTTTTTTGTTTTTGAGAAATGAACTGTATAAATTATATAAAATATTTTTGACTATAGATCTAATAATCTATATTTTATGTGGTAGTTATAAGCTGTGATTTTTCTGAAAATTAATAAGTGAGCGGGGATTGTAAGTTGCATGACCTCTTGCGTTTGAGATAAACAGATTTATTGAGTAAAAACTTTTAACTAAATATATGTAGAACGATATCAATATAATATATTTAATAAATAAAAATACTGGTTACATACGAGTACATACATACAATAATATACAGATTTAGTCAAGTTATGTGGACTCGTCTTGCTTTTTGTGAAAGTGTTAAGTGAGCAAATTTTTAAAACACGGATGATGGATGGAAACAGGGATGGTGCTTTACGAATATGAAGAGTAGGTATGAGGTAGAAATATGTACTTAGGAATGTATACTAATTAAATAAATAATAAATATTTCCAGACAGGTCACACAGCGCCATCTAGTTTCCGTGGTAAGCTACGAGGCTTGTGTTACGGAAACTAGATGGTTGATAAACTACATATTATACTTTTTTTTTTGTAAATATATACATATTATACATATAAACACCCTTAATTATTTACACTTATTTAAATTACAAAGCTGTGAATTAAGATAAAGGCAAATTAAAACAAAATATAAAACTTTTTATAATATAATTAACAATAACATTTAGAATGGTGTCTGAGGAGTGGTCGCGACGTATGCCTTGACCTTGGGCAAGTTGACGACATTGTCTACCACCTTCTGGAAGTTGGGGTACTTCTTCTCGAGCTGGGGGTCCTGGAGCATCGCCTTCAGGTAGTCGAACATACCCGCAAAGATGAAATCAGCCCAGGTCAGCTGGAAATGTAAATGGAAATTAAGCCAGGTTTACTTATAGGCCAACCATGACAAGTGGCAAGCTCGTCGATGTCACCAGCGTAGCAAACTCAAGTGCAATAAAGTTATTTTGGAGTATAAAATATCGCTGGTTAGAACAAAAACCAACTAAGGTTTTTAAGGTGAAAATTTTGTTTTTAAAAATGTATCTAACTGTGAAAACAATTTAGCCCAAATATACAAGTTTTCTATTCAACCGACAGTTGCATTAGGTACCATCTATCGTGATAATTAGTGATTTAAATTAGTTATGGGTTATATTTATCACACTATTTTGTTGGGGATTATAAGATATGGCCAGTATTTTCAGTGCGTATGGTATTATTCATTCACTACTATACCTTTTAATCCCCAACAAAATGGTGTGGCTCGGCCCATAACCTTTTATTTACCTGGTTTCACAACAATAAGAACAATTATTTTTTTAACAGATATACATATTTTAAATAAACTTTTTAAACTTTCGCGCACATAATAGATTTTTATAATTTTAACGGGTCTTTACGCGATTTACCTTAGGGACATATTATATAATATATTTTAGATAAGTCAATAATTTAAGTAGTGACATTACAAAACTAATAGAAAGGTGCTTATCATTAGAAAGGAGTTTATATATAAATATAAAACCCAACAGATAATACTCTTACAATAGTAATAAGCAAAATGTTACCTTTCCCAGAGCAATGTGTCCATTGTTCTTGGCGATGATGTCGCTGAGCTTGGTCAGGAGCGCGGGATACACGTCCTTGCTGAATTCCCCGTGGCGCTTAGCCTTGGCGGCCTCGTCTTGTTCGTAGTGAACTGCGGCGGCCTCTAAAATATACAAGAGTGCATTATAGTCTAAGAAAACTATAGGGGAAAGTGGGGTAATTAGAGACACCTAACTTTAAATTATCTTTAATTCTAAAATAGAGTTTCACCAGTCATTGCAACAGTGACGTTGGTAATCTACCTACATAATAATGGTATCAACACTTTTTAAAATAAACTAAATAACTGTCGTTTCTTTTTACCCGAATGCATGTGGGGTAAATGAGAACAGGGCGAAATAGAAACGATATGGGGTAACTGGGCTTTATTATTAAGAGCGGCGGCGACCTCATTCTGGTAACTTAAATGTTTTCACTTCACTTGTTTAAAAGTGTTGTTTTAGTTCTGACTAATTGATGGCAGCTTTGCCCTAAGAGAGCCTTTTGCTACACGTCGAAAATCTTTAATATCATATTTATTAAAACAATTATCTACTGTTAGATGATTTTTATATGATCTATCAACTAACAATAAATAAGAAATGTTCCTATTCACCATCTTGTCACCGTTCTCAAAAAGCCATGACTCACAATATATTTTTTGATAAGCTTCAAAGTCAAAGGCATTTATAAAACGTCATAAGTTTAATTATTTTAAATGATTCTACTCCTGCTAGTAGAAGACTAAGCACCAAAGTGGTCCAATAAGTAAGCTGTTAGCAGAAGACCAGCAGATAAGCAGATTCCAGTGACCTGTTAATGTTTAATCTGACTGAGAAAGGAATCTGCAAGGAAAACTCAGCTATATCAGATTTACAAAATAAAACATATACAGAACTGCAACAATCACCACAACGATATTTTTTTATTCATTTCAAATTAGATTCAAACTATATGAAGTTTATTAGCAGATAGTACATCTAAGATGGTTTTAAAATATGATGTCAATTAATATCAACATCTTAATACAATATCGATTACTACATACGACGAAAATTATAATGAAAATACAACATATATTATCGAATCCACTTGTGTGTGTGTCACAAAAACGCGTACTGCCTCTCAGTCATGCGTTTGCTCTACATGGTGTACTGCGTGGCTGCTATTAAAAGTATGCTGAAGATTGTAGTGCGGAAGGAAGTATCACCCATTCCCAATTACCCGCCGTTATTAATTACCCCACTCTCCCCTAACATTTAAAAATTATGCTAACAAAGTAACGGTTATTGGCAATGATCTTACTAATGCGGATGTCGTTGATGTAGTCGACGACCTGGTCGATTTCGAGGTCCTGTTCGGGGGTGGCTCCGTTGACTCCGTACTTGCGGCCCAAGTACCTGGAGATGGCGTTACTCTGGGCATACACTTTGCCGTCGATCTCAATGATCGGCATCTGGCCATATGGAGTTTCTGAAAGTGGTATAAAAATACATATAATATAATAAGCTTAGTTCTAAATCAGGACCGTAAATTCATCGCTCACTTATTGGCTCTTTTTACTTAAGTACAGAAAATTGTAAATGAACGCCATTAAAAAAGGGTAAAATAGGGTTGAAAACTGCTTGTTAATCCTACAGAGGTCGCATCAGCGCAGTTACAAAAGTAATGGCGGCTAAGTGAAACACTCGCTTACAGCGACATCTGGGATTTATATATATGGATATATATATATATATGGATACCCATTACCGGCCTTTAGATTCTGCCTGTCTATTGGCAAAATGGAAAATCGCTTCAATATAATATTTAGATTTACTTGCAACAAATAATCTTCTCAGTGAAATCATCTTGCTTTCATATTTTAAATCATTAAAATTATTGACGTTCCTAAGTCTGTACATCTATGAATCCTGAACTATACCAAAACCGTCTCAGAAGCAAACGTCATCAAAATATAATATTATATAGTTATTAGTTAGCAAGAAAGCTTTGTTACATAAAAGTGCTTTAATCATGACGGCAAATATATATAATAAAATACCGTTGAGACTACAGGAGCTAGAGTTAGGAGACATGAAGAGAAGACTTAAATATATATAAGTATGTATACTAATTGACAAGACACTACACAATCAATGACTTTTTTACAGACAAAAATATAATTACATGACATTTTGTTTCACTTATACTTAATTTATTATTATTAAATTCTAGATATGAATAATATTGTCATTTATATGTTTTATTGTATCTCAATTTTGTTTACGAGTATGTATTAAAATTAAGTGCTATCCACAATAGAGACTACAGGAACTAGAGTTTAGTGAAATCAATAAGTTTATAATATTAACTTGTGTCTAAACAAATAAATGATTTGAATCGTTTCATTTTTTGTTGCCGTATAGTTGACAAGCCGAACATAGACAATTGTTTGGTCGAAAATTTAATGGATACCATACTAATACTTTCTTTTATTTGCCGCGCTTTTTCGTTATCTACTTTCATTAGCCAGACTCTATAATGTTTGCTTCCAGCATAGTTCTTCTGCTATTGTTTATTTTTTAAGTAGTACTTACTTGGCTTAAGTTCTGGCCAGTTTTCTGGTGCCACCCTGATGTCATCAAAGTCCTGGCCTCCGTAGGCCATCAACATGCGTGGTGCCTCGCCCAGGGCCTTCACGGGGAAGTATGTGTATACGTATTTAGGCATGGTACTGTGAACAATAGAATCGATTTTATACATTGTCATGAAGAACAGACCTTATTAAAAAAAATATATAGGATATTTTAAAGAGCACGTTACTGTTACTATCTAATTACGTACGTAACAAGAAGCTTATTATTAAGTAATTGTATATTATTACCAAACGTAGATAGCCTCCGCTGTTCTACGTAGGTATCGCCTATAATTTTAACTGACTTCAACGAAGGAAGGATTTAAATTATTGTTATTAAGGTAAGTAGTTGAATTTAGTAGGATCTACCCCCTCATTCCGAATCGCGCTCAGAGCGCTTAGAACGAATATGACACTGACCGGCGTCGTTCGGAATCAAATATCGCGATTTGGATGCTCAGAGCGTAATATCAATTCGGAACGGTCTAAATCACATTTTCATTCATAAAATGATAGTTTTTTTTTTTATGTATGGAAGATAAATTGCGGATTCCACATCTTTGAGTATCAATACTAACAAATATACATCTCTCGGTTTATTCATCTTTTATGTGTAAAGTTTTATATTAATAACTTATTTTGGTCTTTTAAAATAACTTGCCGTGTTACAGACATATTTTTTTCACTTCCTACTTAAATATTAATTATAGATTTGGTTTAGAAGTAATATACAAACAGTATAAACGAATTACAATATTAAATAAGTGAAAAGAAAACCTAATATTAAATTAACTTGAAAATGGCGCGGGACATTATGACAAAAAAGTGACAGCGCTCAGAGCGATCTACCTCGATATCGCGAGAAATGATGTCATTTGTGACGTCACACAGCTTTGGCAAAACAGTTTAAGCGCGTCACGGAACACCTTTAAGCGTGCTTAGAATACTATTATCGCGTCTCGGAACGAAGTAGGCGTGGTGCCATTTTTTTTTATGCGTACTAAAATAATATAGAGTAGGTACTTACATAATAAATATTATTGCCAATAAAAATATAGGTAATATCCTATATTACATGATAGGTAATGCCTACATGAGATAAGGTTCAAAAGACATAAAAAACAGTTTATATGCCTATGCCTTTATCACCATTGACTTTAATTATTCGACAGTTTAATAAATACGACCGTACTAGACCATAAATAGATAAAACCCTTCAAAATAATTTCTCACCTAAATCAAAAGTCTTATTACCCACCTACATAATATAAGAGATGCCCTGACGACCAGTTACATCGTCAAGGTAAACCAGCTTTACACAATGGAGTAATCAAAATAAATAATTACTTTACCATTGCAATAATCTGTATTATATTTAACTAACTAACATACCTAATAACCATAAAAATAACCATATAATAAATAAGCAATTTAAATTTAAAAAAATAACTTTAAAAAAATGACAAGAATTACGCTCCACCCAAATCCTAGTTAACGTTAACTAGCATTTGTAAAAAGTTAAGTCGGGTATGATTGGCCGGAGTATCAATTATCACCTTTAAGAAAATAGGTACCTACTGTAACCGGTACATGTAGGTTACAGAGTTTTATTTACATTTTAATAAAGAATAGTATTGTCAATATACGACAATGACAGGGTTGATGGGTTTTTGTTTTAAAAGAAGAAAAAAAGGAAGATCGGGGGAGCTCGGACCGGGAGGTCGACAGAGCGAGTATTTTTATAAATATTAGGATTAAAATAATTATTAGTTAAAGTCTACCGCGTAATAGTGTCCCACGTAGATAAGTGTTTAGTTTTTCTACAAATGTAATTATTTCTAAAATATAAAGTATAAAAAAAGTTTTATGCATTTTCAATAAAAAAAGGAGTTCCGTAGAATCCTCTCCGTAACAATTAAAAGCAACTACATCCAACCGCAGGCGTTGGATAATCAAGTAACTGCAAAGGGCAGGTTACATTTAAAAACTAAACACTTATCTACGTGGGACACTATTACGCGGTAGACTTTAACTAATAATTATTTTAATCCTAATATTTAAAAAAATACTTGGTCCGAGCTCCCCCGATCTTCCTTTTTTTCTTATTTTAAAACAAAAACCCATCAACCCTGTCATTGTCGTATATTAGTATTATAATAGTATTCTTTCTTAAATTGTAAATAAAACTCTGTAACCTACATGTACCCGTTACAGTACCTACCTACCTACCTTAATTTCATTTAGGTACTTCTATTTTAGTTAAAAAATTAATTAACGAAACTTGGCTAGGTAGTTCCCCAATTAGTGTATTATAAATTATATTTAACATTTGGCAAATCAATAAATAATAACATAGAAACAGCAAAAGTTTCACATTGGATCGCATAAAAAAATATAAAAAAATGGATTCTTAAATTTTTTAAAGAAAATGACAATTATTATTGTTGTATTATATTTAATTTTGTGAATTATAGTAAATTATAACTTGCTATCTATAAAAAAGTTATCGAAAATTGTGTAAATTTTTTTCAATTTTTTTTTTATGGGTTTGAAATAAATTGTTTAAATATTAAATTTTAGTGAAACGTCATAGGCCAAAGTTATACTTGTTCTCGATAAATAAATACTTTTTATTGATGTGTTATTTTTTATGTTATATTGTTTCGCTTTAAATTCCTTCTTCTATTTATTTAGAATACAATAAAAGAGCTTAAACTCTGCACATCCCACAGGAAACCAGTATTCAGTCAATACATCAATACATTTAGTGGCTAATATCTGCTTCTTTTTCAATGCTAATAGCTGTATCAAGTGGCGAATAGCTATGTATTTTTGAACTTTTTAAGTTTCTTGTTATACTTATTATAGTTCAAACGAAACTATAAAAGGTAGATATACTTAAAAGAAATATATCTGTATGCCTAGTGTGACAGTGAAGAGTCGTAAACGCAACTATAGTAGTACAGTTTTTTACTGAATTTTCGATGTTCATTGCCTGTTATTATAGCCAAACTTGCAATAACACGCAATGTAAAATAAAAAAACGTAACTTCAGCAGTTACGTTTTCCGAAACTTGCATTTTACACTAAGCACACTGGTAAAACTATAATGCAAATTTAAAGTAAAAAGATGCAATATTTTATTTTATTTTATTCTAATAAATAAAGATGTAAAGTAATTAGGTAATCGTAGCTAAGCTAAGCTAAAAGCTAAGTATCATTAGCTACCCTATTTTTAAAATATATTTTTTTAATGTATGTTTGGGAATGGTAACTCAAACTTTCAGCCTATAAATATTAAATATATTTATTGAATTTATAAATAACTAATAACAGATGGAGCAATAATGGTACCGTAACCAAATAGGTAATAAAACATTTTATAATCACTATGCAAGCACGAGTTTGCTAGCTAAAATACTCGTTAAAAAACACGTAATATCAACACAAGTAACCAAAATTAGAAATACATGATACCTATGTTTAAATGTAGTACTATAATATTATGGTATATGAAATATTTACTCACATTTAGTTTATTCTCTTTTAATTTTCCAAACAGATGTCTTCTTGGACCAAATGTCACAATTCAACTAACAGCCAAAGCCAAGCCTAGCTAAAAGCCGGCCGGTATACCAGAATAATCAACACTTGTATTGTATAAAATTTACGCAAATATAGCATTTAACGCAATGTATATAACGGCTGTAATCGCGTATAAATTTTCATTAAATTTTGACCTTGGTATAATCTGACATTGACTAGTGCATTAATAGGAAAATAAGCTTTATTTATATTGTGTTAAATTACAGATTCGTATCTTTGTTGTTTCAATTGGGACGTTTTAGGTTTTATTGTTGCCTATTTGAAGAGTTAGCAGTCCGGCGACAGACTATAATTCAATTCAGAGACTAAACTTGTTTGGAAAATTCACAAATATGTACATAAAAGAAGGCAGAATGAATGAATAAAGTTAGCTCTTGTTGACTACACCTATCGATAATCAGGAGCTGGGAGAATTTGAGCTGCTGTCTTACGTCTGCCGAACACGTTCAATTTATTGTTCTAAAATTAGCAGCTGTTTTGCGTTTTGTCGGTTTTTGGGTTGCACACGGGCTTAATTCTCTGGCATACCTGGTAGGGTACCACTGTACCAGATATTGTAATCTCATAGGTACTCATAGGTGAATTTGAAAGATATTTATTGTTGTTGTGTAATTCTGTATTTGTTTCATTTGTAAATCTGTTATGGGTGCGTTTTCCTTGCAAATTCCTTTCTCAGTCAGATTAAACATTAACAGGTTACTGGAATTTGCTAAGCTGCTAACAGCTTACTCTTTGGACCACTTCGCTGCTTAGTCTTCTACAAACGGAAGTAGAATCATTCAAAATAATTTAAATTATGACGTGTCACAAATGCCTGTAATAGGTTTACGTGAATAAAGATATTTTGACTTTATCTTTGACTTTGTATAGGTAGGTAGGGAATTTTCTCAAGTTTGCCCCGCTCTTATTAAGCTAATGTTATATTCAATACCTAATATTAATTTATTTTTAACCGTCTTTAAAATCACTACTTACTTATATTGACTTAAAAATAGAATAAGGAGTGATCATTTTTCGGAAGCGAATCAGTCATTTTAAAAGTAGAAACCTAACGGCCATATTTTAAAACCAGTTTATTTTTGGACATTTTTAGCATCTACAAAGACTATTTGGACTGAATTTCAAAATGATAATTATGCTGTCAGATAAATACCATAGTCGTGTCCACCACTCAAGTTCCACGGTTAAAAAGTAAAAAAAAACTGAAAAAGTTACGGCACAGCTTATAGTTTTACAGTAGTGAAAAAAATAAGAGTTAGGTACCTACAATGATATTGAGTTTTGCCTAAATTATTGGATCAGACTTCTCATATATTTTTTGTATTCAATATAGTACAACTCAGAGTATCTAAAGACACACAAATCTAGTTGATATTAAAATAATTAGGACTTAAGCGACCACGTCTTAACTTATTTTATATAAAAAAAATCTTTTTCCACTATTAACTTCTTATTTTATAAAAAATGTCTAAATACATATTATCATTTTAGCTTACACAATTGGATATACACGAAAATTATTTTAAGTTTACATTACGGGGAAGTAGAAGATTTTTCATCAACATAATAGTTGGATGAAAGTGGGGGTAAAAATCATTCCATTGGTATAATTTTAAAATGCTACATAAGCGCCACAGCTATTGGACTTGAGTGGTGGTGGACTTCACCAAAATTGCACGTTTATTTATTAATTATGGTTGCCAACAGTTCCAGCAACAAAACATTAAATATTTATATAACAAGGCAGGGCAAGAAACCAATCGGTATAAGAATCAAGGCTAGACTAGATTATTGTTTTACGGACAATAAAGTGTAAAGCATGTTCTTCTTCGACAAGAGAACAACGAAGATATAATAATAACTCTATCTCTCTCTTTGTACTGTTTATCATTACAGCAGCCCCTAGTACACAGAGTCCTAGACCTCCTTTGTTGGAGATGGGCCTTCCAGAAAATTTGGCCTACACTCGCCACGCTGCCTGGCCAGACGGGTTGGCGACGTCATTTTTATTTTATTTATTATCAATTTATTAAGGATTTCATAAGTTGGTATTAGTGGAACCGGGATCGCCGGCTTAACATAATCTCCGAGGCCCGGTAACGGTGGTGCTTTCTATGACAAATGTTCGTAAGAAAAGTGTATTTCTAGTTATTGATAGATGTCAGGTTTCACTACACTAACTTGCAAAAAAAAAAAAATTTATTTACGTATTTGTTTTTTTTATTTCTATATCACATGTAGACAACGCATAACTTTTTAGATAGTTTATGGAGTGTTAGGAAATGATAATATATCTTGATGCTTAACTATCTTAAGTTTATTATCTGTTTACAAGGAGACTTTTTAAAATTTACTAATAATTTATGGATAATTTTAAATAATAAAACTTCTATTAGCTTCTTGATATTACGACTTAAAAGTTACCTTGGCTTAAATCATTAAACATATAAAAGACATTTGATTAATGCTATATTCGACTTGAATATTCGGCATCTTTTCAACTATTTGTATTTTGCCGAATTATTCGGTTTTGTTGCCGAATATATTCGGTTCGAGTATTTCTATTTTCTTGGCTACATTGAACTAAAAGACAACATTTCTTATGTAAGATTTATGTTATATTATAAGACAAAGAAAACCTATAAATAATGTGTTGAATAAAGCTTATAAAATAAAGCAATTAAACTTCAAATCAACGTTTATTTTGAAACCTTAAAGCAACATTTATTTTTAAAACTCAAATCAACATTTCAATTTTTTTATGAACACATTTAAGTGTTTCATTCACAATAATAGACACTATAACAGAGATATATATATATATAGCGACAGAGAGACACTATATACATATTTTAAGTTAGAACCTGTTTACGCGGCAAAACAATGAAATGGTAAACCGAATAATTCGGCCGAATATCCGGTTCGGTAAAGGTGAAACCACTATTCAACACATCTCTAATGAAAACCGTAGAGCAACGCCAAACGATTTTCAAAGCGAAATAAATTGAAAAAAAGCTAAACTAAAAATTTGTTTTAAACAGTTGCCGTCCCTAACAATAACCTAATATTGTTGCATAACGATGACTGGTATTTTTTTAACGATAAGCTAATTTTTGGTTTCTAGAATCTACTACGGGTTTTTGGGCTATACATGTGAACTAAATTGTGTACATAACGTCATGATCGTAGAACAGTGACGGATCTGCTATATTTAAAATTTTCATGGCGGCCATTCAACTGTCATTTCGACTGTTTTTTTGTCACTTTTTAAGTCTCATAATAAGTGCAAACCTTCTAGATTTCCAGATTTTTCTAGAAACCTTCTAGAAACCTTTCTAATATTTGCACTATAAATTACAGACCACAAACAATATAAAACTATATATAAATATATATGCAAAATTATGGGTATTTTTTTAAATCCGACACTGTTCTACGATCATGACGATAACTACACGCCGTTGCGGGGTAGGCAGAGACGATTGGGCGCCATTTGTCATAATCACGATATACCTCTTTCGCTTCCTCGACATACATCAACCTTTTCATACATGCCCTTTTGTTTCGTAGACTCTTTACTGCACCTTTAGCTATTGATTTGGTCGTGATAGGTCAGCCAGGGCCTCAGTTACTCTCAAATGAGTCACGGGGCCGATTTTAATAAAAACCAAAACTGCATTATTATTATTATTTTAATTATTCTCATCGAACCAATTGATTTTGAAAAAAAAAACTTATTCTTATATAAATCCACGGACTTAACCTCTTGACCACGGAGGCAATATAAATTATAATTAAATATAATAAATAAATAATTAGCACTTTTATTGTTTTTTTTATAGTAACCATCGAAGTTAATTAACAAAAAGTAAAGAAAAAGAACAATGAGAATTTTAAAATTTGCCGCCTAATTTAGTTCGTTGGGAAGCCATAGTAGCGCTGCCTAAACTGGCACATTTTTCCACACGTTATACTAGTAACGGCGCCCAGCACTAAACGTGCATGAATTACCGGCGGGTGGTTACCCGCTGAGATCCTGATGGGGAAAACGGAGGAATACCCCCATCCCCAACCCTGGCCCATTAGGCATCCGGGCCTGGCCGACCCCACTGTCTGTCTGTAATGTTCCTTTTATAATGCTTGATTTCTAACTATAGGGGTGTAGCCGAAGAATAATGATATCATTTGTGATAAAACAAACAAACAGTATTTGTGTGGATTCCAGAAATTGAAAAATCAACCCACTGTTCTGTCTTCTAATGAATAATCTCATTTATATTCATACTCACATCTCGTAATATATATATTTATCTTACTTGAGTATATTTATTTTATAAAACTACTTCAGTTCATTTATATATATTTATTCCATCATAGTTTCTTATGTAAATATATCGAATTATACTCAGGTACTCTTCGTTCGGGTTGCAGGGTTTACTAATACTGGAGGATAGTTTACGTCACTCTGTGATCTGCGTTTAATATCTGTTTTATACCTACTTATATTAAAAAAGGCGCGGTGGTGACTCGGTTGTAAGAACGCGTTCCTTAAATCCTTTAAAGGTCGGTTCAAACCCACCCGGCATGTACCAATGAGAAATTCATTTTTCTTACGTACATTTGTCATACATTTACAACACCACCGTTCCCGTGCCTCGGAGAGCACGTTAAGCCGTCGGTCCCAGTTTCACTAATACCAATGGAATCGTTAATGAATTGTCATAATAATTGACACCATATCCTCGCCAAACCGTCTGGCCAGCAGCGTAGCGAGTGTATGCGAAATTGTCCAGACATATGTTCTGGAAAGCCCATCTCCAGCAGTGGAGGTCTAGGACGCTGTGTTCTAGGGGCTGTAATGATGATATTAAAAAATGAAAACTTGAACTTTTTGACTTCGAATAAAGTCATTTTAAGTATTTATTCTTTAAAATTATATAGATTGTTAATAATATAACTTTTAATGTTATATACCTACCATATTTAATGACAAAATTGCTGTGTATGGCATCAAAACAAATTCTCTGTATTTGAAATAATTGAAATGGCGTCATTTAAACCAGCTAACGGCATAATAAATATAATGTATAAATAATAATAATATTATAATTATAAAATTTATATAATAATAAACATGCATTCCACATAGATACTTAATTTTGGTGCAAATTGGGCTATAATTTTGTTGGTTAATATAATTTGGGTCCCATATCTCGCAGATGGGAGGTTAAGTTGGATTAGGTTGGTTAGGTGGGCTAGTGCCGACAATTAAATTCATCCTTTTTGTTCAGTTACGAGTAAGTGGCCGATGAATTACTGGCTCTAAAGGTGGGAGGCCTAGTTAAGTAAGAATAATTTAGAAGATTACTTCTGCGTTTATTTATATATATTTTAGTGTTATTATTATTGCCATATCTTGAATTTTACAAACACTTGTGGAAATCAACTGAAAGATAAGTGAAAGATATTTTTATGCAACAGATATGAAAATTTACCCACAGGTCGTATGATGTGATTAACATCTACAGTTGCTACCTTGCTAGTGTAAGGATCGTCTACGAGCATAGAATCTGTTTTTTTATTTATTATTTTAATAAATAACCTAAATAAATATCGTCAAAACTCATAATTAAACACGAATTAAAAGGTCCCGTTTCGATTAATATGAAATGAAATATTTATTTGTATTGAAACAATATATACCTACATAATTTATTATTAATACCAACTTGTGTAAATGTTAATAATAATATTAAAGTCAGTCCAAACCCCCACGGCATGTACCAATGAGAAATACACTTTTCTTACGTACATTTGTCATAGATTTACAACACCACCGTTCCCGTGCCTCGGAGAGCACGCTAAGCCGTCGTTCCCGGTTCCACTAATGCCAACTTGTCGTTAATAAATTGTCATTAAAAATTTACATCATACGCCGTCCTGCCAGCGTGGCGAGTGTAGGCCAAATTCTCCAAATATATGTTCTGGAAGGCCCATCTCCAGCAGTGGAGGTCTAGGACGCTGTGTTCTAGGGGCTGTAATGATGATACAAAAAAGTTTCCAAATTGTCTTAGGAACTCAAATACCAAGAGTCTTCCGGTTGCTTTTTCCAGACCGAAATTCGTACCATTGCTTTAACTACTGAGTTTTATGCCAACCAAAGTGTAATTATCTAATCTCTACATTGGATTTATGCTTCAAACCAAAACGTATGAAACAACGATTGCGGCAGATAGTAGATTTTCGACATATAGATGTACTCGTATGTCCTGAGTCATGTGCATTATTCATACGGACGAACCGAACATAATGTATTAGATAACTACATTAAAAATACCTTCATATTTCAGCATTCTTGTACTGTGTCACCTATTTGAGGTGACTCAAATGTAGTGTTGCCCAGATGAAGACCAATCTTGGTATTGCATGAGAACAGCTGGTCTCGGTCTTGGTCTTGGTCTCATGGTCTCGCAAGACTTGCTCTGACTGAAAATGTATATTGTTTCTAATTGTAGTAAGGAAACCTTGTGAGACTTTAGTGTCTGTCCGCAAAATAGTATTTCGAGAACTACAGATCGGATTTACTTGAATTTTGAAACGGTTATATGTTGTTGACGAAAATTCAAGAATGTATACAGAGGTTGTAACCAAAACTATGTAGGTAGCAAAAAAATCGTCAGTGCCACATCGGACCACTAGGTAGTTTTGGAGACATTTCAAGTCTGTAAGGATTCGATATTTTTACCTCTGAATCCTAAAACAGACAGACACTAAACAGTTACCAATGAAATGGAAGACAAATTTCTTAGCATTCCATGGATTCACCGTGCCGGTGCCGGGTCCATCGTGTGTGGGTAAGAGATGAGAAGAATGGTGTCTCGGGCTTGCGACCGACAATAGGCTGGTTTAAAAAAAGGAGGCCTCCTTTTTTTTCTATTGCGCGATAATACGCTCACCATCCACCATTCTACTTCTCTCCCTACCCAACCAAATACTGTACGATTCCGTTAATGCCGTCTTGGAAGCTCGTTTCTTAAATGTATTGACGGCAGACCTGCTTAGGTCCAATTCTTTCAGTAAGTGATGCAAAGATTTTGCTGGAACTCCTCTTGCACCAACTTCCACTGCGTAAAGCTGAGTTTTGAACCCGTTCCTGAACATTTCTTCTGTGAGATCATAATATTTATTCGACTTCATGTTGTGGTCTTTTGGAATATTTGATTCCCACGGAACGGTAAGTTCAATAAGGATAACTTTTTTCAAGTTCCGAGAAAACACTAAAATGTCTGGCCTATAGGCTGATACAGCTAGTTCATCTGGGATCCTATAATGGTGTTCAAATGTATCCATAAGAATTTTCCAGTCTGATGTGGCGCCAAGGATCGAGGTGGGCTTGCATTTAGTTTTCGTGCTTTGCCCTTTACAAATGTGGTCAAAGTTTTATTTGTAGTCAGTCCCTTTCTGGCTCTTGCAATAGAAAGACTTACTGCTTCACGGATAACACCTAGGACTTTGTCATGTCGGCTTGAGTAATAACCCTTTTCTAGAATATCATAAGTAAAAAAATATGACCATTTTTGGCAAAATTTGGACAAAATGACTGAGCAAGAGTCTTGCGCACCGCCAATACCAAGACTAGGGTTAGTTTCTGTATTGGTCTTGCTAACATATCTCTTGGTCTTGTTATTTTCTGATAAAAATAAGAAAGAAAAAAATAGGTTGTAGGCTGACAGATGGAGGTAATTTGCCCAGTCTGCCGGGGCGGGGAAGAATCCACCGATCGTGCCGATAAACTCAGTAGTGTATCACGTTTCGGGATCAGACTCGAATTGCCATCATGCCTAGTCAAGCCGGCATAGTGTTAGAGACTGATGTCAGTCATGAATGTCTGATTAATGGCGCCACCCTCACCATCAAGTAGTGCAGTCACATGTCGTTCTAGCAGTTAAAATAAAATAAAAAATATTAAATTTAACTTTATTTTAAATATTAAAAATCGAATTCATATTTCGGTGATTTAAGAATGTAATCTTGCACTTTTGGCTGAGTGGTGACGTTGTCAATAACCTTCTGGAAGAGGGGGTAAGTCTTCTCAAGGTCAGGGAGTTCCATCATCATCTTCAGGTAGCCGAAGTTACTGGCAAACACGAAGTCTGCCCATGTTAGCTGCAATGAAACAAATGCTCGCATATAGGAATGCTAAATAGTGTATAAGATAGAGAAATAAAGCGTGTAACTGTGAAACGAGCAAATATTTTTTAGATTTTAGGCGTCATTGGTCATTTAAAATAAAAAAGGTTCACTTTTTTTTTAAAGATAAAAATCATTATCCGAAAAACAAAACACTGTGAATTAGGCCGCGTCTGAAAATCGCGATACCCATCGTGATGAATACCTAAAGTGAAAGCTGAGAGACGAAATGAGAGAGAAAAAAATACGTAAGTCAACGTTTGCGCGGTCGTTGACCTCTCGCTACCTACTTGATTAGGCTTAGTATGAGTGGCGATATTTTTAGGAAAACTTCTCTGCATCATAACTTAAGATTTTATTACTGATTAATTAAATAAAAAAATACTATGTTCTTTATATTTATTCTAGATTATAATATCAAAATATTTGCTTATTTTGACCGCCTCACAAACGTTGCCGTGGACTCGGGAGGCCGTGGGTTCGATTCCCACCGGTTGTATAATTTGTCTCGGTCTGGGCGTTTATATGTATATATTTACAATTAAAAAAAAAAAAGTATAATATGTAGTTTATCAACCATCTAGTTTCCGTAACACAAGCCTCGTAGCTTACCACGGAAATTAGATGGCGCTGTGTGACCTGTCTGGAAATATTTATTATTATTATTATTATAAATTCCACGCAGTATAGCAATAATATTAATTATATAACAATAACATCGAGGAGCTTGCCACTTGTCGTGATGGGCCTATAGTAAAGTTGGATAAAAGTAAATCTGCTTCTTTATAACAATAAAAAAGCGTGGTTTCTGGTCACCTCAAAAGGGATGCGTTCGTCGAGTTTTTTTTTAAATAATAATAATATAAAGAATTATAAATTTTAAAAGATGTAAAGAAATATGATGGTGGCTTGGTTGCAAGGACGCTTTCCTTAATATCATAAAAAGGTGGGTTAAAAACAGAACCAATGAGAAATACACTTTTTTATGTAGATATTGTCATTTACAACACTGTGTTCTAGGGGCCGTGATGATGATAAATTAAATACGGATATAGGTAGTAATTCTCTGAATTAAAAATATTTGAAGTTACATTTACAGAAACTTCATTTTGGTGCAACTCAGCTGAACAGCTTCCATACCCCATTTTCAACTTGTCGTAAGCGCTTTTTACTTTATTTCGCTTTGAAAGTCGTCAGACTTGCGTTTTCATCAGTTTAAGCTAAATAAGTGTATATATGTATATTTTTGTGTATGTATTAGTATATTGATATTACAGTATATATAAAAGTATATTATGTACCTAAGTATATATTAATTATGTTGAATTTATCCTACTATTTATATTTAATAGTAGGATAAATTAAAAAAAAAATAAGTATGCATTTTTCATCGAGGCGCGGTGATGGCTCGGATGTAAGATCGCGTTCCTTAAATCCTACAAAGGTCGGTTCAAACCCCCCGGCATGTACCAATGAGAAATACACTTTTCTTACGTACATTCTTAGATTTACAACACCATCGTTCCCGTGCCTCGGAGAGCACGTTAAGCTGTCGGTCCCGGTTCCACTAATACCAACTTGTGGAATCGTTAATAAATTGTCATAAAAAATTGACATCATATCCTCGCCAAGCCGTCTGGCCAGTGTGGCGAGTGTAGGCCACTCTCCAACCGTGGAGGTCTAGGACGCTGTGTTCTAGGGGCTGTAATGAAAAGTAAGCATTTAGTAAAAGAAAACGAGCTTTGCTTTGTTTTGCTTTCAAGTTAAACACGGCATTAGTAGCATTGGTTCACTTCAGTTCACTTAAATGTCTGCGTTACGCGTTACCATACAAAGAACAATCGCGCGATCGAAGACATGATAAAATTTCCAGAGTCTTAAAAAGACCCTTTATACAAAACATATCGCGTAAATCGGCTTTTGATAATATTAATATTATCTCAAAGAGCCCCAGAAGAATTTATTATTTTATTAGAAGTTCAATGGAAAGTTCCTAATATTCACCCCATGGACTGTCACATTCGTTCAAAAAGCAGCAATTAGCGATCTGTAGTGTTGCCACTGTATTAAATTAATATGAATTTACACCATAAACAATACTTTATTTAGTATAAATTATAAGATTAAATACTTAATAAATAATCTTATAAGATTAAATAATCACTTTAAAAATTATTTTTCTTCAATTTATAGTACGTGTAGAAAGAATAAAAATAACTAAATATATTTATAACATTTACCAACGACGAAAATAATCCTGCAATATACTAAATGACTATTTACTTGAATATATCTTTATTTCTCGGTTTTATATTTAAATAATTTAAAAAGGGACGTGTTCCACAATTATTCCTGAGCCCTTTTTATTATATTTTTTGCTGTAAAAACGTAGCAAATTTGTTTCTGTATTTATTTTTTTGTAACTGAATACTTCCCTTGTGGCATGTTCACAAACAAAAAATAGTAAATCGTAATTCATTATTGTTGTTAACTTTGTTCGCCTAAGGTAAAATAAATGGCCCTATATGTAAGTATATTTACAAAACAAGTACCTCTATACTTGTAGAAGGCGATAAAACTATAATGAAAATATAATATTAGCTAGTGTCTAGATAGAACGATCAACGTACTTGCAACGTAAAGCAAGATAACCGTTGTTCTTGGTAATAACATCATTGAGACGCTTCAGTAGATCGGGGTAGACAGTCTCTGTAGTGTATGTGGGTCTTTAAACCCTATAAGTCGACCCATGTTTAGGGGGCTTTATAAACGCCCTCTTTTGTGTAGCAAGCCAATATGGCGGACGCGTGATTTTAAACATTTGTATTTTATTTTATTAAACGTGAGTGAAACCAATTCTATTATTTTATTTAAACACGTTAAATGGCGACGAGCTAAATTCGCAACACAAAATGGCATCAAATATTTCAATTCGATCGTTTATGGAGAACGACGACATAACCTGTTTTTTAGAACGCATGGAGCAATATTTTAAGGCACAAAATACTGAGGCAAGTAGACAAACGGCTGTTTTATTATGCTCTTTGAGCGAGAATGTTTATAAAATTTTAAAAAACATGTGCCATCCAGAACTTCCAAAAGAAAAAACCTATTCCCAGTTGGAAGACATTTTAAGGCTGAGGTTCCAGAAAAGAGTTTCGAGGTTTAGAAAACGTATTATTTTCGACAAAATGTCTCAAGAAAACGGAGAAACAGTTTCCAAATGGTATGGCCGGGTCAGGGAGGCGGCGGCTGAATGCGATTTTGGTACCATGTTGGAGGAAAGAGTGAAGGACAAGTTTGTGACGGGGCTCAAGGCGGGACCGGTGCAGGAAAGGTTGTGTGAGGAGAGTGTTACCAAGGCGGTGACATATCTACTTGACATAGCATTGAATAAGGAAACGGTTTTGAAGGAGAACAACAATACAGTTTTTAAAGTGAATAAAAGTGTTAATAAAAGTTATTATAATGTTCCTAATAAAAATATAAAACCAAGTGAAGTGTCGGTATCTAAATTAAAATGCTTTCATTGTGGAAAGGCGGACCATAGTTTTTCAAAATGTAAATATAAGAACTATAAGTGTAAAATATGTAAAAAAGTAGGGCATTTAGCTGATATATGTAAAGAGAAGGCATCTACACATAATGTAGAACTCACAGAGTCAATTACTGATTCAGAAAGTGAAATAATTGAAATTTTTAATGTTGAAACAAATAAATAATTGTAAATTGTTAATTGTGAGTAAGGGTGTGAGAGCATTATTTGGCAGAGATTTAATCGATAAGTTTAAGATAAACTTTACAAACTATTTTTCTATTAATAACCTGGGGTTTGAAGATAAGTTAAGAAATATTTTAACCAAGTATGAAGAGATTTTTAGAGAAGAGTTAGGTGTTTTAAAAGGTGAACAAATAAAATTGGAGCTTATTAGTGATAATATTATGCCAATTTTTCATAAACCTAGGCCGGTACCTTTTGCTTTCAAGGAGAAAGTTGAACAGGAATTATTGAAGTTGGAAAGGCAAGGTGTCATTTCTAAAATTGAAAATTCTAAATGGGGTACACCGTTAGTACCAATTTTAAAGGAAAATGGTAATTTAAGGCTATGTGCTAATTATAAAATCACTATTAATAAGTATTTGAAAGATTTTAATCATCCTCTACCAAGGATTGAAGATATATTCACAGCTCTTCAAGGAGGTATTAAATTCACTAAATTAGATTTAAGAAATGCTTTTAACCAATTAGTTTTAGACAAGGAGTCTAGTGAATTGTTAGCATGGAGTACACCAAAGGGTATATATTCAATTAATAGATTGCCTTATGGCACCAAACCAGCAAGTGCCATTTTTCAGGCTAAAATGGAAAAAATTTTGCTTGGTGCTAAAGGTGTGGTCAATTTTATAGATGATGTTCTTGTTACAGGGCGTAGCGATGAGGAGCATTTATTAAATTTAGAGTTTGTCTTGGATAAATTTAAGAGAGCGGGTATTAGGTTAAATAAACAAAAGTGTTTATTTTTTCAAGAGAGGATCTTTTATTTGGGGCATATTATTACAAAACACGGATTGTCAAAAGACATGTCAAGGCTTTCAGCCATAACGGATGCTCCAGCACCAAAGAATGTGTCAGAGATACGATCTTGGGTGGGCATGATTAATTATTATTCTAAATTTGTTCCAAAATTGTCATTAAAATTAAAACCTATGTATAATTTATTACAAAAAAATATCCCTTTTACATGGACTAAAGAGTGTCAGGAAAATTTTGAAAATCTTAAAAAGGACATTATTTCTGATAATATTTTAATTCATTACAATAGAGACTTACCTTTGAGATTAAGCTGTGATGCATCTCAAAGCGGCATTGGAGCTGTATTAAGTCATATTTTACCGGACCAGTCAGAAAAACCTATAAGTTTTATTTCCAGGATTTATACTAAAGCGGAGAAAGGATACTCCATGATTCACAAAGAGGCATTAGCCATATATTGGGCAGTACAAAAATTATATCAGTATCTAGCGGGCAGAAAATTTGAACTAGTGTCAGATCATAAGCCTTTACAAGCTTTATTTGGGGAAAAGAAAAGTTTACCTCAAATGGCTGCAGGCAGACTACAGCGGTGGTCAATATTTTTATCAGGTTTTGACTATAATTTTATTCATATTAAAGGAAAAGATAATGTAAATGCTGATTGTATGTCCAGATTGCCTATTCAAACAACTGATGAGGACAATTCAAATGATTTTGACTATATTAATTTAGTGGAGCAAAATAATATTATTGATTTAAATTTAGTTAGATCAGAAACAAGAAAGGATTCTGTTTTATGCTCTATTTTTAACAACATAAGGTATGGTTTTCATGATAAATATTTAGATGATAATTTAAAACATTTTTATAATAGAAAGGATGAGTTATATATAGAAAATGGTATTATAATGTGGGGTTATAGAGTAGTAGTACCTACTAAGTTGCAAAAACAATTATTGGAAGAACTTCATTATACACATGAAGGTATTGTAAAAATGAAGAACAATGCAAGATCTTACTTTTGGTGGCCAAGGATTGACCAGTCTATAGAAAATTATGTTAAGAGTTGTGATATTTGCATGAGTTCACGGGCAGAGCCCAGTAAATCTAAAATAATTCCATGGCAAAAAACTTCATTTCCATATGAGCGAGTACATGCTGATTTTCTTGGACCAATTAATGGCAAACATATCTTAATAATTATTGATTCCTATACTAAATGGCCAGAGGCCTATATAATGAAGAGTTTAGAATCGTTATACACTATTGAAAAATTTAGAGAGTGTTTCAGTAGATTTGGATTACCAAAAATCTTAGTTACTGACAATGCTTCAACTTTTGTTTCTAAAGAATTTTCTACTTTCCTAGTTAAAAATGGTATCAGACATGAAACGTCACCACCATTTCACCCAGCAACAAATGGGTTTGCTGAAAATGCAGTTAAAAATTTAAAATTGTCTCTTTTAAAATGTTTAAAGGATGAAAAAAATAAAAATGCTTCCTTTGAAACATTGATGAATAGATATTTGTTTCACTACAGGAACTCTATTCATACTATTACTAATGAGTCACCAACAATGTTAATGTTTAAGCGAAAATTAAGAACAAGGCTAGATTTATTATTTAAAAAGGAAACAGTTGGAAATAAAGAGAAAGGAAGAATTTCAGAATTTAAAGAGGGGGAGTATGTATATTGTAGGGATTATAGGCATCCTAATAAGAAAAAGTTTACTAAGTGTATAATTGAAGAAGTCTTAGGTAAAAGAACTTATCTATGTAAAGTGTTAAATGAAGATTTAGTATGGAAACGTCATTTAGATCAGATTGTAAGCAGTATTCCTAATGAAAGTATTGTTATTACAGGTGAAGACAGGAATATTCAAGATAGGGATAATATTTATAATTATAAAGATGTGGAAAATGAAAAAAGTAATGTTCATGATTATAAAGATTTTATAATAGAAAAAGATATTGTTAATCGTCATAAAGAGGTTGAACTTAAAAATGATAATTGTATTGATAATAATAAAGATATTCTTAATAGGGAGAACCAACCTCAACCAGAAATTGTGAACCATGATTCAAATGGTAATGGTTCTATGATGGATCCACTCAGGAGATCAGCAAGAGTTAGAAGACCTCCTGAGCGTTTAAATTTATAGGGGGAGTATTTGTAGTGTATGTGGGTCTTTAAACCCTATAAGTCGACCCATGTTTAGGGGGCTTTATAAACGCCCTCTTTTGTGTAGCAAGCCAATATGGCGGACGCGTGATTTTAAACATTTGTATTTTATTTTATTAAACGTGAGTGAAACCAATTCTATTATTTTATTTAAACACGTTAGTCTCAGAATAGTCTTTATGACGAAGAGCTTTCGACTCTTCGTTCTTATCGTAGTGGACTTGGATAGCCTCTGAAAACAATTATTTTTATTAATTTAAAAACTGTCCAGCGCCATCTATTATCATAAAAAAGAACTATAAAGACAGTAGGGTCGTCAACACCCGAACGATTAATATACCGGGGTTGGGGATGGGGACATTCCCCAGCAGGATATCATAACCACCCGCTGGTAATTCAAGCACTTTTGGTGCTGGGCACCGTTACTGGTATAACAGCGCTCACGAACCCAGTGGTATTTTAAAACCAACTAGCGCCATCTCTCGGCGATTAGCAAAACCATAGTAAAATAGATATTTTACAAAACTTTACGCGTCGTCGTCTATGGTTGCGGCTTGTATTTATTTTAAGGTTTATTTCCAGCTTAACAAAACGGGGTGATTGAGATGCTGCTACTGCTGAGATCCTGCCGGGGAAAACGGGGAAATGTCCCCATCCCCAACCCAGGCCCATTAGTCATCTGGGCCTGGATGACCCTACTGTATTTCTGTTATACTTACTTGCTCTAATATCGATAAGAAAATCAACTACACCATCAATCTCCAAGTTCTCTTCCAGGGTAGCCCCAGCGAGCTTGTACTTGTGTCCCAAGTAACGAGATATGGCTGTGCTTTGAGCGTAAGATTTGCCGTCAATTTCTAAAATAGGAAGCTGGCCGAACACGGAATCTAAAATTTTAAACGTTAATCTAATAAAATTGCGCACAACTACACAGCAAATAAAATAAAATTAGCCTGGTAGCCACGGACTGCGAAGGTGATACTGAGAAATTCACATAGAGATGTGTAGACGCTAGACGAGATGAAGAACGATGTCTTTAGACCGTGTATCGAGACCGTCTCTAGACAGTCATAGACAAATTGCGCACCATGGTCTACTAGTTTATACAAGGCTCTACATATATCGCACGCTAAAGATGTGGAATGCTATTCCAGCCTGTGTGTGTCCGCATTCCTATAACCTGGAGTCCTTCAAACGAAGTGTGAAAATTGTTGACCTTGCATACCGCTTACCATCAGATGGACGCAGTGTCAAATGTCGTGCTCAATATGTTAAACAAAAAAACCCATTGATGAATCGATAAAGTTATTACCAGATTTCATAGATGGCCACTGATCATAAGGAACTCGGATATCCTCAAAGGTTTCTCCTCCATATGCAAACAACATTCGAGGTGCCTCGCCCAAAGCCTTGGCGGAGAAGTAGTGATATTTATACTGAGGCATTATGCTGAAAAAAATATAACATTATCACCATTATCAACGCTAACATTCTCATAATGAATCTATCCTAAATTGTAAGCATTGGTTCATGGTAATCTATACGGATACGGATTCGTCTTAACTGCGCCACCAAATTAAACCAGCTTGTAATTGGCGAACTGGCTTCCCTTGAGACCCGCGGACCCCATTATAGTATAAATACGAGAGGAACGAGGGCCGTCACTCTGTCGTTGCCGCTCGTTTTTCGATGTCGAGAAGGCGTTTGACAGAGTCTGGCACGAGCGACGCCCTCTTGTACAAACTTTTTGACACTGTCTCAACTCTCAGTCCCAACAATGACTGTAAGGATCCTGGCGTCGTTCCTAGAGAGACGACGTTTCCACTTTTCTGTGGAGGATCTCATATCTGTTGAAAAGCCCATTCTGGCTGGGGTTCCACAGGGCAGCTGTTTATCTCCCGAACTTTACGCGCTGTACACCAATGACATCCCAACCCTCTCTGAAGGGTAGGACAAGGGGGCGGATGTTATGCTCGCATTGTTTGCTTCTTCCTCAAGCCAATATGAAGCTGTTGACAAAATGCAGGACCTCCTGGATCTTCTTCCTGCGTGGTTGGACAAGTGGCGAATGTCTATCAAAGTCGGCAAAACTGCCGCATTGATGACTACCAAATGCCGACTACCTTCACTACTGCAGCTTCGGAGACAGACACATCGAGTAGACTCCGACGTCACATACCTTATTAACAGGACGGACGTCAACAATGGGTGAAATGGCCTGCCTTGCCGTCAATCACGTAAAGCCACTAAATAAAATTATTTTTTTATAATATTGTTATTTTTTATAGGCCATAAAGGCTACTGTGGTAATGTGGTGGTCGCCTATAATAGGTGCAGCATCTAACTTCAAGTTAACGTTAAGTACAAATAAGTGTGTGATGTTAGCACTGTTGGCTACCCTATTATAAATAAAGCCGGCCTAGCCATGTTACAGAGTGGTCTCCCGAGCGGCGTGGTTCGTGCGTAATTCCGTCATAGAGATCTGGAGATGCCTACTATTGAAGAATTGGTTGACGGCCTGACTAGACGTATGTTTTATTGGGCTGACAACGATCACTTCAAGCATCTCCAGAACATCGCTCAGTCTGGCTAACGGCCCCCCAACGGGAGATCACTTCCTAGAGAAGTGCTCCTGGAGGAGAGAAGTAACTAACCTAAGCCCGCTAGATTCACACGATCACTGTTACTAAAACGAAAAAGGGGGAATGTCCCCGTCCTCAACCCAGGCCCATTCACCATCTGGGCCTAGACAACCCCGATTGTTGTATTGAAATTTGTAAATAAGAGATGGGTACCTATATAAAGTCTTTCTTATTACCTATGTAAAAAGTATTATAATTACATAATAAAAAATAAAACTTACTTTTTTTAATCTATCACCGTGCTGTAATTAAAACTTTTAACTGGATTAAGGTAATGATACGGTCTTGTATTTATTCTAATATAATGATAGCATATGTTTATTAATCACGCATAAGATAAGCAAAATTAAAACTCACGCGATACTTAAGTAGGTATCGTTAATTCTCCTTTGAAGAATTGTATTATGTGGGTATGTATGTTTTCGATTGAGAATATTCTGCCTGAATTATTATACTTCAAGACTATTATTATAACAAGTAGATCAATAAATAATAGAAAAAAAATTTGAATGACTAAACCAAGATACATAATACAAGTGAACCGTATTATATTTTTTGTCCACAAAAAATAACAATCTTTGCCAAAAAATATAAAATAGAACATCTCTGCCTTTTGCCTTCCCATAAAGGAAAATTGTACAAAAATAATAATAAATTAAAACATCAAAAATATAAGGTAGTCCTAATCTTTCGCGCCATTTTGCTCGGACATGTGGAAAACCTCAAAAAATTAACTGCAACTTGTGCCCCATATTTAAAGACAAATTTTCTTATTTGCTATTTTTATTATTTTCTTGCTTTCTATAATTATTAAACAAACCAACACCACATTTGACTAATAATCACCACCAAAGATCAATTGGTCTTAGATCACCACAGTAAATTAATTTACAAAACAAAGACGCATAGCGCATTATTAGCGCCTCGTTGGCGCATAGTCGCATAAACAAGAAATAATAGGAGAGTTCTTCGCGCCATTTTGCGTGAACATGTCAAGTGCAAGTTTTTGTTTTGTAAATTAATTTACTGTGGATAAGTATTATTGGTCAAAAGTGGTGTTGTTTTGTTTAATAATGTGCTACAATGTGAATAATTATGAAAAACGATAAATTGGACTTTAAATATGGGGCACAAGTTGCAGTTTATTTTTTGCGGTTTTCCCTCGCTGTCAACTCCCATATTTTACCTGAACTGTTTAAACTATGGTGCCGCGAGTGACTCCAAGAAAAGCATCAAATTCTGCATCCATTCGGCATTCATCCATCGGGAGAAGAGAACCAAAAAAAAAAAACAAGAAATAATATATTCAAGGCTGTATGGGATGGATCCCTTTGCCTTCCCTATTAAATTTAAAAAAATTAAGCAAATCCGCTTTGAGATTGTTTACTTACAAATATTTTCGTAATTGCTAAAATATAATTAATTAGATTAGATTGTCTATTGGACGAATATAGTAATAGTTGATAAGATGAGCCGGCGTAGAAGTACGAGAGCAGAAGAAAGTGATTTTGACCTTTCTGATTCTGTAACAGAATGTGTTCGTTACATTTATTGCCGAGAATCCTCCAAAATCCCAATAAAGCGAGCAGATATACAAAAACATCTAGCCGCAGTCACGCATACACCATCGAATCTAGTTAACTCCGTGATAGCTTCGGCAAATACAGCACTCAAAATGGTAAGCCTGAAATCTAGTGGCGAGGCGTGAGTTTTCGCCGCCACCACCTGGACAAGATCAAAAATCAGCAGATTCGGAAGCAAGAGTCGTCTACCGAGAGCCGTGGTTAGTTCGTAATTCCGTCATCGCTCGAGATCTGGGGATGCCTACTATTAAGGAGTTACGTCGTCGGCCTGACTAGACGTATGTTCTCCTCCGAAATATCACCCAGTCTTGCGCACGGCACCCCAATGGGAGAACACTTTTTAAAGAAGCTCTCTGAAGGAAAGCTGCAGCAGTTAAACTCAGCCACCTGAGGTCATGAGCCACACATGCGCTGTAAAACTAGTTTGGGGTGCCCAACACCAATAGTGATGAATTGACGGCGGGTGGTCGCCTGCTAACATTCTGCTTTGCCGGCTCTCCACATTATTCTCATTGTCTATTTGCCCCTCATAAAAGATGTATGTGTTAGAAACATCTGTTGTAGCATTATATACAATACCTATTACAATTGTGGCTTTTTTTTTTTTTTTTTGCTGATGTTAAGTTTACCGTATAGAATGACACAGATATGTTTCCAGAAACATGACTACACTTTGATTTAGGCATAAAATACTTAACTTACTGAAATCCCTCCCCACTCTTCCAGCAGATATTCAGATTCCTTTTGTATCTGCAGCTCGCCAACTACCTTTAATAACCAGACAAGCTCCATCTCTCAGAATATTGTACACCTACTTTGCAGTTAAGTTTTCCCAATGGTTGGCTATGATAGAATGTCTTGCGGCATTAAAGCCCGCCTTTGTCTTTGTACATTGAAGTGTTAAATAAATAAATAAATATTTAAAGACTTTTACACTTTGTACTTGAATATGTATTTATTTTTTATGTATGTATATATATAATATGTATATTTACTTGTATTATATTTAATTAGTATGTATTTATATTTAATTATTCTCATTATTCTAGATCACAAAAGTATTTCAACACCCGCTTATAATGGTTCCCCATTCACAAAGGTTAGTTGGTAGAAAATGCATTAGTAACATTAAGTTTGCCTTTGTAAGCATACTATTTTTGGTTCTGTATAGAGAATACATTCAGGATCTCAGGACCCTGGCCGTTTTCTGGCCCCAAAAATCCTTGGACTGTACTTGGTTAATCTCGGGGTAAACCAGAAACTTGTAGAACCTGAGTGAGCATTTTCAGCTGCTGCTTATGTTAGCAATGAACTACGAAGCAGGCCCTGAAGTCAAACATCAGATGCTTTAATATTTCTGAGATTGTATACATATGTGCATTAAAAAAAAACTACCAAGAATAAACCTTTTATTTTATATAGTTTAGATGTGCAAAATATTTAAAATATCATCATGACAGTTCTAATAATAAAGAACTTGATTGATTCGAAACATACAAATTTTAATTTAACTTACAGCCATTTTCTCTAAGGTATTTTTGGTACTTAATTATTACTTAAGTAAAAACAAACTTGTTAATTTTTACTAAGTAATAATTAAGTTGCTAAAATACATTCGAGAAACTGGCTGTTAATTGCACAGTTATGTATAGTTAAAATAACATTAGTCTTAGAAATTGGCAAGTAGTTTAGGCATGAAGGCAAATCATACAGACACATATTGTGGTCAGATGGTGACCTATATCCGTGTCAGGGTTCCAAGGTACAATTCTGCTAAATTTTATCAGAATCAGTTTGGTATTATAGGTGTAAAGACAAGATAAACATTCATAGACACTTGCTATGTATGTACAAACCGTCTTTTACTTTATTTAATTTAAATACAAACCAAATTGTTTATTAATAATAAATAAATAATTATTACTAGAATTACACAATACAATAATTACAGGCATTTGTGAGAGGTCATTATTTAAATTATTTTTAATGATTCTCCTCCTGTTAGTGGAAGGCTAAGCAGCAAAGTGGTCCAAAAAGGGTAACTCAGATTACTCTTTGGATCACTTTTTTACTAATTTACTTTCAACTACTGTTAAATATAGCCAACAAATAATATTTAATTATTGCAGGTGTATAACTACAAGTTAGTGCAGGTGGCCTCAAAGGCAGGTATCCAGTACATTGTGGTATCAGACAGAGAGTTCCCGCATGCCGTTCCCTCTCCGGCCGCCGACCCACAGCACAGGAAACTACTGGTAGCTGCTCTAACACACATCTTCATGACCGGAGGACCAGTTACTGAAGGTAGATATAGTGCCATCCCAAATTGGGCCTCAGATCTGCCCTCAATACATTTATGACATGAGCTTTCAAGACTGCATTTGCAGAATCTTACAGCATTTGGTTGGGTAAAGATAGAGGCAGAATGGTGGATGGTGAGCGTCTTAATGCATCTATAAAGTTGACGAGCCTTTTTAAACCAGTCCATATTTGGTTGCAAGCCCAACACCCGTTCTTCATTATTCTTAGAAATTTCCTCAATATATCTGCAGAATTTTTTTACAGCGCTCCTTTTATCTGCCGGTAACTATACAGTTGATTGAATTTATTTCCTACCATGTAACCCTGTATATTTCAACCTATCTAAACACATGCTTGATGTATTTCAGATGATATGTTCAATTTCCTTCAGGAGGCCGGTCTACTGGAGGAAAGGGACCATGCCACTAGGAAACTACTCACCAACACATTTACCAGGCAGTTGTACCTCACCTACACTAAGGTAAGAGAAGAAGACAAAAGACCAGGTTTTTTAGGTTTTTCTCATGGTTATATATTAATTGCCGCATCTGGAAAATAGACAGATCGGTTAGCAAATATAACAATTATTAGCTCACAGAAGAAATACTTAGGAATGGATTTAAGACTCAGCTTTACGCAGTGGAAGTTGGTGTGAGAGGGGGGGTTCCACAAAAATCTTTGCACCACTTGCTTACAGAATTGGGCCTAACCAAATCTGCCGTCAATACATTTATGAAAAGAGCTTCCAAGAGGGCATTAACAGAGTCATACAGTATTTCGTTGGTAAGGGAGAGTAGCAGAAAGATGGATGGTGAGCGTCTTGTTACTCTTATAGTCAGTTGCAAGCCCGGGTCACCATTCTTCTCCTCTCATAGACCCGGCACTCGCACGCTCTAGAATGCTTAGAAATTTAAAATTTCTTCCCTACTAGCGCCAACTGGTTTATTCCAGTTTTAGTGATTGCCTATATGATAGCCCACCTCGATCCTTAGCGCCGCATCAGACTGGAAAATTCTCATGGATACATTTGAACACCATTATAGGATCCCAGATGAACTAGCTGTATCAGCCTATAGGCCAGACATCTTAGTGTTTTCTCGGAACTTGAAAAAAGTTATCCTTATTAAACTTACCGTTCCGTGGGAATGAAATATTCCAAAAGACCACAACATGAAGTCGAATAAATATTATGATCTCACCACCGAAGACATGATCAGGAACGGGTTTAAGACTCAGCTTTACGCAGTGGAAGTTGGTGCGAGAGGAGTTCCAGCAAAATCTTTGCATCACTTACTGAAAGAATTGGGCCTAAGCAGGTCTGCCGTCAATACATTTATGGAACAAGCTTCCAAGACAGCATTAACGGAATCATACAGTATTTGGTTGGTAAGGGAGAGAAGCAGAAAGATGGATGGTGAGCTTCTTGTTGCTCTTATAGTCGGTTGCAAGCCCGACCATTCTTCTCCTCTCATAGACCCGGCACTCACACGCTCTAGAATGTTTAGAAATTTGAAATTTCTTCCCTACTAGAGCCAACTGGTTTATTTCGGTTTTAGTGATTGCCTATATTACACTACTACAAACGAAAAACGTCTCCAAGCTGATTTATTATGTATTCTTATTTTTATGTATTCTGGTAAATTTGAATTTTGAAGTACTTATAAATAAAATAAATATTTATTGTATGTTCTAGAGAGACGAGGGAGAAACGGGACGGTCTGTGTTTGAATGGGGACAGAGAGCCATGGAGGAGGTGCCCAAGATGTTTCTACTCAAGAAAGTTGCAGAGGTGCGTACATAGACTAAATCCTTGCTTATGGCTTAGTTCACAGAAAGTATGGGTTATGCAGCCAGTTAAGAGAACTAAGCCACTAAGGAAGCATTGAATGACACAGAAGGATATTGTTCATCACTTTTTTTTTGTTTTAAATTCTAGTACGACATGTGACCTTGGTCCATGAATGTTAGCAACTTTAATCAAACACTAATATGACTGACATCAGTCTCTAACACTATGCCGGCTTGACTGGGCATGACCGCAATTCGAGTACACTTTACTGGGTTTATCGGCACGAACGGTGGATACTTTCCCGTCCCGGCAGACTGGGGAAATTAACACCCTCAGTCCGCCTACCACCTATTTAAACAAATTACACCAAGTTACATCACCAATGTCTTTAATAAATGAGATAGAATTTGAAACAGTGGCCACGTGATGAGACAGAATGCATAGAAGCCGCGCGAGTTACGGTTCAATAGCTTACTACTTATTTGATACACTTAAATAGTGTGTCAGTTAGACGTAGTTTCCTAGTTCCATGCGTAGTGTTTTCGTACCATATCTTTTATACATAAAAGGTACACCAATGACAACAGATTTTTCTTACATACTTAGAATATTATATACACGAAGTACACTCACACACACGAAGTACGTGAGGCAAGTAAAAGCATCCCGAACCAGTCTAAAGGAAATCATAGTGTTAAAAGCTCCCGGGAATAGTACATATTGGTGGAAATGAAACCATCAACTGCCTCCGTGGTCTAGCGTTTAAGTTCGTGGATTTAGACTCGGAGGTACCGGGTTCCATTTCTGGTTGGGACACAATAATATTTATTAATTTAAATAAATTGTCATTATTGGTCTATAGTAAAGTTGACTAAATGTGAATCAGCTTCTTTATTTTCTAGTTTTGTGTGGTCCCGACTAATTTTATATGTGCCAATAATAAATGTTTGATTCTTTGTCGGGGATTACACCAAGTACTAAATATGAGGGAAGACATTGTAATGTTTGTTTCAGGCCATGAAACAACCAGCCGATCATTGGTGTGAGCAATACAGGGAAGCTAATGCAAATGCTGAATCCTAATCATATTATCTAAGTTCAGGGATTTATCATAAATATTGGAATATATAGATACGTAGCGGGATTCTGTTTCTTTAACTGCTAGTCTTTTTTCTTTGAGTTAAACGATTTTGCATCTCTCTCGCTCTCACTCTCCGATTTTTCGAAGTCAGAATGCACTTTTGAGAAATATAGTCTATCAACTTCATTACAGGCCCTAGAACACAACGTCATAGACCTCCACTGCTGGAAATGGGCCTTCCAGAACATATATATGGAGAATTTGGACGGTAACCCTATCTCCCCTGACAGTCATTTCCCAGTGACAGTGTCGGGGCCCCTAGCACAAACAACACACCAGAGGTTCTCCTCCACCAGAACCATTGGTCTGTAGGTGGAACCTAGCCGACGGTGCTTTCAGCTCCTCGACAGCCAAACCCAGTTACTGCCGGGCTCCTCTACTCTGAAAACTTCCCGAGTTGACGTTGGGGATCTTCAAAGGTCCGCTAAACCTCTGTGTACACTGGCGATCTGTAGCTGGGGCAAGGCGGGCGGTGCTCCTCGTTGCCAACTCCTAGTGGTCAGCAGGGCTCTCGACGTACTTGGAAGACTCAGGGACAAGCACGTCGGGGTGCTCATTCGCCCTGCGCCCTGGGCATCGGAGCAACTCTTCTACGCACAAGCCGAGCTGCCTGGGTTCAACTTGATTAGGTGTGCTCGTGTACCGACGGCCCTTATTGTATAAAATTTCGGGCGGTCAGCACTCCTCGCTCTTCAGCAGCCAGATTGGAACTAAGCCGCCAAAGAATCCCGACGCCCCTTGGACCGGGTTCCACTCATTCGCCGAACTATCAACGGCATCGGTTCTGGCTCACTGCCTCTTACAGGATCTCTTGATCTTGAGCACATGGGAGTGGTGATATTCAAGAAGCCGTCCACCACACATCAAATCTTAAAACTACTGTAATATAATATTACATTAAGTCATTGGTTAATTTATTTAGGGGCCAGTAACATCCTTTCAGTTTCATCATAGTTTACTTTTGATAAATATTGCTTAATAGTATGTTTGGCCTCACGGAACAGCATTAGCTAGATCCTTTTTAAAAACATCTAGTATCTTATTGTAAATAAAAGGAAAAGCAAAATTATCATAGATTTGTTTAATGGGGTATCACTAACTTTTTATCTCGATAGGTGGCGCATGATAGATGGTACCTAATATAACTGTCAGTTGCATAGAAAATTTGTATTTTTATAAGTTGAAATACATTTTTCTTTTATAAAAATGTAAAACTACAAATAAATTTAAAAAATGATCAGTCATAGGTGTAAACAAGGTACCAGTGCCGCTAGCGACATCTACAAAAAGCTTTGCCTGGTACACCCCATTAAAATAGAGAAAAATAGTTATAAATATTTTTCCTATATTTCTCTGTCTATAATTAGGTATATGAAAGTAAAAATAGTGTAAATTTATATCCCATAAAGTTAAAATAGACTTCGTTTCTCAAAAGTACACTGACATATAATAATATTTTAAAATGTTTTATTATGCGAGGTAAAGGGGTGTAATAAACCACCTTAGAAATAAAAAGCAAACATTAGATTATTAACATAGTGTATTTCATTTCAAAATATATTAATATCAACCCTAATAGCACTGGACATTGACCCTATAGTTACACTTGTGCTTAGAAAAACAGAATCCCGCTGATAACCCTCCGAATTGTAGATTAACACTATATTACGTAGAATTTTATGTGCATCCTTTATGTAAGACTATTAAAGTGACATTCCATACTAAAAGCGTTTTATTTAATTCTTTTCCTTCGCTTGTAGCGATATCACCCAAACACGTTGACAGGAATATGGGAGTTCACAGCGCGGGAAAATCGCAAAATAAAGTGCAACTTCTGCCCCATATCCCTATAGGATAAAATTTATCGTTTTCCATAATTGTTTAAATTGTAGCACATTATTAAACAAAATAACACCACTTTTAAATAACAATATCTACAGTAATTATAAAAGACATCGACGAGCTTGCCACTTGTCATGATTGGCCTATAGTAAAGTTGCCTAAATGTGAATCCGCTAATTTATAAGCGTGGTTTCTGACCACCCCGTAGCGTAGCTTAGTAGTTAGTACATATTACTATATAATTTGTGCTTCTAAGCAATATGTTGCGTGTGTCGACACCCTCGCCGCGTCGCATCTTAGGGGTACAGCGCATAAAGCAGGAGCCGCGGCAGAAAATTCGGAGTCCAGCAAGCGGCGCATGTATGTACAAGATCAGCCTTAAAGTCTCCGCACAGCCTTTGAAATTAATAGCTTCGATCAACTTTTTTCTCAAATTATTTACAGTTGGGAGTTCTTTGAGCGTCAACTGAAAATTGTATATCATATTACGAATAAGACAGTAGTCGAAATCATCAAGTCCCACCCGAAATCTACTTTTAGGTTTTCCTTTTTTCGGTGAGGAAAATTTCATTGATTGATTCTGTTTTTTTTCGTTTAAGATATTACTCAAAGTTCGTCGTGAAATTCCTGTAGCTTTTGTAACACGGTCCTGAATTTTTTTAAAATAACCATCATGGTCTCTTTTGAAAACATTGGCTTCATTTAAGAAATAAAGGTACACATTAAATACCATTTGTCGTGCTTGTGACTTAAGCGGCTTTCCACGTTTAAATTTATCCATTCTAGAAGAATTCGTCTGAAAGAAAATGGTATGGGCAGAGTTAGGCATATTTTTATTTATTTGTTGTATTATTGCATTATGTACTTGTACGAGAAGCAGGGAAACAAAACCCTTCAGTCCCGACTTCCCGTACTCGATGCGAATGGCGCACCGCTAAAATTATGATATCTAACTTACGTGTGTGGCTGCTTCCGCGACGAGTTCCCCGGGTACCCAGGGGATCCAAATGTTCGTTCTCCAAGCCACAATACACACGCATATGAAATATAAACAACTCACAAATCGATTAAACTTAGACGACAACAAAGTTTTACGTCGTAACAATTCTAGTTTTTGCAAGACATTTTGTCAATTCAATCTTTTTTACCAATCTGTCGTCTTGACAAGACTTTTTCTTTTTGGTACACAAAACAGTCGTCCACTGACCTGTACACACTGACTCGACAAGAAGTGCCCTTAGGCATCAATATCGAACAGTACTAGTATACTTTATAATATTATTTATTCCTATATCTATTTGTTTATTTATGCAACGAAAGATACACCTTTCTATTAAATTTATATAACCCTAAATCTGATTTTTTAAATGTTTTTTCTAGTAAAAGAGTGAGAGAGAGTGACTGTGGGATAAAGATGAGTGATCTAGTGGTGAACTGCCTGCTTTATGCAGATGATGCTGTTCTTATGGCATTGTCCGAACAACAACTACAATCACTAGTCACAAGAATGAAGGAGGGATGTGCAGAAAAAGGACTCCGTTTGAATGCGAGAAAAACCAAGGTACTAGTGTTTGAAAGAAGAAGGATGACAACCGTGACGATAAAGATTGATGATGAAACTCTAGAACAAGTAAATGAAATTATATATCTGGGCAGTGTTTTCACTGCGGATGGGAAGTACGATAGGGACGTTGAAAGAAGAGTGAACGCGGGAAATAGTGTTAACGGTGCCCTGGGGTCACTGATCGGCAGTCGAAATGTCAGTGACAAAGCTCGGCTCGCCATACACAATGCCATGTTGGTACCAACACTGATGTATGGAAGCGAAACGTGGATATGTCAGAATACGCATGAGAGTAGGGTTAATGCAGTAGAAATGCGGTCGTTGCGCGGATATGTGGCGTCACTTTGGCGGACCGCATACGTAACGTCGAAATACGGAAAAGGGTTGGTATGAAGGAAAGCATAGGGACAAAAATAAGGAAAAGCATGCTACGATGGTTCGGGCATGTTGAAAGGATGAGCGATGAAAGATTGACGAACCAGATATATAATGCGAAAGTTGTGGGTAAAAGAGGCCCTGGCAGACCGAGACTCACATATCACGATCAAATAAATAAAACACTGACTGAAGGTGCATTAAAAAGTCTTCGTAACCAAAGGGCATGTATGAAGAGGTTAATGAATGTCGACGAAGCGAAAGAGGTATGTCGTGATCGTGTCAAATGGCGCTCAATTGTCTCTGCCTACCCCGCAAGGGATCTGGCGTGAAGATATGTCGTTGTTGTTGTTGTTTTTCTAGTACTTAATATGTATTTAATGTAGGTATTTTTAATTTTTTAATATTAAAAAAACGTGAAAAATGTTAGTACGTTTTCCTATTTTACAAAATAAACTATTTAAAGTTGAATAAGATAATTAAAGTTGAAATTAAATTCACCTTTGAAAACAAAACCAAGAACGGTGTGTAATATCAGCTCTATATAATTCCACTCAGAGAGAACACATGCAGTCACCGACCGCCCGAATTGTTTTCGATTGTGTACACATGATATTGACTTCTATTTCTTTCGAACAAGGTGCAAAATGCAAGTGCAATGTTTAGGCTCTTACGATTCAATGATTCGGGTGTTTCCGGGAATACGACAATTAGCGAAGATCTGTATGTGCATTATTAATTTGGGAATACTGTAAGTATATTAAAAGATTACATATTTGTGCCGTTTGCTGTAGAAACTCTGGGCCCATGGAGTCCATGCGCAAAAAAGTTTTAAAAGACAACACCGCGTCTTGTCGTCTCCTCCGGTGACAAAAGTGCTGGCTCTTTCTTCGCCCAGAGAATTAGTATTGCAATTCAGCGGGGAAATGCAGCCAGTGTTCTTGCCACCATTCCACGGGGACGGGACTTATATCCCTATCATTAATATTACTTTTATTTTATATGTTGTAAATATTTTTTTCGAATAAATGTTAAAAATTTATAACATAAACTAGCTTCCGTGTTTGACACGTTCAACGCTTTTTTCACAGAATTTTGCTTACAAAATGTTTTTAAAAAACCGTAGACAAAGTTAAAAAACGAACACATGAAAGAAATAAACAGCTTTCGGAACGGAAAAATAAACATCTGATATACGTCAAACCGCCCTGCGTTAATAATGAACACCAAACACTACCGTCGTTGTCTTTTATTATACATTGCGTTTTTTTATAAAACTAGGAATATTTTTTACAAAATAACGCGCAGTGTTCAATATAATACATAACTTGGCTATAACGCAGAGTAATAGAACAGCTATCCGTATTATTTCGTATTGTACGCGTAAAATTCAGTGTCAAATTCCATTCACGGGGTTATCTACGTTTTCAACACGTCTCGTTTTTATACGCGGATATGATAAATTATTATTAGGAATTTCTCAGTTTTTTTAAGAACTCGCACTGTGTTAGACGCCGAATTTAACTAGAATGACGCAAACTAATGCTGACGCGCCTAAAGAGCGCTATATTCCTAATGGATTAAAATTCGCTTTTGGCGGCCTCGCTGGGTATGTTTATTAATTATAATTCATAGATGAACTTGCCCTTCAACCTAAGAAATATTATATTATTTCTTGGATTCAAAATTCAACATCTAACCGACAAAATTTCAGAAGGGCAAGGTTTTATTTAATCATATTTTGTTTTTGTATTATAGGTATGAAGTTAATACTTTCACAAAGTTTTTGGCGTGTACAAATGCTGTTGAAGGCCTTATAAATTCAAGTTTTAAAACAGTTAAAAGTTTTATACTAGCAGAAGTCGTGGCCTTGGACAAAATTATCAATGGAGTGTAAATTTGTTTAATGAGTTCCAATTGGAATTGTAAATATCATGATGGATATTATGAGAATACTCTAATTGTTGTTTTATAACATCTAGGTGGTAAATAAGTTATTGGATAACTACTTATTTAGCTATTCAATAAAACATGGACTTATTTATTTAAGGACAACCAGTGGTCGGTTACATTTTTACTTGCTTAAAAAGTAGGACATTGCATCGACGATAAATCAACTTTAGGTGCCAAAACATGCACAAAATACAAGTGGTAGGTAATAATGGATAATTAAAATTTAATTTAATCAAAGTTTAAACAATTAAAAAGCTTGATGAAAAATATGAAACAAAACAAAACATGAGTAAAAACAAAAAATAAAATATTGTACTTAGTCTAATTTAATATTAATAGGAACAAGTTATCTTAATCTTAACATTTATCTTAAATTTTGAAAGCAGATTTTTAAACATCTATTTCTTGACCAATCTCTTTATATTTTTTTGATAATCTGTTTAATAATTTTATCAACTAAAAAGCTTCTAGTTATCATAATGTATAAACCAATTACAATAAAATTTGGTTATTAAATATGTTATTTTGAACAGGCACAGGTGAGGATATCTAATCAGAACATGTGAGCCCAAATCTGTCTAATGAATTATCTATTTATTTTGGGATTGTGATGTCCAGGAATTTTCTGCACTTATTCTCTAAGAGACCGTTGTGTATGACCTTACCTTAGCTACTGACATTTTCTTGCTGACAAGAGTTTTCGCAGTGTGGAGTAACTTCAACCTGAGTGTGGCCACACTGGAGTATTCCTTTGAGCATATGTGCTGCTTTCCCCTCCTTTGCATCCTATCCACATCCACATATCCATGATGGGAAAAAAATAATGATATGATGATCAATCACTCATGTAGGTTGTAATCTCAGTTTTAGTACCTACTACTGAAGAAGAAAATGTCTTTATTAAAAAGATAAATTAAACTCAAGAATACTTTTTGATTTTTAATTCAAGTATATTTAACCTGATAAAATAACTGGTTAAATTTTAATTAGTGCTTATCATACTGTTATCTTAACAACTCCACACCTGCTTACCTTAATGTTAACTAGCAGATAATAAGCATTAACACAATATTTCATTATATCCAGTCAGCATGTTATTTTTGTATTCATGCACCCACACACTCTATTCTCACTATTCCAAAGGTTAGCTGTCAGTAAATGCTTAGCCATTAATTTAAATATATTAATAATAAAAATGGAAAAAATATTTATGTGTGTCATTTCTTGAGTCTGGTAACCCTAGAGGCATTTATTTATTTATTTCATCCAAAATACAATCTACCCTGTTTGTAACAGCATTCTAATAAATAAAAAGTTAATAAAATAATTTCAGTTTGTGAGCACTGCCTTTTGGAAAATAATTATGTGTTCCAGAAGGCAGTTTCCCGATTTTTACACAATAAAACTATACTTGTATAAGTATTATATATAACATATTATATCCAAATACGGCAAAACTTTGCCAAGAATCGGTAAATATTGAAACAAAAAGTGAACAAATTTCAATTTTATATGGCAATGTACCAACTGAAAGCTGACCTTCAAAATAAAACTGATATATTCACGCAAATTTTAATATTAATCGTTACAATTACAGATACTTCATTTTGTTGCAACTAGGCCTTAAAATTCATTGATTAACCATCCATTTTCAGTTAGCAACGTATCAGCAATTGTATAAACTAAAAATAACATTCTCTTTTTTCTGTCTGTGATTGATATTTATATAGATTCACGTGATCCAATAACCCAATGACGTCATCGAATAACTAAACATACTCGCCTTCATAACACTGATTTTTCTTGTACATATGAGTATACTAGCAATATCTTAGCAACCAAGTTCATATTACGTTTGATTCTCGTTCCAGTTATAAGCCGCATCATTCCACCAACCGTTTGTTACGTCATTCCACCTACCACCAACAAATGTAGCTATGTTACATTTTTTGGCTCCGTTAGCTTCGATTTTGGATATTTTTATGACATTGACAAGTAAAAATGCAAAACAACCAAACTACACTGTTTAATAGATTTGACATTTCTTCCTTTGTCTAAAAGTAAATCAGGTCCTTTGCGGGATAGGCAGAGACAATTGAGCGCCATTTGTCGAGATTCATCAACATCTTCATACATGCTCTTTTGTTTCGATGGCTTTTTAATGCACCTTCAGCTATTGTTTTATTTATTTGGTCGTGATAGGTGAGTCTTGGTCTGCCAGAGCCTCTTTTACCCAAAAATGTTAAATCATCGAATCATCGTGAAAGGCCAATTAAAATCTTTCTAACTTTCTTGTTGATTTAAATGACATCGAAAGTCATTAAGAAATATTGCACACAATGCAAATTTTTAAATTGCCGCCAAATCGACAAATGAATGAAATACATACGCAATGATATCGCTTAAGAGTTCCATTAATATAATTTAAACTTATTTTTTTATTATATTGTTTACAAGTGGCCAGTTCTAAAAACTTAAGTTTGACCCTTGTACCAGCCCCGCGCAGTATGATAACCAACTTCATAGAGCCCGTAGACAGGTCTCGCATCTTCTTGTGGTCATAAAAGTACCCATCAGGTACTGTGAGTACCTTCAGAGGAGTACGAGAAGCTTCAGTGGACGGCCCCGTGGTCCCTGCTGGTGGTGGTACAGAGGGAGTAGGTGCTGCGCGGGGTCCTGGAACATCGTTGGTACTGCTTGAAGCAAATCCATAAATGTATTTTTGGTACACAATACTGAGCGGCCAGATTTCCTTGTTTAGAATCCTAAAGGCCTTGAATCCCAGTGGGAAGGTAACACGTCGTCGATAGCAGCGACAGTGTCGATTTCCCCTCGTTCCCGTAAGCGCCCGAGAACATATTGCGATGACATGACCTTACGCGACATATCATGACCTGACATATCATGATGACATGATCTTACGCGACATGTTCGGGAGGCGCAATTCCATGATTATTACGTTTTGGCCTCCTTTTTCGTTTCTCCACTGTCACAAACCCTTCTGAATCAATTTTCTTTCCGATTGTGACGCAGTGCAGACTGAAGTACAAGTTGACGTATATGACAAGTCTCCGGCAAGTAGTGTTGGCCCAAAGCAAGACCAAGACTGGCCAGATCTGGTCTAAATAAAAAGATTGGCCACAGGCAAGATCTTGTAAAGCGCGTGGCACATCTAGTAGAGGCACGCGCGTCGTCGTCTTACAAAATAATTGGTTACGAGTATTAGGTTCAAGTAATGTCGTTAAGAAATTATCGTCTATTTAATCAATACTCGGCCCTGAAGAGCAAACATGAATAATGATATGTTATTACTATCTCTCTGCAAATAACTCACAGTAAAATTGATTACATTTCACATAATAAAAGATTACGTTTATCTCTAGTAGGTATTGGGAATCGCAGCAATTCAAATCTTATAACAAATTCTCAAGAACTTAATGCCTCTCATACTTCAATTACACTTTTTACAAAGATGTTTATAATCACAATATAGTTATCATCCTAGAAAAAATATATAATGCGAAAGTTTGGGTAAAATGGCCATGGCAGACCAAGACTCACCTATCACGAGCAAATTAATAAAACACTAACTGAAGGTGCAGTAAAGAGCCTACGAATCAAAAGGGCATGTATGAAAAGGTTACGACGTATGACGAAGCAAAATGGGTAGGTATGTATAGATCGTGACAAATGGCGCTCAATTGTCTTTGTCTACCCCGCAAGGGAAGCTGCGCCACAACTTCTTATCAAACAATGTTTGAAGACAAAAGTTTTCAACCAGTGCGTTCTTGTACCTACTGATGTACAGAGCAGAAACGTAGACACTGACATTGGGTCTTGTACACGAAATTTAAAGTCGCTTAGCGTGCTATGAAGAGAGTATGATTCTCTAATAGATGAAGTCCGAAACGTAGAAATCAGTCAGAGAACCAAAGTTATATATATAGCCTGCAAAATTAGTAAGCTGAAGTGGCAATGGGTCGGACACGTTTGTTGCAGAACCGATGAACAAAGGAGTAGACGGGTTCTGAAGTGAAGAGTACGCAGGGAATTGACGCAGAGTGGGGGCTGGATAAGGGTGACAGAGGATCGTGTGAAGTGGTGAGCCTTGGGGAAGGCCTATATCCAGCAGTGGAGAGACCTAGGTTCATGATGATTCAGTAAGAGATTACGTTCCTGATCATTTCTTCTATGAGATCACAATATTTGCTTGACTTCATGTCGTGGTCTTTTGGAATATTTCATTTCTACGGAACAGTAAGTTTAATAAGAATAACTTGAGGTTATGTCAAATAACAATGATATTTTCGTTCCAGCATGGCTGCAACTTGCGTGGTGCAGCCGCTAGACCTGATTAAGACTCGGATGCAATTGAGTGGGGGAGGCAGGTCATCATTTACTGTGGCCAGTGAAATCGTGGCTCGGGAGGGATTCTTCAACCTATACACTGGTCTGTCTGCTGGCCTTCTAAGACAAGCCACATACACCACCACCAGGCTGGGCGTCTATAACTACCTATTTGATGCTTACAAAGAGTGAGTACGAGTCTGAAAACTAAGGCTCTGGATCAGAGTTCAATCATACATCATTTATTTGTTGCAATAAACGCTATTATTATTATTATTAAAACTTATTATTATTAAAATTATTATTATTGAAACTTATTATTATTATTGGTAATAGGTGGTAGGCGGACTGATAGTGGTAATTTGCCCAGCCTGCCGGGGCGGGGAAGTATCCACCGTTCGTGCCGATAGACCCAGTAAAATGTATCCACACGTTTCGGGATCAGACTCGAATTGCCGTCATGCCCAGTCAAGCCGGCATAGTGTTAGGGACAGATGTCAGTCATGAGTGTCTGATTCCAGTTGCTAACAATTATGGACCTCGCGCGCCACTTACCATCATATATAATATTGTTCACATGTGGCCAGTTCTAAAAACTTTCAATTTGATCCTTGTATGTGGTTGTGGTTGACGTACAAAATAACTATAGGAGGTACAATCAACCAACCATAAATCAATATATCCAATTTAGCAAATTAGCCTTTACATTACAAAGGAATAACAATCAGCTGTATACCCAGGTTTGTGGTCGTTTGACATTTGACACATTGTTATCGCTGTACCAATATGATGCAAGTGTTTACATTCACTTATCTATAATGGGCCACGAAAATATTGCCATGCTTGCTTATAGAGATTTGGATAAAACAATGTTTTAAATACCTAATCGATTATACTAAAGTAAAATCACGACCGTATGCCTTCCGGGGTGGTCAGAAACCACAGACTCGCAAGACTCTTGCTCTGACTGAAATAATACGTTTCCAATTGTACTTGTAAAACTAGTGTATGTCCGCAAACTACTGCATCCGTATTTTATTAGCGCATACGTTAATTTGATTGACAAATAGTGGATTCTCCTATTTACACTGTATTTACAACAGACACAAAAAATTCGGGAGTCAAAGCATGTTAAAATTGTATACAAAGTATTGTTCAATTTACTATCATCATCATGACCGTTTCCCTTTCGGGGTGGTCAGAAATCAAGCTTATAAAGAAGCGGATTCACATTTAGCCAACTTTACTATAAGCCAATCATGACAAGTGGCAAGCTCGTCGATGTCTCCAGCGTACCAAACTCGAGAAATATCACAAATAAATAAATATTAATAAATATTATTTAAATGATTTGCTTTGCTTTTAAGTCGAAAAAGGCATTAAAATAGTGGAATACGTGTGTTCGGTTATCTATCGATAAAAGTTGGGCTAAAAGTAACAGTAATAATAATAAACTTTATTGTTTTAAAAAAACTACAATTTATGTACATTTGGAACAGTTAAATTGATAAATCTGATATCTTGATTTAGACTCGGAGGTACCGAGTTCGATTCCTGGTCGGGACACATAATACATTTAATTAATATTTAATTTATTTGTGATATTTCTCGAGTTTTTCTTACGCCGCGCTGAAGACACCGACGAGCTTGCCACTTGTCATGATTGGCCTATAGTAAAGTTGGCTAAATGTGAATCCACTTATTTTTAAGCATGGTTTCTGACCACCCCGAAAGGGAAACGGTCGTGATGATACTTTACTTTACTAATAAATATTATTGTGTCATTGGGATTCTATCATATATCGCTTGCGCTTGGACTGCTGGTCTGATTTGGAATAGTTATAGATCTTGTTGACCAACATATATTTAAAAATGTAAACAAAGGTGAGAAGACAAATTTCTTTGCATGAATTCACCGTGCGGTTGCCGGGTCTATTGTGTGTGGGAAACAGAGATGTGAAGAAGTGTATATAACCCAATATAGGCTAACAAGAGTCTCGCAACTCTTTTTTCCTTTTTTTGCTAAAAAGTGTTTTTTTTTTTCAATGGTAACTGCAATAGAAATATCTCAAAAACTGTTTTGATGTGGATCCAACGTTTCTTTTCTCTTTGATAAAGTTATTCGTATTGATGAATATAACATAATGTAAAGCGTTATAGGAGTATATATTAATTTATTTATTTACATACACGCAAACCTAACATAACAGCCTAAGCCAATTCGTTAGTAAGTGTTCTTCACATATGGTTAATACGTTTATATGTTTATATATTTTATCGCCATAGGATCCTATCGGAACACTCGGTTAAGTCAATTTTTCTAAATAACAATGCTAAACAATATACAAAAATACCTAATGTAATGTAGAGAGTTGCAAGACCAGTACTTGGGTTGGGCTTGGGCAACACTAGATGGCCGAAACTGCAGCGTAGCGATATCGAAGGATCACTTGTGGTTCCAGAAAGAACGGCGGCCATGCTCCAGGGTTTGGGGTGAAGACGTTGCTTGGAGTCGCTGCTGGATCTATCGGGGCATTCGTGGGAACCCCCGCAGAGGTGGCTCTCATCAGGATGACGGCTGACGGAAGATTGCCCCTAGAGCAGAGAAGGAATTACAAGAATGTGGCCGATGCTTTATTAAGGTAAGGCATTCGAAATAATTCTTACATTCACTAGCTTAACTTTTTACTGACTTTAATCTATTGTAGGTAGTTATTATTAACATTAAGGTATTTATGTATTATTATATAATTTTATTATATTTATTTATTTATTTTCATGAAAATGTACATAACGGATTAAGTATACGTCTAAACAATACATATTTCATAACAAAATTAAAACACAAGTGACTAGATGTGTGAATTAATATGGTTCCAAGTACTTTAGGACAATGTTTTTACTTTCCACATCCGTTGATGCGAACACATCAAAATTCTCATAGGACTGCACGATTTTGATCAATAAAACTATTGCACGGGGAATGCCCTCTGGAGTAGGTGTGTACGAGCACTCTCCTCAGCAAATAGTCGATGGCCGCGCGCGCAGGTACTTGTTAGGTACAAACAATGAAATTAATTTTAATATAGCAGGTAGATTACCTCTAATTTATGTACTATCAGTACCAATTGTTGTACTTATGCAATAAAAATATTATTATAAAAAAAAAAAAAAATGTGTGTGTATATTATATATATATATATATTATAGATGTCTATGTATGTTAATTTTTAATATTATTTATGTTTCATTTTAATATTTTATTTCTCTATTTGCACCGTACTCATATTTAAATGTCCCAAAGGTTAACGGGAAGAGAATGTCTTGCGGCATTACGTTCGCCTTTTATATAGATTTACAATAAAGTTTTTAAATAAAATAAAATAACTAAATACAGCCCCTAGAACACGGAGTCCTAAACCTACACTGCTGGAGATGGCCCATATATATCTGGAGAATTTGGCTTACATTCGCCAAGCTGGCCAGACGGGTTGGCAAGGATCTGATGACTAATTACCGACGGCTTAACGTGTTTTCCGAGATAAGGTGTTGTAAATCTATGTCAAAAAAAAAACTTTTTTATAGAAACTAATGTCAGAAATAAAAACAATTGTTGGAAATGTTAGGATAAGAATAACATATTAGTCTGACGTAAGAGCAAATAAAATCACGCCGACAATGTCAAATACATATATAGCTTACATTTAACATTATTATTTTTTTGTCAATTTATTATTGCAATTTTGAGATCACCATATCTTTGATTTCGAGAAGTAGTCGAACCTAGACCCCCTGGGTACGTGAGCCACACGGGCGCTGTTATAACAGTAAATGTTTATGTATTAATGTTATCTATATGTTATGTATATGTGTATGTATTAATGTTATGTATATATGTATATAGTATTTAAGTATATGTATGTTTATATAGGAATTGCTTACTTTTATGATATTTATTGGAATAAAAATAATTTCTAAATATCATTTTCACTATCCTCGATCTAACAAAGAAATCTCATTTGTCCCAACAACGGTCAACGGTCAGAGAATGCCTTACGGCATTATGTTCGCCGATTGTAAATTACAATGAAGATTTTAAATAAATAAATAAATAACAGCGCCCAGCACCAAACGTGCATGAATTACCAGCGGGTGGTTACCCGCTGAGATCCTGCCGGGGAAAACGGGGGAATCTCCCCATCCCCAACCCAGGCCCATTAGCCGTCCGGGCCTGGACGACCCCACTGTCTGTCTGTCTGATTTCGCTTGGAAATCTCGATCTGTACATTTAGAAGCTGCTCACTTCGGCATAATATCCAGAAAATAATAAATTTCGTAATAAAAATACAAGATTTCTATGCAAGTAACAGTTATATTCTCCGCCTCCGTGGTCTAGTGGTAACAAACGTTGCCGTGAACTCGGGAGGTCGTGGGTTCGATTCCCACCGGGGGCAAGTTGTACATTGTATAATTTGTCTCGGTCTGGGTGTTTATATGTATAATATGTAAGTATATATTTACAAAAAAAAAAAGTATATTATCAACCATCTAGTTTCCGTAACACAAGCCCCGTAGCTTACCACGGAAAATAGATGGCGCTATGTGACCTGTCTGGATTTATTTATTAAATATATTTAATATTTATATTAGGTACCATCGATCGTGATAAAAAGTTAGTGATTTGGAAAAAAATGCTATGCGCTAAAATGTGACCCTCTATTTGTTCAGGATAGTCCGTGAAGAAGGTTTGTTGAAGTTATGGCGCGGGGCCACTCCCACGGTAGCCCGTGCTATGGTCGTCAATGCTGCACAACTCAGCACATACTCACAGGTATTACTGACTAATTTATACACTAAAAAGGGCCAAAGAGAAACTTTAAAAATATTTTTTTGAGCAAATTTGTGAAGGAAGGTCCAAAGTACGAAAACTCAATGCCCACCTCGATCCTTGGCTATCCTATCATCTCATTCATCATCCATCGGGATAAGAGTACAAAAAAAATATTTTTTTTGAATGATTCTACTCCTGCCAGTAGAAGACTAAGCAGCAAAGTGGTTCAATACCAAATATACCAAATATACCAAGTATACCAAAATAATTCATATAGCATGGCAATAAAAGTCTACAATCACATTCCGGAAAATATTAAACAGCTACCAATTCGACGGTTTAAAAAAATACTTCGAAAGTGGTTAAATGAACGGTGTTATTACTCCGTAAATGACTTCCTAAATGGTAGAAAAGAAAATTATGTACCTGACTATTAATAACGCAATACAATTGACATCTAGAATAATTATTTAATGAATTATATTTGACATTGAAACCTATTGGACCAATAATTATTATTTATGATTTATAAGACTGTGCCAATGTTTCTAAATTTGTAATTTAATTTTTATAATAGTTGTACAAAATTTTGCATGCCGCACTGGCGAAACATGTGAGTTGTCTATAAAACTGAGACCATACTCGAATCTGTAACCATGTGTTTTTTAGCAAATAAAATATTTCATTTCATTTCAATGAGTAAGCTGTTAGCAGAAGACCAGCAGCTTAGCAGATTCCATTGGAGCTATTTAAAGTTGTAGGATCCGTGTTTAGAGGTGCGGGATCTTGATTGAGGAATTCCGTCTTGCGGGCCTGTAATTCTTGCAAGTGTTTTAGTATAAATAAAAAAAAAATGATTATTTTCCAGGCTCGAGAGATGCTAGTGACGTGGGTACCTGAAGGTATCACCCTTCATTTCTGCGCCTCCATGGTGTCGGGTCTGGTCACCACCATCGCCTCGATGCCCGTCGACATCATTAAAACTAGGTAATGTTTGTCAATATTTTTTATATCTTAATTATTTTTCTATTAGCTCTTAATTTAAATAAATATTATTCTGTAAATTAAATGTACAATTTATGTAATATGAAGGACCATCGGGGATATGGCATTCCAACAGATTTAAGACACTTAACTATAGTTTTTTTCTTTTTTTAATAAAGTTAAGTATCATCATGACCATACCCTGTCGGGGTAGTCAGAAACCATTTTTTTTTTGTTTTCAATGTTTCGGATACACATTTAGCCAACTTTACTATAGGCCAATCATGACAAGTGGCAAGCTCGTCGATGTCTCCAGCGTACCTAACTCGAGAAATATTACTAATTAATTAAATAATAATTAAGTTGATTTATTTATTATTATTGGGACACAATAATGTATATTAATAACCAGGAATCGAACCCGGTACCTCCGAGTCTGAATTCACGGACTTTACCGTTAGACCACGGAGGCAGTTCAGTTCGAAAATAAGGTTACAAATATAGCATATGAATTTATTTGTGTTTTTTTTTTTATTTTTATTTAGGATCCAAAACGCTGCTAAAGGCCAGAGTCAATTGTCAGTTATAAGCTCCCTCCTCCGCTCAGAGGGGGTGCTCTCCCTGTGGAAGGGGTTCCTGCCATACTACGCTCGGCTCGGACCCCACACTGTGCTCACCTTCATATTCCTAGAACAAATGAACACAGCCTACTTCAAATATACATAAGGTAAGAAATAAAAAACGAATAGTTAACCTGTACCTTATCTATTGTAAGAGCCAACAAATGATACATAGTCTAAAGCTCGGCATTGACGGACAGTTTTTCGCGTCAAACCAGACGTAAAACTGTGGCTTACATCCACAGTTTTATGCCAACTATATTACCCCACTCACTGGCGTCAAACCGGCTCTCAGTTTTCGACCGGCCGACTGTTTGAAGAACGTGTACTACCTATTTGTGTCGGGAAAAAAAATAGGCGGGAAGTTTTAACTTCTTATTGGCGGGACATTTATATATATTTTTTACTTTTTACTAATTAGACGATTTTTAATAATTGATCAATTTATTAATTTCGATAGTAACTATGAAAACAATCCATTGTAGCACAAAGTTGATCGAATGAAATTAATCTGGCTGACGCGATTGGATTGCAGATCACACACTCACGGTCAGTTTGGATGTAGGTTTGGTTGGATGTGGGTGGGGATTACGGTAGTCACGAAAAAATTCGTGGCGCGTCGTCAGTTAAAACTGGAGTTGGGTTTCGACACTCACGATCAAATTTTGGATGTAATCCACACTTTTACGTCTGGTTTGACGCCTAAACTGACCGTCAATGTCCTACTTAAGATACATGCGCCAAGAATCGAGGTGGGCTTGCATTTAATATAATAATAATAACGTTTATTGACTTAACGTTATTATTATTAAATTTATTATTATGTAATGTGTATTCTTAAAGAATCTCGGTATTCAACCGGTTAACCTAATGATGTTCACGGGCCTCGGCCAAATGAGCATGATGCTTTTTTAACTCCAAACTTTCTGACTATACGGCAAGTATTATGGATTGTAGCTTTTTGCAATTGTCTGTGCTGGTCTATGTTGATAGTTTTGAGGCTGTCATGTAATGTTTTGGGTATTACTCCGGTCGTAGATACTAATATGGGTACAGTTGTTACTTTTTCTAATTTGAGTTGGGATTTAAGCTCTATTGCAAGGTTTCTGTATGTGTAGTTATTAGGTTATGAGTGTTAGGTACGGCTATGTCTATTAAATATGCTGTTTTATTTTCTTTGTTTATCAAAGTAATGTCAGGTCGGTTGTAGTGTACTGTTTTGTCAGTTATAATCGTTCTGTCCCAGTAGAGTCGAATATTGTCATTTTGCAGAACGGTGCTTGGCTTGTATTTGTAGTATGGAACAATTTGATTTACTAATTTATATTTGCTTGCTAATATTTGGTGTACTATTGCAGCTACTTGGTCGTGTCTATGTTTATAATCTTATTGCACCAAAGATTTGCAAGCTCCCGTTATATGTTGGATTGTTTCGGAATCACTATTGCAGAGTCTACATAAGTCTGTGGGTAGGTTAGGTTGTTTAATTATATATTTAAGGTAATTGCGGGTTGAAACTACTTGATCTTGTATTGCAATCAAATGATTCATCACCATCATCAGCCTGTGTCTCTCCACTGCTGGATATAGGCCTCCCCCAAGGCTCGCCACTTCACACGATCTCCTGCCACCCTCATCCAACCCCCACCAGCGACCTTCCTCAGGTCATCCGTCCATCTGGCGGGGGTCGACCCACTATGCGTCTTCCCGTACGTGGTCTCCACTCTAGAACTCGTCTACTCCATCGTTCATCGGTTCTACGACAGACATGTCCAGCCCATTGCCACTTCAGCTTACTAATTTTGAAGGCTATATCAGTAACTTTGGTTCTCCGACGGATTTATGTTATTTCATATCAAATGATTATGAAATTATTATTTTTATTATATTAAATGCAAGCCTTTAGTTTTTGTACTTTGCCCTTCCTTTACTTCTGTATTTATTTATTTACATACACGTAAACCTAACATAACAGCCTAAGCCAATTCGTTAGTAACAATAATAAATCAATCCTCAATGTATTCTAAAAAAGTTTTTATTGTTGTTTTCTTTACAAATGTGGTGAAAATTTTATTTGTAGTCAGTCCCTTTCTGGCTTCTGCAATAGAAAGACTTACTGCTTCACAGATAACACCAAGTGACTGAAACTTTGTCATGTCTGCGCGATATATATCTTCAAAATGTCCGTAATTTTATTTCCTAAAAAGTCGATAGAACACATTTCTCAAAAATACTCTCTTGACAAATCTTTGAAAATATCGGAAGTTGTTGGCTCTTACAGTGGAAAAGGTATAGTAATGACAATAAAAATAATCATGAGGTAATCGAGATAATTTTCAATATATTTATTCTGTACACTGTTAAAAAAAAATCTGGAAAATTACACAAAAGTGAGGGCTACGAGAGTTACAATAAAATTACAATTTCATGCAACTTCCCATACCGATGTAAATTTACATGAACGCTTTTGTGTTTAGTTTTGGAAGATCCCAAAGGATTGCAAATTTCGAACGCATAAAAATTCTGTACTGTCATAGTCAAGGTCAGATAAGTAGTTCTTAAGTAATATTTTTAGTTCTTTTTGATTTAGATGAGTAATTTTTGTTTTTGTGTTGATTCGGTTGTACAGTTTTGCGCAAATGTGCTACGGGTGAAAGGAACCTGAAATTCCTGTATTATTTTGCTTTTTATTAGTGTTGTAACATGTGCTGTTTTATGGTATCTCTTGACACATTGAAAGATATAAATATTTCTGACTGTAAATACGTCTGCTAGTTGATAAAGAAATGTTGTTGAGTATCGGTAAGGTAGGAACATAGATACTCTAAGAACTGCTCTTTGTGCCCGCTCTAATTCCAGTAGATGTGTTTTGAATGCGCCCCTCCAGGCACAAATGCAGTACCCAATAATACTTTGGCACAAGGCTTTATAAGTTTGTATCATTAAAGAATGTCCAGCGGCATATCTTAGGTTCCTAAAGATGTAAATAAATTTTCTTACGCGGGCAGTTAGTTCCGAGATTTGTCTATGCCACTTAAGAACTTCATCAATGAAAACGCCAAGATATTTAATGCTGTCGACTCGCTTAAGTTGCATGCAGTTACATGTCGTGGAACACACCGACTCTGTTACATGGGTACGTGTGACACTTGATGAGAAATTGGTCACTGGGGAGGCTAGTTTTTGATTTGGAAAATCATATAGGTATACGTCGTCTTATTGACATTAAGCGATAGCAGACTGTCCTCCAACCATGGTGACACCACTGAAAGACCTTTTTCTACCAATTCACGTGTTCTTGCCATGAAATAGGAGTACAGTGTCATCCACGAACATGATGACCTCAGCGCCTTCTATATTTAATTGGCAAAGTTCATTGATGTAGGTCAAAAATAAGCTGGGACCAAGATTGGTTCCTTGAGGAATTCCGTAGCTGCAGGAGGCCTCGTCGCTTCTGAAGTCGCCTATTCTAACACATTGCGAGCGCTGGTGAAGGTAATACATATGTCGCATTTTACAAATGATGTATCGCAAAATCGGTGACTATTTAGGTGTATAACTAGACACAATCTGGAATTTTGTAATACAATAATTGCAAGTAAATTGCATTGCACAACTCAATCTTTTCTCAGTTTCGTAATTAAAGACAACACCTTCGAAAGTATGTTACCCCTTAGCAGCTTAGTGGTCTTCTTCACTTTGCTTCCCTCAGAAGGGTTTATTTTAAAAATATATCGCTTTATGAATTCCAGAGTACACAAATTGAACACGTAGTATGCGGCACACAGAACTTTTAGTGCTTCACTGAGATTTGAGACTTCGCTGATAATTTGTTTTTCAAGTACTAAATAATAGACTTTATTAGTGTCTGCAAAAAGAATACCAGGAATTGTTAAAATTTAATTACTTTATTTTAGCAGTACTTAAAGCGTGTGGAAGAGTAGGGACTTCCGAACTAGCCTTCCTTCCACAATTTAAAATAGTTCTGATTATGAAGCAATTAAGAGAAAAGCAAAGGTTGCCTTGTTACATAATTAATGTAATAAATTTCAAAATAAATAAGTACGGAACTGTCCTACTCGTCCCGACAGTTATTCCTCACCATGGAGCTTTTCAAACAATCTGATAGGCAAATGTGCAAAATGACAGGCTTGCGGATAAATAATTATAGCTTCTATGAAATAAAAAAATAACCTCACCTCCAATATCTACTGATACTTGGTGAAGTAGTTTTTGATAACTGGCCGACATCCGTTTTTGACACTTGCTGTGAACACAATAATGAACTGAAGGTGCGGCTGAAGTATCTATAGAACGTAACTTTGTTATGCCTGCTATCAGACATTTGATTATTAAGGGTGATTAGTAAGGGTAGTAAGTGTAATCTTTTACTTTTCTTCAAAGTTGCCCTTCACGCACCTATGGCGTGGATTTTCCTCGATACGTTTAAAGACGATTAGTAAATCGGTTTTGTGAAGGAAATTGACTATCGCAAATAATTGGTTCACATTACTAGCGTAAGTCAATTGACGACTATCACCCGCACCTTCATGGAACAGACAGATAACAGGGAGTGGTATATTATTGTCATGTTAGGAACTTGAACAATTAACACTAACCTGACAGTTCTGAAAAAGAACCGTAATATCCTCTTTAAAATATTTCCCAAGTAATTGTAAAAAAATTGAAATATCATCTTTGTCGTCGTCCGAAGCAGGCTCTGTCTTTTTAACAATAGGTAATGTATTCTTTCTTCAATCTTCATAAATAATGTATTGTAACCGGATCCAATCAGTGATTTTGTGCCTTCATCTCTGTCATATAAGCATGGGTATTGTTCACATAATTTACGAGCTATCACTGTATACAGTGATCTAGTAGGGCGTGGGATCTCATGGATCAACTCTTGCGCCACAATCCTGACAAGTGCATTGAGTGTTGGTTAGGGGCCAGATATAATAACAACGCAGTGAAAGATTTAATGAAGACACGTTTTACAATCAAGTACAAAACTAAACGTCACAGGCAACGACTGACAGATCAATCGTAGTGATGTACCACAATGTTAGCGATGACACATTCAATTTTTAACACTCCCACATGAATGTGTCCACTAGAAACATTATCCTGCTGATTCCATAGCTATAAAAGTTTTTAAGTTATTATAGGGCTGATCAAGTTTATACACACCATTTACTTGTGTGGCTGTAGCCACCAGCTCTCCATCCAGGTCTTGAATTTTCCCTCCGTTTTTATCAAATGTCACTTTATGACTTTTTTCTATAATTTTATGTACTGAAAGCAAGTTTATCGACGCTTCAGGTACATATAGGACATCATGTATTTCAATTTCAGAATCCTTATTCCTATTTTTAACAGTAATATCAATGTTCCCAATGGCTTTCGCAGAAAAACTTGTATTATTACCAATGTTATCATACTATTTGACTTCTTTGTAAAATTGTTTTCTTCTTCTGTTATGTGGGCCGATGCCCCTGAATCCAAAAACCAACCTTCATCTCCTTTTGTATTATGTGCCATAAATGCCTTTTTCTTCTCACTGTGATCATTTTTATTTTTTCCACACTGTTTTGCAAAATGTCCAAGTTTATTGCAATTATAACATTTTCGTGGGCCGGAGTTTTTCTGCCCTTTCTTGTTTGCGTACAAAGCACTTTCCTTTTGCTCAATGCTTATATGCACATCTTGTAAAAGTTTAACTTAAATGGCATCACTGGTTATGGTTATACCAGAACTTTCTAAGCCCATTATCATGGGGCGATATTCAGCGGGTAGTCCCGCTAGCAATAATGTCCCTACCCATTCATCATTAACTTTAAATTCCATTTGGTTCAATTTATGGGCTGTGGTAGTAATTGTCTTACATGTGGTAAGGTTTGTGGTAACCAATGTACGAAGCAGCCCTACCTTCCTTGTAAGTCCAGAGTCCTCAAAGGCTGACTCGAGGGCCGACCAAGCTTGATGCGCCGATGCCGCATCTTGGACATGCAATAACTGATGGGGTCGATGCATAATATGATTCGAGCCAAAGCTTTTTTGTCTTTTTTGTCGTCGACAATTACTTTTGTGACGATTTGCCATAATTCTTCATACTGAAAAAATGAAGGCGTTCATTGCAAATTTTCACGTGGAATAATTTTCGTGACCACGTAATTTGTCTATATTGAAAGCACTGCTTGCCGCCATTTTTCTCACTCATATATTGTAAGTTTTTGGGTTTTAAACACAATATATTTTGTTGTCTTCACTTCACACGTGACCTGGGCCCATAACCTGTTGGTTAGGCCAGATATAATAACAACGCAGTGTATTTGTGAATGATTTAATGAAGACACGTTTTACAAGCAAGTACCATGCAAGTTTATACAAATCTATAATTAATATTTAAGTAGGAAGTGAAAAAAAAAATGTCTAACACGGCAAGTTATTTTAAATTACCAAAATAAGTTAACCATATTAAACTTTACACATAAGGCACATGGGTCGAATATGGTCACCTTAAGGTTTGGCCTCATTTTGTTTTTTTTTTTCAGATGACTTAGGAATATTCATTATTAATTTTCTGTTATGTGTACTATCTACCTGTCGTATGGCTAGAACAAATACTCCACAATAAAAATATATATGCGACTAGGCTTCTTTTTTTTAAAAAAAAGGTCTTCGGAGCTGCTTGAAGAGGAACCTCGCCCAACTGCTGCGAAACTGCTGGCTGCGCCGATCTTCTGTGTGACCAGAGTCTGTATGCTGCGAAGCCGGATGCTGCTAACATAAGGATCACGTATAATGTTATAGTGGCCCAACTTGGATTTGATGTTAACGTTGGAGATTCTTCCTTTAGGTAGTCTTCTGTTCTTTTCAGTGCGTTTTTCAGATCGTCCAATTGAAGGTCTTTAATTAGAAGTTTTGTTGTTAGGTTCACGGGTATGTCGTGAGCCCTGGGTAAGGGAATTGATTCCTTTATATTTATATATCTTTTGTGTGTTTGTAAAGTTATTTTCATAACTTCGATGGTGCACTGGTTGTTTATGGTAGCGAGATAAGTACCTTTGTTACGTAGATACTGTATATCGTTTCCACAGGTGGTTTTAATTACTTCTTCGTTTTTTAATATTAGAATCCAGGTGTTTTCTTCTATTTGTTGGATGATGTTGTCATCGTATCGCGCCGTTGTGTAGCTACAGTTATGTGGTTGTAAATGTTGGAGTAGTTGGACCAGACAATCTTCGGAGTTCTTATATTACATTGTCATCTAGGATTTCTAGGCATGGTTCTTTCGGGTAGCTAAATTCGTCTCTTCCCAAGATCAGGTAAGGGTTTTTGGAAATGAGAATGGTGTCATTATCATTTGGTATGGAATACAAATGGAGTAAATTATAAGATTGATCAGCGACTATAGGTATTTCTAATATGAAATTTAGTGTTTTATTAGTGTTATAAGCTTTCACTGTTATAGCCTTTTCTAATATATATATATATATATATATTTAAGTGGGTGTTAATGGTAATTGATGTTTTGTTTCCGTTTGGATATCTATTAGTTCGGCTACTAAGAAACTAGGTTCTACTATGCTGGGGTGTAATATTCCCAAGTGTGCGAAAGTTATAGCATTTTCTATTGTTGACAATCTATCGTAAAGCTGTTGTAGAGCAATTTCTATCTGACTGTAAATTCTTATCGCTATTAAGCTTTGTTTATTTATTGTGTTAATTGTTTCTGTAATTTCGATTTGATTTATTTGAATTATTTCTAATTATAATATAAAATAACTATTCATAAAATCTGTTATTAATCCTATTGTGTTCCTATGTCTATTCATATTGGATTTTATTTCTTTTATTTAATTTTTAAATCTAATTGCATCCTCCTGATCTAGATTTCCTGTAATAGTTTTTATTATTGATCCTAACCTGTTGATTAAAGCTCGTCTATTTCTATGATTATTACTTAATCCTGTTGGTTCTAATCCTAAATAAACTAATTTATTCTCTATCAAATCTATAAAATATTCTATTTGTTTGTTAATAATGAAATCCTTATCTCTAGTGTTATTGTCCTTTGAAAGGAGCGTATAATAATTACTACATATTTCTAGGTATCTATCTGATGTTGTACCGTGGCTTCTTTTAAAATCATAACGCTGTTGTGGTTATCGATTGGTTCTATCACTCCTCTGACTCCGGTGAGCCTGAAGACTGCGAGTATGGTAATGATGCCTCCTAGAGTCATGACAATCGATGATTAGATTTGTCTGGTGAGTATTGGTCTTCCCCCGCTTCTGCTGGTTTTAACTTCTGATGAGGAGTCCCTGATGTTCTTTTGGAGATCACGTCGCGGATGCCGCACACGAATGTATAGTTCCGTTTATTCAGACGCGATCCTACCGACTGCGCCAGTTATGTAGGGGCGGCTCGTGAGAGTGTTTTTAAAAACACACAATTGAAGCGACCAGTTACGAGGTCGGACTAATACTAGTTTATTGTGATCAACATTTCATCTTATATATCTTCAATAACAATAATATGCTGATATGATATCATAATGAGTATTCGCGACGGCGTCGTGTCTGTTGAATGGACTGTAATTGGCTTTGTCCGTCGCTATAGCCGTAGGCGTCTCGTCTCAGGTTAGCTAGGCGGCGTGCTGGCTCGTGCTGCGGCGTCTCGTCGTACTGGGGTTCGTCTTTGGGTTTAAATAAAAGATGTTGGTTGGACTCTCACCAGGGCTTGGTAGCTAGCGTCAGGGCGTCGTTGTAAGGGGCGTCGTCTCCCTTGTCAGTGGTGTCGTGTCGGTGTCGGGCGTCGGTGATGAGAGTCCGTCTGTCTGCGTCGAGTGTCAATTAGCTACCGTCTCCGTCGGGTGTCAATGTGATACTGTCCGGTGCCCGCGTACCAAACCCTGTACTTTATTCATTCATCGTCGTGTCGTAGAGGCAAGGCGAGGGTGGCGTCGCTTGGGCCCCTATTGTCTTAGCTCGGACATCTGGCGCGGCCGACTACCTGGGATGCAGTCTTGCGTCATCTCAACATGGTGATTTCATGTTTAAAACTGCACCAAGTCACGTAGGCCAACCCAAGCTAGCCCTTCTATGTACAATGCTTGGCTATATCGTGCCTCTATGTACCTGCCTATTTACCTTACCTCCAAACCTTACCTACATATTATGTCGGTATTATTTACATATATGTTACTTACGTTTAGGGATCTTAATCCTAAGGATGTCGGGTTAGGTTTTATTTATTATATACTTATTATTAGGGCGTCTGTCTTATATAAACATATCTACATATTCCTATAAACTTAATATTAAGGGCGTCATCAAATCTTTATTATGTAAAATATCGATAGAACTTAATACTAAGGGGCGTCGTGATTTATTAATTGTAGATTTTATATAAATAGCCTAATAAATATACAGGGCTCATTCGTCCGCAACAATGAGTTTGTTTCAATGAGATTTATATATAGAGACGCAAATCGAACATTTCCGTACCACCAAAAGCGTGTCAGTTGCCACTAATTGAGTCGTAGCTTCGAAAATAAATGCGTTGACAATATTAATATATTTGTCTCACTTACACTTTACATAATCTTACGAATAAGTTGTTAAAAAGAAAGAGACAGCAATGATGCGCGTTATCACGTTACGTGTGATACCAGAAATTAATTCAAATTACCCTTTCAATGAATAATTAAATGAATTTGAACTAACATTTTCGTTTTTTTACGAACTTTTTTTAACTTCATTACATAGTCTTGTACACATTGTTACTAACATCTACGGTCACAAAACTGAAATTTAAATATTTTTTAATTTAACTTCCTTTGTTTGTGGTAAAGGTTAGTGAATAACAAAATTGACATTTTACATGTCAAAATTATACCGTTGTATAACTCTAAATGTACTTGTAATGATGGTATTCGTATGAAAGGTCTTGATGAGGCTCATGTAAGTAAAATGTCAATATACTGATTTCTAATATGCCTCATGTATGTGTTAAATAGCATCTTTTTTTCAAGTTGGCGCAAATACAAAATTTAAAAACTATAATAACTGTTACCAAGCATTGTACTAAGGTCTTTTTTGTTATCACTATTATACTTGTATGTTATTACTTAATCGAAAACCACCAAAATTAGTATTGTTTGTAATTTAGTTTGTAAAGGTTTTATTTTGTATACCAGCGCCAACTTAAATATATGCCGGAGTACTCATGTTAAAGGTATATTCGACACGACACGAAAATATTGAATACAAGAACTGCCACATGTAATTAAAAGTAATTTTTTTTTATTCTTTAAATCACATGATATTTTTTTAATATTCCTCACTTTTAGGGAAAATAAAAAATCATCTATTGGTATCACAGGCCATAAAATATGGCGTGATAAAACATTTTTATTTTTAAAGTCTTATTACTGTAATTAAACAAGCTAAATTAAAACTTACCTGTGAAATGTAATGCCACTTTTTTGTGATGCGTTTGTGAACGAGAATCACAGGATTTCACTGTGCATTTCACTATATTTATAACTTTTGTGTCGCGTGTTGCACCGTCGGAACCAAGATGTACACTGGCGCGAATTATGTCTGTGGACATATTTAAAGCGACACGCTTACAACGCATCGCTGCGAATCTAGTGTATTAACATCATTGGTTTGTTTATAGTTATTATCTCTAGTTAATTTAAAATGTGTTTTCTTATGGTTATTATCTTATCAAATTAGTGATTAACATGCGTTTGCGCGTGTTACGCTAATATAACTGATCACAAAACAAAATTATAATAAAAACTTAAAACTATATCTTCTGAGATCAACAAATGAAATAATGGCACTTCTGATATACAATTATAACATATCACAAATAGCTTAAACTTAAAATTAATCTTCGCATCGGATGCAAATGAAATTATCTTTATCACTTGCAGTAAATCCAACGCATTCCTCATGGACGTACGTTGCACATTTTATGCATAGTCTCATGTCTGCAATTCTGTCCTCCTGGCATACAAAACAATACCAAGACTCATTTCATGGCCTTCCCTGTACCGCTCCTCCTTTTTTTCTCTTCAACCCTTTGCCATCTTTATTATTTTCTTTTTCTTTGTTATTTCTTTTTATTTAATTTATATTTTCTTTCTTTGAAAACATACCTTTGGTCAGCTCTTGAGCTAGACTGTTAACAGCTTTTTTTCTTGGAGCAACTGTTGGACTATATAGTTTTTGTGGAGTTTTTAACAATTGGGTGAAAGAAACATTTGAATCCGCAGAAGTAGATGGCGCTTGAACTTGAACCGCGACAGAAACGTTGTCTTGTGCTTGAGCTGGAGCCGCCGCAGCTGACGAAGCTAATGCCTCAGTAGCTATATCTGAAACCTCGATAAAATCATTATCAAAACCAGATGAGGCTGAGACAGGAGCATTAAATATTGCATCCTTGAATGCCTTTATTTCTCTATCATCAGATGGTGACGATCATCGAACTGGAGCCTCAACAATAATATCCTTAGAAGAAGACGCAACTGAGAAATGTTCGGCAGTCTTATCTTTTGAAGCAGCGGTTGAAAATAAATTTTCAGTATTCTTGTCATCTGATGCTAGCAAAATTAGAATTGGAGATTTAAAACTCATATCCGGAGAAATAGATGGGACTGAAACTGAAGACTCAACAATCTTATCTTCTAAAGAAATCACGGACTCGCCTGGGCCTGGATCTTTATTAGTTTTAGGAGAACATGGTATCTCATGGATTTAAACATCAGCAGTCATGACACCACTAATTGAAGGAACTGGAGTCTTGTCCTTAGACCCTATTGAGGAAGATTTATTTTTTGATGAAGCAAGAGCAGCCAGTGGTATATCTTCATCTTTGCTGGAACTGGAATCTTTTGTTATTAGATTTAATGACACTTCAGGAACCGACACATTTGTCGCCACACTAGGTGCGAAAGCTTCTTCTGAAATTTTAGTCGGGTCAAATGGATATATTCCAGTAGCTTCAAACCCAGCTTTGATATTCGCTGGTGTCATAGCTTTGTCCCATACATTTTCTTGTGGCCTATAATGACTTGATAAAGGTGGTACAATCAATGATCCTGTGTTTATTGTGCCTTCGAGATTTTGAGTAGTGCTTTTTTGGACTTCTTTGCAGGGAGTTTTAGGGTCTTCATTTAGGGGTAAATATTGGAACGGAAAATCCAAAGTTGTACCTTGTAATGTGGATGGCATTGCCAATGGATCGCTACTCGGGACTGTATTAAGCGGTGGTAATATTTGAGTTGTACTGCTTTGTTCTGATGTAGAATTATTCAAGGTAGAGAGATTTTCAGTTGGTGGTAAGATTTCTTTAGTTTTTGTGAGTAGGTCTTCAATCTTTTTATAAAATTGAAACAATCTAATATTTTTGTCAATTATTTCTGAAGCAATAGATTTGTCCAGGAATTTAAGGCCCATTTCCAGTTCTTTAATTTTCGATATTTGTCGTAATGCTGTCGCAAACCCCAATGCGAAAAAGTCTTTATTATGGGTTCTAGTAAGAAATATTACTATTTAATGTTAAAGCCTGGATAAGTATATTAAACCATACTTACACTGGTTCGCCCCCAGATGACCTTTTACCTCTCAAACCTAAAAACCTGTAATGTTCTTATTCCTTAGTGAGACAGAGTCTCGCTCAAAACCTTTTTCACATGAATATAATTTCTTATATTGGGCATGTGTCTTATCGTATCGTAGCTTACTATAATTACCTTTCTTGTAATTTAGTAAATATGAGTCTAGCTCATAACCTTTTTCACATGAATATAATTTCTTATATTGGGCATGTGTCTTATCGTATCGTAGCTTACTATAATTAATTACCTTTCTTGTAATTTAGTAAATATGAGTCTAGCTCATAACCTTTTTCACATGAATATAATTTCTTATATTGGGCATGTGTCTTATCGTATCGTAGCTTACTATAATTACCTTTCTTGTAATTTAGTAAATATGAGTCTAGCTCATAACCTTTTTCACATGAATATAATTTCTTATATTGGGCATGTGTCTTATCGTATCGTAGCTTACTATAATTACCTTTCTTGTAATTTAGTAAATATTATTTCCTTTGTTAACATTTAAGTTTCGTATCATTCTTACCAACACAACTTGGCTTTAGTTAATCGTATCTTAATCCTTCCTAATTGGTACCAATCCTTAAACCTTGTATTTATTCTTATCTTATTATTTACTTTATTATGCATAATTCGTACTCATATCTTAATTAAACCAACTTAAACATTCACATCTTTCCTTTCTCACGTTGCCACTTTTCACGCGTCCCACGCCATCTTATCTTCCCTCTCTCTCTCTCCTAATTTTTTAGTATTGCCACAGGCAAAATTATTATATTTTTAATGTATTCGCATTCGCGACAAATGCCATGAATTCATCTGTTGGTTGTTCTGATGCACAGCACACTTCATCAGGATTCCAGGGTGAGACCGAAACCCGTTTTGAAATATCTGTGGTGTCTTTAAGTACTTTGTTTAGCAAAGAACAAAAATGAACTTTTCTCAAAATGGGGGAATCAATGTGTTCTAAACGCCAAGACTGCACAGCAGTTTTCCAGGCGCCTTTTAAGCTTCTGAAAATAGCGACATCCATGGGCTGTAAGAGATGAGTGGCATTAGGATTATACCATTTTCCGAACAAAACTTGCTCACTTGGACACATGTGTGATGTACCATTGTCATTCAACCATTTATCAAATATATTGCAGATATATTCATAGAATGTCTCCATCGTCATCCAACCACTGTCGGACCGTCCAATACCCCAAGTTACAGGAATAGACAAGCTTAATTCTCTTGGTATTCTTAAAAATAACCATGGGCGGTAGAACTTGACCAGCAGCATTACCATCTACAAGAATTGTGAAACATTCTTTTTCGTCCGAGTTAACTTGCTGGTACACCGATTTTTCGCCTTTAGCTGCTAGTACCTTGTTCCCTTTCGGATTAAAAAAAAATGCAGTCTCATCCATATTAAAAATTCGATGAGGTTCAACCAAAATATTTGTGTAATTGTTTTCTTCAAGATAGGTGCTGACTTCTTTAAACCAATTCTTTATTTATTTATTATTAGGTGTGCAAACAGATTCCAGTCAGTTGCAAATTTGAGTTCGTTTAATTTATACATGGACTAGCCAGTCAGCATACAGAACATGCAAATTATAATAATTATTATTAAAATTAGAAAATAAATTACACAAATTAAATTCAATCATAATTACAATTCAATAATATCAATTAAATAATTCCTTACACAAATACAATTTACAACAAAATATACGAGTACATCATAATTTAACAAAAGATAAAAGTCAATATGAGTCAAATAAGGCAGAGGAGGCCTGTGGTAATGGACTTTTTATACGCTGCAAAACCACTGTCAAAAACATCTTTAACTTTAACAACTTTAACTGTGACGTTGTGACTGAAGCTTTGGATGAAGTAAAATTTTGAGGCTGTCTACGGATCAGGTCTGGATGCCGTTTTAAAAAACTGCTGTACCATCTTTTACCAGGCCTCCCATCTTTAAAAGGAGTTTTTAAATTCAAATCATCAACAATTTTTTTCACACTATCTTGTAATCTTGTATCTCTTTGTCTATTGGGAATCCTTGTTTCACCATTGCTTTAGCCCACTTTACAAGCAAAGCCTCAGTATCATCTAAAATGTATCATGTTCTTCCCATTTTTCGTTTTATTGGTATCTTACCCTTTACTTTATTCAGCAAGGTTACCCTAGGTACCCCAAATTTTTTTGCCACAGTTGACGTCGGAACTTCTCGTCTGCATTCTTGAATAGCGGTTTCCATATCAGCCTCAGAGTAACGAAACATCTGTCCTTTTATTGGCGGCATAATTATCAGTCTGGAACAATAGAACCAATAATTGACATCATGTATACCCCAATAATAGACACCATGTCTACCTTTAGTTAAAGTGATACAAAATTGTTGATATCTCTACAGTAATCTTTTCATTGGGAATAGAGTTTAAAATCGTACCTAACCTAACATAAGAGTTTAATATATTGAAACACCAATGGATGACACGCCATTAGATATTCATTGTTTTTGGAACTAATAGTAGACATATCATAATTTGTCAGAAAAATATTAGCAAACACAAGAAAAGCACGTTTATCACTATCCCAATTTATCATTAATACGTTGACAAATGAGTAAAAAGTATTTTTTATATAAATATCGATTCAAAACTTACCTTCAAATTTAGGCGTCCTTAACATAAAAAATCCGTTACATGATTGACAACGACTGACCACATTTTGAAATTTCGTTTAGAAACTGTTGAAGTTTTTGAGAACAATTCATAGATGGTACTAGGTGTCCTATGATATTGTAATAAGAGTCATTTTTATAATATTTTTTTAATACACGAACATTTTTTCATATGTGTCATCCTTTAGGTCACTGTCGGGCATTAGTGACTTTACCTTAGATCGAGGAAGATAAAAATATGGCGGACCGCGTCATCGTTAGCTAGTTCCTAATATTGAATAATATGGAAATGTAATATTAGTAAATCAAATTACTCACCAGTATTTAGGAAAACTAAATAATTGCCAGACCAGACTGCCACTTACGTGCACTCGTCGTGGTTTTCCATATGATAACCTCGGCTTGGGGTATACCTATGTATAAGAACAACAGAAAATGTGTTTGCGACTTTTCATGTAACGTTTAAAGATGTTTAGAGGTAGTTTTAGGATGAAAAATAAAAATCAACGGCTTATGTCAATTTACATAGTCATTAGGTCCTGTACGTTTACCAACCGTGTGGTAAAATTACTATAATATTCGTGTAAAAAGCACAATGTTCGTGTGTATTTACATAAACCTTCGGTGAGTTTACCTACCGTTTGATAAAATTACTTTCGTAATTATGTAAAATTAACAAAATATACGAATTTACATAAATTTAGATAGGTTCGTTTATAAAGTTATGAATTTTTTGTGTAATAATCCCTAGATAATGTGAATTTATAACACTCCAGGTTAAATTACTATTTCATTCTGTAAAAATGAAATGTTATGTAAATTTACCTAATATCTTAGGTTGGTAAAATTTATTTTATTTTTATATAAAATCATAAGATAAATTCAATTTACATAACCCTCAGATAAGTTTACCTTATGGGATGGTAAAATTACTATTTCTTTTTGTAAAAAATACAATCATACGTAACTTTACAAAAATCTTAAGTTGGTTTACATTACGTGTTAGTTAAGTTACTATTTATTTGTGTAAAATCATAAAATATTGGTAGATTAACCTATTGATGGTAAGGTTGCTATTTCTCCGTGTAAAAAATACAATCTAACCTAAATTTTCAAAATCTTAAGTTGGTTTACATTACGGGTTGGTATAGTTATTATTTATTTATGTAAAATCACAAAATATGTGAATTATTTGTATTTATTATTGGTAGATTTACCTAATGAGATAGTAAAATTGTTATTTCTTTTTTTTTAAATCACAATGTAATGTAAATTTACATAAACATTACTGTTCATTTCTCTAATAACACAAATGTATGTAAATTTACTCAAACCTTAGGTAGTTTCACCATAAATAGTCTTTAATTTTACTGACGCTTTCCTAACAATTGCACATATCGAATGTAAAATATCATAAAAGTGTATTTTTCCAGAGATTATGTAAAATTTTGTTTTTTTTTTATTGTCATATTACAGTTTTATTCTGTATAATTACTGTAAAAATTCCAACCTATCTGTATAAATACAAAAAAGTATGTATTTATACATATTGTTGTTACAATTACATAAATTTATTTTAACAATACATAAAAATATGTAAATTCAAAGAAAACCTGTATAATTAACTAAAATTATGAACTTTTACACAATTTTAGTTAGTTCTACAGTTTTTTTCGGTCATTCTACCTACAGGTTTCTGTAAAAAAATGTATGTAAAATCACAAAATTTTTAACAGTGTAGATATAGGTCCAGTCGACATTTTTTTTTTTACCGATGCGTATTTTTTTTCGGACGTAACTATCGGTTGCGGTAATTGAGATGGAAAAAAAAAACCTGCCATTTTGTTTTTATGTTAAAATTACAACTATTCTTGAATAACAAACAAACGGTGTCCGCTTTTGAGGTCACATGTCGTTCCCATTAATGATAAGAATGCTTCTACATTGTTTAGAAAATTGTTAAGTTTTTTTCCAGTAATTGAACACTTAATGGGGGCTTTTGAAGACACATCATTTTACTAGACTGTAGCCAAATGGACTTTTGACAAATATCCAGCCGGTTGCTGAAAGGATTGAAATAATATTATGATCGACCTTTTGATATACTCCACGTGATTGGTATTTAGAGATTGGTGGTTATTTAAGCCAATGACGTGCCTCATAGGCATACGTTAAACATGTCAAAAGATAATAAGTCTTTTAGCAACCGGTCTTTTATTTATTTAATGCTAGAGTCTGGCTAATGAAAGTAGATAATTGAAATATTTGGAAACTTTCAAATGACAACACTATTGTGTCAGTGTCAATTTATATTTTTTTTTATTTATGCTACACATCTAAATTTTGTATGACATATTATATGTAATAAATATTTATTAGTAAGTTATTTATTACATTTATTATGTTAATGTAACTTTTCATACAATTTTAGTATGAAACGATATACCTACCTTAGTTATTTAAATGTTATATTATTATTTTTAGTGGTGCCCAATTTTGGTCTTGGTCTTGCAGTCTTGGTTTTGGTCTTGCTTTTATGCGAGAAACATATGTATCAATCAAAACTTACTAAAATTAGAAACTAACATATAATTTCAATTAAATACTTACTAAAAATTGAAACTAATATATATTTTAATTAAAAACTTACTAACATTTTAAACTAACATATATTTTAATTAAATACTTACTAAAATTTTAAACTAACATATATTTCAATTAAAAACTAACCAACATTTTAAACTAACATATATTTCAATTAAAAACTTACTAACATTTTAAACTAACATATATTTTAATTAAATACTTACTAAAATTTAAAACTAACATATATTTCAATTAAAAACTTACTAACATTTTAAACTAACATATATTTCAATTAAAAACTTACTAACATTTTAAACTAACATATATTTCAATTACAAACTTACTAATATTTTAAACTAACATATATTTTAATTAAATACTTACTAAAATTTTAAACTAACATATATTTCAATTAAAAACTTACTAACATTTTATACTAACATATATTTCAATTAAAAACTTACTAACATTTTAAACTAACATATATTTTAATTAAATACTTACTAAAATTTTAAACTAACATATATTTCAATTAAAATCTTACTAACATTTTAAACTAACATATATTTCAATTAAAAACTTACTAACATTTTAAACTAACATATATTTCAATTAAAAACTTACTAACATTTTAAACTAACGTATATTTTAAGTTAGAACTCTTTCGAGACTCGCGCTAGACCAAGCGCTAGACCAAGATTCATAGTGCAATACCAAGACCGAGACCAGCTGTTCTGTTACAAGACCAGGACTAGCCACGGCTTTGGCAACACTAATGATTTTGTAATTTATGTATACGAAGTAAAATGGAGATGCTTTGCTATGAGCTTAATATTTATTAGGGTTGGTATTTAAGTATAAAAAAATACACAATAAATATCTAAAATAAATTGTAGTACAGTACATAGGCGAGCTTGATACCTCTAACAGCTAACCTTTGGGAAAACGACAAAAGAAATTGAGGTAAGCAGAGTTAAATATAAAAATTAACTATAACTAATATCAATAAATAACTATGTCACTGGGTATTTTAGTTTAAGTAATATTATGAATATATACAATGTGTTACAAAATACCCCGTAAAAAATATAATTATTTATCTAAGCCAAAAATATTGTCAAACCCTAGTAAGCTGTCATGTCAGGGAACAAAGATTATTTAACAGAAAGGCCCACGTACCTATTTTACCTAATAATTGTCTACTTTAATAGTTTTTTTCTATTTTTCATTCATAAATGTTTGCTAAATGCTACCTCAATACAAGGATGTCATTATACTCAAGTACTGGCTTGTTGTTGAAAAAAATATATGTTGTCAATTTACTTTCGTGGTCTAGCGGTTAAGTCCGTGGATTTAGACTCGAAGGTACTGGGTTTGATTCCTGGTCGGGACACAAATATATTGATTAATATAAATAAATACACTTAATTAATATTTAATTTGGAGACATCGACGAGCTTGCCACTTGTCATAACTGGCTTATAGTAAAGTTGGCTAAATGTGAATCCGCTTATTTATAAGCGTGGTTTATGACCACCCCGAAAGGGAAACGGCCGTGATGATACTTTACTGACTTTGTCAATTTAAAATCTTCTAATCGATAACATATTTTTTGCAAAATTACGATGCTTTCTAACTCGGAATATTACTATATGATGTTATAATAATAATAATATTTTTTTTATTATCAGGCAACAGATGGCCCATATATAAATACCTTGCAACTAAAATACATATAAAAATATCATTAATTTAAGAGTTTTAAAATTAATTAATCTAAAGCTTCCGTATCTTTATCTTCTTGTGGTCATAGAATCAGGTACTGTGACCACCTTCTTAGGAGTACTAGAAGCTTCAGTGGAAGGTGCCGGCGTCCCTACTGGGGGTGGTGCAGAGGGAGTAGGTACTGCGCGGGGCCCAGGAACATCTTATCTATGGGCCATCTGTTGCCTGATAATAAACAATTTATTATTATTATTATATTATTATTAAATCGTACTCACGAACTGTATCGGCAAAGATTTATCGATGGTAGACCCCCCACTAAACAGTGACGGCTGTCTTCGTACCTGTCTGCGTTTTATTCTGTCGCTTTTACTCTTTAATTTTACTGAAATAGGATTTGCACAAAGGTAATTTTTTTTTTTTTTTTTTTTGGTGTATGTTATACAGCGTTACCAACTTAAATATTGTGAATGGATTCGTTATAAGGAGGTTACTTCTTTCGGCTTTACGGGGTATTTTGTAACACGTTGTATACGTATATAAGTCGTTGTAAGTATTGTGAATTAGTTGTTGATTTACTATTACGTGACGTCATCCGGCAGCCATTTGCAACTGCAGCGTGTGTGCTTCCCTCTCGCTCGCACAATACATCATTTTAAAGTCAAATTGTACTTTTAATAAATGTAGTCTAGGTTCTAGGAAATAAAATTACGGACATATTAATTTTCATATACCTAATAATAATAGGCAGACTGATGGTGGTAATTTGCCCAGCTTGCCGGAGCGGGGAAGTATCCACCGTTCGAGCCGATAAACCCAGTAAAGCGTATCCACACGTTTCGGGATCAGGCTCGAATTGCCGTCATGCCCAGTCAAGCCGGCATAGTGTTAGGGACAGATGTAGGTCATGAGTGTCTAATTCCAGTTGCTAACATTTATGGACCTCGCGCGTCACTTAACATCAGGAAGGCGCAATGTCACATGTCGTGCTAGTATAAAAAAAAGTTACAGAAAAATAACTAAAACATTTAAATCGATTTTATTAAAACAAATCTATGTAGACAAAATTCAAGGCATTCTATAGATTCACCGTGCGGGTGCCGGGTAAGAGATGAGAAGAATGATGTATCGGGCTCGCGACTGACAATAGGCAAGTATTATACCATTAAAGTGTCCGCCATTTTATTCCCTAGAAAGTTAATAGACATTTGTCAAAAGTATACTCACGGCCGGTTGCTGAAAGGATGATTAAAATAATCTATGATCAATATTTTGATATACGACACGTGACTGGTGAGCTTGTCTTTGGTTATTTCGGCCAATGACGTGCCTCATAGGCATACGTTTAAACATGTCAAAGATAATCAGCCTTTCTGAAACTGGCTGTCAGACATCTTTAAAAATATTTGATTGTGCGAGCGAGAGGCGAAAGATTTAAACTCTGTTAAGCTAATTATAGTTAAATGTGATACAAAAACATTGCACAATAAAATGTATATTTTGTATATTATATTTGTTGAATATGTGTATGTATCCACATACGATTGTATGTATGTAGGTGGAATAAATAAGATAAATATATTTTTTTTGTTACATAAATCCTATTAGTTTTATTTTCATAAAAAACCTCCAATCATCGATGCGTTCCTTTTTTTTCTAAGCGGTTATAAATAAATAAATAATAAATAAATATTTCCAGACAGGTCACTCAGCGCCATCTACTTTCCGTGGTAAGCTTCGAGGCTTGTGTTACGGAAACTAGATAGGTAGTTGATAAACTACATATTATACTTTTTTTTTGTAAATATATACATATAAACACCCAGACCGAGACAAATTATACAATGTACAACTTGCCCCCGGTGGGAATCGAACCCACGACCTCCCGAGTTCACGGCAACGTTTGTTACCACTAGACCACGGAGGCGGTCAACAAATAATTATATGCACACAACAACTAATAAAATCTAAAATTATTTATTTAAAAGCTACCTAAATAATAAAATTAAAAATAAACTAAACAAAACCTTAAATTAAATAAACTAAAAGATAAACCTAATTAATATTAAAACTAAATACTTATAGTAGATAGTGAAATATATATTTTAATGTTATATTTACTATATATTTCTGTGCAATCAAGAGATTTGGAAAATAAAATATATGGTTTTCCTATCAATCAAGTCCTTTGTACAAGTGCATTAGAGTATATCATAAAATTCCTAGGGAGATTCGAGAGTTACCCATAAAACGTTTTACTATTGAGTTAAATCTCATTGACAACTGAATAAAGTCAATAAAATAATTTTTAGCAAGCAAATTTTGACATTACCATTGTATTTAATAATTCCAATAAATTGACAAGAACAATATTAAAAGTTAACATTTAATATTGTTGTTAATATATATATTAAATGTTAACTTTTATATATATATATATATATATATGTATATACAATGTTATAAATATAATACAAAAAAAATATATATTAAACATTAGTAAAAAAAAATACAATATTTACAAATAGCTATATATTGTATTTTTTTACTTAGCAAATTCCAGTGACCTGTTAATGTTCATTCTGACTGAGAAAGGAATCTGCAAGGAAAACTCAGCTATATCAGGTGGCATTGATGAAACAAAAGTTACAGTTCTTGTACTAATTGATTTCACCAATGCCTTTAACACGGTAGATCCTGATTTGCTTATCGCAATATTATCTCGTCTCAGTATATCATCGGAGACTCTGCTTTGGTTTAACGATTACCTTCATGGTCGTCGGCAACGTGTGCGCATTGACCAGACAATGTCTGATTGGTGTGATCTAATGACTGGCGTTCCGCAGGGTGGAATTCTTTCCCCTCTGCTCTTCTCTTTATTTATTAACGCTATAACCACGTCACTCCATTCTCATTATCATCTTTACGCTGACGACTTGCAGCTTTATGTGCAGACTGATATTAGTGCTATTAATAGCGCAGTGGCCTGGCTCAACGAAGACCTTAACTACATCAATTCGTGGTCGTCGCGATTTGGTGTTATCGTAAATCCGTCAAAATGCCAGTCTATTGTGATAGGACGATCGCGAATTCTGTCAAGAGTTGACTATAATACATTAGAAAAGATTCGTTATGGAGGTGCGCTGATACCCTTTAGTAATGTGGTAAAAAATCTTGGTATTTATATCGATTCTAATCTTAGCTGGACATCTCAGATCAACAATATAAATCGAAAAGTATTCGCAGCTCTTCATTCTCTTAATAGGCTAAAACATTTCCTGCCTCTTAAAGCTAAAATAACTCTTGCTCAATCTCTTCTTCTTCCTGTTCTTGACTATGCCGATGTCTGTTGTGTCGATCTAACTGAGGAATACCTTAATAAACTAGAGAGACTGCTCAACTCGTGCATAAGGTTTGTATTCGGATTGCGTAAATACGACCATGTGTCAGAGTTTCGTGCTAAATTGAAATGGTTGCCAATACGTCTTCGCCGTAATCTTAGGATTCTCTGTCTTTTATTCTCTGTCCTCTACGAACCTTCCTCACCTAATTATTTAAAAGATAATTTTTCACTTCTTAGCTCCTTTCATGAAAGGATTCTCCGCTCTGCCCATAACTCTTTACTGTCCATCCCTTCACATCACACTAACTCCATTTCAAATTCCTTCTCAGTCGTAGCTGTGACATTATGGAACAGCCTACCTCTTAGTATCCGTCAGGCACCCAACAGAAGTGTATTTAAAAGACAAGTACACACATCAAAAAAGTCTAGGGATCAAGCATGTTTATGCGGATTTCTTGTGATTGAGATGTGGCTTTGTAATAAATTTATGATTTTATAAATTTATATGGATCCTTTTTGGTGCATTTCATAATTTAAAACAGGAACTGTCAATCAAATTCGAGTAAAAGATGAAAATCAGCTGTCAATATTTTCCCTATAAAAACATAAGACGCATTGAAGACATTATTAGTGCTACTGTTTCCCTACTACTGATTAAAACCAACGTTATTATGGAGCGGCGACGTCATTTAAGCAGGGAAGAAATGATCAGAGCCGTGGGAATGATAGAAGCTGGTTCCCGGCAACGTACTGTGGCTTTAGCTCTGAATACAAGTCAGAGTGTTATCAGTCGACTTTGGACACGTTACCGAACCACTGGTACCGTGGCTGAGCGCCATGGAGGACGGTATCGCTGCACCACACGGAGACAAGACCGATACATTCAAATCACAGCTCGAAGAACTCCAACAATAACCGCCATGATGTTAGCCGTGAGCCTTCATCGCTCTTCAGGGAACTTAATTAGCGACCAAACAGTCAGAAACCGCTTGCATGAAGTGAACCTTCATTCCCGAAGACCGCTACGGGTACCACCTATAGCAATGCACAATCGTAGGACTCGATATCAATGGGCTCTTGAACACAGAAATTGGACAGAAGAACAATGGCGTTTCGTGTGCTTTTCTGATGAGTCTCGTTTTGGTATGAGGCCGGATACAAGACGTATACGACACTGGAGAACCCCTGGACGCCAACAGCGATTAAAATCCTGCCAGGAAGTCCATCCTTATAGTGGTGGAACCATCATGGTATGGGCGGGTATTTCGATCGGCGGAAGAACTGAGTTGATTTGGATCAGAGGCAACCTCAACGCTCAAATTTATGCTGAGACGGTTGTATCAGACGTCATCGTTCCTCTACAAGTGCATATCGGTCCCTTATTTCAGTTAATGCATGATAATGCACGACCGCACACCGCAAGAGTTGTAAGACAGACTCTCGCCGCAGCTAACATCAATGTCCTGCCCTGGCCTGCTCAGTCGCCAGACTTGAACCCGATTGAGCATGCATGGGATATTCTTCAGAGAAGAGCTCTGCCGAATATGGAGGGTATCCAGTCGCAAGAAGACCTTTTTTTGTTGTTGCAACGAACATGGGCGGCCATTCCACAGCGTGATTTGGATGAACTCATTTTGAGTATGCCAAACCGATGTTCTTGTGTTGTTAGTGTTCGCGGTAGAAACACGGATTATTAATTGTTTAAGTTACCCAATAAAATAAAAAAAAAACTGTTATTTCAGTCTTTTTTTCGAACTTTAATGTTAGTGGTTCAAATGTCAAAAATCCCTTTATTAGGAAAATGGCAATTTTTTTTACTAATGCAAAGGTGACTTGGTTTATCGTTACTGTAGACAAACGAAAACATTTTATTTGATCAATCCTTAAAGAAAATTTTAATGAATATCAATCAGGAGAAAAGTTATTGCAAAAATATATGTTGATCCCTAGACACTTTTGATGTGTGTACGAGTATATTCACACTTTTTAAAGATGCAATAAATATTCACAATTAATTTCTCTTTTCATTGTCATTGTAATGTGGTTGTATAATATAAATATTAGTTTCTGTTTATGTATATACGTTTAAGTAGTTTATGTATGTATTGTATATGTATTATTTATGTAGTGTATGTATTATTATTATGTAGTTTAAGTATTAAAATTATGTATTTATTTATAAGTACGTTAATTGAATTAACATCAAAATTATTTAAATATTATTTATTTTATGTTTGTTTTATAAACCTACCATAATTGATACAATGTCCCGAAGGTTGATGGTAAGAGAATGCCAATCGGCATTACATACGCCTTTTGTTAACAAAACAATAAAGTTTTTAAATAAAAAATATCAGATTTACAAAATAAAACATATACAGAACTGCACCACAACGATCAATTATTAACCTTTTAAATTTAGTTATCAGTACCTATGAGAATACAATACCTGGTACAGCAGTAACCCACCAGGCAAGTCAGAATTAACGTAGACTACATGCCTATGTGCAACCCGAAAGTCGACAAAACGCAAAAACCTCTGTTAACAAAACGCAAATATTTCAATTCACTTTACTACACCAGAGACATCGACGAGCTTGCCACTTGTTGGTACACACAAAGTTGGTAAAATATGAATCCGCTTCATAAAAAAGCGTGGTTTCTGACTACCTTTGATGGAATACGGTCGTGATAATACTTTACTATTTTCGTTGAAATATGTGCCCAGAAAAAGACTAAGTATATTTTGACATAAGAAATTTAAATTAAAAAAAACAAAATCATAAATTTTTACACGTTATTTATTTCAATGTAAATTATTATTATATTAGTTATGTTTGACCCCAATGGGGGGTTTTGAAGATACATTCTTATGGTGAACACGGCGAGTCAGACAGCGTCTAAAGTACCCAGAGAATGGAAGGTTTTGTTTGGGGGGGTGTCTGGGTAACTACACACATGGTTTATACTTATGGTGCATCGTCCATAATTATGTCCTCATACATTCCAGTTCTGTCGAAATCTACCAGTTTGACAGTTCCATGTTTACTACATAACCAGACCCATTATGACAAGTGGCAAGCTCGTCTGTGTCTCTAGCGTACCAAACTAGATAAATATCACAAATAAATTACATCAATTGTTGTGTCCCAAAAAGGAATCGAACCCTGTACCTCCACATCTGAATCTACGGACTAGACCACCGAGGCACTGATAGTAAAGACTATACAATTTTTTTTGGAACACAGCGTCCTTGACCTGTTGACTGTTGGAGATAGGGCTTCCAGAACATATATCTGGAGAATTTGGCATACACTTGCCACGCTCTGGCCAGATCAGCGTCTGGACGCTGTGTTCTAGGGGCTGTAATGAATCAGATACACAATATTTGTAGGTTTCCACGGGTATGAGCCAATTACAAATTTCCACTAATAGAATTCACAAAGTAACTTACCTAAATTAACTTTAATTTTACAATGTTATGATGTCCGTTCCAATAAGTAAATAGTTTTAAATGTTGCCATCAGGGCATATTCGTCGCAATATTGTGTTGTCATTAGGTACCTTAGCGCGCTTGGCGAAGGGCAGAATATATCTAACACTTGTTTGGAACAATAGTCCGTTGTTTAAATAATGATTGTATGTCCAATGGACGGGACATAGCGACCATTATAACAGCATGTACATACCTATACTAAAAACCTATGATCCACAATAAAAATATTTTGATTTGATTTGTTCTGCTGACATACGTGTGTGCTTGATACAAGTAAGTAGCATATCATCAAAGATATCAAATGACACGATAGAGCGGATATTGTTTGTTATTTTCATTAAAATAATGTAACTATTTTTTACGCCGTCTATTTTGTCCATACTGATATTGTCATAGACTAATTAATTCTAAAACGATTGTCCTAGCTTTATTTCTTATGCTGGATGGGTTCTTGCCCAGTCTTTATTAGTGCACGCTAAATAATAAAATCATATTTTTAGTATGCTGGCAACATCAGTAGCGCATCCTTTCGACTTGATCAAGGTGCGTCTACAGCTAAGCAAGAGTGTGTCGGGCCTAGCAATGACTAAAGAGATATTCCGGCATGAAGGTTGGCGGGGGTTGTACTCAGGACTCTCCGCTGGGCTCCTAAGACAAGCCACCTACACTACAACTCGGCTGGGCGTCTACAACTGGATGTACGATAGCTATAAGATGTTAGAATACACTTATTATATTATTATAGGAAATTAAATATAGAATAAAATACAAAATTATAGTAAAGTTTCATCACATGGTCAGAAAGGCTTCCTAAAGAATTTGACATTTTGCCGACCTTACCATAGGCATAAATTATTGTGTCCCAACCAGAAATCGAACCCGGTAACTCCACTTCTAAATCCACGGACTTAACAGCTAGACTACGAAAGAGGCCATTCATCTATTACGTAAGACAATTTAGGGGGGAAGGGGTCGACCATGTCTTGGGAGTCTCGATAGTTCTTATGTAAAAAAATGCGCAAAGTTAAGATTATTCCAGTGGCAGATCCACTTTCCGAGGAAATTTTGACTGATCAAAATTAAAAGATTACATACATATTCTTTATTTACCACCATACATTCCCACCGGAATTCGGCTACGTCTAAGGTTACAAACACAAGTACGTACAACACGTGTCCTGCCTGGAGAGCGCTATAAGGCAAGGACCAGAACATACATTACATAATATGTAAAGATAATTTTCATCACAGCCCCCTAGAACACAACGTCTTCCAACTTCCACTGTTAGATATGGGCCTTCCAGAAATTCCTGGCAAATTTGCCTACACTAGCCACGCTGGCCAGCGTTGCGAGGGTCAAATGTCAAGTTTTATGTCAGCCTATTGACGATTCCAAAAGTTGGTATTAGTGAAACCGGGACCGACTGCTTAAAATTATAAATAAAAATCCATTTATTGTCACATAATACACATAGATTTAAACAATATGTGACAAAAGAAATCAGGTGTCAGATGTTGTCGTGCAGCAGTACAACTAGTACCTACACCTGCACAACGCTATTTTTCAACCTGTTACTGTTAAGAACAGTATTAATATTTTTTAAACTACAGGCTCATCATTACAGCCCCTAGAACACAGAGTCCTAGACATCCACTGCTGGAGATGGGCCTTCCAGAACATATATCTGGAGAATTCGGCCTACACTCGCCACGCTGGCCAGACGGCTTGTCGAGGATTTGATGTCAATTTTTATTGAGAATTTATTAACGATTCCACATGTTGGTATTAGTGAAACCGAGACCGACAGCTTAACGTGCTCTCCGAGGCACGGGAACGGTGGTGTTGTAAATCTATGACAAATGTACGTAAGAAAAGTGAAATTCTCATTGGCACATGCCGGGTGGGTTGGGAACCGACATTTTTAGATTAAAAAAAAAAACGTTCTATTAACCGAGCCACCCCGCTCTTATATATATTCTGGCATTGCCAGTAGTCTCAAATAAGTCGCTAAAATCAAACGTTGTATACAGAGATCACAAGGAAAATCCATCTCTAAAGAGAAAAGTGTTGATTGGCATTTACTCCGGCATAGCTGGCGCGTTTGTGGGCACTCCTTCTGAAGTGGTGCTGGTGAGGATGATGGCAGACGGACCCCACTATCCCTGCTTCTGTCGAAGGCAGTACAAAGGATTGATGCATACGATATCCAAGTTGGTTACATTTCTTACGTTATTAACAGTCGCACTCTTATGCAGGTTTCGAGACGCCCGCATTTGTCTATGAGTTGTAAAAATGTATGTAATAAAAATATGTAAACATAAAGGGTCAATAAAATACCGCAAAAGTGAGAACTAAACTTGCTTTATTGATTTCGTAGTTGGTAGGAAATGCGCGTGGCTGCTTGCGCACGCATCAACTATGCGTAAAGGAAGAAAGAGAAAGAAGAAGCGGGAGAGAGCGAGAGAGGCAGCGGCTATACGCGCGCTCCTATCCGCCCCTCTTCCTCTTCCCCGCCGCGCTGTTTACCCTTGAGCGCTGTTCTGACGTACGGACGTACGTTCAACGAAATAGGTCCCCAACCAAGCGCGCGCAAAAAATTTTCACTTTTATATAAATAAGTTACCATAAATGGACTGAACTTAATACGAAGGTTAAAATAAATAATACTTTTAAAAACAGATAACAACAAAGAACTAAGGGTACACAGCTAAGGCATAGGGGCATATAGAGCAATCGGTCAAGTAGCTGCAAGCAAATGTTGGCTTCGTATCAAACAAATCAAGCTCTGAACAGTTATTGAAATAGTTACATGACCTTTAAAAGAGTGATCTTAGTCTATAATTAGTAAAGCACATAGAGACATGCAGAACTGATGTGCTTCTAGTTCGTAGCCGGTAGCTTTTAAACCAATTCTACCAAGAAGTTCTTGAGAATCCACCTGCCTAATTAAGATGTTAATAAGATATGTAACGTCTGCAATATCCCTACATACGAGTAGGTGAAGCGGCAAAATATTTTTTTGTAGGATAATAAAGGAAGAAGGCTTCACTGCTTTGTGGCGCGGGGGATTTCCCACTGTCACCCGCTCCGTGTTCGTCAGTACAGCACAACTGGGCACTTATACACAGGTATAATTAGGACCTATTTATTTATTACTTAAGATTTTTGACAGTTTCTCTCATCATCAGCCTGTGTCTCTCCACTGCTGGATGTAGGCCTCCCCGAAGGCTCGCCACTTCACACGATCTTCTGCCACCCTCATCCATCCCCCACCAGCGACCTTCTCAAGTTTGACCGCCTCCGTGGTCTAGTGGTAACAAACGTTGCCGTGAACTCGGGAGGTCGTGGGTTCGATTCCCACCGGGGGCAAGTTGTACATTGTATAATTTGTCTCGGTCTGGGTGTTTATATGTATAATATGTATATATTTACAAAAAAAAAAGTATAATATGTAGTTTATCAACCATCTAGTTTCCGTAACACAAGTCTCGTAGCTTACCACGGAAACTAGATGGCGCTGTGTGACCTGTTTGGAAATATTATTATTATTATTATATTATTATCTGTCCATCTGGCGGGTGATCGTCCCACTCTGCGTCTTCCAGTACGTGGTCTCCACTCCAGAACTCGTCTACTCCATCGTTCATCGGTTCTGCGCCCATTGCCACTTCAGCTTGTTAATTTTAAAAGCTATATCGGTAACTTTGGTTCTTTGACGGATGTCAACGTTTCTGACTTTATCTTTTAGTGAAATCCCGAGCATAGCTCTCTCCATAGCTCACTGAGCGACCTTGAACTTGTGGACCAGACCTACCGTCAGTGTCCACGTTTCTGCACCGTACGACATTACTGGAAGAACGCACTGGTTGAAAACTTTTGTCTTCAAACACTGTGGTATGTTTGATAGAAAGATGTGACGTAGCTTCCCGAATGCTGCCCATCCTAGCTGAATGCGTCTATCGGCTTCTTTGCTGAAGTTGGCTACTACTTCCCCCCCATTTAAGACAAAATAAGAATAGGCCCAACCCCTCCCCCTTGTTTAATATTTATTACTGTTGTCTTAGACTTGAAGCTCGCTATTTTTACCGAATTTAGCTTAAACTGTATGAAAACCATAGAGCAACGCCACTTACCATCAGGTGGGCGCTAGTTTACATGTCGTGCTAGTATAAAAATAAAAAAGGTAAATACATGATTTATTTTTATGACAGGCTCGAGAAGTTCTGCTGTCACACAAATTAAAAGATGACTTTTTGCTACACTTCTACACATCTGTTATAGCAAGTCTAGCTACCGCTGTCGCATCTCTACCTGCAGATAATATTAAAACAAGGTAGGTAGGAAACTGTTGAGAACTTTGTCTAATAAATAATTGTAATATTATGTTTCTTAAGGTTGGTATTATGGCGTATAACCAATCAGAAGCTGTTTGACTTGGCCGGTAACCAATCAAGAATATCTTACTAACGAACGCAGAAATACGAATTTTTAATATATTTTTTTAAAGTTAGTATTATTGTGTGCGATGTTGACAAACCAATGATATTGCGATACAATCTGTATAGCCAATCAGAAACTGTTTAACTAGGTCGGTAACCGATCACGGATATCTTTAACGAACGCAGTAAAAGCAACTTTTATTTTTTTTTCTCAAGTACGAACTCAGTAATACCAACCTAATTGAACCAACCAAAACTTATTTAATTTTGTTTTCTCTCTTTGATAATATAATATTCCTAACCTTAGGGTTTTCTCTCTTACTAAATTTGACATTATTATTAAATTTAAAAAGCACTTATGTGATAACTTTTCAGGGCCCAATTCGTTGGAGAGAACCTAGGTCAACTAGGTATTCTGATTGATACAATAAAAACTGACGGGTTCCTGACTCTATGGCGTGGGTTCCCCCCGTACTACACGCGGCTGGCTCTGCACACCATACTCACCTTCATCATCATGGAAGAAATGAACGCTTACTACATCCGTTACAACGGTTTAGAGTAGTTAAGAAATAATTAATTTATTGGCTGTATTGGCATTATGCCTCTGTGCCTTTCCTAAAACAGATTTTTCGTCCATAATTAAAAAAATATTTATTTTAATGTTAATTTATTTTTAACCCCAAGTAATCGATCCTCAGTGGCATTCGTTTACCTAAATTGCCGTGTTCCAATACAAATTTCTATATTTAAGGGATCGGGAATGCTTTTCTGTGGCATTTCTTTACCTAAATACAATAAAAGCACGGAAACGTGCTTATTTAAGTGAAGAAATGCCACAAGGAAGGATTGAGTTAACGGACTTAAGTAATTTAACACTTCAGTAGACTTATTTGTATAAATGAGTCAGCGCGACTAAAAAACAATAAAAGTAAAAAGTAAAGTATCATCACGACCGTATCCCTTCCGGGGTAGTTCTGACCACCCTTTTTTTAATGAGTCTGATTCACATCTAGCCAACTGTACTACATGCCCATCATGACAAACTCAAGTGGCAAGCTCGTCGATATCTCTAGCGTACCAAACTCGAGAAATTACACATTATTTAATTTATTGTGTCCCGACCAGGAATCGAACCCAGTATCTCTGAGTCTAAATCTACGGACTTAACCGCTACACCACACAGCCAAAAATATATATATATCACCACTAAAACTATTGTGTTGATGTTCCTATGACACTACCAGTTCTGCTCCTTGTCTTCACATTGCACTCTCCAGGCAAGACAGATATTTTAACGTTAAATATATATTGTGTACAATTTTGTTTAAATTATATTGACTTAACCAAATTCCGGTGGGAATGGACGGTGATACACTAAGAATTACGACGGTATAAACTAAACTTGCTAAAAAGCTTAGGTAGGTATAGTTAACTTTTAATTGGCCAAATTGCATTATAAATCCTTTTTATCTTACGATTAAATACTATGAATTTAAGTAATGTTGCCCAATCTTGGTCTTGGTCTTGCTTTTTTGCACGACGAAGACCAAGAACAAGACACCGATATGATAAAAAGACCAGTCTCTCAGACATTTTTGTCCTAATTTTGATAAAAATAGCCCAATTTTTTACTTATGATATATATTTAATTGGTAACTGCTATATGTTTCATGTCTGTTTTTTTGCTACCTACAGAGCTTTGGTTACAACATCTGTATGCATGTTTGGATACATTTTCGTCAACAAGATATAACAATTTCAAAATTCAAGTACATCAGACTACAGTTAGACACAAATTTATTTATTTATTTAACATTTGGAATACAAACGGAGATCATGGCTAAAGTAAGCATTTAACAACAGATATTAACAATATGTGAGCCAGATTCCATAAAAAGTACTCACCAAGAACATATAAATTTGTACATTGATTGGGGTGAGTTAGCGAAATTTAAACTTGAAAAATTTACAAACAATTCAAAGATTAAATTAAATAGAACTAAAACTAAAAGCTTCAAGTTAACATATGGTCACAGTGGCCTGGTCTAAATGACAAACAACAATAAAAAAATATAAGTTTAACTGCAATGCTCGAAAAACTATCAGAATTGTTGAAGTATGGAGCACACGCTTGACTTAAAAACTTCCTTTGAGCCGAAGAAAAAATTAGCATCGCACAATAAGTCATCGAACGTCTCACACATCCTACGCAGTGGCTCACGAGCTCCATTTTTAGTTGAAGTAAAGTACAGGTAAAATAGTCGTCGTCGAGGCCTCAAGAACCGTCTTGGTGTAAAGTAGGTAATTTTTTCGACAAGTTTGGGGCAATTATAGTCACCACGACACCAACGAATCCGTAAGTATTCTTCTGTGTTTTAGTGATTGAATTTTATACTTAGTTAACAGGTCCTTATAGGACAAATAACCAAAGCCCATTGTGTAATTAAGTCGGCGTGCAAATTTCTTCTGCACCATTTCGATTTTGTCTGAATAAATTGCGTAACAGGGGTTCCATACGCAAGACGCGTACTCAAGGTGGGAACGTACAAGGGATTTATATATAGTTAGATGTGTAGAACTATTTTTAAAGTAGGCTGTAGCACGAAATATAAATCCCAACATTTGGTTTGCCTTATAGGCTGGGGCCGTTACGGATTTTTATAGCTAAAAAAAAAAAATTAGTAACAGGCAACGGCCGGCTGGAATATGTAGTTGAGGTCATAAACAATGAAAAAAAAAACTTTCGAACTTGAGATTAAGGGAAGTAGTGAAATGGGGTGCTATTTAAGGGATGAAAACCGTTTTTCGTTATTCGTGGCGGAACGAGACATCCTAGAGAAAAGTATTTCATACAAAAGTTGTAGATAATAAAAAAATCTAAAACTTTTATTATATATATTTATCGACATAACCTCAAAGTTTTCGAGAAAATGAAGAAAAACCGATTTTTCTGTTTTTTATTTTTTTCTCGCGTGGAAATTATTTAATTTAAATGAAACTTTGTGAAAATACGTAATTATTTGCACACAATAAGCATGAATTTTTCTAATCATGGAAAATTAATATTTTTCGAGATTTCACCATTTTTCCGAAAAAACACCCTTATCTTTGGTGAACAACTTTATTGATTTTTTTTTTGGTTTCTGGTGTTGTACAAGGTCTTTTTTTTTTTCGTCGTGATGTCTACTTTCAAATGGTATATCGATTTTAATTATTCATTGTTATTTAGTAGCTTAAAATTAAGAAAAACCGAAAAAAAAAATTACATAATTTTTTGAGAACTTTTTTTATAATATTGTTCAGGCCATTTTTTACATTTATGCAATATTTTTTCCGACAATTACTTTTTATACTATTATATTGAAAAAAAGGAAAACAAACAAAACTCAACAAAATGTTTTTAATAAGTCCCTGGTTTAAATTAATCAATATTATTTCGTAATGAACTTTTAAAAAAGCAAAAAAACGAAACACTTTCAAAGAGTCACTGAATGACACTGTATAATTTTGACAAAAATTAAAACGTGTACCTGAAGTATATATACGACATCTATAGCACAACGCGTCGCAAGCAACCATGCAAGATGTACGATCTCCCTTTCTCGTTTGTGTGGTATCCGTATATTACGTTTGTAACACGTGCAAAATCTGAAATAAATTTTAGATGTACAGTAAATATTTTTCTGAAATGTTAATTCGGTTTTGGTGAAATTAAGGCCAATAGTTGTAGCTTCAAGCATACACATCAAAACAAAACATTATTGTAACATTTAAGAATTGTAATTATCATGTATGAATTTACAATAATATTAAAATTATAAAAGCTACTGACAATGTTAAAGGCTATAAAATTAATACTCAACTTACTTTGTTACTATCCAACGGCAGTAAACTACTGTCAAATAATAATTTGTTTAATTTTAATTAAAATCTTAATCACCACGTGTGTTAACAAAGGACGCATCAACAACTGAAAAAATATTTTCACACAACTAGTCGAATAGAAATTTACTACTACAACAGAACGAGCTCTGCTGCTCTTGTACAGGCTCACTTTATCCTACCCCTCTCTCTCCCCAACCTACAGTCGTTTTTGGCGGGCATTTCAAATACCTGTATGCTGTGAAAATTTAAATTCTGTATTTTTTTTTTTTTTAATACGTAACATTATTTTGTTATTTTTTATTCTATTAAATTATAGCGTTGTTTCCAATAAATAAATTCATTTAAATTTATTCGTTTTATACCAAAGTTATTTCATCAAAATATTATAAATTATTAACATAAATATGCAAAAAAATTTAAAATAATGAAAAAAATCTTTAAGTTCGAGATTCGAAATTTTTTTTTTTCGGTTTTTCTTAATTTTAAGCTACTAAATAACAATGAATAATTAAAATCGATATACCATTTGAAAGTAGACATCACGACGAAAAAAATAAGACCTTGTACAACATCAGAAACCAAAAAAAAATCAATAAAGTTGTTCACCAAAGATAAGGGTGTTTTTTCGGAAAAATGGTGAAATCTCGAAAAATATTAATTTTCCATGATTGAAAAAATTCATGCTTATTGTGTGCAAATAATTACGTATTTTTACAAAGTTTCATTTAAATTAAATAATTTCCACGCGAGAAAAAAAAAAAAATCTGAAAAATCGGTTTTTCGTCATTTTCTCGAAAACTTTGACGTTATGTCGAAAAATATATTTAATAAAAGTTTTAGATTTTTTTATTATCTACAACTTTTGTATGAAACACTTTTCTCTAGGAAGTCTCGTTCCGCCACAAATAACGAAAAACGGTTTTCATCCCTTAAATAGCACCCCATTTCACTACTTCCCTTAATCTCAAGTTCGAAAGTTTTTTTTTTCATTGTTTATGACCTCAACTATATATTTCAGCCAGCTGTTGCCTGCTACTAATTTTTTCATCTCAAAAAGGTAATGGCCCCAGCCTATATGGTATATTTATGATTGATTTTAACTATTATTATTATTCTTATTTCGTACTCTGCACCCATTATAATAATTTCTCACTATCCCAAAGGTTAGCTGGTAGAGAATACCATACGGTATTATGCTCGCCTATGTACATTATTTTATATTTTGTGTGTAATAAAGAATTATATTATTATTATTATACTTCCCCGCCCCAGCAGACTGGACAAATTACCAGCATCAGTCCGTCTACCACCTATTAAATTTGTTGCATTCGTGGTAGACAAATTCAAATGGCTTAAAAGATCATACATAATATATCTCATAATTAATTTGTACCCTCCGTAATACCTCGCTCATATGCGCATTGTGTGGCGCAGCTTACACCAGCAAATATAGGGCTTCAATTAGTAACGACACACTTTTATTAATTTCCTTACAAAACTACCACGTATGAGTATATCGCGAAAACTGTACACTATTTTCTACATCTAAGTTTTCTGTTTATATCGAATTTTGTTTTTTCTTGTGTTGATCTGTGACGAATTTTTACTTTAAAACTAATTTCGAATGAACTATATCATATAATCCTGTAAAAATTAATAGACAAATCTAACTCTGCTTCGTTCGAAATGTTTAACCTTTACCAACATATGAAAGCTAACAATGAAGGGAAGGAAGCTAAAGAACCAGAGACTACAGGTCACGATAGGTTTTACCAAGAGAGGCCCAGGACTAGCTACAGGAAGAAGAAACGTCACGGTGCCTGCAGAAGGGCCCAGTCGGCTGCAGAACTGAATCCCGAATCCATCAACACTGCTAACAAACGGAATGCATTCAGAATCCGTTCTGTATCCACAGATCGTGAAGAAAGTGAAGGTAATATCCCAAAATATTAGCTCCAACACACTGAGAAAAAAAGATAATGGCCTTCCAAAAAAATCTGGAAAATTTGATCTTGATCTTGATCGTCATGCTGCCTGGCCAGACGGGTTGGTTTTGGGCTGGTCAGAAAACACACTTTTTAGAGAAGCGGATTCATATTTAGCCAACTTTACTATCCCCCGTCATAACAAGTGACAAGCTCGTCGATGTGTCTAGCATAGCAAACTCGAGAAATATCACATATTACTACGGTTCTTATAAATCACTTGCGAGATATAGACCCCGACGCCTGAACTTAACATAATGCCTTCGATAAGTATAGCTCAGGAGCCTGAACATTTAATTTCCCAAAAAGCAAAATTTCTAACCGTTTGAATTTGTTTTATATCGTGTTGTACTTGTGAAACCTAATAAATAGTTGGGTATTGCACATTTTTGTTTATCATTATCCATGAGCTCTATCATAATTATCTCCATACATTCCATGGAAAATTGTTAAATAAACTCCTAAATCCTTGTAAATATATTAAATTTATATCGAATAAGTATAGTTTTTGTTTTGTTAATAGAAGAGAACACAGAACGAACGCCTCTCGTTGCGCAGAAGATAGATTCGTTAGCGAAATTGTTATTCAACAAGTCGTTGATATCAGGATCCGGTAAGGGATCTCCTTCTGAACCACCTTCATCTCCTAGGTGAGTGTTAATTACTTATTTTACATATAATTTCCTCACGCAGCAAGAGTAAGTTCTTCAGAAATATGTTCTGCAAGGCTCATATTTAACAATTAGTATACTTGGGCTGTAATGTAACTCTAAATTAGATTTTGACTCTAAGGGTATAATTTATGTTACATATAGCAAGGCCTATGTTTGACTTTTAAATTGAGGTGCTAAGCTAACTATGTTTTATAATACGAATATTGTAACGTATTAGTGTATTAAGTGCAATTATAAAAAATTGAAGATTTATAAAAGGGTATTTATGAAAGAAAGCATAGGGACAAAAATAAGGAAAGGCATGCTCCGATAGTGCATGTTAAAAGGCTGAGTGAAGAAAGATTGACGAATGAAATAAAGATATATAATGCGAAAGTTGTGGGTAAAAGAGTCCCTGGCAGACCTCTCTTCCATAACAACCAAATAAATAAAGCACTCGCTGAAGGTGGAGTAAAGAGCCTAAGAAATAAAAGGGCATAAATGAAAAGGTTAGAGAATGGCGACGAAGCGAAAAAGGTTTGTGTTGACCGTGATAAATGGTGCTCAATTCTATGTATATCCCGCAAGGAAGCTGGCGTGAAGATGTACGTAATTATTATGTTTTTTCTCATATCAATTAGGGTTGCTGAACTTTCTATGGAGAACTCTGCTGCGTTGGCAATTTGTACGGAATATTTGTCACATACACCAAGGTTAGTAAAACCCCTACTTTTCTAATGATCATTAGCGTAAAGTTTATTTTAGGATAATGATGTCTGTTCCATATTTCCACTGTATTATCTTGATTATTTGTAAAGGAAGGGCAAAGTACGAAAACTCAATGCAAGCCCACCTCGATTCTTGGCGCCAGTTTAATTTCTGAATCACACTGACTGATGGAAAACTCTCACGAATACAATTAAACATCATTATATGATCCCAGATGAACTAGCTGTATCAGCCTATGGGCCTGACATCTTAAGGCAATTTTTGAAATATAGTGTATATTTTATTGCCATATTGTACGAATAGTTGTTGTTGTTGTAGAGTGTTATTTAACAAACAATATTGTTTCGTAAATATATAAGCACTCACATTGGTAGAAACCAATGCTAACTTTATTTTATTTCTACTCTACAGATATGATTTGATTACACATTTAAGTAGTATCGGGTCTCGTCCGAACAAGCACTGGTTTGCCGTTCATGACAACTCGATCAAAACTGACAGACTTCTGACTTTGGTGAGCGTTTTTATATCCTAATAATGTTGTGTCAAATCCACCTATCCACATATTTGATATAACACTTTTCGTCGTAACATACGATGTTTGTAATGTAACAAGTCTGGTTCTAGTATCAACTTCTTTAAAAGCAAAGTCATCAAATATAAGATTTTTTACATTATTTTTTACGCTATCTACTATGTTCATCTTCTCTTGTCGCAAAAGTCGTGCTGTAGCATGCATGTAGAATATTGTCCGTGATACAACGAAATCAAAGTGCACTTCGATTACGACCGTATCCGGAAATGCACTGTCATAGACATTGTCCTAACTTTCATTCTCTAATTAAAAATATTTATTGCACAAATTAATATTAACATTTACGGCTTTATGAAAATTTCTCATTGAGCTTCAGCATGCAATGTACATTAAAGGGTAGGCTATGCTAAACAAATTTTTAAATGTCAAAACTTAAATCTAAATAGCTATACAATGTTAATATTTCATTTTTTTGTATGTAGAAAGTAATTTGTAGAATATAGGCAACACTCAAAAATTTAATCAATGGTAATTCTTGAAATATGATACGTATTTAATTGTACAATTTTATTGCCATAGTGTACGAGTTGTTGTCAAAAAACTCTGCTTTTGGGAGTGATTTCATGTCCGCCTTTGTGCTTTAATATAAAATAAATTATTAACGCTAGAATAGTAATTGGCTTAGTATTAATTAGTCTATCGCCAGTTGCAGAAATGATTAAAATAATCTCTGATCAATATTTTGATATACGTAATTGGCTGTTACTTGTCATTTTGGTTATTTAAGCCATTGACGTGATTTTTAACCATTCGTTAAACATCAAAAGATATTGCCTTTCTGCAATTGGCCGTATATCAGGGCATTCCCGTTTATAGTTAGACGTGCATTTTCGAATTGATTTTGTTGTTTCAAGGACAATATGCCGACCTGCGTGCTACTTGAGTGTAAAACACGTTCTTCTTCGACGTTCTTGTTCTTAAATAGCAGAGGTTTTGTGTTTTGCTTTCGGGTTGCTCACGACCAAGGATTCTCTAAATTTTGACTTACCTCTGAACTAGGTATTGTGTGTATAATTGAATTTTGAGATGATATAATGAGTAATTTACGTGAATAAAGATATTTTGAATTTGAATTTGACAAGAGAAGAAGATCAAACTAGATGGTGTAAAGTTTTACTATTGTAGATGCCATTGAGCAGCAAATGCCCAATAGAGCCATGTGAGGAGACGAGGGCGTTGATAATGGAGTTGTTTCGAGGACTTCACCATCCTTACATCTACCCAGTGCTAGACCTGGAGTTGCAGAATGGACACGCGCTTACAGTTCTGCCCTTCAACGCTAAAGGCAGTCTAAAGGATTTAATTTATAAGGTAACTTAAACAGTAGATTTGAAATCGTTGAAAATTTTTGTTATTGTATAATTCTAAATCTATTTTCAAATTTGTCTATTTTTTATTGAATTTCAATTAAAAAGTCAGTCTGTCAGGTTAAATGATATACAGCCTTTTCAAGCACATGATAAGGTCAACCGTAATCTTAATATCCAATGGGGTGTGTCACTAACTTTTTATCACGATAGATGGCGCATGATAGATGGTACCTAATATAACTCTCAGTTGCATAGAAAACTTGTATTTTTATTACGAATTTTATTATTTTCTGGAAATTATGCAGAAGTGAGCAGCTTTTAAGTGTACAAATCGAGATTTCCAAGCGAAAGCAAAGATATTGTGATCTCGAAATTGCCGTTCTATTAATTCAACCTTTTTTTATTTTAAAGACGGTGTTCGCTTACTTAATTCGTCTTTTAAGTTAGGTAACCTTAAGTTAAAATACATTTTTCTGTTATAAAAATGTAAAACTACAAATAAATTTAAAAAAATATCAGTCACAGGTGTAAACAAGGTACCAGTGCCGCTAGCGACATCTACAAAAAGCTTTGCCTGATACACCCCATTGGTTGTGGTTATGGAATTCATGGTTCCTTACTTTTTGTTTCATTCATTACAGCCCCTAGACCTCCACTGCTGGAGATGGGCCTACCAGAGCATATATCTAGAGAATTTAGCCTACACTCGTCACGCTGGCCAGACGGGTTGGCGAGGATCTGATGTCAATTTTTAATGACAATTTATTAACGATTCCACAAGTTGGTATTAGTGGAACCGGGACCGACGGCTTAACGTGCTCTCCGAGGCACGGGAACGGTGGTGTTGTAAATCTTAACAAATGTACGTGAAAAAGTGTATTTCTCATTGGTACATGCCGGAGGGGTTTGAACCGACCTTTGTAGGATTTAAGGTACGCGTTTTTACAACCGAGCCACCACAGCTCTTTCTTTATTTTAAATTTCTTTGGTTTAAATTTTATCTCGAATGAAAATCACAACTAGTTTTAGCGGTTTCATTTCATCTGTTTATTAAACTAATTCCGGAGTGCCTCAAGGTTCTCATATGGAACCGATCTTATTTTCAATTTTTATTGATGATATTACAAAAAATATTATATATTGTAAGTTGAATACTTACATTTAATAAAAACATTTAGAACCATTAAACTACAATAGATTCATTACTGTCCGTAATTTTAATTCCTAGAAAGTTGATAGATAGACATTTCTCAATAGCACATTCAGACTCGGAAAATCTTTGAAAGATTTTCTCTAAATTGTCAGTAAATTTTATTTCTTTAAAGTTAATTACTGTTGTTTTGCAATATATAAATATTAATTAATTATCTATATTATTTTACAATCTCTTTTTATTGTCATTTAGAGTACATGGAGTGAAGAATACAGTCGTAAGTACAGTACTGTAGGTTCTGGTTTGCCGGCCAGCCAGGTCGCCAGGTTCGGAAGGCAGATGTTAGAGGGCCTCCTCTTCCTCAGGGACAAGGGATTCCCGCCCTTTAAGCATCTTCATTCGGGCAACGTTATGGTGCAGAATGGAGTAGCAAGGTTTGATATTTTTTAAGATGTCTTACTCGTACTTTTAGACTAGGTTCAGTTCTGTTATTATATAACGTTGCTTCAATAAAAAAATATAGTAAGCCATAATTGTGATTTGTTTGAAATAAAATAATAGAAAGTAAATTATTCAATGAAAGATGAAACTCATATGAAAAAAATAAAATATTTTTTTTTTAAAGTAATTTTAAATGCATGAAACTAACAGCAGATACGAGTATATACAAAAAGTTTTGTGTAATAGGTAGGTTGTTTTTTCTGGATTGTGCTGTTATTTATTAAAATAATTAGAAGGGAACGTGACAAAAAATAGTTTTTCCCCCGTGGCCTTTATTTGCAACATGCTAACAATCGGTTGGAACTATCAAAAGTTTTCGATAGGCGATATTATTAAACATAATTTAGAAAATATTTTAGGTATATAATGATTTGTTTTTAGGATATGTGGCCTAGAGAATACCCTTGTAGGAGCGCCATCTCTCGGAACAGGCTCCGAGACGTTATGTCTAGGCCACATCCTTTACGAGATGTGCGCGGGAACACAACTCGACCTCGGGGAATTACCATCTCTACTCACACAATACCCGCATGTAAGTAACTAGAATACACAAAAATATGACAAATTAAATTAGTTATACATATTAATGGCACGGGTTTAATCAATGTACCGACACAGGTGGTTGGGGTGATTTTCAAATTAGATGCATAGACATGGAAGACAATTCAAAATCTGTGCAATCAAAAAACAACAATAGGTAACTGGTAAAGGTAAAAAAAAAGGTGTAAGGTTTTTAACATCAAAAAGCGACACTGGCCGTTCGAAAATGTTTCGGGTCCCAATGTCAAAGTGACAACTACCATAAGTTAATTTAAAGATTTATTCGAAGCAGATACAAAAATATTAAAATAAAATAGATTAAGAAAACTAATTATAAATAATTAGACTTATTTTTCCTTTAAACTAGTAGAAAGGAAGCGGCGAGAAAGAGACAGTACAAGGTATCGGGGTATCAAATTAGCAATGTTAGTTATTGACAGATCACAATATTGTCAAGTCAAAAATTAGTCGATATACCTCGAATGGCGTGAAAAAAATAAAAAACAAATTTGAACGCAATTTAATCACAAAAAATAGTTTTAATTTTAAATGAATAACAAATAGAGAAAAGGAGAAATAGGCTTAACCTGAATTAAAACTAAAACTGCATCATGCTACCCTTCAACGTAAAATCCCCAATTTTTTTATGTATTCCCATGAAAATTTACATTACAGAAACATTAAAAGTATAAACAATGCATATTTCACAACATATTTAAACATGGATAAGTGGCTAGTAGTAGAATCATTTTTACATTCCACATCCGTTAGGAAATCATTTTTTTTTTCATAGACGGTGAATCGATAAATCATCAATGATACGCCCCCTGCCTGAAGGGCCAACGCGGGTGGGGGTCACATGCCCGACGACCCATCCGTGAACCTTCCTAAGGAAGCCCCAGGGCCCCTACGGACTAAAACCCTATAAACCGTCTCTCTCTCACTGTTGGCCCTGTGTGCCTTTACAGCTAAGTCTGAGTCGTGGCTACGGAGTGAAGGCACTCGTTCGCCGCGAAATTCTCATCGAAATGCACGATTTTTTTTCATTAAAACGATTGCACAAGCACTTACTCTGCAAATAGTCGAAGAAAGAGTACTGTCTATGCGTCGAACAGCCTGTTTTATAAGTAATTTTTCCCAGGTGGTAGAGATAATAGAGCAGATATTTGGTCCGCGCACGCCCACACTGCACCAGCTGCTGCTCTGCGAACTGTTTCGGAAGATAGATCTCCGAGAGATGAAGGGACCCTGTTTACCGGTAAATGCTATTTCTTATTTCATTCCGAAACAAAAGAAAGCGTAATAACTCTTTTTTTTTATTTTTAAGAGCCCAAGACACATAACGAAAATTCCTGGTTTGGGCTCCAACGTGCAATACAATTGGAAATATGTAGTGTCAATTTAAAAAAAAAAAAATGTACCTAACGAAATATTATACATAGAGCTAAGAATATACGGTAATCAAAATATATTTATTCACAGGCACGTCATTATTTAAATTATTTTGAATGATTCTACTCCTGTTAGTGAAAGACTAAACAGCAAAGCGGTCCAAAGAGTAAGCTGTTAGCAGAAGACCAGCAGCTTATCAGATTCCAATGACCTGTTAATGTTTAATCTGACCGAGAAAGGAATCTGCAAGTAAAACTCAGCAAATATCAGATTATTGGAATATAAATCGTCTCCCTCTAGCTCGCATGGCTTTAATGACAAGAAAGAGATAAAACCTAAACAGTATTTTCTTACTTAGTACGTTAATAATGGATTTTGCGTAAAACTCTTGGTATGATATAGCGCTGTATAACTAGTGTCTGTACTGTATAGGGCACATCTTTCCCCGCGTGATTTATACTTATTCAAGTAAGTGAATTTAGATAAAATTCTCTGTTTTAGAATTTTAGCCAGCGGCTAAGTAGGTCATGCCTTAGTCTCTTGGAATCGGTATCGCGGCGACAAAATCGACACCTACCCTCTTCACCCGTCACTGGTGATCGCAGGTAAGTTAGCAAAATATACGCTTTTTCACCTGAAGTTCATCATCATCACGTATCATCTACACCACAGATTCTCAAACTTTTTTCGTCTACCGCCCAATTTGACCGAATATAACTTTATAATCCACGTTGTGTAATAGGTATCTAGGTATTAATTTCAGAAAATTTTACAAATATAAAGTCTACTCGCTAAACCATGACTTTTTTTTAAGACGGTGAAACGATAAATTATCAATGATACGCACCCTGCCTGAAGGGCCAACGCGGGTGGGGGTCGCATGCCCGACTCACCGTGAGGCCTCCTAAGGAGACCCCAAGGCGCCTACGGACTAAAACCCTATAAACCGTCTCTCTCTCACTGTTGGCCCTGCGTGCCTTAACAGCTGAGTCGTGGCTGCGGAGTGAAGGCACTCGTTCGCCGCGTCAAACCATGCCAACACAGCTGACATATTGTATTGTAATGGTGTACATTGCAGGATTTGCATCTATCTAATTTATAGATTAAGTTATCTACTTATTTTTATTTTCTATATTATTGTGCTTTATTATTATTATTTATGTTTCTGTTTTTTTTATTGTATTGCTTATATTTGTTTGTTTTTTTGCCAGAATTGTTTGCTTTTTTATATAAAAAAAGTAAATATCATCACGACCGTTTCCCTTTCGGGGTGGTCAGAAACCATGCTTATAAATAAGCGGATTCACATTTAGCCAACTTTACTATAGGCCAATCATGACAAGTGGCAAGCTCGTCGATGTCTCCAGCGTACCAAACTCGAGAAATATCACAAATAAATTAAATATTAATTAAATGTATTTATTTACATTAATCAATATTTTTGTGTCCCGACCAGGAATCGAACCCGGTACCTCAGAGTCTAAATCCACGGACTTAACCGCTAGACCACGGAGGCAGTTAAGTTGCTTTTTTATACGCCTATATTATTATTGTTTTAACTTTATATATTTTAGTTATAAAGATATTTGTGGATTTTTTTATTGGCATCTAGTTTCTTTATATAAGTAATCATGTTGGAAGCTGTTCCTTGAATAAATAAATAAATGATAAAATGTATTTGTCAACAGAAGACAGTATCCCTTGGACCAAGATTACACAGAAGAATGGCAGTGGTGAGAGAAAAGCGCTGAGAAAACTTGTGTCTTTTTATGCTAAAGGAATCGGCCAGTCAGTCCATATAGCGGGTATTGATCACAATGTAATTAATCACGTTTTTTTTCTAATACCGTAAAAATAAATACCTATTTAAATAAAAAATCTAAGAATTTATTCGAAAAAAATATTTACAAAATATAAAATTAATATTAATACTAAGGATAGGGATAGAAGTCCCGTACCCGTGGAATGGTGGCAAGAACGCTGGCTGCATTTCCCCGCTGAATTGCAATACTGATTCTCTGGGCGAAGAAAGAGCCAGCCCTCTTGTCACCGGAGGAGACAAGACGCGGTGTTATGTCTTTTAAAATTTTTTTTGCACTTGGACTCCATGGTTTCATCTCCAAGTTTCTACAGCAAACGGCATAAATATGTAATCTTTTAATATACTTACATACCTACTTGCGCCGCTTGCTGGACTCCGCATTTTCCGCCGCGGCTCCCGCTTTATGCGCTGTCCCCCTGAGATGCGACGCGGCGAGGGTGTCGACGCACGTGGCGTCCCACACCAGAGCACGTCCCCGATCCCAGGGGACCAACGTCATACCATCGGGTCTCTTGCCATCGTCTCGGATAAAATACAAAATACATTTTTAAGCAGAATTATAATATTATTTAAAAGTTTATTTTTTCTTTGGATCCTTAATTTTTTACCAATTTTTTTTTACATTAATAGAAAAAATCGTATTCAATGTGATTTTCGATTAACCATATTTAATCAACATACGTACTTGGACCAAGGTTCAAGAAAATATGTCTGATCTTTTAATTTCTGTGCAATTTTTATATTAGTTACGTTTTAAAAAAGTATCTAGACAGGCCGGCATGTCGTTGTCGTCAGTTGATTCCTATTCTTTGACTTCAAGTACCGCTTGCCATCAGGTAAGCGCGAAGTCACATGTCGTGCTCAGAATAAAAAAAGTCAAGTTAAAGTCACCTATGTTTTTTTTTGGTATTATTGGATTAAATTATAATTAGTTAATGGAAATAGTTTTATCTTGTTATAATTATTTAATGTACAAAGTGCTTGAAAAAGTATCATCACGACCTTTTCCCTTTCGGGGTGGTCAGAAACCACGCTTATAAAGAAGCGGATTAAAATTTATCCAACTTTATTACAGGTCAATCATGACAATTGGCAAGCTCGTCGATGTCTCCAGCGTACCAAACTCGAGAAATATCACAAGTAAATTAAATTGTATTTATTTAAATTAATAAATATTATTGTGTCCCGACCAGGAATCGAATCCGGTACCTCCGAGTCTAAATCCACGGACTGAACCGCTAGACCACGGAAGCAGTTGTGTGCTTGATTGAGTAAGTATCATCACTAACTGCCTCCGTGGTCTAGCGGTTAAGTCCGTGAATTTAGACTCGGAGGTAACGGGTTCGATTCCTAGTCGGGACACAAAAAAAATATTAATGTAAATAAATACATTTAATTTACTTAATTTTATTTTACTTGTGATATTTCTCGAGTTTGGTACGCTGGAGACATCGACGAGCTTGCCACTTGTCATGATCGGCCTATAGTAAAGTTGGCTAAATGTGAATCCGCTTATTTATAAGCGTGGTTTCTGACCACCCCGAAAGGGAATCGGTCGTGATGATGATACTACTCATATATTGATGGTTTGAAATGTTCGAGAACATTTTTTCTGAATACATTGTAACGGTCATTAAATATGTCTATATCATTATTGGCACTGCAGAGACTACTGTAGGTGTTGCACATTCGGGATGTTGACGAATGTGAACCTACATTAGTTCTTGAGGGAGGACAGCACAGGATCTTGGTTATAGGACGACGTGGAATATTATAGGGTACACAAGGAAATATGTTGCAAGAGTTCAAGTTTGTTTTTTAAGAAAAATACAATCGTTACACATAACTCGCAATTATCCTCGGCTAAACCGCGCAGCTCCAGTCAACCCGTGACCACGGCGGAAGGAATTTGACCGAAATGTGATTTACCTTCTGTAAAGCAGGTCCGTCAAATTATAATAATTAACGCAAATTAGGTGTAAATAAAATAATATATTTGTAATTATAAATGAATCAGTTTATTATTATCTAATACACACAGCCCTTTTCATCTTAAAACTACATACATCTAAAATATAATTAAAGGTTTATTAACAATAAAATAGTTTGATCAATTTTTTTTAGAACGTTACCTTAAAAACAGCATTCACCATGAGTGACGGTTCTTATGTCGTGTTAGACATGAAAGCAGAGCAAAGGAAATCGCACTTTATTTTACTGAATGGGGTGTATCAGGCAAAGCTTTTTGTAGATGTCGCTAGCGGCACTGGTACCTTGTTTACACCTATGACTGATCATTTTTTAAATTTATTTGTAGTTTTACATTTTTATAACAGAAAAATGTATTTTAACTTAACGTTACCTACCTTAAAAGACGAATTAATAAAACGAACACGGTCTTTAAAAAGAAAATAGGTTGAATTAATATAACGACAATTTTGAGATCACCATATCTTGATATCGCTTGGAAATCTCGATTTGTACACTTAAAAGCTGCTCACTTCTGCATTATATCCAGAAAATAATAAATTTTGTAATAAAAATACAGTTTCCTATGCAACTGAGAGTTATATTAGGTACCATCTATCATGCGCCATCTATCGTGATTAAAAGTTAGTGACACACCCCATTTTAAGTGAATAAAAACGCTACCCGAACGACTTTAATGTGCGCATTGCTTTGCTTTCAAGTCAAACACGCCATATACTCGTATACTATTACGTGACGTCATCCGGCAGCCATTTGCAACTGCAGCGTTTCCGATTAAAAATTCTAACCCGAAATATAATAGTTTTTAAGGTGATAAAAAAAGCCTATTACAGAGACTTCGTTTTTAAAGAATGAAACAATATAACTTTAAAAGGTAGTTATATTGGGTCTATTATACAATGTTTTTTCATACCCTTAGGTACAAATACCATTATTTTTTTCATTCTTCATTACATCTCCTAGGACATCCTAGAACTCCAGTGTTGGAGACAGGCCTTCCAGAAAACAATTGCAAGGTCCCACGTTATACCAATATGTGACTCCACTGACAGAAACAACCTCTCCTAAGAAACTATTTTATTTATTTATTATAAACTTTATTGCACAAAGTACAAAGGCCGCTAGACATTCTATACTGGTCAAACCTTTGGGACAACTAAAGCAGTTACGACAAGATAAGGCAGGTGCTATCAAAACTAATAGAAAAATATTAGACTTCAATATATACTAGTGTCTATACTATATGTCGGAAATAATTTATTTTTTGCTTCTCCATCCAATATGGATTTTTTAAAAAATATCAGTTTTTATGGAGCAAATGAGGAAAAGTTGTCTGTCTTCATCAACAGAATCACACACTAGTCCAACGCAAGACAATACAAAGTCACACAGTATAATTGGAGAATTTGGCCTACACTCGCCACGCTGGCCAGGCGGGTTGGCGAGGAAAACATTAATATACTTATAAATATTGTATGTAGGTATGTATATCTTATTTTGGCTATAAAATACAACCGAGTATACTTCAGGGCGTTCAACTAGCTCGCACAATACATATTAAAGATTATTCACGTCTTGAGTGTACGTATGAGAAATATAGCCTATTACCTACCTTTTAGGAAATAAAATTACAGATATTTTAGAGATATACAAGGTGGGCCAAAAGAAATCACCCTATTGGAAGATACTCTCATTTTTGCAAATGGCCGCCAATGTCAAATCTGTTTTGACATTTGTGGACTAGACAGATGCAGAATACAAGTGAACAAGCCATGGAGCGATACATTCCCCAAGAACGCGGAATAATCGTGTCTATTTTTTGCGTAACAATTCGTCTGTGTGCAGCGCGAATTCCGTCGCCGATTTCCCGGCCATCCGACACCGACTGCGCAAACACTGCGCCGTTTGGCCACCAACATTGAAGAGTATGGGACCACACGAGACGTTGCCAAAAGTGGCCGGCCCCGGAGCGCCCGTTCTGCCGAGAATGTCGAGCTGTCGCCGGAAACATCGACCAGACGCCGTACCACGCAATTAGCCATCAGCCGGACGTCCATAAAGCGAATTTGCACTGGCCCGCAAGATCGCCCGATTTAAGCGTTCCAGACTTTTTTGTGGGGTTTTTTGAAGTCCCGTGTTTACGTGAACAAGCACGAGACTCTGGAAGCCCTCAAGGACAACAATCGACACGAGTGCGATAATATGTCGCCCGAAGTTCTCGCCGAAGTGATGAAAAATGCCATAAAACGAGCCCGTATGGCAATCAATTGTGACGGTGCCCATTTGGCCGATATAATATTCTTGACTTGACCAATAAAATTCAAAGATTCAAATAAACATAATCAAAAAACAGAATCGAAATTTCAATTAGAAAAAAAAAGAGAGCCAAACAACATCGGATGACTTCTTTTGGCCCACCTTGTATCACTCATAGATTTGTTTTTAGTACAATAGAGTAAATTCTTTATAATTTTTTGTTATTTTTCTCTATCTAAAATTTGGTATATGTATACATACGCATTTGGTATATATACATACGCATACATATCTTCACGCCTGATCCCTTGCGGGGTAGGCAGAGACAATTGAGCGCCACATGATCACGACATATGTACCTCTTTCGCTTCGTCGACATCCATCAACCTCTTCATACATGCCCTTTTGTTACGAAGGCTTTTTAATATTTTTTAAATATTTTTTATTTGCAATAAATACAGTACAGTGGTCACAAAACTTTAGTCAGGTCTACTCACATATATTCTACCTGCGTGCAAATCTTTACTTACATACTAATATCATAATCACAACTACACTAAAACAAAAAACAATATTAATTATTAATAATGCACCTTTGGCCAGTGTTTGGTTATTTGATCGTGATATGTGAGTCTAGGTCTGCCAGGGCCTCTTTTACCCACAACTTTCGCATTATATACCTGGTTGGTCAATCTTTCTTCGCTCATCCTTTCAACATGCCCGAACCATCGTAGCATGCCTTTCCTTATTTTTGTCCTTATGCGTTCATTTATACCTACTTTTTCCATATTTCGACTATACTTATGCGGTCCGCCAAAGTGACGCCGCATATTCGACGCAACGACCTCATTTCTACTGCATTAACCCTACTCTCATACGTAATCTGACATATCCTCGACTCGCTTCCAAACATCAGTGTTCGTACCAACATGGCATTGTGTATGGCGAGCCGAGCTTTGTCACTGACATTTCGACTGGTGATCGGTGACCTCAGGGCACCGTTAACACTACTTCCCGCGTTAACTCTTATTTCACCATCCCTATCATACTTCCCATCCGCATTAAAACACTGCTCAAATATATAATTTGGTATATAAAGTGAAAATATGTCCAAAATACCCGTAATTTTATTTCCTAGCAAGTTAATAGACTTTAAAAATCTTATTAAATTGTGCGAACGAGAGGGTTGCACAATTTATACCGTCTTTAAAAAACCTATAATAATTTAAATAAACATTTTTACAAATCAATTTTGTCCACTTTGCTGTGACAGCTGTGGTCACGTGTCAAATAAAAATGACAATTAGAATTGTTTTTTTTTTATTGAGATAACATCTCATAGATTGAATCTGATGTAGGATTACGGCAATAAAGCCTGGATACGACAGAATTACGCAATTAAATGGGCCTTTTTAGCCTATAGTCGGTTGCACGCCCGAGAGCCTGTTCTTCTCCTCTATTCCCCACACATCAGCACCCGCACGATGAATCCATGTAGTGCTAAAAAAAGTATATTATTCTTAAGATTTTTTAGGATAAAGAATTGTAATGCTGAAATGGCTGTCAAGGACGTCGTAGCAAAGTGGCAAAATTATCTACTAACAAATACTAAGGTGCGTTCCGTTTATAGAAGTTACCAACGGCGCTAGCATAAAATGCAAACATTTTAGCGTGACCAGTGTGCTTAGTGTAAAATGCAAGTTTCGGAAAACGTAACTGCTGTAGTTACGTTTTTTTGTTTTACATTGCGTGTTATTGCAAGTTTGGCTATAATAACAGGCAATGAACATCGAAAATTCAGTACAAAAACTCTACTACTATAGTTGCGTTTACGAAACTTCACTGTCACACTAGGCATACTGTTCCGTTACCAAAAATGTATGACATTTGAAGTTAACATGTAGCGTTCCAATAAACCACCAAAAATCCATTGGCCCAAATATGACCCAGCCCTCTTTGTCTCCTGAGGTGTTGTGACAACGCGTTCGAAACATATACAAATGAATTTGATGAACATATTTCGTTAGGGAACCCATCACCGCCGCTTTTGTTAGCAAATTTTTTAATAAAAAATTGGCTATAATTCAGATAACCGATCAGTGAAGGTCGCTCTTCTACGGATCTTATCCTGTTATTAATCTTTCCAAGAGTTAATAAATGAGTCCGGCAGTAAGAAGTATAATTTCCCTAATGAACCTATTTTTGTAATTCTTTTTTCTCTCTCTCTCTCTTTTTATTTAGTATCGATAAACTTAGGAAGGTCACACAAATGCGACCTCCTCCACAATGGTCTCCCAGGAGTCGTCCGTGTCAGTGTCGCTCTCCCACTCATCATCTTCATGGGCCGAGTCTAAGTAATGAGCCAGCTGGAACAAACATTTTTATTTTATACGATTATAACTTTTTTTTTTCCTTATATCATAACATTTAAATACATTATTCTGCCAAACTATAAAATAGTTTAGACTTAATCTATTATAGTTGTATTTTATTTAATCTTTAGTAAACTAAACTGTGCTAGTATACAAATTTGTATGGAAACTAACCTCTGTGGTCCAGAAGTATATTATACTTTCTATACAGAGGTTAGGGTTCCAATAATCTGTTAATTGCCTGTAATAAATTGTATATCCTGTTAACACTTAAACATTGATGTAACTAGTTATAAGGCAATTTTTTGTGAAAAAACAAATGATGAAGTATTATTCAAAAAAAAAAAAAAAACATTATTTAGAAGAGAGCTATCTGCCGGTAAACTATTTTATAGTTTGGCAGAATAATGTTAGTAGTTAGTAGGAGTTAAATAACAAAATATAATATAGCTTCTATCGTTCTAATCGCACACTATTTTTACACAAACAATCTATCGATTTTGCTACTCAGTGGTTCAAATAGTTATTTCTTAATTTTGTTTTTATATGTCAATTTGGAAAGTTTTTTATTCAAATTCAAAATCGTTTATTTGCTTTAAATGTGGTACATACAGTAATATGGTTAGTAAGTTGGCTCTGCACATTTAGCCATTGTTGTGGCATGCAAAAATTGTTTAGTTCAAATATATTCTTATCATTAAGTCATCATTACATAATTTATTTAGGTCAATACATACAATAATTTTATGTTAATAATAACAAACAAAAATTAAAATAAAATATGTCATACAAATTTTTTTAGTTATTATTCCGCTCGAAGAACTCGCCAATATTATAGAAACAACCCTTTGCCAGCCATTTATACAGTTCATTTTTAAACATTTTTACTGGTACTTGTTTTATTTCTGTTGGGATATTGTTAAATATTTTAATCGACATATAGTAACAGTTCCTTCTAAACAGTTCACTTTTACATACTGGTATTACTAACATTGTTTCATTTATCTGACGTAAATTTTGGTTTCTAACACTCTTTTTGAAGTAGTCAGGGTTTTAACAACAAATATACATATTTCGAGAATGTACATGCCCGTGACTGTGAGTAGATTTAATTTTCTAAACAGAGGTCTACATGAGTCTAGTGGGCCAGCTCCACAAATGGCTCTAATACTTTTTTTTTGTGCTATAAGTACCTTACCTATATCAACATATTATACTATTCTTATTTCTATTTAGTATTCTGGGAAGTAGATACTCTCGCGTCCTCCTGCCGTAGTAGTTTCGACGGATGTTCCATTCCACCAGTTCCCTATTTCTATGTCTCCTAGTAATAATATAAAAGTATAGTAAAGTATCATCACGACCGTTTCTCTTTCGGGGTGGTCAGAAACCACGCTTTTTTTTAAGAAGCAGATTCACATTTAGCCGACTTTACTATAGGCCAATCATGACAAGTGGCAAGCTCGTCGAGCCTAGTAATATGTTGAGAAATAATTTCTTTTTTGTGTGTATAATTATTCTGTTCCTCTAATGTTATTAATAATTTTATTTTGAATTAAAACTTATAGTTAAACAATATCTAAATACAGCGTATTATAGAACAGAGCTATATTTTGCAAACGAAACGGGAAAGAGAGCGACAAGTACATATATAGGTAGTTCCCGCGACGAAAACTGTTTCAATCAAAAACTAAAAACGGTTCTATCGTGACAGACCAAAAAATAAATTATTGTTACTAAAACGTGTCGTAGATTACTTTTGTGATTTGAATTATTAAGTTTTCTGACCACATATAGATAGTTATTAATCTATCCAGGCTATAAACTTAAAGGCTAGCATAGCTTGGCATCTGGGCTAATCCTAAGCCAGGCTTTAAGACGATAATCTCATTTGACATAATATCATTAGGGCTTGCACCGATTACATGATAGTCATCGATGTTTTTGCTTGATTTAAGATTCTTAACCAAGCCACATAAAATAAAAAATAAAAATAAAAAATATTTATTGACACCAATTTTTAACATCCTATATGTATAAATTACTATCTAGGAAATTATATCATTTATTTATTTATAATACATTGAGCTAGGACAGGCTAACAGAACTGTTAGTAAGTGCACTGGTTTCTGTACTAGATAACTCTGTCAAGGCACAGAAACCAGATTGATCAGGGAAGGTGTAGTTTCTTGATCCTAGTTTAGCAACACTCAAATGTGGTTGTTATATCTTATTTGTGTATTTATTTATATTTAGTTATGTACTTGTATTTGTTTATTTATTTTGTTCACCTGTGATTCGTTTAATCTAATTTATGTACTTAATCTTGTTTTAACCATTATATTTTGTTTTTCTTTTTGGTGTTCATTTGCTATTATTGATTTATTATTGGAGTTAGGGTTTACTGAGGGAATAGGGATTCCTAAACTATTATATTGTTATTTTAAGTAATTCTTCAGTACTATCGTATGTTTGTGATAAAAGAAACTTTGTTAACTGTTTCTTGCATTGAAATTTTGTAAGTTTTATTATAGATAATGAAGTATTTATTTTATTATAAATGTAAGGACCTAGAAAATTAAGATGCCTTTGTGCATATCTTGTGTTTACAAAGAAATATGGGCAAACTCTATTCATGCGTCTGGGGTCGGTGAAATATGTTCTGGTTCTGAAAGGTGTGGTTCAGCAGTCGAGATAGTCAGAGATATGGTGAGCAGTACCTATAGACTGACCTCGTTCTCGTACATTGTATCTCCGGAATGCACCCGGATCTGTATCATGTAGGCCCGGCCCAGCAACGCCGCGGTCCCACTCAAGATCAAAGGCATGCTGAACCGACAGCGCCATGCTAACTGCATCAGGAACATGAACAGGCTCTTCTTGCCGCCCCCCATCTAATACACAAAATAGGTATCAACAACCCATACCTACATATAAACATGTATATTTAAAACTAATAGATGATGTACAGTAGTACATCAGCCTGCCTCTCCACTGCTGGATATAGATGGCCTCCTCCAAGGCTCGCGAGATCTCCTGTCAGCAACCATTTGCGGTTAATCTGTCTATCTGTCAGGGGGTCGTTCTTTTGATAAAAGTAAAGTATCATCACGACCGTTTCCCTTCCCGGGTGGTCAGAAACCACGCCTATAAATAAGCGGATTCACATTTAGCCAACGTTACTATAGGCCAATCATGACAAGTGGCGATGTCTCCAGCGTACCAAATTCGAGAAATATCACAAATTAAATGTATTTATTTACATTAATAAATATTTTTGTGTCCCTACCAGGAATCGAACCCGGTACCTCCGAGTCTTAATTCACGGACTTAACCGCTAGACCACGGTTATTTTGATACTATGTGAAAATCAATCATATCGACAAAGAATGTCCAGAATGGAAAGGCGAAAGGACAAGTATAACCCAGAAATCAACAAATTAGAATTTGTTGATTTCTGGGTTATACTCGTCCTTTCGCCTTTTAGAGAAAATCAAATGGCTGTTTGAACTAATGGGGTGTGTCACTAACTTTTTATCACGATAGATGGTGCATGATAGATGGTACCTAATATAACTGTCAGTTGCATAGAAAACTTGTATTTTTATTACGAAATTTATTATTTTCTGAATATTATGCCGAAGTGAGCAGCTTTTAAGTGTACAAATCGAGATTTCCACGCGAAAGCAAAGATATGATGATATCAAAATTTCCGTTCTAATAATTAAACCTTTTTTTTCTTTTTAAAGACGGTGTTCGCTTACTTTTTCGTCTTTTAAGTTAGGTAACGTTAAGTTAAAATACATTTTTCTGTTATAAAAATGTAAAACTACAAATAAATTTTAAAAATGATCATCATAGGTGTAAACAAGGTACCAGTGCCGCTAGCGACATCAACAAAAAGCTTTGTCTGATACACCCCATTGAAAAATGTGTAACTGACTTGAATGGGAACTTGAACACTTCCATTTGTGTGCCAGAAATGACTGAATGTGCAGACCTAACTTACTATTAATATTTATGTTCTATGCAAATAAATCATTTAAGAAAGAAAGAAAATCAATTACTTTTAAATTCATATATTCATTTCATTACAGTCCCTAGAACACAGCGTCCTAGACCTCCACTGTTGGATATGGGCCTTCCAGAACATATATCTGGAGAATTTGGCCTACACTCGCCACGCTAGACGGCTTGGCGAGGATAATAATTATACATAATTATTATGTTGTTATTTTTTTATGGCAATTTATTAATGATTGGTACACGTTGGTATTAGTGGAACCGGGACCGACGGTTTAACGTGTTCTCCGAGGCACAGGAACAGTGGGCTTTTAAATCTATGACGTCAGTACGTAAGAAAAGTGTATTTCTCATTGGTACATGCCGGGTGGGTTTGAACCGACCTTTGTATGATTTTAGAAACGCGTTCTTACAACCGAGCTTTCACCGCTTTATAACAATATAAATAAATAAATAATAAATAAATAAATATTTCCAGACAGGTCACACAGCGCCATCTAGTTTCCGTGGTAAGCTACGAGGCTTGTGTTACGGAAACTAGATGGTTGATAAACTACATATTATACTTTTTTTTAGTTTGTAAATATATACATATTATACATATAAACACCCAGACCGAGACAAATTATACAATGTACAACTTGCCCCCGGTGGGAATCGAACCCACGACCTCCCGAGTTCACGGCAACGTTTGTTACCACTAGACCATGGAGGTTTTTTTTTTTAAATAAATAAATATTTTATATATAGGTTTTATACAATGGTATAATGGGGTGTATCACTAACTTTTTATCACGATAGATGGCGCATGATAGATGGTACCTAATGTAACTGTCAGTTGCATAGAAAACTTGTATTTTTATTACGAAATTTATTTTTTTCTGAATAAGGTAATTGTGCCGGTGTTGAACAGTGTCCCAGTTATGGATATTTTCAGTTTGACGTACACTTTTCCGTTAGCCGTTTGGACAACTCCTTGGCCAGACGCCTGGCTGAGTGTCCATCGTCTCGACCCCAAACGGCATGAATTCGAAACCTATTACGAGGTTAGCGTATTTGCGCAGCTTGAGGTTCTCAGCCCTTCCTGCGCTTGACTTTTCCGCAGTTGTTCCTGATCCCTTTTTATATTTTTTGATTCATGTATGGACGCTCGCCATTGTTATTTTATTTTCCGTTTCACAAGGTGAATCAAAACGATAATTTTGAACATTAATTGAATGTTCAAATATAACAATTTGACCCTATGGTACTCGTACGTAACTGAAGGCTTTTTAAGAGTCTGTATCATTCATTTGTTTGTTATTTTTTATCGATAGTAATGAATAAACTTTAGCTATATTTAAACTATTTATATAGGCTCTCTCTATAGGCTCTTCCTCGCCAAGCCGTCTGGCCAGCTTGGCGAGTGTAGGCCAAATTCTCCAGATATATGTTCTGGAAGGCCCATCTCCAGCAGTGGAGGTCTGGGATGCTGTGTTCTAGGGGCTGAATGTAATAATGTAATATATAGGCTCTTAAAATATATATTGACATTGCGCAATCTAAAGTACAACAGGACTTCGATAATATTATAAAGTGGTCTCATGACAATGGGTTAATAATAAATCTGAAAAAAACGCAATGTATGCATATATGTTCGCCTTACAATAAACATAAAAATAACCCAGTGAGTATTATAGGACATGAATATTGTTGTCTTCACGACGGTTTGCAATATTGTAACTGTGCAGAACTTAAATTAGTAGATCAATATAGGTACCTAGGTCTTATTATTGATAGAAGCATGTCATGGAAGATGCATGTGAACGCAGTGTGTTCAAAACTGAGATCCGTGCTGGGCAAATTTTATCATTTGCGTGGAGTAGTAAATACGGCCACGTTGTTTATAGTGTACCATGCACTCGCAGAATCGATACTGTCGTATGGGCTTAGTAGCTACGGATGTACCTTTCCAACATACCTAGATCAAATTAAACAAATGCAAATTAGGTTCTTAAAATTGTTGGTAAGAAAAGATATAAAACTAAAGTATAGGCAAAATTACGATAAATTATTTGTGTATTGTAAAACATTACCTGTTGAAGAAAAAGTTAAATTATTAATAGCATTAGAAGAACAGAATAATTACACACACAAAAAACTAATTATTTCTCAACATATAATTACTAGGAGACATACAAATAGGGAACTGGTGGAAGGGAACATCCGTGGCAACTACTACGGCAGGAGGACGCGAGAGTATCTACTTCCCAGAATACTAAATAGTCTATCTCAAGAAATAAGAATAGAAAAACTATCCAAATTTACATATAAAAACAAAATTAAGAAAGAACTACTCGAACAACTGAGTAGCAAAATCGATAGATTATTTGTGTAAAAAAAAAAAAAAAACCGAACCTATTATAGTTGTGTTTTATTTTATTTAATGTTTTATAAACTAAAGTGTGCTAGTATATCATTGTAATGAGAGCTATCTGCCGATAAACTATTTTATAGTTTGGCAGAATAATGTTGTATTTAAATGTTATGATATAAGGAAAATAAATAAATTAAAAAAAAAAAAAAAAAAAAATGTAAATAAAATAAAAACTAAAAAGTATATAATTTAAAAAATATGAATGTAACTCATATTATGAGTAAAAATAAATAAAAAAAGGTAAAACAAAAAAGGGGTCGATATTAAAAATACGTTTTTCATTCAAAAGCATTTAATTTCATAATATGAATTGCATTCACAATAAATTGTTCTTATTCTATGATTATGGAATGTATTGCACTTAGTTCAATATTGCGTTCAAGTATTTAAAATAATAATCCTTAGACGCGCGTTCTTATTCAAATTTAATTCAAAATCGTTCATTGCACATAATACAGGTCAATATAGTGTGGTACAATTTTACAGTCCAGCTGTATTCTATTATGGTATGCAAATAATTATACATATACGGGGATGACTATTGTTTGAACTTTTCCTAAGAACCATATGATTTTTTTTACTACTCCATATAAATTGGCTCTTTTAAATTTTTTTGCAATTTTATTCATGGTTTCTTAGAAAAAATGTTTGTTTCTATCAATAGAACAACATATTAGTCTAACGCGAGACCATACATACAAAGTCACGCAGTATACGTCAATTTAATATCTATTCTAATATACAACGATGTATTTTCATTATACATTGCGTGTTATCGTTAACCCCTCGTTCCGAAACCCGATAATAATGACCTAAGCACGCTTAAAGCAGTTCCGAGACGTGCATAAACTGTTTTGTCAAAGCTTTGTGACGTCATTTAGACCGTTCCGAATTGAAACACGCTCTGAGCATCAAAATCGTGATATTTAATTCGGAACGACTGTCAGTATCATATTCATTCTAAGCGCTCTGAGCATGATTCGGAACGAGGGGTGAACACTGGAGTGGTGAAAAATAACAATGTACAATAAAAATTCAATATCCGTGTTCTAAGCCCAAATAAATGAATCCTTACGCGCTCCTGCTACTTCTTATAGATTTTTTTCTTAGATTGATGTTAATTTAGGCCGCTTACAAAACTATTTTAAATTTTCGAACGCAATCCTAAAACGTGTTTTAAAATATATCTAGGAACAAACGAGCAAAGTACTATAACTTATTCAAGATAGAAAAAATAATAATGTAAACAAGAAAACAAACTGTTTTTCTTTTATACATATATAAGTTACGTAAATACTATAGAATTAAAAAAATATTTTAATATACTTTTTCCCCTAATATATGAGAATAGGGTCTGAACTGTTAAAAATAATTTCAACTATGATCACACCAATTTTAAAACAAGTATTCCAATTGATATATTTGAAATTACCATTTTTTTTTTATTACTAATTGAGTGAACCAATTGCCATGCTTTAGATGTGTAGGTAGGTTAGATTATTTCATAATCTCCGCCTGTTTCATTAGCATAATAGAACATCAGACACTCAGTTCACTGCAAATTTTTATCATAACAATGCTCTTTCAAGTTGAAAGAGCATTGGTTGTTAGGTGAATTATTCTATTGACAAAAAAAAAAAAACTATAATAGATATCCTATATATGATTATTTTATTTTGTTATTAAATTAATGTTGCTAATTTAGTAACTTAAATATTTTACACATACGATTAATTAATACACAGAAATTATTTTATTTTGCATATGAAATATTTATTTATTTTCATTAGAAATCCGACGGGTTAAAAACCTATTTAATTTTTAACAGCGGTTTGTTTACATTATTATTTTTGCTACCGCGAATATAGTGTAGAGCCAGGGCCAGAACAAGAGTGTCGATGGTTATTCTTTTGGTGTAAACGGCAACTCGTTTTTATATTTTACAACAAAAGAATGCCAACCATAAATAGAACAATAACTAGAATTCTTATTCATGCTCGATTGATGTTTAGATAATGCGAACGAATGCTCCATGGTTAGGTATTTCTGCGCAATATGCTATGCAATATGATTCGAGAAGCGAGCACATCTGAACATGCAAGAACGCACTAAGCATATGCTCGCACGCTCGTGCGCCTATTTCATCAATCGAGTGAGCATTCTTAGGTCCGGATTAATAGTCGCTTGTAAGACGCGAGCTAAGCCGAAAGCCTGCTTGCGTCTGTCAAAGTGACAGTGTTTACTATAATAGTCCGTCATGGATTTTATCATTATCTGCGAGTAAAGATAGAAAAACGAAGGAATGTCTCTGTTTGCACAAAAAATATTTGAAAAAAGCAAGAGATTCATCCTTTGGTTTAAACGCACCTTACAATACATAAATACATAATGTTTTTGGAAGTAGATTGTCATAAATTTAAATTCGATAATATGTTAGTCACTACATGAGTATTAATTAGATATTTATAATAATATAGAAGGCGTAATCGTACATATACCGTGTTATGTAATAGTAAGTAAATATTGGTATGTATATATTGATATACATATATAGACTTACTTAATATTGCACCTACCATCTATCTATACTGTCTAAATGTCCTAAAGGTTTGGCTGTCAGAAAATGCCTAGCGACATAAAGTCCGCCTTTGTACATAGTGCAATAAAGTTTTTAAATAAATACCGTCGAAGAAAACCAAGCTTTACCACAAATTGTCAAATATTTCCCATTTCCATTCCTATAACCTGGAGTCGTTCAAGCGAAGTGTGAAAACGAGACGTGGCCACCCTAAGCGTGTTCTGTAAGCTATGCTACGGTGAGCTCCACAACCTTCTTCTTTGTTCCCTAACCGAACAACACGCAAAATATGGACCCCCATACCGTAGCCACTATCTCTACCCGTACATATACCTACATTTGGAGACTCTTAAATCTGTAACACGCTGAAGATGTGGAATGTTCTCCCAGTGTGTTTCCCCATTTCTATAATCAGCAGTCTTATTCTGTTACTAAGCGCAAACGTTATATAATGGAATCCATTGACTATATAAAATAAAATAAATAAATAAATAAAGTTTTATTTCAGGTATACACCCATATTGACCGCCTCCGTGGTCTAGTGGTAACAAACGTTGCCGTGAACTCGGGAGGTCGTGGGTTCGATTCCCACATTTTTGTTGTACATTGTATAATTTGTCTCGGTCTGGGTGTTTAAATGTATAATATGTATATATTTACAAAAAAAAAGTATAATATGTAGTTTATCAACCATCTAGTTTCCGTAACACAAGCCTCGTAGCTTACCACGGAAATTAGATGGCGCTGTGTGACCTGTCTGGAAGTATTTATTATTAAAAAATATCAAATAAAATTTACAGTGAAAGTATCACAATTATAAAATATAAAAATACATAAAAAAAAAACAAAATAAAATATTTGCCAAACATCGACTAAAGCTCATTTACGGTTCGGGCTCTGCTGAACAGACAGCCAATGTGAGTGAATTTTTATTTTACTATATATATCATGCTATTAAAGTCCATATTTACGCGGCCGCTGTCAAGGTCGGCGCTTATTGGGTTGATAATTGAATATTTTGTAATATGACGCAATCTCTGACGTAAATAACGAAATCCACTGATAACGTTTGCGACTAACTTGCGAAGTTTTTTTTTTCTTTCCTTTCCATAGTATTTGTGTTTAACTTCTATTATGTATAAAATATTTTTGGCTCTCAATGTCTTCTTATTGTTATTAATTTATTACACAGATGTTCAAACTTGTCACGTGCCGGCAAAGCCTTTAAAGGGGCCCCTTAGTGGTTCATATTATTTATTAGTTTTCAATTTTAGTATCTTGCAGAGTGTCAATTTTGTTTATCTGTGATATTGTTAGCGTATGTTGACTGTTTGTTGCCTAAATAAATGAAAATAAAAATAAGTGTGAAAAAGTATCTTGATAGGCCGGCATAGTGGTAGAGACTGGTGTCCGTCGTTAGTGGCTGTTCTAGTTGCTGTCATTCTTGTACCTCGCGTACCACTTACCATCAGGAGGGCGGTGACAGCCCAATAGAAGTATTACTCTTTGTTTGGTACTCAATACAATATCTTTTATCTATTGCCAAGGCTCGAAAGTGACAAATTAAATACTCACTCATAAACAAACTTGTAATTCCTGGTCGAGACACAATAATTTATTTAATTTATTTGTGATGTGTGTGTGGGTCTAATAAATGGATGGCTATATGTGAATCGCCTTCTTTACCCCGCAAAGTATCCCTCCTGGGCCGTAATGATGCTTCACTTCTAGGAACTCGTAATATCGCTTTTGTGGTAACAGATTTTCAGCTCTATGCCAATTAGTAAATTAAGGTCTAGTTTGCCCGGAGTAAATTAAATAAATAAATAAAATAAATAAATATTTCCAGACAGGTCACACAGCGCCATCTTGTTTCCGTGGTAAGCTACGAGGCTTGTGTTACGGAAACTAGATGGTTGATAAACTACATATTATATATTTTTTTTTGTAAATATATACATATTATACATATAAACACCCAGACCGAGACAAATTATACAATGTACAACTTGCCCCCGGTGGGAATCGAACCCACGACCTCCCGAGTTCACGGCAACGTTTGTTACCACTAGACCACGGAGGCGGCAAATCTGTCCTTTGTGACTATTACTTCGACATAACACATTTATTTTTATTTTTATTAATCTACGTCAAGGGAATTTTTTGAGAAACAACTGTATATGCATAGCTTGTGATACTATCAAAATTATGACTATAATGCGATATTCATTTGTATTGAAAATGTGGTCAGGCGTGAATTTCCTCGACTATACATACTAGACTGACAAGGAATTGTTTGGCACAGCTCTTAAATATATTATAGGAATGTTTGAAAAAGCTCTTTAAAAAACCTTTGTATTCTTAACTGTTTTATTAATTTTAATAATTGGGAGTTAAATGGCGAGGTATATTGTGTTTCAATTGTGTTTCCCATATCTACCAAATAGAAAGTTTGATGATAGGAGTACAGTAGCCCTATTCTGTTACTTAAGCGCAACGTTATATAATGGAATCCGTTAACTATATATACATATATCACGCTATTAAAGTTGATATTTGCACGGACGCTATGAAGGGCGAGCGCTTATAGATTTGAGAATTGAGTAATATTTTGTAATTATGACGTAAATAACGAAATCCACTGATAACATTTGCGACTAAGTAATAGAATACTCGTAGGGCTGAAGAAAATTTAACATACAAATTTGAGGTATAATATACAGTATTTATGTTATTTGCCACATCAAAGCAAGCGTCTTATAGCTGACTGTATAGTACTGGCGAGTTATTCAACTATTATTTTATAAAATGCCCTATGTGTGTCTCGCTTCTCTTCGAAAATGAGAGAACCGATTCAAATATTATCCGATTTATTCGCCATGACAGAAAAACTTAATTGTTAAAAAAAGAAAAGATTAAAAACCCCAAACGTGTATAAGTGGACCGGCTATAAAAAGTTACAATCAAATAATACCAAAAAGGGTAGATATGAAAAAAACATAGGGACAAAAATGTTCCTATGGTTCGGGCATTAATAGGAATTAATACTAGCCTGCCCTGGCAATACAAGCCGATTAAATATGTACTATCCAGACTAGAACTAGAATTTCCACAGTTTTATGGAGACATATTAAAATGGAAAAAAAATCGGACAGGTTCCGGTCAAGTGTGGATTCCCAGCAATTATGTAATGCTGACAAGTTGTCGTACCTTCAAGCTTCTTTAGATCATGACATTACAGATGTCAGTGCTAGTGGCTGTAGACAGTTTAAAAGGAAGATTTGACAAACCAAGACAAGTAATTGATGCCCGCTATGATGCCCTTTAAAAAATAGAAAAGGCAACCTGTTTCCCTAAACATACACAACACAATGAGATACTTGAGGGTTTTGAAGGCAATGGGAGAAGATGTACCTAAGCCACAATGACTTGCGTACCGTGAAACCAGCTGACATTATCCACGGCAAATTTGAAAAAAAATATTCAAATATGAAAATAAAGTAAAAAAATACTGGTTGTGGCGGCTGATAATGAGGAAAATATTTAGAATACCGGCCATTTACTACACTACATCATCCCGTCAACTCTAATGTAAATGTATAAAGACTCATTGGTCCATGTCACTAAAAATGATTTGTTATAGATATCATCTGTAGGAAAAATGCGAGGGATTTTAACGCCAGTAATACCGGCTTTAGCCGCTGGTCAGGGACCAAGAAAACAAAAAGGGCATTATGTAGTGTAGGGTAAACTGACTTTTACTTGTCGCCAGATCTCTGAATAAAAAAGGGAATGCAAGGAACATAATACTAAGATAGGGTGGTTGGTATATGCGTGGAGGAATCACACAATTGTGACAAAGGGCGATGGCATCATTCTGTATGGAGGTTGCCAAAAGTATGTAAGTATTCAGGAAGCATTTGTAAGTATAGTTTCCGTATGCATAGACAGTAAGTACTCAATAGAATAATGAACAGAGATTGTTCACCACAAACCGTAGAACAACATACTCTCCTTAGAACGATGGTCTAGGATAGCTGTTATGGCTTGGTACTTCCGTTCCGTTTCCTATATAAAAAAAAATCTTCACACAAAGAGAAACTGTCTATTCGTCTGACAGTTGCGATCAAACCGTCGACCCAAGCAGTCGATGACCAATCGGTGGTAGCAGCACACACGTCGCCCTAGCATGTGACTATAGACCTTATATAAAACAAATTACTTAAAGTGCAAATAGTGGGTTATATAGAAAAACAGCCGGCCGGTCTGATGGACCTAGTGAACTTACTGTGAAGCCTAGATTCAGCGTTTCCTAATTTCCTAACCCGGACGAGCACATGTGAGTAACCTTTCTTTTCTGTACCAGTTATAGTGTGGTTTCCAACTCTTGATTTTAGCAGGTTTAGGTTTCCCCTAGCTTGGAGGCTGGCTAAGCTAATAATAATAAACGACACGAGGTTCTAAATCACAATTTCATCCACGAACACGCAACAATAGCTATAAGACTATAAGAGATGGTTGGCTATTTCTGGGGAACTTCTTGTTCCCCATAGACTATTCTTGTTGATAGGTGTAGTAAATAAAGTCCTGATAAATCCTCAGAAAGTAACAAAGATACTTGTATTCATGTGACTGAGATGTATGGAGAACAACTAAGTAAATATATAAACTAGGCAAATTAGACTCGCATAACGTATTTTACGAAAGTGACGTCACAATACGAAGTAATTAGGTGATACGAAGTTTACTGAGTCATCAGTCTATGTATAAAATTATATTACCTATTTTAAGTTGCCGGTGAAGTTTTTATACGCCTATTATTATTATTAATTAGCACACTTAAGAATACAAAGGTTACCTACAACCCTTAAAATTATGAGTATATTAATAAGCTTAGCATAAAATTGATTTATCAATAGTCACATTCCAGATTCAAGATTTGAGTTTGAGCTTATTTTTTAAGGTAGTAGCGTATTATATCCAATTTGCAGAGTGCTAATTCAAAATACTGCGTGGAATTTTTTAAAGAGCAAATATTTTTATATTATAATCTAGAATAAAAATAAAGAACTACGTATTTTTTATTTTAATCATTCTGTAATAAAATCTTAAGTTATGGTGCAGAGAAGTTATCCTAATAATATCGCCACTCATACTAAGCCTAATCAAGTAGGTAGCGAGAGGTCGACGATTGATCGCAATTTTGAAACGCGGACTTATTCACAATGCAATAGTGTTTTGTTTTCAGATAATTTTATCTTTAAAAAAAAGTGATCTTTTTTATTTCAAATAGAGGTTTCTACTAATGAAACCTGAAGCCTAAAAAAATATTTGCTCTTTTGACAATGGGGTGTATCACTAACTTTTTATCACAATAGATGGCGCATGATAGATGGTACCTAATAGAACTGTCAGTTGCATAGAAAACTTGTATTTCTATTACAAAATTTATTATTTTCTGGATATATTACCGAAGCAGCTTTTAAGTGTAAAAATATATATTTCTAAGCGAAATCAAAGATATGGTGATCTCAAAATTGCCGTTCTATTAATTAAACATTTTTTTTTAAAGACGGTATTCGCTTTCTTGATTCGACTTTTAAGGTAGGTAACGTTAAGTTAAAATTCGTATTTCTGTTATAAAAATAAAAACTACAAAAACATTTAAAAAATAATCCGACATACGTGTAAACAATGTACCAGTGCCGCTAGCGACATCTATAAAAAAGCTTTGCCTGATACACCCCATTACACGCGGTAGCTAGACATTCTTTAGTCCCAATATACATAATAGTACAAGTAGTAAGCGACCAAGTAGAGGTGAAGCGTCGTTCACTGAGGGCGGAACTAGATGAAACCCTTCGTAAAAATTCCGTGTGGGTCGCCCAAAACCTAGTCCAATTTAATGCAATTTAACACCCGTGCCCATCTCCAGCAGGACTCTTGGGTTCTAGGAGCTGTGATGATCAACCAGTATTTTTTATTTGTACTATTATATTTTAAAAGTTTATATAAATATTTGTCCACGCATGAACAACAGCCCTTAAAAAAAATATAGGAAATCATATAAAGCCATAAGTTCACTCTGTTGCTTGACTTGAATTCCTGCACATTTTATTTTCTCATATGTTTTTCATTGTACAGTCAATAGCTCATGGGTCTTTACAACTTTACCCTTTTTTATTAGGTAATTAGATAGTATTAGATATTTTTAATTTTCTCTTATTCAATCCTTCATAGGTATATCAACTTGCCCCCATTTTGTATGTGGGCTAATTAGCACACTGCAAATTGGATAATGTAAGGCAATTTTGAAATTACCAAGCTCTTAGTCATCATCGAAATAATCAACATGATCTCCATTTTGGAATTTACCCTCAAAAAGTACTTTGAGGCATTTAGCAGCCGTAACTTCTGGCTGGAGCAAAGTGCCTTGATTCTTAAATGAAGTAAAAACTTCCTTTAAATTCTCATTAACCGTGTTGTCAATAACATAATCAATCATATCCGTTCTCACCGGGCCTGGAGAATAATTAAGAATACGCATTTGAGGTTTTTCCTCAGCTAAAACTTTGAAATACATCTCCCTTGCTGCTTTTCCACTGCAGTAATAAGCCATTCCGCCCATTGGCTTGATAGCACACAGCGATGTAATATTGACAATAATAACTTTTTCGTCAAAATCTTGAAAGAATTTAAGGAATTTTGTATTCATAGAGATGATGTTGAAAACATTGAGATCATAGTACCTACGCATATCTTCAGAATTATCCATCTTGCATGTTTCTATAGTTAAATCTCCAATAGACCCAACATTATGAACAACCATTGCATAATCAAAGCTTTGAGCATTGGGTAGATGTGACTGTAAGAACAAATCAACTTCAAAGTCTTCTAGCGGAGTCTTTCCTAAATCAATAGGTAAAGAAACCACTTCAATATTATCTTTTCTGCATAAATCTACCGTCTTTATCAACTCATCTGTGGTCCTCGCCAGGAGTAGTAGAACGGAGTTGGGTCCCATCTGTTGTGATATTTGTATTGCTAATGCTCTTCCGATTCCTCTCGAAGCTCCGGTGACGAGACAGAACACTCGGCCATTAAAGTTGATAGCTGATGAAGAAGAAGCCATTTTTTATACTTACAATAACTTTAGATTAATCTTCAAGGTTCTGGGTTCTTTAAGCTTCAAGGTTGCTGTGAGTGCAGATTCTTCAATCTTTCTGTAAATATCAGAGACCAATGAGAAATACACTTTTCTTACATTTTTCGAGTCTGGTACGCTAGAGACATTAACGAGCTTGCCACTTGTCATGATGTGCCTATAGTAAAGATGGCTAGATGTGAATCCTCTTCTTCAATAGTGTGGTTTCTTACCACTGATCATACCGTAAACTTAAGGACTGAATAATTTTATTATGTTTATTACTTTAGACTGCATCTGTCATCACAATAATTTATTTTGATTAATAATGATTTAAGTTATTTGTGATATTTTGCTAGACATTGAAGAGCTTGCCAATAGTAGCCATTTTATGGGTTAGGCATTTTCTAACAACTGACCTTTAGGCAATGGGTTGCAATTGTGAAAAATACGCGTTTTGTTTTTTCAACTGACAAAATCTTAAATTTTTGATTACATTATTTTTAGAGGAAAAAGCTTATAAAAGATCTTCATTTTGTGAAACCTATGTTAAAAAAAACTTGTGCAATAAAATTAAAAAAGAGGACTCTATCCTACACACGATGAACACAGCACCCGCACAGTGAATCCATGAAATGTTTAGAAATTTGTCTTCTAACTTTTTGTTGTAGCTCCGCCTTGACAGTATCAATATTACGCAATATTTAGCAAAGTTAAATATGGGTTTTAAAAACCAGCCTATATTCGGTAGCAATCCCGACGATTGTTTTGATTGATATTTACCAATAGCATTTTTTCATACTTACGTAACTACTTCTCTTCCTCGTCTTCTAGTTGTATGAGTTTCTGTAAGTCTGTCTCTCCTGTATGTGGCTCGAGGTCACAGCCGTCTCTCATAAGACGTTCAATACAGTCAGAACGGTAAGCTGATAGGTTCTCAACTACTTTGTTCTGAGAACGAACCTTCTTCAGTTTTCTTTCTGTAAATTGAAAAATAGTTTTATGTGAATGCACATAATTTTAGACATATATTCAGCAATTGGATTAGGGGAAATGATTAAGGATCAATAAGTACTAATGTCAAATCAATCTTCAATTTCTCATAAATTTGATTGTAAATTGAATTGCCATTTTGACAGGACCTTTTCACTTTGTATTTTTAGTTACATTCATACGAGGGGCGTTCAAAATATTCTCGGTATGTGGATAAAAACAAACAAGTACGAAAAGTTTGATATTTTTATTTTTCAATATACTCCCCCCCTATGTTCATACACTTATAAGATCGATCAATTATTTTTTTTAATCCCTCATAAAAATATTTTTTATCTTTGGTGTAAAAATGCTCCTCCACGGCCGTCTTCAACGCTTCATCGTCAGAAAATTTATTTCCACGCAGATCCTTTTTAAGATTGGGAAACAAAAAGAAGTCGCTTGGGGCTAAGTCCAGACTATAGGGTGGATGAGTAACAGTTTCAAACCCACATTCAACAATAGCTGCCTTGGCAATATGAGCAGTATGGACAGGGGCGTTGTCATGCAGAAGCAGAACACCTTTGGTTAACTTTCCTCGCCTCTTTTCTTTGATCGCATCTCTTAATTGACGTATAACGTTAGCGTAGTACTGCCCTGTGATATTTACACCTTTTTCTTTATAATCGATAAGCAAAACTCCTTCACAATCCCAAAATATTGTGGCCATGACCTTGCCAGCTGACGGGATTACCTTGAACTTCTTGGGATGAGCTGAACCCTTAATGTGCCACTGCATGGACTCCTGTTTGCTCTCTGGGTCATAATGATGAACCCAGGTTTCATCTCCAGTAATTATTTTTTGCAGCACCTCATCGGGATTTTCACCACACAGGTCGATAAAATCTGAACAGCAAGCCACACGCATATCCTTTTGAAGAAGCGTCAGCATTCGCGGAACCCATCTTGCACTTACTTTTGACATATTAAGATGGTCATGTATAATGTCATGTACGGTACCAATAGAGAGATTGGTTACTTGAGCTATAGATTTTACCTTCACTCGGCCGTCTTCCAATATAAGTTTTTCCACTTTATCAATATTTTCTTGTGAGGTAGCCACTACAGGCCGGCCAGGTCTAGGGTCATCTTCAATACTCTCCCTTCCACGCTTAAATTCGCTTGACCATTTTTGAATAGTAGATAAAGAAGGAGCAGACTCACGGTAAACACAATCCATTTCCTCTTTTATGGTTTTTTGATTTTTACCCTGTTTTGTCAAGAATTTTATGACGGATCGGTGCTCTAATTTCGTTAAAATTGTTAATTCGCTCATGGTGTTCATGTTTGTTCGGCAATTGCAGAAAAACAAAAGAACATCTCGGTTCTAATTTTACTTTTTTTTAATGTCAATGGATGAATCTTAGCGGCCAGTAACAAATATATATATAAAAGAGGTTGTAACGTATCAATACCGAGAATATTTTGAACGCCCCTCGTACATATCTTCACACCAAATCCCTTGCGGGGTAGGCAGAGATAATTGAGCGCCACTTGTCATGGTCACAACATACCTCTTTCGCTTCTTCGACATTCATCAACCTCTTTATACATACCCTTTTGTTTCAATGGCTTCTTAATGCACCTTTAGATGACAAATTTCTAAGCATTCCATGGATTCACCGTGCGGGTGCTGGGTCTATTGCGTGTGGGTAAGGGATGAGAAGAATTGTGTATTTCAGGCTTGCGACCGACAATAGGCTGGTTTACAAAAGGAGACTTCCCTTATTTTATTGCGCGATAATACACTTACCATCTACCATTCTACTCTCCCTACCGAAGCAAATACTGTATGATTTCGTTAATGCCATCTTGGAAGCTCTTTTTGCTGGAACTCCTCTTGCACCAACTTCCACTGCATAAAGCTGAGTCTTAAACCCGTTCCTGATCATTTCTTCTGTGAGATCATAATATTTATTTGACTTCATATTGTGGTCTTTTGGAATATTTGATTCCCATTACATACAAACTCTAACAGCCAACATATGGGACAATACAGAACATTTTGATTATGAGGTAGGTGCAATGGGCTAAAATATGAAACTTGATAATAATATTAAATTAACTTATCCTAAAATAAAATACATAAAAAATAATAATAAGAAAACAAATTCTAAAGGCCAGATAAATAGACGAGTCTAAGCATGAGCTTGTGTTTCCGACTGACAAGAATGGAAGTATTTCTGTATAAATATATAATACCTGTAAATTTTCGACACTACCACTAATTTTAGGCTTGGGCGATGATTAAACTTGACACCTTTTAGGTATTGGGTGGTTAAAACGTGCACAAGGATGAAGAAAATAATAACTTTCAACAATTAGAAGCACAGACTCATATTTAGATCTGACTATTAATCAGTAATAAATTAAACAGTAAGGCCTAATTAGTAGTAATTTATTTTCCTCTCACTTCCTTAGCCCATGGGCTTTTATATATTTTTAGGATTTGTTTCTTTTAAATAAAATAATAATCCAGCCCTTAGATTTTATGGCTTACTTACAATCAGGGTAAGGTCACATGTACTGTAAAATACTAAAATCAAACTTATAATTTACAAACTATTAAAAAAATTACAGCTTAACCTATTGTACTAGTTATGTAATAGGCATATTGTTAATGGTCAAAATAGATTATTTAAACTAGTACCAGTCATTAAAACAACCTTGACAAGGTTTACTGCCTTTCCAAAAGTATTGATTGGCTTACAAGCTTGCATTCACTTTGCTAGCTACATAGGCTTAATAAATATTCCACATAAATTTATGGATGGCAATACTGTATAAAAGATAAACTAACCCAAAATAGCCAAATATTCAGCAGAATCAGCCAATTTCTCAGATGTAGAGGCTTCGAAATTGTCTTCGAATTTAGTTGGTGCGTTCGCAGATTCAGCAGTAGCAGCAGATTCTCCGCCCCAGGGATCCATTAAACACTAAAAAAAAACGTAACGAGTTTAATGATAAAAATACGTAAATAATGATAAGAAACATGTTTTTATGAGCAATAACAAATTTTCAATCGATAACCTTGGGTGAGTAAACGACCAACTTAACAAGTAATTCTTACCCAAGCCGATGGCCAACGGAAACCAACATATATTTATCCTCTTAAAACAATTAGAAGCCGTAAAAGTAGGTAATATATTTCACTGCAAAATACCTTATCTTACATTAATAAAAGACAAAATACGCCGTCCGCCCAAATGTCACGAATAATACCAAAGACAATTCGTCGTCACTCTCTATGTTCGACTTGTCCTTAAAGCGCTATTTTTCACATTATTTCGATTTGAAATTCGTTCGACTTGGCGTTTATCTATGGTTTTCATACAAAATTCTGTAAAAAAGCAAGCTTTGCTTTATACGCTTTCAAGTCGAACACCATAGACAGAAGTTGAAAATATCTATGCCAGAAAATCTTTTAAATTATACCATAATTTTAGTTAGAAGTCTCTTTCATGCCTTTTTATTTAAACTTTTATTAGTTATTTTTTATTTAGTATTTAGTTAGTCTTTATCTTTTTCGGCAGGACTGCCATAAATGCTTATTAGGTACTTAAAATTATTACTTATTTTCGGCAACTTAAAAATAAGGAATAACTAATTCAAAATATTTGCACGCTGTGTAACAGATTAAAACTAAAAAAAAGGAAAGTATCATTACGCCCGCATCCCTTTGGGGTGGTCAAAAACCACGCTTTTAAATAAGCGGATTCACATTTACACTTTACTATGGCCCATCATGACTACTCGAGAAATATGATAAATAAATTATTGTGTCCCGACCAAAAAACGAACCTGGTACCTTCCTGTCTAAATATACCGACTTAACCGCTAGACTAGACCGCAGTCTGCCATAGAAAGATTTAGTTATTTTTATAATCCTGGCCAATAACTTATTATTATTCCTATTAAACTTAACCCTGTGGGATACTAATATTATAAATAAAAACCAAGCTTTGTCTGTATGAATGTATGTCCGTTTATTTCATAGACAAAGGATATTATGCATTATCTATGGTTTGATTTTGATTGATTAATTTTGTTTAAAAGACAGTTTCAGAAATTACCGCAGCACGCCCAGTAATTTCTCTGTTATCCAAAATCCAGTAAAAATTATTATGTATGGAAAAATCATTATACATGTATTTTTTTTTAGGTTATTATTTCTTCGATGGATTTCGTTTCTACCGGCACACTTACCCCATATTTGACTTGTCGCTGTAGGCGCTTTTTTTTTACTTTATTTCGCTTTGAAAGTAGTTCGACTTGCGTTTTTATTTACTTTAAGCAAAATTCAGAAAAAAAAACGTTAAGTTAAAATGCCTAAAAATCTATATTAGCAAATTGCACACGTAATCGTTTTTTTTTTTAATTTCAGGCGTTTAATGTAATTTTATGAAAGGAAGACAAATTTCTAAGCATTCCATGGATTCACCGTGCGGGTGCCGGGTCCATCGTATGTGGGTAAGAGATGAGAAGAATGGTGTCTCGGGCTTGCGACCGACAATAGGCTTGTTTAAAAAGGAGGCCTCGTTTTTATTTTATTGCGCGACAATACGGTCACCATCCACCTTTATACTCCCTTTCCTACCCAACCAAATACTGTATGTATACTGTATACCGTTAATGCCGTCATGGAAGCTATTTCCATAAATGTATTGTCGGGAGACCTGCTTAGGCAAAATTCTTTCAGTAAGTGAATTTTGCTGGAACTCGACCCTCGCTACAACTTCCACTGCGTAAGCTGAGTCTTGAATCCGTTCCTGATCATTTCTTCCGTGAGATCGTAATAATTATTCGAATTCATGTTGTGTGTGGTATTTTGGAATATTTGATTCCCACGGAACGGTAAGTTCAATTATGATATTGTAAATTTAACACCACATACGGTTATAATACTTTATTTCACGGGTCTTTGTTTCTTTTACAACCACGCTTCCACTCGATATGAGGAACATAATACAGACTCGATATGTTTTCGCGCTTCTTTCTATCAATTGTGTCAGATGGCCGTGCTTACATCGTTTTAAATCCATAGTTCCGAATACAATTCTATTCGAATCCATAAGATAGTCACATATTGCATTCTGGTTTAGTAATATAAATAAATGCCAATATGTTTTCACGAGTTCTATTTTGGCTGACCAAAATAATTGCTTAAAAAAAAATTCCAACTGAACGTAACGAGTATCCATCATATTTCTGTCCACCAGCTTCTTTAAAGCTTACATGTAACAACGTATAGATACTCTATTCTTATAGGCACAGACTGTGCTTATAGGCCTACACGATGATGTATGTATTACATGCTATTTTTGAGCATTATAAACTTTTTGGTGGTATACAGCTCCATGTAATTGTAATTGTCTTTACGTCGTTACGCCTATACCACTGAAGCAAATTCGATAAAATTTTGCAGAGATGGAATTGGATATTACATCGACATTTAAACATAATATGTGACAGTCCACCTGAAGGTGGTTATTTTCGTTCCCCACTATGTTAAACGAGCAACGACGGGTCAAATTGTTAGTTATGTATATTAAACTAGTTTTCCCAATTCTCTTTTGTTTTAACTTAGGTACGAAACCAAGCAATAACTACTCTTATCACTTGGAGTTTGACCACCAAACCGCAAAAATAATGCTTTTTTTCTTGTTATTTATATACACCACATTTACTATACAAATAGATAAATGTAATGAATATAAACTAAAATGTAGTATGCGAGTAGCTTAGTATTTGCTAATAAGTGCGCGACATGACGCGGGGAGTCATTTCAGCCCCTAAAACACAAAGTCCTAGACTTCCACTGCTGGAGATGGGCCTTCCAGAACGTATATCTGGAGAATTTGGTCTACACTCGCCACGCTGGCCAGACGGCTAGGCGAGGATATGATGTCATTTTTTTATGACAATTTATTAACGATTCCACAAGTTGGTATTAGTGGAACCGGGACCGACGGCTCAACGTGCTCTCCGAGGCACGGGAACGGTGGTGTTGTAAATCTATGACAAATGTACGTAAGAAAAGTGTATTTCTCATATGCGGGGAGTAGCGGAACTAAAAGAAATTAATACGCATACAATACGTTTATAACGAAACTTAACACATTCTTTAACCTCTTTGGTCGCGTAGCAAGCAAAGCGCGGTTTTTTACTATTTTTTTAAGGAATAAAAACTTAAACGCATTCAAAACGGAATGCTGTAAATTAAAAAGCGCCAAGTCCAACATGGCAAATACCGCACTAAATTTATTAGCGTTCAAACTCCATTGATTAGTATCGGCTAAACACAATATTTTATTTATATTTTATTATTTTTACTGGAAAACATTTAAATATTATTTCCATAAAACATAAAAGCAAACATAGATAGAGAGTATATTCGGTTTGGCCATGGATCTTTCTGCTAACCCTTTTGCAATATTGTAGTCAAATTAAACATGCATGATTTAAAAATGCAATACAACGAGACTCGATAATTTAAGGGTATTCAGAACATGGCAGAACCGGATATGTGCATATCGTATTTTTTTTTGTACTTTATGAATTAGTTCAAATAATTAATTACTTTTATTTTTAATTGATTGGCTTTAAATCCATTTTTTATATATTTTTTATAATTTAATTATTTTAACGTTAACTTAATTTACTTTTGTATAATTTCTAATTTGTTTAATGTTTAATGCATGCTGTAATGGTATGTAATGACCATGTTTTAGTTCTAGTAATACTATAAATATGATTGTACCTTTTGTTGAGTATTCATTCAATAAATAAATAAATGAAACAATGGGGGCATATTCACAAGAAACCCACAAATTTGTCAAACAGCTGAAAAAAATAATTATCGCGAGTTCCATGTGTTACGCCCATAGATAATTTTATACAATAGTTTTTGTTTTTTATTTAGCAATATTCTCAATTTACTTATTACATTATGATTTTTTTAGATAGATAAGATAAAGATAAATAGAACTGTTTTATTGTTTTACTAGCTCAAAGAAGACAAACTTGCTATCCATGGCTTCACCGTCGTCGCGCGGCGTGAAGCTGGCCCTAGTTCAGAGTAGAGCAAGATTGCCCTATGGTCATTGAACTGCTATTACTAGAAACGATACCGCGAACCAGATGCTTGCGGCCATGCTTTTTTTTATTTTTTATTTATTAATGCTTTAATGCCATAGTCACTCTACTATTGCCTACGCTCATTGCGACTGAGCGCCGTAATTGTAACTAAATAACAATTAAAAATTTCACAAGCGTTTCAAAAAACAGCGATATTAACGGTCTTTTTAAAATTGCCACATAATTTTATATTTTTTTAACATCGTACCGGGCTGGATCGATCCGTATTAATTAATTCTATAACTTTTGTTATTATTTTTTTAATCCAAAGCATATTATTTTTAAACCCAATAGTTGATTTAAAATACAGCATCGAATTCTACGGAAAATTTCTCATTTTTTACATATATTGATTTATTGAATATCGGTAAACAGCCAAAAATGTAGAGTGACTAGTCTATAAATGCACAGTTTTAAGTCATTGGATTGTTACTAACACTGTGGACAAATTGATGAAATGATTTTTATTTTATTATCCACCAAAATGAAGTTTGTACCTGTAATTGATCTCTGTTACTAAACGATTACAGTTAAAAGTGACGTCGAATATACCAAATTTATTTTGAAGTTCAGCCGCCAGCTGGTACGATCGACTCCATTTTTAACTTTAATCCTCACATTTACAGAGACTTCTTTTTGGTACAACCCAACCTTAGTCTCTAGATCTACGGCTTTAAAGTTCACCTACGGTTTTCTTTAAATTAATAATAATAATCATAATAACATACTTTATTGAGAAAAAACTGATTTACAAAACTTATTTTAAAACACAATCCATGGTAAAAATTTATGTTTACTATAAAGCTGATAACAAGAATTCACAGATAGTTACAATAGAAAGCATGCAAGAAAAACTTTTCAAAAGCAAAGTACGAATACAGGAACAACAATAAAATAAAAATAAAGACAAAAAAACAATAGATACGATAAAATTAAAAATAACCTAAACAAAACCTTAAATTAAATAAACTAAAAGATAAATCTAATTAATATAAAAACTAAATACTTACAAATATCTTGATTATAATCTACATGCCATCGAATCCAGGAGAATATGAACCCAATGTTCCGAAGACTCCGGCGACGTTGCCTCGTTGGATGGCAACACTGATCCTCTGAATAAGATATTCCCTACTCAGAGGATCACCTGTTGACGCTCGGATGGCAACGCTTATGTCGCGTATTAATGTTTTACAAATAAAAAATGACATTTGTTTTGATCTAAATTAATATAATAATTTTATGTCAATAATTTGACATAAAATTATCATTATTTAGATTATAAGTTAACACGGCCTTTATAAAGCCACAAATTTAGGTTAAGCTACAGTACTTGTTTATGGCACCAATGTCACTTACTTATTTCAGTCCATCCATAATTAAATTTTAATAATATTGTATTTTATTTATAAAAATATCCGAGTGTTACCTGTGAACCAAATGTAAATAATTAATTTGAATTTGATCCTTATGTCCCGAAACAGTTGTCTGTGTATCAGGAGACTTACAGCTGAACCTTATTATGCTAGCATTATTTTGTATCTAACCTACCCATCACCAAATTACCATTAGATCTGGCACTACCAATGCGTTTCTCAAAAGGCGCCATATTAACGATTCCTTCGCGTTGGAAATTGTTTTTCGCAAGCAAGCTGGGTTTAGGGGGGCTCGCATCAATATATGCATATTATACACCAAGGATTTTTATTGGATACGTTTGTGCCCCTACGAAAATTTGCAAAGTCAAAGTCAAAATATCTTTATTCACGTAAACCTATTACAGGCATTTATGAAACGTCATTAATTTAATTATTTTTAATGATTCTACTCCTGCTAGTGGAAGACTAAGCAGCAAAGTGGTCCAATAAGTAAGCTGTTAGCAGAAGACCAGCAGCTTAGCAGATTCCAGTGACCTGTTAATGTTTAATCTGACTGAGAAAGGAATCTGCAAGGAAAACTCAGCTATATCAGATTTACAAAATAAATAAAAGGCATTTGTCATTGTTGCAATTATTGCAATTACTTTCTACGAGAACAACAATTAGGTGGTAGGCGGACTGATGGTGGCAATTTGCCCAGCCTGCCAGGGCGTATTCACCGTTCGTGCCGATAAACCCTGTAGTGTATATACACGTTTCGGGATCAGGCTCAAATTGCCGTCATTCCCAGTCAACCCGGCATAGTGTTAGGGACTGATGTTAGCCATGAGTGTCTGATTCTAGTTGCTAACATTCATGGCCCTTGCGCGCCACTTACCACAGGTCGCATGGTCACATGTGCAAGTATATAAACTTTTTTTTGGTATATCTGTTACATACTTCTAAAAGGAATTATTATTAACTACCTATGTAACTTTTTAGTTAAAAAGTAGGATAGGTATTCAAATTTCTTAAAAAATATTTGGCTTACTACTTTGCGTTCATCGCGATTTCGGTGTATGTGCCTCCCACAGTTCTGCCCACCCCGAAATGGCGTGCAAGTTTGTTTGGGTGACTACTACAACACTTTCTAATACCTACCTACATGAGTCATACGTAATCGACAAGAAAAACAATTGTTGACCTACAACCAGTCGGCAGTGTTCATCAATTCCGCAACACACAAACAAGTGTTTTGTACCTTGACGGCCCTGAAGTCGCAGCATTCGTGGAAAAGGTTTCAAGTAGTAGGTACCTACCTACCAGGCTCGCCACAAATACAGTCAACGAGCGAGCTCTATTTCTACTATTATCTACACGCCGCGCCGCGCCGCACGTAGCTATGAAGTCTGCCTATATAAATATAGCTCTTGTGTGTAGTAGAGAGGTGTACAAAGTCAATTAACGTTAGCGCATTACGTGTAGAGTACCTGTACAAATACAGAGAACGTACACAGCTTATTGTATTGAATTCAGAGTATTGAGCAGCACGGCCGAGTCCACAGTTGGCCCGCCATTCTGGTTATTTTGACGGGAAGGTCGGTCACGTGACCGGTCGCGGCGGAGCGGGGCACGGGGGGCGCGGCCGGCTAGACTTTCCAGTAGCCGAGCCATCCGTCTGCTGCTTTGACTGCACCCGGTCGGCGGAATCCACGCCCTGTCTGGCGAGTCGCATTTATTACGTGCCACTTTGCTTCGTAAATATTCGTGTTCATGCAACTTATGTGTTTTATATCGTGCAATTCGTGATTTAATGTGGAAATATGTGAATGTTACATTTGAAAGTATAAGTTTTCAACGAAATATCGAAGTGTTTTTGTAGATTTTTGCAAGATTTGCGCGACGGCGACGGGGCGTGGAAGCGGCAAACGAGAGAGCCTCGCTCGGGATCGCAGACCGTTCCGTCGCGACGGTTCGGCAGACATGTTTCGGACGCGGTCCGCGTAGCGCGCGCGGAGCTTCGGTCGATAGTGAAGTGAGAATCGCGAGTGATAATGCTGGGCTAGGCCCTCGCAGCATGGAGTCGGTGACGTCCGTGCTAAAGACGTACAGAGCGTCGGCGCCGCGCAGCCTACAAGGCCCGGGCCGCGCGCCGCTACTGCTGGCCGCCGACCGCAGCGGGGAACGCGGCGCAGCTCGGCTCGAGGGCCAGCACATCGCCTGCTTCTGCGTGGGCGGCGAGCGGCGCCTGTGTCTACCGCAAATCCTCACCAGCGTGCTCACCGACTTCAGTCTCGAACAGATCAACAGGGTCTGCGACGAGCTTCAGATTTACTGCTCGCGCTGCACTAGTGAGCAGCTGCACGAGCTCAAGACGTCGGGAGTGCTGCCTCGCACGGCTCCCTCGTGCGGGCTCATCACACAGACGGACGCCGAGCGGCTGTGTGCGGCGTTGCTTCATAGAGGCGCGGCGGGCGGGCCGCTGGCCGGCTTCCGGGTGTACCACGAGTGCTTCGGTGGAGCCACAGGCACGTGTGCGGCCGCGCTGCGCCTGGTGCAGTGCGCTGAATGCGGTGCGGTGTTTCCGCCCCGCCGCTTCGTGGCGCACTCGCACAGCTCCGAGAACCGCACCTGTCACTGGGGGTTCGACTCAGCTCGCTGGCGCAGCTTCCTGCTGCCGGCGGAGTCGGAGGACCAGGTGGAGTGCGTGCGGCTGCTGGACGACATGGCGGACCGGGAGCGCGCGCTCAAACGGAAACAGGTGAGTCTGTTACCAGTTTCCGCACTCCAGTCCAATTAGATCGATTCGAGAACCCTAATTATAGTAGGTATGTCTCGTGGCGCAGACTATAATCTGAGACTGAAGTAATCTCGACTAATATAATTACACCTTCACAAAGTTCGTCCACCTTATCTATCACCAAATGACTACAGGAAATTAAGTATTTAAAGATTACGTAACGCGGCCTAATGTGCGTTAATTTGCAATTCGTTAGGTTTTTTACCACATTTGTTAATTAGATATTTAATTATTGTCCCTGTGACATTTACTTGCTGGTTTATCATGTGCTAATTCATAACAATTTCGATTATTATCTTTATATTTGACATTACAGTCAATGTCATACAAATCGCGAGTCCTACCTATCTCATACTTATCTATCACTTAATACCAAAAGATATGTACTCCTAAAAAACAAAATAATATTTGATATAAAACCTTGCTAAGATTAGGTTTAGCACAAGAAAGACGCATTATCTTAGCTTGGCCATATCTTTCTTCTGTTACTTTAAATCCAGTTGGATTCTAACTTAGAATTTATTTGATACTAGATAAATACGTAGCTACTAGCTACTTACCTACAAATTTATTACCGTTTTTCATAAACGAGTATTAACATAAATAAATAAAAAAAATATGTATACCTACCTATAAACCTATAGTTATGAGAGATGTAGTAATCAAATCATTATGTTACCTGTGACCAAAATTTACGCAATGGAAATACTAGAGCAAATCAAAAAGATAGTAGGTACTCGTAGTATATACTCGTGGGTAGGCTGGTAGGAACTGTAATAATTAAAATTAATATCTAAATAAGGAAGTAGGCAATTACTATATTATGTATGAGCAGTATTATTGACAAAAAGGAAAACGTTATACAAAAAAAATTCAATAAACCGAACTGCCTCCTAGACTGGCACTAATATTTTTTTATGCAAACAATCCACTATACTAGACTGGCATAATTATTAACACAATGTAATAAAATAGAATACTATAGTAAGTTTTGCGTTCTAGTCTAACTCAACTGGCTTTATGGTCTAGCGGTTTAGTCCGTGGATTTAGATGCGGAGCTAACGGGAGGGACTTCTGGTCGGGACACATTAACATAATTGTGATATTTCTCGAGTTTGGTACGCTAGAGACATCGACGAGCTTGCCACTTGTCATGTTGGGCCTTTAGTAAAGTTTGCCAAATGTAAATCCGCTTCTTTATAAGCGTGATTTCTGACAACCCCGTAAGGGACAAGTGCAACGAGGATATGCATTCAGTATCTTGGATGTAGATTGAGTTTGACAGATCTATTCCTCAAGCGTTGTGACGTGCCGAGGCGTTCCCTCTTTTTGACAGCTGGAAGAAATAATTGAGTGGAGGAGCCGTTGAGGAAATGTCTTGGGACCGGATTGATAGTCGTTGCCCCGCCAGTGCTCAGAACTGTCAAAGTGACAAATTTTACTCAAAAAAACTGTCATTTTGAGAGTTCTGAGCCATTGTTCGTGCTAAGCACTGGCGGGGCAACGACTATGAATCCGGACCTAAGAATGCGAGTGTAAAACTACTCTCTTCTTCTTAGTCGCTACACTCTTGGCAGAGTGGTCGTCACTTGAGTGTCAGTGGCACGCTTAACAAGCCGTCGCTACTCCTCTCGAACTGCAGCCTTCCTGGAGCACTAATGTAGGGGGTGATCCATTGCTGCTTTAACCTGGTCAGTCCATCTCATCGGAGACCTACCACGCATCCACTTGCCATCGACTTTTCCCTAAACTACAAGGCGCTCAATGGATGTATATCCACGCTGCGACACGTGTCCAAAGAAAGTGAGCAAAAAACTGCTCTCACTGCTTTGCAATTTGTATAAATTCTATATTAGAGCGCAGTTCTTTTGAATGTAAACAGCAATAAAAACAGGCTTGCCATTAAAGAATATAGAGTGAGTTTCATAGTCAACCAGACTTGGTATAACCGGTCCTAATGTCAAAGAACACGCGGGCATTGCACTATGGCTGCAACGACCCCCTGATAATAAGGTCGAGAGATGAAAATAACTAGGTACCTGCAACTATTTGTTATACCTTACGTTTCTATAATTTTGTCTTTATTTAACTTTAATATAATGATTATAATAAAATTCTTTATTGCACACAAAATATAAAAACATGTACATAGGCGAGCATAATATCATAAAGGTATTCTCTACCAGCTAACCTTTGGGAGAGTGAGAGAAGAATATTATGGGTGCAGAGTAACAAAAATTAACCAAAAAGATCAAAATATTATAATAAGTAAAATCAATATATATATATATGGGTACGTAGGTAAGTATATGGTTTAAACATCTAAGATGATAATAAATATATACAGTGTATAAATAATAAATAAAATACGTGCATAATTAAAATAAATAAATAATAATACCTATATGTTAAAGAAAGGAGATTAAGATGCATTTTGTTTTTTAAGAAGGTGAGAAATTAAGAGTTTTTTAAATATATTTAGAGACGGTGCCTGTCGGATAAATAAAGGCAGACTGTTCCATTGACGGGCTGCAGAAACAGTTAGTGAATCTGAATATCTGCTGGAGGAGTGAAGAAGAATTGAGAGTTGGTTGTTGTGCGAAGAACGAAGAGAACGAGAGTGAGAGTAATATAAACTAAAACTAATAAAAAAGTCCGCTCGATTTGCTCGAATGAAACTGACAGTTTTTTATGGAGGTCTGTCACTTTTCATTAGAATATTTTCGAAACGACACGCAACTCAAAAGCGCCAGAATAGAACCCGGTACCTATGGGTCTAAATAAACCACGGAGGCAGTATTATTTAAGTAGCTTTTTTAATGTAATTTTGTCTAGATATGTGTTTCCTGAAGAAAGAGAATAAATTTGAAAATCAAAATGTAGGTAAGTATATACATATAATATATATATATAAAGTTTGCAGTAGTAGAGGCCTCATCTATTGCATAAGTTCAGCCACAGGGGTTACTCGCAAAACAGGTTTCCAACTGATCCCGGTTCAAAGGATTCAGTTTTTTTTTGTTGACTTAAGTTCGGGATTCCCGAGTTGTTTGTAAACATACGATGATACTATAACGAATCCATATACCCACCATCATTTACCACCTTTATTTATTCTTTAGTACCTAATTATACGTACATACATACATTTGACAATAGGTATTCAGTAGTTTGTTCGTTTAGCTATATTGTTGTTGTTTATTGTTTATTAATTATCCATAGGAACCTTGTTTCTGGGAATACTTGGATTTGTCAAAGTTTACAATTTTGTAAATGTAATGTAATTAATACAATGACACAGAAATATAGCTGGATACGAGAAAGCAAGGAACAGTCTGCTACTATATAGTCGTATATTGGTTATATAAACTAAGGTTGGATGCAGCTGTAAAGGGGCGTTGTACTTATCAAAACATTGTCTTATGTCAAATAATAATAATGATGTATAATAATTATTCAAATATTTTCAATGTCAACTATATATAACTTACTCTTAAGGGCATACAGATATAGAAAGAGATATTTATTTAAATGCCAAAGTCAGATTATAAATAATGCATTAAAAATAATACAATTAACAGAAATGAATACTTTCTAGGCCCTGACTGTCCACACACAAGTGTCGGAGTGGGGAACCAGTTGAATATTCCGTATTCTTCGTTACGTGGCTATGAACGACATCATCCGAATGGCTCTTGTTGGAGTACCCGTAATCCTAGAAACCTATGGGATTGCACGGAGCGATGGAGAGACCCGGCGGCATGACCGTTAGACCGTGGAAACTTGGCAGGTCACTGGTGTGGGATGCGATATAACCATTATCACAGCCCCTAGAACAGAGTCCTAGACCTCCACTGTTGGAGATGGGCCTTCCAGAAATTTATGCAGAATTTGGCCTACACTCGCCATGCTGGTCAGACGGGGATGCGATATATGTAGACACAATAGCTCTAGAAATTTAAAATAACTGCCTCCGTGGTCTAGAGGTTAAGTCCGTGCATTTCGTCGCGGAGGGTTCGATTGCTGCTCGGGACACAAATATATATTTAATTGTGATATTTCTCGAGTTTGGTACGCTCGACACATAGACGAGCTTGCCTTGTCAATTGTCATACACGATGGGCTTATAGTAAAATTGGAAAAATGTGCATCCGCTCTTTAAAAATACCACCACGCAAATAATATGGTCGTGATGATACTTTTTAGAATTTAAATAAAAAAATAACCATAGTATAATACAATATTATGTAGAGACTAGGGGCAAAAATAATGCTTCGAAGATTCAATGATTCTACCAAATACATTTTTTTACACTTTACACTCTTTGAATGAATAAATTGTTAGGTTCTACACTCACTGTAAGCACACTAAACACGCGTTACCAACCACCAAAATACAACAAGAAGAAGTAACACGCACTAAATGATATATTATAAACGGAAGTCTAGGCACTCGTAAATCGGTCAAGTAATAGCTACCTACACTTGGTTATATAGGTTTTGCATGTATTTGCATTTTGTTTGCTCACTCGTTCCTATGTGTCGATAGCGTGCAAAAACAGAGAACAATTCTCGAAAACTTACCGATTTAGATTCGAAACGAAATATATCGAATTAACCTAAAATAATTAGACCTATAGGCCTGATACATAATTTAATGTATTTAAAATTCGAAAATAGGTCAAATAAATATATATTTTAATTTTAAGTTACCTGTGACCAATGAGATTAATATCATTGCCTGTGACCAAAACGTACGCGAGCGACGACTCGGTTTGTTTTTTTTGTAAAATATTAATTACTGCCTCCGTGGTCTATCTTTTAAGATCGGAGATTTAGACGCGGAAGTGCCGGGTTCGATTCCTGGTCGGGACACAGTAATTTATTTTGAGTCTTGTAGTCTAGAGACATCGACGAGCTTGCCATCATTTTTACAGCTTGATTGCGATTCTTTAAAAGCGTGGTTTCTGGCCACCCGAAGTATACGGTCGTGATGATACTTTACTAATTATTAGATATTGTCATAGCGTCATGTTCAATCCTACTTGTACGTTTTGAATGGAGTACAGAATAGGTGTTAAGAACGGTTGCTATTTGCGTATCATTGGGAACTGCAAACTTTGTTGTCCAAAGACATTAAATATGTAACAAGACGGGGCAAGAAGCAAAATAGTACGAGAATCAAAGCTAGGACAAACGTCAAAAAATATTTAGTCTATAACAGAGCATTCTCTGCGCCCACCTGATAATAAGTGGCGAGCAAGGTCCCTGAATGACAATGTGAAATCAGACACTTATGACAGTAATCACTCCCCAACACTATGTCGGGTATGCTTTTTCACACTTTGCTGAAAGGACTTTAAAGTAAAAAGAGTCTGAAAGAGCAATCGACATCTTTACCGTGCAACAGATATACGAGTTCCTAAATTTATACGTATTGCCGGTTATGGTCATGTCCGACGTGCACTTCAAAACTGAACAGGTGATGAATGGTTTTGTTGTTTCACAGACAATATGCTGACGTGCGTGCTATAACAATTTACATCCCTGTACCTATTATTACTAAATTATTTCATTTCATTACGGAAGTAATATATCATATCGTATAATAAGTACTATATATATGTATGTATTGGTTTTTGCGTTTTGTCGACTTTCGGGTTGCACATAGGCATGTAGTCTACCTTAATTCTGACTTGCCTGGTGGGTTACTGCTGTACCAGGTGTTGTTTTCTCATAGGTACTGATAACTAAATTTAAAAGCTAATTAATTGATCGTTGTGGTGCAGTTCTGTATATGTTTTATTTTCTAAATCTGATATAGCTGAGTTTTCCTTGCAGATTCCTTTCTCAGTCAGATTAAACATTAACAGGTCACTGGAATTTGCTAAGCTGCTGGTCTTCTGCTAACAGCTTACTTATTGGACCACTTTGCTGCTTAGTCTTCTACTAGCAGGAGTAGAATCATTCAAAATAATTAAATTAATGACGTTTCATAAATGCCTGTAATAGGTTTACGTGAATAAAGATATTTTGACTTTGACTTAATTAATTTGTGTTTTATGTAGTAATAAACAATTTCAACTATATATTTTCTTTATGACTTCTGCACCTGCATTTACGGCATTAAGCTCGCCTATGTACCTGCACTTGTTTTGGTTTTGTACATTAAATAATTTATTATTATTATTAAGTAAAAATAACGAAACGGATCCTCGTGCTAGTTTATTAAAATAATAAAATAGTGTAACTTTTTGTATGGAAATGGTAACCAATGCCCGCTCTGTTCTATCTTGTTTGATCTCTTTGGTTAGATATTTCGGTACTGCTGTTTCAATCTTGAATTTATTATGTTATTGGTTTCCAGGCTGTTGCACGCGGCGACTACTGTATTATGAAAGTTTGACAGATAGTAAGTGCATAGGCTTTATAGCTCTAGCACGCAAAACCTCTGTCAAACTGTAAATGTTCATACATCCCAGCTGTTAATTTATAATTTCATTACGTCGCACTTAAACTATCTAAAATGATCACGTCCCTAATTCGTTAATATTGAAGTTCTTGCTTCGTCAAGTTATTAATTTTTCAAATTTATTATACACTTTTAAACTCAGCTAATATTATAGACCAAATCTATCCTCGAATCTAGTATTTGGCTCCATGTTCTTTGTTCTCCTCATTTAGGTACACCTCTAAATAATCAAATTTTAAGAATATTAGTTGCTCTTCGTCTAGGTAGTAGCATTTATTTCCCACAAAACTGCATTTGTGGCAAGTTAGTTGACAGAAAGGGCCGCCATGGTCTCAGCTGTTTAAAAATCATGATTTTTTGATGGTTCAAACTTAATTATAGTAAATACTTATAGGGATTTATTTGTTTAATTAAAGTGTTCCTTCTCTAAAGGAAATTTTACATTAACAATTTTAAGATAGAGTATCAGTATCATCACGACCGTATCACGTCGGGGGTAGTCAGAAATCACGCTTTTTTTAATGTGGAGGATTCACATATAGCCAACTTTACTATAGGCTTCAGTGGTCTAGCAGTTAAGTCCTTGGATTTAGACTCGGAGCATTCGATTCCTGGTCGGGACACAATCAATTATTTAAATTACTTGTGATTATTCTCCAGTTTGGCACGCCATAGACACCGACGAGGTTGCCACTTGTCATGATAGGCCTATAGTAAAGTTGGCTAAATGTGAATCCGCTACTTTCTTAACATTATTTCTAAAACACTCAAAAGTTGAAGTGTTCAACGTCCGAACTGCCAAGATAATGTACTGAAAATAAACACCATTACGCACTCAGAATTTCTGTCCCAAGGCCCTTAAAAGCACACTCGCGACCAACATTACAGTGACACGCAGTTCATTGCACCTTTACAACTTTACCTCAACAATACGAAACGTGGAAAGTTGGCAATGTACGTCATGCAATTAATAATTTACTCGCTCATTAGCTGATTCATATCAATGCAGAAACGTCGTCGATCGAAGGCTACTTAGTTATTCATTAGATATGTGCGAGGCAAATAGTAGTATACATACTACATGATCTGGAATAACATAGATATGCGAATAACGTCGTCGCTCACCGCCCATTTTCCTAGGATATTTCTGGATAATGAATTGACTAAGACTGCGTTCACACGCATTGCTGAAAGAAAGAATGAAAATATTTATTTGCAAACAGCTTATACCCGTACAACACATAATAAAAAAATAAAAAAGACAAGATAAATCTGTTTAAAATAAATAAAAAATAAAGTTGCTGCTGCAACAACCAGGCGCTCAGGTCAGCATAGGCTGACAGCAAAAATGTGTCATTTTTGCTGTAGCGCTCATTTTCACTGAACCCCTTGAAATTATTATAATTAAAAATAAAATAAGTTGATGCGACTCCAGTTTACCCATTGTTATGCTGCACACTTTTATTACAGTATTAACTTAATGTTATATTATATATATATATAACACAATTATTATACATAGTGATTAATAATTGTGTTATGTATAGTATAATATACATAGTATATTCTCTTGATACCCACAAATTCATAAAGGAGCTGGGTAAACGAATTTTTCAAGAGTGTGGCGATCCCAAATGCCATAACTACCTAAAACATAATATTTCGATTATAATTCAACGAGGAAATGCGGCGAGCGTTTTAGGTACCCTCCCTGGTGGTAAGCCCTTAGTTTATTTTGTAGAATAGTTTTAATTTCATAGGTATTTTTAGTTTAGTTTTTTAATCTATTTTATTGTGCATACATAAGCCATTAAACCGTATATGCTGCGTTAACACTGCAAACAGCGTACTTAATTAAACACATATGTATATCAAATACACGAGCTTTTCAAGAAAATCGGATTGATTTTGGCATATTCGGTTTGCGCAGTAGCCGTAACACAATACGGCGCGATAAACGTGCAGTAAAATTCCGTGTGAACAAAGTCTGATGAGTATGTCGCGTATGCACGTCTGACTGTTTCACATATTCCAATACAAAATGGCTGTCTATGTAATTGTTTCCCGGAACTTTTTATGGCATCATAATTACTCGCATACGTAATACAACGTCTCAATGCCAATGATAGGACTATGAAAGCTATTTATGCAATAAAATTATAATTAATTTTACGTAATACACAAGTTTGGCAATGACATTTACTCGTACTATAAATTATATAGTAGCCAAATAACATCAGACCCTCTTCAAATTCCTAATAAATGTGTCCAGTGGAGGTCTGGGAGTCTTATGTTTAAGGGGCTGTAATATTATACCTCTAGTAGCAAAAGTAAAATGTGACTTGAACACTGTAGTATGTGCGATAAGATGTGGCGCAACTTCCCAAATGCTGTCCAAAAGAATGCGTCCGTGAGGATGGATGTCAATTATTAGTTAGTGAGTGGCAGTGAGTTACAATTAATTTTCATGCGTCTACATGGATTAGTATCTACAATATTTAACGTGAAAATAAGTATCGACTAGTAGGTATATTCACGTTTTTTTTTAGCTATTTAAAATATTTATTTGACTCATTGACGTTTCTAATGACAATAGGGCTGGCAGTTTTTTCTCCCAAAAATTAAGTATCCTAATTCAAAGGGGAAATGCTGCTAGTGTATTGGGCACCATGCCACAAGACAGCGATTTGGAGGAGCTATTTTTTTTTTTAAGTATGTTTTTTATTTTCTATGTATTATTATTATTATATTTTTTTAGGTTAAATTTAGATTTTGTTTTAAAATATTTATTCGAATAATATACAAACAGTATAAATGTATTACAATATCAAGTAATTAAAAATAAAACTTATCATTAAATAATAATAAAAATCTACACTACAAATAAAACTAAAAATTGTGAAAATAAGGAACATAATCTTGCGGTCCCCACATTAGGTCAGTAGTCCTGCCAGCTCCCCACAGGTTGTATATTAAACTGATAAATAAGGAAAAAAAAACAAGAAACTTATAATTATTGCATGAAATAAATTAAAAAAATATCCAAATAAATATTGTAAATGAAAAGACAGATGTGCAAATATTACATTTGGATCAATATTTAAAATAAGTTAGATATATGGGCAAATATAAGATAAGGGATAGTTAAGAAAATAGCTTTGTTCTTCAATCTTAAGGTCGCGGTTTGAACCCTGGTATGTGCCAACGAGAAATACACTTTCCTTAATGTACATTTGGGATGCTAGATGAATTGTTAATCCATCTGGTCAGCGTGGCGTGAGAACGTCTTGGACTCTGTGTTCTAGGGACTGTAATGCTATAGGCAAATAATTTAGTTCGTCAGTGTAAATTTGAAACTCACCCATAAATAAAGCTGGAATTTTCCTTAACCTTTTTAAAATATAACTAAATTTTTATCCCTTTTTTAATTACCCCTTTTCAAGCTATATTTTTCATTTTGTCATTTTGTGCGGGTGTTTTTAGGCTTTTCCGTGAAATATGGGCCCGAATACCGGAAACCTTAAGTGTGAAAATACATTTTTTGTTAACCTAATTGTGTTTTATGATGTCTCTTTTTGAATTTCTGACACATTTTTATACCTATTGTAGTATTTTTTTTAAAAAAAGGGTCATTTGTGACATCTAGCCATAAGAAACCCAACTATAGAGTCAACCGCGAGCCTTAAACACAAGAACGCGGAGATCATCTCATCCCATTTGCAGTTGAAACGGTCTGTGGTCCGAGGAGGCTCTGGGTTCTCTCGTGAGCTTGGGAAAAACCTTAGCTTGGCGACGGGTGACCCTTTGAGTAGAGAATATTTTGTTCAAAGGGTCAGCTTAATGGGGGAACGCAGCGAGTGTCCTCGGCACACTACGCCCATTGGACGGTTATATATATAAAATTAGTTATTATTGTTTTAGTTTTATTTGTAGTGTAATATTTATTTATAATTAGGTTTCAAATTTGATATTATGTAAATATATTATTTTAATAAATAATAAGACTGTGTGCATTTTATGGCCTTATAGAGAGTTGTCGTTAAATGTAGAGAAGAAAAATCAGATTTACACAAGCTAAACCAACCAAAGCCAATTGATTTCGATGCTTTAGGGAGTTTGTCATTACATCGCGTAACGTTACATGGAGTTTACACTGTACTTGAATTATTTTAATATATGACTAAAAAATAAACTGTCTGGTCGGGACACAATAATATTTAATAATTTAAGTAAATAAATAAAAAATAATACTTTATTTATTTGTGATATTTCTCGAGTTTGCTTTGAGCTTGTCATGTTGGGCCTATAGTAAAGTTGGCTAAATGTGAATCCGCTTCTTTATAAGCGTGGTTCTGATCACCCCGGAAGGGAAACGGTCGTAATGATACTTTACTCTTTTATACTTTCAAAAAAATAAGGTTATTTTATGTCTACAAGGAATGTTGCACATTATATTTATTTTAAAATTCATATCTCGCCAAAATTTATGTTGGTGGGGAAGGGAAAAATATTACCAGTATAATAATTATATTTATGTATTATGTTACAGGTCAGTGAAATACTTTTTTAGGTATTTAACATAACAACTGGCAAACCTAAGGTTTAGTAATTTCACTATCCTTGCAGCTAATTTCACTATCCATCAAAACAAGTGGCAAGTTTGTCGGTGTCTCTATTTTAGTAAAAAAATACATTAATTATCTCAAAATTCTAAACCAACCCCAAAAGTATAATTAACAGCAACTTGTCGGGTCGTTACTCAGAGACGATGACACCCACAACTATTGATTAAACACTTCCAATTTAATTACCGCCTGAACCCTTGTGAACCCCAAGACATACGTGACGTGATTTAACGAAAACTTCTAACTGCCGAATCCTTTGGAATTTACTTGCTTGAATTTATAGACGTTTCCAAGACGAGGTCTTAGCCCAGAATCAAGAGTCGCTGTGTTTTTATTTATTTGTGATATTTCTCGAGTTTGGTACGCTGGAGACATCGACGAGCTTGCCACTTGTCACGATTGGCCTATAGTAAAGTTTTTTCAATGTGAATCCGCTTATTTATAAGCGTGGTTTCTGACCACCCCGAAAGGAAAACGGTCGTGATGATACTTTACTATTATTTAAATTAATAAATATTAAAGTGTCCCAGAAATCGAACCCGGTACATCCAGGTGATAATCCACTGACTTAAACGCAGACCACGGAAGCACTTATATATATTTTTTAATAGTAAATAAAATAAATAAATATAAAATAAATGTTCTTATTAAATGATGATATCCCTCACCACAAAACGAATACACAACATGCTGTTGGAACGTATTTTAGTAATATCTCTGATTTCGCCAGTCCCAGGCCATTTATCCATTCCTTCAGACGTGGCCTACCGCTGTGTTTAACCAGACTTTGTATTATTCGAGGTGGTACCTGGTTAAACAGTCTAGGGCCGAGCCAGTAATAGAAGCGTGATCCAAATGTATTATTAAAGAGTAAAAAAATGTATTTAAATAATATTTCTCATTGGCACATGCCAGGCTTTGGGGCTTGAAGGAAAGATTTTGAATACTGGTGCGCAATCTTTATGTGTTTTACATTTTTCATCTCGACGCGGGTGGCGGTCGAGAGCTAAAATTATTACTCCCAGATTCACCCTCTACGTCCCCTCGTTTCTGGCAGGAGGTAATGGGTGGGGGGAATGTTCACGTGAAAATGACGTAGGGTTGTACGCTTGGATGAATTATACTTATATTATACCAGCCTTGTTAATTTACGTTCAGCTCAGTTTACGAGTAAGTCGGTCCCAACTTTTAATGCCATAGCATATAATATGTGGATTGAGAAGCATTGGTCGCAACGTTGGAGTGTGCACTGGGAATTGGGCGTCGCTCGCTTCGGTTTTATCTAAGGGATCGGTCCCAACGTTCGGCGCTTAGAGCAATTTTTGTATCTGACATGTTTAGATTTGCTCTACTAAAGGGACATAAGTATTATAATCCAAGGACCTACATATGGACGCCTTACCGAAATTAACGACCAACGTTGGTCCCAATGTGTGTAGTTATTGCGAGTGCTGGCGTTATTAGATTGTAGTTTTTTTCTTATTATTATTAAAATTTGAAACCTGCCACCGACAGACATCCTTGTAAAATATTTTAAACTTAGAAATGTATTTTTTACTCTTGTAAGAGCTCGGCTCGCCATACATAATGCCATGTTGGTACCAACACTGATGTATGGAAGCGAGACGTGGATATATCAGAACATGTATGAGAGTAGGGTTAATTCAGTAGAAATGAGGTCGTGAGTCGGATATGCGGCATCATTTTGGCGGACTGCATACGTAACGCCGAAATACGGAAAAGGGCAGGTATAAAAGAAAGCATAGGGAGAAAAATAAGTAAAAAAAGGCATGCTACAATGGTTCAGGCATGTTGAAAGGATGAGGGAAGAAAGATTGACGAACCAGGTATCTAATGCGAAATGGCAGACCAAGGCTCAGTTATCACGATCTAATCAATTAAAAAAAAACGTTATACGTGATTGTTTATAATACATGACCGATACTGTGTACACATGCTTTGAGTTTTAGCAATGTCTATACACTATATACATATATCCATTATTTTTAGAAACTGTAATGCTATAATTTGTTTTGTGTGCCTACTTAATAAATAAATAAACACTGTTCACCCTTAATTACATTAAAGTACATTAAAAAGCTTTCGTAACAAAGAGGCATGTATGAAGAGGTTAATGAATGTCGATGAGGCGAAAGAGGTATGTCGTGATTGTGACAAGTGCGCTCAATTGTCTCTTCCTACCACGCAAGAGATCTGTCGTGAATACATATGTATGTATGTTGCAAGTAATTACCGACAGTGAAAAGTAGATATACGAGTATACTTAGTGTAGGTATGTTTTTGCTAAGCATCGATATAATGGCATCCCTATCGCGACGGTAGAGATGAAACCTCCATATTTAGGTCAACTAGGCCGGCGCTTTTTTTATTCTGCCACGACTCGCTTGTAGGGTTGTCTCGAGAAAATTGTTATACCTACATATGTCGAACTATGAATGTACATCGCACTAATATTATACGAGTAATTGCGAAAGTTTGAACGACTTTTGTAGTTCATTTAATAAAAACCATTTTAATCATATTTTTTTTCAATGTAAACTATACCTAAAAAAAATGTCATCTATAGACGATCCTTCCTTCAGGGATAGTAGCGAGGCTAAAACTTTGGTTGAAATAATTGCCAGTTTTTCTGTCTCCAGACATTTTCAAACGCTTGACTGAGTGTCCCCATGGGCCAATCTTCTCAATCCCAAACGGCACAAATTCGTAACCTTTACCGAGGTTGGCATATTTGCGCAGCTTGAGGTTGTCAGCAGAAACCACCGCACTTCCCGCGCTTGACGAAGACGCCTGCATGTGAGATGGGCTACGGATTTTGTTGAAACTTTGCAGTAAATACAACAGGGTAGTTGGAATCTACATCTAAATAAGACGATGGTAGTTGGTAGAGACTGATGTTGGTCGTTAGTGGTTAGCGTCAGTTGCTCCCATTCTTGGACCTCGCGTACCGTTTACCAGGTGGACACGATGATACATGTCGCATTCAGTATAAATCTTATATAAGTTTAAAAAAATGTTTTAAATTAACTGTGTTTTTTTCGATTGAGTGAAGTTATATTTTTTTGTATTTCGACCAGTAATCGAACCCGTACTTTTGCGTCTAAATCCACGTACTTAAACGCTAGACTACGGAAGGAGTCAATCAATATTTTTTATGCTATAAATATATATTTTTAAGTTACTATCTTTGACATGACAGCCCTAGCAGCTCATGTGTTGACATTTTTGTTTAGTGCAAAACTGGGTGACCTCGTGTGGGTTACACACTCGCTATTGTTTGTGTGGCGACGACGGCTTAATGACTTGTAGATGGACGCCTAAATGAGACGTCTTAGAGCATCCTCATCAACAAGTCTAGTCAGAAAATGGTACCACACCATACCTTAGCTTGATGATACTCTTACGCACTCATATTGCTCTTAGTAGAACTAAACTAGTATAAATAAAAAAATACCTCTAGAGACGTTTCATTCGAGATAGTCCCAAGGAGACTGGCAACATTTCCTTTCTGTATAACGAGGCTAATCATGACAGCCCCTAGAGTCCTAGACCTCTACTGTTGGAGATGGGCCTTCCAGGAATTTCTGTAGAATTTGGCCTACACTTGCCACGCTGGCCAGACGGGTTGGCGAGGGTCTAATGTAATTTTTCTTACGATACCACATGCAAGCCGAGGGACGGAAACGGTGGTGTTGTAAATCTATGACAAATGTACGTATGAAAAGTGTATTTGTTTTTGGTACATGCTGGGGTTCGAACCCACCTCTTTACGATGTTAAGGAAGGCGTTCTTACGACCGAACTATCACCGCTCTCCAGAAATAATTGCCAGCCTTCCTGTCTTCAGACTTTACGGACACTGTTACTATCAGATGTATTTAGAGTTGATATTCGTAAGAGTCAATACAACCGCTATTAGAGTTAAAATTTGTATAATATTTTGAAGTTAACGAAAGCTCGGCTAAACTCGCGCTTAAACTAACTAAAGTAATCAACTATTTTGACAATCTAACGCTTGAAATAGGTAAATACCACTGCTTCGCTAAACATGTTTAGATTGGGATTTTCTTTGCATTAGAGCAAGCGGAGCGGATAGTCATTAGAATTATTTAAAAACTCCATCTCTCAAAATATTTAAAGACATATACATTTTTTTACACCATAAACAGAATAATTTACTATGTACTTAGATATGTATTTATTATTTATGTATATATTTCTTTATTGTTGATCACAATAGTATTTCTGCACCCGCGTATAATGGCTCCCCATTCATAAAAGTTAGTTGCATATGCAGTAGAAAATGCATTTATAGCATTAAGCTCGCCTTTGTACCCACACTATTTTTGGTTCTGTACAGTGAAGAAATTATTATTATTAAAAACTCCTTTTGCTAAGATCATGCCTAAACTAGATACAATGAAAATTTCGTGATATTAATTTATTCAGTGTTAGTGTTGCTAGGTTTAAAAAGAGATGTTAACATTAAATTATTATATTTTTGTTTTTAATTTCCATAATTATATTATGTATATATATTATGTATTCAGTTCGAATTGTTATATAGGTATTGTTTTTAAGTTCCCTATTATTATTATTTGTCCCAAAATTTATGTTTAATATTCAAGTGGAAATTTAGCTGGATTGTGTAACTTTTCGAATTGTTGTAATTATTATGTTTTAAGATCTGTATTTTTTCTGAATAAATAGAAATAAAATGAATAGAATTTTGTTATTTTCATGTGGAATTTGTATTTTTTTTATGATAATCGAATAGCATTGTAAAAAATTGGATTCTAATAGGGATGCGTTGAAACAGTTCATGATTCTAATAAGATCGTTTTCGTATTTTTCGTAATTTTGGTTGATGGTAGCTTGTAAACATACAGAATATATTATTTTAATATAGTAGCATGACATGTGACCTTGCGCCCACCTGATGGTAAGTGGCGCGCGAGGTCCATGAATGTTAGCAATTGGAATCAGATACTAATGACTGACATCAGTCCCTAATACTATGCCGGCTGGACTGGACATGACGGCAATTCGTGTGGATACACTTACTGGTTTCATCGGCACGAACGGTGGATACTGCTCCGGCCCGGCAGAATGGGCAAATTACCACCATCAGTCCGCCTATTTGTTCTCGTTGAAAGCATGTGCCATTTGCAATGATGTTAAATGCCCACTTGAAAATAAACAAGGAGAACTAATATTGTAAAATTGCCATGTTGATATTTATATACAATAACACTGCTTGAAACAAGACTTACCTAATCTATTATACGAGTAACTAGAAAATATATAACCGATTAATCGCATTACCAATGAAATAATGTTTTATTGTGATTTTTTAATAAGTTTCTTTACATCTATACATGCATATATTATAGGTACCTTTTAAACAAGTTTCAAATATAATACTGTAAAGCCCTAAACACATGAGTATTGATTTGGTCTCGTCAGACTAGCGACTTGTTTACTCGATGACCTGGTGTGACGTCACGATCGGCTGTCTGCGCCCGCGCACTTCCCCCGCCCGTCCCTTCGTCTACGGTGAACGGATTGACCTTGTATAACCATCCCACTCTAACTAAACCCTTAACGGTTAGCCATTGTTGCCGTCAATATATAATCTTGCAAGAAGAAGTAAGTCCAGAGGCATAGTACTTAACTGGATAGATGCTGCTGTAAAGAATTGCCATTGAGTATTTTATCTTAATATATATAAAAAAGTTGGGTTTGTTAGAATACTTATAACTCGAGAACGGCTGGACCAATTTTCATGGTTTTTGATTTGTTGGATTTGTCCCGAATAGCAAAATAACTATAAAAACTATTGGAAAATTGACGAAAAATATAAAATAATAAAAGTAACATTTTCCTATACAAAATGTTCGTGGGTTTCGTTCCTGTGCGTTCAGAAATTTATATCAAGCTCTTTAAATATATTTAAAAAAAAAACAACTGTCAAATGGATTGGTCTCACTTTGACATCGCGAAATTTTCTGTGATTTGTTTTGAAAATTGTTTTGTGTAAGTATTATTTTAATTAATTATGCCGCAATTAGGCCACGGAACATTGCGAATGTCAACTAATGTCTTTCTCAATGTTTTACTCATGATGTACGTGGCATGTTCACGTGTCGGCAAAACCATCTCTATTTGTTCTGTTCTTGCGCCTGATAAAAAAAGAATTAAACCGATTGATATAGTTGAATTTTGGGCTTTTCTAATATTTTTTTGTGTTATTATCTAAACATAATATTTATTGAATATTTTAATAATATTTTTGACCGACTCCATGGTCTAGTGGTAACAAACGTTGCCGTGAACTCGGGAGGTCGTGGGTTCGATTCCCACCGGGGGCAAGTTGTACATTGTATAATTTGTTTCGGTCTGGGTGTTTATATGTATAATATGTATATATTTGAAAAAAAAAAACCATCAACCATCTAGTTTCCGTAACGAGTTTGCGCCGTTTGGGGTCGAGACGATGGGCCCATGGGGACCGTCAGCGAGGCGCTTGGCCAAGGAGTTGTCAAAGCGGCTGACAGAAAGGTCTGGAGACAGGAAGGCTGGCAATTATTTCTGCCAACGTATTAGCCTCGCTATACAGAGGGGAAATGTTGCCAGTCTCCTTGGGACTATCTCGGATGGGACGTCTCTAGAGGACATTTTTTATTTATAGTTTAGTTTATTTTTAATTTTATTATTTAGGTAGCTTTTATATTGTAATTCTTTTATACTGATTGTGTTTCCGTAACACAAGCCTCGTGGCTTACCACGGAAACTACATGGCGCTGTGTGACCTGTCTGAAAATATTTATTTATTTTATTTATTTATTATTTTACATTCATTGTAATACTTCCATAAAATCATAAATTTAGTTCAGCTAAGTAACACGACATTCATTGACTGTCATGCGGTACGAAGTTTGCCGGGGTAGCTAGTTTTATATAAAAAATATAGATAGATAGATATATTCTTTATTGCAAAGAACATAGAAAGAGGAATTAACAACAAAACAATTCAAAGCAAATGTTTGACAACAGCCATATTGAAAAATTGACACTGTTACAATAATGTTGCCATTTGAAAGCTTCCAAATAATTTGATTATCTACTTTTTTTAGCCAGACTCTAGATTATTATTTATATATATATAAATGGCGGCGACAACTTACCGTTAAAAGTACGCTATTAGAGCGAGAAGCAATAATGCAGGCGAGGAAAACGTATTGGTCATGATTTTTTTCTTACTTATTTACATTTTTAGAGTTTTGTGTCTATTTTAGTTAGTCTTGGTAATGGTGAAAAAGTACATATTTTATGTTAATTTAATGATAACACGTGTTAGGTTAGGAGTACGTAAATATAACACTATATGGGTGAATATACGGTATTTGATTTTTTTGCGTCCCTGAAGAGAATGTAATCTGTTCCATTCAATATTGATAATATCTCTATTTGACACTATTTTAAAATTTGTAATGATGAGGGCCAGAAGATTTTTCCATTTTATTGAATTTTATAAGCACCAGAGGAAAATGTGTTACCAGAGGAGTGACATTATTGGCAGAGTAGTGACATATTAAAGCAGAGAACTGACAGGCCATTGATATTAGCTAAGAAAGGGACACATATTAAATAAAACATATATAAATTATGGTATTTGGATATTTTTTAATATACAACATACATTTGGTCTTCACAGTTTCTAAATCAAGCTTATTTTTAATACCACCAAACAAGTAATAACAAAACCATTTGTTGATGCGTAAATTTTAATAACCCGTATCAAATAACAGAATTAATATTTTCTGCTTATCAGTCTCATCTGAGATGAAAATCACAGTACATACTGTTTGATAGATTTTAATTATAAACTGTTCAAGATCTTAAAAGCCACATTTAAGGCGCTTTAATCTAAATAAAATTTCTAAATAAAACAAAAATATAAACTTCGTTCACAAAACAAAACAATAGTACTATCTAATGATACACCTATCAGTCTCGAGGCTATTTAAACAAATAACCTTAAAATTTATCAGTGCACAGTATAAATGAAAACTTAATTTTTTTGCAAAGAACAGAATCAATAATTTTCACAAAACTAAATATTTTTTACTTAAATACTAAACAATCAACAATTTACTTTTCAAATACATCAACAGGCTTTGGAAGCTTGTAGAATACTCTGTTACCCTTCATACGTATATTTGGCACTGGTAATATAGTCAAAATCTGTTCCCATTTAACATCAGACATGTCATTGTCATTTATTCTAAAAAGAGTACCATCTTCATTGGTGATCTTTAAAAAAGTAACCCTAATCTCTCCTTCTTCTTCATCAAAATCTGACGAACATACGCCAGCATATCTATATTTTTTATTATTAATATGGTATTCCAAAAGTACAAAATCTCCGTTCTTGACGGTCATAGCAGTATCTGCATTGTCTATAGTATTAATAAGATGAGTAGATGTTTGTGCAACCATTTTGTTTTGCACATCTTCCTCAGAATCGGTGTATACTGTATCAACATCTAATTTGTTTTTTTCATTTAATGTCGCCTAAGTGGAAGTGAAGACAAAAATTGCTACAAAAACAGCTGAGGCTCTTCATGTACAACGTATTGCTCAGATAGTTTCCTCGTACTTGATTGACTTTTAGTGTACGAGTAAAAGGTTTGATGTTTGGTCGGTTATCTTCCATTATCTTATTTTGAAAATCAATTTCTTCTTCAGATATCACAAAAATTTAAATGCCGGGACAATATTTGTTCAATTCCGTAGCAAAGTCGTCAATCGTAGCAATGTCAGTTCCTAAAGCTACAATTTTGTCAGCGGTTCGTTTACATTAATTTTTTAGCTTGACGCTTTTTTCTAACCTCTCTTCCCTTGTTTGTTTCTTTTTAACATTCGCCATGATGTCTGATTATACTCCAGTATCTAAAACAAATGAAATGAAGCCTAAAAACATTATATATTAACGAAAAAAAAAATCATCACTTCCCTGGCGCTTATGTATTTCCTCTGGCATGAAATATGCCAGAGAAGTGACGCCAGAGAAGTGACAAAATCGCACATAACCTACAAAAACAAAATCACTCGCTTTTCTAATTACCGTTTAAGGTAATACATGACATCTACACACAATAAACATTGCATTGTGCAAATATACAATTTTGTAACTATAAAATACAAAAAAATATACTTACCAAAGGAAATACTCCAACGACTGGCACAAACATGCTTTTCTATGGTGAATTGGAAACTGACGCATTATTATTGTAGTTTAGCTCAAAGTCGTTAGCTTGCTTCTAACTTCACACTGTTGTTCGCGCGTAGTTTAGGGACAAAAACATACCTTTGCCGTTTTAAGTCAAATTTTACTTCTTTGAGTTACGCCAGATGAAGTGACATTATTGTAACATGACATGAAATAAAGTTATTTTTCTTTATATTAATATATAATTTTACAGTGAATTTTGATAAAATATGTTTCGATGTTTATAAAAGCATGTGATCATATTACAAAAAAACATAATGGCATACGTTTTTAAAGTATCTGGCCATAAAATCATTAAAACTAGTAATGGGGGAGGCCAGAGGAGTATACATTCATAACTATTTTCAACTATTAATGCCTTAAATTAAACAATTATCGTGAATAGACTATGTGAACCAAATAAAAGACCATATTATTTAATGTTTAAGCATACAAGAACAATAATATAATAAGTTTAACATAAAATTTGTCTATGGACCATTGGAATTCAAATAGCGTATATTCACCCATATTAGTGTAGTGGACTACTTATATAACTAGATATAATAATAAAAAGTATCATTACGACCGTAATCTTTTGCAGTGTGGTCAGAAACAACTCTGAACAACTGAAGATATGTACGAGTATGTATAAAAATTTAAGCCCTAATTATGTTAAATTATTCAATACTAAAAAAGTTTTTAAATAAATCAATTTTAATAACAATTCAATTTATTAATAAGGAAGGAAGTTAATAATCTACAATAATGTCCTATTATAATTACATATTAACATTAATATTGTTCTGATTAAACAACAAAAAAATATATATAATTAAGTGCTGGCAATAAACAGCAAGAGGCTTTAAAAGAAAAAATAAAACAAGACTAAAGCTTGCAACTGGGGCCTAAAGAGTAATTAAAAGTTATTGTTTTGATCGCCAAGGGCCCAGTCAGCTGGCCGAGGTCATCTACCCCGGTCGTCAAGATATTGGGGCTACTAGATCATGTTCTTTTGCTTTAACTTTTATAGGTAAAATATAATTTTATATTTCTATAAAGAATTCAATATAAATTCAATCAATTTAAACAAAGAAATCATGGAATATATATGACAATATCCAAAATATAAATCCAATAAAACATATAAAATAACTAATTGTTTATTTGGAAAAGGATTCCACTACTTAGACAGTATTACTGCGTCACGACAAACCGCATTGACTGCCTATCACGGCTACGTAGCCTCAGTTCTGCGATACTGATTATTACTATGGGGTAACTCGTCCAAAATTAACAGAATACTGATTGCCCAAAAGAAGTGTGTAAGAGCTATATGCGGTGCAGCCCCCACTGACTCTTGCAGGGCGCTATTTAAAAGCCTAAATCTTATGACTATAACAGGCATGTATATATAGGAAGTAGTCACATTTATTAGGACGCACAGCGACCTATTTACTTACCAAAAAGATGTCTTTAAAAGTAGTCGACATCCAAACACTATTGCCTATACTAAGACACCAAAAAGCAGAGTTTTCGATAATAACTCTTACGTTATGTGCATTCGTATTTATAACAAGTTACCAGAGGTTCTCAAACAATTACCCAATAATCAGTTTAAATCTAGAATCAAGAAGCTATTAACAGAGTGTTGCTTTTATTCGTTTAGCGAGTTTTATACATACAAATTTTGAAATTGTAATAAATAATTGTAATAAATTGTATTAATCAACTGACCAAAATCTCGCATACGAGTATTATCTTATGCGAGATTTCTTAAATTCATGACATTTTATTTATTACATAAATTATTTTCAGTGTATAAATTAGTAATTAATTAAGTTAGTTAGTATAAATTTGTGTGCCAGAAATGGCGGAGTATGTGAGCTATTCAAAAACTATGTACCTATTTACCATATTCCATACAAATAAATATTATTTCATTTCATTATTTCATTTCATTATTTCATTTCATTTATTTCTATATGCCAATAACAAATTTCCGCTGGTAAAATTTATTTACAACCTTAACTTAATAAGTTTACATAATTTGATGACCGTTCTTAGCAGAGTGAATTAATTATAATAATAATTAATAATAACATTACAAACCCTATAATTATAATCTTATAAAAAATAAGGATTTTAGATAATTATTATATTTGCATCACGAAAGTACCATCACTGTTCATTATTATTAGGGTATTTTTTATTATAATTCATCGAGTGTATTTTTTTTAAAATAAAATATAATCCTCTTTTTTAACAAATTGGTATAGGTATATTACGCCCTTCGCTTCGGGCCCTATTGACATGTATTTTAACGACAATCCGCTATCGAACATTTCTCACAGTTCCAAACAATCTAACTTTAATAAAATAAGCTTTTAATAGAAAAAGGTACAAACCTTACTGTCGCGTAAGATGCATAATAATCGGATGAATCTCGCTCGACCGATTGCTGATGAGATCTAATGGGCAGTTATGACCCCGCTACCATTACGCACACGTCTGGCTCCTTCGTGCAGAAACTCATCACGGCGATACTCCGTAATTGGTATAGATTGAGCTTTTCATTACACCGACGCTTCAAAGAAAATTTGCTTAACAAAACTTATCACCATTACCAGGCTGTATCTCTCCACTGCTGGATGAAGGCGCCAAGGCTTGCCACTTCAGGCGGTTTGTGCAACTCTCATACAACCTCCGCCAGCGACCTTCTTCAGGTCATCTGTCCATCTGGGGGGTCGTCCCACGCTACGTGGTCTCCACTTTAGAACCCGTTTGCTCCATCGGTCGTCGGTTTTGCGGCAGATGTGTCCCGCCCATTGCTAATTTTGTAAGCTATATCAGTTACTTTGGTTCTCTGACAAATATCAACGTTTAAAATTTTATCCATCACAGAAATACCAAGCATAGCTCTCTCCAATGCGAATAACATACTCGTACTGTTGGTAGGAGATAAATGAGAAACACTGACGTCGGATATGTAGTCTATAAACTGCATTCATTAGGGTCTAAGACAAAATGTAAATAAAACAATTGTGCATGGTTTAGGTGTGTGGCTGGACTCCTAGCTGATAATAACCATTTAAAAGTTTCCACAGATAGAAACATTAAACACGACACTAAAGTATTTTTTTTCAAAAAGGTATAGAATAAAAAAAATATTTTAATGTATTTCGGGATCAGGCTCGAATTGCCGTCATGCTCAGTCAAGCCGGTATAGTGTTTGGGATTGATGTCAGTCATGAGTGTCACCGCTTTTTATATATTACCACTTACTCGTACATCAGATGGGCTAATATATAAAAATATTTTTTGTTTAACTACTAGCTCACTATATTATTAATTGATTCATTAATTGGCTTTAGTTAAGAATTTTGTAGACGAATTCTTTTAGGATATGATGTAAGGATTTTGCTGGAATTCCACCAGATAATAAAATTTGTTTCTTAAAGTTTAATATGACACTAGCATAAGTATGGGCAGCATTGTTTCTCTTTATATTTGCATAACAACAACGTGTGGTAAGAAGGTATATTCTTGATTCCTACTTCTACTTGAAGTTAGGTACCTACTTTATAATATTACCTAAAACATTTTCAATGTAACTGTCTACGCTCATAACTTTTATAATACTGAAAACTATTTTTTTGGAACTTTGTAGAGCTTTTTTTTTTATTGAATATGCCTATATTTAGATAATAACGATTTAATTTATTTTGCATATTGCCAGTTGCACCTTTCAACTTAAATTCTCTGTATTGTCCCAAAGGTTGGCTGCTAGAGAATGCCTAGCGGCATTAAGCCATTAACCCCACATAGTGCAGTAAAGTTTTAAATAAAAAAGTATCATTACGTTCGTTTCCCTTTCGGGGTGGTCAAAAACCAAGCTTATAAATAAGCGGATTTACATTTAGCCAACTTTACTATAGCCAATCATGACAAGTGGCAAGCTCGTCGATGTCTCTAGCGTACCAAACTCGAGAAATATCACAAATAAATTAAATATTAATAATTTTAAATTAATAAATATTATTGTGTCCCGACCAGGAATCCAATCCGGTACCTCCGAGTCTAAATCCACGGACTTAACCGCTAGACCACGGAAAGTTTTAAATAGATAAATAAAAATAATTCATTCACACTTCGCTTGATGGTTATAGGACTGGGAAAAGATACTGGCTGGGAGAGCATTCCACATCTTCAGCGTGCGACAGTTGTAAGTCTCAAAATTTATGAGTACGCGTTATAGTGGCTATGGTATGTGAAAGCATATTTTGGCGTGTGCGTGTGGTTCGGTTGCGGAATAGAGCGGAAGGAGGCTATATTTCATTGGTTGTTTGGGCTCACATGCGGAGTGCCCGAGATTTTCTGTTCACGCATGCCATAGGGACTTTAGGGGGAACGTTTTAATGGTGGAGCCCGCATGCGAGGGATATTCTGCACCGCACATTAAACAGTTTTAAAGAGTGGCATGGGTTCTGTTAGACTCAGCACCTTACATGCTTTATATCGTTTGTTTTGCCTTTACATGTATGAAAAGTTAAAATCAAATTTAGGTACATTTCACCAAGTTAATAATAATAAATTGTACCAAACCAAAATAAGTGCAGGTTTTCTACCACCAACGTACCTTTGTGACTGAGATCTATAATAAGCGGGTGCAAAAGGTTACGAAGAGAATAGTTGAAGTTACTTATTACTTAAAAACACAGATTAATTACATACTTTTTATAGCAATATCAAACACATAATGTAAACAAATAAATACGTAAATCTAAATAAAATACATCATACAGTATTTGGTTGGGTAGGGAGAGAAGTAGAATGGTGGATGGTGAGCGTATTATCGCGCAATAGAAAAAAAAAAAAAGGAGGCCTCCTTTTCTTAAACCAGCCAATTGTCGGTCGCAAGCCCGAGACACCATTCTTCTCATCTCTTACCCACACACGATGGACCCGGCACCCGCACGGTGAATCCATGGAATGCTTAGAAATTTGTCTTCTTCTTCTTCTATATAAGCGAGTTATGGCGACTTATTCTGTGTATTAGTAATTTTGTCTTTAATAATTTAGGAGATGGTGCCTGCCTAAAAATTAAAGAAATATGATACTGTAAAGAATAAAAACTGTTATCTAATTGCATTATATATTACAAGTAATTATTATTTCAAGCAGTGTTTTTTTATATAAATATCACCATGGCAAGCTTACAATATTAGTTCTCCTTGAAAGTAAAAATTGGCATTTGACATCATTACAAATGGCACATACTTTCAATGAGAACAACAAATAGGTGGTAGGCTGACTGATGGTTGTAGTTTGCCGTCATGTCCAGACAAGCCGGCATAGTGTTAGGCAGTTATGAGTGTCTGATTCCAGTTGCTAACTTTCATGCACCTCGCCGCGCGCCACTTACCATCAGGTGGGAGCAAGGTCACATGTCATGCTAGTTTTTTTTTAAAATAAAGGTCGTGCAGGCTAAGTTAATAATTAGGAAACATTTAACGTTTGCATAAGATTAAACGATATGAACTCGATATGGAACTGCCCAGAATAAGTGACCAGCTTATCAGAGCGAATCGACGCTTTGTTGTTCTCAACTAAATGTGATGGAATCATTTTTGTAACATACAGCACTAGTCCTGTCTACAGTAACATTTATAAATAACATTTGTAAATATTTATCACTCTTTGTCATGCTAAACTTTATTTCGTACAGTGAAAGCTAACTAAAGTCATATTTAAACCTACAAATAGTCGCTATGCTAAGCCTGAGTCACTTCAAATTGAAGTCTGTAATCGTAGCGATTAAGGTTAAAAATGACGTTGAATGTACCAGTTGTGTTTTGAAGGTCAACCGTCCGCTGCTGGTCACACTTGCTTTTAGTAACAGAGACTTCGTTTTGACTGTTATTCGTACATATTGTGTACACATGCTTTGAGCTTTAGTAACCTCTATACACTATATATCCATTATTTGTCGTAACTCTAATGCTAAAATTTGTTTTAGTATGCACACTTAATAAATAAATAAATATATTTATATATATTAATACATTTAATTAATATTTAATTTATTTGTGATATTTCTCGAGTTTGGTACGCTGGAGACATCGACGAGTTTGCCACTTGTCATGATTGGCCTATAGTAAAGTTGCCTAAATGTGAATCCGCTTATTTATAAGCGTGGTTTCTGACTACCCCGAAAACGGAAACGGTCGTGATGATACTTTACTTTACTTCTATATATATATTACATATATTACAATACCATTTTATCGAAAGAGCTTCCAAGACGGCATTAACGGAACCATAGGTACAGTAATTGGTTGGTTAGGGAGAGGAGTGGAATGGTGAATGGTGAGCGTATTATCGCGCAATAAAATAAAAAGGAGGCCTCCTTTTTAAACTAACCCATTGTCGGTCGCAAGCTCGAGACACCATTCATCTCATCTCTTACCCACACACGATGGTCCCGTCACCCGCACGGTGAAGCCATGGAATGCTTAAAAAATTTGTCTTCTTCTACTTCTAATTAAAATATTATTGAAATGATTAAAACTACTTAAAAGTAAAAAATAAAATAAATATAAACTAAATTATTTTTTTATTAAAATATATGTTTTAATATTTAACCCACTATTTTGGAGAATATAATAATTATACAATATATTTTTTTATTATTTGAGATCTAATAATCTATATTGTGATTTTACTGAAAATAAATATTAGAAAAAGATATGGTTATTATTTTTTTTGTAAAAAGAAAATAAACATATGTATATGTAGTTTCAACAACTAAAAACACATTTTGTTAGCTGCCATATTTGCCACAAATTTGAACGAGTAAGACATATTTTTTGGGATAAGTTTTTATTTTATTATAGAAAGCCACTTCAGTTCTTTCCATTCTTTAAACTCTACTTATCATCTCGCGTCGCTCATACCTAGTCCGTGTGAATAAAAAATGTATGTCTATACTGTAAAAACGTACCTATATATATATATTATTTGCTTCATATTTTTCCCTTTCTAGGGGATGCATACAAATCGCACTAGTACTTTCTTTCCGGGAGAAACTTTCACGCTGAAAAGGTGTCTAAAGTGTTAGTCATAAAGGCGAAGTTTCCATTAAGGTGTGGCTTGGAGAGGGTGGATTTTGATTTTAATTTCTCATAGCATCCAGCTTGGATGTTACGTAATCCCAGGTAACAGGGGATGGTGCAATTTGAGTTTTTCTTTTGCAAGAAAACGACAGAAACAACGTCACTGACGCCATTTTGGTTTCTGAAAAATCACTTTTTTTTATTTTTAGGAACATCATTTATCTTGTATAGGGATTTGGGCTAAATTGTATTTACAGTTATTATATGTACAACATTAGAATTTAAACAGAAAAACCCTTATTTTAAAGGTTTAGGTTTGAAAAATGTTTAAAATTCATTTACATTTTTTTTATTATTGTACTTAGCACAAGTCTTAGTACAAAAATAGCCTAAAACGTACGCACGTACCGTTTATCATCAGGTGGACGTGGGGTTACAAATAGTGCTCAGTAGCTCTAGTATGCCAAACTACGTTATCGAATTAAGAACATGAAGTATGGTATTTTAGACAGGAGCGCCATGAGGTGCGACGTAACTGAACTACAAAATGGCTGCTCGGATGCAGGAACAATTTACTCGCAATTAAAAAAAAACGTAACATATTTTTTCTAGAGATAAAAGCAACATCACATTTTTTTTTTCATTCATATATTCAGTACATAGAGTCCTAGACCTCCACTGTTGGAGATGAGCCTTCCAGAATTTTTTGGAGATGTTGGCCTACACGCTGGCCAGACTGGTTGGCGACGGTCTGATGACAATTTCTTACCCATTCCACAAGTTGGTATTAGTGAAACGGGGCCGACGCTTAACGTGCTCTCCGAAAGCTCATCTCTCAATAAATCTATAACAAATGTATGAAATAAAAGTGTACATTGGTACATGCCGGGGTTCGACCCCACCTCTTTAGGATGTGAAGGAAAGCGTTCTTACAACCGAATCACCGCCGCTAGTTTATGCTTATTTACCTAAATTACTTATTAAACGTGGCATACTCTACACTTCTAAATGTGTAATTTTTAAAAATAAACAATGTATTGGTCTGATATTTTTGGATATATTTTTTGTCAACTGTACTTACGCATGCAAAGAGTTGAGTTCGCAAGTGCAATGGAGTGAGCTTGAACAAAGACACGCTCCCCTGCTATTAAAAATCAGGCACGAATCAACTGATCTCATAGAATATTGAACCTTGCTTCGTTGGCAAAACAGCATACAGGTCTCCGATCTCCCCCATAACCTAGGGTCGGAAAAGCCCTATTAAAATTTTTCCTTCCCGTGCGTGTTGCCATGGGATTTAAACCTAGCTAGATTTGTGTTGATGTTTGAAGCAGGGCTTTTAAGTGCAGAGGGGGTCGAAATAACAGAATGAAATAATGGAGAAAAATCTAGGATTACATCTGTCCGACGCTTATACGACGTTCTAGTTATGCCTTCTTTGTCCTCGGTTTTAGCTTCATTTACGCTTTCCTTAAAATCCTACAAAGGTCGGTTCAAATGGCATGTACCAATGAGAAATACACTTTTCTTACACATGTGTCATAGATTTACAACGCCACTGTTCTCGTGCCTCGGAGAGCACCTTGTGGAATCGGTAATAAATTGTCAGTATAAATTGACATCAGAACCTGACATGAACTATTGTGTTGTTTAGGCTATGATGATGATGTTTCTATTTCTTGAAGATAAATAAGATTACAAGAGATAATTTTGGCGACCTTACACGATATGCCTCCAAACGCAGCGTAAATATTGCGTAGGTAGAAATAGCTTCACATTGCTTCTATTCTTTGATCGCAGTGAAACATGTGCACCCAATAAAAATCATATGTTTGCGTTCCAATATTTAAAATATTTATAGGCCAAGGAGTTGTCCAAGCGGTTGACGGAGAAATCAAAAGCCACGAAATATTATTTTTAATAATATTTATGTCAATAAATGTAAATTCGTGGCTGTCAGCTCACGAACTAAATAATAATATATATTATTTTATTAGTATGTCAACTTAATAGATATTCGTGGCTGTGAAAGGGCCCGTGTCAGCTTGTAAACTAAAATATTAAAATTAAGCCTCTGCCAACGTATTAGCCTTGCTAACACTATGCCGGCTTGACCGGGCATGACGTCAATTCGAGCTTGATCCCAAAACGTGTACACACACAATACACTTTACTGGGTTTATCCTCACGAACGGTGGATACTTTCCCCGTCATCATCAATCCGCCTATCACCCAATAAATATTTTCTATTAGAATAATCTGAATTTTAAATCTAAATCGAACGACAATACATGTAAAAATCTTTTTTTAAAACGGAGCCAGTTTCTGCATTCCCGCCTAAATAAAAATAAGCCGGTATTATTTTTGCAGTTGACTTTGACAGATCTGGACCGCGCGGTTCCGTCGCCACTTGGCATGCCGGTTCGGGATGTGATGTATACATGTATACATTGTATACACAATCGTGTTAGGTATACACCATTGTACGAGTATATAAACAAAACACTATATACAATTAAGTAGTTACAATTGACTAGTAAAAAATATTTCTTTTTTATGTTTTAATACCTATAATCTTTTTTTTATCAGAGTACCTAAAATCACACTGATTTCGTTTTAATTAACCAAATCATTTATAGTTTTAATTTTATATGTATTTTTAGTTTAGTTTTATTTATAATTAGTTTTTTTATTCTTTTTTTGTATCTATTTCGAATAAAGTATATTATTATTATATTATAAAATACATTATTTTAGAGATATCGGAACGTTACCTCAAAACATTAATCAGTGTCAGTGACGTCACTTAATAGTAAATATTGTAAACTGCCACACAAGTAAATCTGCTTATTATGTTGTTTTTTTTGGAGTATTTTTTGCACAAAGTAAAAGAAAATAAATTGGAACCTATTTTTATAAAATGAAATAGTTGTTTGCATCTGCAGCTTTCCGAGCGAACATGTAAACACTCTATTGAAAAGCAGATTTTAAGACGATTTAGACCTCATCTAGGATTCCGTAAGTAAGTATACCTAAACAATATAAAACATATTTTGAAAAATTGACAAATAGCCTATAAGTAAAGTTACTACAATGTTTCATATATCAGTGATAAAGACTGACTTTTAAGAACCTTACCATCAGGCGGTTGCAAGTTCACTTCATATGTCGTGATATTTTTATTACACAATAAAAAGTATATAGTAAGGTAAACGTTATAAATATCCCAGTAATCTACTATTTTCTCATCTCGCAAAGGTTTATGTTAGCAAAAACTTCCTGTCATTGTCCGAGATTACTTAGACGGTTGCGGTGGTGTTGTAAATTTCATTGGTACATGCCAGGGTTCTTGGTACATCCTCGCCAACCCGTCTGGCCAGCGTGGCGAGATATAGCCACATAGACGTACCTAACACTCATAACCTAATAACTTCACATACAGTAAAAAATACTAAATACCTTGCAATAGAGCTTAAATCCCAACTCAAATTAGAAAAAGTAACAACTGTACCCATATTAGTATCTACGACCGATTACATGACAGCCTCAAAACTATTAACGTAAACCAGCACATATACAGACAATTTCAAAAAGCTACAATCTTTAATACTAGCCGTATAGTCAGAAAGCTTGGAGTTAAAGAAGCATGATGCTCACTTGGCCGAGGCCCGTGAACATCATTTGGCTAACCGGTTAAATACCGATATTCTTTAAGAATACACAATTAAGAATCAATAATAATAATAAATTTATTCGAAGTAAAAGAACATAACATGAATGTTATGGCGCTCTGAATCCCGAGTAAGATGTTTTATAAAAAACACCTGCGTTACGGGATTCAGGATCTTCCAGAGGTACAATATAACAAAATTTATTAAACAAATAATATAAATAGAATTTAATTTAATTTAAGCATGCAAATGGCACGGTGGTGGCTCGGTTGTAAGAACGCGTTCCTTGAATCCTACAAAGGTCCCGGTCGGTTCAAACCCACCCGGCATGTACCAATGAGAAATGCACTTTTATTACGTACATTTGTTATAGATTAACTGTGCCTCGGAGAGCACCTTAAGCCGTCGGTCACGGTACCACTAATACCAACTTGTGGAATCGTTAATAAATTGTCATTAAAAATTGACATCATTTCCTCGCCAAGCCGTCTGGCCAGCGTGGTGAGTGTAGGCCAAATTCTCCAGATATATGTTCTGAAAGGCCCATCTCCAGCAGTGGAGGTCTAGGACGCTGTGTTCTGGGAGCTGTAATAAAAATGATGAAATGATGCAAATTAACATAATTAAGATTTTATAATTTAAGTAAGCTCATATTATTATATCATATTGAATAAATTCAAGTAGATATAACATATTATGCTATAATGCATAGGAAGGTTAACCAAATAACATTATATATATATACATACATATCTATACATACACACACATACAGTCAATACATAGACCATATGTATGGTACATAGATATTAATATTAATAAATTTATTCGAAGTAGATACAAAAATATTAATATATAATTATCCTATCTATCTATAGCATAGGTATTTAATTTTGTTAGCTGGTGTGTAGAAATATTTCCTAATAAAAAGTCGAGCCTCATTGTTTTACTACCTTGAATGTAATTATTGATTATTATAAAAATCGAACCTATTCATAAAATACAAATTGGATATTTTAGTTTTTTATGAAACTGTTTTCTTTAATAATCACAATATCTGAATTACAACTTTTGACAGCGTTGTATGGATTAAAGAATGAATCCTTTGCCAAAGTCCTTTGCATCATAGCTTTTAGTAAAAAAAAGATTGGCCATAAAAAAGTCTTGCGTTATAGTGGTGCCAAAATGACGAGGTTTTTATTGCCATCGTTTATTTTTGTATTGAGGTCGTAATTAATGTAATTTTATTTTGTTTCAGGTACAAAACGTCTTGATTATCAATTTTGTGTTGTGTGTAAGTAATTACAATGAATTCATTACAAGTTCTGGACCAGAAAAATTCCAGCTGAATTCAGAGCGGATCCAAAATTTTTTTTTACTAATACTATAAAGTAGTATCATCATCATCACAACCGTTTCCCTTTCGGGGTGGTCAGAAACCACGCTTATAAATATGGGGATTCACATTTAGCCAACTTTACGAGTACTATAGGCCAATCATGACAAGTGGCAAGCTCGTCGATTTCTCCAGCGTACAAAACTCGAAAAATATCACAAATAAATTAAACAGTTAGAGTTTTAACAATTTATATTATGTTCAAAACAATATGTACATTAAACAAAAAATAATAATATTTACAATGTATAATTTAATATATTATATATAATTGCATTATTCTACATTGTAAATATTATGATTTTAGAGAAGGGGGACTTCATTGTAACATTATTATCATATATTTACCACTTTATCATTATGCATAACGTATTACTCAAAGCTTCCCATTTTATTCAGATCGCTAACAACTGTACTTAGAAGCAGAATCATATTGTTGGCAACATTATAAATAATAAATAAATAATACCATACATCCTTTTGTAAATTAACGTTTTGCCCTGTGATGTTACAACACTAGGGACGGTGTCCATATAAAAATACATTTTTCATAATTTTCATTACAGCCCCTAGAACACAGTGTCCTAGACCTCCACTGCTGGAGATGGGCCTTCCAGAACATATATCTGAATTTGACCTACACTCGTCACGCTGGCCAGACGGCTTGGCGAGGATATGATGTCAATTTTTAATGACAATTTATTACCGATTCCACAAGTTAGTATTAGTGGAACCGGGACCGACGGCTTAACGTGCTCTCCGAGGCTCGGGAGAAAATACCTATTGTTATTTAAATACTAATTTAGTTTGCATTGTGTTTATACTACATAGGTGTGCGTGTACCTACTACCGCTTCTTGGAAAGAGTGGCGTACGTGTTAGTACATTACTAGTATTTAGTTCATGCAATTTGACATTATATTCTCGAGTTACGATCACAACAACAAATTCGTAGAAACACTGCTGTGAGAAGACATTTTGTCGGCTTATAAGTTTTATGTCTTGTTATTCCAATTACTATAAAGTATCATCACGACCGTAATCCCTTGGGGGATTACTGTAGGCCTTGCAAATCAAAATACTAAATATATGTATGTATTTAAATTTTCGACGTCATAATGACTTTTGTCATGTTTGTGATTGTCATGGAGACGTCGAAGATGATTTGATAATATTTTGTAAATTTATAAAGTTGTATTTGCGTGGGTAAAATAGGCCCTGGCAGACCAAGACTTGCTTATCACGATCAAATAAATAAAACATTAGTTGAGATGCATTAAAAAGCCATCGAAACAAAAGGGCATGTATGAAGAGGTTGATGAATGTCGAAGAAGAGAAAGAGGCATGTCGTGACCGTGACAAGTGGCGCTCAATTGTCTCTGCGTACCCCGCAAGGAATTCGGCGTGAAGATATGTATGTATGTTGTATTTTTGTCGAAACGATGAGTCCGTGGTCCGAGGAGGCTCTGGCCTGAGCTTGCGGAAAAACTCGAGAAACTAGCTGATAGGCTGATAAACACACTATGCATCGCGCAGTCGAGTAAAAAAAACAATTTCTTACAAACCTACTACTAGGTAGGTATTTTCATTACTTGACCATGCCTCCTGAATAAAACAACATATTGAAACGAGAGACAAATAGTTCTTTATAGTGGTATGTATATACATACAGGCTGAATCTTCCAAAGTAGACAAGATATAAATAAATTTTAACTGATATTGATTTTATATATAAATAAATTATCAACTGTAAAAAACAGCATCATTAATTAAGTGAAGGAAAAAAGTAAAAAAAAAACTTTTATATTCCCATTTATTTCATTATTTATTATCTTTGTATTAAAATATAATATGAGCTTAAAGTCTAAGATACGTCTAAAAGCGTGGAGTTCGCTTTATCGCTGTTCGGTTATCCGAATGATAGCAAACTTTTTATTTTGGTTGCCTGGCGAAATACCTCATCATCCCGCTTATATTAGCGTATTTTATTATAATATGTAGGTTTTTTTTTTTAGCTGCGTAAGAAATTTATATTTTTGTTGTCTATGGTTTGACAGTTAAACATGTTAAACCGTGTTGACATTTCTGTTTCGTAAGATTTGGCAATTCAACATGAATCGTTGAATGCCAGCACATAGCTTCCAAATTGTGGAAAATTTACATTTAAAAAAAGAAATCTGTTCGCGAAGTTCATTTCATTTGGGTAACCAAACGGTGAAGGTCGCTTTTCTACGGATCTTGTATTATTGCAATCCACGTACACATCTAATCACAGGTTTTTTTTTTAATACATCTTTTATTAAAAATCTTTTTTTTTATATTTTTGAAAAAAATATCAAACAAGTATTTGTTCCAACACAGATCCATACTATAAAAAAATAAAAACAAATAAATTAAATTAAAAAAAATAATGAAAAAATTATGTAGGTACTGCCTCCGTGGTCTAGCGTTTAAGTCCCTGGATTTAGACTCAGGTTAGACAGGTTAGATTCCTGGTCGGGACACAATAATATTTTATAAATTAATATTTAATTTATTTGTAATATTTCTCATGTTTGGTACACTTAGAGACGTCGACGAGCTTGCCACTTGTTATGATTTGCCTATAGTAAAGTTGGCTAAATGTGAATCCGCTTCTGCTTGTGCGCATGGTTTCAGACTACCCCGGAAGACAAACGGTCGTAATAATACTTTACTTTTTTTACTTTTAGGTTAAAACTTATGTTAAATATAAATCATGTCCTCGAGGTATAAATACATTTTTTTATTTTGTTTCACTCTTTATAAATTGTAGTTTTACTGATTTATACAACTTTTAGCTCTTTTAATATCAGTTAAAAGTTTTATTATAATCTTGTTTACCTTAAAAAATATCGAGTAAAAATAAGTTAACGTTTACACCCTGTATACTCACTGACAAACAACTAAACCACGCGAATTTGTCTTCGATCTCTTTCACTCGTGCAACTTTAGTCGTGTTAGAAAGAGCGCGGTAAACGATGCTACGTTTCGTATTTTACAGTCCGCAACTTATTTTGGATAGTTTTTCGGTACTAAATTCAGTCTTAATCCGTTGTAATAAAGGTTATAGGTGTCGGTTTGATTGAGACAGGCTTGTTTAGGCTCGCAGTCGCGACATTCAAGGTCACACTTACTACTAAAATCATTGATTGCATGAATGTGACGCAAAACATCGCCAACGCGGAACTACAGCTACACAAACGACTACATGTGGCTCAATCGTCGTCTGTTGGTACGAGTAGAAAATCTTTAAGCATATCTCTCGCAGTAATATTTAACACTCAATATTGGTAACATATCGCAATACCTACCTAAACGAATTCTCAAAATAGCCATTCGTAGACTTAGGGCCGGTAACTGAATCCTTCCTAGTGGCATTCGCTCACTTAAATAGTTACGTTTCCATACAAATTTCTGGCCCTAACACTCGTATTCAGTCTGCCTTGGAGAGCACGTAAAGATGTCGGTCCCAGTTCCAGTAATACCAACTTGTGGAATCGTTAATAAATTATCATTAACATCAGACCTTCGCCAACCCGTCTAGCCAAGTGTAGGCTAAATTCGCCAATAAGTGGTTTAGCGCTTAAGTCCGTAGGTTTAGATTTAGAGGTACCGGGTTCGATTCCTGGTCGAGTCACAGTAATATTTATTAATTTAAATGAATATTTATTATTTAATTTATTTGTAATATTCTCGAGTTTGGTACGCTCGAGACATCGACGAGCTTGCCACTTGTCATGATTGGCCTATAGTAAAGTTGGCTAAATGTGAATCCGCTCCTTTATAATCGTGGTTTCTGACCACATCGGAAGGGAAACGGTCGTGATGATACTTAACTTTTTTTACTCTAAAAGTGTTCTGGAAGTTCCAACAGTGGAGGTCAATATCGTAACTTTGTATAAAAACCTAGTATTCCGTGACAACAGAGCATAAAATATGGGACTAGAAGTAAAATTCCGGGATTTTCCCGGTTATCTGAGAAGCCTAATGGGTAATAATACTTTTAATGTTTTGTTACGATCAAAAGTATTTAAAGCTTAACCTATACTTAACCAGTTTAAGCATAAAGTTTGTATTTTTATAGTTTTATAGCATTGTCTGGCGAGTAGTCATCATGGTGTTGTAAAAAACCAGACTCGCACGACGACCTCGGCGGACGCGGTCGTAAACACCAAAAAAATTAAAAAGCCCATTACACACGATCTAATTTAGGGCACTAACTGGATATCGATTATAAAATTCTACTAAAAGCTATTCATACACGTATTGCTAAAACCAGGGAACGATTGTGTTTTGTCACTTTTGTTTCATGTGATGGTGACAGATGACAGATTAAACCCTGGATTTAGACAAAAACATACGTGGCTTCTTATGGTGATCTAGCGGTTAAGTCTGTGGATTAAGGATCGGAGATACCGGGTTCGATTCCTGGTCGGGAGTTCGGGACACAATAATATATTTCATTTGTTTGTGATATTTCTAGAGTTAGGTACGCCAGAGACATTGACGAGTTTGTCACTTGTCATGATGGGCCTATAATAAAGTTGGCTAAATGTTAACTCGCTCCTTACAAAAGCGTGGTTTCTGACCACTCTGTAAGGGATACGGTCGTGATGATACTTTACTAATTTTCTGTGGCCCTGGCTGATCAAAACTCGACGAAATAAATGAAATGACATGTATAAAAAGTAGCCTAATGTGTTCGAAGCAAAAAACCTCTTTCTGTTAACCTAGCAAGGGACCTGGACTAGTAAAGTCCAAGCACGCTTCATTGATTTAGCGCCTTATTCACCAAGGCCGCTGTGCTGGACATAGCATACCTACACACTAGCGGTCGAGCATTCAGGGCTCTCGCTGGATAAAAATCCTTCGAGTCCAGCAAGCAAATAATTATTATTTTCGTCGTCCTTCGAGCCTATTTACGATCTTTGAGCATTGTGCATGACGACGGGCTGTACTGCAAGATGGATGGTGTAAGGCGCTTTAGTGACCTAAATAAGGTGTTCACTAAAGTTGGCAATGAGAAAGCATTAGTCTAGCAACATGACCTCACAAACTGGTCGCCTTGTCTAAATCCGCGCCGATACTATACGAGTACATGCCAGGTGCTAGGCCCATCATTGTTGTAGTACCACACAACTTGCGATGACCACTTATTGTCTTTTTTGTTAAACACAGGGATTATTTAGGAGACAATCAAGGCCGGTCATGACTTAGCCCTGGCTGGGTCAAGGTCCACTAGTATGAAATTAAGAAAACAAATACTTTGTATGCTGGTAAATAACACGCATAATTTTAAGATACTTCAATGACAGAAGATCACTAACCGGACTGACACTTTCCACGTAACCTACCTATTGGAGTGAAGAAAGCTATAAGAACTCGTTTCGCGAGAAGACTAAAAAACAAAAATGTTTTTGTTATTTATTGAAAATTATTATGACGTACATAACAACGGGCAATGTGCTATCGATATTTTTTGTCAACTACAAACTATCTATTGCTTCGTACGAATTAAGTTTGAGAACCTATCATACAGCACTCAATGGATCGTTGTTTGTTTATATGTGTAATAGTGTCGCGGGAGAACTCTTGCTTAGCAGTAGGCAATAGTAGGCATGTTATAGCTTAACGATGTACTTATATTGTTTTACAGTCGAATAAAAAACTGTCATCACAAGTTGTCGTAATTTGAATGCATTGATATGTGCGCCCGGTCACCGGGTCGCTGCACCCAAAACGTCGCTCCTACAGCCGACCACACATCAAACTGTAGCATAAATATGCTTCTTATTACACTGCAATAAGGGTTATAATTCTGTAGTGAATAGCCTGATAAGTTGCTATGTATGGCGCTTCCACATAATGTTTACTATGCAGACATATATAAAGACAAGGATAATATTTTAGTCGAGATAGTGTCCCTGAAGATAAATACATAACTATAATAAAAACACGTCAAGATTAAATATTATATTATAGGGTGTCCCGTAGGTAGTGGATCAGGGATAGGGGGAAATAGTCCCTATTACGACTACGTACATATGTATATGTAACAACTTAACGGTTTTTTGTTTTAATATGTTACAGTTAAAGTTAAAAGGTTGTTGTTAAAGTTATTGGTTAAAGTACTCTAGGAAAATTGTTAAAAATCGTTTTTCTACGTAAAGCCAAATTATGTTTTACACCTTCACAGAAAAAAAAAAGTGGACTATCTGGAGCATCCTACTTCTTAGAATAATAGTAATCACAAATTAATAACATTTTCTTACACTTCATAGTTAATATTGAATATAATCATACATGTTGTGCCTGTGCATCTATGAGCAGTACATGTCTTTGGTACTATAATTTTGTGTAATTTATATTCGATGCGGAGTAGGCCTAGATAAATTATCTATAGGCAGTGTCCGGAGTATCGCGGGGAATATTAAAATATTAACTAACAATGGATGCTTTGACATGCCGCGCGGTTTATTTGTACTTGAAGTGAAAAAAAAAACTGATTTTTCACACACCATGTACAGCTTAAAAGCAGTATACGAGCCTAATAAAAAAACTTACATTTTCTTCTAACTATTCCTTCCATTTTTCCAAGCCCAGTCTTGCGCATTTTCAGGCTATCATACAGCGCGGTTAGCATTGCAGCCCTTGATGGTCAAGCTGTAATGTAATAATATAGTCTCCCTCCTCCCTCTATATGTTCTGGAATGCCCATCTTCAGCATCAGAGGTCTAGGATTTTTTTGGCTCTGTATTTTCTAGGGGCTGTAATGATAACACGGACAGCATAGCATGCGATGATGATCACGCTTAAAGGCTGAGAGCGTAGCTAACCTAAAAGCTCGAGGCCTGACTGCAGTCATAGTAGACTAAGGGTTGACTAAACAATGCAAGCACTAATTAAATTTTATTTAAGGACGACTAGTGGTCGGTTACATTATTAAGTACTTGCTGTAAAACTAGGACATTGAATCGAGACGATAAATGTACCACAAAATACAAGTGGAACTACCACTTAATGGATAATTTAAAATAAATAAATAAAATTCTAAGTTTAGACAAAAATGAAATGTTATGAAATAAAATTAAACTATACGAATATAACAAAACATAACTAAAATAAACAAAACGAAATTGAATATTTATTCATGTAAAGGATTTAGAAATAAAACCAACTTAGTATATTAAGATATTTTTACACCTAACTATCTTTGAAACTTCCCGTTGTCTAGCGGTTATGTGTGTTTAGACGCGAAAGTACCGGGTTCGATTCCTGTGGGACACAATAATTTAATATATATGTGATATTCTCGAGTTTGGTATGCTAGAGACACACGAGCTTGTCACTTGCCATGATGGGTCTATAACAAAATTAGCTAAATGTAAATCCGCTTCTTTAAAAATCGTGGCTTCTGACCACTTCGTAAAGGGATTTGATGATACGTTTACTTGTCTCAAATAAGGCTTTAGTATAGAATTTGTTAAGTTTTTGTATACATTAACGATTTTTGTTGGAGGTGTCGGAAAAGAATAAGCCGTCTGGGAGCTTTCAACGAATACGCTGCCTAAACTCTTTGAGATATAACAAAATAATGTTTGGTGGAATTGTGTATCTTATATAGGTCTACAGAAAAGTCCTCGATGGCATATGTCTATCTCTTAAGGATAAGATACTATATACATTTTAACACTTAAAAAATGGGCAAATTATAAAACTGTAATTTGAAAGCTATTTACAAAAATACGGTGTTCATTTCTTATCATTTTAAATACGTTGAGTATTTCATGAAGATCATCTTTTCCCTTTACACCATGCAAATTATATGAACACCTTAGGAGATCAATCAATCAGAGCAAAATCGAAATAATGCGCAACGTAATTAATTTCGTGTCGCCGTTTACACGGGCAAAGCCGGGTAAAACAGCTAGTAGAATGTTACAGCAAAATATTGCTAACAATCAATAAAACTATAATGTGGTTGAATTTAATTCCGGTCATCGATTTGACGTCATTATAACTACGTCATAGCATTCGAGACCTTCCTCTGAAATCAGTTAGGTACTCGGCGAGCAATCGATTACTTATCTCTTTGGCCTTTTTTTTTCTTATGTTTAGACGCTATCAACTTGTCCGTTTCCGCGTTTTTTGACGCAGTTTTGGTACACTCGCGTGTAATGAGTTCTATAATTAGATTTATTTTTTTATTACCCCCAATTTCATATTTCAGTTTTACCCAGTAGGCATTCTCAGAATAATTTACTAAACTAAACCAATCATCACAAGGCTAAAAATACACTGTTGTTGTCAAGGGCATTTCGATTCCCGAACCCTACTCTGAACGTACGAAAGTATAATCTGATGTATAATCACTTGTCATGATGTGCCTATAGTAAAGTTGGCTAAATGTGAATGCGATACATTAAAAAAAGCGTGGTTTCTGAATGCCTTGGAAGGAATATATCAGTCGTGATGATACTTTTTAAATGAAAGATGAAATAATACATTATTCAATGAAAAGGGAGGTGAGACGGAAAAAAATACGGGTTGCTCGAAACATCGCAGGCCGTGTTATTTAGTTACTTACTCGTAAATAAAGTTAGTAATTCTTCAATTAGATTTTTTATTTGTACTACTTGCTTACTATATTAATTTAAAAAAGATATGAACTTATGTTTATTAATGCACCGTTGCAAAAAATTTTTTCGCCCACAAGCTATTCAGCGCTAGTTTCACGTGCCGGTGACTATACTTTTTTATTTATTTATTTATGTTAGGAAAACTTACAGCTACTATACATATATAAAATTAAAGATTAAAATTAAATTAAATATATTTTATTTCAGGCATCTAAAAACCCATAATTAATTTATAATTAACAAGGTCAAACGACTTTATGTCAAAAATAGCTTTAATTATGTCGTTTTCCGATTGTCTCGGTCGGTCCACAAAAGAGGCGTGCCGCATGGCAAAAAAGTCGTCGACTCTGTTCTCAGTAAACTTACCAGACGCACTACACCTCCAGGGCAACTTTAGAACACATCTAAATGCATTATTAAACCTAATACCTATTTACTACCTAACTATAGTGCAAGCCGCAAAGTATTATCCCCGCAATTAAAATCTTCGTGATTTCAAAGTAGATGACCATATTCCTTAGAAGTTTGCCGCCGAATGAAACAAAACATAGCCCAATTAGAGTGGGAGAGAGACATCGAGTTACACGTGCGAACAATTTCATCAAATCGATAAATTAATTAACAATCCCGAGAAGAGAGATATTTTCCTCGAACGATTTTTTGTTAAAGTAACGCAAAAATGCGGTTATGGTTTATTTCGGTTAGCAATAATTTTACAACAAAAAAAAGGTTCTATAATGGCATTGCTTTAGTTTAGATAAAAACCATAAATGATCTCACTCGATAGTTTCTAAATAAAACATAACTTAAGTACTTACTAATAATATCTATAGATCATTTAATTCAATTATCTATCTACAAACAGTATAAACTAATTACAATATAAATTAAAACTACTTAAAAGTAAAAATTCAAATTAATATAAACTAAACCTAATAAAAAATTAACTAGAAGTAAAAAATGTCCTCTAGAGACGACCCTTCAGTGATAGTCCCAAGAAGACTGGCAACATTTCCCCTCTGTATAGCTAAGCTAATACGTTGGCAGAAATAATTGCCGGCTTTCCTGTCTCCAGACAAAGTACTTAAAGTAGAAAAGTACTTATTTAAATAAAATTAAAAGGACTTTAAAAATCACAAGCTGTATGACATCACAGCCCCTAGAACAATGACCTCCACTGTTGGAGATGGACCATCCAGATTACATTTCTGGAGAATTTGACCTACGAGTACAGACGACACGGTCTGGCCAGACGGACTGGCGAAGGACTAAAAGAAAAAAAGAAAGAAAATACCTTATTTATCGCAAAAATATATGTGCAATGAATAAATCTAAATATAAGCCTATTCTATATACCGAAACATACATACAGGTGTGGCGATAAATAGGTGGTCAGCTCAGCATATGCTACAGCCGAGGCTGCAGCGCTGATTTTCAGCGCTGTTTCAGACTGATGTGTTTGACAGCTTAACATGCTCCCCGAAGCACGGGAACGGTAGTGTTGTAAATCTGTAAATGACAAGGTCACGTAGGAAAAGATATGAATTCACTAATTTATATAAAAACGCAAATTTGTACATTTTTTTCACGATTTATGAACTTGTTTAGTCCAGAAACTACATGCCCCCGCTTGACTCCGGGATATAATATTATATATGTAGGCTGCAACCTCTTAGTAACTATTTAAATATTACATCACTCACTTGAGTACTACAACTATTTTTTTAAAGGGATATTACCCCTGAACTTAAATCTAAATAATAAGCTCTACGACTTGTTGACAATGCATGACTTATCAGGCATCACTGAGGTTTCACCAAGAGAAAGCAAGAACGCAATAGTAAAGTATCATCACGCCCGATGACCTTTTCGGGGTGGTCAGAAACCAACTTTACTGCCGGCCAATCATAACAAGTGACAAGCTCGTCTATGTCTCTAGCTTCCAAATATTACAAATAAATTAAATATTAATTTATTTTATTTATTTACATTAATAAATGTTATTGTGTGCCGACTTGGAATCGAACCCTGTACCTCCGAGTCTAAATCCACGGACTTAACCGCTAGATCACGGAGGCAGTTGTAAGCAGCTGTAACGCATTAATAGTAGTTTTTAAAATTTGTATATAATATTTTTTTATTCATACATTAACTAAAATGTGTAAAAAGATGTTTCTTAATTGACAACAATATTTAATAAAACGACGATACCTCGTAAACGTAAACTGCAAAACTAAAAACTCGATTAATCGTCAATTTTTAATTACGTCAAATATTTATTTTTCTCAGTGCATTTTATTAACTACACAACCCTTATCAAATTGATTGTTTCATATAAAATTATGAGTGCCTTTTGCCCTTCACAATTGTGTATTCCGTAAACAATTCGAGTTCACTTGCACTTACAAGATAGCCTACTTATTTATCTATTCAATACAAATATCCCTTTCATACATTACTCACTTTGTATATATTTTGTTTGTTGACCTCCAGTACAAAAACATCAGTGTACGTCTAACAGCGTGGTGTAATAATCACAGCTGTTGGTGTATTGATAATTGTTTGTTGTTTTGTTATTGATTTGTTTGACCACTCCTTGTTGCTTCTAAACATATTTTTTCCTACTAACGTCATAAATAAATTACATATTATGATTACGCTGTTGAATTACTTCCTTTCCTCTTTATCATCATTATGTGTTGCCCAAAGCAAGACTGGCCAGGTCAGGCGCTCCTTACCTTGATCTCTGTATTGGTCTTACGCAAGAGTCTCTTAAGAGTCTTGCAATAATCTTGCTCTGGCTGAAAAAATAATATATTTGTTGCTAAGAAAACCTTGTTAGTTTTTAGTGGTGTCTGTCCGCAAACTACTATCTCGAGTATTACTGGTCTGATTTGCTTAAAATTTGGAATCGTTAATGAAATGAAATATTTATTTAGCAGATAAAAACGTAACATATATGACATTTGTTGGCCCCTACACCAGTGTTTTATCCTGCAGGGGCCCTGAAGGTAATTCCAGATAGTTTCTACCACTAGACGAAGTAAAGATAATTACTGTACAATATAAACAGGTGTAGGACATGTTTAAATAGATCTTGTTGACCAAGATGTATCCAAAAATGTATACAACGGGTTTAACAAAAACTCTGTAGGTATATAACGCTTTACATGATGTTTTATTTATCAATACGAACAATTTTGTCAGAGCAAAGATTAATCGTCACATCGGAACAGTAGTTAGTTTTGGTGATATTTAATGGGGTCATACAGATACCAGAGTGATCTATAAATTGAGGGTTCGAACACGACGCAGTTACAATAAAAATGAAGATAGTACTACCAAAAAAAAAAGTAAAAAAAAATCTGATCAAGAGATACTCTTGCGCTAGACCAATACCAACAATTGGGCAGCACTGTGCTGGATGTAGGCTCGCCACTGCACAAGGTCTTTTGCAACCCTCATTCAACTCCCAACTTACCTTCCATCCAATAGGTTATCCGCCCATCTGGCGGGAGGTTGTTGACCCGTACGTGGTCTCTACTCTAGAACCCGTTAGCCTCATCGTTCGCCGGTTCTGCGGCAAATTACGTTTCGAACTTTAACAGAGAAACACAAAGCATAGCTGGCTGAGCGACCATTATGGAACAGACGTCCACATCAGTTATTAGTTGTCAGTCTCTACATCTCGCTTCGTAAGACAGTCACCATTGCGAGGCCTCAACTTAAAGGCCTGCATTATGGAATCAGAAAAATTGACTATTAACATTATATATTTTTATCAGTCTTTATATTCAATTCAATTCAAATATTTTTATTTCAGATATAATCCATATTCTTATATTTAACATATTAATATTACTTTACAATATATTTATCATTTTCATCGACGAGCTTGCCACTTGTCATGATTGGACTATAGTAAAGTTGGCTAAATGTGAATCCGCTTATTTATAAGCGTGATTTCTGACCACCCTGGAAGGGAAACGGTCGTGATGATACTTTATTTTTTTACAATATATTTATAATTATTTAATTAATTATTATTATCTTCCTATCTATTAATAAACTTAACCTAACTTTCCACCAGTACTGCAGTCCAGTGTTGCGCAATAGGCCCCCCCACACTGCCTGCAATCACCCTCAGGATGCTATTGGGACTCCCGCATACCCGCGACATCAGTGATGATACTTATATAATATATAATAATGATACTTATTATATAACCGTGTGTTATGTTTTATTTATAAGTGTCTGCAAATTTTAGTGTTAACCTGAGTGAGGTTAATTGCTAAATGAAGGCCAAGATGTCATCAAAAAGAAGATTTCATTTTAATGCAAGTGATAACACCATATATTTATAAGTATGAAACAAATTGACTGGTCAGTGAATAAAAACTTTGGCTACACTATCGAGCAACTTTTACTCGATTGCTTTCTTGTTGAGTTAGGCGTTCTCAAAACCTAGTCCCATAAATTTTCTTTCTTTATAGTCCAGTAAATACCATCACAGCCCCTAGAACAAGTTCTAAAACTGGGGACTGCTGAAGAAGGTAGTAGATAGACCTACCAGACCATATTTCTGAATAATTTGACCTACTCTCGCCACGCTTTCGCCAGACGGGTCGGCGATAGGCTTAAGATGTTTTGTCAATTTCTTAACGATTAGTGGAAATTGGTCCAGAAAAAGTTTTAAATGTTCGATGTCCATAAGTGTATTAATCATTTTTTGGACTAAAGATAAGTGTTATTATAATTAAAAATCATAAAAAAAATGCGCTAAAGTTTAAAGATAAGTGGACCAAAACCGCATTGCAATTTAACATTCTTTACTTGGTTGGTAAACGCAAAAATCTTAGCCTGAGTTACACCAATGTACCAATTTTATTTTAATCAGTCGTCAGCAGGTAAAATCGACGCCATTTTAAACTTTATCGTTACATTTACAAACCAGCCTTAGTGTATCGAGTTGACGACAACAAAAAATAATTAAAATATTTGAAGACGATGGCCAAGGAATTGTCCAAACAATTGTTTTGCCAACGTATTAGCATCGCTATACAAAAGGGAAAATGTTGCCAGTCTCCTTGGGACTATCCCTGAAGGGTGGGTCGTCTCTAGAGGACATTTTTTACTTATAGTTTATTTTGGTTTAGTTTATATTTTATTTAGTCTTTTCTTTTAAGTAGCATTATAAATTTAAAACTAAATTATTACTACAAATATATATTTTTTACCAATTGATTCACACGTGTACCAATTACGGTGTGGAGACTTGACGACTCACCCCTAAAATGCCGTTCTTTTGTAGTATGAAATCTCTAGTTTAGTGTAACCAAATACTTAACAACATTTTGCAGATAGGGGTGGTCGTTGTTATCAGTTAATAAACACATTTTTGTTACTGTCAAATTGTAATCACCAAAGTTAATATTGTCATTATAACCTTAGTTTTATTGCGCGTTATAAACAAATATGCTTGTTATCATTTGCAATCTCATGTCTTTAGTATAACCTTTTAGATCTATTTTTAACATTAACAATGATAAAAAAAAAAAAAACACTATGCCGGTTTAACGACATGCCATTTCACACTTAATGAAACTTTTAAACTGGAATGGGAAACATTTAAACTTGCTATAGATTCAAGAATATCCGTGCCCCGTAGTCTAATATGATATAAAAACTGAAAAAAACTTTTTTGCGCTATGACTCCATGGGCTCAGAGTTTCTACAGCAAACGGCACAAATATATAATCTTTTAATATAGGTTACATAATTGCGCTGCTTGACGGACTCCGCATTTTCCGATGCGACCCCCGCTTTATGCGCTGTCCCCCTGAGGTGCGACGCGGCGAGGGTGTCGACGACGCACGTGGCGTCCTACACCAGACCACGTCCTCGTTCCCAGGGGGCCAACGTCTTACCACCGAGTCTCTTGCCATCTCGGATAACTCCAGCAGGCTCCAGAACAGCTGGAACAAGACGGCGACCTCCTTTCCACACAGACATCGATGTAAGACACATAATGGTGCCCCCAACCGAAGACCAACGGCGATACGAAAACTTTCGTTGTCAAGCAGTGTGCTAAGGGTTCGCAAAAAGCAGTGCGTGTAAGCAGTGGATAACAAATTAAAACAATGAGCAGGCTATTTAATCCTTTATTATTTAATTAAACTATTTTGCTTCTATTGATAAAAGTAGAATCCTGTTAATGACCTAAAATCATCGATGTATGGAAACATACTACTAAAAATCTACGGTTATTTAAACGTACTTGAGTGCAAACTACGCAATTAATAAACTTGAATATTATTGTCCGAGTATTTAGCGAGTGATAAGGGGTGATGTAGGGCACGCTATCTAAGGTCGGAGGGCTGCGTGTGCGCACGCGGTGGTCATCGACCCGCCACCCTGCCGCGCTACAAGGGGGAAAAGGGTGCTTATAGTAAGCTCGCACTTAAATTACTGCAAGTTGGTATAAGCATTTGATTTATGGTGTAAGTTTAAACTTTACTATAGGCCTGTGGCAACCTCTTTGGCTCCTTGGCCACTTGAAAAATAATACTGTCAAAAACTTTGAAATTTAGAACTAAGCAAATTAGATGGATGACAAGATTTACACAAACAACATGTGTTTTATTTAAGTAATTAATATTAACGATATAATTCGTCAATAACGAGAGATAAAGTATATCTCTAAAGGCCTATCATGACAAGTGGCAAGCGCGTCGATATTTAATGTTCCTGATTTAAAGAGATTACACTGGTTAACATCACTTTTTTCGCATTTTTTTCTGTTATTGAGTATTCCATGACTCCGATCAAGGAACATAATACAAGACTCTAAATACGAAAAAATACTATCGGCCAGTTGCAGAAAGGCTGATCAACTTTTGACATGCTTAACGTATGCCTATGAGTCATGTCATTGGCTGAAATTTAACTATCAATCACGTAGCTTATATCAAAAGATCATAGATTATTTTATTCATCCTTTCTGCAAATGGCCGTTAGTCTAATGCTTTCTAAAAGCTTGAAATTCTTAGTCTTTGAAATTTATTGTATTACTTATTAATCGGCGAAATTTTGTTAAAACTGTTCAGTAATTTAGGCGTGAAAGCGAGACATACAGACTGTTCGCGCCTGATCCAGAACCTTCCAGCTAACTATGCTTATGCCAAAAGCACGGACCAAACGCGAACAAAGGCCTTCTAAAAGTGGACTGTATTTGAATTTTTATAATAGCAAAACGGCCGGTAACGAGCAATCCGGACACAGAGGTACGATATCGGAAACAGAGTAGGACGGGTCACTTATATAAGGAAAGTATGCCACGTACCTTTTCACAGCTTCACTATCACCTATCCTGGCCAGGATATTCGCCAAACTCAATCACTTCACGATTATTATAGTTCTTTATTTAGCACAGCCGTCCGCGGAGAACACAACGGCGCGTCTTCCAGAAGAGCGGGATCACAGCAGATCATAGACTTCTCACGGGGTCGGGGCGCGACGTGCGACTGAAGCAAGACTGCGAAGAAACCTATTTTCTGCAAGTCCACAAGTGGGTACTTCTCGTTGCGAATATAATTAATAAATATTCAAATGTTGCAAATTTGAAGTAAGTGGCGCCATCTTGTGGTGGCATACTTGGTTATTGGAAATGGAGGGAATTTTGTATTGCTCATTATTAACCGATTCAACTATTACAAATATAAGTTAAAATATTGGCATAAACACAGACAAAGCTTCTTTCACATTAATATTAAAAGTATGGATGTTAAGAATCGGGGGTTAATGTCTGCCGTGGAGGTGGTCTCCATAAAACTAATCTGTCCATCTCTGCATGATCCCCATTAGTATGCCGATTACGATCCGGATTAATACTTTATCGCGCTCGTAAATCTCATTCGAATGACTTGAAAAAACAAACTCATTTGCATTTATCAAATATTTGGCGAATCAATTCTTTTTAATAGGATTTCTCTAAAGTCAGAAACGTACATCCGTCAGAGAACCAAAGTAGCCGACATAGCTTTCAAAATTAGCAAGCTGAAGTGGCAATGGGCTGGACACGTCTGTCGCAGAACCGATGAACGATTGAGTAGACGGGTTCTGAAGTGGTGACCACGTACTGGAAGACGCAGAGTGGGACGATCCCCTGCCAGATTTCTGGATGCTGTTGGTTATGATGTAGTTACAGTGGTTGAGATCTGAGCGCATTTCAACCCCTAGTATGATTATTTACTTATTTTATTATGTATGTTTTAGACTAGATCAACCTGAAAGTGCTTCCTTTAGATTGGGATGGATTGATTCTTCACGCATGTTGGTTAAGCAATTGTTCAGTTCTGGTGCTTGGTCACACATCATAATTTGGTATTATTGAATTGTATGTGGTTAGTTTTGCGGGGTGTTGGCGTGTTGCCAGCAGCGGCGGCCGGCGACCTCTGCCGGACGGTTATAGCAATACTATTTGCAAAAGTATTGAAGTCCTTAGACCGTCAATACACTACATACAACACCTCTATACATCCTGAATGATGTTCACTATCTTGACCACTAGGGTTGATGGACGATAGACATAGGTATTTTCTTTCCTTTCCCTGTAGCATAAAAGCAGTATCCTAAAATAAAGCCTTGCTCAACAAAATATGTTTGAAGCTTTATATATATACAGGTTAATATTTTGTGTAATTGAAGTTGATGGCTACTATCGTAACTATGAGGAATATTGAAAAATACTGAAATGAGTCTCCGGGCTGTATTTAATAAACAAAAATATACTGAATTTTAATAACCGCTTGGTCATTTTTAAGAGGTAAGCGCGGTTGTATCTCGGTTGTAAGAACGCTTTCAAAGTTAGTTTAAACCCTTGGCATTTACCAATGAGGAATACACTTACATACATTTGTCATAGATTTACAACACCACCGTCCCCGTGCTTCGGAGAGCACGTTAAGCTGTCGGTCTGTTTCACTTAAACCAACGTGTGGAATTCTTAATGAATTGTGATTTAAAATTAACATCAGACCCTCGCCAATCCGTTTGGCTAGTATGGCGGATGTAGGCCTAAAACCTGGGTATATTTTTCTCTGTATAATAACGCGACTACAGAACACCTTTTTTTGTGAATTTAGGTGTCAAAGGTTCCCATCTATTTGGTACGCTATTTTTTTTTAGTTCTTTGTTCTGTATACCCGTCAAATAGTGTGTAGTGAGTCTAACAGAAACGCGACAGCCGCAGCAAGTGCGCACACCACAACATTTAAAACACATTTACACAAACATAGAATGTATAAATACCTCAGTGGCGAGCCAAAGTGCCAATCCCGAACAACTAGGTAATACATTTTAATAACCATTGCAATATCTGTGCATTGCAAACCTATTTATTGGTTTCGTACGGTTTTAGTCCCTGATTAAAAACCATTCAGTCATGAATCTATGAAGTAAAAATAAAAGTACTATTACGACTGTAATACTTGGCGTCGTGGTGTTAAACCATGCTCTTTTTTCTTTTATTTGAACCAGTAAGGTTCACATTAAGCCAACACTTCTTTATTGCGCAATAAGACGCTTAACATCCACCAATCTGCTCCTCTCCCTACCCACCAAATGCTGCTGTATGATTGCGCTATCCCGTCTAGGAAGCTTCTTCCATAAATTTAAATATTTTATTAATAAAAAAAAGCCTAATACAAAAATAGCTTAAAAATAGTATTAGTTACATAAAATAACAAATAAAAAACAAAATACAACACTACTTTAAAATAAAAATGAAGTAATGTAGGGGCAGGCTGGTGCTTTACCTAATAATGTGCCCTGGGCTCCAAAACATGGGGTCTGTGCTATGAAGACCCAGTGCTTTCCCATCTTTCATGGTGATATTTTTTTTTCATCTATTTTAATTTTATATGCATTAAAGCTTGTGCAAGAGGGAGAGGAGAACGTATGGGAAGAAGGAGAAGATTTTATATAACAATACTATAATACACATATTACATATATTATACATACATACATATACATACATAAAATACACATAATATATATAGAATATATATATAACAGATACACCTTATAGAGTAGTGCGCTCCAAGGATACTCGTTTCTAAACGAAACTATTGTAACCTTTAGCAAATATTCCGTAGTGAGGTAGGATTGTAACTTAAACCATTTAAAAACTATATGCAAACGCATGCAGTTTTTGAAAATTTGCATATTTTTTGTAAATATATTGACGGCAGACCTAATTATTTCAGTAAGCGGTGGAATCTTATCATTCTTACGAACTTTACGAACCTTACGAACGTTCCCACCGGAATTTGGTTAGGTCCACGATTACATCAATTTCTACATTACATATTTTAATTTAATTACCTAACTAAATCGTGCCTGGAGAGTGTTATGTTAGAAGCGAAGAACAGAACTGGCAGTACGGCAGTGCGGCTGTCTGTACAGGGGCGTTGTCAATTTTAGTTTTTTTTTTATAAGTTTATAAACTAAAAACTAGATTAAGTAAAAAAGTATCATCACGACCGTTTCCCTTTCGGGGTGGCCAGAAACCACGCTTATAAATAAGCGGATTCACATTTAGCCAACTTTACTATAGGCCAATCATGGCAAGTGGCAAGCTCGTCGATGTCTCCAGCGTACCAAACTCGAGAAATATCACAAATAAATTAAATATTAATTAAATGTATTTATATACATTAAATAATATTTTTGTGTCCCGACCAGCAATCGAACCCGGTACCTCCGAGTCTAAATCCACGGAATTAACCGCTAGACCACGGAGGCAAACTGTTGTACTTATGCAATAAAAAAATATTTAAAATATTTTTTTGAATTAAGTATACTTATATAAAATTAATTCAAATGTCAAAAAATGACAAACTTAAAATTAAATTATTATATTATATAGTTACGAGTATATATTATAATAGTTTTAAAATATCATTATGACAGGAATTAATCGATACGAAAACTACATACACACATCAAAAAAGTCTAGGGATCAAGCATGTTTATGCGGATTTCTTGTGATTGAGATGTGGCTTTGTAATAAATTTATGATTTTATAAATTTATATGGATCCTTTTTGGTGCATTTCATAATTTAAAACAGGAACTGTCAATCAAATTCGAATAAAAGATGAAAATCAGCTGTCAATATTTTCCCTATAAAAACATAAGACGCATTGAAGACATTATTAGTGCTACTGTTTCCCTACTACTGATTAAAACCAACGTTATTATGGAGCGGCGACGTCATTTAAGCAGGGAAGAAATGATCAGAGCCGTGGGAATGATAGAAGCTGGTTCCCGGCAACGTACTGTGGCTTTAGCTCTGAATACAAGTCAGAGTGTTATCAGTCGACTTTGGACACGTTACCGAACCACTGGTACCGTGGCTGAGCGCCATGGAGGACGGTATCGCTGCACCACACGGAGACAAGACCGATACATTCAAATCACAGCTCGAAGAACTCCAACAATAACCGCCATGATGTTAGCCGTGAGCCTTCATCGCTCTTCAGGGAACTTAATTAGCGACCAAACAGTCAGAAACCGCTTGCATGAAGTGAACCTTCATTCCCGAAGACCGCTACGGGTACCACCTATAGCAATGCACAATCGTAGGACTCGATATCAATGGGCTCTTGAACACAGAAATTGGACAGAAGAACAATGGCGTTTCGTGTGCTTTTCTGATGAGTCTCGTTTTGGTATGAGGCCGGATACAAGATGTATACGACACTGGAGAACCCCTGGACGCCAACAGCGATTAAAATCCTGCCAGGAAGTCCATCCTTATAGTGGTGGAACCATCATGGTATGGGCGGGTATTTCGATCGGCGGAAGAACTGAGTTGATTTGGATCAGAGGCAACCTCAACGCTCAAATTTATGCTGAGACGGTTGTATCAGACGTCATCGTTCCTCTACAAGTGCATATCGGTCCCTTATTTCAGTTAATGCATGATAATGCACGACCGCACACCGCAAGAGTTGTAAGACAGACTCTCGCCGCAGCTAACATCAATGTCCTGCCCTGGCCTGCTCAGTCGCCAGACTTGAACCCGATTGAGCATGCATGGGATATTCTTCAGAGAAGAGCTCTGCCGAATATGGAGGGTATCCAGTCGCAAGAAGACCTTTTTTTGTTGTTGCAACGAACATGGGCGGCCATTCCACAGCGTGATTTGGATGAACTCATTTTGAGTATGCCAAACCGATGTTCTTGTGTTGTTAGTGTTCGCGGTAGAAACACGGATTATTAATTGTTTAAGTTACCCAATAAAATTTAAAAAAAAACTGTTATTTCAGTCTTTTTTTCGAACTTTAATGTTAGTGGTTCAAATGTCAAAAATCCCTTTATTAGGAAAATGGCAATTTTTTTTACTAATGCAAAGGTGACTTGGTTTATCGTTACTGTAGACAAACGAAAACATTTTATTTGATCAATCCTTAAAGAAAATTTTAATGAATATCAATCAGGAGAAAAGTTATTGCAAAAATATATGTTGATCCCTAGACACTTTTGATGTGTGTATTTTGTTTTCCAAATAACTTAATTACACAGTAACAGTAACAATAACAATAGTCTTATCAATTAAAATATTGAAACTACTATTGACTTTTTATCATTATACACATCACAAGTAGTACAAAAAAATTGCCCAAAATGGATGATGTCATTTCCAGTCTGATGCGGGCGCCGAGTGCTTGTATTGAGTTACCGTACTTTGCGTAACTTTGTCTTAAAAATCCGTAAAATTAATATCTGATAGAATAGACGGCTTGGTTCGATTTTACGACTATGACTAATCTATTTACTTTAAACACGGTAATTTCTTAATCATTAGGAAAGAATTCTTGGAATTATCATAATAATAATATTAATAGTTAAATTACTTTATTATAAAATCTGTTCTAGTTCTATTATTACCTACGACCGGTTCCTAAATTGCTACGATTTTGTTAACTTTTACTAATAAATTAAACATAACTGTTATAAGTTGCTATTTTGTGATAGTTAGCGCGATCCCAAATTCTTCATAAGATAAGACTAATCTAAGAAAAATTCTATGAACTTAAAAGTACTTTGAAGTTTGGGACAGTACATGAAAAACGTCATACGATTTTGCGAAAAGTTTTGGATAGATAGTAAATTTTCAAAATATCAGTTCATCGTGTGTGGGAGAGAGAGATAGAAGAATAGTGTCTCGGGCTTGCGATTGACTATAGGCTGGTTTACAAAGGAGACCTCCTTCTTTTTATTGCGCAATAAGACGCTTACATCCACAATTCTACTCGTCTCCCTACCCAACCAAATACTGTATGATTCCGTTAATGCCGTCTTGGAAGCTTGTTCCATATGTATTGACAGTGACAGTGTAAGTTATTAATATGTAGTAAAAAGAGTATTATCACGACCGTTTCCCTTTCGGGGTGGTCAGAAACCACGCTTATAAATAAGCGGATTCACATTTAGCCAACTTTACTATTGGCCAATCATGACAAGCTCGTCGATGTCTCCATATATTTATTTACATTAATACACATTATTGTAGATTAGTGTACACATTAGTGTACACTTTTCACTGCTTTTGAATTGCAATTGAGAACTTAACTGATGTCACTGATGACGCCGCTCCAAAGAGAGGCGAAATAATTGGCAATAAAATTTTATAGCTTCAATTTATATATTTTACCAAGTAAGAAACACATCTAACACACTTTATTTGTTGCAGATAATTTAGAACTTAAGAAATTGTTGTAAAATGTGAACCCTATTCATTGTGATCCGTTTGTGTAAGAAAAAAGAGAAAAAAAGTATTATCACTACCGTATCCCCTGCGTGGTTGGCAGAAACCACGCTCATAATAAAGCATATTCACATTTAGCCGTTTGTGTAGCTTTAGTTAATAATATTAAATAAATAAATTAATTAATTTTGGTGCAACTCAGCCTTAGAATACGGGTGTTTGATGCGCAAAACAATAAAGTTAAATGTTATAGGTAGTTAGTTACTCGTAAATATCAAACAAGGTTTCGGTTGGTAACCGCACGAGCCTTACAATAACAAAGAGGCTTCGTCGCGACAAGTTGCGTGTCAGTCGGCAGTTTGTTTGGATCTAGACCCGCGTCTCGAGTCTAGACTTCAAGGTCACTGTGGTCGCCGCGCTTGTCTCCAACTTATTTATATACTGGTCGAGCTCTTTTTGCCAATAAACTATACAACATACATAATATACAAGCCATTACATACATATACAAGAATTTACTGAAATATTTGGCCTACACTCCGCCCTGGCCAGACGGGTTGGCGAGGGTCTGATGTCAATGACAATTTATTAACGATTCCATAAGTTGGTATTAGTGGAACCGGAACCGACGCGGCTTGTCTTAAAAATCTATGACTAATGTACTTAAGAAAAGTGTATTTCTCATTGGTACACGCGGCGTTTGAACCGACCTTTGCAGGATTTTAAGGGAAGCGTATAACCGAGTCACTACCGCACAAATAATAATATTAATTAACAAATAAAAATAACTAGCTGACCCGGCGAACTTCGTACCGCCTAACAGTCATTGAATGTTTGTAAACTTTACAACTAGCTGACCCGGCGAACTTCGTACCGCCTAACAGTCATTGAATGTGTGTAAACTTTACAACTAGCTGACCCGGCGAACTTCGTACCGCCTAACAGTCATTGAATGTTTGTAAACTTTACAACTAGCTGACCCGGCGAACTTCGTACCGCCTAACAGTCATTGAATGTTTGTAAACTTTACAACTAGCTGACCCGGCGAACTTCGTACCGCCTAACAGTCATTGAATGTTTGTAAACTTTACAACTAGCTGACCCGGCGAACTTCGTACCGCCTAACAGTTATTGAATGTTTGTAAACTTTACAACTAGCTGACCCGGCGAACTTCGTACCGCCTAACAGTCATTGAATGTTTGTAAACTAACTAGCTGACCCGGCGAACTTCGTACCGCCTAACAGTCATTGAATGTTTGTAAACTTTACAACTAGCTGACCCGGCGAACTTCGTACCGCCTAACAGTCATTGAATGTTTGTAAACTAACTAGCTGACCCGGCGAACTTCGTACCGCCTAACAGTCATTGAATGTTTGTAAACTTCACAACTAGCTGACCCGGCGAACTTCGTGCCGCCTAACAGTCATTGAATGTTTGTAAACTAACTAGCTGACCCGGCGAACTTCGTACCGCCTAACAGTTATTGAATGTTTGTAAACTTTACAACTAGCTGACCCGGCGAACTTCGTACCGCCTAACAGTCATTGAATGTTTGTAAACTTTACAACTAGCTGACCCGGCGAACTTCGTACCGCCTAACAGTTATTGAATGTTTGTAAACCTTACAACTAGCTGACCCGGCGAACTTCGTACCGCCTAACAGTCATTGAATGTTTGTAAACTAACTAGCTGACCCGGCGAACTTCGTACCGCCTAACAGTCATTGAATGTTTGTAAACTAACTAGCTGACCCGGCGAACTTCGTACCGCCTAACAGTTATTGAATGTTTGTAAACTTTACAACTAGCTGACCCGGCGAACTTCGTACCGCCTAACAGTCATTGAATGTTTGTAAACTAACTAGCTGACCCGGCGAACTTCGTACCGCCTAACAGTCATTGAATGTTTGTAAACTTTACAACTAGCTGACCCGGCGAACTTCGTACCGCCTAACAGTCATTGAATGTTTGTAAACTTTAGTTAGCACGTAGAAATCAACAATGTCAAATGCTAATCGCCGTGGTACGAAACCCACGAACTTTGTGTATGGGAAAATGTTCTTCTTTTATTTAATTTTTTCTTTAATTTTCCAATTTTATTTATAGTTATTCTGCTATTCGGGACGGAGACAAATCCAACAAATCAAAAACCATGAAAATCTGTCCAGCCGTTCTCGAGTTATAAGTGTTCTAACAAACCCGACTTTGTTTTATATATTAAGATTTACTTATTATGCAATCTAATATGTCAGAAACCTTCCCTGATGTTCATACAACATATTCCCAAAGTTTCATCCCGATCGGTCAAGTAGTTTTGCAATGCATAGAGAACACACACACAGACATTCACCTTTATATATATATAGATAAGTAATTAAATAAATATGTAAGTATAATATAAAACTACTACTAGTATCATCACGACCGTTTCCCTTTCGGCGTGGTCAGAAACCACGCTTTTAAATAAGCGGATTCAAGTTTAGCCAACTTTACTATAGGCCAATCATGACAAGTGGCAAGCTCGTCGATGTCTCCAGCGTACCAAACTCGAGAAATATCACAAATAAGTTAAACATACATTAATAAATATTTTTTTTGTGTCCCGACCAGGAATCGAACCCGGTACCTCCTAGTCTAGAAAAACACCTTTTAACTAAATCCAATAAAAGTTAAATCAAGTAACTATCTATCTATAAATAAAAAATGTCCTTTAGAGACGTTCCATCAGAGACACCTCCCAAGGAGGCTGGAGGGGAGGTCAAATTTCCCCTCTGTATAGCGAGACGTTGAATTCGTTGGCTGAAATAAATCTCAAGATTATTAAGAAGTTTATTAGGCTTCATCGTCATCATCACAGACAGACTCCTAAGACACAATAGTCCCAGGCTTCCACTGTTGGAGATATGCCTTTTAGAATTTTTTGGAGATTTTGGCTTACACTCGCCACGCTGGCCAGACTGGCAGGCGAGGTTCTGATGTCATACCAATGACAATTTATTAACAATTCCACAAGTTGGTATTAATGGAACCGGGACTGACAGCTTAACCTGCTCTCCGAGGCACGGGAACGGTTGTGCTGTTGGTGGGAAGTTATAATAGGTGATGGTGGTAATTTGCCTAGTCTGCCGGGGCGGGGGAGTATCCACCGATCGTGCAGATAAAACCAGTAAAGTGTATCCAGACGTTTCGGGATCAGGCTTGAATTGCCGTCATGTCCAGTCAAGCCGGCATAGTGTCTGATTCCAGTTGCTAACATTCATAGACCTCGCCCGCCACTTACCATCAAGTGGTGGTAAGATCACGTGTCGTAAATAATAATAATAAGTATTGCGTGCCAAAATGGAATGATTCATCAAAATTGGAATATCGAATTAATAATTGCTTTTTACACGTGCCTAAACATGAGTTACATGTTTTTGTAAACAAATTCTCCGCTAATGTATTCTCTGGAGTAATTTTGAAATATATTTTCGCTAAAAACTAAGCGACACATAATTATAGTAATAAAACGAAAGTTATAGCGATGTTTCATGTCGATTTGTAATACATAATTCAACTACGTACAAGAAAATATTAGTCACTGGTCAAATTTCTGCCTCCGTGGTCCTTAAATAAAAACTATAAATAAGAATTAGACTCGGAGATACCGGGTTCGATTGCTGGTCGGGACACAAAAATATTTATTAATGTAAATAAATACATTTAATTAATATTTAATTTATTTGTGATATTTCTCGAGTTTGGTACGCTGGAGACATCGACGAGCTTGCCACTTGTCATGATTGGCCTATAGTAAATAGCTAAATGTGAATCCAGTTATTTATAAGCGTGGTTTCTGACCACCCCGAAAGGGAAACGGTCGTAATGATACTTTACTTTACTTTTTTTATAAATAAGAAATATCCTCAAGAGACGTCCCATCAGAGATAGTCCCAAGAAGACTGGCAACATTTCCTCTCTGTATAGCGAGGCTAATACGTTGACAGAAATAATTGCCAGCCTTCCTGTCTCCAGATTTCTCCGTCAGCCGTTGGGACAACTCTTTGGCCAGACACTTGGTCCCCATGGTCCCCAAACGGCGCAAACTCGTAACTTAAATAATATTTTAATTGTTGTTTTTATACCTGAGTACCTCTGAGTCTAAATCCGAAATTAAATTTACCGCTAAACTACTGAGGCAAAAGTAATAATTGAGAAATGCATAAGAGAACCTCAAGCTGCGCAAATACGCCTTCCTCAAATTCATTTATTCAGTAAATTGGCAATATCACAAGCACTTTTACACGTCAGATACATTTAAAAGTCTATACAATTATATGAAGCTATATAAAAATTAAACATGATATAAACTGAACAACTCAATAATAATGTATTTACAAAATACATATAAATCAAAACGCTACTGTCTAAACTCTAATGGCATAGTTATAATAATATTTAAAACAAAATAAAATTATTAAAATAATAATAATAACAATGTCAAAGTATCTCCCTCGGTACAGGTTACGAGTTTGCGCCGTTTGGGGTTTGAATAACTTTTTTTTATCACATACTACATACATACATACATATCTTCACGCCAGATCCCTTGCGGGGTAGGCAGAGACAATTGAGCGCCATTTGACACGATCACGACATACTTCTTTCGCTTCGTCGACATTCATTAACCTCTTCATACATGCCCTTTGGTTACGAAGACTTTTTAATGCACCTTCAGTCAGTGTTTTATTTATTTGATCGTGATATGTGAGTCTCGGTCAGCCAGGGCCTCTTTTACCCACAACTTTCGCATTATATATCTGGTTCGTCAATCTTTCATCGCTCATCCTTTCAACATGCCCGAACCATCGTAGCATGCCTTTCCTTATTTTTGTCCCTATGCTTTCCTTCATACCAACCCTTTTCCGTATTTCGACGTTACGTATGCGGTCCGCCAAAGTGACGCCACATATCCGCCGCAACGACCGCATTTCTACTGCATTAACCCTACTCTCATGCGTATTCTGACGTATCCACGTCTCGCTTCCATACATCAGTGTTGGTACCAACATGGCATTGTGTATGGCGAGCCGAGCTTTGTCACTGATATTTCGACTGCCGATCAGTGACCCCAGGGCACCGTTAACACTATTTCTCGCGGTCACTCTTCTTTCAACGTCCCTATCGTACTTCCCATCCGCAGTGAAAACGGCTGAAATGAATAAATAAAACCATGCACTGAAGCAAAGTAACGTTTTTATTGATCTGAGCCTCAGTGCTGGTAACTGAATTCTTCCTTAGTCCACTTATATGCAGAAATGTATATATATAAATTGATATTATCTACGAGTATGTATTTATACGTGGCCATTTAATTGAATGAATGACACTTAGGAAGAATTAAGTTTCAGCGCCTGTCCTTGGTGTGTAGGTAATGTGTGTGTGTGGAGGTTAACATTGTGTATTTTTTGACATTTACTTGTCATGAGAAGATATAATACGGCGCTTACTTCAAAAGCTTTGAAATCATGAGTCAGGACCAGCTAGTTATTTCATACGACTACCGGATGGGACGATTGGAAGCCAAAATATTTTTACAAATAATTCACATAAATTATATGGCTCACAGAAGAAATGATCAGGTACGGACTTAAGATGTATTTTATTTATTATTATAATTTAAAACTACTTAAATAATAAAATATTATGAATAAAAAATGTCCTCTAGAGAACGACCCTTCAGAAATAGTCCCAAGCAACATTTCCCCTTTGTATAGCGAGGCTAATACGTTGGCAGAAATAATTGCCAGCCTTTCTGTATCCAGACTTTTCTGCCAGCTTTTTGGACTACTTCTTATATAATAGCTCGGCTAGCTATGTATTGAGCTATATTTATCCCTTCTTCTCTATTCTGCAACCGAATCACACGCACATGCCAAATTCACCCATAATATTGCACATCTTACATTTGCATTTATAATTTTGTTATTTTCTTATTTTATTGTTTCTCTTTCCAAATGATGGTTATCATGTACTGCTTCAGATTCACCAATATGTACTATAAAAAGATATTGTTTTATATCAATATTGTAAAAATGGCGTGTATCACTAACTTTTTATCACTATAGATGGCGCATGATAGATGGTACCTAATATAACTGTCAGTTGCATAGAAATCCTGTATGTTTAATACGAAATTTATTATTTTCTGGATATTATGCCGAAGTGAGCAGCTTTTAAGTGTACAAATCGAGATTTCCAAATCAAAGATATGGTGATCTTAAAATTGCCGTTCTATTAATTCAACCTTTTTTATTTTTAAAGACGGTGTTCGCTTTCTTAATTCGTCTTTTAAGGTAGGTAACGTTAAGTTAAAATATATTTTTCTGTTATAAAAATAAACTACAAACACATTAAAACAATGATGCGCCATATGTGTAATCAAGGTACCATTGCCGCTAGCAACATTTTTTGCCTGATACACCCCATTGACGTGTAAAAGTGCAGATTACATCTCTTTTTGTACTTGCAAAATAAACGAATTGAATTGAAAAAAAATCTCTCGCACGCTGAATAACCTGGAGTCCTTCAAGCGAAGTATGAAAAGGATCTTGTTAGGCCAGCAAGGAAGGAAAGAGACCGAGAGGCCGTAGTCCGATACGCTGGTCCGACCAAATCCGCTCCACCACCAACACTAGCGTCCATGATGCTGTGCATGCCGCCGAAGACAGGAACGGGTGGCGTGCTATCATCAAGACGCACACCAATTCATCGGGAGGTCACGACCCTCATCAATGAGGAAACACGACGCAAGGAGGAGGAGGCCTACATAGTGGTAGAGACTGATGTCGGCCGTTAGTGGCTGGTTAGAGTTAGTTTTTTTTAATATTTATTTATATCGACACCTATCCTAAATATGTATTTTTGTCTTACTATAAATATTTAAAAAAATACTAACCTAGACGATTGGGAACAAAGATCAGCTACCACCGAATTGAAGATACCCACATCGTACGGGTACAATCTTAGATATTGGATCAGGTATTGCCTTTCGCCCTGGTTCCTGGTGGCGTTACTTGTAACCATTCGTATACCTTCGATGCGCTGATAAAAACTGACTTATTTAATAGAGCTTTTATAAAAATAGCTGAGTATTTTCTGTTACTGTTATTACCTTAGTTTGAAGGTTGTTTAATATGCCGGGCCTGTCATCTGTCAACACTTTCTCTCACTATTTGGAAGGTTGCCCGTTCTTCTTCCGATCCGTTTTTGCTGAGTCACTCTCTGGCACGTGCCATGGGTTCCGGCCACTCTACTCTAGGTATATTCTGATTTTATCTAAATACTGAAGATATATTCATGAATCCTTTACTAAACCTAGCCTAGGTTAAGCTTAACATGTCACTATCACCTGCGATCATATACTCGTATACAACAAGAAGCACTATTCAGGATTACATAAGAAAAATAAAATTAGATAAAAGTAAAGATTTGTAACAACTGGAGTTCAAAAACCATCACTTGGTGTAGATTATTACGAAATAATAATAATTATGATTGCTTATGATATTTATGATTATGACTGTTTTTTTTAAAATATTTTTCTTACGACTATTATGGCCGGACTTCACCATACCCGAGTGAACATAATTGTAGATGCGATTAAATTACGAGTCGTTATATAGTCGCATTTATATAGCACGCGTTCTTTAATAGAGCAAGTGAATTCTTCAATAGCATAGATGTTGATATGTTTAATGACAGTACCTTATCCATTAAACGCGCGATGACAAATGAGCACTTCGGATAGGGAAGTGTGCTCAGCTTATCCGTATAGAGAGGGTCTAGCTATTTATTGATTTAAAATTTTTGGATTAATAGTTTTTTTTGTTTAATTTTATTGTTTCTCTCTTTCTATTTTTTTACATATGCAATTGTGTTTTATCTTAAATTTTATTATTATTTATATGTATAGTATCTGTAAGTATTCCTAACATAAATAAATACATTTATTATTTGGATTATATCTTATCGAATTATGAGAATGCTTCAATATAAACTGCGTATAATAATGCGTATAAAAATTCCGTTATACTTATTTATTTAGATATATATATATAGGTAGAAGCCGGCTGGACCTTTTTTAAAACTTTAGCCAAGAATTGTCGTCTTTTCTGAAATATTTGGCCAATAACCAAACTTATAAATTATCTTAATGAAAACAGAAATAATTTTCTAATTGCCAAACAAATAAATGGAATAGTTCGTGCATTATTCATCAGAAGAACAGGCCAGTTTTTTCTCCGCATTTTTGTATTAGTAATAGTGGAAGTATTTTGTGAATAAAAAAATCTGTTTTGAAAATTTATTTACTAATAACAGTCACTTTTTATGTAAATTCCAGATCTATATTATTTACAATCTCAAGGGGAAACGACTATGATACAAAGTAAAGTATCATCACGACCGTATCCCTTTCGGGTTGGTCAGAAACCACGCTTTTAAAGAAGGAGAAACACATTTAGCAAAAACTCGTGAAATAATAGTAGTAAAAAGTACCTCTGTAAAAAAATAAAAAAAACAATTAAGATCATAGAAGTCTCCATAACTAGATACGAGTAACTACACACCTTTTTTATTTCTTGTTCCCATCAATTTCGAATGCCTGTTTTGAAAAACGTAACAGCTGTATGCGTTTTTCATTGCGTGTTATTTGTAATAAAAAGCGCAAAGTACATCAATTTTACATCAATACGAATTTTGTATCGCACAAATTGTTCACAGTGAGAAATATTCTAGTGGCGGGTATAATTTTAATTGCTTCTACTCTGTTGCTATCTTTTATGTTCTTATGTTGCCTGTCTCTGTCCTTTCTCTTCGAATAAATAATAATAATAAGAATTAAATAAAAAAACTTTACCGCTGTAGTTGCATTTCCGAAACTTCGATGTTACACTAACGGCCGCCGGTTGCAGAAAGTATGATTACAATAATCCATGATCAATGTTTGGATATTCGCCGCGTGATTTGTAGTTAACTTGTCACTGTCAGCCAATGGCGAGCCTCGTAGGTAAAAAAAATCAGCCTTTAGCAAATAAATCAAAACCCGGTACCTCCTCGTCTAAACCTAAATTGCTCCAATTTATAAAAACATTAAGTATTTAAAAAAACTAAAAATAAAATTAATATTACCTACGGATACGAATATAAGTCCCGTCCGCGTGGAATGGTGGCAAGAACGCTGGCTTTGTAAAAGTGGATTCAAATGTGTCAGTTTAATTTTGAAGGTTAGCCTTCAGCTGGTGCAATGGACGCCATTCGTAACTTTAATCGTTCGAGATTTCATTTTGGTGCAACTCAGTCCAACACCCGTATTCTAAGACATTTTCTCAAAAGTTCCAGCTGTCAAACGAAAATTAAGTGTCTGCAATTGAGACGATTAAAATTAAAAATGGCGTCTAATGTACCAGCTTACGGCTGGCCTTCAAAATAAAACTGTTGGATCGGTTCTATTTTTAACTTTAATCGTAACTATTACAGAAACATCATTTTTGTTCGACAGCTAGAAGAAAATGTTGAGTGGAGGAGGCGGAATCTACGATCTTAACCACTAGACCGCGGAGGCTTTATCTTTGTTTCGTATAAAAAACACTGCCCGCCCATAGTTCTCCCACGTTATTATAACCGATTAGCGTTTTTTATCCAGCAATTATGAAACTAGTTTCCGAGATCCATATCAGCTGGATATCGGAGTTGTAGGTAGGTAGCCTTTAATGTGGTCGTGATCTCAAGCAAATGTCACGGACCTAACTTAAATGTCACTGCCCATTAACACACACAATCTTAGTTAGTGATACACTTACTGTTACTATATTTTACACATAGCAATACAATTGGAAATATGTAGTGTCAATTTTGTTCACATCAAGTAATTTATTATATAAATATTTCACTATTGTATTTATTATTGTCACTAATTTCTACTGTATAAATAAATAATAATTATTATTAATATGATTACTATAACACAATTTCTACTGTATAAATCAATAATAATAATCATTATTATTACTATAACACATTGGATTCCACTATTTATTTAAATCTTTATTGCCTAAAGTAAAAAGGCGGACTCAATGTCGCTAAGCATTCTATGACAGTCAAACCTTCGGGACTACAATAACAAACAATGAAAGGTTGGTGCAATTACAGGCTTAATTAGATAATATAATCAGATACTTGTATATAAATTAATATATACTTAGGTAGCTCATCAACACCCCGGGAGACAAAGTGGGCAATATTTGGGCCAAAGGATCAGCATTGCCATTTAACTTGGCAATGCTGGCCAGTATCTTTGGCACTTCGCCCATTGGCAGCGATTTGGAGCATTTTTTTTATTTATAATATTTTTATTTTATTTTGTTTTTCCATTATTGTATTTTATTTTTGATTTAGTTTTTAGTTGTATTTTTAATTATTAGGTAGTTTTTTATTAGTAGTACCTAATTGGTTGTTTTAAAAGTTTTAAGTGTTTAGTTTATTTAATAATTTAGTTTCTTAGATACCTACCTAAATAAATAATATTTACATATATACATACTAATAATACATACATATAAGTAAATGTGATACTATCTATACCCATATCAAATACAAGTATTATCATGGTATCCCAGCAGTAGTTCTTAAGAGGTGTGCACCTGAGTTAACTCCAGCCCTCACGCGCCTTTTCCGTCAGTCATACTCCTCTGGTGTTGTGCCGGAAACATGGAGGGTGGCCAACGTGCAGCCCGTTCCGAAGAAGGGAGATCGTTCAGACCCTTCCAACTACCGCCCCATTGCCGTAACCTCAGTACTGTGTAAAGTAATGGAACGAATAATCAACGCCCAACTCGTTAGATATCTAGAGGATCACTCCGTAATACATGACCGCCAATATGGCTTCCGTCCAAAACGGTCAACGGGTGATCTTCTAGCATTCGTATACCACGTCTGGGGTGAGGCAATGGACAAATATGGTGAATCATTGGCGGTCAGTCTGGACATCTCCAAGGCCTTCGATAGGGTTTGGCACAAGGCTTTACTGTCCAAGTTGCCGGCATATGGTCTGCCCCCACGGCTGGTGGACTGGATAGCTGGCTTCCTACATGAGCGCAGCATTCGTGTCCTTGTAGATGGGAATGCGTCTGATCTCTTGTCAGTGAACGCCGGCGTACCGCAGGGCTCTGTGTTGTCACCAACACTCTTCCTTCTGCATATCAATGATATGTTGTCTCTGGGCAACATTCATTGTTATGCAGATGACAGCACGGCTCACGGGCGGTATCTGAGTCCTCGAGCTTTGGTGGGCAACCAACTAGAGGAGTCACGGCGCATCATGACGGCAGAACTGGACGACACCCTCCACAAAATCTATTTGTGGGGTGTTCAAAATCTTGTCCAGTTCAATGCCAACAAGACCCAGGCTTGCGCGTTGACGGCCAAGAAGTCCCCCTTCTCTCCTCCCCCTACTCTTCAGAGCACCACGCTGGACCTACAACCCAGCTTCAACATTCTCGGGGTGGAAATACGCTCAGACCTTAGCCACCGGAACTACATTGAGAGCATCACCAAAACAGCGTCAAGAAAGCTCGGAATACTGAACAAGGTGAAGCGGTTTTTTCCGCCTTCAATTAGACTGTTGCTGTACAAAGCACAGATCAGATCATGTATAGAATACTGTTCTCACCTTTGGGATGGTTCCGCCAAGTACCTCACAGATGCTCTCGATGTCCTGCAGAGGCGAGCTGTACGAATTGTGGACGATGCCACTACATCTGGAACTCTCGAATCCCTGCAGCTTCGCCGAGATGTGGCTTCTCTGAGCGTGTTCTACCGGCTATACTATGGTGAGTGCTCCGAAGAACTCTATAACCTAATCCCTCCCTCTCCATTCCGCAACCGAACCACACGCACAGGTCAGAATATGCACCCACATACCGTAGTCACCATCCCTTCGCGTACATATAAATTTGGGGACTCATACATCTGTCGTACGATAAAGATGTGGAATGCTCTTCCAGCCTCTGTGTTTCCACTTTCCTATAATTTGGAGTCCTTCAAGCGAAGTGTGAAAAAGCATCTAGTCAAGCCGGCATAGTGTTAGGGACTGATGGCAGTTACGAGTATCTGACTTCAGTTGCTAACATTCATGGACCTTGCGCGCCACTTACCATCAGGTGGGCCCAAGGTCACATGTCGTGCTAGTATAAAAAAAAAAAAAAAAAAAAAAAAAAAAAAACATCATAACACTAGATCTGTAGCTGGGTCGATTGTTGCAACCCACAGCTGTTATGATTCCTAAAATCTGGAATGAGCTGCGCTGGTTGGCAGAGAAACCTGAGTTGACTAAGCCAGTTGTTAAAAAATAGCTAAGAAAGTAACACTAAAAACATAAATTGTTACTAACGAGCGACCTTTCTCGCCAACAAAACTTAATGGTTTGGCAAAATATAATGATTTAAAAATATTACTAAACAGAAAGGGAAAAAAAAATGTCATGACTTCATGAAGTGTGCATACCCAATTTTTTTAAAGATAGCCCAGCTCGGGGCCTGACGGGTTTTTACGGGTAACTGGTTCCAGAGGTTTACAGCTACGACTGCAAAGGACTGTGAGACAAAAGAAGAATGGTGACTGAGAATACAGAACTGACTATCTTAAAGTAATTGAATATTAGCAACTGGAATCAAACAAGGTCATGATAAGGTCATGCGTGGAATACTGTTCTCACCTCTGGGATGGCTCCGGTAAGTATCTTACAGATGCTCTCAATGTCCTGCAGAGGCGGGCAAGTCGGATAGTGGACGACACCACAGTCTCTAAAACTCTCGAATCACTGCAGCTTCGCCGTGACGTTGCCTCTCTGAGCGTGTTCTACAAGCTATACCACGGCGAGTGTTCTGAGGAGGTTCTATTCCGCAACCGAACTACTCGCACAGGCCAAAATATGCATCCACATACCTTACCCACTATCCCTACGCGTACTCATAAATTTGGAGACTCTTACATCTGTCGCACGCTGAAGATGTGGAATGCTCTCCCAGCCAGTGTGTTTCCCCACTCTTATAACCTGGAGTCCTTCAAGCGAAGTGTGAAAAAGCATCTTGTTAGGCCGGCATAGTGGTAGAGACTGATGTCGGTCGTAGTGACCGGCGTCAGTTGCTCCCATTCTTGGACCTCGCGTACTGCTTACCATCAGGTGGGCACGATGTCACATGTCGTGTCCAGTATAAAAGAAAAAAATAAAAGGCGACTGACTATAGTCCCCGATTTACATTGATCCTGTAGGTGGACTCACTGTAACTGGATCCACTACTTGCATTGTATTATTATTAAATTCTTTATTGCACGAAAAAATATTTCAATCAAGTACAGCGTCCAGTATCCAGCGCTGGATCGGAATAGCTGGCCGTCTATACTAATTCGATCCAGTGACTGCACATCGCGCAGCTTATGCCAGTTACTCTGACCCATATAAACAATACACGCCAGTATACTGCTACGACAGTCGCTGGCGCCTACTCATAGAGTGTAAAAGCGTTTATTGTACACACTACAAAGGTCGGTTCAAACCCCACCCGGCATGTACCAATGAGAAATACACTTTTCTTACGTACATTATACATTTACAACACCACCGTTCCCGTGACTTGGAGAGCACGTTAAGCCGTCGGTCCCGGTTTCACTAATACCAACTTGTGGAATCGTTAATAAATTGACATCATATCCTCGCCAAGCCGTCTGGCCAGCGTGGCGAGTGTAGGCCAAATTCTCCAGATATATGTTCTGGAAGGCCCATCACCAGCAATGGAGGTCTAGGACGCTGTGTTCTAGGGGTTGTAATGATGAATGATGATCCAAAATGCCGTCCACCACGAGAAGAGTATAGTATAAGGTCTACAGATTGCGGATTATCTGCGCCTCAGTAATAAGGGGTAATGAGACGAATAAAAATATATTTAATTCTTTTTTTTATCAGATTTAAAAACTCATTTTAAGAACGTGGAGTTTCCAATTAGATTCGTTTACACTGGATCCATCTAGATCAATGTAAATCTTGCTTCAATATACCGTCTTGAATATGAATAGAACTATTAATGAACGTAAAACTACTCGCAATTTAATGCGCCGATGTAAAAATATCTATTACGCAATCCAATGCCGACGCATCCCCCTCCTATTACGCTAAGGGGGGTCAGACTTACCCCCAAAGCACCCCTGCTTTTAACGACCAAGGTCATAACCACCCCATTTCGCCACGGCTAGAAATACACAAGAAAATAAACCTAATATATTTACACATACAGTGCAAAATAAATTTCAAGCTAAACGTATATAAGTTCATAGAATTTCACTCCTTGTGTATTAAGTTTATAATGGTGGTTTTCCCGTGTGCAGTGTGCTATAATAGTAAATACTAGTTGGTTGAGCTCGCCTGTTAAAGAATCAATGAATCCGGCAAGTACCTACATCACCTTCGAACTTTGCATTATGTATTTTTCTCGTTCGTATTTGCGTAGTTTTTGTCGCATTGATGGTTCGCATTCATTTTATAAGTACATTACGTGTTACATATACAAAGCTCGTATTTAATATCATATCATAACACGTGATGTACGAACGTGAGCTTTATAAGATTCAGAAAAATCCACAAACCATCTAGTGATTGATTTTTTCCAATAAGAACAGCTTTTTATAAAACAATTTCTCAGACAGCATTAACATAATTATTCCATATAAAGGTTGGTTTAGACTAAACGAAGTTAAAAAGGTAGAACCGGAACTAGAGCGTCGGTTTTTATTTTATTTTCATTGACAATAAAGGAATGCCAAAGAGCAAAAATGAGAACAGCAAGGGCTAGAATTCTTGCAGATGCTCGATTGATGTTTGGATTACGCGAACGATTGCTCCATTCGTCAACTAGAACGATTCATAAAGGGTGAATAGACCAGTTTTTAAAATGACAATCTGTTAGTTGCCTGCCTTATGTTCACCGGAATAATCCATAGTTTTGTGGCAGCTACTTCGAATGAGTTAGAGACAAATCAATAATTATGTGAAGGGACAGAAAAAATGGAGAACGTAAAAAAAAATCGTGGAAAGAAGGGAGATCGGCAAAATTGTCATGCAGCAGAGAAAAGGAGACAGAGAACTTAAAGATTTCTACGATAACGATATACCTCTGTTACTGGGAATTTTCAAGCCTTGTTAACTAAAATTAGATATTATTGATATTTATTATGTTTATCTCTATAATTGGGGTTGGAGCAACGCTCAATAACCTGTTTTTTTTCTCAATTTATCTGGTTTAGACAAGTTATGACACGCTTATTTTACAAACAGTCTAATTTCTACCATACTTTTCTAAAACTTTAGAGAGACTATCAAAGCGTGACGCAAATAAACCTGATATATTTGATCAAATGTATGCTATAGACCTTATAATATAAGAGATAAAAAATTACAGGTCCTTTGACAGTTTTCACTGTATAATAAAAAGTGATTGTCGAATAATGTCAAGCAGTATCTTCAGATCAGATCTTATTTGCTTTTATTCATTGAATACCATTTACTATTTGGTGGGCCAGATGTATGACAATATATGGGTCACAACACAGGTCATTTTCTTCATGGAACCACACCCGTACGGGTAATCGATAGAATGCTAAGATCAACATAAATAGCTAAGCCAGCGGATCCCTAAATGAAAGAAAACATATTTTAAGTAGACAAATAATGCGATAAAATACATAATTTTTATCTGTAGTTATATAAAATTTGATAACATTGTCGTGTCTGGGCTGCCATTCAAGAATAACATTTCGCGATAATGTTGGCGCGTGGTGATAGGTTGACTAAAGTTTAGCCAATTGTCACCTCAATTCATTAAGGCTCCGTAGTAGTGGCATATATTAAACTGAATCTTATTGTGCGCCCTCCTATGCAAAATTGATCCACTCACATAAACAGTTATTTGATTTGTGGAGGTAAATAGTAAATGTGCCGAAATCTTTTTGCGGACGCATTTTTTATTTTATTTTTTTATATACGGTGAATCGATAAATCATCAATAATACGCCCCCTGCCTGAAGGGCCAACGCGGGTGGGGGTCGCATGCCCGATTCATCCGTGAAGCTTCCTAAGGAAGCCCCAGGGCCCCTATAAACACTATAAAGTGTCTCTATCTCATTGTTGGCCCTGTGTGCCTTTACAGCTAAGTCTGAGTCGTGGTTACGGAGTGAAGGCAAATAAGGGTTATGTGTTTATCAGCCTATGTATGTATGTATGTTTGTTCCTTTGTGGCACTCTGGAGACCAAACGCGTGGTCAGATTTAGATGATTCTCACGTCAATCTTTTCGTGTTAATCATGTGAGTGTTACTGCAAAAATGACATTAATAAAATTTCAGTAAGGCGACCAGACGCCATATTGTGGATAAGTAAAAAAAAATAGTTTACGAAATTCATGTTGAGGTTCTCTTATCATTTTTAATTTATTTTAATTTAAATTTGGTTAGCAGCCATTATTATAAAAAAAAAATATTACCAATTTCTCTTTATTTTCCTACTGTCTATATTACTCATGTCATCTCTACCTAACTTTAACAATTTACTTTTGTAACGTTTTTTACGTGGATAATATGTGCTCTTAAAATAATTTATATATATTAATATATATAGCAAAAATATGCCCGGTCTCTGTATGAAATTGTACAAGTATTTCTACAAAAACAGTAGCATAAACGGTAAAAGAATCCATCGCGATGGCAGTTCTCAGCACCCAGATAGCCATCAGAATGACATGCCACGCTTCAACACAAATTAATTCTTGGAATTCTTACTAAATGTACGAAAAGTGTCTGCTTTAAAAACACAAACCTTTCTACTATTAACGAGTTTATCTTGATGAATAAGATTTTAATTAAATTTGTCAATTCTTGGATTCCATCCCTGGGCATGGGTAGTCATGGTACCAGCGAAGCCGTGTCAAACAGCCAGCTGTAAATAAAATAATTTAACGTTAGTAAAATACCTATTGGGCCATTCATTAAAATTAATATTATTCCAGTTGCAGATTCACTTTCCGAGTGGGTTTTGAGCCCCTGGACTGATCAAAATCTCCAAGATTACATACTTAGGTTACATAATATGTAAGGATGATTTTTATGATAAAATAAAAACCAAAGTTGATTATATGTATTCATTTAATCATTTATATTTTTACGTAATAAATACAAAACAGGGGTCGGCCTATTTTTATTTGTTTGCCTAAAAAACAAAAACTACCATTTTTTTTGTTTTTTTTTTTATTATTACGTAATAAATGAGCTTTAGGCTAAGCATAAATATGATATAGCTAATAATGCTGCTTTAGCCTTAGAGCTAACACACGAGCTTAAGATGTTAAGGTAAAGTAATAAAAGTATCATCCACCATTCTGCTTAGTAAAATGTCATAGTTTTTTACCACAATTTTACACTAGACGCTATCTCCATAGACATGTATATTTTTGTCGACGTTGTAGACTGTACTAGATGGTGCGATGTGACGTCATATCGTTTCCGTCTCTTGTTGATAACACGATGCAAAACAATGACTTTTTGGATATTTTTTCCCAAGATTAGCATCTAACCCTGGAAAGTACTGTCAGCAGCACAATGTTTACCGGATATACACAATTTCGGCACGAGATTAAAGCTTTTGCATTATCCTCTCTTACGAGCTCCTTTATCTATTGCGATGTGCGAATTAAAATTCATCGCACCAAGATGGCGGATCGCGTGGTCAACTTGGTCAATTCTTTTGTAAATAAATACCTTTATTTGTTCCAATTGACTAGACTACTTAACGTTTGTAATAAAATTGTATCGAATCATTACCGACTTATTTTTTATTTAAAAAAAGTTAATGTTGGTTAACACCACATGATTGGTAGTTAGCTAGTTACTTTGGTTATTTTGTTATTTTAGCCAATGTGCCTTATAGCATATCTATGTTAAAAATGACGTAACTCAGACTTCTGCAACCCGCCGTTTGTCGTTAACGATAGCAAAAGATATTTTGTCCGAAGATGCCAGCTTTTAAACTAAAACATACACGTGTTTGTACGCATGAAGTAAACCACAAAATAGGTTATACAATTTAGTGAAAATTTAGGCCTTATTTACACTATTATTTACATTGGAGCGAAGTATAACTTAATTTGTGGCCGACTGTACATTGTAAGGGTCACATTCGCAATTATTCTGTATGATAATATTTACGATTGTGATAAGAATAAAAACTATATTTGATGAAGATTACATTATTTTTTTTATTTACAATTATCAAGCGATAACAAAAAGAGGGTTCAGGAATTAAGGCATCCATTAATGACAATTAGGTTTAATAATTAACTATATGAGTTCTATTTAGAAACGATTCGTTTGTCCAGAGATATTCGTCATGATCATTCGGTCATGTAACCTACAAATATATGTACATTACCTACCTACACAAATATACCAACATGGTAAGGTGTATTATGACCATCGATGATTATGACGGAACGGATTTTATTTTCCTCTCAATTACTATGCATATATAAATTTATATTATGTATTTTTTGTATATTTTAATTTAAAAGTCATATTTAGGTTAAGTTTTCTTTTGGTGAATGCAGCGGCACCCAAATAGTACCTACACATATTAGATAACTTATAATTATATATAAAATAAAATAAATTATATAAAGTATCATCACGACCGTTTCCCTTTCGGGGTGGTCAGAAATCACTCTTATAAATAAGTGGATTCACATTTAGCCAACTTTACTATAGGCCAATCATGACAAGTAGCAAGCTCGTCGATGTCTCCAGCGTACCAAACTCAAGAAATATCACAAATAAAATTAAATATTAATTAAAGGTTTTAAAAGACATAACACCGCGTCTTGTCGTCTCCTCCGGTGACAAGAGGGCTGTCTCTTTTTTCGCCTAAAGAATCAGTATTGCAATTCAGCGAGGAAATGCAGCCAGCGTCTTTGCCACCATTCCACGCGGACGGGACTTACATCCTTATCCTTAGTATTAATATTTATTTAATTTTTATTTTGTAAATATTTTTTTATTAAACCATATGTATTTATTTAAATAAATAAATATTTTGTGTTCCAACCAGGAATCGAACCCGGTACCTCCGAGTCTAAATCCACGGACTTAACCGCTAGACCACGGAGGCAGTATATAATATTTTATATGATATAAATATGTATATATTAATTTGCTGTTAATTTTCATTAATTATATTATTATTATATTTATGATTGCACCTATATACGGTTAAATTTGTCCCCAAGATTGTCTGTCAGAGAATGTCTTCGGTCATTAAGTCAGCCTTTGTACTTTGTGCAATAAAGTTTTCAAATAAATAAATTAGACACCTACCTACATTATCTACTAACTATTAATTCTAAATTGTTTGATATTGATTTTATCAATAAAAGAGTAATTTGGTAAAGACAAAAGAAATACTTTACGACGAACTCGTAAATAGCCATCGCTAAGCTAGGGGCTCAAATTGCTCAGTATTCAGCATCACTGAAATAGGGTTCTTCGCAGAGGCCGTCTAGGGGTCGTCTGAGCTACCCCCGGCGACCTAGTTCCCCTCTCTTGCCACCCCGTTGTGGGGTGATATGGGGTGATGACGCGCGTCTGGGGGGGCAATTCTCGTGCAGATATTATGCTCTACTGTGTCACGCGAAAGTACTTTTTACCCCTAACTGTTGTTTTAATTTAATTAGTATGAGAACTACCTACCTACATATAGGCAAACTGAAGTGGTAACTGGGCAGGGCACATCTATAAAGCTCATCGTATAGCGTATGTGAACTGGCAATTAGGTAGTAAGCTGGGTCTTACTGCTAAATGTTGAATGGTGCAACTAACCTTAAACCTCTATAGAATAACCTATTTTTTTATAAAATATTTGCTCGCAAAAACTTGGCAAATGTAGCTACTCTTAAGTTTACTTTAAGACCTGTAAATTTGTAAATATGACATTTATGCAAATAAATAAATTATTATTATTTTTATTAACTTTTCAAGACAAAAGAAAAAGTATTTCTTTCTATAGAGATAACTATAAAAATAGGTTCCTTTTAGATTCCGTAACTTGTATTTATGTTTTTATTGAGCGCACAATTTTTATTTTTGTATCATTACGCTACAGTAAGGTATCATCACGACCGTTTCCCTTTCGGGGTGGTCAGAAACCACGCTTATAAATAAGATGATTCACATTTAGCCAACTTTACTATAGGCAAGCTCGTCGATGTCTCCAGCGTACCAAACTCGAGAAATATCACATATAAATTAAATATTATTGTGTCCCGACCAGTAATCGAACCCGGTACCTCCGAGTCTAAATCCACGGACTTAACCGCTAGACCACGGAGGCAGTCACGCTACAAATAATAATTTTCGCCTATAATATATTTTTCTCAAGAGGGTTTAACGCTGATCCATCCATCTCGCTCGCACAGTCTAATTATTTCAGAGATTTTACAAGTCTGAGGTATTTTTGAGAAATATAAACTTTCTAGGAAATATAATTACGGACATTTTTGAGATACTATAAATCTTTGCATCACTTACTGAAAGAATTGGGCCTAAGCAGGTCTGCCGTCAATACATTTATGGAACGAGCTTCCAAGACGGCATTAACGGAATCATACAGTATTTGGTTGGGTAGGGAGAGGAGTAGAATGGTGGATGGTGAGCGTATTATCGCGCAATAGAAAAAAAAGGAAGCCTCCTTTTCTTAAACCAGCCTATTGTCGGTCGCAAGCCCGAGACACCATTCTTCTCATCTCTTTAATAAAACGTTATGTATATGTATTATTAGTATTTAGTTTATTATAGTATTTATTATTGTAGTTTAGATAATATTGCATATTTATTACGTAATCATATTTCTCTAATTGCACCTACCTTACGTCTTTAATGATCTACATTGTCCCTAAGGTTGGCTGTCAGAGAATGTCTAGCGACATTAAGTCCGCCCCTTGTATATATTGTGCAATAAAGTTTTTAATAAATAAATAAATGTTTTAGTAAAATAGAGAAAAATCGTTATTAATCTTAATGCTATTTTTCTCTGTCTAAAATTATTATGAAAGTGAAAATTAGCCCAAAATGTGCGTAATTTTATTTTCTAAAACGTTGAAATTTACAATGAAAACAGATTGAGAACCACTTGTTTTCTTGTGTTCATAATATTTTCTTTGAATAAGAAGGTGGTTTGATTATGACTACGCCGCAAGGGTCGTGTTGATACGTTTTAACTTACAACTCCATACTTACTACGTAGCATCTTTATAAGCAGATCATGTGCTGTAGTGTAGACATTTAATTTGTGGAGATATTGATCGAGTGACGTCGGCAGGGATGAGCCGCCCCCGTCCCACCTCAAAAGTTACGCTTTCCCCAGCTACGTGTTAGGTGGAAATTCCATGTTTCTAACCCTGCGTTCCAGTTATAAGCCGCGCCAACATTACTAACTTAAACTGTCATTTACATTTTTTTTTTAACATCTACACTTTCACAACTACGCACACACCAATACTAATGCCTTAGCACACAGGAGAACAGGTTAGGGTTTTTTTTTGTTTCTCTATATTTTTTATACACTTGTATTATTATTATTTATTCATTAATTGGCTTTAGTTAAGAACTGGGTTTCATTTATTATTATTATATTATTTTATTTTTGTATTTAAATATAAGCTAAAAAAATAATATAAATTTAATATAATTACAATGTCTAAATTAAATAAATAATTATGTTTAATAATATATCTTAATAGGTAAAATGTTTTTTTTTTCTAATTTAATTAAATAATAAATTAACTGCCTCTGTAGTCTAGCGGTAAAGTTCGTGGATTTAGACTTGGAGGTATCGGGTTCGATTCCTGGTCGGGACACAAAAATATTTATTAATGTAAATATGTAAATACATTTATTTAAATAATATTTAATTTATTTGTGATATTTCCCGAGTTTGGTACGCTGGAGACATCGACGAGCTTGCCACTTGTCATGATTGGCTTATAGTAAAGTTGGCTAAATGTGAATCAGCTTATTTATAAGCGTGGTTCCTGACCACCCCAAAAGGAAAACGGTCGTTTTACTTTTTTTTAAATTAAGGATTAAATGTCTCGGTTAAAGATCTCCATTTAAATCCATTTTTCGTATCCTGTGCCTCTTCCATCCAGTGATTTCCTGCTTCTTTTATTATCTCGTCCTCCCATTTTTTCCAAGGTCTTCCTTTATTTCTCCAAACTTCTCTATAAAATTTAAAGTTATACTCATACAATAATTGTCGCAAATAAGTGCGCGCAAACATAAGACAACATTAAGTTATACCTATTCATAAAGTAATTTTAATAATTTCTGTATAAATTATTTTATTCACATTAGTTTTATAGATGCAGGCTTTGTTAACCTCAGCTTAGATTTTAGTTAAGAACTAGGTAATAAAAGTGTAATGATATTAAGACGATAATTTAGAAAAACTTGTATTTTGTATCCAGTCTGTTGTCAAAAACATATTTTCTTTCTCACAATTTTATGTCAGGGAAAATGTCGATTGTAACCACGCCCTTTGTCATAATGCTGATTGCTTAGAAAAATACAAGTTAAAATCAATATTATTGTATATCTCAGTGTCAGCTAAACATGAATGTATAGTGACCTATTTAAATCCATTTTTTTTCCGTAATATTATGACTGTCACCATGCATTTTTTATATAGGGAGAAGTGGCGAGAGTCAAAACTTCTTTATTTTCTCGTTTTTCAGTAAGCTGATAGTGTTTTTGCTGGCTAGTTGCTAGTAAACTTGCTCTATGTAATCGAAGGTTTTACACTGATATTCAACCACTTTTTCAATTCAAGCCACTCCCTTAAGTTAGTTTTTATGAGTTGAATTAACACTCTGTTTATCTCATTTCAGGTAGTGGAGACGGTGGTGATAAAGCCCGAGCCGGCCGAGTCTCCCCCCAAGAAGGCGCACCTTGGAGAGGAGGTCGGTTATGCCGTGTACCTGGACCAGTTCGCGGCGCTGCACTACCGGCCCGTGTCCGCCTTCCGGCCGTGGGGCAAGTCCCGCGAGCCCGCCCTGCAGCACCCCGAGCGCGTCGTGCGTCTCACAGAGTGCGCCAGCTTCGAAAGAGACTTCCAGCCCAACGTGGCGCTGAAGCCCCTGACGCCGCCCGCCGACGACGTGACCTCGTCCACCTCCCCGCCGCCGCGCCGCCTGCTGGACGCCGAGGCGCGCCTGGCCGACCGCGCGCGCCGTCTGGACGAGCGCGAGGCCGAGCTGTGCCGGCGCGAGGCGGACCTGTGCCGGCGCGAGGCCGAGCTGTGCCGACGAGAGGCCGAGGCGTGCCCGCTGAATGCCGAGCCGGAGCCGCCGCCCTGTTGACCGAGCGGCGTTATCGTGCGGCTCCGAGACCCTTGAGTACAAAAACTGTGAGGTGCTGATTAGTTTGGTTAATTTATTCCCTCGATATTGACGTTGGTGAGCGCCCCGTGCGCGATAATTTTTCAATCGGACAGCGTTAAAATTATTTAAAATTGTTAATTTTCATAAATTTATTTACACGTTGTGAACTTGTGATGTAGATATATAGTGCGGGAGTGCCGGCCGTCGAGACCTGTGTGACGCGAGATTTTGGCTACCAAAATTTTAATAAGGGAATGTTCCCAACTTCTACCTCATAATGTACATAAAAATTTTGGCTAATTAAAAATTAAGGACAATGTATGAGATAAGGAAAGTCACGCGTCCTCGTGTAGTGTCTTCAGCAATAATCTACTGGTACTGTAGATTAGTCATTCTTCTTTTATTTGATGATTAAAGTGGCCTTTCTTAAAATCTTAGTAATCGATAGTGATTATTATTGCCAAGATATTACAGTAGAACTAAGACTGTAGCACACACTCGGCATGGGGTATTAAATACATGCTCACAGAAATGAAATTATATATTTCCAACATCATTTGGTGTGCCTCAGCTTTAACAGATTATTGCAGTACATAATAGAGTAATGCATTTGTTTATAATGAAACGATGCGTTGTGTGTTATTTATAACACGTTTTGTATTACCCAATGTTCTTAGTGATATTAATTGATCTATTTAATTTACGTATGCAATAGTGTTATATTCAGAAAAAACGTTAAATACCTAGAACGTATTATCTTTTAAAACTGAATATACAGGTTGGATTTTTGAGTTCTTTTATTAACCGTTATATTTACAGAAAAACGTTCCTAGGAGATTTTTCATAAATTTTTGAGATATTTTGAACTGCATTAACGAATTTTGGAAAAAATGTACAGACAGCAAGAAAATGGTAATTTTGCACAAAAACTTATTTTGATGCCAATCGACTGTGTCTTATAAGGATCAAAAGTGTTTACTGGGTCGACTGAGGTTTGGTTAGTACTGTCAGAAATCTGGTTAGACACATTTGCTTCTAGGTACACGAGGCATGTTTAACAAAAAATGATTTGCTCCCTGCATAAGGTGCCTGCATGTAAACTTTACTCAAACTTCAGTTGGCCTCAAAGAGTCTTTTAAAGACACAAAGAAATAGTATTATTTGGCAACAAAGAAGATTTCAAGTAAAATAATTGTTTTTCGTACTTTAGGCAAAAGATTTTGTCAGTATCTGTATATTCATGGTACTTTTATAAGAAGTATTATCGACTGGCATCAATTCTTGCTCACTGATCATTTTTTTTTTTCCGATATCTGTGAATGCAGCATATCTCAAAAAGTTATGGATGGTCTACTAAGAAGGTTTTTCTGTAACTATAACGGTTAAGGAACCTGCCCTTACTGTCCCGTCTCAGAAATCCACTCTGTATAAAGTGACAGATGGTTTAGTATAAAGGAAATATTTAAATAATTTGTTTCGGTCGGAATTTTGAAATCATTTTATGTAAAGTAGTATTTAATATGGTAGCCAGTACGAAAGTGCATTTTATTACGTTAGTGGTAGACCCATGGTTATTTTCAAAATTATGTGATCTTCTTAATTACGTAAAACACCCAAAAAGGGTGCTTTGTGCAATCTAATTGTCTTCGAAGCCGCGAATACACGATTTGGTAACTTGAACAAGTGTAACTTTGTCGACTTGACATTAAAAGGTTTTAACTGACACGTGTATTCGCGGCTTATTTTATGGGATTAGATCCCATGCTAGTTTATTTCCACTTAACTCACATTTACATGTCAAAATCTGACACGTGATATATCTTTAAGATCATGCTGTACACTGTTTTGGATGGATGATGAATGAGGTGATAGGGAAGACAAAGGGTCTAGCCCATACAGCCAAGTTCGACATAATATATCTTTTCTTTCTTATGAGTTAATGAGGCTATCATTGAAATCCAGATGTTGCAGAATTTAATGCTTTTCTTGGAGTCACTCGGGGCATTATAGCCCAAACACGTCGGATAAAATAAGGGAGTTCACAGCGCGGGAAAACTAACTAAACTAAACTGCAACTTGTGCCCCATATTTAAAGTCCAATTTATCGTTTCCCACATTTATTCACATTGTAGCACATTATTAAACAAAACAACACCACTATTGACCAATAATATCCACAGTAAATTAATTTACAAAATAAAATCTTGCACTTGACATTTCCGCGCAAAATGGCGCAAAGGACTTGTTTTTTTATTATTTATTATTGCAGAAATATGCATATTTACACAAATATGCTTTAGGAAAAAAACACCTACACGAATATGCTAAATGTTAATATAATTTTAAAGAAGGGTTCGTTTCCTGGTCGGGACACAATAATATTTAATTTATTTCTGATATTTATCAAGTTGCGTACGGTAGAGTCATCGACGAGCTTGCCACTTGTCATGATTGGCCTATAGTAAAGTTGGCTAAATGTGAATCCGCTTCTTTATGAGCGTGGTTTCTGACCACCCCGAAAGGGAAGCGTTCGTGATGGTGATACTCTTGTATAAAGAAATAGCATATTTCTGCAAAATTTCACATTTGTCAGTTAAATATGAACCATGTTATGGAAACTGCCTTCGTGGTCTAGCGGTTAAGTCCGTGAATTTAGACACGGAGGTACCGGGTTCGATTCCTGGTCGGGACACAAAAATATTATAATATAATAAATACTTAATTAATTAATATTTAATTTATTTGTGATATTTCTCGAGTTTGGTACGCTTGTATGTGAATCCGCTTATTTATAAGCGTGGTTTCTGACCACCCCGAAAGGGAAACGGTCGTGATGATACTTTACTTTTTATGTTATGGAAACTCTTTCGCTTACAAAAAAAATAGTTAAAAAAAATATATGTAAAAATGGCTTTAATTATAATAAGTTATAAATATGTAGTCTAGCGGTTAAGACCATAGATTTAAATGCGGTGGTACTGGGTTCGCTTCCTGTTCGAGAGAACAAAAATATTTATTTTTAATTGTCATGACGCCTATAGTAAAGTTAGCTTAATGTGAATTAGCATATCTCACCATTCAGGGATTTCTGGGATTACGGTCGTGGTGATACTTTTTACTATCTTATCCACTAGAGATGTTCTAGGAAATTGAGCAGGAAAAAAGCCAACAATAGTCACATCATTATGAAGTGAAACTACATACATATCTTCACGCCAGCTTCTCGAGGTTCAAGACAATTCATACGTGCCCTTTATTTCGTAGACTCTTTACTATACATTCAGCCAGTGTTTTTTCTAATACACCTCTGGTGACATTATCAGCTTAAATGTGAATTAAGTGGACAATAAAACGCATGTTGCGACGATGTCGTGAAGTTGTTGTAAACATTGGCTAAGCTCAAAACATTGGATTTCTTTTTGACGTCGTGCTATGTTAGGCTTGGGACACACTGATGTGGTTGTCTTGGAAACGATGCTGCGGAAATGACGTTTACAAAAAATCGTATTAATTAACGTTGCGTTGTAGTCGTAAATAAAATATACAAGTTTTTACAAAATATTTTGTTTTTGATTTTACGTATAACTGTGATTTTTCTAAGAACATTGCTGATTTTCTGAATAGTTTATGTTTAATATATTATTTATTTTTTACTGGTTTTTGGATTTCATGTAAAATAAACAAAAATATCATAGTAATATATATATATTTTTTTATATAATTGAATTAATAATTTATTATTACATAAATACGAGTAGGTATATGATCCTTAGACTAAATACTTGTAACAATACATTTTTTTAAAACCATTACAACTTTTTTAAATAGAGAATTTGAAAGTAAAATTCTTGTTACATTTTAAGGCTGAGTTGTACCAAATCTGTAAAAGTAACGATTGTAGTTAAATATTGTGTCGATGTATCAGTTTTGAAGGTCAGCCGTCAGTTGGTATAATCGCCACCATTTTTTAAGTCGTTACAGAGATTTCGATTTGGTACAACCAAGTCTGACAGTTTTATATTACGATTAAAAATCAAACCAACTTGTTAATTTATTCACGTCCACCACAGATTAAATCCGCTAACGTTTTTACGTACTTAAGTTGCGAGTAAATCGTAATACAGTGTCGTTAAAGAGAAAACCAATGAGTGTATCCAAGCCTTAGGTTTAAGGTATTTTCATTTTAGATATAGTGCATACCTCTAGTCAGGGACATTACGTAATATTACCAATTTAATATATTATTACCGAATGTAACTTATTTTTATTTGCTTAAAATATTAAGCATTATTCTATTTTAGCATTACCAAAGATTTGACGACATAAATGACTTTTTTTTTCTTCCGATCGACGATGAATGACGTCATAGGGAAGGCAAAGAGTCTAGCCAATACAGCCAAGTCTGACGTAATATATCTTTTTTTTTTCAGTTAATAAGGTTATCATTAAATTCCAGATGTTGCAGAATTTGATGCTTTTCTTGGAGTCACTCGCGGCATTATAGCCCAAACACGTCGGGTATGATATGGGTTCACAGCGCGGGAAAACCGCAAAAAATTTACTGCGACTTGTGCTCTATATTAAGAGTCCAATTTATCGTTTGCCATAATTGTTCACATTGTAGCCCATTATTAAACAAAACAACACCACTTTTGACTAACAATATCCACAGAAAATTTATTTACAAAACAAAAACTTGCACTTGACATGTCCGCGCAAAATGGTGCTAAGGAATCTTTTTTTATTTGCCAGATTAATAAATGTTGTTAGTTTTTATTTATTATTTTGTTAATTTATTTAAGTATATAGTTTTTAATTAAAGCAATTAAAGATGCTTAGAATTTTAACTATATTTAGCTCGAGAAATGTGTCAAATATGTGTTTTTTGTTTTTGTTTATAAATATGGTTGTTTCGTGTCAAATAGTTTTTTACTAGAGGGCGCTGCATATAAACAATTACATTTTTTCATACAATAACGTAATCATTTTATGTTGACTGCCTAGTGCCTCCGTGGTCTAGCGGTTAACTTAGACACAATAATTTATTTAATTTATTTCTGATGTTTCTCGAGATTGATACGTTAGACACATCGACGAGCTTGTCATGATGATGGGTCTATAGTAAAGTTAGCTAAATTTGAATCCGCTTCTTTAAAAGCGTGGTTTCGCGTGATATGGTCGTAATGATATTTTACTTTATAAAAATAATCGCTTGCGCATTTGTTTGTTGAAAGTTAGTTCCAACAATGTTAGGGTTTTTTTCTCAAAATTGATGACATGGAATCTTCAAAAATTTTAATTTAATTAATAATTTGTTGTTTGCGTTTTGTCGTCAAATCTTTAGTAATAAAAAAATAGGTACGGACTGCATGTTAATATAGTTTAGGAGTCTGGAAACTTTTCTATCAATACATTTTTATGGATAGTTAAAGGCTGAGATAAATGTTGACGAAGAATTAGTCAGAGCTCGTACTATTCATAATCGTGTTTGCAGCCTAATTAGCAATGTATTATCAACGGCCCCCGTGGTCTAGCGGCAAAGTCTGTGGATATAGACGCGGAGGTACCGGGTTCGATTCCAGGTCGGATATTAATCTATTTATATTTCTCGAGTTTGGTACGCTAGAGACATCGACGAGCTTCACACTTGTCATGATGGGCCTTAAATAAAGTTAGCTAAATGTGAATACGATTCGTTAAAGCGTTGTTTTGTGACCACCCCGGAAGGGTTACTGTCGTGATGATACTTTACTCTATAGAATTATCAAATAAATATCGTACTGTGGCTTATAGAACACAACTATATCCGAAAAAAGCATTTACGGAAAATAGCAAAATTACGATTTATTGGTATGTATTTTTTAAAAATTTAACGTAATTATAACAAGGCTGGGTTGTACTAAAACCAAGTGTCTGTAATTGTAACGGTTAAAGTTTAAAATGGCGTCGACTGTACCAACTGAGCTGACCTTGAAAATAAAACTTATACATTTGTGTATTTTTTTACATTAATTGTTACATTTACAAACTATTTTGGTGCAACTCAGTCTAAGCCGAAGCACGCATCATATATCTCAGCCTTAAGTCTCGAACCATTCTGTTGATTTTAGTATAGTAAACATATTTTGAAATTTTATTTGGTGCTATGATAATTTTTGGCCTGGCTGATTATTTTCTGTTTGATTTTATTTATTTATTATTTTTTGTAGTTGGCCTAGTTTATTTAATTTTACGTCTTTGAATGGGCAGAGGGCGATTCTCCAAAAAACTTGTTTTATTTGCGGGCTAAGCACGCAATATTATGTATATTTTTGGCAAAAAAAAAACATTTGTCACATCTAAAATATATTGATGCTTAAAATTTTAATTCAAAATTCGAAATTTAAGCAATTATTTTATTTTTTCTTTTACTCTTTTTAGAGCTTTAATTTATTATCTTTTAATTGTTTCTTTTTTTTTAAGTAACCTACAGCAGCATTCTATAAATATTTTAGTTTTAAACTATTAATTATTTATGATTGAATGATTGGTGGAAAAGTTTCAAATGATGGAATCTCACTGTCTCACTTTACGATGCTATTGTTTGAATTATGTCAAACCGTTGCCAAATCAATCCTGCAATATTATTCAAACGAATTATTTAAGCACGCAACTTCGAAATTCATTCAGACGGACTAACCATTCGTCGATAAATCTTTGATCAAATATACGTTCCTTTTATTCTGCCGGGGCGGGGAAGTATACACCGTTCGTGCCGATAAACCCAGTAAACTGTATACACACTTCTCGGGGTCAGGCTCGAATAGCCGTCATGCCCAGTCAAGCCGGCATATTGTTAGTGATTGATGTCAGTCAAGAGTGTCTGATTCCAGTTGCAAACATTCATGGATCTTGCCCGCCACTTACCATTAGGTGGGGGCAAGGTCACATGTCGTGCTAGTATTTAAAAAAAAAAAGTTCTATCCAATATTTTTTTCGATAATAGAACGTTTATTCGATTAAGATTATTCGACGAAATGTTCTATTATAATATTAACTGGATCTAAAATGTATTCAGTCAAACTTTGACTTATAAAACAATCGACGAAACATTAAACATCATAAAACTGAATTTTAATATTGCGTTGTTGACTCATAAATATAAAAAAGTCTCTGTGGGTAATGACTTCTGTAGATCAAGCACGGTCTGTTTCGTTGTTGTAGCGACATCGTATGTAGCGTCACCATAATATGACTAGCGACATGATACGAGGAATAGGAACCGCAATGACGCTACAATAACGCTCTAAACTGTGTTCACTTATTGTGGGACAGTGAGAATAATTGTATGTATATATTACTTGTATTTAATAATGTTAAGATTAGAGACAACAAATATTGAAATATCGCATTTGTTTTACTAACGACAAATTATTTGTACGCTTTTCTCTTGTTTCGTGCAATAGACACTTTTACGTGTAAACTTCAGATTATATTTAGGTAGGTACTTGTGGAGTTTTTTAAAGTTATGTTCTTACAACAATCTGCAATTCAATTTTTTTTTAATATCTCGAATTTAATGATTATAATAATCTTTGATTAATTAATTTAAATAATGCTTTTTAAATCTCAGGGTACCTATCATTGGTTAGTCGTAATTTTTATTGCAAATGTGATATTTCGTTTAATGTCTATAATATTAGTGGATTAGGAAGTGGTCTCCCAGGCTGTTTGTGTTGTGATCTCAAGCCGAGGACGTAGGAACTCCTATTGACTTTAAGAACTAGGCATTTAATGCAGTTATTTATCGACTTAGCTGTGGTATAGGACAAACGTAGTCCTTGTAAACTTGCCTTTCGGGATTAGACTAGAATTCTATAAATATTTTTAAATTGTTAAGTTAAAACCATAATCCGTAAGACAACTTTGACAGTTTATTTTACACAAGTGTTGCCATAGTGCTGTTCGTAAGAATATTTAAGGTTTAAATCAACCATTAACATTAACCTATAGCGAGATAAAAAATAACAAGTTTTGAATATTTTTATAAATGAAGGTAAAAACTAACCCTTTCTCAAAACCATAACAATATATTTTTACATAGCTTTTTTACATTTTCGTTGACAAAATCGACACATCACTATTTAATTTCGTCTAATACTTGTAACCCTTTACCTGTGACTTATTTGTCAAACTTATCCAAGTTTTATGGTTTTAACTATAGTTGATTCAGCATCTGTGGATTGACACAAACATCTATTTTGGGATTAGGCTCGAATTGCCGTCATGCTCAGTCAATTGCATTAAATGCGCAGATCTTAAAAGTAATATGGTAGTGTTCTATAAGCGGGGCTTTGTATGAAAATATACACTTTTACCTATTATGACGTTTTTCACACGGTAAGCAGCAAAACTAAATCTCTCGATACGATGACGTTACGTTAACGCAACAAATAATGCTCACCTTATCACTACATATTTTATTTGCAACTTTCATATTGTTGTCATATTGTCTCGGTTGGTGTATATTTTCGCTCAAAACCATGACGTTAGTTACTTACCATTTTTTGTGAGGACTGGATGGAAGACAAGACGGATTTATAAAATTTTATGTCTTTTTAGTTATTTTAATAAAATGTATGCATTATGGTGCTAAACCACAAAACCAAATGGTGAGATTTTTTTTTTTTTTTTTTGGATTGATGTCATGCTTTGTGCCAATCATTAAATTAAGAATCAAAGTGCTTCCTCCAAAAAATGGAAGCTAAAAAACGGATAAATTTAAAAAAATCTTAAATAACTGTATAGTATGTCTTAGATTATTCGAGCATAATATTATAATTATTATATATTTAAAATATAATTACGAGTCTGCGGTTAGATGCGTTATGATAACGATTCGATTTTATTAATTTTATGTACAGAGAGTACATTTTTTTGTTATTTTATTTTTAAAATGTCACAGACAATTTATTTTGTGATGGACTGTAAATATTCTTGCCTATTTTTAAATTAATTACCTTTATGTAAACAATTGATATTTTTGCGAACTACGAGTACATTGTATGTATGTATGTATGTGTGAGCCAAACTAAATTGTCTGTGGTACAATTATTGTTTTTTTGAATTTATATAATTTTACACTGGTAGCTCTAATTCTTAGCCATATTGTGGTGTGAATATTTGTGTGTATAAACCATATTGTGGTGTGAATATTTGTGTGTATAAACCATATTATTTATTTTCTATTGTTGCGAATTTTCTTGTAACAACATTCCCTTGTATGTTTTTGGGTTTTGCAATAATTATTTTTGGCTGCAAAAGGCCGTATCGACAGTAAAATATAAATTGTACCTGATAGATTAGACATGATAATGGATATGTTCGTTATGCACACATATGTTCATGTTTTAAAGCGTGTTTTTACTTGGAAAAAAGCTTATAAGTACCTTGTGGAGCAATAAATGAAACATTTACAAAAACGCATTTTTATTTTTAACTAGCCGACCTGGCGAACTTCGTACCGCCTGACAGATAATCAATGTCATTATTAATAATAATAATACTCACACAAAACAATTTTCACAACAAATCACAGACAATTTCGTGACGTAAAAGTGAGATCAATCGATTTGAAAGTTGTATTTTTTTATTATTATTTTATTTGGTTAGGTTGGTTATTAATAAATTTCTGAACGCACGCATAAATATTTGACAACAAACCTGTAGGTACGAAACCCACCAACATTTTGATTGGGAAAATGTTTTTTCTTTTATTATTTTTTTCGTCATATTTCCAATGTTATTAATTATTATTCTGTTATTCGGGACAGAGACAAATCCAACAAATCAATAACCATGAACATCTGTCCAGCCGTTCTCGAGTTATAAATATTCTAACAAACTGGACTTTGTTTTATATATTAGGATTTTTTATGTTTATCAATACCCACCCTCCCTATATAGTTTCAATGGTCAAATATACCTAATATTACTCATATTAAAAAGTTTAATAAACAACAGACAATATGTAGGTCGCCCAGGCCCGGATGGCTAATGAATGGGCATGGGTTGGGAATGTGGGCTTTCCCCCGTTTTCAGCGGGTACCACTGTAATTCAGTGCTGGGCCCCGTGTAGCACCCATGTGGGTAGCGAACCTATGAGGTCTAGCACTACCTAACCTAAACGCGATATTCTAAAGATGCTTAAAGTGTCCGTTCTCGGCCTGATAGAACATGCGTCTAGTCAGGCCGACGACAAATTTATCAATAGTACGCGTCTCCAGATCTCGAGCTATGACGGAATTAAGCACAAACCACGGCGCTCGGGAAACCACTCTGAGCGATATGTTCTGCTGACATTGGATCTTGTCCCTGTTGGTCTCTGGCCAGAAGGTGGTGCCAGGCTGACGCAGCATAGGTGAGACGTGAACGGATGAACATCTTGTAGATCCGGACCTTCAACCTGAGCGGCAAGCTGGAATTCATAACAGGACGTAACATGGCTCGGGCCGCCTTCCCCATTTCACCCATTGTCAACGTCCTGTTAATGATGCAGCCCTTTAGTGGATTTCGTTATTTACGTCAGATGATGCGACATTATTACAAAATATTATTCAATTCTCAACTCTATAAGCGCTTGTCATTGACAACGGCCGTGGAAATATCAACTTTAATAGCGAGATATACATATAGCTAACGGATTCCATTATATAATATTGCGACTAAGTGCCTCCTATAACCATCCGTGGCCTAGCGGTTAAGTCCATGGATTTACGAGTAGACTCGGAGGTACGGGTTCGATTCCTGGTCGGCACACAAAAATATTTATTAATGTAAATAAATACATTTAATTTATTTGTGATATCGACGAGCTTGCCACTCGTCATGATTGGCCTATAGTAAAGTTGGCTAAATGTGAATCCAGTTATAAGCGTGGTTTCTGACCACCCCGGAAGGGAAACGGTCGTGATGATACTTTTACTTTAACAGAAAAGGGCGACAGGTATTTGACGGTCGGAGTTCATTCGATGTTCTGTCCCCGAAGCTGCAGTGGTGGAGGCAGCCGGCATCTGGATGTTATCAATGCGGCAGTTTTGCCCACGCTACTTGTTCAACCCGCAGGGAGAAGATCCAGGAGGTCCTGCATTTTATTAGCAGTTTCATATTGGCTTGCGCAAAGCAAATTGGAAATTTCAGATTAGATTCGCGCGAGTTTTAAACTTCAAATTAATACGGAAATTGATTTTATAAAAAATAAATAAATATACCCATATCGATCAAATTTCACAATATAATAAAATAAAACTATAGTACAATTATAATATATATTTATATATATATAATTTATGTCCTACTGCAAATAAAAACCTACAATAACAAAGTTAAGGTTATTAAAATTTAAAAGAACTGAATTAGTACAAACTCGAGTCACTTCTATTGACTGAACCTAATTTTGCGTAATAAATGAAAAAAAAGTATAATTAATAAATACGTAATTAAATAAATACATAAGTTAATACTGTAGAAAATAATAGTATAAAAAAAAAACAAAAAAAAGGTTTGTCAGGTGTGGGGTTCGAACCCACGCTCCCTCTCGGGAACCAGAGCTTAAATCTGGCGCCTTAGACCACTCGGCCAACCTGACTTAATGCCAGAACGTGAAATTAGTAATCATATTCTTACTGTTCATATGTATATTTATATTTGTGATATAGATTAGGTTTTGTAAGTAGCAATTTTTTTTTTGTTTTAGTTTATTTTTTATCCTCACGACCTTATTGTAAAAAAAATATTCTAGATTATATTTTAATATAATTTGCTTTTGTGATATTGTTAATAGATTTTTCGGTATTGAATAAATTGTAATAAATTAAACTTACCGTTCCGTGGGAATCAAATATTCCAAAAGACCACAACATGAAGTCGAATAAATATTATGATCTCACAGAAGAAATTATCAGGAACGGGTTCAAGACTCAGCTTTACGCAGTGGAAGTTGGTGCGAGAGGAGTTCCAGCAAAATCTTTGCATCACTTACTAAAAGAATTGGACTTAAGGAGGTCTGCCGTCAATACATTTATGGAACGACCTTCCAAGACGGCATTAACGGAATCATACATTATTTGGTTGGATAGGGAGAGAAGTAGAATGGTGGATGGTGAGGTCGCGCAATAAAAAAAAAAGGGGGCCTCCTTTTCTTAAACCAGCCTATTGTCGGTCGCAAGCCCGAGACACCATTCTTCTCATCTCCTACCCACACACGATGGACCCGGCACCCGACGTGGCGCCATCTATTAATGAGTAGACAAACTTTAAAGCAATAATACTACTAAATAGCGCTAGTCCACATTTTCGACCAGTAAGTTTTCGTAAATAAAATACCGGTATATGGCTGCTTACTGAAATGCTGATGGGAAAAACAAGGGAGAATATCCCCAACCCAGGCCCATTATTTATCCAGGCCTGGGCGATGCCACTGTCTACGTCTGTTAAAAAATGTGTTAAAATTAAATCACACTTGCTTTATGAACTGTTATTAGCGCCATCTATTATTCAGTAGCGTTATCATAAAACAAAATAGTTCATGGTATAAAAAAAAGATGGCGCCACACGTTTAAATATGTCCTGATAATTATTTGAATCGAACCAAGGGCTGCGACTAGCTAGCACCTCTGTCACAGAACTCAGATACGATTTATGTGGCCTCTGTCATTAAATATAATCGATATGCATTGCGGCTTTTATTTTCATTTATCCTGTCTACATGTCTGTTATATTATATTTAAATACATTTACTTTCCGAATAGTTGTTAACGCCATCTATTATTCAGTAGCGTTATCATAGTTTAAAATAGTTTTTGTTCTGACAAAAGATGGCGCCACACGTTTTTAAATTATGATATCTTCAAACACGAATAAATGGGCTGCGACACGTAGAACATCTCTATATAATCTGTGGCTGCGACCGGAAAGCTAGCACCTCTTTCACAGAACTTGGAAGAAGATATTTCTGTGAACTCTATATAATAGCTATACATTGCAGCTTTTATTTCCATTTCATTCATTAGGACATTTTATCTTATGTACCTACTTCATAGAAAGGGCAAAGTACTATAATACGACAAAACAGCATTATTATCTTATTATCAATTTAATTTTGTGATTGATATAAGTACCTACTTTTTCAACATTTAATTGCTTTCCAAAATAAAAAATACAGGATATCTCTACTATAATAAGGACTTGTCAACTTTTTTTCAAAATAAAATACAAACCATTTGTGATATTTCATTAGTTTATTATCGGGTTGAAGTACTATCAAAACATTTATGAATGGAAATCGACTTCGTTCATATGGCCACTGCGGGCACGTTTGCAGCGTTCAATTCGTTGGACCCAATTTTCGATGACTCGGCCACACATTTCATCCAAAACGGCTGCAATTTCGCGTTCAATGTTGGCTCTGAGCTCTTCCAACGTTGTCGGCTTGTTGGTACTCGCATAGATAATGACTTGACGTAGCCCCAAAGAAAAAAGTCTAGAGGCGTTAAATCGCACGAACGAGGCGGCCAATCGACTGGTCCCTTTCTTGAGATAACACGCTCATCAAACTTACTCTTCAATAAATCGATTGTAACGTGTGCTGTGAGGCTTGTGGCACCGTCCTGTTGAAACCACATGTTGTCCAAGTCCATATCTTCCAATTCGGGCCAAAAATAATCGGTAATCATGGCGCGATAACGATTACCATTCACAGTAACGTGACGATCATTATTGTCGACGAAAAAATATGGCCCTATGACGCCGTCGGCATGCAAACCGCACCAAACAGTTATTTTTTGTGGATGAAGTGGTGTTTCATGAAGCACATGTGGATTTTCACCCGACCAATAAAGCATATTTTGCTTATTGACGAACTCATTGAGCCAAAAATTTGCTTCGTCACTGAAGATGATTTTGCGATGAAATTGATCATCTTGGCGCATCTTTTCCAGAGCCCAATCGGAGAACGTTCGTCGCTTCAAATGGTCCATCGGCTTCAATTCTTGAATCAGCTTGATCTTGTATGGGTGTAAACCATGATCCTTACGCAAAATTCGCCATTAAGTGGTCTGGGCGATGCCAAACTCGTGACTGATTTGGATCATTTGCTACGGATGTTTCAACGGCAGCAATATTTTCGACACTTCGAGCAAGCCGTTGTCTCACTGACACGGCAACACCTCTCAACGATTATATAGACTCAAATTTTTGCACTAAACTTGTTACTGCCTGTCTACTAGGGCAAGAATTACGACCGAAAATCGGAGTTAACGCTCTTAAAGTAGCGGTCACCGACTCCGAATTTCTGTACTAAATTTTATAATTTGCAGACGTTGTTCGTTCGTGTACTTTACCATGATGAAAATGTTAAGTTTACTGAATAAATTGACAGTGTAAGTTCGATGATTGGTGAAAGGGTGCGTTCACAAATTGAATTCAAAGTTGTCAAGTCCCTATTGGAAAACCCTATATAAAAGCCAGTTGTCAAGGGTAGCATAAATATTAGAATGCGAAACTTAGTGACAAATTGGTGAATTTCATATAAAGCGATACGCCATTTACCCTACATTCCGCATTAAAATTACTACAAATAAAACAACAAAAAGATAATATAAAACTTTGATTTATTAACAAAAATATAACATAATTAATACAAACATACAAAATTATAGTTGGAATGATGATACAAAACTGTGGATAAAACAATAATTGTTACTTGGCACAGTTTACCACTATATTACACTGGACCCGACATTTACCATTACGATAGGATATAAAAGAGTACCCTGCAATAATGATAAATATCACAAATATATTTAGATTCATTAATAGTCGTGCAATATATTAATAACTTATTTAAATATACATTATATTTGTAGTTTTATTGTAACACTACCAATCACCTGTCGTATAACAAAAAAATATATCTTTCCTTTCAGAAACCGGAGATAAGTCTAGTATTTTTAATTTGAGGCAATAGTTTGTGCATTACGACCAAAACAAGCTTTTATTCTTGCATGACGATGCACCAACTAATCTCGGGTCAGCACCCCAGATAACTCGGCCTATTCCCAAATACATTTAGGTACATAAATTTATAATTAGAACAATCATAGATAAAGTCTACAAGAGAAAAACAATATTTGTCTTGTAAAATAAAAACAGCTATTACTGTCCAAATTAGCTCCCAGATGGTAACAATACTCGACATCCAAATCCTTTCGGGGTGGTCAGAAATCACGCTTATAAAGAAACGGATTCACATTTAGCCAAATTTACTATAGGCCAATCATGACAAGTGGCAAGCCCGTCGATGTCTCCAGCGTACCAAACACGAGAAATAAATAAATTAAATATTAATTAAATGTATTTATTTAAATTAATAAAAATTATTGTGTTCCGACCAGGAATCAAACCCGGTACCTGCGAGTCTAAATCCACGGACTTAACCGCTAGACCACGAAGGCAGTTATTAATTACTATCATTTGTCTGACAATTCCGTGGTCTAGCGGTTAAGTCCGTGGAAGACTCTGAGGTACCGGGTTCGATTCCTACTCGGGACACAAAAATATTTATTAATGTAAATAAATACATTTAATTAATATTAAATTCATTTGTGAAATCTCGAGTTTGGTACGCTGGAGACATCGACGAGCTTGCCACTTGTCATGATTGGCCTATAGTAAAGTTTGGCTAAATGTGAATCCGCTTTATAAGCGTGGTTTCTGACCACCCCGAAAGGGATACGGTCGTGATGATACTTTACTGATGATACTGTCTGGCAATACAAATTTCTGTGTTTAAGTGATCACATGCCACTAAGAAAGAATTACGCTGTGACAACATATTTTGTACATGCCGCTGCCCTCTCTCCAACGTTACAACTTTTTCATTTTTTTTCTCATATCGGAATGTTCTTTAAAAAAATATAATCAAGCAGCTTTTTAGAAATAAAATTACAGACATTATTAGAGATATACGATGGGCCCGTGGGGATCTTAACTTAAAGCCTTTTATAAAGAAATTGTTCCAATGCTCATTGACGTCTCTGGTGACAATAGGACTGGCAAAATTTTCTTCCAAAAATTAAGTATCCTAATTCAAAGGGGAAATGCTGCTAGTGTGTTGGGCATCATGCCACTAGACAGCGATTTGGAGGTGCTATTTTTTTTGTATGATTTTTTTTTTCTATGTATTAGTTTTTAGGTTAAATTTAGATTTTGTTTCAATATATAGTTCATTTAATATTGTAATTCTTTTATACTGTTTGTATATTACTTCGAATAAAAACTTAAGATATAATAATCATGGCTATCATTTTCATTTATCATTACAGCCCCTAGGACACACCGTCCTAGAACTCCACTGTTGGAGATGGGCCTTCCAGAACATATATCTGGAGAACTTGGCCTACACTCGCCACGCTGGCCAGACGGGTTGGCGAGATGGCTATAATAAAGCTGATTGACTACATTTGTCAATAGTACCCTCAGAGAAGAAAAATCGTTGAAAATTTTAATGTGCTAGCGAAAGGGATTCAAGTAGATATTTTTTTGAAGTAGAGTTTTTTTTTCAACACTAAGTACGACATGTGACATCGCCCCCACATGATGGTATGGATGGAACTGACGCCAGCCACAGACGGTCGACATCAGTCGCTACCACTATGGCGGTCTATCGAGCTGCTTTTTCACACTTTGCTTGAATGACTTCAGGTTATAGAAATGGGGAAACACACGGTGGTATTTGGTAGTCGCGAAATTTATAATACAACAAAAAATATTATATGTTACATACCAGTCATATAATTTGACAAAAACCTATTATATTATGACAGTTTTTACTGTATTTATGACATTAAAACATATAGTCTAAGATACGTCTTAGAGCGACTTTCACCGATCAGTTATTTGAACGAAATTAGATTTATATATTATAAAATACGCTAACAAAAGCAAACGTGATGATTTGCCTAACGATTTTGCATTTTTTTAAACTAGGACGACATGTGACCTTGCTCTCACCTGATGGTAAGTTGCGCGCAAAATCCATGAATGTTAGCAACTGGAATCAGACAGTCATGACTGATATCAGTCCCTAGCACTATTCCGGCTTAACTGGGCAATTCGTTCCGAAACGCGTGGATACACTTTACAGGGTGTATCGTCACGAACGGTGGATACCTCCCCGCCCCGGCAGACTGGGCAAATTACCACCACCAGTCAGCCTATTAATATGTTCAAGGATTTATTTTTTTATCAATTATACATCTTCTTGTATTATTACACTAGCTAATATTGTAGCTTATAAGGATAAAATTTAGGGAAGCTTATGACATGTGTAGGATTTGACATTCCGTCAAAATTGTCACTTGAAGAATTAATGGATAGCATTAAACATACAGTGTAAACTCTATGTAACGTCACTTGATTAAACGACAAACTCCCTAAAGCGTCAAAATCAGTTGGATTTGGTTGGTTTAGCTTGTCTTCCAATTCTGATTTTTCTTCACTCCATTTAACGACAACTCTCTCTTGGACAGTCTTTTCAGTGTCGTTATATAGAGTTTACACTGTATTTAGTTAATAATAATAAATTAGGTTTATTATTAAATAACTATACAATATACATTTGGAACAGTTAAATTGATCAATGCTTTGTATACATTAATAGCATGCTCTGACTTCTGAACTATTATGTGTGTGTTTCAGGATACTGACTCCTGAATTTTGACTGACTTCCACGAATTCGTACATAAATGCATTTATCCAGACCAATAAATCAGGTCAATATACTATTATTACAATAAGACCTTTGTCCATTTATCCATTTTCCATCATTTACTCATTCCAAAATAAACATTATTATTCAACTACACACTCAACAACATCAACTCCTTTTTGGAATCAGTTTTTTTTTAAAAGGATATCAATTACATATTTTATTGGTTTCAATGAAAGAAAGGCTTAGAAATTTATAGAATCGTTCTTTAGGCAACCCATCAACCCTGGCATTTGTTATTATATAAAAAATACATTTTATTAAGATAACCGATCGGTGAAGGTCGCATATATCAAGTTTTAAGCTAGAGAATATGAATAGAGTGCAATGAAATTAAATGCCCAAAGACCTGTTCCGTAACCATTATAACTAGAGATAGCTTATAGTTTGGACCTCAACTCGTCGATGCGTCCGGACGCGGTTCGCTGCAGATCCGTCAGTTTCATCGCCAGACCCATGTTTCCCTGAATTTTAATCTTACCTTGGAAAAACGCTTTCTGAGGATTCAATTTCCCCGTAATAAGATCAGTCACATCTTCGTCATTGATAGTAAAAGATACGTCCGGCTTTTCTGTACCGTTATACGTAACTTTACCGGTTCCTTCCTTAGCATTGATAACCCAATACCCTTCAGCGCCATTAGGTCCATTTTTAACTCTGAAACCGTAGATTCCTCGCACTTTTTCAATTAGCTTATCTTCATCCGTGGCCATAGCTCCTTCGAGCAGTTGCATGTATTTGTAGACCTTGAAGCCGGATGGGTCTTCTGTGACGGCCGTGGGGTTCGGCTGCACTCCTTGGAATCCTTTGCGATACATTGTGATGACGACAGCTCCACCGAGTCCCAAGTTATGTTGCAGAGCGATGCGTGCTTTGGGCACCTGTAAAGACAGACGTATATTATGAATAACTCAATTCATATTAATTCGATTCAAATTAATTTTCTAGGAAATAAGATTATGGACATATTAGAGATATATTAATTATTCATGTGTTTTAGCAAAATAGATTTAAATCTGTCTAAAATTAGGTACCTGAAAGTGAAAATATGTCAGAAATGCCCGTAATTATATTTCATAGATAGTTGATAGACTACGAGTACATTCCACAAAAGTACACTCAGAGTGGAAAAATCTTTAAAAATAGATGATTGTGCGAGCGAGACGTATGGGAAACCGATAAGATTAAATAAGAATTTCCTATCAGGAGGTTAGTGAGATATTCGTAAAACAGTGGAATAGGGTCTAGGGTGGGAGTAGGGACAAAACTGAGATTTCTTTGCGATTTGACCACGCATTTATTTAATACCATAAAACAGCACAAGCCCTATCGAAAAACTATATTATCCCCATACGTAACCCGATTTACCCAATCCGAATCGGGCCAAGCTAGTTTTTTGTTATAATGTATTAACTAACCATAAATGAAATGCAAAAAATAATTCATTAAAATCAAAATTTTATTGGTATACCAAAAATAAAAAAACATAGAAAATTAATGTGTAAACATTTTTTTGTTTTTAACGTTGAAAGTGACCCGATTGCATTTTACGATACTTTTGCCAGAAAGAACCAAGTACAAAATTTTGATATCAAACAAGTTTAACAAGCGTAAGTTATCACTTTATATTGCGAGATACAATTATTGGCAAGTTAACATTACGTTAATTAGGGTCAGTAAGGGACGGATTTTTGTCAATTAAGTGTCTGAGTTACCCATACATTTTTTAATACTTTAATTACTGAGAAAAATCAAAGTAATTCAATTCACTTGTGGCCGACGATTTGGCATCCTTTGCCACACGTTTTTGTTCTTTTTAATTTTGATAATATTTTGACTTTTATATGACATATTTGTTTATTTTACATTTTGACATTGGTCTAAAAATACAAGCAAGAAAAAGTCGTGATTGTGCATTTTCATTGAAGATTACCTTATTGTCTATCCCCAACTGTAGATATCGGTCACATCACTTCTGACATATAGTTCCCAGGCCGCTTGGGACATCCCTTTAATTAATAAATCATACCAGTCAATACTAGACATTTCAAACAATAGTTATGACTGTGCCCGTCTGTTAGCATCTACCCAGAAGGAAGCTGGTGCATGGCTTCACGCCGTCCCATCAGCTCCTCTTGGTACACTCCTGGATAAGGACAGTTTAAGAATAGCAGTTTCTTTACGCCTTGGTTCAAAAATATGTCAACCTCACATATGCAAGTGTGGTTCTCAAGTTGATGAAATGGGTCTACACGGGCTTAGTTGTCAAAAGAGTGCAGGCAGATTCTCCAGACACCAAGCCCTAAATGAGTTCATAAAGAGAAGTTTGTGGTCTGCTAAAATCCCGTCCGTCCTTGAACCATCAGGACTTTCACGTAGTGATGGTAAAAGGCCGGATGGTATGTCTCTTGTACCATGGAGTGAGGGAAGATGTCTTGTTTGGGATGCTACCTGTGTGGATACCTTTGCCGCTTGCCACATTTCCTCTACATCAAAAAAGGCCGGTTCGGCTGCTCATACAGCCGAATTTAAAAAAACACATCAAATACAATAGCATTAAACAAAATTATAACTTTGTGGCATTTGGGGTTGAAACAATGGGGGTATATTCTCTTGATACCCACAAATTCATAAAAGAGCTGGGTAAACGAATTTTCCAAGAGTGTGGCGATCCCAAATGCCATAACTACCTAAAACAGAATATGTCCATAATAATTCAACGAGGAAATGCGGCGAGCGTTTTAGGTACCCTCCCTGGTGGTAAGCCCTTAGTTTATTTTGTAGAATAGCTTTAATTTCATAGGTATTTTTAGTTTTAGTTTTCTGACATATTATATTATATTATCTCAATATAAATTAAGATTGTTATAAGAAATCAAATCGGTAACGCATTAGAACATCACTAATTGATTAGTAGGTACTCGAGCTGTCAAAAGTATAATAAAGGAATGGAAATGGTGTGGTCCAGATTTTGATTTGATATGATTGCAAAATTGACGGTTTCCGGAGCTTAAGATTTATTTGGAAAGAAGTCATGGATAACTTGTCTATTTGCTATAAAATTAAGAGGTTTACATCCATCTCGCTCGCACATTCCAAAATTTTCAATTATTTGTCAAGTCTTGAAATTTAGGCAATCAACTTTTTTAAATTAAATTACGGACATTGTAATATATATTTTCACTTAAACACGTAATTTTAGGCAGAGAAAATAGCTAAAATATTTTCCTTTATTTTACTAAAACAAATCTAAAATTTATATACCCCTAAAATGTCAAATGTTTTTTGAAAATATTTATTTGCAAACAATCCACTTAAGGATATACAAAATTTAATCACAAAGCAAATATATACATATAACACACAAACACAAAGCCGGCGATATACCTACTTAGTCGGAATAGTTAATAATTGTTTAAAATAACCAAATAGCGAGTTGTTATAAAAATATATTACCGGCAAACGACCTCAAAGCTGACCTAAGTAATACTGACTACATGGTACACGAGACGAACGACAACATACATGCTCATGGACCATCAAATTACGAACAGACATTTGTTAGTCGACTCGGTGGCCCCAAAATAAAACAAATACCAGCATGAGTGCACCAGTCTTTAACCTGACGGCGTAGCTTGTGTTACTAACTTTGTCGATAACTTTATTAAACACGACTATCGGGTAAAATAGCAATTAAGATAATTAATAAAAAATAATGTTAAAGATAAAAAAAAAGGATATTTGGCTAATTTAAATTAATAATTAACTAAATGAATAAGTCAAAGTCAAAATATCTTTATTCACGTAAACCTATTACAGGCATTTATGAAACGTCATTAATTTAATTATTTTGAATGATTCTACTCCTGCTAGTAGAAGACTAAGCAGCAAAGTGGTCCAATAAGTAAGCTGTTAGCAGAAGACCAGCAGCTTAGCAAATTCCAGTGACCTGTTAATGTTTAATCTGACTGAGAAAGGAATCTGCAAGGAAAACTCAGCTATATCAGATTTACAAAATAAAACATATACAAAACAGCACCACAACGATCAATTAATAACCCTTTAAATTAAGTTATCAGTACCTATGAGAATACAATACCTGGTACAGCAGTAACCCACCAGGCAAGTCAGAATTAAGGTAGACTACATGCCTATGTGCAACCCGAAAGTTAATATAATGGGGAATATTTACTAATTAAAACAGTATTTTTTGACGTTTTACATATAATTTGGTAGATCTATACACATCATAAGTGTCACTAAAGTTTTAATTTGATAACGTACTTTTTGATAAAACCAAGAGAAATACAAAGTGTCATTACGACCGTATCCTTCCGGGATGGTAAGAAAACACGCTTTTTCTTAAAAGTTTTGCACTATTTTAAAAGTCACCCATGGCAGCTTTAAAATCATTTATTTAAACGTAAAGTAAACATTGTCCGCGGAGCATTTATAAATTCAAATTAAAATTTCAAAATTTGAATTCTTCTTCGTCTTCTGTAGTAGAAACCTTTAATGGAGAATACCAATTTGAATAGTGTTATGCACAGACAGTTTCCGCTATTTAATAAATTCCATTATTGTTGTGTTTGACTTGAAAGCAAAGCAAAGCATTCAACACTTTTTTTCAGAATTTTGCTTAAATTGTATGAAAACCATAGAGCAACGCCAATTTGCAAAGCGAAAAAAAGCGCTTAAAGCGACAAGACAAACACAGGGTATATAACGTTTGCGCTTAAGTAACAGAATATAAATGTTTTATTATTATCGGAACTATAGGTTTTTTAAATTTATTTATTTATTTTTATAACCGTTTATTTACAAAATAAATAATGAAAAAAGAATAGGGCTGCTGTACTCTTTACCATTACGAGTACTTTTGGAAAATATGTATATGAAGCAGAATCAGAATCAAAAAAGAAGAATCAGTGAGTTTAGAACAATTTGTTGCTTGAAGGTAATCCAATCTTGGTCCTAAATTACCGCGTCGAAAATATTGGTGAATCGATACGAGTATATACGTCTTACAAATGCCGAATTAATTTTCAAGTTGCCGTAATTCGTAGTTTTTAAACTGGTTTATCCAGTTATGCCGTAGACGTCAGTAGTTATTTCGCGTATAAAATAAGTCTTATTTTAGTAATAATAATAATAGTGAACGTGACATTCGTTGGACATAATTATGAATTTTCACTATAGGTAATTGTAGTATTCGGAGAGAAGCAGAATATATTTATATTTATTGCGCATTAAAATAAAAAGGAGGCCTCCTTTGTAAACCAGCCTTTAGTCTGTCGCAAGCCCGAGACACCAATCTTCTCATCTCTCTTTCCCCCACACGATGGACCCGGCAACTGTACGGTGAATGCATGGAATGCTTATGTCTTCTCTTCCTATACCTATTCGTTTTTTAAAAATTAAGAGAGCTAAATTGTTTTCGCTATTTTTTCTTTTTAAATTTAGCTAAATGAAAATAAAAATATGTATGTTCAAAATGTCCGTAATATTATTTCCCAGAAGTTGAAAATCAAGACTTTAAAATCTTTAAAATATTTGATTGTGCAAGCGAGAGGGATGGAAAGGCGTTAGGTTCTCTGAACCGACAATATTTTGCGGTAGTTGCATCCTATACGCCACTAGAACTATAATCGTAGGCAACTGTGGGGGCTATTATGTATCAAAATTTTAAACCAGCTTCAATTCATCCATTGCGTCTTACGAATAAACTCAGAGACAGCTTAGCCATTACACAAGAAGTAATGATACCCAACAAGCTCGGGATTTTTTCAATGAGATACGTAATAGGGCCGTTGGTCATGGCCAGACTTCGCACAGACCTACGACTTACTCAACCTAACCTACTTAGGCAATCGTTAATGCTTGTTTACGAGAATGCTTTTTACACAAGTCTTATATCGATAAATGCTTTACTAAAGTACTACATGACAGTAAAATTGAAATGTGTAGTTATCCAAAAGCGAAGGATGAATAGTTCGCTAATAATATTGTAGATTTATAACTATTTCGGTACCTACTAATTAAAATTGGTAATTTATTGTAAGCAACAAGCTAAGTTATATAGATATCAGCCATAGACATAGAGGTAGGTAAGCATTACTGACTACTTATATAAATTACAACTAATTTAACAGATGTAGATGAAGCTTCAACAAGATGGCCGTTATCAACTGTCAAAGTTCGAAAGTTCCTGTTGGAAGACCCGATATAATAAGATATTTTTTAAGTATTCTTTTGTAATGTAGTATGAGCGGCTTATTACAGAGCGCCTAGAACGCTAAGTTCTAGACTTTTTCAGCAGTGAGATGGGCCTTCCAAAACATACGTATATCTGGAGAATTTAGCCTGCACATGTCACGCTAGCCAGATGGGTTGGCGAGGGCCTGATGTCAATTGGACGTAGTTATGCAAAAAGTATCCAATCCACATTTTGTTAATTTTGAAGGCATTAAAGTTGTATCTGAGATTAGACAAAAATAAGTCAAAAATGTTATATCTATCTGGATTGTGTTTGATATTAAATATAAAATTCTAAGGACCCGTTTGGCATTCATAATTAAATTTTACAAAAAATGTGGATCCTTTTTGCGTAACTACGTTGGTAGGTTGGTATTAATGGAACTGATGACCGGAACTGACGGCTTAACGTGCTCTCCGAGGCACGGGAACAGTGGTGTTGGTAATCTCTGAGAATCGTACGTAAGAAAAGTATTTCTCAGTACATGACGGGGCTCGAACCGCTAACATTTTTAGCTGTCACCATATCGCTCATTAAGTAGTTTATGAAATTATCGATTCAATTACATTAATTGCGAATTTAACTGATTTTCGTGCATAAGTATTAAAGTTAGATAGCAACACTAAAACGAGACAGTAGCGACACCCGCGCCCTTTAGTTTAAGTAGGTGGGACTGAACTCTGGATGTTAATAGATAAATGCGCGGTGTCTGACCACCCCGCAAGGTTGTCAACTGTAAAATTAAAATAAGTATAAACTACGTACTTACAAAGCGGGTATTTGCAATAATGACAGGTGAAAGACTAATGAATTCAAGGTACCTACATTTTCTTATTATCAGTGTGATAACGTTAATCGGCCGATTATTTTTGAAGAATGAGGCTGAGATATTATTTAACGGATAACAGAGTATCCGTGATTAATTTGATTAAATTGAATCGTATATATCGAATAAATCACAATACTTGATCCCAAAGTAAAACTAATGAACGCGAGAGCAAGATAGAAAAATACCAGACAATTTTGAATGGACTTGTAACTAAATATACCTACCTAATTCTAGCTAAAAAAAAATTGGAAAAACATTAATCATGACGGACGTCATTTACGTTTTTTTTTTAATACTTGCATGATTTGTGACCTTGCATCCACCTGATGCTAAGTGGCGCGCGAAGTCCATGAATGTTATGCTAACATCAGTCCCTAACACTATGCCGGCAACTATTTAATATGTACAACCGAAAGACTGTCGCTCAAAGACGTCTGTGTGTTTTGGCTTAAGGAAGGGTGGTAATGACCACATACAAATTGTATAGGATTATGTAAAATAAATATACACGACTTCGTCCTCACCTGATGGCGACCGCCATCAGTCCCTACTTTCTTCCGTTATACCGACTCGACGACGCTTGAGTTAAAAATCGTGAATTCCCTTATAAGAATCTGATAGTAGTGTTGTTTAAATGACCTTGGTAAAAACGTGTGATTTCACACAATGGCTTTTTGTATTCATGTTATTTTAGCCACAAGAGGTTAATCATGATTACTTTATTTAGCTTTTGTTTTCAGTTTTAAAATAATCTTTTGTAAATTTTAAAATGATTAAAATAGCACAGCTATCTAATTATAATTAGGAATTATACCCTGGGGAGCAATGAGAATGGGTAACCAGCAAACCAGAAAGTACTAGCTAATAGTGTATGAATTATTATTTTTACTACAACATAACAAAATGGAAAGAATGATATTTAACAATATTTCAATGCCCATAAGTGTATATCGTCACAGACAGTGTCAATGAAATGTGCTCTTTTCTTAATAATGATCTTAGTGTATTATAAACAGACAGTAACAAATCCACCCCATAACATAAATGAAAAGATTATTTATAAAATATCTGTCTCATATATTTTTTGCTGAAAATGCTTGCTTATAGGTAGAAAAATTAAGAAACATGCAAGGAAAATCTGAGACTTATGTAGTTTTTTGAAGTTATAAATTCAAATAAGGCATGCATAACTCTGTGAATGATAGCCTGATGTTTCCCATTATATAGTAAAAGATGCTACAATCACAATGTATCTATGTGTTTTATCCTTAAGTATAACCCAAACAGTATCCACCCCCATGTGTCATGTCACAGACCTGCCTGTCTCCGGCTTCTCCCCGCAGCTGCCAGACCAGTTCAGCACATTGAGCCAGGCCCGTCGCTCCCAGAGGATGACCCTTTGCTATCAGACCACCACTCGGGTTCACAACCACTCGCCCACCATAAGTATTCTGTCCAGCATCAATAAAAGCACCAGCTTGACCTTCCCCGCAAAGCTGGAGACCTTCGTAAGTTATTAACTCGTTTGCAGCAAAACAATCATGAAGCTCAACCACATCAATCTGCTGCGGAGAAACGCCAGTTTTCTGATAAAGCTTCTTAGCAGCCAAAGCTGTCATATCGTAACCAGCTACTTTCATTAAACTGTTCTCAGTAAATACAGCTGAAGTGTCTGTTGCCATTTCCATGCCAATGATCTCTACAGCCTTATCCTGAAGCCCTAATCTCTGTACCAGCTCCTCGGACATGAGCACAGCAGCACCAGCACCGTCACTTGTTGGACAACACTCTAGTTTAGTCAAAGGACCATAAATCCTGCGAGAGTTTAACACCTCCTCGATTGTGTACTCCCGACATCCTTGAGCACGAGGGTTTTTACTACCATGACGGTGGTTTTTAGCAGCAATCTTAGCTAAGTGCAACTCTGTGGAGCCATACTTCTTCATGTGCTCATTAGCAGCGTTTCCAAAGTATTGTGCTGTCATAGGAGCTCCAGCTAAATCTACAATATCTGCCATTTTTAAAGTGTGTCTGTCCATAGGATTGGTTCTATCAGTAAAACCAGAGCCTGTGAGTGCCCCGGGAGACATTTTCTCAAACCCTACAGCCAGAACACAGTCCGATATACCTCCCTCAATTAATTGTTTGGCCAAAAACAAAGCATTAGAACCGGTTGAGCAATTATTGTTAACATTATAAATAGGTATTCCTGTCATGCCGACTTGGTAGAGAACCCGCTGCCCGCAAGTGGAGTCTCCGTATACGTAGCCACAGACAGCTTGCTGGACCTGTTCGTATCTTATTCTTGCATCAGCTAGCGCGGCTTCTACAGCTTCCTTCCCCATTTCTGGATAATCATTCTCGGGCTTGGGTTTAATGAACTTCGTCATTCCCACTCCAACTACAAATACTTTTCTAGGCATCCTAAAATACTACTATTTACCTCTTATTCTTGATGCGGACGGAATTTTCCAATGTTTTGGCTGCCGTTGAAGCACTAAACTGCAGCTCTATTAAACGTAGTAACTTTATTGTTATCTGTACTTTATGTATTGAATAGACGAGATTGCGTCGGATTACACTGATAATTACAACGAATCACTTAATTAATGAACAAAGAATAAGTAAAGGCGAACTTTGGAATTTGATCCACACTTCCACCCCACCGTTCGTCGCCCTCCTTTTACAATTTTGTAATATTTGCAATATTTGAAAATATTAATTCTGATAGGATTACTACTCGCTCTAATACTTTCGATAGCCGGTTTGTTTCTTTCTTCGAAGAAAGATTTACCTGACAGGATAAATATTTTTAATTTTGAAACTAATTCTAGAACGTTTTGAAATTATATGAAATACGCTTTTTGCACGGTGATTATAATGTCAACTTGACATTCGTGTCAGTGTTGTTACGTAATAAATAAGTAATAATATGGTGCAACTTAGGACTCACGTTTTTATCATTGATAAAATATAATTTTTACACATTACACTTACATAATGATACTGCTTAAAGCTTGTTTTTACTGAATTTTGCTTATTATCGAATATCTGTTAAAGCAAAATTATATTTTAAAAGTCGCGCTATGCAGCTAGTCGAACACACTATTATTTTTTAAATTTCGATGCTGAAATAATTAAAGTCATTTAAAATATCAAACTTTTGAAAGTTGGTATGTAAATTATTAAGTAATATTTTCTAAATTTCCTGTTTGGACCCGTTATATAAATTATTTGTATCAATGTCTCTTGATAAACAAAGAATTCTAAAAGAACTTAGCAGTGTAATGAATCAGTTGCAGGGCGCAAACTGGTAAGTTATATTAACATTAAATAAAATCCTTTTAATAAAATTTAAACAAGAGCGCTGGTAGTCCGACCGTAAAAGAAACGCTTTAGACGTTAGTGCGGTTCGATAACCGGCATGTACCAATGAGAAATATGATATATGTACACTTTTCTTACGTACATTTGACATAGACTTACTAAACCACCGATTCCGTGCTTTGAGTGTTGCTAATGATGAATGAAATGAACCGGGGCCAATGGTATGTTAGGCCATTGGCATCGGTTTCACTAATACCTGTCGAATCGACAGAGACATTAAATTTGACCTGGTTGAGAATCGTTAATAAATTATCATTAAAATTGAAAGCAGCCCTCGCCATCTCATGGCCAACGTGGCGAGTGTAGGTCAAATTCTCCAGCAATATGTTCTAGAAGGCCCATCTTCAAAAGTGGAGGTCTAAGACTCTTGTGTTCTAGGGGCTGTGACGATTAAATAAAAGTTGTACAAGGATAACTTTATAAAGAGGCATGTAAATAAATATAAAACGGGTAAATAAGTTTTTGTTTGCAGCGGCTGTATAGGAAAAATGTTTGACAACCATAACCCAAGTAATAATAATAGTTATGATATGGGTACCAGAATGCACAGTAACCATGGTACTTGTCGGTATAGTCATAATCATCAGCACCACAATCACAATCATCAATTAAATGGCCAAAATGGTTTTACCAATTACACCAATAGTGAGCACGGACATGTTTCAAGAGATAATTCAAACGTAAACAATTTTAATATGGAAAGTATGGGAATACCTACGAACTACAATCCAGTGCAGTTATATTCTGATACTTATAAATACCTAAATAAGAACCTCATGCAACCCGTAATTCAGGAAGTATATAACGATCTGAAAACGATCACTCCTGAAAACACTGTAATGAATAACATGTCTCAACAGATGGGAATGTCAGAAAATTCTCCTGTTAACAATCAAATTGCAGGAATGGGTCAGGGCATTGTAAATATGATGAATGAAAGCAAACAAAATGGGAGGAACTCTGGAAATCCTATGTCACCGAAAAGCTTGCCGCAAAATGATATACATTCTGAATCAAATGCAGAGAAACCAAACTTAAAACAACAAGCAATTCCGTCCTCCAATTTTGCCCGACGAAGTAATTTACCTAATCAATCTTTCCCAGCTCAGTTGTCTGGTCAGAATATACACTATTCCAAAGATCAAAACCATACAAAGTTTAACCAAATGGTTCCAGGAGTAGTGAATAAATTCAGAGATCTAGGTTTTGATCCAATGGCTATTGCGATACAGATGAACCCTGAGAATCCGAATGGGGGTCCTGCTGCAGCTGAAGCAGCCATAAAGAAAATATTAGATAATAATTCTAAATCATTAATTCTTAAAGAAAGAATAGAACCAGATCTTAAAACTAGTAGCAAATCTGAAAAACTGGCTTTACTACAACAAGTATACGCTCCTAATTCCGACCTTTCTTTAAATCATGAGACTTATGCAAATAATAATATAAATCAAAATATTTTACATAATCCAGGTGATAAATTCGAGCTGGAACCTATACATGCTGTTGATACATCAAAACCTCCAAACGTTTTTTGTCAGTATAACACTTTGGGTCAACCCGTAGAATTATTACCTGCTGAGATGTATCGTATACCTCAGGAAGGTATGCCCCAAACTCTTTCCCCTCGACCGCCACCCATTAGAAAGTTAATCAGTCAAAACCGACTGACTATTCCCAAATACAGTAATGTCAAAAACTCTCAAAGCAGAACGTCTATAATGGATCAACACTTGAGGAGAGCAAGCAAAACCCAACTGAATGAGCTCTACAACAGATACAAAGGTTCACAATCATACACACAGCAAAACATACAACCAGTAATACAGAAATCCACTATATCTGATGATCAACTGTATGAGCCTAAGTTATATAAAGCAAATACGAACAGAAATGTAAATTCTCCTCTAGAGAAAGTCGCTGGTGATACAGTCAATAGTAATCGTCTAGAAGCAAAAATTGAAAAAGTTATGGCTCAGAATAATGCTGGTGATCTACTTACCACAGATCATCCGAAAAAATATATTCAAACAACTAAAGGTAGAAATGGACTGCAAGATCTTAGATTTACATCTTATCGACCTTCACCTGCATGGTCATTTCATGGATAAACGTCGTGTCAACGCTTTCTAAATTGTGTTATGTTACTAAGATTGAAATTGTTGTAAATAAATATTTCTTTCATTAAGTGTCTTTAATTTAACACCAACACTTGCCGGGTTCGATTCCTGGTCGGACAAAATATTTTATTTGTGATTTTTTTAGAATGTGCTAGAGACGTCAACGAGCGAGCTTGCTAAGAGTACTTCTCATGATGTCAGATATAACCATGGATTGGAGATCCATGCATATATATATATATATATATATCTGATCTTTGAGGTCACGGGTAGATCCAAAACTGTTATGTCAGATATTTACCTAAATGGTGTGAAGCTTAAGAGAGTAGCCCAGTTTAAATATTTGGGACATTATGTAACAGAGGACCTCAAGGATCAGGTAGACATCGAACGAGAACGTAGGGCGCTGGCGATTAGATCTAATATGTTGGCACGTAGGTTTGCACGCAGTAGTGAGCAAGTCAAGATAACGCTATTTAAAGCCTACTGCCAAACGTTCTATACTAGCAGTCTGTGGACCAACTTTACGCAGTCATCGATCAGCGCCCTACGTGTACAGTACAATAATAGCTTCAGGATATTGTTGGGGCTGCCACGCTACTGTAGTGCGTCCGCAATGTTTGCGCAGGCTCATACAGATGACTTTTTTGCTATAAGACGCAAAACCACTGCATCATTGCTTAACAGAGTGAGGACAAGCACTAACAGTATCCTGAAGATGATATCTGAAAGATATGATTCGCCGTGCATTGGCTGCTTCGTGCGGCTGCTGGTCTGGCGGGAGTGAGGTGCATCCTGTCAGACTGGTGGGGGGCGGAGTGGTTACTGCACGGACATATTGTTAATATTGCCATATTTTATTTTCTTTTACTTTTATTTTCATTTTTATATTAACATTAGTTGTAAGGATTTTGTAACTAACAAGTGAGCCTAGTTGCTTTAAATAAACGTATATTATTATTATATATCTATATAACTATTATTATATCTGGTTTCTGACCATCGTAGGAATACGGTTGTTATAATATATATTATAACGAATACCTAATTACATAAGTTTCATTGCACTTATATATTTTTATCTTTATTTGATGTTTTCGTATCGATTAAGTACTTTTTTTAACCAATGTTTTTTACGCTAGCAACAAAAACGCCTCGCTTTGCTCGACTGGCCAAAGTTTTCGTTCGATTTTTATTTCGTGTTCTTTAGCATAATTTCGTTGAGATATTGTTAATATTCAGAAGCACCCATAAATAAATAATTATTATGTCGTTATTTGGTTCATTGATCGGCGACGGTGAGGACGATCCGTTTATTGGGTAAGTTGTTTTGTTTTTCAGTTTACAATCACATTGATGAATCTTATATCTAGCGTATATTTTGTAATTATTGCTTATGTTGTTTTATTTTGCAGTGTTCACATGAGGCACATGCACCAGATGAATAATATGATGAGGAATTTCCTTACGGATCCTTTCTCCATGTTCGGCGGAGGCAACCCGTTAGCCATTGGAGGTCCTCGGCAGTCGCCGCTGCACGCTGGACCAATGATGCCTTTTATGCCACAGATGCCTTCGATGAACAGATTGGTCGGAGGTAAGCTAATTTTCCTCAACACCATTAAAAGATTTGTGAAAAATAAACTTCCCTTTGTCTCCTTCATGTATAATTAATTTTAATGTACAAATTTTCCATTGCTTATTTCGTAATGCTGTTAGATTATTTTAATAATTTATTGTAGAACATTGCTTAAGCATGAAGACAACTAAACACACTTGGTATTCCTATTTCCAATAATATGATAGCAAAGTTCTAACAAATTTAGTTATTTATTTAAACTTCAAAATTCAAAATACATTTATTGAAATTGTGGTTACAAAAGAGTGCTCACAATTTACCCATGAAATAACATGCATTCACAGAGCATGCTTTTTTAAGGAATGTTTATTGATTAATGTAAAAACCCTATGTTGTCAATTAAATGGAAAGGACTACTTTGGGTACTAGATCAGATGGTTGGGGGGGAAGAAAGAAGACAAATTTCTTCCATGGATTCACCGTGCGGGTGCCGGGTCCATCGTGTGTGGGTAAGAGATGAGAAGAATGGTGTCTCGGGCTTGCGACCGAAAATAGGCTGGTTTAAGAAAAGGAGGCCTCCTTTTTTTTATTGCGCGATAATACGCTCACCATCCACCATTCTACTTCTCTCCCTACCCAACCAAATACTGTATGATTCCGTTAATGCTGTCTTGGAAGCTCGTTCCATAAATGTATTGACGGTAGACCTGCTTAGGCCCAATTCTTTCAGTAAGTGATGCAAAGATTTTGCTGGAACTCCTCTCGCACCAACTTCCACTGCGTAATGCTGAGTCTTGAAACCGTTCCTGATCATTTCTTCTGAGTAGTGATGAAGAGTTACCGTAATTTAGTGTTTAAAAAATTAAAAAAAGTTTAGGTTTTCAATAATAATATTAAAGTAATAAGGGGCTAAATTAATGTGAAATGAAGTCAAAAAAGAGGGCAGGGTAACCTGAGCAGATTCGGTTTTGGAAACTGAAAACTTTATCTATATTTTTTTGTAATATATTCTGTATTAAAATTATAAAAACTATTATACACATAAGTTTCTGTATAATTTAAAAAATAACTGGAAGATTAGACAAAGAAGATATACCTTTTTTTTTTAAATAAATTTTCAGTTATTAAGATTTTCATATATGCCAGTAAATTAAATTTAACAGGATTAAACAAAAAAAATAAGTCCATGTATACTGTTTCATTCAACCTGATTGGATATAAAAGTTGAGCCATTAAATGTTAACCCATACTGTATTTTGCTGTAGCTCTAGCATGAACAAACTCAAATTCAAATTAATTTATTCACCCCTTTTGATGTAAGTACAATGTAAAAAATTTACATAATGAAAAATGTAAGTAAAAGATGTTAGTAACAACAATACATCTCTGGTCTGCACACTAGGACATCCTGTCATCTGAGGACTAGCTTTAGTAGAGGTGATTTTTAGTATTAATTTTTAAACTGCATTATCAAATTGAGATAAAAATATATATTTATATTTGTACATCTGAGCTACCAATTTGCAGTTCCATTACGTCACACCTAATGGTGCTGTCTAAAATACCATGCCTTGTGTTCTTGATTTGATAATGGAGTTTGTTCATACTAGAAATACTGTACTAAATTTGTGTATATTTTATCAGTAGATCTGGATGGACACATGGGAATGGGCAGCTCTTTCAGCTCCAGCACTGTTGTCATGTCCAATGGACCTAATGGAAACCCACAGGTAAGTTATTTCAATTTACTTAGGCCAGGGGTTTCCAAAGTGGGCGTAGAGAGTAAAATTGGGCTCTGCACGCCGGTGTGGCTAACTAAACCCAATTGTAGGTACTTGCCAGAAATGTGTGGATATGACATCACATTCATTAAGTTTCCATTGTTTTTTACATAAGTATTACTAGGTATTATTAGGGCGCCGAGACAAAATACTTATAAGGCACTGCAAACTGAAAAAGTTTGGGAACCCCTAACTTTGCTTTAGCTTTTTTTTATGTTAAAATGTTAATTATGTCAGATTACAATTTTGAGTACAGACGTGACACATATTTAAAGACCTGTAGCTCTATCACTCACAAACTCCATTATTGAATAGGAACATGAAGTACAGTGCAATGAGGTGTAATGGAACTACAAATTGACAGCTTGGTTGTATTAATATTTACAATTCGGCGGGATGGAAGTAAAACTATCTAGCATAGTTGATGAATGCTACTGGAGTACCGCATGCTAGAGTATCAATATACCAAACCTCTCAAGCCATCCTGGTATAGACTGTCAACAGTGCCTGGTATCAGTTGACCTCATTCTTGGACCTCACTGGATGCTAAACATGAGGTAAAAGTGATGTCAAATGTTGACCTCAGTATAACAAGTTTATTGGGTCCCAATTTGTGGGAGATTCTGATTGCATATTTTTTTGTTATATGGTAAAATGTTATGCTGTTAAAAATACCAAATTGGATGTCTGTGTGATGTAGATATTTACATAGGCATTAAATCATAGATGCCTAAAGTAGTCAACTCAAGTTCAAGGCTGGTCAAATGATGTAATACTCAGTTTTTGGCACATCTACCTACATTAATATTTAGTAGGTATTTTTCCAGTGGCATGGTTTTTTTATCTGAATGTCACTTGACAATTATTACACAAAAAAATGATCTTCTATATTAAAATACAGTATTTAGTTGTTAGAAAAGCTTAAAATGTAGGGTTTCTAGCATTCCATACTTTTGGTAAGACAAAAATTTGAGTTGTGTAAAGACACAACTCAAATTTTTCACACAATTTTGAACTTTAAATAAAAACTTTAAAAAAAAAACCCTACTGCTAAAAAAAATACTTTAATATGAAACTGAATAGAAATAAATAAAAACTAAAATGAAATAAACAAGCCCAATGTTCAGACACTTAAAAGTTTGATAACACTAAAGCTTAACTACACTATTGAAATAATTATATATATGTATTTGCAACCTTATTTTTTTTACATTGCAACTTAATTATTAACTGCACCCATATAATAAACCTAATAATTATTATTAATAAATGCTTCCCTCAGGTGTATAGTACATCTAGCAGCACCAAAATTGGACCTAATGGTGTAAAGGAGACCAGGAAAACTCTGGAGGACTCTCGCACTGGTACTAAGAAGATGTCTATTGGTAAGCATTTTATATATTATTATACCATGCGTGTGTCCAAAAGTCTAAAATGGTGTGATGACGTTCTGAAATGCATTAGTCGACGCGCACGACAGTCGGTTTCGCGCACACCTCGCGAACAGTCGCAACACCTAAGTCAGTACAATATTCCCGTCCAGGGATATTCGGCAATAAACAATATAAGTTAACAGAAGTCTTGTTATTTGTATCACATTGAGATCACCCCAAACAGTTTATTACAACGGCCTAACTGATTGGTAATTTTGTATAAGAATTGCTATTGAATATTTTGCTAGCACTCTGTTCCTTTTATGTTTATAATGCTGGATCAATTTACTCATAGAAAAATATCCTTGATATAAAAATAGTACGTACAAACTATGATGAAATTTTAAAATAAAACAATTCTTTATTCCTAATAAAAGGCAAGGTCATCTTTTATAGAATATTCTTTATAAGATAATGGACAACCACAAAAATGACAGTGACGTCATTTTATGATACGCTGACAATCTTATATATTATCACTATAATTTTATTATAATGTTTCTTTATAGTCAACTTTACTATTGGTCCATCTAACAAGTGATGTTCGTTCGGCTGCAGGTTGTCTATTACTATTTTTTCTATTTTTACATCGTCCTATCTAACAAGTGGCAAACTCACCAGTATCCTGACAAAATGCAGGGTTTAAAAGGCATTGTCTAACGTTGCACTATTTTCTCTGATCTTTATTCCACATAATTTATTTATTCTTTTCATTTAAAACAATAATAATTTTTAATTGTTATTTTGGTTTTTCTGTACTGTTAGATATAAAATTATTTATTTACTATTTTATTGTACAAAGTAAAGAGCAGACTGTCTCATTTTTATGTTTTTCAAACTGGCAAGGGAAGACAAATTTCTAAGCATTCCATGGATTCACCGTGCGGGTGCCGGGTCCATCGTGTGTGGGTAAGAGATGAGAAGAATGGTGTCTCGGGCTTGCGACCGACAATTGGCTGGTTTAAGAAAAGGAGGCCTCCTTTTTTTTCTATTTCGCGATAATACGCTCACCATCCACCATTCTACTTCTCTCCCTACCCAACCAAATACTGTATGATTCCGTTAGTGCCGTCTTGGAAGCTCGTTCCATAAATGTATTGACGGCAGACCTGCTTAGGCCCAATTCTTTCAGTAAGTGATGCAAAGATTTTGCTGGAACTCCTCTTGCACCAACTTCCACTGCGTAAAGCTGAGTCTTGAACCCGTTCCTGATCATTTCTTCTGTGAGATCATAATATTTATTCGACTTCATGTTGTGGTCTTTTGGAATATTTGATTCCCACGGAACGGTAAGTTCAATAAGGATAACTTTTTTCAAGTTCCGAGAAAACACTAAGATGTCTGGCCTATAGGCTGATACAGCTAGTTCATCTGGGATCCTATAATGGTGTTCAAATGTATCCATGAGAATTTTCCAGTCTGATGCGGCGCCAAGGATCGAGGTGGGCTTGCATTTAGTTTTCGTGCTTTGCCCTTCCTTTACAAATGTGGTCAAAGTTTTATTTGTAGTCAGTCCCTTTCTGGCTCTTGCAATAGAAAGACTTACTGCTTCACGGATAACACCTAGGACTTTGTCATGTCGGCGTGAGTAATAGCCCTTTTCTAGGAGAGTAACGCACCCTACAAGTGTGTGTCTAGCAGTTCCTATGGCAGTACCACACAATGTACAGTTCTTTTCCGTAGCTTTTCCCCACCTTACCAGATTACTCTGGTCCGGGAGGGACATTTGAAAAGCGTTTAGGTAGAACTTTAGCAACGCCGGAGACCAATCGTACATTAGTGTGCGCCACTTTAGGGCTGGAGGGATGCAAAAATCGCCCAAAGTTAGCCAGTCATTTTGAACTTCTAGAGTCATCGCGTGCACTCTGTATTCATGCTCTTCGTCTTTCCTGAGGAAGGATTTTATAACCTCTTTGTCACTTTCTTTTTTCTTCCAGCCAATGCCTCTTTTGTCAGTTTTGAATGTATAGTAATAATGCCGTAATACACTTTGCAGTAACATACAGAGTCATGCAGAAAGTCTTCGTAGTAAAATATTGCATAACAATGAATTCCAAGTCGTACAGAAGTAAAATAAGCATTTATATGTATAAGAAGGCATGTCCTTTTTTATCTCAACCCATTAGAGAAATCATGGTTGAAAAGGATGATCCAAGATTAAGTTCATAGAGAACACTACAATTCCACTTGAAGGTCACAAAGGAGTTTTTAAACCAGCCTATAGTCAGTCGAGGGCCTATACCTCTTTCCCACACATGATGGACCCAGTAAATCTCTCTAATATAAATATACAAAATACACATTATTATAAATAAAAAATCATATTTATTACTAACGCCGCTGTCAGGAATATTCTCTAATTATATTAATTTAATGTCCAGATTTACTACTTAAATTTGTGTAGGTATTATTATAGTGGGCTAAAAAAAAATTGTACACTATGCTACAGTAGAAGTTAGCTTAAGAATCCTGTACATATTCTAGAACAAATAACTCAATATTGCAGGGCACCATATTGGCGAGCGAGCCCACGTAGTGGAACGTGCTCAAAACTTGTACTCTGGGGAACGGGAAGAGGTGCAGGAGTTCATCAACCTGGAGGAGGAGGAAGCCGACCAGTTCGACAGGTACAGTTGAATATTATTGTCTAACATGTTGTTTTACATAATAATACTGTTAAGTGATTCCATTGTCTTACACCCATATTTCCTCCTTGGCTCCTTTGCTCAACCATTCCACCCAGCTGTCAAATTGGTATTCTTAGTTATAAACTCTTCAAACGTCGAAAGACAATGATAGTATTTTAAATATTTTCCTTAAAATAAGTTTTTTATAGTAAATTTTCTAGATTGCGTTAGCATATTTCTAATTTTAATTTTGTTAGAATTACTACACGCTCTAGCACTTTTGACATTAATAATACTGTCTTTCATATTATCAATATTTGTGTGTCAAGAAAATTATTTATAATTTTGGAACTTAATCTGATTTTAATGAGTTAAAGTTGGACAATTTGTTTTGTTTAAAATTTTAACAAGTAATAATTTAAATAATTATTTATAGAAAATACAAGTTTAAATAATATAAATATTTGCCAAATGTATCTTGACGTGTCTAGGCGTCCCTCCGTTTGACAGCTGCAAGGACTAATTGAGTGGAGGACCCGTTGAGATAACGTCTAAGATGCAGGTGGTAATTTAAATCAACTTTATGTAATGTTTAAGTTTTGTTTAAATTCATTAGTCCATGTACTTGGAGGTACCGGGTTCGATTCCTGGTCCTTCTATTTAAATTCTATTCTATTTAATTCCTGATATTTCTCGAGTTTTCGTACGCTAGAGATAACAATGAGCTTGCCACTTTTCATGATGGGCCAAATAGTAAAGTTGGCTAAATGTGAATCTGCCCATTTATAAAAGCGTGGTTTCTGCCACCCGGAAAGGAATACGGCTTCTTCTTCATTTGTATTTATAATTATTATGTAATAGTGGAACCTATTTTGGCTGAGAATTTTAAGGTTTAAATTTTTTTGAAATATCATCATCAAATAATAAAAAAATAAAAAACAACTTTATTGCAGTGCATTAATTGCAAACAACTTTTGCTCCGTGCCTTTCACATTTTTTACTAATTTATTAAGCACTCAAATTCGCACACACATTGCAGAATTTCTTAGGTAAAATTAAGTATCATTACGACCAGGGATACGGGGTGATCAGAAACCAGCTTTTAAAGGCGGTGTAATCCAACTTTACTATACCTTTGTGTATTTTACAACATATTTACTAGTATATGTGTATTTCCAGAGAATTCCAGCAGAAGTCTGGCGCTTCATACTCTGGAGGTAGAGGCCAGTTGTCTGGCCCGCCCCGCCTGGCCCTCACCGCGCCGCCCCCAACCAGGCTGGCCATAGCACCACCTCCCACTATGCCGGCCACCACACAACACAAGTACGTATAGTCATTCCACCTCACCCAAGGAAGATTGTCCCCATATTATTATTTTCAATTTTAAGGTTTTTTATTTGACTACAATATGGAAATAACTGACACTAGTTCCTATTACTGCAACAACTTAAGGAGATTAATGATAAAGGTAAATTTTGATTTGGCCGTTACAACATAAAGTAAAATATTTATTTATTTGAATATTATTATATTATCTATATATATGGAAATAACTGACACTAGTTCCTACTACTGCAACAACTTAAGGAGATTAATGATAAAGGTAAATTTTGATTTGGCCGTTACAACATAAAGTAAAGTATTTATTTAAATATTATTATATTATCTATAAACTGCACCCTGCTGTATTATAGCTATCCTAAGGGATTGTCCATTAATCCCGTAAGGCTCGAAAGGGAGGGGAGGGGGTTCGGAAAGAATCATGGACTATCACAAGGCCTCTGGTGAGATATGAATGAGGTGTGTATTTTTTTTTTGTTGAAAGGGTGAAAAGTTCGTCAAAGAACATCACGCGATTAATGGACGATCCCTTATACGAAATTGTACTTTATACCATACCAAAATTGTAATTTAACGATTTCCTAAGACACAATTTTGTTGTAACTAGACATTAGCTAGATATTGCTTTTAGATTGGTGCACGTTTTAGACTGAGATCCATAAAGCGTACTTGTTATTGCTTCAACTTCTCATATAATGGTATTTAAGCGTTTTATGTATTAATGTAAATTTTAGCTAAAATAATTTAAGATGGGTCAGGAAAAGTTGACAGACGTTAACGTTGATAAAAATGTACGATTTTTTCAATTTTTGTCAAAAAAATAATTAAAAAAATATCATATGCTAGGCAAAATTGAAGAACGCTTCATGGATCCCAGCCTTTAAATTCTTTGATGTTATTTTATTTATTATGTATTATTATTTTACTGTATATTTGTATTTTGTTTATGTAACTTGCATTATCTTGACCATAAAACAGATTGCCAAAATATTATCCAATAATCATACCTATTTACTGTATTTTTTGAAATTGTTATATGAACATCTGATTTACCCTAGCAATAAAATATAATTTAACTAAATAGTCAATTGGTTAAGATTTAAGTATGAAATAGTTACAAAACACTATTTATACGATTAGGTTCTTTATTATGATCAGGTACTTTATTATAGATAAAACATTGGATTTCAAATCGTCGGGATTAAAACTAATTATTAACGTAAAAAAAAGTTTTTTGTCAATTGTCGTTATGCCAGGGTAAAATAAATAAAATTAATTACAGATTATGAAAACACTATATATTAACTATCAATTAAAAAATGAATCATTATGACACGAAAACATTTTGTAGCGCCCATTTCTCTAAGAAATATGGGCATTCACATTTGACGCGTATGTTCCGGGTTTGATTACTCATCGGAATTACTCGCATCACCAGGAAGAAGAGGCAGGGGAAAAGTTGCTAAAACATAATTTATGTTTGTTTAATGATTGTTAAGAGTCCTCGACGGCCTCCGTGGTCTAGTGGTAACAAACGTTGCCGTGAACTCGGGAGGTCGTGGGTTCGATTCCCACCGGGGGCAAGTTGTACATATATAATTTGTCTCGGTCTGGGTGTTTATATGTATAATATGTATATATTTACAAACAAAAAAAAAAAAGTATAATATGTAGTTTATCAACCATCTAGTTTCCGTAACACAAGCCTCGTAGCTTACCATGGAAACTAGATGGCGCTGTGTGACCTATCTGGAAATATTTATTTATTTTAGAGTTTTGATAAAGCAAGTTGTATGTAGTGGCATGGTAGATTAGTGGGTCTCTTTTAGTTCCCGGAGCCGAGTGAAGGCGAGACGAGCTCTGCGGGAAGAAGCCAGCCCTCCTGCTACTTCCAGGTAATACACACCAAAACAAGCATGGCTTATTGCATGTTTTAAGAGGGTAGTTACGCTTCTCATTTTGTAAAAAAAAAGTATCATCACGACCGTTTCCCTTTCGGGGTGGTCAGAAACCACGCTTGTAATTAAGCGGATTCACATTTAGCCAACTTTACTATAGGCCAATCATGACAAGTGGCAAGCTCGTCGATATCTCCAGCGTCCAAACTCGAGAAATTTCACAAATAAATTAAATTAAATGTATTTATTTACTTTAATAAATATTTTTTTGTCCCGACCAGGAATCGAACCCGGTACCTCCGAGTCTAAATCCACGAACTTTACCGCTAGACTACGGAGGCAGTCATCTTGCTACTTTTATTAAAATGTTTTTTTTACTATTTTTATCAGAAACATGTATTCTATTTTGACGTTAACTACCTAAAAGGAAAAAGGTTGTATTAATCGATTTGTGCAAATAAAAGCTACACCATATAATATTAAGAAAATTATCAATTCAATTCTCGAGACAGATTTTTCGATAAATAAAAAAGCAATCAAAATATCTATTGCTTAAGAATTGTCCCTCTGTTGTGTCCGCTTTAGCTGTTTACAAAATGTCTCCGAATTCAATAATAATAAACCAATTCGTCTGGCCAGCGCGGCAGCGTGGCGAGTGAAGGCCAAATTCTCCAGAAATTACTGGAAGGCCCATCTCCAACAGTGGAGGTCTAGGACAGGCCAGATCTTCGAGACAGTTGATTAGTATCATGTTGGAGATGAGCCTTCCAAGTTATCTTAACGGAGTTTGTGTGTGCTAGACTTATTAATCTCTTCGTTATGACAGCAATATTAAAATGTTGTAAAAAAAAAACAAAATGGCGACCTTGTTTCAGCGCTAGTGTCCGCTCGGTTTACAGTGGCTCGCACCCGCAGAGACACCGACATCGCCGACCCAAGCACGACCACTAGTGACACACGACACCCCGCAACCAATCTACGTAAGCCCATTATATTCTGCCACGCTATTTAAAAATGCAGTAACTACAGTTAGTCGATTTTCTTAATCTACATTCTAAATAAGTCCATTTTTGAAAACACATACAGGTTGTTCCATAAATCCAATGTTACTAAGTAATTTTTTTAATAGCGCGGCAGTATTTGTCTAATCTTCCATTCGATCAACAACAATAATCAAATACGTAGTTCTGTAAATTTATTCCAGCAGCAACCCTCGGAATTACGCATTTCTAATAGGTTCAAAAAAGATTTTGGATTTAATGTTTTTTGGTTTTGGAACGAATTTTAACATTCATTTCATTCAAAACGTTAACTTTTGTACTACTTTAAAAAAAATAGATTTTAAGTTGCGGCGCGGGTACTTGCTGATTAAAGGTCAATATTGGTCAAATGACGGCCCTCGGCTTGTCTGAACATCCGTGGAGAGCGCAAAAATTACAACTTTTTTGCGTGTAGTGAGTCCACTGACTGCTGATCCACTTTTTATCACTTCCAATCGCCCTAAATGTGTCCACTTATGTAACATCCCTGGCAGTAATATTTGCGCTCTCTCACGATGCGTTCATTTGACGATATAATCTTTAAAACTATATAATAAATTAAATTAAAAATTTAAAAGGAAAAAATATTTTGATAATATCTCTTACTTTTTTTTTTCAAATTAGCAAGTTTCCGCGTCGCACCCTGTAGCGTGCTGGACATAGCTTTCATCATTAATTATACAAATAAATTATGTTATGCTTAATATACATACATACATATCTTCACGCCAAATCCCTTGCGGGGTAGGCAGAATATATATATATATCTTTAAAAAAATGTTCGAATGGAAGTTACGACCGTTTTTACGTAGACAATACAACAAGGCACAATTTACCACACGCTTGTAATTATTTCATTGTTTTATTTTAGATTTGAGTTTTTTATTTATTTATAGTTACATTCTAGCGCTATGATAAATAAAATGGGTGGTCAATTGTGCCTAAAAGTATAATGACAATGTTAAACAGTTTAGTACTTTTACTTATGTCTAAACTGTTAGAGATGTAGCAGGAAACACCGTGAGGCATTCTCCACCATCTAATCTTTTGTATGACTTGTATGTATAACACCTGATGTGTTACTATTCGTGGAATTAATCTTCGTGCGTGTCTCTCTGGTGAATAAGCTATCTCAAAAGTATTTGCCTTTTGACTATCGAAATATATTATGTCGTTCTCTGTACATTATTTCAATCATACCTTTGTCATGGCTGTATGGGCTTAATTTTCTATGCCTTAAAGAAAAAAATAGTCTAAATCCCGCCAATATTTACATATTTTTTTTAAATTTTAAAATGTAGCGACGTTAAATATGACTATGCTTAAATATTAAGTAGATTTTACAATATAATCTGTAATTTAAATAGAAAAGAAAAAAAAGTTTAATAAAAAAATAATTTGACAGAAAAAGATGATTGAGGGACTTTTTATAGTATTTTTTTTCTTGCTTTCTTGGTTTACACGAAAAATTACGAAAAGAAATATGCACAGACATTTTCCTAAATCTTCAATGTCCTAAACTAGTTAATGACACAAAACATAATTAACTAGCACTGGACAAGGGCGTCGCTATGTCTCGGGGTTTTGGGGTCAAACTTTTGACATGTTTAATGTATGGTTATGAGGAACGTCATTGGCTGAAATACGAATGTGACAGTCTAACTACCAATCTACCAATAAACTTGTTAATTATATTTATTACAACAATAAAATGTGCGCGATTTATCAGTCAAGTAAGACAAGTGAGTGGACTGCCCTCCTGTTTTTTTTTTAAATACTAGCACATGTGACCTTCCACCCACCTGATGGTAAGTGGCGCGCAAGGACCATGAATGTTATCAACTGGATACACTTTTACACTTTGTGGTTTATCGGGGCGAACGGCTTCCCGCCCCGGCAGACTGGGCAAAGTACCACCATTAGTCCGCCTATTTGTTGTTCTTGTTGAAATTATGTGCCATTTGCAATGATGTCAAATGCCAAGGATAACTAATATTGTAAGCTTCATCCACTGTTAGAGATAGGCCTTCCAAAACATATATCTGTAGAATTTGGCCAACATTCGCCACACTGGCCATTCGAGTTGGCGAGGAAGTAAGCTTGCCATGGTGATATTTATATTAAAAATTCCCGCACATTTTATTGTGCCTCCCCTCCTGACGACGCCCTACGCTTAGGAAAATGTATTTAATGTTTACTAATCTACCTTCAGTATATTATTCGCTCTTTGAGTTCTAAACGAACCCGCTCCCTTAAAAAGCCGTGGTTTCTGACCACTCCGCAAGTTTTTTAATTTTCCTGACTCAACCAAGAATGGTAAGAAATAAAATAGTATCAAAAATAATTATTTAAAAAAATGTCGTGTATATAGATTAGAAATTAGTTTGTATTTTATGGTAACGTAATGAGAGAGTGGTGAAAATGTACGCAATTTGACTAATCGATCAATTGGATTCAATTAAGCAAAAAGGATCCAATCCACATGAAGTTAAGTTTAAGTTATAGGTCATTAAAATCGGAATTTAGATTAGTCCATCTATACATCGATGGATTAGTCCCAACATTTAAAACATAATAATATATCATGCTAAGGACCTGTTATTTTTTTTTTGTTGGTAACAACTGGAATCGCACTCGTGACTGACATCAGTCCCTAACACTATGACGGCTTGACTGGTTACTGGTTTTATCGGCACGAACGGTGGATACTTACCCGCCCCGGTAGACTGGACAAATTACCACCATCAGTCTGCCTACAACCTAATAACCACCTGATTACAATTCATAATTAAATTTCAGAAAAATTGTGGATTGGATCCTTTTTGCGTAACTGCATCAAATTACTTGACTAATGACACTTTTTAGTGGTTTGTATCGATAAATTCCGCATAAGTTCTCGGGACAAATGCGAATATTTTATGCAAAAGAGATGGGATTTTTTTTTTTATTGTTTTTTTTTGGACTGGTAACATTTATAACATTTTCTTAAGCTGGCATAGCGTTAGCAACTAATGTTAGTCGTAGTGATATCAGTTGCACCTGTGACAGTTTGTTGCGTGAGTCATTTGTCGTATGCAGTATAAAAATAAAAAAGCGCTAAAATAAATTAACATTTTTCAAAGTATATTTGATAATTAAAAACTAGAACGCTGGTATCACTTGTATGTTTTTTTTTTTTCAGTTACAAGAAAACTCATTCATTCTTAATTAATTTAAAGTTTATGTAATTAATTTCATTAGTTATGGGTATATTTAGTTCAAGTTTTGTTGATCAGATCGTTGGATTTTAGACGGCCTAGCACGGGAACCTTACAAAGTTTTTTATCATTTATACATCCCCTAGAATAAGAATTATACACAAGTATTAGTGGAACCGGGACGTTAACGGTGGTGGTGTATTTCTCATTGGTACAAGAGCAGTGTTGGCTTGGTTGGTTGGACACTTTCCTTAAAATCCAAAAAAGTTCGCTGTTTGAATCCCGGCATGTACTATTGAGAAAAAAGCTTTATCTCCTAATAATTATTGTCTACTTTGAAAGTTGGCTAAATGTTAATCCGAGCGTGGTTTCTCGTGGAAGTCTGGTCTTTTAGTACTTTATCTATTACAGTGTCCAAATAATGCAGATAGATAGGTTTGTCTCAAGGAAGTGCTAGGCTGTAGGTTTTAGTGCGCAAATTTCTATGAATTTTGACAATATTTTGTACCTTAATTTCCTATCTCTTATTTTATTAGCGCTATCGTTTTAAAGGGTTCTCAAGCTTTGGATCCCTTTCGCTCGCACACTCTAACATTTTTACGGATTTTTCAAATCTTTAAGAATATTTTATTGCATTGGCTGAAATACCAAAGTGTTAAAAAGTACCAATCACATGGCGTATATAAAAATATTGATGATCATATATTATTTATATCATTCTTTCTGTAACTGGCGGCAAAATTAGGTATATGAAAATGATTATATGTCTAAAATTACAAAAACTTTATTTCCTAGAAAATAGATATACTATATTGCAAGCGAGAGAGATGTAAATCTTACAACCCTCTTAATACATTTAGTTGTAACTACATAATTCCGTGTTTTCATTCTGTTTCGAGGCATATGTAGTGTAGTGTATATAAATATAAGAAGTGTTACAATTTTAAGGTAAATTTAAATAAGTATGTGTTGCTAGTAATTAAAATAATAATACACTTAAATTGTCTTTAATAATGATTCAAATAGTTTATATTTAAACTGCAAATTTCCTCAAAACACCAACTTGGCTAATCCCGTCTGGCAGAATAAGAGATAATATCACTTTTCTTCTTAAGTTTATAGGAAAGGATGATGGATGGTAAAATTTAAAATGTAAAATATTGAAACCAGAAAATTAATAAAATGAAATTAAAACTGAAATAAAGAAATAATTGCGATTGTGTTGAGAAGCCAAATAATATTTTCACATATTCTGCCAGAACACCCTTGATTTTCAAAGTTATACCTTTTTAATATACATATATAGTGTTCGTTAGATATTATAGTTCTTATAAGCAATTTACGTTTGTAGGGATCAAATGTCAACATATATTTATTACGGGGCCCCTATTATTAGTCTGACAAACAACCATTTTATTACAAGAACCAAAAAGATAGTTAATAAAAGTCAATATCGATTATCTAATGGAAGGAAATAGGGGGCAACCATCGGTCGCTGTGACCTGGGCAAGTGCTGGTCATTTGTGACACGTCATTCTTTACATTGTATTACCCCCGCTAGTGGAAGACTAAGCAGCAAAGTGGTACACAGAGTAAGCTGTTAGCAGAAGACTACCAGTAATCAACGGTTCGCGAACCAATATGACACCGACGACAAATTGGATACTTAATAAATTATAACAAGTTTGTTTCAGAGTTGTTGTGTCTTTCTTTAGGGGCATGACATATTGGTAGCTGGTAAGATATGTAGTTGTAGATGTAATTATTATCTGATAGCATTGTTGACATGTGCTCAGGTGGAAACCTATAAGAAGCTACAAATTATAGAACGATAAAATACTTAAGATTAATTCTGTCTTTGCAAAAGTAATGGCCGGTTGCAGAAAGGTTGATTATCTTTTTACTTGTTTATGAGGCACGTCATTGGCTGAAATAACTCGAGTGATAAGCTAACTGTGATAACCAATCACGTGGCCTATATATAAATGTTGATCATAGATTAGTTTAATCATTCTTTCTGCAACTGGTCGTTAGCCTGCAAGCGGGTGCTTGTTGTTTACGTGCGAGAAATTTCAGAAAAATATTCACCAATACTATTGCTCAATGATCTGATGTAATAATTACCAAACAATGAAATTGATGAAATAAGTACGAAATATTATTCGTTACCTACAAAAAAATATTGCAACCCTCGATTTTTCCCAATTCCCAAGTTTAATGTATGGAAGAGAATAGTACCTGTAGCCCCATTCTGTTGGTCGCAAACGTTATTAATGGATTTCGTTATTTACGCCAGAGCTTGGGTCATAATTACAAAATATTATTCAATTTTCAACTCTATAAGCGCTCGACCTTGACAGCAGCCGTGCAAATATCAACTTTAATGACGTGATAAATACAGTGTAAACTAGAACGTCACTCGATTTAACGACAAACTCCCTAAAGCGTCGAAAAGAAATTGGCTTTGGTTGGTTTAGCTTGTCTTCCAATTCTGATTTTTCTTCTCTCCATTTAAGACAACTTTATACAACGCCATAAAATGCACAGTCCCTTCAGTGACGTTATATAAAGTTTACACTGTATATAGTTAGCGGATTCCATTATGTAACGTTTGCGCTTAAGTAACAGAATAAGGCTTATCTTACTCTATGTAAAAAAAAAAGTTGAATAAAACGGCCATTATTCCGATAGTTTCCACCGCAGTATTTTCCGTCAACAATTTGATATTTATTTTGTTAATTGTAAAATTTTTGTCATGTGTTTAGTAATTTATGTTTAGTCTATACAGCAATAGTTTCATATCAATTTTAGTTAAAAAAAAGTATTTTTTATAACTCTTAGTAGGGCTGCTTGTCCAGAGATGTGGGAGGAATTTGAGTTAAATATCCATCAATAGTATTACTTACTGATGTAGAATAAAATTTATATCTACTATTGACACATCTCTGCTGAATAAGCAGAACCTTATTAACGTCTAACGCTTTGGATTCCTTTCGCACTCACAATCCAATATAAGCAAAGTTTTTTTCAAGTCTGACTGTACTTTTGAGAATTACTACATTAACTTTCTAGGAAATAAAATTACCGACATTTTGTACATATTTTCACTTAGGCCCAATTCTTTCAGTAAAAAAGATTTTGCTGGAACTCCTCTCGCACCAACTTCCACTGCGCAAAACTGAACCTTGAACTCGTTCCTAATTATTTCTTCTTTGAGATCATAATATTCATTCAACTTAATGTTGTGGGCTTTTGGAATATTTGATTCCCACAGAACGGTAAGTTCAATAAGGATAACTTTTTTCAAGTTCCGAGAAAATACTAAGTTGTCTGGCATTTAGGCTGATACAGCTTGTTTATCTGGGATCCCATAATGATATTTAAATGTCCTAGAGAAGACAAATTCCTAAGCATTCCATGGATTCACCGTGCGGGTGCCGGGTCCATCGTGTGTGGGTAAGAGATGAGAAGAATGGTGTCTCGGTCTTGCGACCGACAATAGGCTGGTTTAAGAAAAGGAGGCCTCCTTTTTTTATTGCACGATAATACGCTCACCATCCACCATTCTACTTCTCTCCCTACCCAACCAAATACTGTATGATTCCGTTAATGCCGCCTTGGAAGCTCGTTCCATAAATGTATTGACGGCAGACCTGCTGAGGCCCAATTCTTTCAGTAAGTGATGCAAAGATTTAGCTGGAACTCCTCTCGCACCAACTTCCACTGCGTAAAGCTGAGTCTTGAAATATATCTCAGAAATGTCCGTAATTTTATTTCCTAGAAAGTTAAAAGACTAATTTTTTTACAAGTTACTAAAAATTAAAAAAATCTTTGTAAATATTGGATTGTGCGAGCGAAAGGGGTAAACATTTAAACGTATCGGTAAAATCAAATCAAGTGCCGGGTTCGATTCCTGGTCGGAAACGATCAAATATTTAATTTGTGATATTTCTCGAGTCGCGAAATTAATTTTGAGCGCTCGGCGAAGGTGGGGTTTATTGCGCATGTATCTGAGCAAGACAAAAAATACTACTGCGCATTATGGTCATAATCCGACGCGAGACCTGTAGGTACCTGTATTTACAAATTTGAGTCACTTTAATTCTGGTAGCCATTAAAACCTCATAGCACAAAATAATATTACTTTGTACCTACCTTCTACCTAGTTAATTTGATTAATATTCCTATTAATAAACAATTTTATGTCAATACAATGGTTTTATTTACATCCCAATAGTAAAGCGAATGTAGGATTAAAACCCCTCTATAGGCCAGCAGGTTACTAGTGGATTTCGTTATTTACGTCAGAATCATAATTACAAACTATTATTCAATTCTCAACTCTATAAGCGCTCGACCTTGGCAGCGTCCGTGCAAATATCAACTTTAATAGCGTGATTTATGTATATATAGTTAACGGATTCCATTATATAACGTTTGCGTTTAATTAAATATAAATATTTCCAGACAGGTCACACAGCGCCATCTAGTTTCCGTGGTAAGCTACGAGGCTTGTGTTACGGAAACTAGATGGTTGATAAACTACATATTATACTTTTTTTTTTTGTATATATATACCGCCTCCGTGGTCTAATGGTAAAGTTGCCGTGAACTCGAGAGGTCGTGGGTTCGATTTTCACCAGGTTAATGGTCCTGCAGCCCTATTCTGTTATTTTGACCGCCTCCGTGGTTTAGTGGTAACAAACGTTGCCGTGAACTCGGGAGGTCGTGGGTTAGATTCCCACCGGGGGCAAATTGTACATTGTATAATTTGTCTCGGTCTGGGTGTTTATATGTAATATTTGAAAGAATAACATTATAAAGGACAGAAAAAATATTTAAATTCGATCTAAAAGGCGCGGTGGTGGCTCGGTTGTAAGAACTCTTTTCTTTAAAATCGTACAAAGGTCAGTTCAAACATGCCCGGCATGTACCAATGAGAAATACACTTTTCTTACGTACAACATCACCGCTCCCGTGCCTCGGAGAGCACGTTAATTCGTCGCCGGTTTCACTAAATACCAACTTGTAGAATTGTTAATAAATTGTCATTAAAAAATTACATCAGATACTCGCCAACCCGTCTGGCCAGAGCGTGGCGAGTGTAGGCCAAACTCTAGATATTTTTTTACAATTTCCTGCTGCTGTTATGATTTTCTGTCTTTTTTACTAAATAGCCTTTAACTAACTTGAAATAAACTGATCCAAATTAGAGCAAAAGCTAAAAAAAATAATTAAACATTATTATTGGCAAAGTGGATTTAGTTTAGTTAGTACGGGTTCGATTCCTGGTCTGGACACAATAATATTTATTAATTTAAATAAATAAATTTGTTTAATATTTAATTTATTTGTGATATTTCTCGAGATTGGTACGCTAGAGACATCGACGAGCTTGCCACTTGTCATGATTGGCCTATTGTAAAGTTAGCTAAATGTGAATCCGCTTCTTTATAAGCGTGGATTCTGACCACCCCGAAAGGGAAAAGGTCGTGATGATACTTTACTTTTTTTCCTTAAACAAATGTATGATTAATATATCTTCAAAATGTCCGTAATTTTATTGCCTAGTAAGTTGATTTTTAAAGTCCACTCGGATTGGAAAATCTTTGAAAATATTGGATTGTGTAAGCGAGAGGGATCAAAAGCGTTAAACCATCTTAAGGGAATATTTACTTTAAGATATTGCACGGATTATAGTTTGGTCCCTCCACCTTAACGATCGTCTAATCGCTTGCCAAGGTTTGCCAAGATAACTCATTAGGGCCAAGATCGATGGTCAATCAAACAGACCTCGAGCGTTATCCAAGATTTGCCCATTGTCATCGATCGAGGTCGGGCCGAGGAAATTGTCCACGAATAAAATTTATAAATTGTATAAATTATACGGGAATATTACTTGATCTCGGATACCAAAACACAAAGCATTTTTTTTGTGCACAAGCGTTTCTTAGGACCACAAAAGTATAACCTTAAAACCCCTGTATATCCGCCAAGACCAGGGTCTAGGTCTAGTCTTGGTCTTGCTAACATTAGGGTGATGTAGACCAAGATGGGCAATACTAGTCCATATCCTCGTCGTCTGCCGTGTGACGAATCCGTCCCGAGAGCTCTTCTTTTACGTTACATTTTACGCAACTTTGGTTACCTTTAAACACTACGAAATAGTGTATATATCCGTATATATTTTTTCATTGTAATTGAATTTGAATAAATCATTTAAAACTATGGCCATGTTAGACTTTATTTAGTGTTCTGTATTTACTGATTGATGTATCTAGGTTTTTAAGTCAATAAACGTATTTTATTATTAAGTAAACATTAAAGGAGTATTGTTCAAAATAAAACACAACATCATTATAAAAATATATTAAAAAGTTACAAAATCGTAATATTAAGTCATTAAAATTAAACATTTTAATGCGTTAGTCAATTACCATAGTTGTAACCCAACTAATTAATTACCTATCCAAATAATAGATAAGAGGAAAACCCTCTTTTAAATAAAAAGTAGAATAAATATAAATTTTTGCATTAAAAAAAATAGTAAATTGATATTGATTATGGAAAAAAAAAGTCTCATAAAATAAAAGGTTATAAAAAGATAATAATTTTAAGGGCCCGTACGGGTTATCATGAAAACTAAAACATAATATTTATACGAATAACAAAGATAATATTTGCAAAACCACATATTTACATAGTTGGATTTGTTTTTTTTTTTAACTTTTTGAACAAAATGTATGGAATTGCACTGGTTTGTATGAGGTCTGTTGAAAACGTATCGCGAATTTTGGATTTTGGCGTGCTCGTGTATTTGATTTGTTGCGTTATGAAGACACTCATATCCCTTACAACATTAGTCAGCCAGTTAAAAGGTTAATGATGATGAAACCGTCTAGTAGTACATTTAATTGCTGTACCGGCAGATGTCGTCGTTGATGACCAGCTATTGGTTAATGAAATTTAGCCATGAACTTGACCAGTTTGTTATAGGTTGACGATGACGAGACCGTCTAGGTCTCGTCTTAAAACATTTTATCGGTGTACTGGAAGATGTCGTCGTTGATGACCAGCATTTGGTTGATGAAAGAAACATTAGTCTGCCAGTTTGTTATAGGTTTATGATGATGAGACCGTCTAGTAGGATATTTCATCGATATACCGGCAGATGTTGTCGTTGATGAAGGAAACATTAGCTATAACCTTGGTTAGTTGGTTATAAGTTGATGATGATGGTGATCATGATGAGACCGTCTAGTGGAACATTTCATCGCTGTACCGGCAGATGTCATTGATGGCCAGCATTTTTTTTTTTTTTTTTTTTTTTTTTTTTTTTTTAATACTGGACACGACATGTGATATCGCGCCCACCTGATGGTAAGCAGTACGCGAGGTCCAAGAATGGGAGCAACTGACGCCGGTCACCACGACCGACATCAGTCTCTACCACTATGCCGGCCTAACAAGATGCTTTTTCACACTTCGCTTGAAGGACTCCAGGTTATAAGAGTGGGGTGACACTGGCTGGGAGAGCATTCCACATCTTCAGCGTGCGACAGATGTAAGAGTCTCCAAATTTATGAGTACGCGTAGGGATAGTGGGTAAGGTATGTGGATGCATATTTTGGCCTGTGCGTGTAGTTCGGTTGCGGAATAGAGAAGAAGGGATAAGGTTATGGAGCTCCTCAGAACACTCGCCGTGGTATAGCTTGTAGAACACGCTAAGAGAGGCAACGTCACGGCGAAGCTGCAGTGATTCGAGAGTTTTAGAGACTGTGGTGTCGTCCACTATCCGAATTGCCCGCCTCTGCAGGACATTGAGAGCATCTGTAAGATACTTAGCGGAGCCATCCCAGAGGTGAGAACAGTATTCCACGCATGACCTTATCTGAGCTTTATACAGCATAAGTCTTAGAGCAGGCGGGAAAAACCGCTTCACCTTGTTCAGTATCCCAAGTTTTTTCGACGCTGTTTTGGTAATGCTCTCAATGTAGTTTCTGTGATTTAGATCTGAGCGTATTTCGACTCCGAGTATGTTAAAGCTGGGTTGAAGTTCCAGCACGGTGTTCTGAAGAGTAGGAATAGGAGAGTAGGGAGACTTCTTGACCGTCAACGCGCATGCCTGAGTCTTACTGGCATTAAACTGGACTAGGTTTTGGGCACCCCACGCAGAAATTTTGCGAAGGGTGCCGTCCAGTTCCGTCGTCAGGGAACGGCGCAACTCCTCTACTTTGGCGGCTCCCACAGCTCGTGGACTAAGGTATCGCCCATGAACCGTGCTGTCATCTGCATAGCAATGAATGTTTCCAAGGGTCACCATGTCATTGATATGCAGAAGAAACAGTGTTGGGGACAATACAGAGCCCTGCGGCACACCGGCATTCACTGACATGAGCCCAGACGCATTCCCATCCACAAGGACCCGAATGCTGCGCTCATGTAAGAAGCCGGTTATCCAGCCCACCAGCTGCGGGGGCAGACCATATGCCGGCAACTTGGATAGTAGTGCCTTGTGCCATACCCTATCGAAGGCTTTGGAGATGTCCAGACTGACCGCCAGAGATTCGCCATACTTATCCATTGCCTTACCCCAGACGTGGTAGACGAATGCTAGAAGATCACCCGTTGACCGCTTAGGACGGAAGCCATATTGGCGGTCATGAAGTATGGAGTGATCCTCTAGATATCGAACAAGTTGGACGTTGATAATTCGTTCTAGCACTTTGCACAGAACTGAGGTTACGGCAATAGGGCGGTAGTTAGAAGGTTCCGAACGATCTCCCTTCTTCGGAATGGGCTGCACGTTAGCCACCCTCCAAGTGTCCGGCACAACACCAGAGGAGTACGACAGACGGTATAAGCGCGTGAGGACTGGAGTCAGCTCAGGAGCACACCTCTTGAGAACGACAGCTGGGATACCGTCAGGACCATTAGCCTTACGAACATCAAGCGATCGGAGCACTGCCCGCACATCACACTGTCTAATGCGTATTTCGCGCATTGAAGTGCCGCAATTTGGCAGTGTGGGGGGCTGCGCATTCCCGTCGTCGAGTCGAGAGTTGGCCGCAAAGAGTTTGCCCAAGTAGTCGGCTTTCTCTTTAGCGGTATGGGCCAATGATCCATTGGGATATCGTAGAGGTGGCAAAGAAGAGCGACAGAAGTTTGACTCTACAGATTTGGCCAGCTGCCAGAAACTGCGACCTCCAGCAGGTCGCGCGGCTAAGTCGCGGCCAATCTGAGAGATGCGCTGAGACTCTGCCCTGGCAAACACCTTCCTGCAGACCTTGGAAGCCTTGTTATAGGCTGACTTTAAGGAGTTCGTGTTGGGATCGGAACGAGATCGACCCCTTACCCACGCTCGGTAAGCTGCATTTTTTGATGCAATGATGATGATGAAATTGGTTAATAAAGGAAATATTAGCTATGAACTTGGTTAGTTGGTTATAAGTTGAAGATGATGATGAGACCGTCTAGTAGAACATTTCATCGCTGTACCGGCAGATGTCGTCGTTGATGGCCAGCATTTGGTTGATGAAGGAAACATTGGCCATGACCTTGGCTAGTTTGCAGATAATATTCTTTAGTTCCCCGTCTTCATAGCGCATCCTGATGTTGCATTCTTCAATCTCTTCCAATGCGTCTTTTGGGATCTGTTGACAAAATACATGATATAGAAACGCACTGAGGAATCGGCGCTAATTAGATTAAGAAAGGGAACATTATTGCAAACAAAATACCGTATATATAATAATAAATACGTCCCCCCATCTGGAAAAAGAGTTATTCAGGTTAAAGAATATGGTTTTAAAATTTTTCGGTGAAGTGCTCAATATTTAAGTCGTTCGATTTGAATATTCGCGATAATTTAATAATTAAATGATTTAATTGCAAAAATACTAAGTTCAACTTGTTACGCTATTAAAAAAAAAAAAACTGGTACGGAGGCAGCCAAATCCGTTTACCTATTTCAGTAGTATCATGTCATATGGACTATTGGTGTGAGGAATAGCTGCTGAAGCGAACAGAATATTTATTCTCCAAAAAAGAGCAGTCCGCTTCATAGCTGGAATTAGAGCAAGAGACACTTGCAGGGAAGCCTTCAAGAAATTGAATATACTAACTATGGCTATTGTTTGGTGTATGTGAGGGAAAATATGGACCAGTATCATATCAGAACTGTGTGAAGTGCTTCACGACAAAAAGAGTCGTTAGCCATTCCCAAACACAGGTTTTAAGTAAGTTTAGCAAAAGTTGTATTTGTAACTGCGTTAAACTGCACAATAATTTAATTAAAGAAATTAAATGTTTAGAATATACCTAATGAATTTAAAATTAAAATAAAATCCGTATTAATACTAAAATCTTACTATACAGTTGATGAAGCGTTAAGGAATGTTAGCATAGGCTAGTCATATTATTTACATTTAAGGTTACGATAATTTGTTGTTACGATAAACTGTAACACATTATGTTATTATTTTGACAATGCTTATTTACAGCTAATACTATATATTATTTATATTTATAATATATATTTAATAATTTATAATTTTATATATTTGACAAAGGCCTTTCACAGCCGCTAACTGGAATTTGCTGTTAATTATTCATTATTCAAATGACATTTAATTAGTTAAGTAGGTATGTAATAATATATAATTTTACTGACAAGGCCCATATACAGCCGCAACAACAGCTTAATTTATTTACCTAAGGTAGGTAGATATTTATATTTAATATAGGTACCTATATTTTTGGTTATTTTTTGTTATTTTTTGTTATTGTGTTGATGTTCCTATGACACTACCAGTTCTGTTCCTTGTCTTCACATTACACTCTCCAGGCAAGACAGATATTTTAACGTTAAATATATATTGCGTACAATTTTGTTTAAATTATATTGATTTAACCAAATTCCGGTGGGAATGTACGGTGATACACTAAGAATAAAGAATAACGTCTCTGTGCGCCGGAACACTTTGCCACATTACGTTCCACCGTCTCGACGCCCTCTAGTCGAAGCGCGGTCGTCAGTGAAATATCGTTGAAAGTTCATATTTATTCGCTGTGAATGTGCACTGGACCTACAGTAATTTCGGTTGTGATTCTAATTATCCCCGTCGTATTCGCGTCACACTATAATTTATAGTTGATTATATGAAAAACGCGTGGTTTCTGACCAAAGGGATACGGTCGTGATGATACTTTAGTCAATAAATAAAGTATAGAGACTGCATGCATAGTTGATACTATCCAATTATTATCCAGTTATATGGGAGGAACTACCTACCTACTTAGCTAATATGGCATTAACGGTAGGTTTGTATCATTATCTATAATTTAGTAGTGGAATGACCATTATAAAGACAGAAAACTAATTTCGTATTAGCCTCGAAATGTTGCGTCCTTGGAATAATCTCTGTAGACGATTTTTTTTTATAGATGTAGTTACACCCAGTTTTTTTATTTTATATTTATTATGTACGTAGTATTCAATTTAATGCCCACGGACTGACGTCCGTAGTCCGTGGATTTAGACGCGGAGGTACTGGGTTGGAGTCCTGGTCGGGATATATTATGTGTGATATTTCTCGAATTTGGTATGCTAGAAACATTTACGAGCTTGCTTGCACTTGTCATGGTGAGCCCATAGTAAAGTTGGCTAAAAGTGAGTCCGCTTTCTTACAGTGATTATATCTACTGTTTAAAAAAATAAAGTTTTGGATTTTTATTGCATTTCTAAAGAATCAAAAGTTTCCGGCTGGTTGCAGAAACGATGGTAAAAATAATCCATAATCAACACCTTGACACATGCCACGTGATTGGCGGTTGTCACTTTGCTTAATTCAGCTAATGACGTGCAACCAATGGTAATCGAAAACAGGGTTCCACGAACCAGGCTCATTACCTAGTGTGGGCTCACTATTTATCCACAATATAATGTATAATATATTCTCATTTCACGATAAGTCTCTTCGCTCCTCACACAACTCTGTTCTGTCTATTCCATCGCACCACTCTGGGTTCATGAACGATTCTTTTGCTGTTGTTGCCGCAAACCTGTGGAACAAGCTGCCAGTAAATATACGACAAGCATCCAACCGAAGCATTTAAAAAAAAATGGTATATTCGTATTATTTAAATAGCTCATAACAACTCATTTAGTTTATTTATTATATTATTATATGTAGTGTATGTATTAATGTTATGTAATGTATGTACCTAATGTATTAATAAAACGTTATGTGTATGTATTATTAGTATTTAGTTTATTATAGCATTTATTATTGTAGTTTAGATAATATTCTTAGTGAGAAATATCAAAGGAAGTGATTCGAATGTAACTTATGATTTTTGTTTTTGTATCCTTTGCCTATTTGTATGTATCATTTCTGTTTTTTTCTCCGAATAAATAAATAAATAAATAAATATTTATTACGTAATCATATTTCTCTAATTGCACCTACCTTACGTCTTTAATGTTCTACAATGTCCCTAAGGTTGGCTGTCAGAGAATGTCTAGCGACATTAAGTCCGCCCCTTGTATATATTGTGCAATAAAGTTTTAATAAATAAATAAATGTAAACTGCTTTCTGCAACCGGCCGCTACGGTTTTATTAAAGATATCGTCAAAAATAATAAAATAGTTGCTCCGCCAGTGCTTAGCACGAGCCATTGCTCAGAACTGTCAAAGTGTTAGTTTTAACTCTATTAATCCGGACCTAAGAAAAAGACCGACTTATGGCTGTCAAAAGTACTAGAGCGAGTAACTAGATAGCAGCTTAATAGCATATCATTTGTTCACTTACATTAATGTTCATATAGTCAGCAAAACGTATGCCTATTAGGTACATTTTTCTGTGCACCGTAAGATGATTTAAAAAATACAGTTTTTTTTTGCAATAGGTACTTACGTTATTAGGCTCAACGAAGGTGTGGAATTTGTATTTGATTTTCCGTCTGTCGGTACCGATGCCATAGAAGAGGGTGAAATGCGCATCCTTGCTGACCGTGCCCACAGGAAAGTACATGCCGGCCGTTAGCTGGCCCTTCTGATCTCGAGCCAAAAGACTCCTGCACAAAGGAAAATCAAAGTTTTTCTATAAATCGCGGCAATCAAAATAATAATTATTTATTATGTCATACATCTATTAAGAGGCCATTTATTACGTAAGAAGATTTTAACAGTTTTTGACCCCCCCATCATCAATAATATTTACATGTTATGTAATGCATGTATGTAATCATAAAGATTTTGATCAGTCCAGGGGCTCAAAACCCACTCGGAAGTATTAGACTGTAATAATACCTACTCTTAACCCCTTGTAAGAAAATATAAGACATGGTCGACCCCATTCTCTCCTAAATTGTCTGACGTAATAAATGAATCCCTGACAATCTTTGCTTGAGAGCTTATTCTTTAACCATTCTCTTCCACTGTATTTAAACAACCCGCCCCGTATCTACAAGTGGGGCAAACCGGTCAATCATATTTCGCACAACCTGTTAACAATAATGGGTAGAAATTCTCAAGCATTGAAGATAATGTCACATGCGGTATACGGACATTTAATCATCTTCAGAATATCGCTCCGTCTTGCACGCGGCCCCCCAATGGGTAATCTCTTCGTGCTCAACCTGTTATACGAGTAACTTGCCGGTAAAAAAAGGAAAATGCCCCTAACCCAGGCCCATTCATCAACCGGGCCTGGACGAACCTATTGTTCATGTATTCGTATACTTACTTAAAATTATAAACCAAGTTACGTCTCTCAGTAACATGGACTCCTGATAGGAATGGTTTAGCCACGTATATCAGGGATGTTTGGTATTTGACGAGAGCTCCTCGGGTCTCTCGCTCCTGCCACTCCACGTACGACTGGTTGGAGTTGAAGCTGTAGTGGTACTCCTTCAGGCATTCCGGCTCGTCGCTCTTAGTGAACCAGCCTGGGGACAAATGTATACATCAATGTTTTATCTACACGTCGTATCTTTACAATCAATCAATGGCCTGTTAATTTAACTCAAACGACCAAGACCACTCTGTCAATAATAATAAGTAATATATATGAAATGCTATAAGGCTTTCTCAAAAAATCTGTCCAGCAGAAAGTAATTATGCATAAAATGAAGGTTTTTGTCGTACCTGTGTGCGGATATTTCCGGTCGGCCATGACAGTGATGATTCTGGGCACGTGGTAGCCGGGGTCGGCCAGCAGCACGCCCGCGCGCCCCGCCACCCGCACCCGCACCGCCACCAGCACGTGCTCCTTCTCCGCGCGCCGAGCCGGCTCCCCGCCCGCCACCGCGCCGCACACCGCCACCGCCTCCTCGCACGACGCCGGCATTGTCGCACCACGCAGCCCGGGGAACTCCCGCTCCAGCGATCGCCAGCGTCTCGTCAGCTCCAACCCCAGCCCCACGCACGTGTGTCGCCGCGGTTTAATAGGCGGGCAGTAGCGACGGAAAGCGTCTGCTAGCGACCGGCCGCGCTCCCACTCGGAGAAGAAAGAGAGGAAGTTGTCGACCGAGTCGTAGTTGTCGGAGGCGAGTAGGTCTCGGAGCGCGGTCTCTGCGCGGGTGACGAGGCGCTCGTGCGCGTCGGCGGAGAGCGCGAGCGGCGACAGGGGCGGACCCCAGCGCGCTCGCGGCAGGGGCGAGCTCAGCCTGTCTGTAGCGAGTCAACTCGGCCACTCGGCGCCCCAGCGTCCCACCGAGGGCGTCCCCGCCCCCGTCGATTCCGTCGCTTCGTCATCATCGCTCTCTCCGTGGTATGTCACCCACGGGACGCTGGTAGCCAGCGCCTCTAGCTGCCTCTCTATCACCAGTAATGTTGGTTTTTCACGCTCTGCATACAAAATTAACATATGAGAAAATGCGTCAATTGAATCATTCGTTATTAGTCACATTTTCGCCAGTTCATATTAAATTAGTCAATATTACAATCCCCTAATAATGATTCGTCAAATTATGTTTCATATTCTATTTCTTCTATTCTATGTCACTTTCGGTAAAATACAAGGAGTTCTGCAAACATTGTGTTCATGTTCTAAGAATCTGAAACGAGCTGGTGGCTAAATATAGCAGAGATTTGAGCTCGTGACCTCAACAGTAACCACACGCCGCGAGGCGCAAGCTTCGGAAAGCGTAACTGCTGTTTGATTTTTCATTTTACAATGCGTACAATAACGTGACATGAACATCAGTAAAAAACACTACACTGTCTGAACTTTAATATTACACTAGTCTTAACAGTCTGGCTACTTACTTGTACTAACTTAGGTTGTAAAACTATTATGTATCCGCATAAAATTTGAAACCTTTGAAAATCTATTTATCTAATCAATCGGAAACTTTTTTTGAAGACTTTATAGATTAGATAAAGTTACAAAAACCAGTTTTATCAAGAAAATAAAGTTGTTATATTGCAAATACTTATTTATTGCAAAAGATCCGATAACGATAATGTGATACATGTAGTCTATTCAGAAAAAAAAATACCTAGGACATTGAGTGTATATTAAAATATGTATTGCATTGCAGAGTGTTTCAAATAACTATTAATAAAATATCAAAATATTATATAAAGGTCACAACACACGTATTAACTCTGAAAGGGATTGTTACCGTATCGTATTCTTTTTATGAAACTCCCTACTGCAACGCACACTAATCGGAATCGTAACGTAGTCGCCTAGCCTCAGGACAAACTCCGAGTCGCGATACGGTGTGTGATCAACTTGCAGGTCTTCTGGCTTCCGTCGCGTCGTCCACGCGCTTACTTTTATTCGTACCCGAACTCACGTCTCTTCGTGCAGTCCAATTAGTTACTATACTCTTTGGTTCAGTCTTCGTCATCGAGCCGTAAGCACGGCGGGCGTCGTCGGTCGTCTAACTGTAGCCTAGTTGACGTACGGGAGCTGCTGATCCGCTTTGATTACGCGCTTACGTTAGGTTAACGGCGCGGGCGCGGCGAGGCGAAAAGCAATACGGTGACAACCCTTTTCCGAGTTGATATGTGTGTTGTGACCTTAAATGTGATAGAAGCTATATGTTTTGCCTAATATAGGATTATACAATACTGGACCGATTTTAATTAAATTCAGCAAAGATGTTCCTTGAAACTACGAGACGGACCTAGGCTATATGACGATATGTGACCCCATATCAGACTTTCTATTTAAATCGCCTTTTAGCCAATACTACTGATCCGACTTCAATTAAATTTGGTAGATACATAAGTTCTTTGGAACCCAGGGACTGACGTAGGCTATATGATTTCATTGTATGCGAAGGACTTGTGACCCCACAGTCACGTAAAAGTTCTTTGCCAATTGTTTTATCCCCTATCCAGTCTTATTAGCGAAAGTAATTAAGCTACCAATACTAAATTTATTTATTTATTCATTTATTTATTTATCCATTTACATATTCCACAGCTGACGTTTACGAATTAACACATATTTATATTCAAATGTTTACTTAACACCTAGCCAATTACGAAATAACATTATTTTCACTAAACATATAGCACGAACGGATTGTATAAAAATGTGTATTGACAGTGTGGGTGTGTGAAGCTGTAATATGTAAGTGTAAATGAATATAATATACATATATAATGATATGAATAGTTATAGTTATGAAAATGAAATCTTAACGTTTTAATAGACTTTGGCAAAGAAAACCTAGTAGCATAACGGTAAAACAACTTAAAAATAAAATATTATCTTCAGATAATTAAATTTGCAACAAGGTCTAATTGTTACGTTTTGCCTTGAAATTATAATTAGACTTTTTGGTATTTAGAGCAGTGTCGTACCTTGGTGCCGATCTACAACCATTATTTTGTGTTTTATAGCATAGCTCTCTTCTTCTGATGAATGATAGGAAAGGCAAATGGATCTAGCACATTCAGCCATGTCTAACGTATTATAATAATCTACCATTTTTCGACATTCCAAGTGTTACAAAATATAATGCACTTCTAGGACAGTCTCGTTGCAATATTGCCCAAACATCGGGTATATCATTTATATGGGAGTTTACAGCAGGGGTAAAATAAAAAAAACTCCAATTTCCGCATTATATACAAGAATAAACTCCGAATGCCCCTATTTACATTGTAGGTCACGGACAGGCATCGTATCAATCGAGTGAAAGTGAAATTTACATCCATATACCTACCTACTTACGTACGTTTATCAATGAACTAGTTTAGCTTGACCTAAAAAAATGAGCGCCATTATTTGAAATTTTAAAAAATAGGATCCGACATGCATTTTAAATAACTAGTTATATCAAACAAATGTTTTAAAACTATAATAAGTAACCGATGTATTGTTTGCTTTTTTTAAAAATATAAACAAGGCAAAGGAATAAACAAAGGTTATTAAGCGATAACTGTTAAATAAATAATTTCTCAAAGCAAAGGTACACGAACTGCGTAACTATAAAGAATCGTTGCTAATAACACAAATATATTTTGTGTTAGAAGACCTAAACAAGCTTGTCTATGTGTTAGATAAAACAATCCTTTTCTAAGTACACGTTCCAGGATATTAACCTTTAAAATAATCAATGAAAATTCCAAGCCTATGAAAAATGAAGATTAACAACAAAACTATTAAAATAAATAAACAATACTCACCCATACAACGGCTAAGAGCCAAATAAAAAATAAAACAAATAGTTTTCTTAGGACGGACACTATCCACAGTGCGTCGTTTCGTGCCAACCACTATGAACAAACTGACAGCCAAAACCGTTGGGATGTACTTATAACGAGACAAAATGACTAGTTAACAAACAGCTAATTTTGTTGCAACGTTTTTGTTATCGTACTCTTTGTTGTTATCAATCTAATCATAGTAGATAACCTAGTAAGCCCAGTACATTAAATAGGGGTAGTGGATTTACTTTAAGCCTAGGTACTATTAAACTTATTGTAACATGAAGTAAAGCTGGTTTTTGGGCGATAATTGATATATAAGCAGATACAACTAAAGAGCACACAGTAAAATAACGGTTTTAAATTATAATCCTGGATTAATATATAATCCTATCAATTGTGGAAAAAATATAACGAAATAAAAATTGTCTCCAAAAATATATTACAAGTAATGAAATTAAACAAAACAAAGAAATAATATACAAAAAAAGTCGGGAAGTTTTAGTATAAGCACACCTTAACTAAAATGAAAAAATACTACTTACTAAGACGTTGTTTTTACTCGTAACAATCTATGTTATAAAGTTAGTGAATTTTATAAGTACCCCGTAAAAGATTGATTTAACGTAAAGCTTTCACCATTAATAACTTATTTATTCTTTAAAAAAGGACCTAGTTGTCTGAGGGTGATTCTGAAGAGGGTTAACGCTTTTGTAACGCAACTAACAGTTGAGTTTTAAAAAAACTGACTTTGGTGTAGGTACATTGCAGCTTATTATAATGTAAATATTAAAATAAAAAAAGGTACTAAAGCAGTTCCGAAACATGTCATACTAAAGATATTCGATATAAATAACCGTTTTCGTTAGTAAAATAACTATACGTGTCGCAACATTAATACTGTCCTCTTTGCGCATGTAGCATTTGCGCCCCTCCCTCACTCGGCGCTAAGCAACAGCTGACGCATTTTAGCGCGTGGCAGACATTGTACATTTTAAACAACAAAAACATAACCATACACGTGCACGCTAAGTGATGCATGATAACTCTTTGAAACTAGATACAAAAACAAAGTAAATAACTACAATAATATATATTTTGACTTAGTACATACGTAGATTTTAATTCTCACATTTACAAACCAAATGTATGGCTACCTAACGCCTGAATTTTCTCATCACGATTCCGAGCTGCCTTATATGGCTGATACAAACGTTTCACAACTTGGTTCACAACATTCAGGCGTTCAATGTCGTATTTGTTCGTATGAACTTAATTGGCTATGAAACTAGATTTACTTTGTGTACGTTATTACGTTATTATTAGTAATTGCTTTTAATATATTAAATTATATTTTAAATGCTTAAATTAATTAGTTGTAGGGAGGGTATTTACGTACCTGGTACAATGATTTTAAAAATATATATAATAATTGAAGTAAAAGCTCACATTTTAAAATATAAATGACTATTAATTAAAGTTAACCTAGTTAATAAATAAAAATACAACTAAAAACTAAAATGAAGAAAAAACAAAATAAAAATTTTTATAAATAAAAAATTGCTCCAAATCGCTGCCAATGGGCAAAATACCAAGGATACTGGCAGCATTGCCACGTTGAATGGCAATGCTGATCCTTTGGCCCAAATATTGCCCAGCCCTTTTGTCTCCCGAGGTGTTGACGAGCTGTTTTGACAACGCCTTGAAAATTTCATGCGCACTTGGTCCCCACGCCACGATTTACGTACCTTATTATTATTTCAAAAATATTTGTATTTGTTAGGCACATACAATTTACGTTTTAGATTTCCCAAACGGTTTCTTTTAAAAGGTGACCAGGACATGCGTTTTCGCGACAACCTTAAAGAAAGCGGGACGTCTGAAATCAGTCCTCCCTTACCACCTTACTCGCTCGTAGTCCTTTCCATTATTCAAGACCGAGCATACTATAAAAAAAAGTCTACTAACTTTCTGGGGAATAATATTTACGGAGATTTTATAGTTACCAATATTAATCATAGATTTATTTTAGTAAAATCTTTACAAATGTATTTGCTTTTTTCTCTGAAAATTAGGTAGGTATATGAAGGTGGAAATATGTCTAAAATGCACGCTGAAAACGATAGGGCAAGAAGCCAAACAGTATGAGAATTATTTTTAGAATAATATAGTCTATGACTGTGTAATAGGTATTGCCGGTTATGGACGTGCACTTTTAATTTGATTTTGTTGTTTTACTGACAATATGCTGACCTACATGCTACGCAAGTGAAGAAAAGAAAATAAAAGTTCAACAGAGAACAAAGTATTTGGCGTAAAAAATAATGTAACTAATTTGTAATGTAAAATTTATATGAAAATATCAACCAATCAGGTAGCCATTTTATATTAGTGAATGCTGTGACACCTAATTGGTACAAATATTAGATAAGTTTTATTTATAATATGTTATGTGTGTGATAGTATATGGTACTGCTGTGTGTACTGTATAAATAAATAAATAACCAATGCCCGCTCTATCTTATTATTTGATCTATTTGATGTACGCGTAGGAATAGTGGTTACGGTATAAAGGGTGCAATGCCCTATGCATATTTTGGCATGTGCGTGGATTGGTTGCGGAATAGAGAAGAGGAAAAGAAGCTGGGGATTGCATAATAAATATTGAGCAATGTTATTATTTTATTTTGGATGTAAACAGCCTTGATATGTCTGTTAGAATCCTCATCTTATCTTTAGTTGATCCGTTAAGAACTGCCATGGTAACGTATTACAAGTTGAGGTATTTTCCTCAAATATACGAATATTTTTTCTCACTCAATTACGTATTTTATCAATAAAACAAATACTGGTTATCTGTATTTTTGTTGTTCCTTGCGTAAAAGTAAAAAAAGTAAAGTATGAATATCATCAACTATTGCTTTTTCGGTGGTCAGAAACCATGTTTTTATACAAGCGGATTCACATTTAGCCAACTTTATTATAGGTCTTTATGGGCCTATAGTAAAGTTTGCCAAATGTGAATCCGCTTCATTAAAAAATAAAAAAACGGGGTTTCTCCCAGCAGGGATACAGTCGTGATGATACTTTCCTTTTTTCTTTACTATAGGCCCGTGATGACAAGTGGAAAGCTTGCCGATGTCTAGTGTACCAAACTCGAGAAATACCACAAATATAAATTAAATAGGTTATTTATGTGTTCCGACAAGGAATCGAACCCGGTACCTAAATCCACGGACTCAACTGCTGGACCTCGGAGGCAGTTGTAAATAGCGTAATACTATTAAAAATGCAATGTAAGAAAAAATACGTAAATTAATAATTATATACCCGTAGTATGAAACATACCAATGCTTGAAGACAAAACAACCAGTGCGTTCTTCCTGTAATATGCTATGGAGCAGAAACGTGGACACTGACAGTGGGTCTGTTCCACAAGTTCAAAGGACGCTCAGCGAGCTACGCTCAGCGAGCTACGCTCGAGATTTCTCTGAAGGATAAAGTTTATTAGCTTTTCAAATTCGCAAGCCGAAGTGGCAATGGGCTGGACACATCTGTCGCAGAACCAATGAACGATGGAATAGAATAGTTCTGAAGTGGAGACTACGTACTGAAATACGCCAAATGAAGTAGGACAAACCCTCGCCAGATGGACAGATGACCTGAGGAAGGATAGATGAGGGTGGCAGGATATCGTGTGAAGTGGCCAGACCTAGATCAAGCTGTAGAGAGACACGCGCTGATGATGATGATATCACACTGTAGATCTAGCAAGCAATAACTCTTTTACGTAAAGGTTTACTTCCGAGTCGCCAATTTGTAGCACCTCGTATTATCATAGCCCCTAAAACACGGAGTCCTAGACATCCACTGATGGAAATGGGTCTTCCAAAAATATCTATAGAATATGGCCTACACTCTCCATGCTAGCCAGACGGGTTGGCGAGGGTGTGATGTCAAATTTTATTGACAATATATTAGTAGAACCGGGGCCGACGACAGCTTAATGTGCTCTCCGAGGCACGGGAACGGTGGTGTTATAAATATACTTAAGAAAATGCCATAATTATAACTTTGTGGCATTTGGGGTTGAAACAAAACAATGTAGGTATATTATCATGATACTCACAAATTCGTGAGAGAGCTGGGTCAACGAATTTATCAAGAGTGTGGCGACCCCAAATACCATAACTAAAACAAAATATTTCACTTATTATTCAACGAGGAAATGCGGCGAGCGTTTTAGGGGTACCTAGGTGGTAAGCTCTTTATTTGTAGTTTATTTTGTAGAATAGTATTATTTCGATTTCGTTTCGATAACAGAGTTTGTGCGTGGTAGAGCTACCGTGATAGTAAACTTGCACGAACTTACAATTTTGTTACGATACGAGTAATTACTGTTTTTCTATGAAGTGTTACTTTCTGTTTGACCCCTCCTTAAATAGGTTGTTACTTAGAAACTGTATCTTATCTCCACGTCCAGACATGATGATTAAATGTTGTCATCACCTAAATATTGCATAAATAAACACTGATAAATTATTGCACTTACTATTCGTAATTTTCGATTTAACATAAAATCACAAACCGCACGCGTATTTGACAGCTATTTTTATTAGGTAGATATAGTGAATAATGTTTTTCCATCGAGCAAACACAAGTCTCATTCAGAATACGACGGCACCAGAAGTGTCAATCAATTATTGTACGTCTATGGGACGAGCCGCTCTGCAAACTTGTACAGAAAGATATTTTATCTGCCAGTAATATGAAAGAGCGGGCTCGCCTCATGGCCGTTTCCACTAGAGAGTCAGGTTTTTGGTTGCAGGCTTTTCCCTCAGCATCGGTTGGCACACTCCTTGATCGAAATACACTGACCATGGCGGTGTGCCTTCGTCTCGGAGCCCGGACTGTCCACCCGCACCAGTGTCGATGCGGAGAACCAGTCGATCATCTCGGACACTACGGGCTTTCTTGTGCTAGAAGTGCTGGCCGCATTCCTCGTCACGCGGCTCTCAACGACATCATCCGAAGGGCTCTTGTCACTGCTGGGGTACTGCAATATTAGAAACATCTGGGATTTTGCGCAGCGATGGCAAGAGACCCGACGGAATGACTGTTGGGCCGTGGAAACTTGGCAGGTCTCTGGTGTGGGATGCGACGTGTGTGAACATTAGTTCCATCTCACATCCAGGCAACCTCGTCAGGCGCGGGAAGTGCAGCTTTTTCTGCGGAGAACCTCAAATTGCGCAAATACGCTAACCTTGGTATCGGTTACGAATTTGCGCCGTTTGGGGTCGAGACGATGGGCCCATGGGGACCGTCAGCGAGGCGCTTGGCCAAGGAGTTGTCAAAACGGCTGACAGAAAGGTCTGGAGACAGGAAGGCTGGCAATTATTTCTGCCAACGTATTAGCCTCGCTATACAGAGGGGAAATGTTGCCAGTCTCCTTGGGACTATCTCGGATGGGACGTCTCTAGAGGACATTTTTTATTTATAGTTTAGCTTATTTTTAATTTTATTATTTAGGTAGCTTTTAATTACCTTCGAATAAAATTTATAAATTATTGTATTAAATGATTGACATTTTCTAGGACCAAGTTCTTGGTCCTAGGATATCTTCATATTTATTAATATGGAACTTTATTATTTAGTGTCAAATATATAATAAAGTTACTGAGGCTAATTGAGAGACAACGAAGGGGCCGTGATCCGAGAAGGCTTCGGGGTTCTCTCGTGAGCTTTTCACAGTATGCAAAATAAATAAAAATATTATGTATATACACTTATAGATGGGGTATTCCACAGACGGGTGGACCCTGATAAGATAACAGTCAATTATTTTAGCCGCACATTTAATTACCATAATTGACTTATTGGACTTAAATAAAATAAATGTAATTAATTAACTATAAACTAAATCTAATAAAAAATCAACTATAAATAAAAAATGTCCTCAAGAAACGTCCCATCCCGCTGTATAGGGAGGCTAATAAATAGGCAGAAATAATTGCCGTAAGGTATTCTAGATTTATTCGTCAGCTGGTTGGACAACTCCTTGGCCAGATGCTTTGCTGAGGGTCTATAATAATAACCAGTTATAGGAATAGGTAGAAGAATGCTTTTCTGCTAATTTGTCTTTTGCTAACAGCTTACTCTTTGTACCGCTTTGGTGCTAGTCTTCAACTAGCAGGAGTAGAATCATTCAAATATAAAATATTAAAAACTACTTAAATAAAATAAAATGAAATAACTATAAACTAAACCTAACAAAAAATAAACTAATAAATTAAATTTTATAATAAAAAATATCCTTAAGTGACGTCCCATCAGTTATAGTCCCAAGAAGACCGGCAACATTTCCCCGCTGTATAGCGAGCCTAATACGTTGGCAGAAATAATTGCTAGCCTTCCTGTCTCCAGACATTTCCGTATATTCCCCATGGCCCCAAACGGCGTAAAATCGTAACCTGTACCGAGGTTGGCGTATTTGCGCAGCTTGAGGTTCTCAGCAGAAACCGACGCACTCCCCGCGCTGGAACCTTGTCCAGCCTGGATGTGAGATGATTGACAGCTAGAAGGAATAATTGAGTGAAGGAGCCATTTGAGAAACCGTCTAAGAAAGAGTGTAAGTGTATCTATTTTTTTTTATCTTTGCCAAAGATATTAAATATATAACAAGATGATGCAAGGATTGATTAGCCTATAGTAAAGTTGGCTAAATGTGAATCCGCTTATTTAAAAGCGTGGTTTCTGACCACCCCGAAAGGGAAACGGTCGTGATGATACTTTACTTTACTTTTTATGATGCAAGAAGCCAAATAGAATGATAACAACCAATGCACGCTCTATTTTATTTTTGTCCTCTTTGGTAATTAATAGATATCATTTATGGTGGGATTTTTTTTACCAAAGGTAAAGGTTCGCAGTGCGAGTTGTTGACCTGACAGTGAACAGTTACTGCACTGGTGTGCTCGCATCATTTTAGTAGCTAGTAGGTTTACGAATAGGTAACTGTCATTTTGCATTAATGTTCAAGTTGACACCGAGTTGCGTGCGGAGCTGCTGCTGTGGCGTGGTGGAGGCGATTAACAACAAAAAAAATGCTGTAGTCACTCGGATGCTACTACTGACCTACTCGCACAAAACAGCTCGTAATGTAATCATGCAGTGCGAGTAGATGCACTGCACTGCGGTAACTAGGCCCGGCTGGAAGCTATCTCGCACTGTGTAAGGTTTTAAATAAAACAAAATAAATAATCTTTTTCATTTATTTTTCTATCTACGCCGACAAATTGTCTATCTCTGATTTAAGTTACAAAGTCTAATTTGATAACATTGCTAACAATATAAAAATATAGCATGCAATAAAGTAATTTCCGGTGTAGCTAAACATACACTAAACTAAAACACTACATTTCTAAAGTAGCTAACATTAAAAAATATGATTCTATCAATTATAATCCCATAAAACTTTGACATTGCTTAAGATTGCATAGCGTATTTTATACCAAAAACTCCATTTTACATCCAATATGTGGTAAATATTTCAAAGTAATATGCCTCAAGAACTTGTGTATCCAATGCCTAAATATTTTAAAAATAAAATGTGTATGACTTGAGGACTTGTATCCAACGCCTAAACAATTGAAAAAAAAAGGATTACGAGTATTTTAATATCTATTCAGGCATAGGATTGAAGTTCTTTAAAGATGAATTGAAATAGTTGATTTGTTTTCCTTTGATCAATTTATTTGAGTTAAGGCATAAAAACAGCTAAAACTGATGTTTAATTTCCAGCAGAGAGTTGCACGACCATGTTATTGATTTCCAGAACATCTGCCATGTACTCTTCATCGGTGAGGATGGTCGCCAGTTTCTTGAGGATTGACAGGAGCTCCCCATCTCTTAGGTGCAGTTGATCGTTACACTGCTCAACTTCATCTACCACCTCGTCTGGTATCTGAAAGAAAACATAATGATCAGTAAACTGTAGGTCTTGGTTTTTATAAAGCGCTATTTTGACAATTTAATGCGCTCGCCAACCCGTCTGGCCAGCGTGGCCAAATTCTTCAGATATATGTATGTTCTGGAAGGCCCATCTCCAACAGTGGAGGTCTAGGACGCTGTGTTCTAGGGGCTGTAATAATAATAATAATAATGCGCTTAAAGATGTATGGGGTAGGTATATACTGCTGGTTTCGCCATGTACTAGCAAAATAACTAATTTTAACAATCATATGCTCATTGTTGAATGTGCAGTAATTTAATAATACATTCTTCGTTTTATCGGACGAACTCGTATAACGCGAGCATCGGTTGAAACTAATCATTACTATAAAATGCAAGAAAATTTTGCTACGAATTACTCTGAAATGTCTGAATCATCAAATATATTTTACACGAAGCCTTTATAACAAGCTTATATAGTCACTGACATTAGTCCGTTTTATTCTTTGACCTTCACCGGTGCACAAAATCTAGTGGTCCTGGGTTGTACCTACTTCACGTTAACGTTAATATTATGCCATAATTAAAGATAACATACTGTATAACAACCAACCCGCTCCAAATTACTTTTATGTAAAAATCTAGCTCGCCAAGATCAAACAAAATGAACTAGTGGAACGTCTGCAGGTTTTAAAGCAGAAGCCCATTTACGTCATTGCAGTTATTTATACCGATCATAATTTTTAGCGACTTGGCTCAAGTTCAAAAACCTACATTTTTAATTTTTATCGAGGATGATATATTTTAAACATTTAACTACAAATTTTGTTATACATCATTTTATTCTGGTTAATTCCTAAACCTTCTTTCTATTGTCATTCAGTAGAGATAATATATATTTTTAATTGTCTTTTATAACTTTTTCTCTTTATGGAGCTCAAGACCTTGTCAATGTACACTACAATGGTACTATAAGCGTTGACCAAACGTAAACTAGCTTCTTTAAAAGCACAATTTCAGACCACCCATAGTAATATTAATAGTAAAATAATTACTGTATTTGATTGTACATGAAATTATAGTTAGAATTAGTAAACTAAAATGGCATAACTTCCGTTGTAGAACCGACAAACGATGGAGTACACAGTTTCCAGAGTATATACCTCGTACTTGAAGACGCAGAGTTGAAATTCTATCCACCAGATGGATGGATCTAGCAGTAGATGAAATTAATTTACCTTTTGAAGTTCCAAGAATGTTTCAAACTTCAACTTCTTACGTTGTTTCCCAGAGTTGTTCTCGTAGAACATTGTGAACTGATTGTCTTTTGCTTTCAATGGGAAGTAAATACCAGATGTAAGACGACCTTTGGGATCTCTGGCTAGAAGACTCCTGAAAGAAACGCTTTATATAGATTCTGAAATACTTAATGTAGGCCTAATTTACTAAATAAACAACAGTTGCATGTTTATTAATAAATCGTATACTAGGAGAATCAAGAAGTTGTCATTTTTTTTGTTGTAAAATAATTAATGAAGGAATCAAAAGCAAACCATAAGAAAAGCTTCATATTGTTTAGCCTAAGTATTCACAATGGGGTGTATCAGGCAAAGCTTTTTTATAGATGTCGCTAGCGGTACTGGTACCTTGTTTACACCTATGTCGGATCATTTTTTAAATGTTTTTTGTAGTTTTTTATTTTTATAACAGAAATACGAATTTTAACTTAACGTTACCTACCTTAAAAGAGGAATTAGAAAAAGAAAAAAGGTTTAATTAATAGAACGGCAGTTTTGTGATCACCATATATCTTTGATTTTGATTGGAAATCGATTTGTACACTTAAAAGCTGCTGACTTCGGTAGAAGACAAATTTCTAAGCATTCCATGGATTCACCGTGCGGGTGCCGGGTCCATCGTGTGTGGGTAAGAGATGAGAAGAATGGTGTCTCGGGCTTGCGACCGACAATTGGCTGGTTTAAGAAAAGGAGGCCTCCTTTTTTTTCTATTGCGCGATAATACGCTCACCATCCACCATTCTACTTCTCTCCCTACCCAACCAAATACTGTATGATTCCGTTAATGCCGTCTTGGAAGCTCGTTCCATAAATGTATTGACGGCAGACCTGCTTAGGCCCAATTCTTTCAGTAAGTGATGCAAATATAAGTTTTCTATGTAACTGACAGTTCTATTATGTACCATCTATCATGCGCCATCTATCGTGATAAAAAGTTAGTGATACACCCCATTATCAGGGTTGAATTATTTTTGCTGTTAATTTATCGTATAACATTTTCATTTAGATAAATCTGTAAATTTTTACTTAAGTAATAATTAAATACCAAAAATACGTTCGAGAAACTGACTGTAAGTCTACCAACAAATATGGTACAGTGGCTTTGTTGCTTATGTGAAACACCACTTGTATTAACTGCGAGAGTTGGCCACATTCTACATAAATATATTTTGGAAGGCCTAAAAGGATGTACATATATGTAGCCCAGTTTTGAAAAGAAAATTATTATTTATGCACACAATCGCGACAGCAAGAAGGCTCGTCAGAGCAGCAGTGCGATACACGGATACATGTGTAAATAGTGTATAAAATTTATCTAGAGTACCGTTTGCTGACTGTGTTTATAACTACTATTGTAAAGTTTTCAAAACCAGTGCAAATGTGTTGACGTTAAAACATTTGCACCTGGTAAACATGTTTTGTTTTTCATTTATTAAAAAGCTTAGATTATAATTTATTAGATTATGCCTGTACGACATGTGAACGACGAGGTGTTGTTTGTCTGTTTGTATACTCGTAGGTAGCTATCAGCTTGTTTTCTAATGTATTACTTTAACTAAACCCTCACTAAACAATGATAAGATAATAATTTCTGCAAAGTTTTAGTTAGGTAGGTATACATCACGATCATACCGACTGATTTGTGACGTCATTATTACCTCTATTGCAAGAGAATCTACGAGCACATCTTCTTATTGACTTTAATCTTAGTTTGCTCTCTTACCTTAAATCCCAGATTAAATTCCTCTTCTCCGTGACGTTGATGGCTGTTAAATAGGGTTTGGCGGTGTATACCAAGGATAGACGTTCCTTCACGATAGCTCCTCGAGTCTCTCTCTCGTGCCATTCCACATAGTTACTGTTGTTTAGGTTGAACTGGTAGTTGTACTCCTTCTTGCAATGGGGCTCATCGCTCTGGGTGAACCAACCTACAATAATACGTTAAAATTAGTTTATTTTCGCATTTACTCTGCTATTTGGAGACATTACTCCAGACCTATATTTATATACCTCGGTTCTAAATCAGGATTCTAATTGATTTTATCGCTGTTGGTCGTGTCAATATAATATTTAACGTTATTGAATACTACTAAAGGTTTCAGCTGTATTAAGTTCATTGTGATACTTTAGTCTTTACTACCCAGTCTAAAAAAATATTTTCTTTTCTAAAAAATTGAGGGCCTAGATTTAGATGCTGCATTTTCGAGAACTCAAAAAATATCATCGGCTATCCATAATATCTTAAGCAACGAACCTCCTGAATAACGAGCTTGCCACGTATCGTTAGGTTGTCAATTAGTAAAGTTGGCTTGGATTAGGGTTGTAATGATACAATTTCTTAGTTATCGAAATAAATTCATTGTTTAGTAACGTGCACTTACCAGTGTGTGGATAGCATCTATCGCTCATCACGGTCACGACTCTAGCAATGTGATAACCCAGATCTGATAAAAACATTCCATGTCTGTCTCCGATCTTGACGTGTATAGCCATCAGGACGTGGTCCTTCTCCGTCTCCACCAGGAACCCTTGAGGACCCGCGAACGACGTCGTGTAGTCCACCAGGTCACCAATGTTCTCATCGCAAGATACCAACATCATAGACTTCGTGAGCCCAGGAAAATCTTTCTCCAGAACTTTCAGACGTTTTATGACCTCCATTCCCAAACCTACACATGTGTGCTTTCTAGCTCGAATAGGGGGGTTGTACTTAGGGAAGAATTCCTGTAGAGTCTCGTAAGGAGACGCCATATAAGCATCGTATAGGGATATGAAGTTGTTGACAGAATCATAATTGTCTGAGACGACAAGTCGGCTGAGTGCGGCCTCCGCCTTGGCCACCAGCTCTTCGTATCTGTGAAGGCTGAGGTCCAGGGCGGGGCGCACGGCACCCCAGCGCGGGGCCGGGAGCGGGTGCTGCGGCGGCCACGGCGGGACGAGGCCGGCCGCGGGCTTCGAGTTCTTCGAGCCGAGTCAGCTCAACCACTCGGCGCCCCAGCGACCCACGACGCGGCGGATGGCGCGCTCCTCGCTCGAGCAGGCCACGGCGGGGTCGAGAGTACACGACTCGTCGACCCCAGTGGCCTCCACGCCCGAGGACGCTTCCGGAGACCACTCATTATACTTAATTAACGGTTTTATATTTAAACTATCTGTGGACAAATAAAATACATAGTTAGCATTGAGACTTTTGAATACAATTAATTTTAGCTGTTAATGAGTTTGCTAATTAGCTGCATATGGATGAAGGTAATACTAATAACAAGTACCTATGTCGGTATGTACCAGGAGTGTTATGATAAATATGAGTTTGGCTTCAATAGGATGTCGCCTTTGACAGTATTAAAGTGCGCAGTTAGAAAAGGCGAGGACACAATCTGTCACTATGCACAATGATATATTCATTTATGACTAAGGTCAGACGGGTGCGCCAATTACTAACGACCTTAATAACAATCTTGATAAAAAAGCAGGTGCAATCGATAAGCGTTAGCTGTGAATAAAAAATCAGTTGAACGAACCCATTGTGGCAAAGAGCCGGTTACAAATTGTCCTTTTGGGAGACCCCTTGTTGTTTGCCTTCAAGAAGTAGACTGATGAAGTTAACGTCCGCCCGTCCCTATATAAACCATGAAAATTCCTATTTGTGCATCCCCCCTCCGCCGCTCCACCCGTAGTGACGCATGAAACACGTCATATTTATCAGTTGACGTGTATGTCTCATCGTTATTCTGGTCAAAAGATTCGATATTGTTTTTAGATAGTTAATATAATTGATAACTACTGTTTAGTCCACATCTGCCATTTTTTGGAACAGTTTCGCAAATCGTGTTAATTTTATTGTATGGTATGTTACCTATTACCTTGCTAATTTTTTATTTATTTTTCTATTTAACCTGTATTCTTTCACTTAAGCGCCAATGTTATATAGTGGAATCCCTTATATAACGGAACTGTCAGTTTAAAACGCTATTATAATTGGTATTCTCGTATAAAGGTTTCCACTACAGACGACAGCAAAATAACGTTAAGATGCGTTCATTAAAAAAAAAACTATTATATATTTCTTTTAGTATTTGCCAGATACAAAAATATTAAAATAAAATATTTATTTATTTATTTATTACCTTAAGTGTATTATAAAACTATGTTTAATGTAAATATATAATCTTAGTTTAATTAATATAAATGTTGTTATAAATTTGCGGCGGACAATTTAAGTATGAAATTTACGCTTTCCCAATGATTTTGAAGTTGCAACCCCATGGGTGACCTTTAAATTAGTGGAAAACGCTATTTTGACGTAAGGTCGGCTATGATCGGAAAAACTCGGGCTAAAAGTGGTAGTAAATAATAGAATTTACTATTTTGACAATCTAACGTTTGCCCTAAGTAATGAAATACAGCTGCTGATTTCCTTTAAAAATACATTTAGCCTCGAAAATAAACAATATTTTTAAATAATTGGTTTGCTAATGAATGCTATTTGCCTTCATTAAAAATTATATTTATTATATTAAAAGTTATATTTTTTCAAATATCGTATTGGTTTGTTTATTTGTTATATTTATTTTGTTAAATTAAGATTTATCATTGTTTTAACATGTAACAATATCGAATTGGTTGGCATTAAGAATAGCATCTGTATTAATATTGGATCAAAGACTTACATCTAAAAAATTTTAAACCATCTTTGGCCCCAAAAAAGTTGTAAGTTTGGTATTGTTTATGTCTGCTTACATTGCATTCCTACATTTAAGGAATGCCTAAATCTTATGGAAGGATTAAACTACCCTAAGCAACTTAAGTGAGTGATGAGTTACCGGATCTTCTATATTTTGGGGCCAATACTTTTTCATTTAATAGTTTTAGTTTAGTGTCTATGTTCTCAGCTTTGTGTGTGTGTGTTTGTATGTTTCTTGATCTATGTTTGTGACACACCCACATACTCGTATGTACGAGTACTTATTTATTTTGATAATAACTTCCAATCTACTCGTATGGTCATGATCACAGCCCTAACAAATATGTGTAGTGAAGAGTCCCACAAATCAAATCATTTATTTCCGAATTGATAGTACTTGTGTGTGTTTCCTTTTTTTTCTTTTATATTTTAGTTGTATTTTGTATATTAATAGTAATAATTAGAGTAGAATCTAATAATTCGATGGAGATTTTTCTCATGTAGGATAACGGTATTATAGCTTATGGACGGCAATACTATACCTCCATCGCTTAAAATTGGCATCACATTTATTGTTGTAACATTATAACACGGAAGAGCACTGATATCCCGCACTACAGGGCAACCTCGTGTAGGTATCACAACCATATCACCATATATTGTTCACCTCTGGTATACATTTTTTGTGACAATATATACGAGTAAGTATATATATAATTATATATTATTCCAGAATAGGTATTTCTCGAGAAATGGACTACTCCTGCCATGCTGCTGGCCAGACCGACGAGACGGGTTGGCAAACGGAGATCATTAAAATGATTTCTCCATTTTTTTGCACTATTTAGCTACTTAGTTACGATAATGTTACGCAATTCAGAGTCATAATATGACCTTCGAAATATTGTTACTTACTTCACGATGAGTCATACAGTTCAGCTTAAACTATCATCACGGCCGTTTTGGAATTTTCTTATTTATTTATTTACTACAAGTTGCATTCGACGCCTGCTACTATTAGAAATTAATATGCTAGGTACTAATCTGGACCACAGTTTAAAATGTGAACAAGCGGCAAACAATAATACGATTATACTAGACCAACTTAAACCTATGATTTTAAAAAAAATGTAAAGCAAAGACATGCAAAAAGCTAATACATTAATAATAAAAAATAAAAATAGAAACATGCCTTAACATCTAAATAATTTATTTACAGTTTACAACACTATTCGGCGCCTCCGTGGTCTAGTGGTAACAAACGTTGCCGTGAACTCGGGAGGTCGTGGGTTCGATTCCCACCGGGGGCAAGTTGTACATTGTATAATTTGTCTCGGTCTGGGTGTTTATATGTATAATATGTATATATTTACAAAAAAAAAGTATAATATGTAGTTTATCAACCATCTAGTTTCCGTAACACAAGCTTACCGCTTACCACGGAAATTAAATGGCGCTGTGTGACCTGTCTGAAAATATTTATTTATTTATTTATTTATTATTAAATAATGATACGAGTATAGAACATTCAAATAAATTAAAGTTAATACTATATACAAATATGGTAATAAATGAGATTCAATACAGTAAAAAAGTCAAAACATATCCATTTCATTCAGTAAAATTCAATAACAATTCATTTGATTATTAAAAACAGTCAGACGGGTTGTTATTTCAAATCTCTTGTATTTGTGACATTTCTCTCCTCTTAACTCCTCTGGTACAACAGGTACATCGACGAGACGCGCAAGAGATTATGGTCATAATGATACTTTACATCTTTTCACGTAGGCTGATTTGCACCAAAATGTAGTATCTGTAAATGTAACGATTAAACTTTAAAAAATCGTTTAAAGTTAGTAATGTTTTAATTTATAGGTCAGCCGCCAGGTAGGTATAATTGACGCCATTTTTAACTTTAATCGTCACAATGACAGAGATTTCATTTTAGTGCAACTAAGCCTTAGTTGTATATTACTCTGTCTGAATTATGTATCCTTAGAATAATAACACTAAGAACGATAGTTTTATACAAAAAAACTGTCAACTTTGAGGCAAAAACCAGTTTATGTGTACGTAAGCTAATAGCTGAACAACCCGTGTTTGTCTCTTCTCAGGATGTGTATTTGAATATGACGGTTTTCGTGCAATTAATAGGCGCAACTGTCTGTAGAGTACGGTTAAGTCTGTTGATTTAAGGTACCAGGTTTGATTCTTAGTTGGGACACAATAAATTATTTTATTAATTGTGTTATTTTTCGAGTTAGGTATGCTAAAGACTGCGACGAGTTTGCCACTTATTAACAAAAATGTTCATGAATATAAAAGGGGTTGTTCAGTAACCGAGCCGTTATGGCTTCTATTATGCCTCACTTAACGTGCGCGCACTTTGTTTCTAGGCATTATTATTCTAATTCGGAAATTGCGATAAATTAAATGAAATACTACCCAGATGAACTGCTGTGCCTGTAGGCCAGACATCTTTGTGTTTTCTCGGAACTTGAAAAAAGTGATCTTTATTGAACTTACCGTTCCGTGGAAATCAAATATTCCAAAAGACCACAACATGAAGTCGAATAAATATTATGATCTCACAGAAGAAATGATCAGGCACGGGTTCAAGACTCAGCTTTACGCAGTGGAAGTGGAGATCTTTGCATCACTTACTGAAAGAATTGGGCCTAAGCCGTCAAAACATTTATGGAACGAGCTTCCAAGACGGCATTAACGGAATCATACAGTATTTGGTTGGGTAGGGAGAGAAGTAGAATGGTGGATAGTGAGATTATCGCGCAATAAAATAAAAAAGGGAGGCCTCCTTTTCTTAAACCAGCCTATTGTCGGTCGCAAGCCCGAGATACCATTTTTCTCATCTCTTACCCACACACGATGGACCCGGCACCCACACGGTGAACCCATAGAATGCTTAGAAATTCAAAAACTTCATAATACGCTGTTCTATACGCTTTGTTCGACACATTGACATGGCATGGACAATAAGTGACAATACCTAAGTACAATTTTGATCCTAGTTTGAAGTAAAATTTGAAGAAAACACAACTTCTTTTTTACATATTGTGTACAAGCTATTTTGTTTGTTAGTTCCTTTACAAACAAGAACACGTGATAGGCATGTTTCATTCGGTTTCGAGGTCGTGAAATTCAAGGAATAACGGACTGTTTACAATTTAGCATGAATGACGTCATTTTAAGTTTAAAACGTATGGTGGCCGTATCTTTTCTCAGGTGGTTCCTTGGTGGTTCTATCTCTATCTAATCAAAATTAGCACCTTCGATCAGCTAATCAAAATGGCGTCATTTTCTTATTTGTTAAAAATAATAGCCTTTATTCAAATTATTTATTTCCATATGGTTCACATCGTAATTCTTGGATATTGTCAAATACATTTTTCAATTTACAAATAAACTAGATTATTCACATAAACTATGGGTGAGCAGTGAAGGTAAACAAGCTTGAAAAATATTCTTGAACATTGTTGCCACAAACAAATACTTATTTTAGGACATTAGTGAGCGCGCGCCCTACATGTACTTATGTAGAACAATTTTATTTAAAGGTGTGGGAAAGATTCATAAATAAAATAAATGTTTATGCCGTATTGAGAAAAGCTTTATTATGAAACTAAGTTAAACCAAAGACTTCTATGTACTACGTACATAGAAGTCTTTGAGTTAAACAAAATATATTAATTTATAACAATCTAGGATTTATTAAAATATAATTAAATTATAAATTATTTGATAAAATTTTGGGTCTTAATCTTTAATTTTAATCTTCTTTACTCACTTATCTCCGCCTCCTTCATTTTTTTACTGTATATGCATTTAGGACCACTTGTAGCTACTCTTTATAGTCTGTGGTCGGCACATAAGGAACGGGCGCGCTCTACTGTTTTGGCGCGAAATTTCGCGTCGGTCGCCGCAAGGGCTTTAATTATGTTCATTAGTTAGTAGTAAGGAATAAGGCCCAAATTCCACAAAACACATGTGTGTTCTACAATGGTGGAACGCGCGTCTACTGCAGTGTTAATCGTAACGACTACAAATATTTGACTTTGGTGCCACCCAGCCTAAGTGTACATTTTACCATTACCGACTGGGTTGCCCGCTGAAATCCTGCCGAGGAAAACAGTGCAAACCATCCTCAACTCAACCCCATTGTTGTTATTGTTAAATTGTGAACTAGGTAAGTCAGCTTTCTAAAAACGTACGTGTATCTTATCGGAACACGTATGCCTGTGTGTACTCACTCATACATGCAAGCCGTGTTTGTTTGGGGAGGAATTTTCCAGTGGTATTTGTTTACATGCGATGGCGTCCAACTGCGCAGTTGTTAATCGAATTTGTGCTCCATTTTTTCTTTAAATGTCTGCTTAGAGATACGCATATAATTGTTAGCAGTTTTGACAATTAGGACAGGGTTAAGGACGTGTTGATAGATAGCCTTGCTTCGGGTTTTAAAATTTGGTTCTGTATTTTCATTGTATTTATTTATTTATTTAACATTTGGAATACAAACGGAGATCATGGCTAATGTAAGTTCAATTGTCTCTGCCTACCCCGCAAGGGACCTGGCGTGAAGATATGTATGTATGTATATTAACAACGGTGGTGGCTCGGTTGTAAGTAAGCAAAACCACGATAGACAGAATATTGGGTTTGGTTGTTCGATTCCTGTTCAAGAACAACACTTTTTATTGTGACAAATCTGGTACGCCAGAGGCATTGCCACTAGTTATGGAATGATTTTTTTTTCGATTACTTATGTACTTTTTTTTTTTAGAAACTCTAGCTATCGTAAAGTATCATCACGACCGTATCCCTTGCGGTGTTTTTAGAAACCAATTCACATTTAGCTAACTTTACTAATACATGACATCATGACAAGTGGCAAGCCCGTCGATGTCTCTAGCGTAACAGACTCATGAAATATCACAAAAAAATAACTTACATTTTTGTGTCCCAACCAGGAATCGAACCCGATGCGATTTCGTCCAACCACGGTGTCAGACTCTTAGGCTAAGTTGCACCAAAATGAAGTCTATATTATTGTAACGATTGAAGTTTAAAATTCCTTCAAATGTATGAGATTTATTTTGAAGATCAGCTGATACAATCTACGTCATTTTATCTTTAGTCGTTACAATCACAGACAGTTCGGTTTTGTATAACCCAGCCTTCAACCTTCTTTTTGTCGCATACTAAAGATGATACTAGCCCCTCATTCCGAATCGCGCTCAGAGCGCTTAGAACGAATATGACACTGACCGTGTCGCGTCGTTTCGAATCAAATATCGCGATTTGGATGCTCCGAGCGTGATATCAATTCGGAACGGTCTAAATCACATTTTCATTCATAAAATGTTAGTTTTTTTTTTAAATGTATTGAAGATAAATTGCGGATTCCACATCTTTGAGTATGAATACTAACAAATATACATCTCTCGGTTTATTCATCTTTATATGTGTAAAGTATATTTTGGTAATTTAAAATAAGTTGCCGTGTTACAGACATTTTTTTCTCACTTCCTACTTAAATATTAATTATAGATTTGTTTAAGAAGTAATATACTCGTAAATAATAATAAATAAATATTTCCAGACAGGTCACACAGCGCCATCTAGTTTCCGTGGTAAGCCACGAGGCTTGTGTTACGGAAACTAGATGGTTGATAAACTACATATTATACTTTTTTTTTTGTAAATATATACATATAAACACCCAGCCCGAGACAAATTATACAATGTACAACTTGCCCCCGATGGGAATCGAACCCACGACCTCCCGTGTTAACGGCAACGTTTGTTACCACTAGACCACGGAGGCGGTCAAGATAGAAACAGTATCAACGAATTACTTAATATTGTAAACATGTAACATAAATAAAAAAAAAACCTAATATTAAATTAACTTTAAAATGGCGCGGGACATTATGACAAACAAGTAACAGCGCTCAGAGCGATCTACCTTGATATCGTGAGCAGTCTAAGCGCGAGAAATGTTGTCATTTGTGACGTCACATAGCTTTGGCAAAACAGTTTAAGCGCGTCTCGGAACACTTTAAGCGCGCTTAGGTTACTATTATCGCGTCTCGGAACGAAGAATGTTCTACCCGCATGTGTTTACTGTGTATCAGTTCTAGCGATGTGCCTAAAATGTATTATGACTACCTGCCCGATAAGCAATCTCATCGCTCATAATTAATTAGTCTTAATTAATTCCGGTAAAAGTATTTAATGGGATTATTTATATTTGTGGAAATTATACTGAGGTACGGTTAGAAAAGTCACATTTCGGTTCAGGTATATTTAAATGTTAATAAATCTTAAGTCAGAAAAATTTTAGAGTTGGGGTAAAAAAATGCTATGTTTGTGCTTTAGCACGCAATAACTCTTTTTTGGCTTCTTTTCCCATCTGTTATACCTCTATATTTAATGTCTTTTGGTTAGAGTATATCGATGGCTAAAAGTAACGACAGTTTAATGGTTTAATGATAAAACTTTACGTAAGTATTCATATCGCCTTTAGCTTTTGATCCCTGGAGTCACGTTTGACAACACGAGGGAAAGAAAGTTGACATGTGTTATCTATGGTTATTATTTTTAATGGTTATGTGTACAGTCCGTCCTCTGAGATAATGCGTTTGTAAATAATATAAATAAAACGTTTTTCTATATAAGTAGGCTGCCTCCGTGGTCTGGATTTAGACTCGGAGGTACTGGGTTCGATTCCTGGTCGGTTACCTGGTCAAAATAATATTTATTAATTTAAATAAAAAAATAAAATTAATATTTAATTTACTCGTAATTGTGATGTCATGATTGGCCTATAGTAAAGTTGCCTAAATGTGAATCCGCTTCTTTATAAGCGTGGTTTCTGACCACCCTGGAAAGGAAAAAGTCGTGATGACAAGTTCTATATAAGTTTAAATTAAATAAAAGGTGTTAAAAATAAAAGCTAAATTACTTATAACCTGTTACCTGCCGCTGTGTGGACTACGAGAAAGCCTTTGACTTCGGCTCCATCGAAACCTGGACTATTCTGCAATCCTTGCTGCGATGCCTAATAGACTATCAATACGTTGAGGTGCCAAGATGTCTCTACAGCTCTGCGACTATGACGGTTTGGTCACAAGGTCAGATTACTAAACCAATCCAACTTCGCAGAGGCCTGTGAAAGGGGGATGTCAAATACAAGATGTTTTAAAAATGCTCGATTGGAATTACTGGAGCATAAATTTTAATGGAGAATAAATCTCACACCTCTGATTCGCAGATGACATAGTCATCATAGCCAGCTCGTTCAACGATCTTAGCTTAGAATGTTATACGGCTTAAATTTGGCTTCCCAGCAGGTTGGTTTGGGAATGAACAAAGCTAGGCACTGCCAACCTTGGCAAAGAAGCTGGCAGACGCATTTAACTGGCTGGTTCGACACAGCTTCCTTACAGCCAGCTGTTATTATAAATAATATTATGACATTTATATTAATATGATTTTAATTTATTCGAAGTAGGTAATTCGATACAAAAATATTAAAATAAAATTGACTAAAAACTAATTATAAAGAAAACTAAAACTAAAAATACCTATGAAATTAAAACTATTCTACAAAATAAACTAAGGGAGGGTACCTAAAACGCTCGCCGCATTTCCTCGTTGAATTATTATGGACATATTCTGTTTTAGGTAGTTATGGCATTTGGGATCGCCACACTCTTGGAAAATTCGTTTACCCAGCTCTTTTATGAATTTGTGGGTATCAAGAGACTATTGTTTCAACGCCAAATGCCACAAAGTTATAATTTTGTTTAATGCTATTGTATTTGATGTGCTTTCTAAATTCGGCTGTATGAGCAGCCGAACCGGCCTTTTTTTATGTAGAGGAAATGTGGCAAGCGGCAAAGGTATCCACACAGGTAATCCACATTTTAATTTGAATTTAAGTTAATTTGATTTTATTATAATTAGATATTTTATTATAATTATTTTAGTTAAATTGTTTTGGTTTTTTTTTTTTTTTATAATTTGACATTATAAAACATTTTTCAAGTTGATGAAATGGGTCTACACGGGCTTAGTTGTCAAAAGAGTGCAGGCAGATTCTCCAGACACCAAGCCCTAAATGAGTTTATAAAGAGAAGTTTGTGGTCTGCTAAAATCCCGTCCGTCCTTGAACCATCAGGACTTTCACGTAGTGATGGTAAAAGGCCGGATGGTATGTCTCTTGTACCATGGAGTGAGGGAAGATGTCTTGTTTGGGATGCCACCTGTGTGGATACCTTTGCCGCTTGCCACATTTCCTCTACATCAAAAAAGGCCGGTTCGGCTGCTCATACAGCCGAATTTAGAAAACACATCAAATACAATATAGCATTAAACAAAATTATAACTTTGTGACATTTGGGGTTGAAACAATGGGGATATATTCTCTTGATACCCACAAATTCATAAAAGAGCTGGGTAAACGAATTTTCCAAGAGTGTGGCGATCCCAAATGCCATAACTACCTAAAACAGAATATGTCCATAATAATTCAACGAGGAAATGCGGCGAGCGTTTTAGGTACCCTCCCTAGTGGTAAGCCCTTAGTTTATTTTGTAGAATAGCTTTAATTTCATAGGTATTTTTAGTTTTAGTTTTCTTTATAATTAGTTTTTAGTCAATTTTATTTTAATATTTTTGTATCGAATTACCTACTTCGAATAAATATATTTGACATAATTTAAATTATAAGTTAACACGGCCTTTATAAAGCCACAATTTTAGGTTAAGCTGCAGTACTTGTTTATGGCAGCAATGTCACTTACTTATTTCAGTCCATCCATAATTTAATTTTATGCCACATGTGTTGACACACTCTGTCAGTCACATGTGACATCCAGCCATAAGAAACCTGGGGCCGCTGCAGAATCAGCCGCACGCCTTAAGCGCAACAAGTACGCGGAGATCATCATCAATCACCATTTCATTCCATTTGCAGTTGAAACGATGGGCCCGTGGTCCTAGGAGGCTCTTGTGTTCTCCCGCGAGCTTGGTAAGAAATTCCACTTGGCGACGGGTGACCCTTTGAGTAGAGAATATCTTGTTCAAAGGGTCAGCCTCGCTGTTCAACGCTGGGGGAACGCAGCGAGTGTCCTCGGCACACTACTCCAATCGAATAGTCGTAATTTTATTTATTAATTTTTAGTTTTTATAATTTAGTTCTTAATTTATTTTATTTTTTAATCTTTGTACTTTACTCCGAATAAATAATATATGATTATTTTAATAATATTGTATTTTATTTGTAAAAATTGACAATATCCGAGTGTTACCTGTGAACCAAACGGAAATAAATAATTTGAATCAAGGGTGGCATTCAGGAAACTTCGACACATCCTCTCATCGTTTAAAGACCAAATTCTTCAACCAGTGCGTTCTCTCCGTGATGTCGTACGGAACAAAGACATGGACACGTGGAGAGCTATACTTAGTATTTCTCTGATTAATAGATAGACTTCGAAACGTTGATATTCGTCAGAGAATCAAAGTTACTTACATAGCATTCAAAATTAGCAAGCTGAAGTGGCATAGGCCGGACATAGGTATATGCTGCAGAAACGACGACCGTTCGGGCAAACGAGTTCTACAGTTGAGACGCGTACTTGACGACGATGATTTTAAAAAGGTCGATGGACATATTTTTATTTTGTTTTTTTGTCTGTTTATTAATAAAATGTATTGACCTAAATTTAATTATATAATGATGACTAAACTTACTGGATAAGAATATATTTAAATAAAAACAATTTTTGCATGCCACAACAATGGCTAAATGTGCAGAGCCAACTTACTAACCATATTACCGTATGTACCACATTTAAAGCAAATAAACGATTTTGAATTTGAAAAAAAAGATCGCGTGCGAGCTAGCCTAGGGGGAATCCTACATGCAGCAGTGGATAGACAGGCTGACGATGAACTGTTTTGTTCTAGTTATTCACAGTTACATTCTGTCACTATCCTCAACTGTCAGAAACGCATTCTCTCAGTGGCCAGTCTATCATAATCATGTGTTAATAAATGTGATCAATTTAAAACGTGATTTGATAGCTGAGTAGAATAATATTAAATGCCCACCAGCTTATAAGAATCTGTCATTAAATTTTTAAATTAAATATGTACTTACTTAAATCTACCTTACATTGTACATGTTTTTATTGTCCCGAAGGTGTGACTGTAATTGTACCTACTTTGTGCATTTCAACAAGGTCATATGTCGTGCTAGTATATAATAATAATAATAAATATTTCCAGACAGGTCACACAGCGCCATCTAGTTTCCGTAACACAAGCCTCGTAGCTTACCACGATAAACTACATATTATACTTTTTTTTTTTGTAAATATATACATATTATACATATAAACACCCAGACCGAGACAAATTATACAACGTACAACTTGCCCCCGGTGGGAATCGAACCCACGACCTCCCGAGTTCACGGAGGCGGTCATATCCGGTGGGCGCAAGGTCATATATAAATTAATTTCACAGTAATATACGTCGGATATGCGACGTCATTTTGATGGACCGCAGAAAACGAAATACGCAAAAGGGTAGGTATGAAAGAAAGCATAAGGACAAAAATAAGGAAAGACATGCTCTGATGGTTCGGGCATGTCGAAAGGATGAGTGAAGAGAGATTGACGAACCAAAAACATGTATAATGCGAAAGTTGTAGGTAAAAGAAACCCTGGCAGACCAAGACTCACATATTACGATCAAACATTGCAGGTTTATGATGTCGAAGAAGCGAAAGAGGTATGTCGTGACCGTGACAAGTGGCGCTCAATTGTCTCTGCCTACCCCGCAAGGGATTTGGCGTGGCGATATGTATGTGTATAGTAAATATAGCATGATAACTGTTGCTGAAATTCATCATAGATAAATAATTTTAGATTAATTACAGGAAGGCAACAAATGAAATGAGAAATTATATATTGTTGAGAGCTACGTCACAAAAAGTTACATAGGCGGTGATGACGTCAGGAGCTCACCTTTCATTCAACTTCAACTATGGCATTTAAATTTACGGAGGTTGGGATTATAAAACCGCATCCCTAGCCTAAAGGTTATAGTGGCCGGTACAACGGGTTGGTAAATACTAATTTTGTTTTTAAAAGACATAACACCGCGTCTTGTCGTCTCCTCCGGTGACAAGAGGGCTGGCTCTTCCAAAGAATCAGTATTGCAATTCAGCGGGGAAATGCAGCCAGCGTTCTTGCCACCATTCCACGCGGACGGAACTTATATCCCTATCCTTAGTATTAATATTAATTTTATATGTTGTACTTTTTTTTCGAATAAATGTTAATATTAAATACGTGTTAAAAATAGTCATTCAAGTGGTCTAAAATTTAAACGAAACAGAACAAACCATGCGTTTCTGCAAAATATCGATCGAAGTCCGTATGCAATCCAAATGCATACAATTTGGGGGTTTACTGTTCTGGTGCCCCCTCCGAGGGGTGGATGTCTAGACAGGGGTGGCCAGAACGCGGGAGACCGGAGAATGAATAATGACCTAGGGTTCGCAAAATACGGGTCTAAAGGTCCACTCTCAATGAACAAAATACAAATCTGCATGTCAATAAATATCAGCGTTTTCTACTATTTTACAATATGTATCTTATCGACGCGAACGAGACCTGCACTTTAGTTTTACATTCTCAAACTTAGATTATACGAGTAGGTTTATATTTAGTTAGGTATGTTTTCAGAATTATTTTGCAAGACGGATCAGTTCGAGATTGCAAAAGTTGTCTTTTTCGGTTAGTCTATGAGAGTTCCTGATTAGTTTTTTGGTCTGAGGTTTATGATATTTTTACCCGCAGATCGGCGATCATAATTGAATCTTCGGATTTTCAGAGTAACCACCCGTTTATTTAATTTCTTTACCATCCGGCCACGCTACGAAAACTACAGACAGTGGGGTCGTCCAGGCCCGGATTTCTAATGGGCCTGGGTTGGGGATGGGGACATTCCCCTGTTTTCTCCGGGTCACAAGTAACTACCCGCGCCGGTAATTTATGCACTTTCAGTGCTGGGCGCCGTTACTAGTATAACAGCGCTCGTGTGGCTCACGAACCCACTTCGGGTCTCCTCCAGGAGTACTTCGCTAGGAAGTGGTCTCCCGTTGGGGGGCCGTGCTAGATATTCTGGAGATGCTTGAAGTGTCCGTTGTCAGTCCAATACCATAACATACGTCTAGTCAGGCTAACGACAAACTCCACAATAGTGGGCATCTCCAAATCTCGAGCTATGACGGAATGTACCAAAAGTTAATAAATAAATGATTGATTGAATTACGCACGAACCACTGGGAAACCACTCTGAGCGATATATTCTGCTGACTTTGGATCTTGTCCCTTTTGGTCTTGGCCAGAAGATGGTGCCGGCGAAGGCTGGCGCAGCATAGGTGAGACTGGAACGGATGAACATCTTGTAGATCCGGACCTTCAACCTGAGCGGCAAGCTGCAATTCATAACAGGACGTAATATGGCTCGGGCCGCCTTCGCCTGATTGACGGCGTGGCAGGCTTTCCCCATTGTCAACGTCCACTTAATGATGCAGCCCTTTGACGGTCGGAGTTCACTCGATGTTCTGTTTCCGAAGCTGCAGGATATCTGGATGTTATTAATGCGGCAGTTTTGCCGACATTAATGGACACACGCCACTTGTCTAATCACGCAGAGAGAAGATTCTGCATTTTATCAGCAGCTTCATATTGGCTTGAGCAAAGCAAATTGAAAATTTCAGGTTAGATTGGCGCGAGTGACTGAACCTAATTTTGCGTAATAAATGAAAAAATCTTATAATTAATTTAACGTAATTAAATAAATACATAGTTAATACAGTAGAAAAGAATAGTATTAATTAGTAATTCGAACCCACGCTCCCTCTTGGGAACAAAAGCTTAAATAGGGCGCCTTAGACCAACTCGCTCGGCCAACTCAGGTTCAATCGAATCCTAATCACAAAGACATGTACTACATCCTAGTCTGCAAAATTAGTAATCATATTCTTACTGTTCATATATTTATATTTGTGTTATTGTTAATAGATTTTTCAGTATTGAATAAATCGCAAGACATCTTTTTTGGATTATTTTTTTTATAATAAATATTAGAAAGTTATTTTCCTAACTTTGAAGGCTAGTGCTGCCACCTAGTGGCAGGCTATGGAACTTAACAAGAGATTTAAACGTTTTGCTACCCACTCAAAGATGGCGCTGTCAATATTTTTTTTACTTCGAATCTTGAATGTAGTTAGTTTTTGTCACTAGCACTTATAATTTCTTTGTCTTTTTTTTAGGATGTATTATATTTATTAATTTAATTCATTATTCGTTAGCTGTACATGTTCCTTGTTCGTTCCTCTCTCTACTGCTGGAGATGGGCCTTCCAGTAGCTCTAGCATCCACTAACTCTGTATCAAATCGAGAACATGAAGTGTTGGATTTTCGACAGAGCGCCATGAGGTGCTACGTAACGGAACTACAAATATGCATCTCGGATGAACGACTATATACATTAACAGTTAGACAGTTCGGAAAAAAATATGTAACGAACCTTTTGCATGCTACTGAAGATATTTATGGAGAATTAATTCTAATAAATAGAATAAAACACAAAATGAAATGGAAATAAATATGTTTTATTACACAAAGATGCAGACAGAGATCAAATACAAAAATAAATGCTTAAATCTTTACAATTATAATAGGTAGGTAAGTACCCTATCTCGTTACGTTATCCTTTCCAATAAAAACCAACGATCGCAACTGGGAACAATAGACTAAGGGACCTCTGCAAACTTGCAGCACCATTGCATTCATCGTTGAAGCATTGGCAGGAGATTTCGAGGTGATTTTCCGTGTCGGCGTTATAGCAATCTCGGTGATGGCGCACCCAGCCGCAACCGCGAGTCACCCTCACGTCCGGCCCGCGGTCTTTGTTCAAAACTGACAAAAACATAACAAATAGTATTTACCTAGTGTATTAACTATAGTACGTGGCTCGGTTGTAAGAACGCTTTCCTTAAAATCCTACAAAGATCGGTTTAAGCCCCCTCGACATGTACCAATGAGAAATACGCTTACGTACATTGTGACATAGATTTACAACACCACCGCTTCCGTGCCTCGATAAAGCACGTTAAGCCGTCGGTCCCGGATACATTAATACCACCTTGTGGAATCGATAATTAATTGTCATTAAACATATTCTGCCACAGCATATTGATTACAGTGAACGCGGAAAGCAGAACTCTAACCCCAGAACGCAGTGTGTCTGGCGTCATACTAGAAAATGTCGTGACTTTCTATCAAAATAAAATATAAGCATATACTTACTGGTCTGAACAAGTTTCCTGCAGAAGAACTCGTGAGAGCCGGGCATGTCTGTCTGTTCCCCACACTCGATTGGTCGCAGGTTCGCAGCCCGGAGACGAGGAGAGTACAGAGATGGGTCCAGACACATCGAGTTATTCGCACTGTTGCATTCGAAGCATCGAATCGCAGAACCTGAAGTAAAATTTTGAAAAATATCAATTAAGTTTTAATGATAAACGAACTAATAACGTGTACCTACCTCTATGTAGTTACTTTTTGTTAACTTATTGATTTTCTTGTTTTAAAATTTAAAAAAATATTTATTTATTAATTAGGGTAGCCAACAATACACACGACATTTAAATAAGTATATAGCATTAAAATAAAAAAATAATCTGTTCTCGTGCCTCGGAGCCTTAAGCCGTCGGTCCCGGTTCCACTAATGCCAACTTGTGAAATCGTTAATAAATTGTCATAAAATAATGACATCATATCCTCGCCAAGCCGTCTGGCCAGCGTGGCGAGTGTAGGCCCAAATTCTCCAGTTCTGGAAGGCCCATCTCCAGCAGTGGAGGTCTGTGTTCTAGGGGCTGTAATGAAATAAAATTGCATTAAATTATATTATAAAATAAAAAATAGATAGATGCTGCAACTATTGTAGGGAACCACCACAACATTGCCTATACATTAGTCTTGGGGGAGGCCTATATCCAGCAGTGGAGAGACACAGGCTGATGATGATGATGGTTAGTCCTGGGTACCGATTCTCAAGCGATACACATGAATGTCGCCAGCGATATTTATCATAATGTCTGTCAAAATGCATTGACTCGTTATATTTATTCGATATACATTTCTCGAATCTGGTAGGTAAAGCTACTGCGCCTATAGTAAATAAAGTAGGTAGGTTAAATGAGAACTCGCTAATTGAAAAAGCGTGGTTTTTGACCACCTTGTTAGGGGTTGTGGTTGTTATGATACTTTACACAGACTAAAAAATTGGCGTATGCTGGGAAAGCATTATAGATCTCATTTTGAAGTAAATATCATAGAAAAACATACCAGCAGCAAATAACATAATAAAAACGCAAACAAACGACGGATACAACTTCATTGTAACAATATTATTATACAATTTTAGTTATAAATCCACTTTTTATCCTCTTTTCGGTCACGTAGCTAATTTGACACTGGTCGCCAACGTTATACTATACACAAAGAGCCATGTAGTACGCACGACGGATGCATTGTGCTTTTTCCAACGCGTTCAGCTTTCGATGCATTCTGTTTTCTCTCGTAGAGCGAAACGTGTTGTTTAAAAGGGACTTTTGATGATCATGAGAGGATCCAGAAAATTTAATATGGTGAGAAGACATTTACAATTATAAATCAGTTTAAGCCAAGATAATGACTAATAAAGCAATGGAAGACTTGGCATGAACTTGCGACTTTTGACTATTAAAATAGTAAGGTGAGTTAGGTAAATGTAGATATGGGAAATTGCTTATAACTCCCAAAAATTACTACATTTTATAAAATGCCAACACTTTTTATAGACAAAAGTCATAAATAGTGTCCCTAGAGATGTCTCTCTCAAAATACTTGTCTACTGTGTAAAAGACATTTGTTTTTTTCCAACTACGGGAGAAGTGCGAGGCATAATATATATGTGGTATTTATCGATATTTTTAAGCATCGACTAGTACCCTATGTTTTTAGACAAAATACTTATAAATTGTCAATATAGCGACTATAAAATTCTTTAACTTTATTCATTTTATAAAAAACTAGACTCAGTTAACTTCAAATCACCTTTACTTACTTTGATTGTTATTATTATTATAAAGCATTTTTATTTATTCGTTAGATTATTAGATTACCTAAGTGAAACTCGTTTGTAGAAATTAATTCAATGTACGGCGGTTCGAACCCCGGCATGTGTTCAAGAGAGCACTAAACATTTCTTACGTTCATTCGTCATAAATCCACAACACCACCGTTCCCGTGCCTCGGAGAGCACGTTAAGCTGGTCGGTTCCGGTTTCACTACACCAACTTGTAAATGTGTTTTAATTGGTACATACATAGAAGATATCTTCACGCCAGGTCCCTCGCGGGGTAGGTAGAGACAATTGAGCGCCATTTGACACGATCACGACATACTTCTTTCGCTTCGTCGACATTCATTAACCTATTCATACATGCCCTTTTGTTACGAAGACTTTTTAATGCACCTTCAGCCAGTGTTTTATTTATTTGATCCTGATATGTAAGTCTCGGTCTGCCAGGGCCTCGTTCACCCACAACTTACGCATTATATATCTGGCTCGTCAATCTTTCTACGCTCATCCTTTCAACATTCCCGAACCATCGTAGCATGCGTTTCCTTATTTTTGTCCCTATACTTTTAATTGGTTATTAGAAAAAATACATAAGACCATCGCCAACCCAACTCCAGAATTTTCTGGAAGGTTTAGGACTCCAACAGTGAAGGTTTAGGACTCTGTGTTTTAGGGGCTGATGATTGCCAATTTCATGTTTCGCTTGTTCTATTGCATTTTTTTTGCTTAACTAAAAAAACCAAAACATTATAAGAATCGGTAGAGACATTTTTGAATCAAGACTCACACAAGGCAATTTAAAAAAAAAAAATATTTATTCATATATTTATCGCGATAGGATCCTATCGGAACACTCGGTTAAGTCAATTTAAAAAACAAAACAATTATAAACAAAATACCTGGCCAGATATGGTGATAATAATAATAAAATAATAAAAATGCTTTATTGCACATAAACTAAAATAACTTAAAATTAATGTGCACAGGCGAGCTTTATGCCTCGAGGCATTATCCACCATCTAACCTTTGGGAGTTTTGAAAACATGTGACAGGCAGAGTGCCAAGTAAATATTAAATAAACAATAAATACTAATACTACAGAGGATACAATACATGTTATACATATAATAATACATATCTATAATACAATACATATAATTAAATATATACAGGATTAATGAAATAAATAAATAAAATAAAACACATGCTAAAGGTGATACTTGTAGATAGATAGATACTTATTTGTATGGAGTCAAAAAATGTAAGGTTCGGATGAAACGAACATAGTGCCGGTCGATAAAACACTAAAACAACAATTTAACTATACCTTTATGTTTGCCGCCAAACATTGACATTTCGGATTGGTGAATTATCTAATTTGGTTCTCTTGGATAGTGAAATTAAATGAAATGGAAGGGGACAACTGAAATTATTATGTGTCTTCCATATCCATAACTCATAAGGCATGCTTTGGGTTATATATATATGTAAATTATTTTTTTCTTTTGAACAAATTATACCTACATATAGAACAGAAATATATGGGTTATATATGTAATTATTTTTGTTCTTTTGAACAAATTATACCTACATATAGTACAGAAATATATGGGTTATATATGTAAATATTTTTTTTCTTTTGAACAAATTATACCTACATATAGTACAAAAATATATGGGTTAAATATGTAAATAGTTTTTTTTCTTTTGAACAAATTATACCTACATATAGTACAGAAATATATGGATTATATATGTATTTTTTTTTTCTTTTGAACAAATTATACCTACATATTTATTTTTACAGTAATCTCCACACTATTCTTGTTGTGGTGATATGAAATAACATTAAATTATAGTCAAATTAATTTAGTGAGCACATATTCTGTCAAATAATTTAATTAAGAATAGTAGATCTTGAATCTACGATCAAGGATTCATCCATGTCCAGCATTCACAAAGTCAATTATCGCGATAGAATTATAAAAGAATGTTTTAGTTCGAGCTTCTAATTTGTAGTTCCGTTACATCGCACACCGTGGCTCTTTCTAAAATCCTGTACTTCATGTTTTTGAATCGGTTTCGGAGTTTGTAGGTACGTGCTAGAGCTAAATATATAAGCTAGTAAATATGAATCATACATTTATCTGGGAGCGTTAATATCAAATAGCGGCGGATGCGAGGAGGAAATCGTACAATCACGCATTCTTAATTTCTTTGGACACGTGTCGCGGCGTGGAGATACATCAATTGAACGCCTTGTAGTTCAGGGAAAAGTCGATGGCAAGAAGATGCGTGGTAGGTCTCCGATGAGATGGACTGACCAGGTTAAAGCAGCAATGGATCACCCCCTACATGAGTGCTCCAGGAAGGCTGCAGTTCGAGACGAGTGGCGACACGGCTTGTTAAGCGTGCCACTGACACTCAAGTGACGACCTCGACCACTCAGCCAAGAGTGTAGCGACTAAGAAGAAGAAGAAATATGAATCTGTAGAAATGAAGATTTTTTAATAGCTGTTTCCTTGAACAACAAAAATAATTTTAGAAATGATAAAGCCTTTTATATGTAATAGAAATAGTAATAAAAATCTAAAACCCGTATATTTGGTACTGGTAACCCTTAAATCAAGAAATGGCAAATGGCAACCCTAGTTGTGGGCCAGTTTAAACAAGGCATGACAACACTTTCAATGTCAGCCTCAGTACTGTTTATGAATCAGTTTTGCAATGCCTGTTAATCTAAATAAAATTACAAACTATGTATTTAAATAAATAAATAATTAAAATACAATTAACTATAAAATAGGAAAAGGTAGCCGCGTCGACGCCTTCGAGATGTGGTGCTGTTGTGCATTCCGTTAACAGCGCGGGAAACCAACGTATCACACACAAGGTCATACTCAAGGGTCTCAAAATTATTACCAGGCTTTCCTCTATCTGCCTACAACGAGTCCTTGAGTATTTTGGTCATATAGTATAGTAGTAATTTTCAAAGGCTGATGATTAAGGGCAAAATTAAAGAGACCCCGTGGCCGAAAACGGTAGCAGTGGTCTGACCAGATCCGCACCACACTCAACACTCCAGTTCACCGGATGGCGCAGCATTATCAGGGACAAAGTGATCCGTGGAGACGGTCATGACCCTCAGCAGAGGAGGAAGGGAATAAAAAAACCTACATATATGCATATGTGGCGAAAAATGTACTAGACAGGAGATATGTCGCAAAAATTAAAAAATATATTCTGTAATTGTTAAATTAAATAATGTTTCCTCAACAGATCACTTTGAATAGTGAAAATCATATGTACCTAATCTACGCATTTTTTTACTATTTTATCAAAAATAAACATGTATCGTAACTAAGTTTATTATCGAGGGAAAAAGAGCCTCATTGTCTGAGCTAAAGGCAGTAAAAAATGATTTGACTTTGACTATTAAATACAATTATTGGAAAAAAATATTTACAAAATAAAATTAATAATAAAATTAATTGATAGGTCCCGTCTGCGTGGAATGGTGGCAAGAACGCTGGCTGCATTTCCCCGCTGAATTGCAATACTGATTCTTTGGGCAAAGAGAGAGCCAGCCCTCTTGTCACCCACCGGAGAAGACCACAAGACGAGGTGTTATGTCTTTTAAAAACTTCATCTTGTATTCGCATTACCTGCTTGGTCCTATAAAAAATCAGTATAGAAAACCTAAAGCACGGAATTTCTTGGCTTGTTCCTATCACACTCATAATTAGGTGTTCATGTCAAGCACTCATTACCAATTTGTACTCCCGTCTGCAATGACAGGACGTCCTGTCTGTCCCTTTGTCGTGTAGATAGTTAAATAGTACTCGGCTCTAGCTATGCTGATGTCGCTTTATAGTTATTATTTTACTTTAAAGTTGAGAACTATGCTTTTGTCGGTGGTAATGTTTCCAATCACGGTCTTTCTTGGTCATGCAATCTTGGTCTTGCTCAGGATATTAAAAATTTAGCTGATAGGAATGGGTTTATTTTTAATTAACACGTTCAATTTATTGTTCTTAAATTAACAGAGGTTTTTGCGTCAGTCAGTCAATCAGTCAGATTAAACATTAACAGGTCACTGGAATTTGCTAAGCTGCTGGTCTTCTGCTAACAGCTTACTTATTGGACCACTTTGCTGCTTAGTCTTCTACTAGCAGGAGTAGAATCATTCAAAATAATTAAATTAATGACGTTTCATAAATGCCTGTAATAGGTTTACGTGAATAAAGATATTTTGACTTTGACTTTTGACTTTGATTGTAAATGCGTTGTGTATGTCTTTTTAAATATCATAAAAAGGATTTTATTTTGGGTTACTAGAATAAGATAAAGCATAGGATCATAGTATTTCATCCATGGTCATGCGAGCAGGGTTTTGATTTCATTTACATATATCTATGACTGCATATAGCTATATCCAGCTGTGTCTATATTGTTGAGATAAGTTTGCGCTGTTACCAATTTTAACTTACCCAAAAATCAGTTCAGCATCCTGCTCAGCGTATTCAATTTATCATAGTGTTCCCATTACGACAATTGAATAAGTGAACAAACCTGGGGGTTCCTACGGAACTGCCGCAGGGTTGACGACGATTCTATTTTAAGTCCAATATTTATTTGTAGAGAAGAATTAAAGTATCTAGTTAAAAAGTAAATAAAAGTATTATTATATATCTCTTGAGGACGTTTTTTATTTATAGTTTTATTTTAAAGTTATTTAATTTCATTTAAGTAGTTTGTAATCATTATTTTATATTTTATTAATATTATTTTTTAAATTAATATGATATATAGCTTATCGGTATTAATTAACAATAGGGTTTGGATGTTGTAGCTTGTAACGATTGTCTTCGGTATACCTAAAATAAAATTTGAATCCATCTTTATCATCATTTATCAAAGCGCTAACCGTAACCAAATTACCTAAGGCCTGATTAAGAACTACTTTGGCTTAATTTATCAATTAAATTACTTTTTAGTTTAGTTGACAAACAGTATGTAAGTATTTACTTTAATGAAGATAAATATATTGATTTAGTATATTGATATTACAGTGTGTCATTACATAATCACAACCTCTAGATCTCCACTGTTGAAGATGGGCCTTCCAGAACACATTTCTGGAGAATGATAGTGTTTATAACAGTATTAAGTATATTTACTATGCTAGGTGTCATCCTTAGTGCCTCCCACATAGGTATCTAACTAGTTCTATCCGTCGACGGTAGACGGTTCACTTCGCCTCTCATAGTGCTAGTGGGAGCGTTACCTCTGCAAGATGTCTATGTACGCTCTATGTCTCCTCGTCGTGTTCAGTGCTTTCATGCATCAAGGTAGGAATTTGAAATTAGCAAAGTTTTCATTAGAAATCTATTAGCATGCATCATTCCTTTCCTTACAAAATTTAAAGGGTTTTGATATGTAATACGTTTAATATAATAATAACCAAAAATTGGAAAATAGACTTTATTTATGGAATTATACAGAACAAAGTTTGCCATCAACTCCAAAACGAATGGTCCAAGTTTGATGTGAATTTAAACCCAAATAATTATGTATGATATACAGGATTATCTGAGTCTATGAATTAGTAATTCTTCCTATCAAAATGAATATATATTGTTCACAGGCTTAGCTATAAACTGCTACCAATGCAACAGCCACAACGACTCGCGGTGTCTCCTGGACAAGCTGCCTGATCAGCTGCGTCTTCCGTGCGGGCCTAAGGACACCATGTGCCGAAAGATCTCCCAGGTGGTGGAATTCGAGATGAACGGAATGCCCCCAGATAGCCGGGTCATCAGAGGATGTGGCTGGGATGAAACCAGTTATAAGGTGACTTAAATAACCACTTAGATACTTTGTGTCCATTGTGAACACAAAAACAGTATGTCACATCAAAGTCAGCAAAATCTCACAGTTGGTGGAACTTAAAATAAACGGGATGACTTAAGATAGCCAGGCCATTAGAAGGTGAGGCTAGAATGAGCTCAAATAAAAGTCTACTTATATTCTAGCGTCTCGCGAACTCTTTGGAGAGACTTGTTTGTTGAAATTTATGTATGCATAATGCGTAAATTTTGGCAGATAGAAAACGTTAAGCTGGATTTAATTACATTCACTAACATTCAAATCATCATCATCACAGCCCCTAAAACACAGAGTCCGGAACCCCCACTATTGGAGATGGGCATTAGAATGCAAATGAAATTTTCTGGAGAATTCGGCCTACACTCGCCATACTGGCCAGGCGGGTTGGCAAGGGTCTGATATCAATTTATTAACGATTCCAGAAGTTGGTTAATACCAACTTGGAACTGGAACTGACGGATTAACGAGATCTCCGATTCACAAAAACGGTGGTGATGTAAATCTCTGACAAATGTAGTACCTACGTAAGAAAAGTATATTTCTCATTGGAACATGCCGCTGGGGTTCGAACCGACCTTTTTATTAATTATAGTAAGGTAAGCGTTTTTACAACCGAGCCACACAACTCTTTGAATCCCACAAAGTATTATCATAGAAAACAATAAGAAAACGATCAATCCAATAATTGATTTAGATTTTAGGGCTGGTCATAGGAAGTAGTTTCCATAGTTGACATTGTTAAATACTTTGATGTTTCTTCCAGGGTCGGTGCTACCAAAGATCAGGATTTGGAGGAAGACAAGAAGTATGCTCATGTTTAGAAGACGGCTGCAATTCTGCTAACATTCCTGTAGCAGCTACGGCAATTATGCTTATCTCTGTCGCACTACTGAGATTTTGGTAGCGATTAGAAAGATACTATTGTAAGAACAAATAAATGTATTGTTAAATAGTGTTAAGGTACACTGCTACTTGTAAGTTGTTTAATGAAATGACTGCATCAGACATATCTCTATCAGTTCGTAAACCACACCTTCTTTTGTCTTATCTGCTAAATTAGGACTTACTTACTTTTTATTAAGTGTAGTTTTGTTTGAAATATTATGTAACTTCAGAATTACCATTGTTTATTTTAGCGATAAAGCATTTTGCCCCTATTCTAAGAAGTATTTATGTTAATTAGCGGATTGGTAATATTTGTGACATCTTCACTTGTGTTACAAGTCTACGCTAATCTTGTTAATTATAGTTCAAATGTTAACTCTATACATATGTATCTTCTACCAATATTGCTTTACTATATTATTTGTCTATTTATTAAATTTGTTCATTACAGCATTTTGTTTTAATGTATTCACCTTTTGGTTTGTATTCATATTTACTTGTGTTAATATAGTTTCTACTGAGATGAATTATAAAACTTTAACATTATTACCAATTGTTTGACCTCATTCGACATCCTTTCCAATTGTATCAATCTGGACAATGATTGTTGTCTCAATAGGTTGTTTCCTCTTTACATTACCTACGCACAGGATCGCACGAGCCGGTCTTGTCACGTCACCTTGGATTATCTTTTCATTCAACATTATTATGTTACATTGAACACACACTGTCCTAAGATGGAGCGTTCCTGGATCTACTGTTTTGTAGCACTGCTCGCCGTTATCCAATGTGGTAAGTTTATGTTTATTATTTAAATATTTATAAAGAGGATTGTACTTAAAACTCGGCTGCTATACTTATATACAATAGTGTACCAACAAATTTTATACATTTTTCATTTATTTTGTATTAAAAAGGTAATTATATTATAGACTATAACGTAATTTACTATCACTTCTAAAGAGGTCTGGCCTGTACGTCTTTTGCTGGTTGTCTTACTTATGTAGTCCTAAATGTAAGGTTATTTTAGTAACATACGAAAGCATAAACTAACCTGTGTTGATTTATATCAGCCGGTACACTATATGGGAGCGGTAGTTCATTGTAATAATGATCTACTCTACATTTTCATGGTCGTACGATGTAGACCACCAACAAAACTATTATACTGACTCACTGACTAAAGTATACAACATTAATCATAATAAATGTACTGATACTCGTAGGTACGGTACAGTTTATACTAATGTATTTCATATAAGCTTTTCTAGACCTTTAAATATACAAATATTGTCACTGCTATGATCACAGGCGATATTTGTATTACCGCTAATGCAGGACGCGCCTAATTGGAGACGTTGCTAAAATAAAAATCGAATTAATCGAATCGAAAACAAATGCTCTCATACCCTTTTTACGATTTCTTAGGTTGAGTTCTTTAAAGCGTGCTTGGACTATGCCTAGCATATGCTTATTTTCAAATAGTTATTTCGTCACTAACATATTTGTAATTTGTTTTGTCTAAATCTTACACTCATATAAATACCTATTTATATATATATTATATTAAACTTTTAATATATTTATAAGCTTTTGCTTTATCCATTTCAGCTTTATTGTTATTGAAAGTTTAGTTATTTAGTAGATATTAATACTTATACTTGGAAAGCTTTTTTATTTTCCCAGCTTCGGCAATAATGTGCTATGAATGCAATAGCGTGAAGAACCCGCAGTGCTCTCACGACATTCTGCCCGACAATCTGCGTCGCAACTGCTCAGAGCTGGACCGTGGCAACACGCACACCCTCTGCAGGAAAATCATCCAGCAGGTGGAGTACGAAATTAACGGATATATACCGAAGAGCCGCGTCATCAGAACTTGCGGCTGGGATGATTCTAAATATAAGGTGATATTATTTTATTCTAGGTATATATGCCCAGACTGGTAGACTAGCTAACAACAGCCAGCTATTCAAACTATATTAAATTTTATATGTTTCCAAATTGATTTAATATGAAATAAGAAAAAGATAATATTATATATTGTGTTTGTTTATACAAAAACTAAGCATACAGCGAATTAATTTAGCCAACTTTACTATAGGCCCATCATGACAAGTAGCAAGCTCGTCGATGTCTAGCGTACCAAACTCGAGAAATATCACAAATGAATTATTGTGTCCCGACCAGGAATCGTACCCAGTACATCTGCGTCTAAATCCACGGACCTAAAAGCTATGAACAATAATTTTAGGATAATTTTTGGTCAATCTTTATTTTAAAGTCAGTAGTCAGATTTCTGAATTTTATGTTTTGTATTTCTCTGATGGATAAAGTCAGAAATGAGGAAATCACCGAGGAACCAAAGTTACCGATATAGCCTTCAAAATTAGTAAGCTGAAGTGGCAATGGGCTGGACATGTCTGTCGTACAACCGATGAACGAACGGGTGCTAGAGTGGAGACCACGTACGAGAAGACGCAGACTGGGTCGGCCCCCCGCTAGATGGACGGATGGCCTAATGAAGGTCGCTGGTGGGGGTTGGATGAGGATGGCAGGAGATCGTGTGAAGTGGCGAACCTTGGGGGAGGCCTATATGCAGCAGTGGAGAGAGTGATAATGATGATGATGATGAGTCAAGTTTAGGTTTATTAGATTGCAGGATGCCAGTTATGCCTATCACTTATGTGTAAAGTCATATGCACCACGTGTTATTATGTAAACGAGTAACAAATACATAAAGTTTTGTACCTATGGGCCTAATGAAATCAGATAAACGTAAACCTGCTACTGTATTGCTATTGTAACTTAACTTTTTTATTTGTTTTAGAACTCTTGTTACCATCGTGCCGGATTTGGGGGCAAGCAGGAGGTCTGTGCGTGCACCACTGACTTCTGCAACGACGCTACAACTGGCTACCTTGGCTACTTCCTTCTATGCATTGTAGTCTTTGCTAAAATTCTACTAAATTAAGTTCATCTACCCAGGATTCTCCTGAGTTAGGTACAGAAGGTGTCAGACCATTATCACCGCTGGCCAATTATAATTATAATTTAAAGTTTTGGTGCCATAAAGAATTTAAAAAAATGTATAAAAATATTGTATTATTTACTGTGTTGTATTTATTGTATTATTCCATTTATTGCAAAATAAGTAAACGTTAGAATTATTGTTACGAGTATTGGAAATTAATATTACATTTTGTATTAAATTGACAACCAATACTCACCATGTTATATTTAAGCTTTAGTAAAGTGTAGGCATAGGTCCCTATTGCAAACTATACCTATATGAAGTAGACAACATTTAACAGCTCCATTTCATCGGTTAGACGTTCTCAGAATACTCATTAAGGAAGCCAATTTTTGGTCAATTTTAGTAGATAAGGCCATGATTTACCTTTTTAGTGGTATTTTATAAAAAAATATTAGTGACTTAATGTCAAATCAATCATATGATTTCAATCAAATCTTTTAGGTAATTCAGAAAAAATCTCTCAAAAAACTAGACTAAAATGCTGTCTCAAGAAATATTATTAGAAAAATAGCATTTAAATAAGTTTAATAGTTGCCTAGCTAAAGTATTTTAAAATTAGGAATAAAATACTGTAATTATGTGGTGGTATAGAACTATTTTATGACTTCACTGTGTTGTTTTTTTTTTGCAAGAAAAACCTGAAGAAGTGCGCAGATATAAGCTCGGTAAGCTGTTTTATAATTTTATTTTTGATTTTCTACAAATTTAATTTGTTTTTTAAATAGTCCTCAATTTGGGCAAAACAGGTTCCGACTTGCATAAACTCCTTTAGCCTTCTTTCTAATATCTATAAGACTAAAAGTATGTTTACCTTTTTTAATAATTAATAGGAAGGTAAAGAATTAGAATGAAAATAAACAAAAAATGTCCGAAAATTGTATACACCAACTAGATTTTTGAAATGGTAAAATAATGTCATGGGAGATTTGAATCCTGATTCAGAATAAAGATAAAAAATAGTACTTTAATAAATAATATTAATTCATTTTGGGTGCTTACAAAATTAAACCAAGGCCTGAATAAATACTTGACTTAAATAATAATTGTCCAAAGAAGTAACAGACGATCTTTAAGCATTATTTCAGACACTCGTTACATTATAAAAAAAATAGTTTATGTTGTAGTAACCTTCTGTTAAACCAAATGCAAGATTATGGCTGCTCTGAAGCAAGTAAACGAGTTGAATTCAGAAAATCTGAAGGCATAGTTCGGAATCTAGAACACAAAACATCTCCACATGATGCCACTAAGAAAAAACAACACAAAACAAACGGTATAATAAAATATACACTAAGAATTACCATTGCACTTTTTAATTTAACAACAAGCAACTTTCTTACTATTACCTAGTTTATTTCTTGCAGTTATACTAATTTACTAGTTTTTAAGGAATAATAATCTGGTATTTATAGTTGAAAAATTACCTCTATATCTTTATTCATTATTTTCTGTGATAGGTACAAATAACCTGACTAAAAATATATCTGATACAGATATATCGTATTCTCGTCCTGCCGCCGATATAGGACAAGATAGTTCACCTAGTCAACCCTACTGTTCTAGGTAAAGCAATGTTTTTGTACTGTCAATCATCTTACCCAAAATACTTTTAAAAACCAAGCAACTGACTTAATAATTGTTTTCATTTTTAGATACATAACCACTGCTGCATCGACATTTAGTTCACCACCTGATTCTCCTCTCGTCGGTCTAATATTTGGGCAAGGATCACCAATCTATAGCGGTCCTAATAATATGGGAGAGAGAAACACAAATAATGATCGTCGTTCGCAAAATACGTGGACGAACTCCAACCAAGAACCCATCGGTACAGGAGCTAAGAAGAAAATTGTAAAAACTCAAGACAAAAGATCAGGATTTAACAACGATTCCCGGTTTTCTCAAGAGAGATATAGAGATAATGATGATCATAGAAAGGATCGAACTTATTCTTCTGAATCTACAACCAGCTTAGACTTTTTTGTAGAAGGTGAGCGAATGGTTTCTGAACTATGTAGCTTAACTGAATCTACTCCACCAAGAACTGATCTTAGCAATCAAACACAAAGTGTTAAATCAGTGAATGAACCGTGTGACATACTGTTAACTGCTCTCGACAAAATTGTCATTCATGATCAGATACCTAATCAGATTGTTCAGTTAGCTATTGAAGCTTGTACTGATGCTGAAAATATAGCTATAGCACATCATAACCGACCTTGCTTTAAGAACATTCACTCTATTTGCGCCAAAACTCGATCTAATGTGCAGAAACCTGACAGCGCCGTAGCAAACTTACATTCTCAAGGAACTCCTTGGGTCATTAAAAATTTTATATTTTCATTTGTCAGAATTCTGGATGGATGGAAAGGTGTAAAAGAGTTGCTCAGTGAAAAACATGATACGTTTTCTAGAATAGAAAACAAATATTATAGTCCGGATATAAGGGAATGTTTTGTTCAATGGCAAGCAGTGACGAAAGAAATGCTTGCTCATATATATAAGACATTTAAGTGCTTGGATCATGGCTTTGCTATGGAGCAAAAAAGCTTTACTCATAACTACTATTCGACTAACTCGGCGGGTCCTCGTCATCAGACCCAAAATAAATTGCAATCTGTAAAATCACATCTGAATATTCCAAGGTGCATTAACACCTCTCCTCAATCTTTTAACGTTATGCAGCCACCATGGATACAGAATCAAAATCGACAAAGTAGTCCTGGATTTTTGGAGAACACATGGCCCACAAGACCTGTTTGCGCATTAAAAAAGATGCCTGCCATGCCAATGCAGAATCAACAAAATTTATTTTCTAGTAATGAACATGGTGATATGAACATCTTTCAAAAAGCTCAATATAAGCCTCAGCCTCGTCAGTCTTGGACTATGACAAACATGCCAGATTTCCGGGCTGTGGAAGGGCTTTGTCAAGCTGACCAAAGAGAAATTTATACTCAGTTAAAGCACAAAATCGATGCTGAACTTGGAAAAGCTCCCAGTCATTCCAGTTGCAACGTTAATTACGACTTACTGTTGCGACGTGAAATGGAATTGAAATCCAAATTGGTACCTTTAAGTCACGTAGAAAAAACTCTAATTCCAAATGTAGGTAATAATCCTGACTTGCTTAGTTGCTATCTCCAAAAGAATAATAGCTGCGGTGATACAAAAGAAGAGAATGATTTTTTTGCGGCGTGGGGTCAGATGGTCCTAAAAGAACCTAATGACTTTATAACTCATCAGAGTCACAACACAATCCCAACAAATGTTGTTGTTCCTAATTACTCTGGCCCCATGCAATATATTGATCACGAAAACGATGAGTTTTATGAAATGTCCAAAGTGTACATGAAGCCTGGAAGTTACAAAGTCCCTATCAAGCCTGATAACGTAACATCTTTTGGCTCTGGTTCTGCCGAGCCATATGACACTGCTACCACGGAAGACGTTTCTCAAAAGAATAAAGTACCATACTCGACTGTGACCTTAGCACCTCACCCAAAATATAATTTGGAATCGTGGCCATGCGTCATGCCAAGACATACCCAGGATATTTTTGGTGAAGACAAACAGATACCAAGACAAGGTTTGTCATATTTTAATTTGAGACACACCCTTCCTCTAGATATTTTTAACTTGACATCTGACAAAGCTTGGGAGGCCGCAAAACAAGCTGCTCCAAAATTGCTAGATTTTGTTCATGATTCTAAATCTGACACTGCGAGGTTATATGATGCCCTAGGGTTAAATGCTGAAGATTTTCAAGAAGCACGTTATGAAATTTGGCCTTCTAGTCCGTATCTCTCAGGTGACATGTCAAGGTTATGGGACCAAGATAAATATGAAAACCAAAAAATCTTAACTTCTGTTACGATTCCTTCTGATACTGATATTGACTTTGAATCCGCAGAAAGTAACAGTCAAATAAATGAAAATGCGTCTGTTCAAACTGACCAAATTGAAGATATCAAAGCAGACACTAAACCAAAAGCAGTAGGAAATTGGTATCATCAGAAAAAGAAAAAGCCTATTCCAGTTGCTATAGTGAAGAAAATTGAGACGGTGTTAAACAACATATGGGAAATTCCGGAAGCAAAATTTATACATAACGATATGGATATTAAAGCAGTAAGTTAATTTTTTTTGCTCTTTTAAATATTAAAATGTAGAGTTTAAAATTTCAGTGTCGTTAATAGACAGTAATTAATCCAAATGCAATAATCTTTTCTAAATTTCAGGCGCCAAGATTCTATGAAGTGGTACGTCATCCAATGTGCCTGCATGATATTACAGCCAAACTGAAAAGTAACGCATACACGGAACAAGAGCAAGTCGTGCAGGATTTTCGGAAGATTTTTAATAATGTTCGCCTTTATTTAAAGGTAAGGCTTACGTAAAGGACTTGTAATCTATATCTACCTGTTCATTTATTACGTAAGAAGATTTTTGACTATTTTTGACACCCTCCCCCCATATGTAAGAAACAATAAGAATAGGCCGACCTCTTCCCCCCTGTTTAATATTTATTACGTAATAATCTGAAGTGGAGAGTGGAGACCACGTACAGGAAAACGCAGAGTGGGAAGACCCCTCGCCAGATGGACGGATGACCTGAAAAAGGTCGCTGGTGGGGGCTGGATGAGGGTGGCAAAAGATCGTGTGAAATGGCGAGCCTTGGGGAAGGCCTACAGCAGTGGAGAGACATAGGCTGATGATGATGATGATGATAATGAATAATCTAAAATGAATACATATTATAAATTTAGTTTTGTTTTAATTAATATTTTCTTTAAAATCAACTTTAATGTACGAGTATGTATGTAATCTTAAAGATGTTGATCAGTCCAGGGGCTTAAAATCCACTAGGAAAGTGATATGCTACTGGAATAAACTTTGTGAATTTTTGTAATCTGACGTAAGAACTATCGACATCCCCTTGTAATAAAAAATAGGACATGGTCGACTCCCTTTTACCCCTAAATTGTATTACGTAATAAATGAATTATTTATTGAACAATTGGTTATTTTGGTTACAAGTCAATTTAAAATTAAAGAAATTGTAACTTAGTTATCAAAGCAGTTTTCTTCTCCCCTGGAAAGTTGATTGGTTTGTTACATATATACATATATGTTGTCACATTTTCTCGTAGACTGGCAATATTCGAATTTCATAATTTCAGATAAATATGTCCGAGACGAGAGGAAACGACAAAATAATGTTAACAAATATCTATAAATATTTTTAATTGAAGTATTATAGATGATAATGTTATTTATTTATAGAAAAATGTCGCCGATTACTACTTTTCGTAGCTACTACTATTACTACTAGACCATAACAAAGAAATACACTTTTCTTGGATTTAGGCTCAGATGCAAAAAATGAAGTCTATGGAATGGTAACGATTAAAGTTAATAATAGTGTCAAATAAATTAGTTTTATTTTGAAAGTCAGCAATCAGCTGGTTCAATTAATGCCTAAACGATTTATGTTAAAAACATTAATCGTTGCAATCAAATCATTATCACTATATGGAAGACTGTGTTCTAAGGGCTGTGATAAATAAATAATTTTATTTCAGACCTTTCCTGATGCAGCCATGAGGAAAAACGTAAACAAAGTATCTGCAGAATTTGAAAAAATCTTCATCGAGGTATTTCCGAACAATGAAATTAAGTCTAAAGGACACGCTGATACTCCTGAATGTGCTGAAAAGAAAGTTAGTGAAAAAGTAAAGGAGGAAGGAGAAATTAGTAAAGAAAAACAATAGAATTTGTCGCATTCCATGCTACTGGAGTGTAATATAATTTTTAAAAAATATTATAACGACCTGCTGCATTAGCCATACTGTCATGGGTATTCTGACATATACACTTCCAATTTTGTATTTTTGCAGGACATATCGTAATTTTCAAACTATATCTTATCAATAAAGTTTAAAGCAGTTAAACAAAAAAAAAATGGAGCACTTATTAAAGGTTATTTACTATAGATACCTACTCGTATAATATATCTTCACGCCAGTTCTCCTGCGGGGCGACGCATACCTATTTCGCTTCGTCATACATGTCCTTTTGTTTCGAAATCTCTTTACTGCACCTTCAGCTCAGCCAGTGTTATATATATTTGATCGTGATACGTAGGTCTTGATCTGCCAGAGCCTCTTTTACCCATAACTTTCCCATTAACGTTCGTTAACATTCACTGTTTGGGAACCATCGTTTTTTTTATTCCTATGCTTTCTCTTATACCTACCCTTTTACGTATTTCGTCGTTGCGTATGCGGTCCGGCAATTTCACCCCGCATATCCGACGCAACGACCTCATTTCTACTGTAATAACCCTATACTGTCATGCGCATTCTGACATATTTACCTCTCGCTTCCATCCATCAGTATGGGTAACAACATGGCATTGTGTATGGCGAGTCGAGCTTTGTCACTGACATTTCGACTGCCGATCAGTGACTCGCAGGGCACCGTTAACACTATTTACCTCTCGCTTCCATCCATCAGTATGGGTAACAACATGGCATTGTGTATGGCGAGTCGAGCTTTGTCACTGACATTTCGACTGCCGATCAGTGACTCGCAGGGCACCGTTAACACTATTTACCTCTCGCTTCCATCCATCAGTATGGGTAACAACATGGCATTGTGTATGGCGAGTCGAGCTTTGTCACTGACATTTCGACTGCCGATCAGTGACTCGCAGGGCACCGTTAACACTATTTACCTCTCGCTTCCATCCATCAGTATGGGTAACAACATGGCATTGTGTATGGCGAGTCGAGCTTTGTCACTGACATTTCGACTGCCGATCAGTGACTCGCAGGGCACCGTTAACACTATTTTCCGCGTTAGCTATTCTTTCAACATCCCTATGAAAACTCTACCCAAATATATATTTATTGATAAATTAATATATTGATAAATTACCATCCCTATTTATTTATAAATATGTTTAATTTTCGAACATACAATTATGTTGTACTCCTAATTTAGTAGTTTAGTCATGATTCTTGCTTAATGGGGTGTATTACTAATTTTTTATCACGATAGATGGCGCATGATAGATGGTACCTAATAACTATCAGTTGCATATAAACTTGTATTTTTATTACGAATTTTTTATTTTCTGGATATTATGCCGAAGTGAGCAGCTTTTAAGTGTACAATTCAAAATTTCCAAGCGAAATCAAAGATATGGTGATCTCAAAATTGCCGTTCTATTAATAAAACCTTTTTTCCTTTTTAAAGATGGTGTGCGCTCACGTTATTCGTCTTTTAAGGTAGGTAAAGTTAATTTTAAATACATTATTCTGTTATAAAAATTAAAACCACAAAAACATTTAAAGAATGATGCGATATAGGTGTAAAATAAGGTACCAGTGCCGCTAGCGACATCTACAAAAAGCTTTGCCTGATACATCCCATTCAGTAGATATGTAATTATTAAAATAAATGTTTGTGAGTAATCAGATCGTGTAAAGTTAAGAAAAAAAAAATAGTAGATACATATTTTATCGTGTGAGTGGTTGCCAATGATTTTGAGAAGAATTACTTATTTTGAGGATAATAGGTTAAGACGATCATAAGATGTAAACGAAAAAGCTTGGTGCCCGTTCTCTGAAACGATGATTAAATATAGAAAATTTAAGACAGTGTCATATAACAATTATTTATATTAACAATCCATTTTTTATGAAAATCCATGCATTAATTATAAGATTGACTGCATGGTAAATTGAGCATTTAATATTAATTAGTTTCATTTTTTAATAAAAACGTATTTTTTTTTTAATAAACGATATCAGAATTCTTTGTAAACAATATTCAACCTTAGTTCTTGTGTACGAAGGCTGGATTGTAAAAAAAAAGTGTCGGTAATTGTTACGATTGAATTAAATAATGGCGTTAAATGCTATTGTAAATTTATCTGATACCTACATTCGACGCCATTCTTAACTTTAAACTTTGGTGCAACCCAGCCTAAGTGCTATTGATTCGGTTTACTATTTGTATTATAATTACTGATATGACACTGCCTTAACTTGTTTGTTATTTAAGGGGGGTTACATCGAGTTATGCTGGGTTACTTGTTTATATCAATAAGATATAGATCGCCTAATATTTTTGATTATATAGCAAGTGATTGGCTTAAGAGGAATGTTACGTGTTCTCTAACTCGCACACTCTAACAATTTTAAAGATTATTCAAGTATGGATTTACTTTTTTAGAAATCCAATCTATTTTCTAGGAAATCAAATTACGAACATTTTAAGAGATATACCGATATATATAAAATTATAGAATGTGGATTTTTTATGGTGCATATTAAATGTATATATATCTCGCCGAATATAATATTATTATATTTATGTTGTAGAGATAAGTACTTTTGCGTGAAACGAAACGGGCACAGATTCGCAAAAAACGTAGTTCCAAATTTTATATTTGACATTCATTGTTATAATTCGACCACTTTGTGTGTATTTTTTACATCAATTTAATTATTAAATTATTAATGACTAATTTTAATATTATGTTTTTTAATTGCTTTGGAATATTTAAATAATAATTATTTTTACAATGTAAAAATTGCGCAGTAATGTATATGTTTGTTAAGCCAATTTAAAGATGTTTGTGAGACGAATTAATTGCAAAACCAAGTTAATTTTTACTTAAGAAATAGTTAAGTATCAAAAATACGTTTAAGAAACTGGCTGTTAGAGTTGAAAAATCTTTAAAAATATTGGATTGTGAGAGCGAGAGAGATGCAAAACTTAACAGCCCTCTTAACTTTCATCAAGTGACGTCAAGACGTATAACAAATATATACGTTTGAAATCTTATAGGTCCCCTCAGATACCCAGTAAGTTAGCTTATTATTATTGCATACAATTATAAGCTAAAGGGCTTATTATTCTTTATTCCTATTTTTCTTTTCTTTAATGCACTTGTCAAGTTCGGCTAGAAACAAATTAGTAAAATAACCTATTGCATTTTTATTTATTTTTATTATTTTATTTTGCGCTATCAGTAAGTCATTCCTTGCGGAGAATTCATAGCGTGTGTTCACGTAGAAACTGCTTCACAATGCTTTCAACTGACTGTTAATGTAGTGTTCTAACCATAAAATAGCTACATGAATAGCCAGTGTGACATTTCAAAACTGTATTACTCTTTAGTACACGTTTTGATCCTTTTCTGTGGTTTTAATTATTAAAAAGAAAGAAATATAGTTATTTGTCGCCAAACCATACACATAGCATAATACAAATTAAAAACTAAACACATATTGCATACATACACACACACAATAAACATCTGTTTAATTTTTATATTTAAGTTAAAATAAAATAACTCTCTACTAATGGTTAGCTATTCGCGTACATACTATTTTTAATTTTAAAATGTTTGGCGCTTAGAAACGATGTGACTGACATATTAGTGTGCGTTTGTGCACTACCCCGATTTTTTTTTATACTAGCACGGCATGTGACCTTGCGCTCACGTGATGGCGTGCGAGGTCCATGACTGTTAGCAACTGGAATCATGAATATATTCTAAGCACGCTGCGAATCTTACATTAACAGTTCTTTAGGCTTAAAGCAAGCTACGCGAACACAGCAATAGAGTATTGTTCCATAACGTGTTAACCAGGAATCGAAACCGGTACCTCCGAGCCCAAATTCTCAGATTTAACCGCTAGACCACGGAGACAGTTACAAAACCGTAGGTAGGTAATAACCGATCTTAGTCGAACATTTTACTCTAGTTCCCGATGTGCCATATTAATTCCTTGCGCTCTGTCTATTTTTTCAACACGTCTTTGGCCTAAAGCTGTCATAAGTTAATAATTTGTTTCTAGCTCTTTGCACTTATCAATTTGCTTAATTAATTTTAATCTTCTTAATTTAAACAATTCGTTGGCGGTATCTGATTTAGGTAGATTAATTAATATTATTTGTTTTATAATGTTTATTAATAATTTTGGACATAGCGCTTCCATTAGGAATTAGGCGACCGATTTTCAGCCAAAACTGAACCGTTACCCATTTTTTATTATTACCTATATAATATTTTCGGTTACGATTTCGGCCTATAAGTGGAAACTGCGTCTGAAACCGAAAGTTCTGTTAAATTGTTATAACCTTTGATCAAAAACACACCTAGATTAAATAATCCAAAATCAAAAGCGCAAGCTGTCCTTGTTGATTATTATATGCCTCGGTTAGACTGTACAGTCGGAAATAAGCACACGGTTATTTTGTGTTCCTATTTCTCGGGCCGTTTTTAGAACAGTCCTTAAGTCCGCTTACAGTGCCTGACAACCGGCCGTCTTCGCGTCCCTGTGCATACGGTTTTATATGGAAACGTAGCATCCTTCTCGACATGCGTACCGTCAGTGTAGCACCGTAACATTTTACTAATTTCCATATTATTATAGACGTGCCCGACGGACTGTACGCATCGACGCGGACGATCTGCAGTCAAGCACTTAAGTCTTAGGCTGGGTTGTACCAAAACGAATTATGTGTAATTGTAACGATTATAGTTAAAAATAGCGTCGATTGTACCAGCTGACTCAAAATAAAACATACGACACCATTTTAAAATCAAATCGTTACAATTAGAGACTTTATTTTGTAACCTACGCTTAATTTAAGTGTATTATTGATTAAATTTTATAGCGAAATTTGAGCTAATTATAAGAAGGCCTTTACTTTTTAAAAGTTACATTAAGATTGCGTTCCCAGTAGGCTGTTCACACCGACTGAGTGAGCCGCAAATTTGTAGCGAACTGAATTTCAAGTCAGCAGCAAACTCAGATCAATTTTCCGGCGTTGCAAGCAAATTGTTTTCAGCTGCCGCTGCCGATTGAATCTTTAGTTTACTTTTTGTTATAAGAAGGTGGTTTGTGGCAAACTGTATTCACTATGTCGACTAGAACTGGTTTTTCTGTAAGTCGGCCGCCCACTAAGACAATCGGCGCGCGTAACACTGCAAACTGTAGAATGAGCGCAAAACTATCAAACTGTGAAGACTTCATTTCAAATATATGGAAAGGCGTACTAAACCGATACGCCGCTAAATCAGTCGCGGCCAACAGTTAGCCTACTGGGGACGCAGCCTTCTGAGATATATTTTTGTTAAAAGCAGAATATTTTTTAAAAATTGAAAAAAGTTGTTTTTCGTTTGTAATGTTTTTAAGTTTTGATTCTGTGTTGTTGCCAACACTTTGATCTGTGATTTACATTTAGGTAAAAGTTAATAATATAATAATAATATCGATACAAGTTTTACACATGTTAATGTAAATAAAAAATACGATTTATTTTTGTATGTATAATGTAATTGGTCCAGTTAAAACGAATGCGGTCGCTGCATTTAGTGACCGCCCTAATGTAAACCCATCATAAAGGAGAATGCCAGATAGTGGGCTGTATATGCGTCTTTACCGTTTATGTAATATAAATATTAGTCTAAATTATGACTGCCCCCCCTCCGGATTTTGGTAACGTTAAATAGTAGAGACTATCTGAAAAAGAACTTTTTGTCACGTTTACTGTTTTACTGAAGGCCCTAAAAAGTACCTACTACCTATTTTAATTAATGTTTTTTTATTTTGCTTATAAAAAAATATATATAGGGGCCCAGAACCTAGGTACGCCCATAAAGGGAAGTTAATAAATAAAACAGAAGGTCATTTGAATTGTTTCGCCGGCCGACCATAAGTTGGTTGTCAACACCAACAAATATCGATACATCGTTTTTATAATTTTAATGGATCTTTTACCTTAGAGTCATATTTCTCCCGGCGTTTCAGCCAAGTTGTCGACTGGAGCTACGCGGTGGTGTAGCCTTCGTACATAATGGGCGGTAGATGTAACCTACGCACTTATAACTTTGTTTTTTTTTTTGAAAACGCGAGATTTACATGTCACTAAGGTAAATCACGTCAAGATCCGTTAAAATTATAAAAAATATATCTACGAATATATTTGTTTAAAATATTATAAACACGCTTCAAAGACATTTGAGTTTGATTGGTTCTATTGCGTAGTGTACCAAGGCGTCCCTTCGTTTGACATCTAAAAGGAATAAATAATATCTTAAATTTCCCATCGAATAAAACAAAATGATTCCAATTTTTTAAAATCCTTGTTACATTTCCTTTTGTCGATAATTTGGTTAAGACGCAAGTTGAGCCCAATTCCCATAGACTGTTTGTCATTCTCCTTTCATTCTTTACTTTGTCAATATTTTGTTGTTCATTTTATAGAATAGAATTAGTTTTTATGACCCATTGTTTGTCTAGTCAATCAAATACTAATATTTGTGAGTTAATTTTTTAAGTGCCCAATTGTTTTGATATAAATTTGGTAGTTTCGCTTAAAGTAATAACTTTTGATAGTCGATTTTTATCATCTGCCATAGGAAATAAGGTTCATTATTTGAAAGTTAATAAATAATAATTAATGATTAATTTCGCTTAAATTCAAAATCGTATTTTAATTTTAAGTAGGTACTCGTTAAGTTGTGATTTATTATTTAACTTATCTAAAATTATTGAAGAAATTAGTGTGGAAATAAATGTTATTTTTTGATCTTGTTTTTTATTTTATTTCTTAGTTTAGGGTTTTCCTTTGACATCACCAAAAACTTGCCTTAGCGTAAATCAGGAAACAAGTATTTTGTCACTTTTGTCCCTTGTTAATGTGATAGTGACGGGCATATTAAACTAACACCGTAGCACGGTCTGCGATATAAGGCAAGATACTTATTTTACAAAATTACTGGTTTATGGATGTAATGTTTAAAAGTGTGGTTTTTGTACGGTTTTTCTTGCAAGGAGTCTCTAACACTATGCCGGCTTGACTGGGAATGACGGCAACTCGAGCCTGATCCCGAAACGTATTTGTACTTTACGGGATTTATCGGCACGAACCGTGGATACTTCCCCGCTCCGGCAGACTAGGCAAACTACCACCAGTCCGCCTAACACCTATTATAATCTGGTGGGCACAAGGTTACATGTCGTAAGTAGTGAGGTATATAAAAAAAGACTGACTTAAAATAGGTTTAAAGATATTTTAAAAGGCAACCCGCTCTAGGAAGGTCGCTCTTAGACGTATCTTTGACTACTAAAGATGCACTATTTTGACAATCAGGTAATATACAAGATATAATAGGTGGGAGCTTACCACAGGACAACCAAACGGAACAACCAAGTTCTAGACCTCCTCTGCTGAATATGGATATTAGTAGAGAATTTTGCCTTAAGTCGCCATGCTGCCGCTGCTCGCTGACACGTCTTACTAATAGCCTTTTTTTTATCTAAAGGTACTTTTCTACATAACTAACTTCTCGTAACTAACCTCTGACGTTGATTTTTTCAATTCGGCAGAAAATTAATTTATAAGTGAAAGCAAAATTGAATCGATTTTAGAATTAGAAAGGGCTTTGATTCGTTTTATATCACCTTCAGTCACCGGCGTACTGTGGCCAGGTAAATTGGCTTTAAAAAAATAACTTACGCATTTCTTTAAATGCCTGTTTTTTAAATAAGTATATATTTTTTAATTTTCATAAAAGTGCGTGGTGAACCATAAGGCGTAGACATAGACGAAGAAGCGGGGGTTGTTATGGTAAGTACAATAAAAACATATGCAGTAGTCTTTAGGACCAAATAACACAGAAGGCGCAGCCACATGTTCTTTTCCGAGTAGGGTTACCATCCGTCCGGAATTATCCGGATTTATTAAATTAGATGGAATACGAGTTGTAAATCTACATGCTCGTCGCGAGCATCTGCTACCATGCCTACCATACCACTGTAACTACGTGGGTTATGTTTGTATTTTGTTACTAAAATATCCAGAATTTTATTGAACTATCAGGCTTTTTGTCAGCACTTTTTAAATTTCCAAATGGTTACCCTTACTCACGATTCAATTTATAGCACGGGCTTTCTCGTGCTAGAAGTGCTGGCCGCATTCATTGTCACGCGGTTCTCAACGATATCATTCAAAGGGCTCTTGTCACTGCTGGTGTACCCGCAATGGGACTGTGCGGAGCGATGGCAAGAGACCCGACGGAATGACTGTTGGGCCGTGGAAACTTGGTAGGTCCTGGTGTGGGGTGCGACGTGTGTTCACATTAGCTCCATCTCACACCCAGGCGACCTCGTACCGGTTACGAATTTGCGCCGTTTGGGGTCGAGACGATGGGCCCATGGTGTGGGTTCAATATGTAATTTAAATATGTTTAGCAACCGCATAATTTTTATCTGAATCTCATTTGCGCGATTATTTTTTTTAAATTGAAAAAAAAAAAACGTGTAGCATACGGTTGCGCCTTTGACGTAAATTCTTGTTTATGTAAAGATGATATAAAAAAATTGTCTTCCATTTCTGCTGCACGATTTTTGAGAAATGAATGGTTATAGTAGCGAAAATTATCGAGCATTACTGGTTTTTTTTCAAATATCAAAAAAAAAAGATAAATAATGATGACGTTTTTTATACATGTATTAGAGAGTTTAACTACGATATGTACGAGTATTAATTTAAAAGCTGCTACTTTCGGTTTAGCTCGCAAAGTGTGGGCAGTTTACTTCGGAGTTCGCCTAACAGTTTTAATGCATTCAAACACAATGCAGTTGTTTTCTTTATACCTGGCCAAGGTGATATTTTCCGAATTTTGTATCGCACAAAGAGTGCACTATTGTTCACAGTGAGAAATATTCTGGTGGCGGGTATAATTTTAATTGCTTCTACTCTGTTGCTATCTTTTATGTTCTTATGTTGCCTGTCTCCTTTCTCTTCGAATAAATAAACTAATAGTCTTTCAACTACTGTTAAATATAGCTAGCAGGTCTCTTTCCGGGGCACAACATATTTAAAAATAATGCCTACCTCTTGTACATAGAGCTATAAAGTTTTATATGCAGCAGACAATAATATTTTCTCGTTGCAATAACGTCACTAATTCTTGTGAAGGCAACTTTTCATAGTTATAAGTTAGATATAAGTATCGATACCCATACATATTCTGTACTTAAGTAAACTATCCCACTTAAATGATTGATGAATTCCCGCTCCTAAAGGTGCCATTAAAAACTCCAAATACCACGATTATCTTTAAGTGGTATTTAATTTTATCAATTATCATGATAATAATAGGAAATACGAAACAGATTTTCCGCTTAGATTAATAACAAAAACATTAATTGTTATGGCTTTATTCAGGAATTAGCAGACAATTAGGTTTTTAGAGTTGCAACCAACGAGCTTTAAATAAAATATGGAAATATTTGATATTTTGGGAAATAAAAAGAAAATGTAGGTACCTATCTACCATGTTTTTTAACAGAATAAAAAGTGTTTTTATTTCCAATCTTACAAGTCTTTTAATATCTATCAATAGTTACCATAAAAGCTTTCAACATAATTTAGAAAAAGTTTTAACCTGTATGTGGTTTTATCCTTCATAAGGATTAGAGAAATTATTTTATACTTTTTAGTCCGTTATAAAAACATGGTACTTTAATATATATATGTTATCAGATCTTAGCCTTAGGCCAAGAAGATATAATGAATATAAATGCATCCTGCCACATACCTACATCAAAATTTATAAAGCCCAAGTTTAAAAAAATATATGTTGGTATAGATATGTGGAGCGCCTGTCTTTGCCAGGATATTTAATTAGATTATCATATCTGTCAGAAGATAACTGGTCCAATTCGTTCCGTTTCCGTGTTTGCTTCCACACATGTGATTAAACATTCATTTCGGCCATGATCTATATCTTATGGTTATCAAGGACAATTAATTAATCGGTTACCTGACTTTGTTGAACGGAAAGGTATAAAAGTATCAGTAAAGAATCATCACGACCATTTCATTTCGGAAACTACAATACAACTACAATTGCTATTTTTTCTAGCAAGATGGATCCACTTCACATGTTATAAATGACTTGTTAGCTGCTCTTCACGAATTATTGACAGAGAGATAAGAGGAGCCCTATTCTGTTACTTAAACGCAACGTTATTTAATGTAATCCGTTAAATATATATGTATATATCACGCTATTAAAGTTGATTTGCACGGCCGCTGTCAAGGTCGAGCGCTTATAGAGTTGAGAATTGAATAATATTTTGTAATTATGACGCAACCTCTGACGTAAATAACGAAATCCAGTAATAACGTTTGCGACTAAACAGAATAGGGCTGCAGATGCTGATTATTTCCTGTGTTTTAAATTAAAGCTATTACCTACTAGGTCGATGCTCCAGCGCGTGATTAATAATTTTAGTTTTACGTTAAACAAAAGTTTAAATAAAAAAAGGCAAATACTTTTGTTTTTGACAAATATAATTTACAAACAAATCTTTTATTTAGTATCAAATAAAACTAATTGGAGTTAATACTGATGTCTTTTATTTAAATATCAAAACGAAAAACATTCTGAGATACTCTTTACTAACATTTTTGTTTTTGTAACCCTCTGTTTTCCCCAGTAATCATTATTAATAAGTATGCAAATATAACTAATTAAGGAAAAAATTAAAAACATATGATATCTTATAGTTTAGAATCTAAACAAACAATATAATCAAAACCTTAGTCGCCGGAACTGAAAGTTTGTAAACAATTACATTATTTGTTTAAATAACTGCGCATTATGTAACGATTAGGCGTTCCTATTGAAAACAATAACCTCCAGTTTCTGATTAATGATGTTTCAATTAACGCATGTTTAACATGTTTAATAGGTGGTAGGCAGACTAATGGTGGTAATTTGTCCAGTCTGCCGGGGCGGAGAAGTATTCACCGTTCGTGCCGATAAAAAGCAAACATTGATCTTCTTCTAAATATTATTTGTATTAATTTTATACTGAACACATCATGTGACGTAAACAACGCGCAATTTCCAGAAATGTTAGTAACCGAAATCAGATCTACTTGATTTATTTAATCTACTATTATTTATTTTTGATATAAATTACGCATATTTGATTAAAGCATTATGGTTGGGAGAGGAGGAGAATGGTGGATGGTGAGCGTATTATCGCGCAATAAAAAAAAAACGGAGGCCTCCTTTTCTTAAACCAGCCTATAGGCGGTCGCAAGCCCGAGACACCATTCTTCTCATGTCTTACCCACACACGAAGGACCCGGCACCCGCACGGTGAATCCATGGAATGCTTAGAAATTTGTCTTCTGTATTTAAATGTATTTGTTCATTAAAAGTACTTATAACATATATACAGGGTAAAAACTTTCAGCTGAGCAGTCAGGGGGAGTGCCTTAACCGTTGCAGCTACACGAAAATGTGCGTAATTCCGTCGTAGCTCGAGATCTCGAGATGCCTACTACTGAGGAATTTGTTGACGGCTTGTTACTCTAGTAACAGCGCCCTGCACCAAGTGTGTATTGAATTGCCGGCAGGTGGTTGCCCGCTGAGATCCTGCCGGGGAAAACGGAGGAATGTCCCCAACCCAAGCCCATTCATTATCCGGGCCTCTAGTCGTCTACGACCTCTATTGTTTTATATTACATAATTTTTCGTAGTATGAAATTGTAATCCCCATTAAAAAAAAATACAGTTGGCATGAAAAGTCAAACACACGGCACATGGTTAAAGTTTGTACGTTATCATGGCAAAGATAGCAAAAGTGGCACATTTCTCTCAATATAAATAGGGTAAAATGATGAGATATGACAGTATAACATTAGTCCCTGAAGAAAACACATTTATAAATGTAAGTCTGCTATTAATTTTCTTAACGATAAAGCTGCTTATATACCAAAACAGTATTTTATAAGTTTAATAGTAATGACTTAACTACAGTCAATAAAAATATTACTTGCCATCAGGAAAAATATAAAATATGAAAAAATGGGAAATAATATTATGATCCCAACAACCATATCCATTAGTGCTGTAATAATAGTCACCGTACTTAAATTACACCATACGTGGGAGCGGGGATACCAAGTGGTGGCTCGGTTGTAAGAACGCTTTCCTCAAAACTACAAAGGTCGGTTCAAACCCACCCGGCATGTACCAATGAGAAATACACTTTTCTTACGTACATTTGTCATAGATTTAAAACATCACTGTTCCCGCGCCTCGGAGAGCATGTTAAGCAGTCGGTCCCGGTTCCACTATAAACAACTTGTAGAGTCGTTAATAAATTGTCAATAAAAAAATGGACATCAGATCCTCGCCAACCCGTCTGGCCGGCGTGGCAAGTGTAGGTCAAATTCTCCAGATATATGTTCTGGAAGGCCCATCTCCCAACAATGGAGGTCTAGGACGCTGTGTTCTAGGGGCTGTAATGATGACGATGATACGTGGGATATATAATCCCTTCACAAATTACCACTGGGATTTTACCTCTCGACATAAACCAAACTTCAAATTACCAAATAGGAGATATGCAAGTATCGTAAACAATCTAGTTCGTATATTATACTTTTTTTATTAAAAATTTATCTACAAACGTTGTCGGCCGCAAGACCAAGACTTTACTATTGCCATTATTTTCGCCCGAGACACTATTCTTCCCATCTCTCTTTCTCACACACGATAGACCCGGCACCCGCACAGTAAATCCATGGAATGCTTAGAAATTTCTCTTCATAGATTTGTTTGAGTAAAATAAAGGAAAGTGATAACATGTTTAAATTATATTATGATTTATTTTTACTTTTATTTTTTTAGTAAAAATGTGTGTTGGGAAAACCTAAAACTTAATAACATTGAAAATCTCCATTTAAGGCCGCGAGAGACACTTGAATAAATACATCCGCTCTTGTTATTATAATTTATTGTAATATTGGCTGTCAACAAGACATATTAAATATATAACAAGAAACAAAACAGTATGAGAATCAGAGTTAGAGCAATCGGTACAATATGGTATAGTGTATGACAGCCTGTTATGGTCGTTTGTGATGTGCACTTACGAATTGATTCTTTTGTTGTTTTACGGACAATATGCCGACCTGCGTGCGACGGAAGTGTATATATAACACGTTCCTCTTCGACAGAAGAACCTCGTGACAATTTTTTTCGTGATGTTGATTACATTAATATTTTTAGTCTTCAATAATTAGGTTATAAATTTAAAAACAACAAACGAAACCTAGATAATAAAATTTTAATACATACTTACAAAAAAAATAGCTCCTCCAAATCGCAGTCCTGTGGCCAATACACTAGCAGTATTTCCCCTCTAAAGTAAGATACTTAATTTAGAGGAAAAACTGCCAGCCCCATTGTCACCAGAGACGTCTATGAGCCTTGGAATAATTTCTTTATAGAAAAGGTATTAGTTCTGTTTCCCACAGTCCCATCGTTTCTACAGCAAACGTCGAAAATAAGTAACTATTGCAAATCGTTTTATATTTTCGACGCTTGCAGATTTCCGCTTGTTCCGCTGCAACACCAGCTCTAACAGAAGTGCCTTAAAGGTGGAAAGGGGCTAGGGAATCCCAACAGGTAAAATCCTATAAGGATTGGGCCAATCTCCAAAGTACTAATGTCATTACGTCTGGACGCTTGCCATCGTCTCGACTCAAACCGGTTGGTTCTAAAATGGACGGGATTGAGACTACTGCAAGCGTCCTACGAATGAGATATTTAATGGCGCTATAACGGAAAAAGCGACCCGCACTTTAAGCCCGTGGTGACCAGGCTCATCTACATCTTTACCACATGGACAGCGATATGGTTCACACACTTTTATGCCCAGTCGTAGGCAGAGAGATATGCGTAAGGAGCTGTTTAAAACGGGCCTGGACGACCCCACTGTCTGTGAATCTTAAAAACACTAGCCATAAGGTTCACATTAGGTCCATACCATTGCTCAATAGATATTATTTTTAAACCATCATCTATACTCCGTGTTTGACGGTATGTTTCGAATTAATGTTCCCGTTACTAGGCGGGAGCGAAGCCACATATCTAGCTCAGTATTTAAAAAAATATTGTATTAGTTTTTCTGATAATAATGTTTATTTCAGATGTCATGTCGCGTGTTGTTGTTGCCGGCGGTGTTGTTAGCGCTGTTGTCTGTCGTGCGTGGTCACGGACGTGTGGTGCAGCCCCCTGCGCGAGGTACGGCGTGGCGTGCGGGCTTCCCCACGCGCCCTAACTATGACGACGACGGACTCAACTGCGGGGGGTTCTCACATCAATACACGATTAATGGCGGGAAGTAAGTTGCGGTGTTGTCATAGATTACCAACATTACTGTTCCCGTGCCTCGGTGAGCACATTAAGCCGTCGGGCCCGGTTCTACTGATACCAAATTGTGAAATAGTTATTAAATTGTCATTAAAATTTACATCAGGCCCTCGCCAACCCGCCTGGTTAGCGTAGCGTGTATAGGCCAAATTCTCCCGATTATGGAAAGCCCATCTCCAACAGGGTCTAGGAGCTGCGATAATGATGATGTTGAACAGTTGGAACAAATTGCTAGTTTACGATATGTCCCATCTAGACTGGAGAAGACATAGACAAAGACATCTAACATCGTAACGTCAAACCTAGAACCAAACTTGCTCAACATCATTATTTTGTTGCTGGTCCTAGATTGTATATCTAATATAATAAACAAAGCCCTAAATATTTATCCCCTTTCTTTTAAAACATTTAAGTTAAAAAATAATTGCAAGAACTAAGTTATGCTGAAACAGATTTTTCTTATGTATTAAATAGATAAAATAATGTAAAGAAACCATAATAATAATAAACTGAAACATTCAAATACTTCTAAAAACTTCTGTATCTAAAAATAAAATATGTACACTTCAATACTGTTTGGTAAATTCAATATACAACTAACTGCATTTTCCCTAATATTATATACTGTACAAACACAATATGTATATATTGTTTATTTATTAAGTACTTATAGGATTTATTTTAATTTATTAAATAATTCAAATTATTTATTTATTATACCCACCTGTTGTTTTGATTAAAATATTTTTATTGTAAACTGTTTTCACTAACATATTGTATATTTTTTTGTATAATTAATGGCAGTAACAGGGATCCTAACTGATAGGTCTAAGTAAGTTGGACTTAGTTTAGGAGTCAGTGTTTTAATGGATTTGTTAATTGTACTTTTATAAACAATAAAATATTTTGTATTTTTTTTGTATTGTATTTATATAAAAGATAAATCTGCTGAAAAGTGTCAATTCCTGTAATGTCAGGGTCGCTCCTGCGCTGATAGTCCAAGGATTTATCTCACGATGCTTTCCGTACGTTATATTAGACTATAAGGTCAACGTTGCCATGTGTTACCCAGACATATTTATTTCAGATGCGGTATTTGTGGCGATCCGTACGATGTGCCGTCTCCGCGGCCGCACGAGCTCGGCGGCCTGTACGGTGAGGGCCTGATCGTCGCGCATTTCTCTCCGGGAGCCGTCTTCCAAGCAACTGTCGACCTGACCGCCTATCACAAAGGCTTCTGGGAGTTCAAACTCTGCCCAGATCCAGAAATAAATGACCAAGACTGTTTCGACAAATACCCCGTAGAGCTAGAACAAGGCGGCACAATCTACTACCCTACAGAAGGCAGCGCGCAATATACTGTCAATTACAAGCTTCCAGACGGGCTAATCTGTGACCATTGCGTGCTACAATGGAGATACACAGCTGGTAATAACTGGGGAGTGTGCAAAAATGGTACTCAAGGCTTGGGATGCGGAAATCAAGAACAATTCGGTGCGTGTTCAGATATATCTATCGGCACGGCCAAGGGATACGAAGTCAGTGAAGTACGGCCAGCAGGGTACGAGGATATACCGTATCCACTATATTTTTATCTAAGTCACGGATATTTTGATACACAGCAAAAGCATGATGATGATATTGATAACAATATTGATAAGTAAGAATACCCCAATGTAAACCAAAGTCGTGATAATAGTACAAATATAAGCTTAAGTTAAGATAAATTCATACAAAGGTGCCGCTTAATTTATCTCAGTAGTTTGGCATTTGTTATTATTATCAGTTCGTAAATTTAAAAATAAATATTGTGACGCCATCTATACTTAACTAAGGGAACTACTTACAAATATTTGTTCTACTATTCACTAGCAGATGGCGCTGATATTTAAAACTATTGGTCAGTTAAGCTGGAAACATATTATTGGTTGCGTTATTGTGTCCTTGTGGATATCTTATCAAGAGGGGCTTTAACAACAAACATAAAGTTAAACAACTTACCATTGGTCAAATTCAAATGCCTAAGGAACACCTAAGGCCATTTACAACGTATAGATAGAGTAAAAGACTACCACGATACATTTTTTAATAAGATATAATTTGCTTAACCATGCTAAAAATTGACAAACGCCATCTATTGGTGAGTAGTGCAGTTATTATGACTAAAAAGTTACTTTAATTACCAATAGATGGCGCTAGACGATAATTTAGAATTGGATAATGCGCACTGGAGATGTCTACTACAATTGAGCAGGTACTAGACCAGACATTTCAAACATCTCCAGAATATTGCTCCGTCTTGAGTTCGGAGGCCACTTCCTAGAGAAAGATAGCAGGCTGAGAACGGAGGAATGTTTTCCAAATTAGTCTTCCGGGTCTGCTGTCTAAGCAAAATTATTTAATATAATGTGCCAAACAAACGCTGAGTTGCGATACGAAGAATTCAGTATTATGAAGAATTTGTTTTCCTAGCAAATCTGTGTTCAACTATTTTTTAAGTGTTATTATGTTGAAGTATGTTGTTTGTAATTTATTTGTTGAATGAATATGTTTTAAAATAATACACTTTTCATTTTATTAAAGGCCTTCCTACCTACGTGAGAGGTTATTTGTTTTACCAATCTCTTGCATTACTAATGACATAATATCTATTATCTCAAAAGTATGAACCTAATTTAAATAGTACCTATTTAAGAATTAGATTGACAAAACAAAAAACCCACGGTGTCTGGCGGTGGTGAGTGTAGTTTCCATATTATATAATATAATGTAAAAGTAAAGTAGTATCATCACGACCGTTTCCCTTTCGGGGTGGTCAGAAACCACGCTTATAAATAAGCGGATTCACATTTAGCCAACTTTACTATAGGCCAATCATGACAAGTGGCAAGCTCGTCGATGTCTCCAGCGTACCAAACTCGAGAAATATCACAAATAAATTAAATAATAATTAAATGTATTTATTTACATTATTAAACATTTTAAGTCCACGGACTTAACCGCTAGACCACGGAGGCAGTTAATAATAATATAATGTAGATGTTCAATACGAAGATTTAATTCATATTGTATATTTTAAATGATTATATAAATAATTAATTTAACAAAATAAAAATATAGATCATTCTTCCTTAGTGTCATTCGTAGCTAAATGCCACTAAAGCAGGGCCGTCTTAAGTCTATTCAGCGCCGGGGTGCGGGACTCAGCCTGCGCCCTCCTTTTTTTTACAATGCAGCATGCATTTACACACTGCAATATGAAAGGGGTCCTAGTCATCCAAGACACCCCTTGCACCCCCTGGTAAAGACGGCCCTGCACTAAAGGATTCAGTTACCGGCCCTTGGTGACCAAATGCGACTAAGGATCGAGTTACCGGTCCTTGGTGACCAAATGCGACTAAGGATCGAGTTACCGGTCCTTGGTGACCAAATGCCACTAAGGATTGACTTACCGGTCCTTGGTGACCAAATACCACTAAGGATTCAGTTACCGTCCCTTTGGTGACCAACACCATAAAATGCAGTCCCTTCACTGTCGTTATATAGAGTTTACACTATATTTGGTTATATGTATTTTCCTCTATCGAACTGGATAAGTTATATTTTGGTACGCGGCTTCTAAATCTGGGTCAAAGAATACATGGCCATTCTTTTTATTTGATAGATATTTTGTAAATGCTAAAATCTGGGCGGAAATAAAAGACAGTGTTTTTTTAACGATTATTTTATTTATATTTACAACTACAGATATAATTCATAATGATCTTGTGTTAAAGCTAATTTGCAATTTTATTTGATAATGCCACAAACTGTGGATAAGGCATCGACTTTATGCGTCATCGCTAAATAATAACAATACCACGATTTTAAAGAAGCAGATTCACACTTAGCCAACTTTACTACTAGTCCAGGATACGTTTAAGAGCGACCTTCGCCGACCGGTTATCCAAATGAAATTCGCTTAGTAATCACGCGAGTAATTGCAAAAAGAGTAAATATTTTTTTAGGATTAAGATGACCTTAGTAGATCTCTTTTTTAAATAAAAAAGTAACTTTTAAAATCAAAACACTACTGTATGGTGAATACGACCGCGTCTGAAAATCACAATATATATATATTAGGTCATAAATAACCAAAGGCTGGGCGTCGACGCTCGAGCGAACGTTGACTTCTCTATTCCGTCTCTCGGCTGTGAGCGAAATCAATTAATAATACTTCGTTCCGATACGCGATAATAGTAACCTAAGCACGCTTAAACTGTTTTGCCAAAGCTATGTGACGTCACAAATGATATCATTTCTCGCGCTTAGACTGCTAACGATATCGAGGTAGATCGCTCTGAGCGCTGTCAGTTGTTTGTCATTATGTCCCGCGCCATTTTCAAGTTAATTTAATATTAGGTTTTCTTTTAAATTATTTAATATTGTAATTCGTTTATACTGTTTCTATATTACTTCTTAAACAAATCTATAATTAATATTTAAGTAGGAAGTGAAAAAAAATGTCTGTAACACGGCAAGTTATTTTAAATTACCAAAATAAGTTAATAATATTAAACTTTACACATATAAAGATGAATAAACCGAAAGATGTATATTTGTTAGTATTCATACTCAAAGATGTGGAATCCGCAATTTATCATCCATACATTTAAAAAAAAACTAACATTTTATGAATGAAAATGTGATGTAGACCGTTCCGAATTGATATCACGCTCTGAGCATCCAAATCGCGATTTTGATTCGGAACGAGCGACGGTCAGTGTCATATTCGTTCTAAGCCCTCTGAGCGCGATTCGGAATGAGGGGAATATCACTGCTCAGCTTTTAGGTATTTATGGATATCGTGATTTTCATACGCGGCCTTATTCACCATGTTTTGTTTTTCGGATAATGATTTTTATCTTTAAAAAAAGAATCCTTTTTTATGACAAATAGAGATAAATAGAGAAATAGAGATACTAATGACACCTGAAGCCTAAAAAATATATTTGTTCTTTTGAGAATTACACGTGGTACTACAGTACATGTAGATAGCAAGTTGCCACCGATAGCTGAAATTACACAAGTAGATGGCTCGCTAAAATGATGATATTCCTCGTAGTTAAGACAGAAGTAGGCTTGACTTATAAAAAAAGGACGCGTAAAGAAAGAAAGAGAAGGAAGGAGCGGGAGAAAGCGAGAGGCATTGGCTAAAAAAAAAAACATATTAATAAATATATATTTCCAGACAGGTCACACAGAGCCATCTTATTTCCGTGGTAAGCCACGAGGCTTGTGTTACGGAAACTAAATGGTTGATAAACTACATATTATACTTTTTTTTTGTAAATATATACATATAAAGACCCAGACCGAGACAAATTATACAATGTACAACTTGCCCCCGGTGGGAATCGAACCCACGACCTCCCGAGTTCACGGCAACGTTTGTTACCACTAGACCACGGAGGCGGTCTACGTAAACGCACTTCGCGAGCCTATCCGCCCCTCTTCCCTTTCCCCGCCGCGCTGTTTCCCCTTGAGCGCTGTTCTGACGTACGGAGATACGTTCAACGAAATAGGTCCCCAACCAAGTGCGCGCAAGTGTTTTGTTAAAGTAGATTTCATTCGGATGACCTTCGACCGGTTTTTACGATAATGTCGACAGTGAAGCTCGCTCTTCTACGAATTTTCAAGTCCAACTGGCAGGCAGAGTATAGTAACTAATTGGGAAAAAAGTGGATACTCACGCAAACACTCTGCTTGCTTGTGTTAACCGAACACTAGCGTCGCCAGGTGGATGGTAGGATAATTAAAGTGCCATACATACCATTTATAGGTAATAATTTATATAGGTATTTAATAGGTATTAGGTAGGTAGGTATATTTTTATAGGTATAAATTATCTGACATATGTATATAATTTCTATACATCATAATTATTAAGTATTTAGAATGTAAACTGACACGGCCTCTTTACAGCCACGATCTTATTTAAGTAGTTTCTAAGTTAGTTAGTTTTACTTGCTTGTAGCAATAATGTTGTGCATAGCTGACTGTATCCAAGTTGTTTTGAGAGAACCAATGGAAATAAATTAATTTGATTTGATTTAACAACCTTCTGTATAGGAATAGTATGATTCATAAACCAATTATTTTTTCTAAGTTTACCATACGATACATAGACAGGTACTAAAAGTTACACAATACATTTAAATTGTATGTTTTAACCAATATTGTAATATTTTTTTTAAACTTTCGAACATATTCATAATAGTTTTTATAATTTTAACGGGTCTTTACGCGATTTACCTTAGAGACATATTTCTCCCGACGTTTCAGCCAAGTTGCATTGGCCGTGGTCACATATATATATAAAATATTTCTCTAAGGTAAATCGCGTTAAAATTATAAAAACTATTAAGATTGTATAGTTAGCTTGTTGACAACAATGGCCAACACATTGAATGAATGGGGTGTATCAGACAAAGCTTTTTTGTAGATGTCGCTAGCGGCACTGGTACCTTGTTTACACCTATGACTGATCATTTTTTAAATTTATTTGTAGTTTTACATTTTTATAACAGAAAAATGTATTTTGACCTACCTTAAAAGACGAAGACGAACACAGTCTTTAAAATAAAAAAAGGTTGAATTAATAGAACGGCAATTTTGCGATCACCATATCTTTGCTTTCGCTTGGAAATCTCGATCTGTACACTTAAAAGCTGCTCACTTCTGCATAATATCCAGAAAATAATAAATTTCGTAATAAAAATACAAGTTTTCTTTGCAACTGACAGTTATATTAGGTACCATCTATCATGCGCCATCTATCGTGATAAAAAGTTAGTGATACACCCCATTGATATAATGAATGAATGAACATAATATTTAGTACCTCCTACCGTCCACTAGGCGGCGCCACTTTCTATGTGAACCGAAATTTTTCAATTGCTAGTTCTAAGTTGTCACAACCTGGTGACAGGCTTATCGAAACCTCTACAGACTAAAGAAATATCACAAATAAATTATGACCCGACCTGCAGCCCTATTCTGTTACTTAAGCGCAAACGTTATATAATGGAATCCGTTAACTATATATATATATATATATATATATATATATCACGCTATTAAAGTTGATATTTGCACGGCCGCTGTCGAGGTCGAGCACTTATGGAGTTGAGAATTGAATAATATTTTGTAATTAAGACGTAAATAACGAAATCCACTAATAACGTTTGCGACTAACTAATAGAATTGGGCTGCTGGAATCCGCTTCAATAGGTAAGCATCAAAACATGAAAATTTCAAATAATATTGCTTCTTCTACTAAAATTGTATATAGTATATTGAATTTTTATATATATATTGTTTAATTAGGTACGAATTATTTGAGCGCGATAAGGCAATGGTGATAGAATTTCTTAATAACAACAACTGACAAGGGCCGCTATATCAAACGGTAGTTAAGCGTGATTAAAAAAAATACCAACGTTTAACGGTGTTTTTTTATTTCTTTATAAGTAAAAAATATTATTTTTTTGATAATTATTTTAGAAAAACTATAGATTCAGTAATCGCACAATAAACAATGGCGAGCGCTCATTCATAAAAAAACTAACCGAACTACGAAATAAGTTTTTTTTAAGACGCTCATTTTTTTTAGGTCTCGCCATTGTTCTTTATGCTTACCAAATTAAACATTACGATTGAAACAGCAGCCCTTAAATTACAATAATTTAGAGAACATCGACATAAGAAGTATAACAAACAGCCCGATTATTACTATTTAACAATTTAGAATTATTTAGTGGGCAACACTTACCTAATACAAAAAAACATCAAAGGCACAGCCTACAAAAAATATACCCAAAGCGAAACTCGGCCGTATCTTAATAATTTATTTAATAAATTCTGAATAAGTGATCAAATTCCAGTTTTCTATCTTTGATTTGAATAAAAACACACGATATGTAATATTAAACTGACATACTACACATACATATAAAATTAAAAACACTAATAACTAAAATACACAATAGATTTCATTTCGTAAAGTAAAAATAAAATTTTCATCACGACCGTATGTATCCCTTTCGGGGTGGTCAGAAACCACACTTTTTTTATAGAAGCGGATTCATATTTAGCCAACTTGACTATAGGCCAATCATGCCAAGTGTCATACGTCGATGTCTCCAGCGTACCAAACTCGAGAAATATCACAAATAAATTATTACCCAGTACCTCAGAGTCTAATATGAATTTAATTTTGTGTTATAATTTAAATCATAGATAGGATACTGAAATTGGATTACCTATTACTATTTCCCATAGTGAAAAACTAGGTTAAATGCTCTATGAAGCGTCCTTAGATTTGCTTCGTTAGCGACGTTCAAAATATTTGATCTAAGCTATCGTAAGATTAGCGTCGCTTCAAAATACCGGGCTGAGTTTGGACTGACACAAACCTAAGCTACACACATCAAAAGTGTCTAGGGATCAACATATATTTTTGCAATAACTTTTCTCCTGATTGATATTCATTAAAATTTTCTTTAAGGATTGATCAAATAAAATGTTTTCGTTTGTCTACAGTAACGATAAACCAAGTCACCTTTGCATTAGTAAAAAAAATTGCCATTTTCCTAATAAAGGGATTTTTGACATTTGAACCACTAACATTAAAGTTCGAAAAAAGGACTGAAATAACAGTTTTTTTTTTAATTTTATTGGGTAACTTAAACAATTAATAATCCGTGTTTCTACCGCGAACACTAACAACACAAGAACATCGGTTTGGCATACTCAAAATGAGTTCATCCAAATCACGCTGTGGAATGGCCGCCCATGTTCGTTGCAACAACAAAAAAAGGTCTTCTTGCGACTGGATACCCTCCATATTCGGCAGAGCTCTTCTCTGAAGAATATCCCATGCATGCTCAATCGGGTTCAAGTCTGGCGACTGAGCAGGCCAGGGCAGGACATTGATGTTAGCTGCGGCGAGAGTCTGTCTTACAACTCTTGCGGTGTGCGGTCGTGCATTATCATGCATTAACTGAAATAAGGGACCGATATGCACTTGTAGAGGAACGATGACGTCTGATACAACCGTCTCAGCATAAATTTGAGCGTTGAGGTTGCCTCTGATCCAAATCAACTCAGTTCTTCCGCCGATCGAAATACCCGCCCATACCATGATGGTTCCACCACTATAAGGATGGACTTCCTGGCAGGATTTTAATCGCTGTTGGCGTCCAGGGGTTCTCCAGTGTCGTATACGTCTTGTATCCGGCCTCATACCAAAACGAGACTCATCAGAAAAGCACACGAAACGCCATTGTTCTTCTGTCCAATTTCTGTGTTCAAGAGCCCATTGATATCGAGTCCTACGATTGTGCATTGCTATAGGTGGTACCCGTAGCGGTCTTCGGGAATGAAGGTTCACTTCATGCAAGCGGTTTCTGACTGTTTGGTCGCTAATTAAGTTCCCTGAAGAGCGATGAAGGCTCACGGCTAACATCATGGCGGTTATTGTTGGAGTTCATCGAGCTGTGATTTGAATGTATCGGTCTTGTCTCCGTGTGGTGCAGCGATACCGTCCTCCATGGCGCTCAGCCACGGTACCAGTGGTTCGGTAACGTGTCCAAAGTCGACTGATAACACTCTGACTTGTATTCAGAGCTAAAGCCACAGTACGTTGCCGGGAACCAGCTTCTATCATTCCCACGGCTCTGATCATTTCTTCCCTGCTTAAATGACGTCGCCGCTCCATAATAACGTTGGTTTTAATCAGTAGTAGGGAAACAGTAGCACTAATAATGTCTTCAATGCGTCTTATGTTTTTATAGGGAAAATATTGACAGCTGATTTTCATCTTTTACTCGAATTTGATTGACAGTTCCTGTTTTAAATTATGAAATGCACCAAAAAGGATCCATATAAATTTATAAAATCATAAATTTATTACAAAGCCACATCTCAATCACAAGAAATCCGCATAAACATGCTTGATCCCTAGACTTTTTTGATGTGTGTATATAAAACACATACATACATATCCTAATGTTTTATTGCATTTTACATATTTATCTTATCATCGGCAGTCGGCACCCAAATAGATCCACGATATCGCGTTAGACATTATCTCTATAGCTTAAGAATTACCCTCTGGGGCAGCAGTCTCGACATTTGATAATTTAGCTTAATCTGGATCTGAAATTTCTCGCCAACAAACCTTGATGGTTTGGCGAGATATAATGAAGTACAAATATTACTAAGAAAAAAAAACTACCATCTGACATTTACTTCAAGTGTTGCAAAGGAATAAATATTATTGTCCCTTGATATATAATACACATTTAGGGGATAAAACGAGTTAATATGGAGCTGCCTGAGTTTTTAATGATATAAGTTCTCATATTATAATATTACCGTCTTTGTAACAAACTTTATATATATATATTTATAGATATAGACCGTTATCAAATGTCGAGAATGCCGGCCCGGGCCCGATTCTCGCGGTTGGCATGTCGACTCGATTTGTTCGAAAGAAAAACCATTTTCTTCAATTGACACTTTTCACTCGAATATATCGAGTCGACACCTAAGTCGAAAGCGTCAGAATTAAGGCTCTGGTCTTAAAATATATTTACGACGACTACTAACGACTTTTCACTACTACTTGTAAAGATAAATTCTGTCACTTTTATTTTTATATTTAGCAAATTCGTTTGGAATTATTTTTTAGGAAAAAAGTCATTTTTTTTGTAAGTGAAAAGGTTATATGCCAACCGGTTTTTGTTCTGCGTCGATTAGATAGCAGTTTTTTGGCGGTTTACAATTAAAAAAACATGCCTCCATCCTTAAGTTTTTAAGCGCCCATTTTGGATCGTTTAGTTATTTATTTATTATTTCTACAAGGTAGCCGATGCTCTATTTAATGGTTTTTTATTTTTAGAAAAATAAATATAATAATTCGTATGTCGTTTTAATCTTTTTACCTTTCCACTGACATTAAACTCGTATTGTATAAATAATTATGATTTATCAAAAAAAAACAAGTATTAAAGTATCATCACGACCATTTCCCTTCCGGGGTGGTCAGAAACCACGCTTATAAATAAGCGATACACGTTTAGCCAATTTTACTATAGGCCAATCATGGCAAGTGGCAAGCTTGTCGATGTCTCCAGCGTACCAAATTTGAGAAATATCACAAATAAATTAAATGTATTTATTTACATTAATAAATATTTTTGTGTCCCGACCAGGAATCGAACCCGGTACCTCCAGTCTAAATCTACGGAGGCAGACCATTTTTTTTATATAGTATTTAATCATCATCCTGTGTCTCTCCACTGCTGGATATAGGCCTCCCCCAAGGCTCGCTATTTTACACGATCTTTTGCCACCCTCATCCAACCCCCACCAGCGACCTTCCTCAGGTCATCCGTCCATCTAGCGGGGGGTCAACCCACTCTGCGTCTTCCAGTACGTGGTCTCCACTCCAGAAACTGTCTACTCCATCGTTTACCAGCCCATTGCCACTTATACTTGCTTTTTTTTTAAAGCTATATCGGTAATTTTGGTTCTTTGACGGATGACAACGGTTATGACTTTGTCCTTCAGGGAAATCCCGAGCATAGCTCTCTCCATAGCTAGCTAAACCTTGAACATATCAGACCATTATGTGTCAGTGTCCACGTCTCTGCTCCATACGACGTTACTGGAAGAACGCACTGGTTGAAAAAAATATAAAATAAAATTCTATATTGTATCCATTCTTTAGGAAACTGGAGGTCAATGTGATAAACTGAAATATATTTATTTTAGAATCAATCGGTTTATATATTTTAAGACCCAATACCTCTATCCCTCTACAGTACAAACTACTTAATAAAACTGAAAAAAAAAGTACAGCACAATTTCGTAATACATAATTTATATAAATCTAAATACTTAACTATTATTAATATTAACGCCGCGTATTTGGGGATAAATTTTAGTTTAATTTAACCAACATATTAGTCGAAAGTAACAAGTTAACTAAGTTAGTTACATTAACCGGCAAAGATCAATGACGACATGAATATACCTGAACTCAATTAACAACGTTTTTACATAAAAAATATAAAGATGACGAAAAACAACTGCGAAATATGTTAAAAATGTTTTTAAAATTATTATGGTGGTAATTTCCACGGACTTAACCGCTAGACCACGGAGGCAGTTATCCCTTTCAGCACGGCAAAAAAAAAGTTTGATAACTGGTCTAAAATATCATAAAAATAGTGTAATATTTCTCTTCTAACGATTTCCCCCTCGGTAATATAATTGAAATAAAATCCATTTATTTATGTTTTTTTTCTTAACTACAACAATGTAATAAAATATAATAAAGTTAAGTATCATCACAACCGTTTCCCTTCCGGGGTGGTCAGAAACCACGCTTATAAACATTTAGCCAACTTTACTAGAAGTGGCTAGCTCGTTGGTGAACGTACCAAACTCGAGAAGAGAATATATTTTTTGTTTACCGGACCACCAGTATATTATTAAATATAATTACTAAATATCTAGATGAGTGCACGAACTATCGTAGCCGTTTCGAAGTGGCAGAAGAAGACTTTGGTGGCAGCTAGTTTTTTTCTCGTTGTAATAACGCGCACTTGGTATTGTCCGTGCTGAAAGGGTTAATTTATTTTTATTTTTATAATAATAATATTATAAAAAATCTAACAGATTTAAGCCATTGGTCTCTTTTTTATCAGGTAATAATCGCCATTGTTCTTTTAACAACTGTCATAGGTATTTCTTTACTTTGACAATTTTAAATCCAGTTAAAAGTCAATTAGGATTGTCAGTTTCCCTCTTAACTTAAACGACTAAGTAATAATAGTAAAATTGGGTGACTAAAACTATATTTTAGTTAAAGGTGGTCATTGTAATTGTATGACATCAAAATAACGTAGGATCTGTACGTATGACATCGAAATAACGTCGTATCTTTAAGTATGACATTAAAATAACGACGGATCTTCAACTATGACATTAAAATAACGTCGTATGTTCAAGTATGACACAAAATAACGTCGGATCTTCTAGTAAGACAAAAAATATGTTTTATTTAGTCAAGCTCCATCCTAAGAGTAGGTGCAAGAGTCCCGCATTGTATTTTGGATTCCTTCAGTTTGCTGAGAGCTGACCTCATGTCCTCCATACTGATGGGACGAACTGCGTCCAGGAATACTTCCTCCTCCGTTGTTATGTTATTTTCAGCTTCAGACTATTGAAAATAATAAAAATATAGTATATTATAGTACACAGATGTGGTGGTGAAGAATCTAACGTTTGTGTTTGAGTAATGAAATATCGGCTGCTGGCCAACGTGGCTAGCGTATGTTAAGTTCTCCGGAAATATATTCTGGAAGGCCCAGCAGTGTAGGTCTAGGACTTAATAATGAATAAGTTAAAAATCATAATATTGAAGAAGATCAAATTTCTAAGCATTCCATGGATTTACCGTTGGTAAGAGATATGAACAGTGGTGTCTCGGGCTTGCTATAGGCTGGTTTACAACGGAGGCCTCCATTTTATATTTTACTGCAAAACAAAACGGTCGCCATCCTCCATTCTGATCTGCATGCTCCCATTAATGCCTACTTGGAAGCTCGTTCCATAAATGTATTGACAGTACAACTGCTGTTAAATATTTTTTTCAAAAAACTTAAAATTACTTATTATTTTCACAACTTCTTAAGTTCTAGATTGCAATCCAAAAGAACTGTCAAAACATGCCTATTGTGATTTAGCCACGACATTGTCATTTCATTCAAATTATTACATTTTAGTGAAATAAAATAATAATAATAATAATAATAGATAAAGTAGTCAATTTAAAAAACAAATAATAATAATAAATATTAACTAAGTCTTGTTTGAAGCGGTGTTAGTTTTATAAACAACTGTCAGACATTCATTAGTTTCCTTTTCGCTACAACAGCTGCGTCACACCGGTTTTACTTAATTGAACTTAAATTTTAATTCATCTGCCAGATAATGCCAGTCAAAAATCTAGGACTATATATCAGTCAGGACCTCTCATGGAATCACCAGGTAAGTGAAATTAGTAGGAAAGTGTTCGCATCCATGCACACCCTGAAACGAGCTCAATGCTTCCTGCCCCTATCTACAAAGCTATCGTTGGCGAACACACTGTTACTCCCTATAATTGATTATGCGGATGTCTGCTATCCTGATATCACAGAAGAGCTGCTGAATAAACTTGATCGCCTTCTCAACTTATGTATTTGGCCTACGTAAGTATGATCACGTCTCCCAATTTCGAATTCAGTTAAAGTGGCTTAACATCCGCTTTCGCAGACGTCAGCATATTCTAACTACCCTCTTTGGAGTCCTAAACAACCCCCTTTCCCCATTATGCCTCAGAGAATGTTTTAAAGTTCTTTCTTCGACTCATGTTCGTGACTTGCGATCTACCCAAAATAACCTTCTTGCTATTCCTCTCCACTCCTCGACAAGATATTCAAATTCCTTCACTGTTACCGCAGAGAATCTCTGGAACACTCTTCCTCTCTCTCTTCAAACTCTAACGACTGCGCTTTCTTTCAAAAATTATCTTTACTCCCTTTTTCTATCCATTCAGAATAACTAAAGTTATGTATATCTGTGTTAAACTGTTCTTTCACTCTTTTCTCTATTTTTAACCTTAATCCTTTATATTATAATATGTATTTTATGTAGTATTAGTATAAATTATTGTTTTTGTTAGTAAATACGAATAATACTCTGCCTGTAATCCGTTAAAACTCCCAAAGGTTAGCTGGTGGAAAATGCCTTACGGCATAAAGCTCGCCTGTGCACATTAATTTTAAGTTAATTTAGTTTTTGTGCAATAAAGATTTTTTATATTATTATTATATTGTTCACCCCCCTTAGAACCACAATGTCTGGACTTTAGAGCTGGGACCCAGCTTGAAAGTTTTTTCTCACTTTTAGTAAGCATTACGTAGAAATTTGTTATTGACTTTCGTCCAGCAAGGATGGTCTAGGTGAATCACTGTGCGCTGGCCAGACAGTTTGGAAACACTGCCATTGCTGTAAACATATGTAGTTACCTGGTCCTGTTGTTTAAGTTGTTCTCTCGAGAAGTCCCGCACGCGATACATGGCGGCCTGACGACACAACTCGTGTAGGTCCGAGCCAGAGAAACCTTCAGTGGATGACGCTAGACGACTGTAGTCGATCTGAAGGATAAAACAATTGGAATTACAATACAAATAGTTAATAATAAAATGTAATTACTTCACAGGATTGCCTTACTAGTTACATTATATGAAATGAAATAATTTATTTGTCAGAAACATGGTAGGTACAGGGATGTAAATTATTATATGTAATTATATCACATGCTTCGTTATTTCTAGCATACAAATATTTATTTAGTCACATGACTTTGTCGAGCTTAGTGTCTAGGTATTCTTTTGTCGAATAAAAACATTTATTAACCAGCATTTGTTTGACTCATAATTTGAACAGTTTTAGTGGCAGCTCCCTTATAGTAACTGGAAGCTTATTAAATATCTTTGTCGCCATTGCATAACAATTTCGGCTATATTGAGTACTTTTATGAGCTGGAATAATTTAATTTTTAGTATTTTAACCGTACACGGAAAATAAAAAACCAATATAATACAAGCAATTAACGTATTGTTAACAATAATAATAGGTAGTACGTCGTATTATGTATATATTTACAAAAAAAAAGTATAATATGTAGTTTATCAACCATCTAGTTTCCGTAACACAAGCCTCGTAGCTTACCACGGAAATTAGATGGCGCTGTGTGACCTGTCTGGAAATATTTATTATATTATTAGATACGTATGGCACAGTTAGCATTCTACCTTCCATCTACCTGGCGGCGCTAGTGTTCGGATGACACGCCGACTTTTTTGCCAGAGTTGCCACTCTTTTTCCAATTAGTGGCTAGAATACTGCCATCCTCAAGCCATAATTTCGTTATTAACAAAATTTTGAGACAATAAAAATTTTATTTTTAGTGTTTTTAAAGCATACTTACATCTTCAGAAATGGGTTCGTTTCCCATAATAAGCCTGAGTATTCTGTCTCTCTGTGCCACATTGGGCATCGGAACGTGGAAGGTCGCCGGCATCCTGCGCTGGATGGCTTTGTCCAGGTCTTGGGGACGATTCGTAGCCCCTACATAGTTAACACAGATAATAATATACTTTTGCTCGTAAAATAGATTTAATAACAACGATCTTTATTACCGCGTAGCATACAGTCTGACAATAAAAAAGTAAAGTAAAGTATCATCACGACCGTTTCCCTTTAGGGGTGGTCAGAAACCACGCTTATAAATAAGCGGATTCACATTTAGCCAACTTTACTATAGGCCAATCATGACAAGTGACAAGCTCGTCGATGTCTCTAGCGTACCAAACTTGAGAAATATCACAAATAAATTAAATATTAATTAAATGTATTTATTTACATTAATAAATATTTTTGTGTCTCGACCAGGAATCGAACCCGGTACCTCTGAGTCTATCTTCTCTCTCCGAGACAATCTTATGTCAATACAAGACATCACTCTCTTTATAGGAAGTTTAAGGGGAACTGAATTATATAGTAGACCGCAAACGCAAACGTTAGATTGTCAAAATTATGTATTCTCTTATTTACTACCACTTTTAGCCCGAGTTTTTCCGATCATAGCCGACTTTACGTCAAAATAGCGTTTTCCACTATTTTAAAGGTCACATGGGGTTGCAACTTCAAAATTGCTGCGAATTTATATTAAAGTTAATAACATTTATATTAATTAAACTAAGATTATATATTTATATTAAACATAGTTTTATAACACATTTTAGGTAGTATTTTAACTACTATTTATTAAAATACCCGACGAGGCACCTTTACAGCCACAAACTAGACCTAAATTATTATATATTATAATAATTATTAGGCTTAGAAGTGGAAGAGATAGAGATAATAATAATAAAATAATAATAATGGAAATATATCTGGCCAGGCATTTCGTTTAGCATTGTTATTTAGAAAAATTGACTTAACCCAGTGTTCCGATAGGATCCTAGAGCGATAAATATAAAAATAAATAAATAAATAAGTCAAAAATATGGCAAATACTAAAATAAATATATAATAGTTTTTTTTTAATGAATGCATCGATAACGTTATTTTGCTGTCATCTATAGTGGAAACCTTTATACGGGAATACCAATTTTAAGAGCGTTTTAGACTGACAGTTCCGTTATATAAGGGATTCCACTATATAACGTTGGCGCTTAAGTAACAGAATAGACAGGTCTTTGTAATTTAAATGATTATAGTTAATGCAACTTATTTTTGTTACAACCCAGCCTTAGTGTGTTTAGGTACACTCCAAAGCGCGCATTATTTTTACTGAATATTGCATTAACATGTTTGGAAAAGCTACATGAACATCTGTCAAAGGAACAGAACCCGAAACAGCATAAGTAATATTTTTTAAAAAGTTTTTTTTTATTTTTTTTAGCATAGTGTTTTTATGCCTAATATTTTTGGCAATAAATATATATGTAGCGAACATCGATAATTAAGCGACCTCTATATTTCAATGATGATAGCTTGGTTCACATTCAGTTCAACAATAAGCTCACAAGGTCTATATTGATTAACTATACTGCTGAATCTTATTAAGACCTAAGTTAATATACTGTATGCTATAATGCAATAAGATATAATAGCAAAAAATGTTTATAGGTGTTTTTTTTCTTAACATCATATAAATAAAAAGTATTATCACCGTTTCCCTTCCAGGGTGGTCAGAAACCACACTTTTAAAGCGGATTCACATTCAGCCAACTTTACTATAGGCCAATCATGACAAGTGGCAAGCTTGTCAATGTCTCTAGTGTACCAAACTCGGGAATCATTACAGATATTATTTAAAAAATCAAATTTGAATAAACCAGAAATCAAACCCGTACTTGAGTCTAAATCCACAAACTTAACAGCTAGAGCACTGAGGCAGTTTATAAATTATTCATTTTTAAGCTAGTCAGTTAGGTAAGTTAAGCTAGTAGTTTTTCGGTGCTATCCTAGCAGAAAAAAATAATCCTTACCCATAATAATGACAGTACAGTTTCCCTCCGTAATGAGTCCGTCCCACAGAGACATGAACTGGGTCTTCATCATGGCCGTAGCTTCATGATCATGAGCTGAACGCGTTCGCAAAAATGATTCTATTTCATCTGTAAAGACGTTACATGATAAAAATTTAAATATTGATCTCCTTACAAATAAAAAAATATATAGTTTAAACTCCATGTAAAGTAACTCGATTTAACGACAAACGCCCTGAAGCGTCGAAATCATTTGCCTTGGTTGGTTTAGCTTGTCTACCATACAATGATTCCATCTCCATTTAACGACAACTCTCTATAACAATATAAAATGCAGTCCCTTCAGTGTCGTTGTATAGAGTTTTCTCGTATGTGAAGTGTATGTTTTTAAATTTAACAATTTAGGAAATGACTGTAGACCAAGTTGTTAAAGATGGAGATAGAAGGATTTAAGGTCTATTTTACAAGATTATTAGTGAGGAAAAAGTTGATTCACCTGCATAATGATGAAGAAACTCACCAATAAATATAATACAGGGCTGCAGCTTGACTGCCAGAGAGAAGACGGCTGCGGCCAATTTCTGGGACTCCCCATACCATTTGTCTGTCAGTAAGGATACATCCAAATTGATGAAGCTCATCCGAGCTTCCTTAGCTGTGGCCTTCGCTATCAGGGTCTTGCCACAACCTAAAATATTATAATCAACATAAGAAGACAAATTTCTCAGCTATTCATGAATTTCCGTACGGGTGCCAGGTAAATTGTGTTGGGAACAATTATTTGTGGCTTAAAACTGACATAGGCTGGGTTTTAAAAGGGCTACTTTTTTTGCATTGCCCAAAGACACGCCATGCACTGTTCTTGGATCCTATCTCTACCCTGTGTCGTCAGCAATGAGGAATCTTCACAATTTTTAGCTTTCCATATTCTCTATTGAAAATAAATAATATTTTCGAAATGAATATTTTGATTTAATGAACGTCAGTTTTATTGCACTTGTGACGCCATATTACAACGCTCGCAACTGAATGAGAGTGAGTAAAACATTGTAATATGGCGTAATCAATATTTTTCGGAATTTTAGATGTCTTTTACAGTAATTTTGAATAAAACAAAAACTACTGCAACTAACATCTTTGACTAGTTTCAAACGATTTTGCAAACCTGATGTCGCTACAGTTACGCCCAGCGTTGTGGCAGGTCTGAGATAAAAATCTGGTCCAGGTACTAAGCCCTGTGGTACTTCCGCTAGTATGTCATGGAATACTAAAGTACAAACCCTCCCTTACTTAAATTATTCTGTCCAATAGGTAGGATGTGTTATTGCTTGATTTTGCATAAGAAACCTTTCCAAAAAGTGTATTTATACAAAAAATATATTTCTAGATACAGTCAAAGTCAAAATATATTTATTGACATAAACCTATTACAGGACACATCATTAATTATTTTGAATGATTTTGTTAGTAAAAGACTAAACAGCAAAGCGATCCAAAGAGTAAGCTGTTAGCAGGAAACCATCAGCTTATCAGATTCCAGTGACCTCATACATACCAGGCGGTCCATGCAGGAGCACCCCTTTGGGAGGCTGTGTGAGTCTAGAGTCGGAGAAGAGATCTCTTTTCTGAATGGGAAGGATCACTGTCTCTCGTAATTCTTGTATTAGGTGATCTAGACCAGCTATATCTTTCCAATTTACCTGCAAATTAATTATACAAATTATAGATTATAATTTCTCACGAGTGCAAAAGTGGCTCATACTCAAAATTATGTGCGACGGTAGTTTCAAAGATTATATAGGTTATAATTTTAAATATCACAATCTTGCCCTGACAGGTTCAAGTTTTCCCAAAAGCGTAATGTAATTATATTCATATAATAGACAAAAAATCAAGTTACAAGATCATTCTTAAATTCAAATTTATTTATTCAGTAAATTGGCAATATTACAAGCACTTTTACACGTGAGATATTTATACATTTAAAAGTCTATACAATTATATGAAGCTATATTCAAAAGACAAAGTTCTTATTGGTAATTAAATAAAAATTAAACATGATATCAACTGAACATCTCAATACTAATGTATTTACAAAATACATATAAATCAAATGCTACTTTCTAAACTCTAATGGCATAGTTATAATAATATTTAAAGCAAAATAAAATTATTAAAATAATAATAATTACATTGTCAAAGAATTTTATTTAATAATATATATTCTAATTCATATATACCATTTACTATATTATAGAAATCTATATCATCAAAAACAAATGGCATGTAAAATGTTTGTGTTATTGTAAAATATAAATATTTGGTGTTGCCCTAATTATGCTAAATATTAGCCAGCCCACTTGACTCCTGACCCGCGTTTGTTTCTGTAACCATGTGTTGGGTTCTGACTTCTCAGTGTAGTTATTAGACACCGACATTCACGAAAGATTAACGAGCAAAATTTCACTGTCTAAATTGTCTCTTAAAATATTATCTAAACGACCAGTGTTGCTACTCGGTGTTAAAAACCTTACACGGTGTTAGTTTACAAATGCGGAGTGTTGACAGGTTAATATTCTTTTAAATCTTTTTCGTAGTGTGCACACTACGAAATACTTAGTATTGTTCAGTTTGTCAATTTTTATTTGCAACAAAAATTCATGGCAACGAGCTTAGCCATAACCGCTAGACTACAGATATTTTCCATTATCATGACAGGCAATAACAGTCTAGAACTATTGAAGATGATTTTAATAGAATTGCTATTAATAAATTATTAGTTTTACATACACTAATTTCATCTGGCACAACAAGTTGTGAGGCTATGATCATCTCATGATCCGTCAGCTTGTCTAGGATTATGGAATGTTTTCCCGTGAGGCCCGCTCTGAAAAAAATATTTAACTACTATATTTGATGATTCCATTGCAATATATTCTCTGAACAGATTTATGGCTAGCAAGTGCTAGAGCAAGTAGTAGACATCTATAGACGAAGAAGATAAATTTCTTAGTATTCCATGGATATAGAAATATATATAGAAAGATATAGAAATTCTTGAAAGAGTACAGAGGCGGTCAACTAAACTCCCACACTGCTTGACGAAGAAGTCATATGAACAGAGGCTTAAATATTTGAAGCTTACAAGTCTCAGGGATCGCAGAATGAGGGGAGATATAATTAAGACATTTAAAATTCTAACAGGGAGGTATAACTGTTCCCACCTAGCCAAAATGTTTAGGTTTAACACAATGATATTTCCCCGTTGTGACCACGGAATAAAGCTAATGAGAAAATCCAGCAATACAAATATAGGATATCACTTCATGAATAACAGAGTTGTAAATATGTGGAACAAAATTCCAGGAGACATATTAAAGTCCTCAACTGTAAACACTTTTAAAAACAAACTGGACAAGTGGCTAGTGACAATCGAAATAGACTATGGTGATAACTGACAATTTAATAAACTTTAGACCAGAACTTGATATAGGCATATCAGCAATACGCTGTTCGCCTATTAGAATCCATTATTATTATCAATAATAATAATGGATTCCCCATGTGTGAGACAGAAGTATGGTGATTCGAGCTTGTGATCAACTAAAGGTTTGAAAAGGAAAATCCTCTTTTTATTGCACAATAAGATGCTCACCATCCATCATTCTGCTCCTCTACCTACCCAAAAAAATCTGTATGATTGTAATAGAGTCTTGGAAGCTTGTTCCATAAATGTATACATGGTATGCTTAGTCATACTATCTAATTAAATATTTCTACAGCCAAAAAATATAAGTATTGGATTGGTATAGTAAACATATTATCTTTCATAGTGGCATTTCCTATATTCATTATAAAAAGATATTTTGTTGATATTCCATGTAAATAAAAGGCATTGGATTTGTTTGAATTACAAATGAGTTTTGTTTTTAAAACCATTAAAATTCTGTACATGATGGTGCCAACATTATTAATTTGGAAGGTAGAATAGGAGTTGGAAGGTAGATTATTAGTCATTCCACAGATTCATTGTGCAGGTGCTGGGTCACCAAGTCATCTTGTAGTGCAAGTTTAAATATAAAATAAATACATTTGATCATATCAATAGGAAGGATATGTGTCTAACAAAATAATTGGAATACCGGAACTTAATGTTGAATCGTTTTTATTTATGATGGGACTAGCTAGGTTTACATTATATATAAATTGGTTACGCAAAGCTACTCCACTCAGTTTTGTTGGAGAGAATTCGTTTACAGGCTAACGTACGCATGTCGGCTCTAAAGTACGCCATCATGTCGCTAGATGGCGCTATCGTCGACAAAGGGGCCATCTTGAACCCCACCGCGTTGATGGCCGGCATAGTGCGATCATTGTGTGTCGGACGACCGCTCGCGAACGTCGTTGGCTCTTCCTAGCCTGTGTCCACCACGTGTGTCCGCGCCGCGCATAATCACCCGCAACCGCTTAATGGAAGAAATCCATCATCATCAACCGCATCCACAACCGCTTATCATCATCACCGCGCACCTGAATCGTCACAGCTGACCAGAAGGCACATGAACGGCATTTAGAGTTCCACATCTTCGCTAGCTCAAGTAAGTGAATTTTCTACTAATAATTCTGAGTTAGGAGTGGCTTTGTCTTCTTGTGACGCGTCCAGGTTTTCCCACTGCTGGAGCAATCGAAGGCCGCGAACCAGCATCCTATTTTCAAAAACCGCTAAACCGCTATACCATAAATTTGGGCCTAACCGAACCGGATTTTACCGCTTAAAATCTCTCACTATTTAAATACTAACGTAAATCGTATATTTTACCCGCATCGCTTTTTACCGCTTAATTTCTAAAATATACTTACATTTCGTTCTTATTTATACCGCTAAATTAATTTATAAAAGATACTTACTTCCTTTTTAAATTCAAACCGCTAAAATTCATTTCTTTGTCTGAAAGAAAAATAATACTTACCGCTTTGCATACACATTTCATTATACCGCGCCGCATAAACTTCCCGCTATAATTTCTATATTTCCTAAAAGTACTTACCTAAATCTAAATAACTTATCAAATAAAATCATTCCTAACAGTAAAACGTAAAAATAAATTTTGATAAATATATGTGGGTACCTACTACCTAAAAATTTAATTTCGAATATTTAATTTACATTGTATTTATTAACTAAATTAATATGGCTCAATCACAAAAGGCATTGATGCTAATTGCAAAAAAAGAAGCTATATTTGAAAGAGTTAATAGGTTATTTACTATGACGAAACAAACGTTAGATCCCGCTGAAACCGAGTTATTCTTATCGCAAACTGTAACAATAGATGATTTGAGAACTAGATTTGAGACTATAATCGACGATGTAAATATTGTAAATGCTAAAGAAATTAAAGATTATGTACCTGATTTTAAGGCACTTAATTCCTTTGAGGATTTGGTTGCGTCAATTAAGTACACACGTACTAAGCTGATTTCTAGGAACTCACCGCTATTAGAGCCATCTAATGATTCCTATAAATATTCTCTGAAACTTCCACCAATTGAGTTGCCTTCGTTTAACGGCAACACAGAAAACTGGCCACTTTTTTATGAATCTTTTAAGGCAAATATTCATTTAAATCAAAAACTGTCTGATTCGCAACGTGTGCAATATTTGATCGGGAAACTGTCTCACTCTGCGTTAAATATCACTGCTGGTATTATACCTACGGGAGAAAACTATTCGATTTTATGGGATAGTCTGGTTAATAAATACCAAGATAAACGAGCACTGGGTACGCACTATCTTAATAATATCCTAAATATTAATTCCACCACTCACACAGCACAAAGTTTAAATTCTTTTGTCGAAAAATATGCGTCATCAATCGCTGCGCTAAAACAGTTAAAAATTGAAAATTTGACTGATTTCATATTCCTAGCATGCGCACTTAGAAAACTCGATACGCAAACAGTTCAAGAGTTTGAAATGTCTGTCCGTGATATCGAAATTCCCACTTCTCAAAGTCTAACGGAATTTATAAAAAACCAAGTTAAAATACTCGAACGCACTATGACTCATAAAAACGTAACTTCACTCCCCACCAAGTATCAACGAGAGCAGTCTAATATTTCTAAAAATAAAAATTACAAATCCTTTGTTTCTAACAACTTTAGGAAACAACCTAATTCTCAGAATAAACCTTGTTCACTTTGCACTAGCACTGATCACTCGCAGCTTTATTATTGCTCCCAATTTTCAGATTTAAACGCTAAAGCTAGATTCGAACACATAAAATCGATAAACGGATGCCTAAATTGCCTAAGCAACACACATTTAACTTCGTACTGTAAATCGCAAAGAACTTGTAAACACTGTAATAAACAACACCACACATTACTGCATTTCGACGATACGACTGAAATATTACATAACAATGATCCGCAGCCATCAACGAGTGCAGGCATAACGGTTAATCACAGCGCTCAGAGTACTTCGTACATGACGTATGCATACAACCTCTCGCCACAGCCGCAGCTAAAAAATGAGCCGCTCCCGGTCGCTCGGCGCCCGCGCACCTCTAGGGTTGTCGCATCATGTAACACAGTAAAGGCACCTCATTGTAATATTTTACTTTCAACTGCTCAAGTTTATACATACAGTTATAATTCAAATGTGCGTAAAGTAATTCGCTGTTTAATTGATAATGCTTCACAGAATAACTTAATAACACTTTCCTGTTGTCAACAACTAAATTTACCCATAACTAAGTTAAATAACTCGTCTATAAAAGGCGTAGGTGTTAGCTCGCGTCCAGTACATGGTTATACATCTATAAAAATAAAATCTCGCATTTCAACTCACGAATATAATCTACAATGTCTAATTATAGATTGTATTACAGAAAGTTTACCAAATGAATTTATATCCACTACGTATTTAACTCAACTACAGGATATTCCACTGGCTGACATGACATGGAATGTTCCTGGAAATATTGATTTAGTTTTAGGTGCTCAAATCTTTCCTTATCTTTTACTTGGTGGTCGTATTAATATGCCTCCGCCTTCCGCACCGCTTTTAGAAACCACACTTGGTTATATTATAATGGGTGACATCCCTACCGCTATTGCAAGGCAGATCGATACTTCGTCCGCCTGCATAAATAATACCTTGTCTTTTTGTTCAATTTCTAATATTGAGTTAGAAAAAAGTCTTCATAAGTTCTGGGAACTTGAAGAAATGCCTTTTCGTCATTTTCTCAGTCCTGAAGAAACCGCTTGCGAAAATTTGTACCAGAGGTCAGTGACCCGCGATACAAATGGTCGTTTTACCGTCTCATTACCATTTTTAAGAAATCCTAGTGAGTTGGGTCTTTCCCGTGCTACTGCCTATCGCAGACTGCTTGCTTTGGAGCGTAAATTCAAACATAACACGGAACTTCGCATCAGCTATAACGATGTTATTAATGACTATATTCGTAATGGCTATTTAACTGAAATTTGCGACCAGTCAGAGGCCGGTTATTTCATTCCGCACCATGCTGTCGTTCGTCAAGATAAGTCGACTACTAAGGTACGTGTAGTTTTGGATGCGAGTGCTAAAACAAATAGTGGCGTTTCATTAAACGATGTTTTACACATCGGACCCAACTTACAAGCAGATTTATTTACTCTTTTGTTAAATTTTAGATTTTTTGCTACCGCTATCACAGCTGATATAAAACAAATGTATTTACGAATCAGTGTCGATAAAGACCTACGTAAGTACCAGAAAATATTGTATCGGTTTAATTGTAATGAACAGATTCGTGTCTTTCAATTTAATTGTGTTCCCTTCGGGTTGCGATCCAGTCCGTACTTAGCAATGCGCACAGTCCGTGAACTCGCTTCTATTGAATCGAATGCTTACCCTCGAGCATCTATTATAGCTACCACAGATCTATACATGGACGATTTAGTGACGTCAGTCGATGACGAAGATGACAACTGTTCGTCTATTAGTTTAGCCAACGAACTTATTAAATTATTTGCCGCTGGTGGTTTTGATTTAATAAAATTTTCGAGTAATTCTAGGAAACTATTAGCTAATTTACCTTCTTCACACTGCACGCCTGTCGACTTCACCGCTTCTGATAATTTAAAAATATTAGGCCTCGAATGGCTTCCCGCCAATGATGTTTTTTCTTTTAAAACATCTTCTTGTTCGGAACAATGTACCAAGAGAACTATCTTGTCTACTGTGGCCAGATTGTTTGATATTATAGGCTTGGTATCCCCTGTTGTTTTATATGCCAAACTACTAATAAAAGAACTGTGGAGCGCTAACATTGGTTGGGACGATTGTCCACCTGATCATATAATTACTATGTACAATAACTTTACTTTAGAGTTACCGCTTCTCTCAAAATTAAAAATACCGCGATATTTACAAGTCCGACATGGATGTGTCGTAAATTTAATCGCTTTCTGTGACGCCAGCATGAAGGCGTACGGTGGTGTTGTATACCTACATGTACAGGATAAACACAACAATATACATATGAACTTAGTTTGTTCCAAGTCCAAAGTTGCACCAGTTAAAGTCGTGTCTTTGGCACGGTTGGAACTTTGTGCCGCTGTTTTATTGTCTAAAATAATAAAAAATGTGTACGATTGTTACAACTCGCGTTTTCCTATAAATAAAATTTATGCATTTTCGGATTCTACGATCGCTTTGTCATGGATCCATTCTTCCCCGCACCGCTGGTCGATATTTGTGTCTAACAGAATCGCCAAAATCCACGAAAACGTGGACGCTAAATGTTTTTATCACATCGCTGGGATTGAGAATCCTAGCGATTGTCTTTCCCGCGGCTTATTGCCTTCTCAATTGATTTCTCACTCGCTATGGTGGCATGGACCTTCCTGGATGCTCGATAGCCCAGAAAGGTGGCCCATCAAACCATTTACCGCATCCGCTGACTCAGACCTACCTGAGATAAAATCCATAACTTTAACTACTATGGTTAAAGTTCAACCTCTCTTATATTCTTTGGTCCTTCGTATTTCTAATTGGAATAAATTACTACGCATCGTTGTCCATATTTTACGCTTTATTAAAAAATTACCGCTTACTAAATTCATTACAGCAGATCAATTAGATCTCGCTGAACAATTTATTATTAAAACAATACAAATTGTTCATTTTTCTGAGGAATACAAACTTATATCTAAACAAAACGTTCCTTCTAATTTTCTTAGGAAACTGAACCCCTTTATTGACGACAAAGGTATTATACGCATTGGTGGTAGACTGTCACGATCACATTTGCCATTCGAAGCTCGTCATCCCGCTTTGCTTCCTAAAAAGGAACACGCTGTAAATTTAATTATTGATTTCTATCATAAGATTAATTGCCACACTGGCGCTAATCTTCTGTCTTCTATTATAAGGCAGAAGTATTGGATTCTGTCTTCCAGAAACGTCATTCGGCAGAGAGTTAAAATGTGCAATTTTTGTTTTCGAGTTTCTCCTACAGCAACCAATCCAAAAATGGCTGATTTACCTAACTACCGCGTTTGTGAAACCAGCAAAGCATTTGTGCACACGGGTATTGACTACGCCGGTCCCATCAGTATTACGCTGACGAGACGTCGTGGTCAACATTCCCAAAAAGCTTATATTTGTTTGTTCGTTTGCCTCACTACTAAGGCTGTACATATTGAACTCGTGTCAGACTTATCTACTGATAAGTTTTTAGATGCATTAAAACGCTTTCTATCTAGACGTGGGCCTGTGTCTTGTCTATATTCCGACAATGCTACGAACTTTGTCGGCGCCAAATCCAAACTAAATGAGTTATTCGAATTTGTCGGATCTACTCAATATCAAACCGCGTTCAATAACGAACTGTCAAATAATCGCATTAATTGGAAAATGATTCCACCCCATGCACCGCACTTCGGCGGTATGTGGGAGTCTAACATAAAATGTTTTAAAACACACCTGTATCGTGTGATCGGCAGTCAGCTGCTTACTTACGAGGAGCTTTTAACGGTGCTCACTCAGATTGAAGCCTTATTGAACTCCCGCCCGCTCTGTTTGTTATCAGAAGAACCTCAACCTGAGGTCTTAACTCCCGCTCATTTTTTAATGTCATCTCCATTAAAATTTCTTCCCGCTCAAGACATCACTTGTGAAAGGCTCCATCTTTTATCCCGAAAAGATCTGCTGGATAAACTTGTCCAATCGTACTGGAAACAGTGGAGATTAGAATATTTGCATACGTTGCAAGTTAGACAGAAGTGGTGCACCGCTCAAAACCCTGTTCGTGTTGGAACAGTGGTTCTTATTCACCAAGATGACACGCCACCGCTTAGATGGCCGTTGGGAGTTATAGTGGAGGTTTATCCAGGTCCTGATGCGACTGTTAGAGTTGCCCTGGTAAAAACCAAAACTGGAACGTATAAGCGACCAGTTACAAAACTGTGTCCTATACCTAATCAATAATAATATATAAATAAATACATTCTTAGTTATAGTTCATTCAAATTATTCTTAGTTATAGTTTGCTTTAATAATAAGTTACTAGCTTAGATACTCATACCTCATACCGCTACATATATATATAAATTTTCCGCTTTTAAAATAAAAATAAAATAAAAATTGTTTACCGCAATCCGCGCGCGATTAGCTTTCTGTATGTTGTTTCGAAAGCTTTCCAGCTTTCAAGGTGGGGAGCATGGTTACGCAAAGCTACTCCACTCAGTTTTGTTGGAGAGAATTCGTTTACAGGCTAACGTACGCATGTCGGCTCTAAAGTACGCCATCATGTCGCTAGATGGCGCTATCGTCGACAAAGGGGCCATCTTGAACCCCACCGCGTTGATGGCCGGCATAGTGCGATCATTGTGTGTCGGACGACCGCTCGCGAACGTCGTTGGCTCTTCCTAGCCTGTGTCCACCACGTGTGTCCGCGCCGCGCATAATCACCCGCAACCGCTTAATGGAAGAAATCCATCATCATCAACCGCATCCACAACCGCTTATCATCATCACCGCGCACCTGAATCGTCACAGCTGACCAGAAGGCACATGAACGGCATTTAGAGTTCCACATCTTCGCTAGCTCAAGTAAGTGAATTTTCTACTAATAATTCTGAGTTAGGAGTGGCTTTGTCTTCTTGTGACGCGTCCAGGTTTTCCCACTGCTGGAGCAATCGAAGGCCGCGAACCAGCATCCTATTTTCAAAAACCGCTAAACCGCTATACCATAAATAATATTCTAAAAGATATGTTATTTATTAAAGAATTTATAGAATAAGTAAACAATAGGACATTGCACAATATAGAATTATTAGCATGTGAATACTTTAGAGTTAGTATTAAGTTAAGGTTACAATTTAATTGCTTTTACATAATACTACAAAAGTATACAAAAGGAAGGAGGGGTTTTCAGGCGCATTGCAACCGCGGGAAAGTCCCACGATCAATATTGTTTGTACTCACTTGCGTAACTGTTCCCGGGCTTTTTCCTCAGCTTTCTTCCTGCCTTTAGATGTAGGATCTATCTGTGTTACAAGCCATTTTATGGAGAAATATGTAACTGCTGAAACTAAAGCAACCCTCACTGCCATATGAAACACCTCATTTCGAGTAAATGCACCTTCCACCATCATGCCGTTTTGTTATAATAATTTAGGATATAAAAATGTACAAAAAATGTAACAGTTCAATTACTATTTAAATACAAAAATAAAAGTATTTAAGGAAATAGCGAAAAATCATCATGCTTTTCGATCAGTCAAAAAATAGACAATTCGTTTTGTTTTTAATTATGTCATGACCTATAAATGCTGTTTTATTTGTTAAATAATATTACTTATAGATTTACCTATTTTAAATATTTTATGGTATTAAATTATATAATAGATTAATTAAATCCACATCATATAAATAATATTTTATATGCCGTATGTCGATTGACTTCTTTACCTGTTTCCTTGAAAAAAACCAATGTCAAAGGCATGCCTCTGTGCTTCTAGGTTATGATTTTGTTTATTCTGTTTTTATTGTGATTCGAGACAAACGAAAAATGAAAAAAAAGCCTAACGTACGTCCGAAGCTAGTAAACTCGCGAAAAGCGACTCGGCAGAATAAAAGGCGTCAAAAGAAAATAAATCGTCATGAACATTATAGAAATCAGAAAAAGAAACAGGAGTTTTTGCCTAATGAAGCCCCTGGTAGATTTGTAAAGCGTCCTCATGAACCTGATGCTGCAGAAATTCCTATAAAAGTAAGTTTTAAATGAGCTGAGCTATCAGTTCAAATTGATTCTAGTCTTGCTATGCATGCAAGTGATAGTATACCTGATGGTAAGCCGGACGCGAGGACCAAGAATGAGAGCACCTGACGCTGAGTATAAAACTACATTCTCCATGTTCTAGCGGTTAACTCCATAGATTTACACCCGGTACCACGTTTAATACTTGGTTGGGACACAATAATTGAATTTATTTGTGATCTTTCTTAAGACGTTGACAAGCTTGCCACTTGTCAATAATTAACAAAAAAGTGTGTTTTCTGACTACACCGGAAGAGATACAATCGTAATACTTTACTTTTTATAAAATATATATATTATTAACTATAATACTTTTTGTATATATTTTCAGCCCAAAAAGCAGAAGAAGCAGCAGTCATTCCAAGACCTAGTTTCAAAGGAGCGTAACAAGGAGATGAAGGAAGCAAACCAACTGAAGTCTCAGATGGAGGACCAGAGAAGAAGGTTGCTCGTTAAAGATAATGAGGATGAGGACAAAGTCATAAAAAAACTGGAGAAACAACTGGGACTCAACAAGTCTAAGAATAAAAATAATTTCTTCTCCAATGATGGGTTGGATTGTATCCTTTAAAAAATATATTATCTAACAGTCTAATCTATAATGCTATTTAACTTCTTGTGCAGTGCGTGTTATTGCGCAATGAGCAAGAGGGGCCCATAGTTGGTCGCAAGCACTGTTAATGTAACTCTAAGAAATTTGTCTTCTTTCATTACAAAAACTTCTTTCAAAACATAAATATAAAATCAAATTTATTTGTAAGCAAATATGTTTAAATAATAGCAAAAATCACAAGTTGCAAATTCATATTTTTTGTCATATGTGATATATGTTGCATGCCTTTGACTACTATGCTAGTTACTCTACAAATCAATGGAGCTTCAACAAATTATATTATTGTTAAATGTTTATTTTGTGATAATTGATATATTATGTTGAAATTTAAATTTGAACAATGTTTAACTTGCACACTAAGGGTTATATATATTAGAACTCCATCAAGATTTACAACAATTTGTACTAACCAAAACATAAGTTAATATGAAGCTAGGTGCCACCTTAATTAATTATAGTAGATTACAGCTTTTCAGAAGAAACATTTAAATCTTAAATTCCTTAACAGCACCTTAAAGATTTACTTGAAATCTGTGACAGAAGTACACAAGAGCAGGTAGTGGCAGCGGAAAAGCATTTGGCCAATGTTGATGCTGAATCCGATTTCGAAGATGATTTAGCTGCAGTTACTGGAAAAGTTACTGAAAAGAAGAAAAATTCAAAAAAATCAGTTAAATTACAAGATGATAATGACTTGAGTGATAGTGGTGAAAGTCCAAGTGAAGAAGGTGACAACTTAATTGAAGAAGATGATAACTTAAGTAAAGATTGTAGTAACTTTAGTGAAAATTGCAGTAACTTAAGTCAAGATGGTAGTAACTTAAGCGTGGATGGAAGTAACTTAAATGAAAATTGCAGTAACTTAAGTCAAGATGGTAGTAACTTAAGTGAAGATGGAAGTAACTTAAGTGAAAATTGCAGTAACATAAGTCAAGATGGTAGTAACTTAAGTGAAGATGGAAGTAACTTAAGTGAAAATTGCAGTAACATAAGTCAAGATGGTAGTAACTTAAGTGAAGATAGAAGTAACTTAAGTGAAAATTGCAGTAACTTAAGTCAAGATGGTAGTAACTTAAGTGAAGATGGAAGTAACTTAAATGAAAATTGCAGTAACTTAAGTCAAGATGGTAGTAACTTAAGTGAAGATGGAAGTAACTTAAGTGAAAATTGCAGTAACATAAGTCAAGATGGTAGTAACTTAAGTGAAGATGGAAGTAACTTAAGTGAAAATTGCAGTAACTTAAGTCAAGATGGTAGTAACTTAAGTGAAGATGGAAGTAACTTAAGTGAAAATTGCAGTAACATAAGTCAAGATGGTAGTAACTTAAGTGATGATGAAAATAAAGATTACTCAGATCAAAATGATGATGAAGGTAAGAAGTAGATAACACGATAAAACCATTTTTCATAAATAAATAATAATACTAATAAATTTGACTCCAAAAATAACTGTTTATAAATATTAAATAGTTATATAGTCTAGTTCTATCAGTGGAAATTTGTAATTGGCTCATAGAATCCTACAAATATTGTGCATCTAATTGCAATGGCTGTAAGTTTTCCAAATAATAAATAGGTTTTAATAATTTTATTGATTATCCTTTCGGGCTTCTTGCTTTCAAGTAATTAAAATATTATTTTTTTACTTTTTAGTTTGTACTTTTTTTGTTGTTTGGTTTGAAGTCGGTTTTTGTTTTTGTTTTGTTTTTTTTTGTTATAGGAAGTAGGTACTTAAATAGTAAAAATTAAATATAAACTTTACCTAGTAAACAAAAAAATGTCCTTTAGAGACGGCCCATCAGGGATAGTCCCAAGGAGACTAGCAATTATAAATTTATTTATAAATTTTAGTTTATTTTTAAGTTTATTAATCTTTATAACTAATAGGTAGTATTTTTTTCTTCTTTAAGAATAGGTATTAGTAATGTATATTAATTATCACGCGGCTCCTTATCACAAATACAACAAATCTTCTTTGCTCTTGAATAATGTTTCTGTGATGACAGTTTAAAAAGCAGAGATTGAAAGTCCTCATCAAAAACTTTTGCTTTAGAAAATCGCAAATCAAAACATTATCAGTGTATCAATTTTTGTTTTTATTGATTTTCTCAAAAAGCACTAAATCAATTTCGATAAGAAAAATATGGGACCACCTCTGAAGTATGTTTTACATAACATACAATTGAGTTGAGAACCTCCACTTTTTTTGAAGTATAAAATATAATGATACCATCAACAAGTTTCAGAACCTGAAGAAGTAATATCTAAAACTAAGTACAAAGACAGAAAACAATCAAAACAAAAAGAAGTAAATAAACACATTGATTTCGAATCCGATGATGGTTCAGATATTGGTGATGATGATTCAATGCCATCTGATGATAATGATAGTGAAATAAATGAAGACCATAGTAATGTAAATATGAAAGCTGATACAAAAAGTGACACTTGGGAAGATATTTATGGTAGAAAAAGAGATAAAGATGGCAATGTTATAAAGGTATGTTTTTCAAATATTATATCGTTTATTTTCTTTAAATGTGGTCCTACAGTTTATTTAGCCATTGTTGTGGCATGCATTTTATTTTATTTTTAATATATTGTTGTTGAATTTAACAAATAGTCATCTTTACTGAATTTAATTTAGGTTTATATGTATAATAATTGTATTACTAAATATTGTGTCCCGACCAGGAATCAAACCTGGTACCTCCGAGTCTGAATTCATGGACTTAACCGCTACACATAGCAATAACAGAAAAAAGGGTTGCCAATTGTACAGATTGCCACGAATGCAGTACTTGAACGAGAAAAAATAAATAAAAAATTGACTTTGCTTTGATGGCACGGTTGTAAGAAAGCTTTCCGTGACAAATACACTTTTCTTACGTACATGTCATAGATTTACAATTTAGGGAGAATGGTGGATGATGAGCTTATTGTTGTGCAATAAAATAAAAAAGCTGTAAAATAGCTTATGGTCGGTCGCAAGCCCGAGTCACCATTATTATATTATAGTATATCTCAGTAATTTTATTTTTTTTCCAGGAAGAGAAGGGTATTTACGTGCCTCCACAATTCAGGAATAAGGATAGTACTTTAGATAAAGAGATGACACAACTAAAACGACAAATTAAAAGTGAGTACACACACACATTTCTGATTGAGTTACTAAGTGCATTAGGATTTTATAGCAGTTAAGGCGCCATTTTATTCCTGCGCACGGATACGGTTTTAAAAATAGGATGGATGAAAACGTAGTTGGGTTACAGCAGTACAAAGCTACTCCAAAAAGAATTATCTGTAGAAAATCGACTTACTTGAACTAGCAATGACGAGGACTTCAATAGCCACGCATCAGCCTTCTGGTCAGCTGCGAGACGATCCAGGTGCGGTTTTCGATGTCGCGAGTGTAATGTCACTTCTTCACATCATATTAGCGGTTGCGGGTGAATATAGTATGTCTGAGAGAGCTTTGTGGTGGTCTTCCCAGGGTGCCACAAGTCACAGGAAATATTTATTTATTTATTATATGATAAACCTTACAGCTATATTCCCAGATCAATAAAAAAACAGATTAAAATTGCCTCAGCCAACATAGGTTCCACTATTTACTTGAAAGTTATGTTAATGAATTTAAATTTAAACAGATATTAAGAAAAGAAAATAATAATAAACTATAACTAACTTAAACATAAAACATAAAAATTGCAATAAAAATACTAAACTAGATATTGGGTAATAACATTGATCCAGTGAAAACAAGTATGGAATGTAATTATTGTGCTCGTGTGCGTGAGTGAATATAAGTGTTGGTGTGATAGTGTAAGTGCGTGTGTGAGGCGTGCTTAGAAGTTGACGTAAACGAATGCTGCAGCTGACCGGCTAATCAGCTGCCGCATCCGTGCACAGACAGTCTTTAATGATTTTTTAAAAATATGTTTTTTTGTGTAAAAATATGTCCACATCCCTTATTAAACTATTATTATTGTAAGTGCGTGTACATCTATTAATAACAGAATTATGAATGTAATTGTTACATCTGTATCCGAGACGTGCTTTCCATTCGTAAGGCGTATCTTGTTTATAGGTGGTCGGACTGATGGTGGTAACTTGCCCAGTCTGCCGGGGCGGGGAAGTATCCACCGTTCGTGCCGATAAACCCAGTAAAGTGTATCCACACGTTTCGGTGTCAGGCTCGAATTGCCGTCATGCCCAGTCAAGCCGACATAGTGTTAGGGACTGATGTCAGTCATGAGTCTGATTCTAGTTGCTAACATTCATGGACCTCGCACGCCACTTACCATCAGGTGGGCGCAAGGTCACATGTATTAGTATTTAAAAAAAAAAAAAAAAAATGGCGGCAGCGGCTGAAAATTGGCGCTATGGCTTATCACTAGGTTGTAGCGGACGCCGAAACCGGATCGCCTTTTTGTCGCTATATCGTACATGTGCTGGTAGGCTTTGTATTTTTTTTTTTGCATACTCTATTACCAATTTTTTAATGTTAAGTTTTATCTTTTTAATTAGTATTATGCTATGTACTGTATAACTATACCTAAATAGCTGGTCAAACCGGATTCGCTAGTTAGCAAATATTTTTTACTTTACTGGGTTTATCGGCACGAACGGTGGGTACTTCCCCGCCGCAGCAAACTGAGCAAATTATCACCATCAATCAATATGTGCCTTTTGAAATGATGTCAAATGCCAATTTTTACTTTCAACGAGAACTCATATTGTAACCTTGCAATGGTGATATTTATGTTATGGTGTGGCGACAAATAAATATATTTATTTCTATTCTTTAATAAAAAAATATGTTCTTGCAGGTGTTTTGAACAAGTTATCAGGTAGCAATCTTCACTGGGCGTCTTCGACTATCGAATCTCTGTACTCCTGTAACAGTCGGCATTCGGTCAGCTCCGGACTGACGTCACTTTGGAGTGACGCAGTTGTCCAAGCGAGCACGGCCCCGGATAGAATGCTAGCTGAACATACCGCATTAATAGCTGTGTTGCATGCTAATGTTGGGATGGAGATAGGTAAGATTTTATCCCTTCCCTTCGCCGTCGCTCAACTTGAACATGTGCGCAAACCTACCACACTCTGCCGTCAAAAACGCAATGCAGTACTCAATTAATAATTAATGTAACGAATCACGCTAAAAAATACTATAAAACACTCTGAAAGTAGTTGAGAAACCCAATAATGAAACAGCAGAAGGTCGCCAAGAGGAAACCGCTTCTACTTTTATTTCGAATTTATATTTATGGACATAAATATTATTATTACTAGATTGTAAGGTGACACGGCCATTTTACAGCCACGAATCTATATTTATGGACATAAATATTATTATTACTAGATTGTAAGCAGTCACGGCCATTTTACAGCCACGAATCTATATTTATGGACATGAATTTTTATTATTACTAGATTGTAAGCAGACACGGCCATTTTACAGCCACGAATCTATATTTATGGACATAAATATTATTATTACTAGATTGTAAGCAGTCACGGCCATTTTACAGCCACGAATTTATATTTAAGGACATAAATGTTATTAGATTATAAGCTGACACGGCCTTTTTACAGCCACGAATTAAATTTTAAGTATCTAGTTATAAATAAGTACAAATCCTCGCTTATGGCAACAATGTTTTATTTATTATAATTGTAAGATTCGGTCCAGCCAAGCTTGTATTCTATAAAAATATATGTATGTATTGACAATATCCAAGTGTTGTGTACTAACCTAAGAAAATAAATGATTTGATTTGATTTGACTGGTCTTCACTGATCTGCTATCCGAATGAAATCCACTTTTTAAATCAAAAAAAGCAATAGTGATGGGTCCCGGTTCCACTAATACCAACTTGTGGAATCGTTAATAAATTGTCATTAAAAATTACATGATAACCCGTCTGGCCAGTGCAGCGTGGCAAGTCTAGGCGGCGGTGATCATCATCACAACCCAAATTGCTAAACGAGAACCCTCAAAAAACTAAATGTTATCACCGCCGCCACTGAAACACAATGTCTTAAGCCTCCACACTGTTGGAGATGGGCCTTCCAGATATTTCTGGAGAATTTGGCCTAGACTTGCCACGCTGCACTGGCCAGACTGGTTTTCATGTAATTTTTAATGACAATTTATTAACGATTCCACAAGTTGGTATTGTGTCTTAAACTTAACTGTCTTAAGCCTGTGTCTCCACTGCTGGATCTAGGTCTCCCCCAAGGCTCGCCACTTCACACGATCTCCTGCCACCCTCATCCAAGACTTTCCTCAGGTCATCTGTCCATCTGGCGGGAGGTCGTCCCACTCTGCATTTTGCAGTACAAAATGGTCTCCACTCCAGAACCCGTCTACTCCATCGTTCATCGGTTCTGCGGCATATGTGTCCAACCCAGTGTCACTTGAGCTTGCTAATTTTAAAAGCTATATTGGTAAATTTGGATCTCTGACGGATGTCAACGTTTCTGACTTTATCTTGTAGAGGAATCCCGAGCATAGCTCGCTGAGCGACCTTGAACTTGTGGACCAGACCTACCGTCAGTATCCACGTTTCTGCACCATACGACATTACTGGAAGAATGCACTGGTTGAAAACTTTTGTCAAAATTCAAAATTATTTATTGTATAGATTGCTTATTCTAATTACAGTTGTGTGTACATGTCATGATGATGCAATCTGCCCATATTGTGGGCATACAATATGCTTATGTCAATAGATATTTATTTACAATATTTATTTGTATATAGTTTATATTTAATATTGTTCTTGTCAATTTATTGGAATACAATGTTAATGTCAAAATTTCAGTCAACAGTTGTCAATAAGAATTTTCTTTAACTCAATAGTAAAACGTTTTATAGGTAACTCTTGTATCTCTGTAGAAATTTTATTATATACTCTAATGCACATTATGTGGCAGTTTCTGCTGTAATATTCACTTACACATCTTGGGCAGATTAGTCTTCAAACACTGTGGTATGTTCGATAGAAAGATGCCCATCCTAACTGAATGCGCCTATCGGCTTCTTTGCTGAAGTTGGTTACTCCATATATATATTTTTGCACAACCTCGAGAGTGGCGTTTCCCCCGCAGATTGGTCTCGGTATAACATAATAATAATAATAATAAATATTTCCAGACAGGTCACACAGCACCATCTAGTTTCCGTGGTAAGCTACGAGGCTTGTGTTACGGAAACTAGATGGTTGATAAACTACATATTATATATTTTTTTTGTAAATATATACATATAAACACCCAGACCGAGACAAATTATACAATGTACAACTTGCCCCCGGTGGGAATCGAACCCACGACCTCCCGAGTTCACGGCAACGTTTGTTACCACTAGACCACGGAGGCGGTCGAACATGACTTTTGCCTTGTCCAAGTTCATACCGAGATGATGATGTTAAATATTATTTTTAGGAGCCAATTTCCTTCAAGTGTTCGTTAAGAAGTTCGATGAAATGTCGCAAAACAAGTCAATGGAAGACAAACAGCTAAACAACTTGGTGGCCGCTCTCTCTTACTTGTATAACTTTAAAGTAAGTAAACTTAAATATTTTAAAAGTAAAAGGTAATCATCACGACCGTTTCCCTTTCGGGGTGGTCAGAAACCACGCTGATCCCTTTCAGCACGACAAAATATATTTTAGATAATGAAAGGTTTATTGATAACTTTGAGATCCTTGAGGTTTAAAATATCTCATATAAATATTTTAAAAAATCCTCCCTTAGCGTTGTCCTTTTCTAATGTAATCGTGCGTTGGGCTATCCAATGGAAATAAAAATCACTTTTGTATGTTTTTTCTTAACTAGTCCTAATAATTACGAAGTAGCTAGATGAGAGCAGGAACTACTCAGGCCATTTCGGAGCGGTAAAACAGAATTTGGCGAGAGGTCTAGATTATTTTTTGTATAACGCACGCTTGGTATCATCCGTGCTGAAAGGGTTATAAATAAGCGGATTCACATTTAGCCAACTTTACTATAGGCCAATCATGACAAGTGGCAAGCTCGTCGATGTCTCCAGCGTACCAAACTCAAGAAATATCACAAATAAATTAAATATTAATTAAATGTATTTATTTACATTAACAAAAATTTTTGCGTCCCGACCAGGAATCAAACCCGGTACCTCCGAGTCTAAATCCACGGACTTAACCGCTAGAACACGGAGGCAGTTAAATGTCATAAATGTCTTATTTTTAATAAATAAAATAAAAATGCCTGGCCTATAGTAAATGCATGATTGGCCTATAGTAAAGTTGGCGAAATGTGTATTCGCTTATTTATAAGCGTGGTTTCTGACCACCCCTAAAGAGAAACGGTCGTAATGATACTTTACTTTTGTTTTACTTTTAAGTAGTCGTCAGTTATTTTAAGTAGATAACAAATAAGAATAGAGACGAGTTTCATTCTTTAAAATGATTTGACAGTTAATTTTGTTGTTCCATTCCATTCTTCCGATGTATGATGAATAAGGTGATAGGGAAGGCAAAGGGTCTAGCCCATACAGCCAAGTCTGACGTAATAATATATATTTCTTTTAATTAAGTTAATGACGTTACCATAAAATTCCTGATGTTGCAAAATTGTATACTTCTCATGGAGTAATTCGCCGTCAATATAGCCCATACACGTCGGGTATATGAATTAACAGCGCGGGAAATTCGTAAAAAGAAAAACTTTAAATTATGCCCCATTAATATGTTATGTAATTATTTGACACTAATGTGTCAAATTTATCGTTTTCCACAATTATTCACATTATTAAACAAAATAACTTGTGACTTACAATATCCACAGTAAATTAATTTACAAAATAAAAACTAGACATGTCCGTGCAACTTCTGGCAGTTCAAATGAAAAATGTGTTAGAGTTTGGCTAATGAAAGCAGATAACGAAAACGCGGTAAATTCAAAGATTTTAATTCCAATGTTATAGTTAGGAGCGGCTTAGATAACATATAAGGACGAGAAAAGTAGGTTGTTAAAAAACCGACATTCAATCACGATTCAACAGTGCAATGCAATAGATTTCATCAAAATACATAAGTTCAAGGTCGCTTAGCGAGCTATGGAGAGAGCTATGCTCGGGATTTCTCTGCAGGATAAAGTCAGAAACGTTGACATCCGTCAAAGAACCAAAGTTATCGACATAGCTTTCAAGCGGCTTTCTTTAGCAAGTTGAAGTGGCAATGGGCTGGACACTTCTATCGCAGAAGTGATGAACGATGGAGTAAATGAGTCCTGCAGTGGAGACCACGTACTGGAAGACGCAGAGTGCGACGACCCCCCGCCAGATGGACAGATGACCCGAGGAAGGTTGCTGGTAGGGGTTGGATGAGGGTGGCAGAAGATAGTGTAAATTGGCGAGCCTTGGGGGAGTATATCCAGCAGTAGTAGCGGTAGCAGTAGGGATAACCAGCAGTGGAGAGACACAGGCTGATGATGATGATCAAAATAAAATACAAGTCAAAATTAAAGTAAAAATATATAATTAATAATTGAGTTGTCGTAAAATAAGAAATAGTACACGATGATTACACTAAAGTATTGGTAGTTATGTAGTCGTTTCAATTACAATTAGTATTTAAAATATATTTAAGTCAGAAATATGTAAAACAAGAAAATTGGCTTTAATCGCGAATTGCTTATTATTGTTTTAGTTATATCAATCAAACTTACTGTACGATATATTCAATCATTTGCTGGAGGATCTGTGCGAGAGACATATTGATTGTGTTTTGACATCTCTCCGGATTGTGGGGGGGACCTTAAGGAAGGAGGACCCCGCTTCGCTGAAGACATTCATACACAATACCCAGGGAAAGGTGGCTGCTATATCACATGCAGCAGAGCATGGGTAACTATTAAAGCATACACACATGTAGTAAGACATACACAACACTCAGGGAAAGGTAGCTGCTATATCACAAACAGTAGAGCAAATATTAACACATACACACATGTAGTAAGACATACACAACACTCAGGGAAAGGTAGCTGCTATATCACAAACAGTAGAGCAAATATTAACACATACACACATGTAGTAAGACATACACAACACTCAGGGAAAGGTAGCTGCTATATCACAAACAGTAGAGCAAATATTAACACATACACACATGTAGTAAGACATACACAACACTCAGGGAAAGGTAGCTGCTATATCACAAGCAGCAGAGCAAATATTAACACATACACACATGTAGTAAACCATACACAACACTCAGGGAAAGATAGCTGCTATATCACAAGCAGCAGAGCAAATATTAACACATACACAAATGTAGTAAACCATACACAACACTCAGGGAAAGATAGCTGCTATATCACAAACAGTAGAGCAAATATTAACACATACACACATGTAGTAAGACATACACAACACTCAGGGAAAGGTAGCTGCTATATCACAAACAGTAGAGCAAATATTAACACATACACAAATGTAGTAAACCATACACAACACTCAGGGAAAGATAGCTGCTATATCACAAACAGTAGAGCAAATATTAACACATACACACATGTAGTAAGACATACACAACACTCAGGGAAAGATAGCTGCTATATCACAAGCAGCAGAGCATATATTAACACATACACACATGTAGTAAGACATACACAACACTCAGGGAAAGGTAGCTGCTATATCACAAGCAGCAGAGCAAATATTAACACATACACACATGTAGTAAACCATACACAACACTCAGGGAAAGGTAGCTGCTATATCACAAGCAGCAGAGCAAATATTAACACATACACAAATGTAGTAAACCATACACAACACTCAGGGAAAGATAGCTGCTATATCACAAACAGTAGAGCAAATATTAACACATACACACATGTAGTAAGACATACACAACACTCAGGGAAAGGTAGCTGCTATATCACAAACAGTAGAGCAAATATTAACACATACACACATGTAGTAAGACATACACAACACTCAGGGAAAGGTAGCTGCTATATCACAAACAGTAGAGCAAATATTAACACATACACACATGTAGTAAGACATACACAACTCTCAGGGAAAGGTAGCTGCTATATCACAAGCAGCAGAGCAAATATTAACACATACACACATGTAGTAAGACACATGTAATAGTTTTAAGTGAATAAAAATATTTTGACTTTGATTTTGACTTGAAAAATCTTTGGAAATATTGGATTATGCGAGCTAGAGGGACTTTTTTAAAACAATAAACACAGACGTATATTTCAGTTCCCGCCTAAAATTCTTATTGGAAGTGTTGCTAGCAGTAAAGAATAACAACCTAACTAAAATACCTAACTATGACCCTGCATACTGTGAAGAGTTAAAGAAAAATATTAAATCTATAATTAGGAAAGGAAATTATGTCACTGCTTTGAATATACGACTGGAAGATCTATTAAAAGGTAGGTAAACTATTATCATAAATTTAAATTAAATTGTGCTGCCGGTTAAGTCCGTGTTTTTTTTTTTTTTTTTTTAATACTGATTACAACACGCGAGGTCCAAGAATGGGAGCAACTGACGCCAGCCTCAGACAACCGACATCAGTCCCTACCACTATGTCGGCCTATAACAATGGTTTTTCACACTTCGTTTGAAGGACTGCAGGTTATAGGAGTAGGGAACACACTGGCTGGGAGAGCATTCCACATCTTCAGCGTGCGACAGATGTAAGAGTCTCCAAATTTATATGTACGCGTAGGGATAGTGGCTACGGTATGTGGATGCATATTTTGCAGAGGTAAGGTATATAATTAGTTATATAATATTTTTAACTTATGCTATAATTATATTATTGTTACTGTCACTTTCATTCCACCTATATTTGTTCAATTTTGTCCTTATGGATTTTTTTTTAATGTATACGGGCAGCCATTATACTTTGCGCAATATTTTATTTAAAATAAATAAATAACTGGGTAGATTCCTGGTCGGAACACAATAATTTATTTGTGGTATTTATTGAGTTTGGACCGCTAGACATCGACGAGCTTGCCACTTGTCATGATGGGTCTATAGTAAAGTTGACTAAATGTGACTTCGCTCCACGCGCTTCTGACCGCCCCGAAAGGGATTTTTTTTTATTTTTTTTTATACTAGCACGACATGTGACCTTGGGCCCACCTGATGGTAAGTGGCACGCAAGGTCCATGACTGTTAACAACTGATGTCAGACACTCATAACTGCCATCAGTCCCTAACACTAGCCGGCTTGACTAGATGCTTTTTCACACTTCGTTTGAAGAACTCCAAGTTATAGGAAAGTGGAAACACAGAGGCTGGAAGAGCATTCCACATCTTTATCGTACGACAGATGTATGAGTCGCCAAATTTATAGGTACGCGAAGGGATGGTGACTACGGTATGTGGGTGCATATTCTGACCTGTGCGTGTGGTTCGGTTGCGGAATGGAGAGGGAGGGATTAGGTTATTGAGTTCTTCGGAGCACTCACCATAGTATATCCGGTAGAACACGCTCAGAGAAGCCACATCTCGGCGAAGCTGCAGGGATTCGAGAGTTCCAGATATAGTGGCATCGTCCACAATTCGAACAGCTCGCCTCTGTAGGACATTGAGAGCATCTGTGAGGTACTTGGCGGAACCGATATGACGATATGATCGTGATATTAATTCGATTTTTTTACTTTTAAAATTAACTTACGAGAGAACTGTCACAAAGAAAATAAAGAGACGATTGAAAGCTCTTATATAATTATAGTATTTTTTTTTTCTATATTCCAGCGGACGAGAGAGGTAAGTGGTGGGTAGTTGGTTCGGCTTGGGAAGGGAACCCGCGGCTTCCTGAAGCCAAGACCAAGGGAACTCCAACCTATGATCAGAAACTACTAGATTTGGCCAGAAAACTAAGGATGAATACGGAAGTCAGAAGAAGCATATTTTGTATTATTATGTCAGCTGAAGTAAGATATTTGTTCTTTTAATTTGAAAAAAAGAATTAAGATATTTTTTTGTTTCTCTTCTCCCGATGAATGATGAATGAGATGATAGGGAAGGCAAAGGCAACCTAGCCCATACAGCCATGACTGACGTAATATATTATTTTTTTGTGAGTTGATTCGAATTCCAGATGTTGCAGAATTTTATGCTTTTCTTGGAGTCACTCGCGGAAACACGTCGGGTATAATATGGGAGTTGACAGCGCGGGAAAACCGCAAAAAAATAAACTACAATTTGTGCCCCATACTTAAAGTCCAATTTATCGTTTTCCATAATTATTCACATTGTAATACATTATTAAACACCACTTTTGACTAATAATATACAAATGACAATAACAAAAACTGCCTCCGTGGTCTAGCGGTTAAGTCCGTGGATTTAGACTCGGAGGTACCGGGTTCGATTCCTGGTCGGGACACAAAAATATTTAATAATGTCAATAAATACATTTAATTAATATTTAATTTGTGATATTTCTCGAGTTTGGTACGCTGGAAACATCGACGAGCTTGCCACTTGTCATGATTGGCCTATAGGAAAGTTGGCTAAATGTGAATTCGCTTCTTTATAAGCGTGGTTTCTGACCACCCCGAAAGGGAAACGGTACGATACTTTACTTTTTTTACATAACAAAAACTTGCACTTGCAGCTCTGGGTAAAGGACAATGGCCATTTGGCCATGTATTCTCAGTCCTAGACTTAAATTACCAAAATTAAACTTTTCCAGTTCGATAGAGGAAAATACATGAATGAAATTGTTAATTTCATCGAAGTTCGAGAACTATGGAGAACAAAGTTATTCTCATTTGAGTTTTAATTTGAGGTTATGTTATGGGGTTAAGTGTAGCTTCTTTGAGCATGTTTTACCGGCTTTACTATGTTGAGTTCTCAAGAGCTCTATAACCTAATTCCTTCCTCTCCATTCCGCAACTACCCACATACCGTGGTCACCATCCCTTCGCGTACATTTGGGGACTCATACATTTGTCGCAAGTGTTAAATATGTCGAATGCTCTTCCAGCCAATATGTTTCCATTTTCCTATAGCCTGGAGTCCTTCAATCGAAGTGGGAAAAGGAATCTAGTCAAGCCGGCATAGTGTCACGAGGTGTCCTTTTTTCCTGTAAATAACCTTATTTTTTTAGGATTACATGGATGCATTTGAGAAACTCGAGCACTTAGGTCTTCGCGGAGACCAGCAAAGGGAAATAGTACACGTGTTACTGGCTAGCTGTCTCGGGGAGGCGAACCACAACCCTTACTATGTCGTGCTTGCCAACAAACTGTGTCAACATGACCGGAAGTATCAGGTATGGGACTAACATCCGTATTCTTAGACGTTTCCTCAATGGCGCCTCCATTCAAACATTCCTTCCAGCTATCAAACAGCTTCCCTCAAGGGATCCTTGACATCGCTATTCTTAGTTAAACGATAAGAAAAGTTCTTTTTTGTGGCAACATTGATGATTGGGTTCTCGTATTCAAAATATTATTTTTAACTAAATTACTACACACTAACACTTTTGACATTCATAAGTCTTTCGCATTATCAATATTCATGTGACACGAAATTTATTTATAATTTTGTAACGAATTCGGATTTAGATGAGTTTGACATTTTGTTGTGTTTTAAAATATTAAAAATGCAATTTTTATCTAAAATAAGTTACTTAACTAATTTTTAATAAGAAATTCAAGTTGAAATAATATATAAATCAGGTCCTTACATATGAAATTGGCGTTTTATAAAAAGTCAAACGAAATAATAATAATGAAAAAATATATTTAAGCAATCGATGTATGTATGTATGTACCATTATTATCTATGCACTTTCGTCATTTTGAGGTAGTTTTTTTTGAGAATCAATAAAATCTTTGAAGGCTGCGTGAAATGGTAATCTGTTGGAGCAAGGCCCGGGGAGTATGGTGGGTGTCGGAGACATTCCAATCGCATTTAGCGACCGTCTGTCGTGAAGTGTGAGGTCTAGCGTTGTCCTGAAGCAGCAGAGGGCTAGAGCAATTGACTAGTCTCCGTTGTTGAATAGCGAGCTTTTCCATCATGGTTTGCAATTGTTGACAATACAGACATTCCGTAATCGTCTGGCCAGATCTTAAAAAGCTGTAGTGAATAACACCAGCACCGGTCCACCAAACACTAATCAGTACCTTTTTTTTAAAGTAAGAACTTTATTGCGCGCACTTGGTTGGGGACCTATTTCGTTGAACGTACGTCCGTACGTCAGAACAGCGCTCAAGGGGAAACAGCGTGGCGGAGAAGGGGAAGAGGGGCGGATAGGCGCGCGCCGCGCGTATAGCCCTTGCCTCTGTCGCTCTCTCCCGCTCCTTCTTTCTCTTTCTTTCTTTACGCGTCTGCAACTATGCGTGCGTAAGCAGCCACGCGCATAGTTAATCTCCATATTCCTACCAACTACGAAATCAATAACTTGCAAGTTTAGTTTTCACTTTTGCGGTACGTCCCGCGACGCCGTTTTAACTCTAATCTGTGCAATTATCACTTCATTATTATAAAACAAAGTCCTCTGCCGCGTCTGTCTGTCTGTTCGCGATAAACATAAAAAACTACTGCACCGATTTTCATACTGTTTTCACCAATAGATAAAGTGGTTCTCGAAGAAGGTTTAAGTGTATAATTTGTTAAGTTTTTGTTTACATTAACGATATTTGTTGGAGGTGTCGGAAAAAACGATACATATCTTCACGCCAGATCCCTTACGGGGTAGGCAGAGACAATTGAGCGCCACTTGACACGATCACGACATACCTCTTTCGCTTCATCGACATTCATCAACCTCTTCATACATGCCCTTTTGTTACGAAGGCTTTTTAATTCTCCTTCAGCTAGTGTTTTATTTATTTGATCGTGATACGTGTGTCTTGGTCTGCCAGGGCCTCTTTTACCCACAACTTTCGCATTATATACCTGGTTCGTCAATCTTTCTTCGCTCATCCTTTCAACATGCCCGAACCATCGTAGCATGCTTTTCCTTATTTTTGTCCCTATGCTTTCCTTCATACCAACCCTTTTCCGTATTTCGACGTTACGTATGCGGTCCGCCAAAGTGACGCCACATATCCGCCGCAACGACCGCATTTCTACTGCATTAACCCTACTCTCATGCGTATTCTGACATATCCACGTTTCGCTTCCATACATCAGTGTTGGTACCAACATGGCATTGTGTATGGCGAGCCGAGCTTTGTCACTGACATTTCGACTGCCGATCAGTGACCCCAGGGCACCGTTAACACTATTTCCCGCGTTCACTCTTCTTTCAACGTCCCTATCGTACTTCCCATCCGCAGTGAAAACACTGCCCAGATATATAATTTCATTTACTTGTTCTAGAGTTTCATCATCAATCTTTATCGTCACGGTTGTCATCCTTCTTCTTTCAAACACTAGTACCTTGGTTTTTCTCGCATTCAAACGGAGTGCTTTTTCTGCACATCCCTCCTTCATTCTTGTGACTAGTGATTGCAGTTGTTGTTCGGACGATGCCATAAGAACAGCATCATCTGCATAAAGCAGGCAGTTCACCACTAGATCACTCATCTTTATCCCACAGTTACTCTCTCTCACACTTTTTAGGCATTTGTCGAGATATAGAGTGAATAATCTGGCGGAAAGCACACAGCCCTGTTTGACACCCATTTGGGATTCAAAGCAAGGCGACATACCTCCCTTCACCCGTACACAAGCTTTACAGCCCTTGTACAGGGACTGTATAGCCTGTAGCAGTTTGTCATTCACTCCATACTCCGGCAATATGTCCCAAAGCTTCTTTCTTACAACTCTATCAAAAGCCTTCTCCAAATCCACAAAAGCACAGAAAACCTTCTGGTTTAAGGCCAAAAACTTCTCTGTGATATTGCGGAGCGAGAAGACTTGGTCAATGCATCCTCTTCCAGGTCTAAAGCCTCCTTGTGCCTCCCATAAAAGATCTTCAGTCTTCTCTTGCAGTCGTTTCGTGAGAATCTTGCCATACATCTTGCTCGCCAAACTGATCAAACTAATCGCTCGGTAGTTGGAACAGTCCAATCTAGATCCTTTGCCTTTGTATAAAGGAACGATTACTGACTGCTGCCAGTCTTCCGGTACTCTTCCCTCCTGCCAGCAAAGGTTGCACAGCAGATGGAAAGCGTTCCAGACCGGTATACCTCCGTATTTGATCATTTCAGCGAGCACTCGATCTTTTCCCGCTGCTTTGCCACATTTTAGGCTTCTAATTGCCGATTGCAATTCTTGCACACTTATTTCCTCCTTCAATGTGGACGTTGTTGTTGTGGGTAGCGCTGGGGGTAATGTACCCGTCGTAACGTCGTTAGGAGTTCCACTAGCATACATCTCGCTAAAGTATTCACTCCATCGCTCCAACACCTCATTTGTGTTTGCAAGAATGTTACCGCTCTTTGATTTAACTCTATTCATGCGACAAGATGACGAGCCACCTTTGGCCTTCCTAACTTCCCTCCAGAAAAGTTTGGAGTTCTCCTTAAAGTTGCTCGTCATCCTATTTTCACCTATTTCCTTACATCTTTCACGCTTCTCCTTAACCAAAGATTTAGTCTCATTCTTGCAACGATGGTACAACTCCTTTTTTTCTCTTTTCATACTTTCATTCATATTAAGCGAAGCAACGTAATCTATCCAAGCTTTCTTCTTTCTTTCTACCGAATCTTTAACCTCGTCATCCCACCACGCGTCACCTTTGGTTGCTCGCTTTTTTGCTACCCCACATACTTCACTTGCCGATTCTACCATACCATTTTTTAGGTACTTCCAGCATTCTTCCACATCTTTGCTCACATCTTTCAGGTTGATAAGTTTATCTTTGACGCGTTTCATATACTCTTTTTTCACACTATCATCTTGTAACTTTTCACTCTTTATTCTGTCTACTACTGACAGATGGCCACCTGATTGCCGGTGGCGCCATTTTGTGAACAGACCACTTATCCTAGTAATTACTAGGATAAGTGGTCTAAAAACGATAACGCTGCCTAAACCCTTTGAGAAATAACAAAATAATGTATGGTGGAATGTATGAAGATTATTTTTTCCCTTTACACCATGCAAATTAATTGAATACCTTAGAAGATATAGCAAAGTAATAATAATAAATAAACTTTTATTTCGAACTTCACATCCATAAGTTGTTAGTAACAATTTTACTTAATCTATATTTAGTATAACATTAAATTTTATTTTAAATAAACTATATTACAAGAAAATCTAAATTTAACCTAAAAATAATAATAATAATACATAGAAAATAAAAATTAAATATTTACAAAAAAAATAGCTCCTCCAAATCGCTGTCTAGTGGCATGGTGCCCAATACACTAGCAGCATTTCCCCTTAGAATTATGATACTTAATTTTTGTGAGAAAAAACTGCCAGCCCTATTATCACCAGAGACGTCAATGAGCCTCGGATATTAGTATAACTAATAATTTATTTTAAATTATCCGCTACTGGAGGCTGTCTACCTGACTGTATGCAGTGCTCCAGCGGCGGAGAGTCCCACCGATCTGCCAATATGTTTAGGAGCCTGTTGGTATGATAATGCTCAACAAAATAATTTTGTGTCGCCGTTTCCACAGGCAGGTAAATCAGCCAGTAATTTATATTTTGTTTTTCAGCTATCCATCCAGTACACAGTGTGGGATAAGATAAAAGATTTGGAGTCTTTGTCGAAGCAATCAGCATCCAATTTGGCACAGTTTTTGACACATCTAATTATGGATTCCGCATTGCCATTGTCAGTTTTAAAAGTAAGTAAATAAAACTTTAATTTTACTATACTGCCTCCGTGGTCTAGCGGTTACGTCCGTTGATCTAGACTCGGAGGTACCGGGTTCGATTCCTGGTCGGGACACAAAAATATTTATTAATGTAAATAAATACATTTAATTTATTTGTGATATTTCTCTAGTTTGGTACGCTGGAGACATCGACTAGCTTGCCACTTGTCATGATTGGCCTGCAGTAAAGTTGGCTAAATGTGAATCCGCTTATTTATAAGCGTGGTTTCTGACCACCCCGAAAGGGAAACTGTCGTGATGATACTTTACTATTTAATTTTATTATAAATAGTTTTAAGTTTGATATTAAACAACATTCCAAAATTATCCAAAATCTACAATGCTCTTATTTATTTATTTATTATTACAGCATTTTAGCCTTTTTTGCACATCCGACATATGGTATAATATAATAACATATTTAATTAACGTAAGACAAAGTCACACGATAAAAGAATTTTACAAACAATTTTATACTTTCCAGGTAATAGAATTCTCAGATCTCAACAAGAGTTCAGTTAAATTCATGCGACAAATCCTTTTGGCTATAATTATGAACTCCGACTTCCAAGCATCATTGGCAGTCTTCCAAAGGATATCAGCGACAACAAAACTGCATATGTTCAGAGAAAGTCTACGTCTGTTCATACAACACTTCTTGGTTAAAAATACCGGGAAAAAAACTACAGTTTTAAATGACAAAGACATGAAAGTGCTGAAACAACGCACTCTTGATGTGGAGAAAATATTAAATGCGGGCGACAGTAAATTAAAGTTTTAAATATCAACTACATTAAAACTGCACATGTTTGGAGACTAATTGGTTAAAAATACCGGGAAAAAAAAACTACAGTTCTATACGAACACGACATAAATGTGCTATGTATATATATTTAATGGTAAAGCGTCTTCATTTAAGACGGATATTTATAGGCAATATATATTTATATATATATATATATAAACGTTTTATTAGTACTTTTATATCATTTTAGTTTTTAAAGTGAGAACTTTATTGCGTACGTCCGTACGTCAGAACAGCGCTCAAGGGGAAACAGCGCGGCGGGGAAGGGGAAGAGGGGAGGATAGGCGCGCGCGTATAGCCGCTGCCTCTCTCGCTCTCTGCCGCTCCTTCTTTTTTCCCCTCGAAACAGCGCGGGGGGAAAGGGAAAGAGGGGCGGATAGGCGCGCGCCGCGCATATAGCCGATGCCCCTCGAGCTCCTTTTTCTTTCTTCTTCTCGAAACAGCACGGCGGGGAAGGGGATGACGGGCGGATAGGCGCGCTTCGCGTATAGACGATGCCTCTCTTGCTCTCTCCCGCTCCTTCTTTCTCTTTCTTTCTTTACTCGTCTGTAAATAAATGTGCTATGTATATATATTTAATGGTAAAGCGTCTTCATTTAAGACGGATATTTATAGGCAATATATATTTATATATATATATATAAACGTTTTATTAGTACTTTTATATCATTTTAGTTTTTAAAGTGAGAACTTTATTGCGTACGTCCGTACGTCAGAACAGCGCTCAAGGGGAAACAGCGCGGCGGGGAAGGGGAAGAGGGGAGGATAGGCGCGCGCGTATAGCCGCTGCCTCTCTCGCTCTCTGCCGCTCCTTCTTTTTTCCCCTCGAAACAGCGCGGGGGGAAAGGGAAAGAGGGGCGGATAGGCGCGCGCCGCGCATATAGCCGATGCCCCTCGAGCTCCTTTTTCTTTCTTCTTCTCGAAACAGCACGGCGGGGAAGGGGATGACGGGCGGATAGGCGCGCTTCGCGTATAGACGATGCCTCTCTTGCTCTCTCCCGCTCCTTCTTTCTCTTTCTTTCTTTACTCGTCTGTAACTATGCGTGCGCACGCACCTACGTGCATTCATTTAATCTCCATATTCCTACCAATACGAAATTAATAACCTGCAAGTTTAGTTCTCACTTTTATTAGGTTTTATATAATGTGCTTAAGCGTAAAAAAATATACTACTTTAAATATATTTATAAAAAAATGTTATTTGAATGTTGTGTATATATTTTTAGGCTAGAAAATCCGACATGAATTTATTGTCTATAACTTCATCTTATTTTGTTTCTTAACTGTTTTATGTACCTTTTTTCAAATAAATAAAACAACGAACTCTTGATGTGGAGAAAATATTGAATCTAGGCGACAGTAAATTTTAAATAATAAATTTTAAATGTTATAATTTGTTATTGTGTTTTATTCTGTTTACCTTATGTTTTCTTCCGAAGTTTATACAACTTGCTAGATAGTACCAGAAAGGTACGAAGAGCGACCTTCACTGGGTGATTTGAATGAAATCCACTGTTTTTATAATAAAACATCTGTGGAACAACCTGCCCTTAGATATCCGACAAGCGCCCAACAGAATGCTATTTAAAAGAATGGTCTTCTCACATTTATTGAATAGTTCCTAACAACTCTAAGTAATATTTATTTATATGTGTATGAACTTAATGATTATTTACCTATTTGTATTTAGTATTATTCTATATATTTATGTTTTATCATTGATCATTACAGCACCTCCATAACAACACAGCGTCCCAGACCTCCACTGCTGGAGTTGGGCCTTCAAGAACATTTATCTGAAGAATTTGGCCTGACAGCTTGGCGAGGATATGATGTCAATTTTGAATGACAATTTATTAACGATTCCACAAGTTGGTATTAGTGGAACCGGGACCCACGGCTTAAGCCGTCGTTAAGAGGTCGTTTTGTAAATGTATGACTGCAGTACGTAAGAAAAGTGTATTTCTCATTGGTACATGCCGGGTGGGTTTGAACTGACTTTTGTAGGATTTAAGGGACGCGTTCTTACAACCGAGCCACCACCGCGCTCCATTATTATATTAGTATTAAATTTAGTAGAATTTTAAATATTTCTTTTCCTGTTTAAATATTTGCACCTACCTCCCACATACAATGTTCGTAATGTCCCTCAGGTTGACCGAGTAAGAATGTCTAGCGGCATTAGGTCCGCCTTTGTTCATAGTACAAGAAGTTTTAAATAAATAAAAAGAAAAAATCATGCCCAAGGGTTCCGTCGCTAAAATGTTTGATAACTGCTTAACTATATCATTTTTTTTTATTATTATTTTAAATACTGTATTGCACTAAAATTGTACATAGGCGGGCTTAATGGCCAAGCATTTTGTAACAATCAACCTTTGGGAGTGTGGAAACACTATGTATGGGTGCATATTTATTATTATACTATATATATTATATATAACTACATACTAATAATACATATAAGAATAAATAAATACATGAATACATACATTTAACTATAAAATACTAAAAATAAGCCTACACACTAATAAACAGTAAATGATAAATTTTAAAAATAAAAATTAACACAAAAATAAAATGTAATATTAATTTAGAAAACACTGTTTTGCTTGTTTAGAAAGTAGGTGGTAGGTAAACGTTTATAAATATGAACAGAGGGAGCCTGTCTGATCCTCAGTGGGAGCCTGTTCCATTGGCGAGCGGATGACACAGTGAACGAATCTGAATATCTGCTGGAACTATGAGACGGGATTATGAGTTGATTATTCTGAGAAGAACGGAGACGTGAGAAGAAAGAAGTAAAGTATCATCACGACTGTTTCCCTTTCGGGGTGGTCAGAAACCACGCTTGTAAATAAGCGGATTCGCATTTAGCCAACTTTACTATAGGCCAATCATGACAAGTGGCAAGCTCGTCGATGTGTCCAGCGTACCAAACTCGAGAAATATCACAAATAAATTAAATGTATTTATTTACATTAACAAATATTTTTGTGTCCCGACCAGGAATCGAACCCGGTACCTCCGAGTCTAAATCCACGGACTTAACCGCTAGACTACTGAGGCAGCGGTCGTGAGAGTCACAAAGAAATTTAAATACGAAGGTATATTGATATAATTTTATATATGTATTTTATTATATAGCAACTATAACAGTCGGGACCCATTGTTGGGAAGATTAGAACCTCTCTCGATATTTATTGGGTCCTGACTGTTAAACTCGCAATAATGTATATCTATGATGAAGTTAAGAGGTAATCAAACTTTTTGGGCGACAGAACCCTGGGCTTGTTTTTTTCTTTTTATTGTTTTATTATACCTTTTTAGTTGTATTTATTGCTTTTCATTATTTACCTACTTTAATCGTTGCAATTAGGACTTAGTTTTTGTACAATTCAGAATTCTTTCAGAATGTTCCGCTATAACTCGTAGTTTAGACAGTAGCCATTTACATGAAATAGAAAATAAATGGAGATAAGGTGTTTTTTTTTTATTGACGGTGAATCGTTAAATCATTAATGATGCGCCCCCTGCCTCAAGGGCCAACACGGGTGGGGGTCGCATGCCCGACTCATCCGTGAAGCTTCCTAAGGAAGCCCCAGGGCGCCTACGGACTAGTAAAGTATCATCACGACCATTTCCCTTTCGGGGTTGTCAGAAACCACGCTTATAAATAAGCGGATTCACATTTAGCCAACTTTACTATAGGCCAATCATGACAAGTGGCAAGCTCGTCGATGTCTCCAGCGTACCAAACTCGAGAAATATCACAAATAAATTAAATATTAATTAAATGTTTTTATTTACATTATTAAATATTTTTGTGTCCCGACCAGGAATCGAACCCGCTACCTCCGAGTCTAAATCCACGGACTTAACCGCTAGACCACGGACCTATAAACCGTCTCTATCTCACTGTTGGCCCTGTGTGCCTTAACAGCTAAGTCTGAGTCGTGGCTACGGAGTGAAGGCACTCGTTCGCCGCGATAAGGCGTTAGCACCGGCTAAGTTTAAATGGAAAATTTGTAGAACATAAAAAAGCTTAATTTATTTAGAAATGGGCGATAACACGGCTTTTTATTTAGCGATGGGTATCTTTTCTATTTTAATCAAAGCCGTATCTTAATGAGCGATCCGGTTGTATTGTTTTAAATTTAGTCTCATTACAAAATGCAGTTAGCGATGCATAAAGCGATGATATTAACATATCTTAATCAGGGAGCTGGCGGTCAAAAGCTTGAAATTAAATACTTTATTTGCAGGAAACATAGTAACTACAATTTCGATATTGTAATTATCCGTTTCTATAACATTTATATATAATAGTATCTGTACTATTATGTAATAGTATCTGTATTAGCCGTACTTTTGTGCGATATTAATCATATAATATACAAACAGCATAAAATAATTACAATATTAAATAATAAAAAAGAAAACCTAACATTAAATAAACAAAAAAAAAACTACACTACAAATGAAACTAAAATTATAACCATCCGATGGGCGTAGTGTGCCGAGGACACTCGCTGCGTTTCCCCGTTGAACAGCGAGGCTGATCCTTTAGCAAAATATTCTCTACTTAAATTAAAGGGTCACCCGTCGCCATATAAACCGATGACATATCATAGTTGGACCGTCTGAGACCATGTATAAAAAACGTCATCAGTTTTTATAATTTTTATAATCATTTTCACCACTTTAACCATTTATTCATCAAAAATCGTTCAGCAGAAACGGATGACGTTTTTTATAGCATTCCCACACAAAATCTAAAATTTTCCTCAGAGGCATAACCGGTTGTTATTAGTAAGTATGCGTACTTTATTGCTACCGCCTTTCCATTCGGTTTCTAAACATATTTTTTTTACATTTTAAACCCCCCCCCCCTCCCTTTTCTCAGATTCCGTCCATTTCAGGGGTTATGAAGTACTATACAAAAAAGTATCCAAATGACGTAATATCGACCGCCTCCGTGGTCTAGTGGTAACAAACGTTGCCGTGAACTCGGGAGGTCGTGGGTTCGATTCCCACCGGGGGCAAGTTGTACATTGTATAATTTGTCTCGGTCTGGGTGTTTATATGTATAATATGTATATATTTACAAAAAAAAGTATAATATGTATGTATCAAAAATGAATTATTGTGTCCCGACCAGGAATCGAACCTCCGAGTCTAAATCCACTGACTTAACCGCTAGACTACGGAGGCAGTTCGTCGTACCTAATGAGAAATCAAGCATATTTATTTATTTTTATTTAGCCTAGGATTGGTAAGTAATTTTCATTTGCCAAATGACTAATCACTTGCTAAGTAATGTATATTTATAAATAAAAATAATGAGCATGTAGCTGCTATTAAAAATGTATCAATCAACCCCAGTCACGAATGAATGAACGTTATTTTTGAACCGCAGCTCCTGGTGTATCGACTATTATCACCGCTGTCGGCATGTTTTCACGACATCAGCCCTTTTATCTGCCATCGAAGAATTAGCATAGCTAATTGGTCATTGTACCAAAGTTCTGAATAGAAAACGTCTAATCATAGACTATTAGATTGAATTATGGGAATTATAAGTTGGTAAACAGCAATTTGTACGTACATTTTATTTTATATAGTAATATTTATTCTCCTCCGTGGTCTACTGGTTAGGAACGTAGATTAGTCCGTCTCAGACACAAAATATATATTTCGAGTCTGAGCCCAAATTCTTGCCCTTTCGACTCGCGTGTCGGCAGCACCGATTTCTGCCTAAGCCTACAAGGCCCTGGCCTAGGCGCCCAAATAGTTACTTTAATAATAACCAAACACAGAACATCTTTGCCGAGAGTCGGTAAATATTGAAACAAAAACTATCTAAACGAATTATGGCAACAATACGACTAAATTATTAAACTTCCTTCAATATAGTTTTTGCGCGCTGTTCATCCTAGAAACCTTGTTACAATAAATTATCGATGAACAAAATATTTTATTTAACTTTTTAAACTTTCGCGCACATTCATAATACCTTTTATAATTTTAACGGGTCTTTACACGATTTACCTTAGAGACATATTACTGTGCACATTAATTTAAAGTTATTTTAGTTTTTGTGCAATAAAGCATTTTTATTAGTATTATTATTCTCCCGACGTTTCTTTTCGGTCTTTCATAAAGTTAAGTTTAAAATTTAATTTATAAATTTTAGCGTGAACTGTTCCATTACACACTTTTCTTACGCATATTTGTTTGATTTACAACACCGTCCCGGTTCCACTAATACCAAATTGTTAAATCGTTAAGCTTAAGTGGCGAGTGTAGGCAAAATTCTACTTCTAATTCTTCTTAATTCACAGGCCCTAGAACGCTGAGTCTAACATCCGTATTCTTAGACTATTTCCCAACAGCTTCTACACTCAACCTTCCCTTCCAGCTGTCAAACCAAAATGATGTCTCTGTAATTGTGACGATTATAATTAAAAATAGCCTCAAATGTACCAGCTTACGGCTAACCTTCAAAATATAACTGGTACAATTTTAAAACATTTATTGGAAAAAAATATTTACAAAATATAAAATAAAGTTAATACTAAGGATAGTGATATAAGTCCCGTCCGCGTGGAATGGTGGCAAGAACGCTGGCTGCATTTCCCCGCTGAATTGCAATACTGATTCTTTGGAAGAGCCAGCCCTCTTGTCACCGGAGGAGACGACAAGACGCGATGCTATGTCTTTTTAAAACTTTTTTGAACTTGGACTCCATGGGCCCAGAGTTTCTACAGCAAACGGCATAAATACCTATGTATCTTTAATATATATCTTTTAATATACTTACATACTTGCGCCGCTTGCTGGACTCCCGCTTTATGCGCTGTCCCCCTGAGATGCGACGCGGCGAGAGTGTCGATGCACGTGGCGTCCCACACCAGAGCACGTCCCCGTTCCCAGGGGACCAACGTCATACCATCGGGTCTCTTGCCATCGTCTCGGATAACTCCAACAAGCTCTAAAAGAGCTCGAACCTCGATGGTGGCTAGAGCCCTGGAACAATTGGCTCCATTTTTAACTTTAATCATAATAATTATAGAGAAATAAAGATTTCAGTTTCACAGCTGGGTGATGTTGAGTGGGGAAGCCGTTCAGGAAACGTCTAAGAATACGAGTGTAAGACTTAACGTTCTAGGGGCTGTGATGATGTATGTACCTATAACGGTTTTGCATCTCTCTCGCTCGCACAATCCAATAGTCCAAAAAACTAGGGATACTGAACAAGGTAAAACGTTTTTTTCCGCTCTCACTCCGACTTATGCTTTATAAAGCACAAATAAGGTCATGCGTGGAATACTGTTCTCACCTCCGGGATGGTTCCGCTAAGTACCTTACAGATGCTCTCAATGTCCTACAGAGGCAGGCTATTCGAATAGTGGACTACAGTGTCTAAAACTCTCGAATCGCTGCAGCTTCGCCGACATGTGGCCTCCCTGAGCGTGTTCTACAAGCTATACTACGGTGAATGTTCTGAAGAGCTTCACAACCTTATCCCTTCTTCTCTATTCCGCAACCGAACCACTCGCACAGGCCAAAATATGCATCCACATACCGTAGCCACTATCCCTACGCGTACATACAAATTTGGAAACTCTTACATCTGTCGCACGCTGAAGATGTGGAATGCTCTACCAGCCAGTGTTTCCCCATTCCTATAACCTGGAGTCCTTCAAACGAAGTGTGAAAAACCATCTTTATAGGCCGGCATAGTGGTAGGGACTCATGTCGGTCGTCTGAGGCTGGTGTCAGTTGCCCCCATAATGACAAAACATTGACATGAAAGATCATTGTGAAACATAACCGTTAAACCCTCTTAATGATGATTAGTTTTTAAATAAGTTTTCATTTGTTTTTATCTTTACTCTTCGAGTTAATAATCTAAATGAAAGATGAATGAAAAATACCGTAAAATTCCGTAATAGTCGTGTCGCAGTGATATTGTTAATTTATAAATAATCTATATTAAACCCATATGTTTAATATTTACTCGCCGTGAATCATCGTCAGTGTTGGTACGCTACAAATGTACGGTTGTCGATAATTCATAGCTGTTTTGGCAACAATCTACAAATAGCCAAATAGGTAGGTACCTACCTACTTTATGTGGGGTGTTCATAAACCACAGTCCGCTCCTACTCATGTGATTTACTCCTTGTTTGACTTGTCACTTTAAGGAGTCTGCCCACTAAACCGCATCATACCATGACCGTAATAGGAACGTGTCAGGCAGTAAAATATTATTTTATAGAAAAGCATGACACTACGTCCACAAGACCGTTCCGTCACCGACCCGTACCGTCGCGTGCCATGCACGGAGCGTTAATAATTGTCGGCGAGAATATTTTGCCGGGCCGATACGGTACGGGTTATAACCGCGTATGAGGACCATTATAAACGCGTCTCAAATGCCTTCACTGAATTTAGTCATACGTTGCCAGTTCAACAGGACGCACGTATCTATACGGTGTCAAATGGATGACGAACAATTATTTGAACTCGTCCGTAAATATGAGATTTTATATAATCTACAACACCCGAAATATATGGATACTATATTTTAATAGCCATAGCTATTTTAATATTTTTAAACTTGATAGCACTCCCCAGACGTCCAGGCATTACCGATACACATGCGAAAATGAAACGGCTTCCTATCAATTTTACGTCATTATAATTACGGGTGGGCAACATACGGGTTGCATACGGACACCATACCGGCATCATACATTTTCAATTCGTTTCAGTGGGCAAAGCAAGCCGTATCGTATTGCCTTCCGTGCTTGATACGTTCATAGCACGGTCATGGTATGATACGGTGTAGTGGGCAGACACCTTTAAGCGGGTTTTTTTCACTTTGAAAGTCCTTCGACTTTTTGCTCTATGGTTTGTGATTGTGATGACCATTGCTTCTCCGCACTTAGTCTTCATGAGACCTTTGAGCGTGCTCTATGGTTTTCATACAATTTAAACAAAAATCTGAAAAAAATGCGTTGAACGCTGTGCGTGTGTCTGTTCTCTTCTCCCGATATGGATGATAAATGAGGTGATAGGGAAGGCAAAGGGTCTAGCCCATACAGCCAAGTCTGAGGTAATACAATATCTTTCTTTTATATGAGTTAATTAGTTTATAATCAAATTCCAGATGTTGCAGAATTGGATGCTTTTATTTTTGCTTTCAATTTAAACACGGCTTTAATTAATATATAATAATAACAGTTTACCGCTCGTGCATCGCTCTCGCTTGCACAATACAGCATTTTTAAAGATTATATAAGTTCGAGTGTACTTTTTATTATTACTTTTTAATATTCTCCATATTTCTTTATGCCGTTGAAACTTGGACTCTCAAAGCCGGTGATCGTGGCCGCATCGATGCCTTTGAGATGTGGTGCTGGAGGCGTATGTTGCGTATCCCTTGGACAGCGCGAAGAACTAACGTGTCAATGAGCTCAAAATCTCTACTAGGCTGTCTTCCATCTGCCTAAAACGAGTCCTTGAGTATTTCGGCCATATAGCCCGCAAAACACCTGGTAACCTGGAAAGGCTTGTTATCGCATGTAAAGTCGAAGGCAAAAGACCGCGTGGCCGAAGCCCCATACGCTGGTCTGACCAGATCCGCACCTCACTAAATACCCAGATGCACGATGCCCTACATGCAGCCGTGAACAGACTCGGATGGCGCATCATCGTCCGGGACAAAGTGATCCGTAGAGGGGGTCACGACCCTCAGCAGTGAGGAGAACGACGCAAGAAGGGAGGAGGAGGTACTTTTGAGAAATGTAGTCTATTAACTTTCTAGGAAATAAAATTACGGACATTTTACAACATATTTCCACTTTCATACCTAGTTACCTAATTTTAAACAAAGAACTTTTATAACGATTTAACTAAGAAAAATCTATGATTATTATATGCCTAAAATGTCCGTAATTTTATTCTCTAAAAAGTTAGTGGACTACATTTCCCAAAAGTACAACGCTCTTAATCAAAAGAAGTTAGCTTCAGGCAAGAGTTTTGACATCGCTAAACACATCGATTGGCAAGGAACATAATACAAGTCGATTGGCGTCGTCGATGTCTCTAGCGTACCAAACTCGAAAAATTTAACAAATAAATTATTGTCTTCCGACCAGGAATCGAACCTCAGTGTCTAAATCCATGGACTTAACCGCTAAACCACGGCGGCAGTTAATAATAGGTTAACGTGGTTAAAGATATTTTGATTTTGTATTTATAAAATCGGGAACGAAGGGAACGAAGTGTCATAAATCTACGACGAAAGTAGGTATGTATTTAAGAAAAGTGTAGTTCTCACTAGTACTTAAATGTCAAAGTTCGAACCTCGATCTTTACTCTCCGTTTCACCAACTAACCATAGATATAAATCTATGCAACTAACCTATCATATTGCCAAGGATTAATTAAGACGTAATCTTTATCTTTTAATAAAAAAAACCACCTGTCCTTTGAATATATTGTTAAAATGTTAAGACAAATTATAGGTACCTACATACTTATATGGATAACTGTTAAATATTTAAAAGTAACAGATGGTCTTTATAATAATATCTAGACTGACAAGTACATAGAGAATATTTGTTCAATAAATAACACAGGGTACTATATCTGTGTAAGTAAACAGTAATATTTAAGTAAAGTAAGTATTATCGGAGGTGGGAGGTGCAAACGCGCTCGAATTTAGTGTTGTCTGTCTTCCTTTACCTCTGCGAATTTTATCGATAATTTCGCGCGATAATTGCGAATCAGAACATCGCGATCGTCTTGTGGCTTCGGTCAAGTAGGTAGTTCCTAAATAAAATGATTACTATCATAGGCATACTACTTATCCGCTATGACCAAATAGATCAAATAAAATATGGAGTTGGCTTGTGTTGTTATTTTATACAAAATGTTTTGGCAATGCACTGTTATAGACCAATTAGTTCTGAGACGATTGTACTAGCTTTCATTCTCACACCATTTAGCTACTTGCCCTGTCTATATTATTATTATTATATTTATTGTCTCAGCCTTATTATTTCCGATCTCTTCTGTTAATCGTACCATTAATTAGAAGTTACAATCAACTGGTAAAATTTTCTTTTTAATAATGGTGGTGTCACGGAAGCCTAGCTTTGGACGATTAAGGTGGAGGAAAGTCTGCGCATCGGTACAGGCGTGAACATTTTTTTTTAAATAAAATGTTATTACAAACAATTAAGTAATAATAATAAAGTATATTTTTAACTACTTAATTGGTGTATTATAACATATGAACAAACCAATGAAAATGCTATTAGGCTTGTGCACTTTATACAATTTACTCGCAGCTATATTCACTCGGGCATCTTTGACACAATAATTTAAAAAGTGCGAATAATATATTTAATTACTACAGCAATGGACATATTGACTAATATACCTACGTAATTATAATTCTTTATGACCTTTTTAAAGCGAATATAAATTATAAAACAAAATACGGGTTTTTAATGACTACAATACTTAGCAATATGGTACGATAAACGATTATTACGCAGCTATAAAACTTCAAACCTATTATTGTTCTCCTCGCCAAGCCGTCTGGCCAGAGCGTGGCGAGTGTAGGCCAAATTCTCCAGTTCTGGAAGGCCCATCTCCAGCAGTGGAGGTCTAGGACGCTGTGTTCTAGAGGCTGTAATGAATAATTATTGTTGAATTCAATTCGTTTATTGTTGCATGTAGTCATAGGACAAAAAGAGATGTATTCTCGACTTTTGCACGTCTAATTTTTACAATATTAATATAATACAATATCATTTTATTACACTATCCTTAGTATTAATATTATTTTATATTTTGTAAATTTTTTTTTAAATAAATTAACTTAAATTTTATAGTTATTATTGGTGTATCTGGAGCAGTACATGAAAACCATCATTTGGAAAGAGAAACAATAGAATAACAAAATTCTAAAATAACGCCTTAAATTATATCTGCTGTAGATAGGCTATATCACACTATAAGCACATTTGAAAAAATATAGATTGTTCATACGATAAAATACATTAAAGTTTTAAATATAGAAAGAATATTAATAATTCAAATTCAAATAGTTTATTAATCAAAATTACTTATTACTAGGGTTTCACAATAAAATAATCCTACAAAAGATGTAGGCATTTTTATAAATAATATCTAAACTAGTAATAAAATTGTGTATAATATGCGCACAATATTGAAATAGAAAGTGTTTAAAATGAATGGAAAGTTATAAAGTTAAAAATACCAGTTGAATTGTCGATATCGCGATTAATCTAGATAGGCGAGCAACACTAATCGCTATCAGGGGTCGCGCCTCGACTGCCGCTTGGCAACAGGCTGTCTACGCGCATCCAATTATCTATACGTATGTGTGGACATACATCATTATAGATTTGTAGATAGCACGGCAGTGTAGATAGTTCCTATCGAGCTAAAACGAGGCTAGAATTATATTATATAGTATAGAATAACTTATAATTAAAGTAGGTAGGTAGCTTTCGTCAGCCCGTCTGGCCAACAGAGTAGGCTAAATACTCCAGCAATAAGTTCTGGAAGGTCCCATCTCCAGCACTAGCGGTCTGTATTCTAGGAACTGTGATAATGATGTGAGATGAATGAAACAAGTGACAAGCACGTCGATAACTAAGGTACATACCAAAACATTTTTTATTATTATTCGCTCAGGTAGGTATCTCCGCATCTAGTAATGAATGGTTAATATTTTTACCTATAGCTGTAGCACGCACAAACGACGTTATCTAATCTAGAACATGGAAGTATGGGATTTCAGACAGCACTATGAAGTGCGACGTAACGGAACTACGAATTTGCAGCTCAGAAGTACTATCAACACAGTTTGACAGAAGTTACACTTTACGTAATATTTTTGCATGCTAGAGTCACTGTAACCCCTAATGAAGCTTCCAGTTGCCCTGCTTCTTCAAGCGCAACCGTAAAGTTTTTATATTAGTGGATTCCTTTTTTTACTATCAGTTACAAAAATACCTTTTCCATGTTCGACTTGCCGCTGTAAGCGCTTTTTTTACTTTATTTAGCTTAGAAAGTCGTTCTAGTTGCGTTTTTATTCACTTGAAGCAAAATTCAGTAAAAAAGCGCGCTTTGCTTTCAAGTCTAACACGGCACTTAGTCGAACATAACTGAAATTACAGAATATCATACAATGCTAGTGTCCGTTCGTTTAACTTTTGCGCGCAAAGAAACATAATATGGCTGCAGTTAGCACTTTACTATTAGCGGAAGTACTTATACCTACTTTGTAGTATGAAACAGGTAGGTATTTAGTTACACGACAAATCGGAAAGCAGGTACCTATAAGGTGTAGGTTCTAAATTGATCAAGAACACGTGTGAATTCCCCTGTTTTCTAAACATGGTTTCACAAATAGTTATTTTAAGTCAACAAAAAACAATGATACATACATACATACATAGCTCTATGAATTGCGTATTATATTTGCAGTATACAGTAAAATATGCTAAACAACAAAAACCTATATCCAATTTTATCAAATGTGGTAAAGTTATTCGGAACTTTATTTAAGTAGTTTCGACATGAAATGTATACGTATAGAACTTTGTATGACAAATTTGGAATGGAAGTAAGTATTATTATGACCAGGAATCGAACATGGTACCTCCGCTCCGCTAACTCGACCGCTAGGCCACGGAGGCATTTAGTACTTGTAATAAAATAATAAATACGTATTTAAATAATAATAATAGATTTAAAGTAAGATTTAAGTAGGTACACTACAAAATTTATTTTAAAAAGTTATTTATTAGTTATCTCGTACTATAATATAAAACATCATTCAAAGCTACCGTGTATAAAATAATATACTTCAAAATATCGTTTAAAAATTCGCGCTAATTGTTATACTGTCAGTAATGCCAACATGAAAATACTTTACGTCTCCGGTCTTATAGTAATAAAGTACTCAAATATAGATAATATTAACCTTATTTTAAAATAATACATAATATTTAAATATACGTTATATTATTATATTGAATTAATAGCCAAAAATAATATTAATTTAATTAAGAAATTTATAAAGTAGTTTCTAACGGAAGTGGTCCAGATAACATGGCATTTGTGAAGTCTCCCACACTGCCACCTTGTGTTAAAATTTGGAAGCAATAAAATGAACAAAGAGCGAGCGAGCTGAATTAAGGTTGTGTTCCGTCCCTCTTTATCACACAAGAGAACGGCTCGTGCAAGAGGGACAAAAAGTTGAAAACTGACTTTCAGCCAGCCATCATTTGCTTGTGCAACTGTTTCTCTCCGACCGTGTTCCAGTGCTAACGCGGGATGGACGCCATTCGAGAGAGATAATTGTGTTCGGCGCGGTTTGCTCGGGTTGGAGTGCGGGAGCCGGGGTGGCTCGGAGATGGTGTAGGCAGCCTCGCCACGAGCCGCGGTACAGCTGCCGGGATCGCCGGCCACCGCCGTCCCAATGAGCGCGGCACGGTCGGCGCGGTGGAGGTTATTTTATGGGGATCTGTGTGAGCTGCCGTCGCCGCGAGCGAAAGGCGGCCGCCAAGAGAGTGCCCAACGGTAAGGGCGCGGCGGCAGAGCTCTTGGCACGCAGGAGCCCGAGCGCCGTCGTCATGGCCAACTCCATGTCCAACATTAAGATGACCAACCCCATCAAGGGCATAGTCAGCAAGCGGAAGAAACGCTACATCAAGGATGGATTCAACCTGGACTTATCATGTATCCTTTGTATAGTGTTTTGGTGTTGTGTTAACAAGGCTCACCGCCTTTGTGCTGGTTACTAGTGATAGTGGTTTACCTGTGGGAACATCCGGGAGAGCCTAGGTAAGAGGATTGCTTTATATTTGTAGCGAGTTGGTCTTTGCAGTCAAACATGTATCCCCAAGTAACTAAACGTTATTAACTTCCTAAAGTGAATGATGGCTATATCATTGCAATTTTGTTGGTTGCTGTCCGGAACAAGGATCAGGTTCATTGAGCTTATCCTGAACCAATCTCTGAGGTTTTTGAGTTAGGATGTCTTCTCTTCGATATTCAGGAGCCTTTTTTTAACTGGTCTCAGTGAAACATTAGGGCTTTCTAGGTTGCTGTAGGTGTTAGAATTGGAGATTTGGGTATTTGTTAAATGTTTCCTACAAAAAGAGTTTAAGCAATCAATTCAAAAGGTTTTAAAGATTAAAACTAAGAAATTAGTCAAGTAATGTATATATTTTAATTGAATTATTACCAAATTATTAATTATAAAGACAAAGAAACCCTTGCGAAAAACCAAAGGTATCTTTTATTTTTTTTATAAATGTTCATACTATTTTTTTCTATAAAAATCAAGTTACTGATTTGAAGCTATCTGTGACAAAGTAATTGTATCTTTACAAATATTTCTACTGAACTTTCAATATAAATTATTCTATTAATACCTTAAAAAGTGTTCCTGGCCTAAGTGCCAGCTCCAGCAGAGAATAAGGAAGGAACCTATGGGCTCCCCTCCAATACCGACATCAATATATTTGTACCTATTATTATATTCCCTGAATGCAATACTCAAACGAGAAAAAAAAATGCTATAACCCCTGGTTTCCCATAGGGTTGCATTGCTTTATAGAGAGTAAACTTGGGTATTTGCAAAACAGTGTGAAGATTGTATTTTAGCTATATTCCTAGCTAGGGCACCAAGACAGAATACTAATTTAGTAAGCACACTTAACTGTATAATTAAGGAACCGTTAACAATATTTTATCAATAACACAACTATTTTGAATTACCCTGTTGCCACCCCAATTTCATCAAACCACCACTGCTGAATATATGCTTACCTCACGGCATACCACTAAAAAGATCAGTGATTAATGCAATATTAGGTTTTGCTTACTACAGTATAAATTTTGTGATTTGCTTCATACAAATACAATATATGTTAAAAAGTACACTCCAAAGAAACAAATAAAAAATTTTGGCTGTAAGTAGTTAAGCAACATTTCAAATCTTTCTTTTGTTGTCAAATCAAATTTTAATAGGTGGTAGGCAGACTGATAGTGGTAATTTGTCCAGTCTGCTGGGGCAGGGAAGTATCCACCGTTCGTGCTGATAAACCCAGTAAAGTGTAATCAAATTGCCGACATGCAGAGTCAAGCCGGCATAGTAGTAGTCAAGTAGGCATACATTTATTTTTCATATTGTATAATTTAAACAATACCAGCAGCTACTATGGGTGGACACATCATTGCTGTGTCCTATTTGAATTGCTCGCTATTTTTACTGAATTTATATTAAAGTGTATGAACACCATAGTACAACGCCAATTCGAATGACTTTCAAAGCAAAATAAAAAGCTCTTAAAACGACAAGTCAAACACAGGATATAGTGTCTTGAGCTTTCTCACTGCATTTTCAACTTAATCTTACATCTTACTCTGATATGTATACCTAAGCAACCATTCTGCATGAAATAGTGGTTATTAAACTGATTCAAATGATAATCCATGCCCATAGTACACGCTAATCAGTCACAGGTGAACATGCAACATTCCAAGTGATGTGAAATTGAGGAAGATAAGGCTAAAACATTAGAATTTATAGAATATTTACGATTATGTTCTAGGGGCTGTAATAATAATAATAATTACGATTAGGTATGCTTCTTATGGCAAGACAAATTGAAAGTTAAATTGTAAGTAAAACTGACAGCGGAATTAAAAGTGCACTTGGTATAGATATAACTTATGGTTGATTTAAAAAATGGAGCCCTTTTTTCCACTATTCTGCTCTTCCAACCAACTATGATTGTGCTAGACCTGCTTAGGCCCAATTATTTTACTAAATAGTGTAAAGACAGATATATAATAGAAAGATTAAGTAAACACATTTTTTAGCATTCCATAGATTGACATTGTGCCAGGACAATAGTGTGTGAACGGGACGTGAAAATCTATGTCACAGGCTCACAACCAACTATGGTTTAAACCAGCCCATGGCCACTTCTTTTTAATAGGCGTTAATCTCACCATCCACTATTCTGCTTCTCTCCCTACCCAACCAAATACTGTATGAAAGATAAAATGTTGTGTTTAGCATAAACCTGTATATACCTGTATACCCAGGCACAAACAGAAACCCTTATTATTATTATTAACGGTGATGGCTCAATTGTAATAATGTTTGGATCCTAAAAAGGTTGGTTCAAACCATGGCATGTACCAATGAGAAGTACATTTTTCTTACATACATTTGTCATAGATTTGCAACACAGTTTTTGTGCCTCGGTAAGCATGTTAAGCCATCGGTCCTGGTATCCCTAATATTGACTTGTAGAATTGTTAATAAATTGTCATTAAAAAAAATACATTAGGTCCTCGCCAACCCGTCAGGCCAGCGTGGCGAGTGTTGGCCAAATTCTTTAGAAATTTTTGGACAACCATCTCTAAGAGATCTAGGACTCTGTGTTCTGGTGGCTATGATAATGAAACCATTATAGCTTCTAAGGTCATTGCAATCAATTTAATAGAGTTTAGAGGAAAGAACTGACCTCTGTGACAGTAATTACTGACATATTAGGAAGTCTTGACATAAAACCTTACATGACATTACCATTGTAACTACACTTGACATAGTTACAATAAAATGCTGATGATCAATCATCAATCAATATGGACTCTATTATTCTTCTTAAGAATGAAATTAATAATAAAATTATGAACTTGACAATATTACAGCCCCTTCGAATTCGGCTTCAGACGGGTCTGTGACAAGTCTGTATTTGTGGAACCAGGAATGTCTTATTATGCTCTCTAAGGCAGGAAAATATAGTAGTGTTGTATATTATGACATGAGAGCGGTAGTAGCTCGGTTGTAAGATCAAATTCCAATCTAAGAAAAAGATCGTGGGTCGAACCCCGGCATGTACCAATGAGAAATACTTTTCATACGTACATTTGTTATAGATTACCAACACCACCGTTCCCGTGCCTCGAAGAGCACGTTAAGACATTGGTACCGGTTCCACCTAATAACTTGTGGAATCGTTAATAATTTATCAATAAAATTTACATCAGACCCTTGCTAACCCGTCTGGCCTGCCAAATATTTTATGAAGAGAGATGACAAATTTCTTAGCATTGCGTGGTTTCCCTTTACGGGGGATTTCATCGTGTGTGGGGAACGTGAGAGAAGAAAAATGGTGTCTCGGGCTTGCGTCTGACTTTGAGTTTTTTTTGCGTAATAAGATGCTCACCATATACTTTCTGCTCCTCTCTCTACTTAATCAAATACCTTTACTCAACAGTGGAATATTATATGTTGATGATTGCGATGACTAAAAAGTGATGAACTTGTTTTGACCTCGATTTTATTTTATAGCGCTCAATAACCTTATAGAAAAGCAATGTTAGCGAATAGGTAATTGCTGACAATTAAAACTAAATTATACCTAACCATTACCAACACAATATTAAATCACTTAAGCCTTATACGGTCATTTTGTTTCGCAAGCAAAGTTTGTAAGGCTACACGATGTTCTACCGGGCCATGAATACCCGGACACTTCAAGCATCTTTAGAACATCATCACAGCCCTTAGAGACCTAAACCTCCATCCACTGTTTGAAATGAAATGAAATATTTATTTTGTGATTGTATGGTTACAAATGAAGGTGAACAATATATTTTTACCTGAAACAATCTACCTTAAGAGGCGTACAAATATTAATTTGGGTCCTAATACTAATTAACAATTAATCTAAAACTACGGCTAAAACAAACAATTTATTTACATACATTAATCTTATATAGGTTCATTACATATGTCAATATTATATAATATAAATAAATGTCAAAATAATACACCTAGATAAGAAAAATGTCAAAATAATAAATGTCCTACGTGATTCGCTTATAATTATTATATTCGGTCAATGAATAAAAACTATTTTCCAATAACCAGCGATGTAGTCTTCCACGGAATCTTGTTTGAGATGGGTCTTCCACAAAATTCTGAAGAATTTGGCCTACACTCGCCACGCTGGTCAGACGGGTTGCGAGGTTCTGAGGTCATTTTTGAATAACAATTTATTAACGTTTCCACAAGTTGGTATTAGTGGAACCGGGACCGACTGCTTAACGTGCCCTCCGAGGCACGGGAAACAGCTGTGTTGTCGTATTCGTCAATATTACCATGAACCTAAATACCTACCATAATAATGACATGTAGGTAAAAAATATCAGGAAATCGACCATTTTAGGATTTTTTCTCATTTTAAGGGAAAGCTTTCTTACAACCGAGCCACCACCGCACGATCTATCAATAATCTCTAAAAAAACACAATTCCTTTCGCACTGACTTCCACTACGTAAAGCGGTCTTGAATAAGTTCTAGACCATTTTAAAGGAACGGTAATAAGCCCGAAAATGCAGGAAGTTGCGTATTCGTCAACCGCCGATTTTTTCACAGCTTCAAGCGATCTATTTCACCTGCCGTTCCACCATTCTGATAATTTCTTTACTATATGGCTAGAAAGGAGTAAAAAGTTAGGGATGCTGATGGGATATTTACTCAATAGAGCCGCAGATGTCTATTTATTTATTTATCTATAAACAAACAATGTAACAATAAGCTTAATAATAGTACGGTACAATCTATGGGTCAATCAAATACATACAAGATATAAATTTAAAATTGTTTAAGGGTAAAAATTATTATTAAATTTAAAATTAATTATGATATTAAAAACAAACTAAAACAAAAAAAAAACCTAAAATTATATTACTCTACGAGTACTTGTCCAGGCTCTGCCGCCGAAAAGGCAGCTAAATTAAAACACAATAAATATTCAAGCGTGGTGGTAGCTCGGCGGTAGGAACGCATTCCTTAAAATCCTACAAAGGTCGGTTCAAACCCCTCCGGCTGTACCAAGGAGAAATACACTTTTTAATTAGTCATTTGATACACCGATATAATACCACCGTTCCCGTGCCTCGGAGAGCACGTTAAGCCATTAATTTTAATTGTTATTAAAATTGACATTAGATCCTCGCCAACTTCTCCAGATATATGTTCTGGAAATCCCATCTCCAACAGTGGAGGTCTAGGACGTTGTGTTCTAGGGGCTGTAATGAATGAATGAATATTCAAGTCTTTCAAATGAATATATTCTTTCCTTTCTCAATAGAAACATTAGTCTTTGGTGTTTAGAATCAAAACTTTATTGACAAACTGAAAAAAAAAAAATATGGTAGAAGTTTCTGGATATAGTCTAAAATTTAATTAAAACAAAAAAAAATCTCTAGCAGCGCAATGTGGGAATGCAGCCAGTGTACTTGGTACTTTAATCATGAAATTTTCGGTGGTAGATTTTAAATAATTTTTATCTGTTAAATATTTTGTACTATTTTTTATTAATACATTCTTAAAATATATAATGTATTGTGTTAAAACTAAAAATGGATAATGAAAGATTAGTTCAGAATTAATTCGACAGGTGAAATAGATCGCTTGAAGCTGTGAAAAAATCGGCGGTTGACGCATTCGCAACTTCCTGCATTTTCGGGCTTATTGCCGTTGCTTTAAAATGATCCGCTTTACGTAGTGGAAGTCAGTGCGAAAGGAATTTTGTACTATTTTTAATTAATAAATTGGTGTATCATAGACATCGATACCATAATATTTTAAAACCCTAAATAAAAGATTTTTTGTCCGCATGTTTTTAAATGTCATTGACCTAATATATTTGTCGCTTCTAAACTTTTAAACCTAGACTGGCGCCTAATATCTTTTTCGAAGCCATAACTTAAATAATTTCAATTACAGCTTTGTTGTAAACTAATAAAAAAGTATGGTAACAAACATCAGTAGGTATAAATAAAAAACTAGTAAAATCCACGCTAATTATTATAGACCGAGAGTTGGTGCACGAAACTGCAATGTAAAATATGATGCTTGCTGTCAGACAGACACACACACACAGAGGTGCTGCGAAGATGCGCCGCCGCAAGGTAGCTGTGCGAGGATGATGCTCAGCTCGAGCTATGTATGTATCGACAGTAGTAAAGGCACGGGGATCGGCGGCATAGCACGTATCTATTCATATAAAAATCATAGCTTAGTAGAACCCGTTTCCACCAGTGCTATGCTATGTGGCTCAATGAAGATGATTGGTGGATATCGAATCCTTGATCGTAGCATCCATAGCTACTTAGAATAGCACATATCTGGTGGAAAAACACTCTAAACAAGCCTGTGGGGTGTAATCGATCTTAGACGATTCGTTTTCAGACGATTGTGCACTCCGCCTTACCCCGCTGGCTGGGTTAGCTGTATGGATGGAGGGGCACGTTCGTCTGTTTTTCTCGGCAGTCTCAGCGACCAACCATCCTCGCCGGTTACTCAATGCACAATTAGTGCTGGGAGAAATATAGAAATAAAAGCGCCCGTATGACTCACGAACCCAGAGGGTCTAGGAATAGTCAACTATTTCAGTTCGTTGAAGGACCAGTGGGTATGACGGAGCGATGTTTTGGGGATTAAAGTGTCCGTTGTGGGCCCGGTGCAACATACGTCTAGTTAGGCCATCAACAAACTCCTCGGTAATGGGCATCTCCATAACTCGAGCTAGGTACTAGTATATGCTGCTGTAGTTGCCTACTTTATTTGTTACAAACGTTCATAGTTTGCGGAAGAAACTGTCAAACGTAACTTGTTTACTGCTAAAGTAATTACCTAAAATTAGACACGTGCGGTTGATGAACCCATCTATATGATGATGCACTGTAAGTAAATTTATAATTTTAAATATTTCAAACAATAATCATGAAAATTATAGTTAGATTCAATAAAAGTAGTAAAAAATAACATATTATTACAGAGAAAATAGGATAGATTTAAAAGCAATAAATATTTACATACATACATATCTTCTCGCCAGAACCCTTGCGGGGTAGGCAGAGACAATTGAGCGCTATTTGATACGATCACGACATACCTCTTTCGCTTCGTCGACATTCATTAACCTCTTCATACATGCCCTTTGATTATGAAAACTTTTTAATGCACCTTCAGTCAGTGCTTTATTTATTTGATCGTGATATGTGAGTCTCGGTCTGCCAGGACCTCTTTCACCCACAACTTTCGCATTATATTTCTGGTTCGTCAATGTTTCTTCGCTCATCCTTTCAACATACACGAAACATCGTAGCATACCTTTCCTTATTTTTGTCGCCATTCTTTTTTTATACCAACCCTTTTCCGTATTTCGACGTTACGTATTCCAAAATTTTCTCACTGTAAATACCTTTGTGCTATATAAATCAATTAAAAATAAATTCTAGAGACTTTACTTCTTATTTATTTATTTATTTAAATACTTTATTGCACTTAAAAACCTAGTAAATAGGCGATCTATAACCCAATAAGGTATCCTCAGCAGCTAACCTTGGGGATCATGAAAAGTCATGGGCAGGATGAAGAAAAATATGAAAATACTTTATATTACTAAAATAACTATAATTACGCATTTATACACATAAAGTAGATAAAATATTATCTAATTATAAATAATAAAATATTGCACTTTGAATTTTTGTCTCAACCATACCAGAGTTAACATCTCTGCTAGTAAATTGCGAAGTGATAGTCATAATAGCATTTTAATTGGATTAAATTGTTTATTAATCGTCCATAGGAACACTTGGATTTGTTTTTGTTTCAATTTTTACTTAAATCTAGGCTAACAGTATACTCATATAAAGAATAATGGCTGGATGGAGCTGCTAATGGCAAGGAACAGTCTTAAGCTAGAGGCTTAGTACTTAACATACGCCCAGATGGATGCGGCTGTAAAGCAGCACTAAGAATTTATATATATATATATATATATAATTCGAAACAAATTCTTACCGGAAGTAATTTAATTACAAAGCTTAATTAATTACTTATTATGCATTATAAATAAATGTATTTTTTGCTAAATAAATATATTATGAACAAAGCAAGGTTATTTAAGTTTTAAAATAATGTGTAACACCGAGTTTGACCTATTTAGCTAACCTGTGCCAGCCTATTGCAGTAATAGGTAATAAATAAAGATAAAACAAGGACAAAATGCAAACAAAAGACACCTAAATTGCAAACCACAACTCAAAAACAATAAAATTATAAATTGGCTTGTAAGTGAAAGTTTACAATAATAATTAATGTTTATAAAATTAGTACCTACACACAATGTTTTGGTTCGTGCATTTAGTCACGTAAATATAGATATCATAATACATAATTTATTTGTTAATTTGTATGTTAATCAGTGGTGCCAACGTGTCGTAATTTACCCTAGATTTGGAGTAAAATAATTAACTGTACAAAACCAAAACCAGTGCACATACATAGCGAGAATGCCGTAAATGTATTTTCTACCAACTAACCTTTGTGACATATGATGATGTTTTGAGATATGTAATAAGCGGGTGCGAAGAACAAAGGAAATTTATAGTATAACTAATTCATACATAGTACTTATACATAAATAAATATATAATAATTTAACAGTAAAAATATTAATTAATAATAATTGTAGCATACAAAAATAATATTTTTAAGATGTTAATTTTCTCAGGGTTTTATATAAGTTTTAAACGATGTTTGTGATAAAGATAATGAGGAGACCTTAATTTGTATGTAAGATTAAATATTACAAACCTCTTCAAAAGAAAAACAAAAAGCAGAAATAACAATAAATAATTAAATTTAAATACATTTACAGTATTTTTCAAATTATAACACAGAACCTAGGGTAAATTAAAAACAAGCCATAAGTAAAGTGAAAACCTTACCTGGCACCACTCAATTCGATTCAATTTATTTATTTTTGTAAATAGGCATAGTACAAAGATGAGATGTATTCTGCGCTTTTACAAGTAATTTTTTTTTCAATTTTTTTTCATAATTAATTATTATTTTATAGTACATATTGGTGTATCTATAGCAGAACATGATAACCATAATTTGGGAAGAGAAGCAAATAACGTTTATTTTCAAATTATAGCTGCTGTAAAGAGGCATTGTCACACAATATTAATGAATGTTTTTTTCTATACCTATTTGCTTTGTGTAATCTATTAGTATAGATCCAAACCTAAATATTGCTTTATCCTATTATGTACATTATTATTCCTTAGGTTTCAAGAAACACTTGTGCCAAAGATTACTACAGTCTATACAAACATACAGACATATTTCCTTTATAAAAATACACACACACCAAACGGACGTCAACTCTTGGTCTATAAAATAAGTTTTTTTTATATTGCATCTTACAAAAGAATTCATCTTTGTTGTAACAAAATTAGCAAGCCAAGTTAGTTTTATGGCCTGATTTGCATATTATAAAGTATTGTTTGCTGTTTCAAGGTCGCGCCTAAAAGACTGTCCGAGAGAGAAAATTGTACAAAATTCACTCTTTTACGACTATGTAAAATTCGGCCTATGGGTCTAATTTAGATTTTATACGCTTATTTTTTTCATCGGTACAGTTGTCAGCGGGGTGAGTCGGCGGAGCGCACAACCGTCCGAAAACGAATCGTCTAAAATCGATTACGTCTGTCAGAAATGTCAAAATCTTGAACATTTCGCCTAGCTTTACATTTCTGACAGATGTAATCGATCTTAGACAATTCGTTTTCGGACGATTGTGCACTCCCCGCAGTTTAGTAGTCATGTTAATAGTTTTTTTTTATCCAATCCAGGTAGGCACACTCGATACGTTCTGGCTAGACGGGTTGGCAAGGTTTGCTTTAATTATGATAATTTACAATAACTTGTAACAACGCAATATTATAAAACGCGAATGTTCCCTGTTTAACTCCTACTTAAGAACATACATATAGTAAAGTTGGCTGAATCTGAATCCTCTTCTTTAAAGCGTAGTTTCTGACCACCCACAGTCATTGTGATACTTTACTTTTTTTTATAGAAATTAAATTCGTCTTATGGGTCGAGAATGTAGCACCATTTTGAACGCCGCGCAAACTGTAGTAGTAGCAAAAACTGTACATAGCAACAGCGCGGTCGAATCTCGCAGTATTAATCTCGCGCTTCCGACAGTTTAAAATGGTCTTTATAGCCATTGGCGTGGATTTATTATGCCATCGTGTCGAGGGTAGGCCGTCTCTGTTGCATTAGACGTCCTATTAAAGCTGTTGCTAACCGAACATTTCCCGTTCATATGTCGTCTTTAAAGACTCCCACACACGGCTGCGATTTAGGTAAAAAATATACTTCATAATCAAGACTGTAGTTTTTGTGGAGTGATTGGATAGCTATGGTAATACGTATACGTAGCGGCAGATAAAAAGAGCGTTGGCCGGAAATTTAAGAGTTCTTTTCAAAAACCACCCTTTACACATTTTATATCAAATGACTTAGTTACGAATTAAGAAGCCTCTGCTTAACATTTAACTTATTTGCTTTTGAAACTTGTAAGAGTTGCGACAAAAAAAATCCCAGAAATAGTGATTGGGACTCCATAATGAGTGGAGAGCGGTGGTGGCTCGGTTGTATAAACGCTTTCCTCTAAACCCTACTAAGGTTGGTTCGAACCCCCCCGATGAGAAATACATTTTTCTTACGTCATAGATTTACAATTGCACCGTTCCCGAGCCTCGGAGAGCACGTTAAGCCGTCGGTCCCGGTTCCACTAATACCAACTTGTGGAATCGTTAATAATATTCTCATTAAAAGTAGACATCAGATCCTCGCCAACACGCATGGGCAGCGCGTGGCGAGTGTAGGCCAAATTGTCCAGATATATGTTTGTATGACGAATGAGTGGATGGACAGTCCCAATGGTTTCTGACCTACATTCGCCACACTGGCCAGACAGGTTGAAGTATTTCTCATTGGTATTAAATATTTTTTTAGGGTATTTTTTATGTTTAATAATCCTTCATCATCACAGCACCTAGATCACTGAGTCCAATACCTCCACTGTTGGAGATGGGCCTTCGTGAAATTTCTGAAGGATTTGGCCTACACTGGCCACGCTGGCCTGACGGGTTGGCGTGGGAATTAATCCTTCTACCCGTATATAATAGGTAGTTCCTTTCTTTCTTCTTTTAGAATTGAAAATACATAAACAAACATAATAATTTCTAAATACAAGTTTAAATAGTACATTTTCTGGATCCCCCTTTAAGTTTAGTTAGACCTGTATACAGGGACCCGCTTACAGTTAAACATAATAATATTGTACAAGAATGTGTTATTTTAATTTGATATGAATGATATGTATATTATGTGTTATAAGGGTTAGCTTATCTATATATCTATAAGTATTTATTTATATTTTCGTATCATATTTAGTTGAATGTAATTTATAGTAAAGTACGAGTATAAAAATGTGTCTTAATCAATAACAATATATAGTATAAATAATAACATACCTTGTTTATTATTTTCCGGACACTATATTACAAGGGCTAAGCCTGGCCGAACAACTAGTGTTCAATAAAATAAAAGTGCTTATCAAAGTCAAAGATTACTTAGTAATTCTGTGCTTCGCCACTAAATCCGCAGTGTTACTTAATTAAATTCAATTCGTCAAAAAAGCTGAGCGTAGTTTTTTTTAATTAACGCGAAGTTGTTACCATGTGCTGAATTACACCATATTGAGGAGAGACGTATAATACGGGGACCCACCTCATTTATAATAATAGTAATAAATTTCTTTATTGCACACAAAATATAAAATATGAAAACATGTACATAGGCGAGCATAATACCATAAAGGTATTCTCTACTACTTTGGGAGAGTGAGAGAAGAATATTATGGCAGCAGAGTAAGAAAAATTTACACAAAAAGATCAAAACTCATTAACTGTTTAATTAATTATTTTTTTCATAATTTACAAAATATCTGTGATTAACACCCGTAATCTAAGACTTTTCCAAAACGCCTCCTCCGCTCAACATTTCCTTCCAGCTGTCAAACGAAAATGAAGTTTCTGTAATAGTTACGATTTAAGTTAAAAATAGAGCCGAGCCGACAGTTTTATTTTGAAGGACAGTCGTAAGCTGTTACATTAGACGCAATTTTCAATTTTAATAGTCTCAATGTGGTGTATCACTAACTTTTTATCACGATAGATGGCGCATGATAGATGGTAAGTACCTATTATAACTGTCAGTTGCATAGATTTTATTTTTTATTTTTTTATATTATGCCGAAGTGAGCAGCTTTTTAGTGTACAAATCGAGATTTCTAAGCAAAATAAATAATATGGTGAGCTCAAAATTGCCGTTCTATTAATAAAAACTTTTTTCTTTTTAAAGACGGTGTGCGCTTTCTTAATTCGTCTTTTAAGGTAGGTAACGTTAATTTAAAATTCATTTTTCTGTTATAAAAATAAATAACTACAACACATTTAAAAAATGATGCGACATAGGTGTAAAACAAGGTACCATTGCCGCTAGCGACATCTACAAAAAGCTTTGCCTGATACACCCCATTACAGAGACCAAATTTTAGTTTGACAGCTGGAAGGAAATGCTCACACAAACTATTTTAGGGAAAATAATAATTGATATTTTAGAGATATAATTATAGATTTATTTTAGTCAAATAGAGTAAAATCGTTATAAATGTTTTTGCTATTTTTCTCTGTATAAAATTAGGTATATGAATGTGAAAATATGTCTAAAATGTCCCTAATTTTATTTCATAGAATTTAAATTGGAATAATCTATAATAATGTTAAAGACAAATTTCTAAGCATTCCATGGATTCACCGTGCGGGTGCCGGGTCTATCGTCTTACCCACAAGAGATGAGAAGAATGGTGTCTCGGGCTTGCGACCTACAATAGGCTGGTTTAAGAAAAGGAGGCCTCCCTTTTTTATTTTATAATACGCTCACCATCCACCATTCCACTTCTCTCCCTACCCAACCAAATACTGTATGATTCCGTTAATGCCGTCTTGGAAGCTCGTTCCATAAATGTATTGACGGCAGACCTGCTTAGGCCCAATTCTTTCAGTAAGTGATGCAAAGATTTTGCTGGAACTCCTTTCGCACCAACTTCCAACTTAGTGATTGTGCAAGCAAGCTTTTAGCGTAAAAAATCCACAAATTCTTTCTTTTATTTCCGTAAGCGAACCTCGCTCTTTAGTTTACTTATAAATTTTGCGACTTACATCTGTCGCACGCTAAATCTGTGGTTGATATGCTCTTATTATAATAGTTTTTTTACTCTTAGTGATCGTATTTTTAATACGTGACAAAAAATAAAACGCTTAGGACGAAACTTATTTACAATTTAAGACGAATCTCTTATTTTTGGTTTGCTGCATAATCACAGCCGAAAACGAGGAATTATTTTAGGGTTGGGAGGTATCATTAAACTTCCAGACTAGCAGTCAATATTCCAATGCTTAAACGCAAATGTTCTTAAAATAATTATAAACCCGTCCGCGACAATATTTACTTTTAATTTCCCAATGATTTTGAATTTGAAAAGATATAATAATAATAATTGCCTGTCTGTATACATCAGGTCGACGGCACAGAGTTTATATTTGGTCACGTTATGCAATTTGAATCTTCATTAGTCAACCTTGGTATCCTATCGACCTTGGCGCAGGAGAGGTCGCCGACTTGACACATTTCCAGATACTCGGTTTTTAGCACCGACAACTTTAGATTTGTATTTCATAAACATTCAGCATATCCAGCAGATATTCAGATTGAAATAAACTTCCACTGGTGAACAGACAAGCTCCTTCTATCTCCACTCCATTTTTAAAACACTACATATGCACCCACATGCCGTAGTCACCATCCCTTCATCGTACGTATAAATTTGGGCACTTATACAATAAAGCATTCCACATGCTCTTCCAGCCTCTGTGTTTCCACTTTCCTATGACCTGGAGTCCTTCAAGCTAAGTGTGAAAAATTAATTAGTCAAGCCGGCAAAGTGTTAGGGACTGATTTCAGCCATGAGTGTCTGTTTCCAGTTGCGAATCTTAGCTTAGTATGGACCTTGCGCGTCGCTTACCATCAGGTGGGCGCATGTCGTGCTGGTATATATTTAAAAAAACATGGTCTTCAGTCACTTTCTTAAACAGCAAAATGTCTCAAACACGCTTTGACATAGTAATTATTTTATATATGTATGTATATTAATAATTTATACTATTGATAAGTATAAAGCGGTTAAGTCCGTGGATTGAGTCCCGGAGGTACGGGTTCGATTCCTGGTCGGGACTCAAAAATATTTATTAATGTAAATAAATACATTTAAGTAATTAATATTTAATTCATTTGTGATATTTCTCGGGTTTGGTACGCTGGAGACATCGACGAGCTTGCCACTTGTCATGATTGGCCTATAGTAAAGTTGGCTAAATGTGAATCTGTTCATTTATAAGCGTGGTTTCTGACCACCTCGAAAGAGAAACGGTCGTGATGATACTTTGTAAATATTGGTTTGTTCGAGCGAGAGAGAAGCTTTATACCCTCTTAACGGTTACACTTAAAAACAGACTAGGTCCAATGGTAATACCGTAACCTTTCTTGTTAGAACGAGATTTACAAACTCCAATGTACTTATTTATGGTAAATAGAATCGCTATGCACTGGCTGCCGACGTAAAAGTTAATTAACAAAACGACATTGTGCTTTAATATGCAAATCAAGTACCAGTTAACATTGTCCATTGAAGGCTTTTCTACTCTTAATAGAGAATTATTTAGCCCTTGTTACCTATAGAGTAGCGTAAATTGTGAGCGCTAACTAGGGTTATCACCTGCCACTTGAATTAACAGTAACCAGTATTAAAATACTAAATTAAATAAGTACTTAATTACAGACTTCCACTGCTGGAGATGGGCCTTCCAGAACATATATCTTGAGAATTTGGCCTACACTCGCCACGCTGGCCAGACGGCTTGGCGAGGATATGATGCCAATTTTTAATGACAATTTATTAACGATTCCACAAATTAGTTTTATTATATATATTAGGCACGGGAGCGGTGGTGTTGTAAATCTATGACAAATGTACGTAAGAAAAAAGTAGTTACCTACTGCTAATTATTTATTGCATTTTTTTGGGGTCATTGACCGGCATTCAGTGACAAAGCTCAACTCGCTGATGTATGGATTGCTTCCATACATCAACGAGCATGTGGATATGTCAGAATACGCATGATAGTAGAGATGGGGTCATCATTATCATCACGGCCAGAGACACAGGCATCACGCTAGTTTTAGGGGCCTTCGTAAAATGTAATCATGTACTTTGAGAAACGTGTTTACGAGGGACTGTTGTCATCTGTTAATGACAATTGATTAACGATTCCACAAGTTGGTATTAGTGGTACGTCGGATATGCGATGCCACTTTGGCGGACCGCATACGTAGCGACAAAATACAGAAAAAAGTGTAGATAAAAAGGAGGCATAGGCAGAAAATAAGGAAAGGCATGCTCCGATGTCCTCGCCAACCCGTCTGACCAGCGTGGCGAGTGTAGGCCAAATTCTCCAAATTCTGAAAGGCCCATCTTCAACAGTGAAGGTCTAGGACGTTGGGCTGTAATGAGAAAAAAAATGCATGTTGAAAGAATGGGGGACGAAAGATTGACGAACTAGATATATAATGCGTAAGAGGTGCTGGCTGACCGAGACTTACCTATCACGACCAAATAAATAAAATACTTGCCAAAGGTGCAATAAAGAGCCTACGTAATAAAATGGCATGTATGAAAACGTTGATGAAAGGTGACGAAGAGACAGAGGTATGTATAGATCGTGACAAATGCCGCTCAATTGTCTCTGCCTATCACGCATGGAAGCTGGCAAGAATATAATGTATGTGTAATTATTGCACAAAATTAATGTCTACAGGGTATTTTCTAACATCTAACGTTTAATGGCCAGTTCCAGAAAGACTGATTATTATCTTTTTACATTTTTAACGTATGCTTATGAGGCACGTCATTGGCCGAAATAGCCATAGTGACAAGCTAACTACCAATCACGTGGCATTCAAAATATTGATCACAGATTATTTTAATCATCAATTCTCCAATTGGCGTTTATATATTTATTTATCTTTTTAAAAACTTAATACAACAACAACTAAAACAAAAACTTAAAACTTAGGACAATAATACAGTATCAATGGTTCAATCAAGACTTCGGCACGATGTTTGTGTGCGTGCGACTAGACGTATGCGTGTAGACTAGCTGCTAACTGCTCATAACTGTTTCTATCTCTTTTAGACACAATGCTAGGTGAGACAGCCTGATTTTTGGCCGCGTCCACGAGTAATATAAAAAACCTGAATTAATATCAAAGAAAAAAAAAACTGCATAAATAAAATAAATAAATAATTATAATTGCATAAGTTGATAAAAAATGCTATGCAATAGCTTTACCGCGGCAGTCCCCGAGTGCCACACGTATTTTTTTATTGTATTGCCAATAGTTTTCTGCTCATAACTGTTTCTATCTCTTTTATACACAATGCTAGGTGAGACAGCCTGATTTTTGGCCGCGTCCACGAGTAATATAAAAAACTTGAATTAATATCAAAGAAAAAAAAAACTGCATAAATAAAATAAATAAATAATTATAATTGCATAAGTTGATAAAAAATGCTATGCAATAGCTTTACCGCGGCAGTCCCCGAGTGCCACACGTATTTTTTTTATTATATTGCCAATAGTTTTTCAAAAGTAAATAAAATATATTAAAAAAACTCAAAGATAAACTCTAAAATACTATTTATAATTGTTTATATTAGGTTCTAAAATGTGTATGTTTACTAAATAAAGAAATAAAAATAAATTGTATTTTAATTTAATTGAAATTATAAATAAAGAAACTGACTCATTGAATAGATAAATCAGTAATCGCATAATAAAAAGCCAAGGATCTGAATGTAGGGCAATAGGTCTGAATCACTTTATTATAAAGTACTTGTAGCTAAATTAATAAGTATTAAAATACATGCATACAAGGACCAGAACCCTTATTAACACATTTAATAAATCACTTATAATACGGCCGATTGTAGAAAAGCTGACTTTTTGACACACCATTGGCTAAAATAACCAAAGTGACGAGCTAATTACCAATCACGTGGCGTAAATCAAAATTTTAATCATAGAGAGAAGACAAATTTCTAAGCATTCCATGGATTCACCGTGCGGGTGCCGGGTCCATCGTGTGTGGGTAAGAGATGAGAAGAATGGTGCCTCGGGCTTGCGACCGACAATAGGCTGGTTTAAGAAAAGGAGGCCTCCTTTTTTTCTATTGCGCGATAATACGCTCACCATCCACCATTCTACTTCTCTCCCTACCCAACCAAATACTGTATGATTCCGTTAATGCCGTCTTGGAAGCTCGTTCCATAAATGTATTGACGGCAGATTTTGCTGGAACTCCTCTTGCACCAACTTCCACTACGTAAAGCTGAGTCTTGAACCCGTTCATGATCATTTCTTCTGTGAGATCATAATATTCATATATGAATATCATACTTTTTGAAATCAGCCGTAAATGTCTTAGATACTTTCTTATCAAATCTCTTTAATATTTAAATATAATGTGTGATAGTAAAACGCAAGGTCTTTTAACTTCCGAAATTTAAATGTTGAATTAATGCTTATTTTATTGTTTGTAAATAAAATATTCAATCGGATTATCATAAAAGATATTGAAATAGATAATTTGGCATAACTTAAGACAGTGCTAGACCGAAACAATATTTGCAGCCGAATCCTTAACCGAATAATAGACTTAGCTTCAACATTCGGCCAAACCTGTAATTATAACTGAAACTTGCATACTTACTCGTAGTTTTATACAAACTATTCGGGCTTTTAAAAATAATATATATTGTACTAGTGGAAGAACCAGAACTTACGACATTTGTAAAGGAAGTACGAAAACTAAATGCAAACCTTGATCCTTGGCGCCCCGTATCAATCTGAAAAATTCTCATAGATACTCATAGACTCCGTGGTCTAGTGGTAGCAAACGTTGCCGTGAACTCGGGAGGTCGTGGGTTCGATTTCCACCGGGGGCAAGTTGTACATTGTATAATTTGTCTCGGTCTGGGTGTTTATATGTATAATATGTATATATTTACAAAAAAAAAAGTATAATATGTAGTTTATCAACCATCTAGTTTCCGTAACACAAGCCTCGTAGCTTACCACGAAAACTAGATGGCGCTGTGTGACCTGTCTAGAAATATTTATTTATTATTATTATACATCACATCATAATAGGAACCCAGATGAACTAGCTGTATCAGCCTATAGGCCAGACATCTTATTGTTTTCTCGGAACTTGAAAAAAGTTATTCTTATTGAACTGTTCCGTGGGATACAAAAATTCCAAAAGACCACAACATAAAGTCGAACAACTATTATGATCTCACAGAAGAAATGATCAGGAACGGGTTCAACTCAGCCTTACGCAGTGGAAGTTGGTGCGAGAGGAGTTCCAGCTAAATCTTTCAAATCAGGTCTGCCGTGAATACATTCATAGAAAGAGCATCCTAGACGGCATCAATGGAATCATACAGTAATTGGTTGGACAGAGAGAGTAGTGGAATGGTGGATCTTGTTGCGCAATAAAATACAAAAAGGCGTTCTTTGTAAACCAGTCTATTGCTGGTCGTAAGCCCGTGACACTATTTATTCATATCTTACACACTCGATGGACCCGGCACCCGCACTGTGAATCCATGGAATGCTTAGAAAAATGTATATTGTACTTTAGAGCAAAAATGTAGACACGTTGTGTACATTCCACAAATATAATTTTGTTTGTAAACAAAATACGCATAAAGGGGCCGAAACCGATATTCCGGCCGAAACCAAGATTTTAGACCGAAACCGAATCCGAATGTTCGGCCGGTCACTATTAAGAGATCTCTCTTAGCCAAGGTTTGTAGGACACTTGTTGGCCTTGGTTGGATACGATTTTCCCAACTTTAACATACTTAATCGCTAATTGCAATGTTTAGCACCTTAAGAGCCGGTACTATGCGTATTTTTTTGTAACATTATGAAGATTGTCGCTGAAATTTACATATATTTTTTAAAATACATGATCAGATGTCAGTTTTAGTTCTATACTTTGTCCAAACGATCTTGGTAATATTTTTTGGTTGCCGAAAGATTGTATTTTACTTGCAGATAGATTGAAAATAAAAATATTTACAAAATATAAAATAAAATTAATATTAATTTATATATGTCGGTTAGGGATATAGTGCCGTCCGCGTGGAATGGTGACAAGAACGCTGGCTGCGATTCTTTACGGCGAAGAAAGAGCCAGCCCCCTGGTCACCGGAGGAGACGATGTCTTTTTAAAACTTTTCTGCGCTTGAACTCCATGGGACCAGAGTTTCTACAGCAAACGGCACAAATATGCAATCTTATAAATATTATAATAAATAATATGAAATATAAATTTCTTTTCTGATTTTGATTCTACATTGTCTATACTTTGCAGTATAATGTGACAGATCTTCATGGTTATAAAAATACAATATTTAAAACACTTATAAATTAATTAAAAATCTTAAGACTAACCTTAAGGCCATTAAATAATCATTAAAATAATCCATGATCAATATTTTGATTGGCATACGTTAAACATGTCAAAAGATAATCAGTCTTTCTGGAACCGTTAGTGGTAAATACTGATGCCAGTTTCTCTTATCCCAGGACTTTTTGCTTACTTTATACCACTACATGTTATGTTTCGTATTATAAATATCTCGCCAATCCGTCTGGCCAGGCAGCCTGGCGAGTGTAGATTTTCCGGATATTTGTGGAAGTTCAACAGTGTACCTCTAAGAGTGTTTTAAAGGGTGTGATGATGATTATAAATTAAATAATAAAAAATCATAATTTTTTTTTAGTTAAAATAATTATTAATAATTTGGCATGGTACCGTCTTTTAATTTGTTAATTGCAATATTTAGCGCTTTAATAAGTAATAAAGTTGGACAACGGCCGTGGTCCAATCGCACATTGTTCGACAAATATCACCTTTTGAAATAAAACGCAGTGTCAATATTATCAGTGATTACGTATCTTAACCGCGTATTGACTGAGCGAGCAGTCTTAAATGCTGGGCAACCCGTAGTCGTAATTTTTTGACAGCTCTTATCATTTTATGCCTATAGTCTGTTCGTCGAGAGTTGTTAAATAAATCTGGGGTTCTTGTCTCATTACAAATTGCGGCCCCTTAGTTATTTTTACCGATACTGCTGGTGTTCCCCTGATCTTGAAAAAAAAAGAAAAAAAAAACTACTGCTTTTCTTGTAAAGAGTCGTATCGTGGGATGCTCACGGCGATACGCGACGTCCGTCATACAGTTTGCGATAATTAAGCGACAGTCGCGCTATTCCAAAACGTAATCATAATATTTATCAACACTCGACTTTAATTGGCCAACAGCCCTGTTACTTAGTCGCAAACGTTAGATTGTCAAAATAGTGAATTATGTTATTTACTACCACTTTTAGCCCGAGTTTCTCCGATCATAGCCGATCTTACGTCACAATAGCGTTTTCCACTATTACAAAGGTCACCCATGGGGTTGCAACTTCATAATCATTGGGAAAACGTGAATTAAATACTTAAATTGTCTGCCGCCAATTTATATGAAAGTTAACAACATTTATATTAATTAAACTAAGATTATATATTTACATTAAACATAGTTTTATAACACACATTAGGTACTTAATAAAAAAAAATGGCAAATATTAAAATAAATATAAAATAGTTTTTGTTTAAATGAACGTAACGTAACGTTATTTTGCTGTCGTCTGTAGTGGAAACCTTTATACGAGAATACCAATTTTAATAGCGTTCTACACCGACACAGTTCGTTATTTAAGCGATTCCACTATATAACGTTGGCGCTAAGTAACAGAATAGGGCTACAGGAGGCCTTAGTATTGGCTAAATTAACCGAAGAGCTGTCAAAAGTCTCGATTGTTAATGAAATACGCAATAGGCCTAGGTTCTAGGAAAGGTTGTAGGCACTCATTTTGAAATTAAATAATTTTGGAAAACCTTGGTGGATTTGCTTTTAAATTAAATATTTTTAATACACTTGGAAGTAATTCTTAAGTTTATAATTGAACACGCAATGTTTTGCGTTTGTTTATTTATACGTACAGATTTAGCGGTTAAGGCCGTTGATATAAACTCGGAGTTCTGGGTTCGATACCTGGTCGAGAACACAAAAATACTTCAATTATTTGTATTATTTTCTTGTACGCTAGAGACATCGACGAGCTTGCCACTTGTCATGATGGGTGGTTTCTAACCACCTTGCTAGGAATTGCGGTCGTGATAATAGTTTCACGCTATGAAAGACGTCATACCGTTTGCGTGGCGTAAAAGTCTGCTGGGGTGACTAGGGTTCCCAACTATACTGTTTAAATTATCATAGAGAAATAAAAAAAAATGTGTAGTTATGTCAAAGAGACTTGTCAGTCTTGTTACTTTTCAAGTCCGCTTCTATATGGAAAGTAACAAAACTGACAGGCGAAGCTGCTTTCTTTGACAGGAGAATTACACATTTTTTATAATGCCTCATTATACTGAGTTTACTATTTACTGTTAAACAAAAATAAAGGATATACATATATTCAAAATGATGTTTTCAGCATTATTATTATTATTATAAAACAAAGCACGACGATAGCAATATAAAATAGAAAAAACGAAAGATTGCACTACCCAGTAAAAAAAGCATTCGCATTAAAATCGGTGACGTAATTTGCTCTAAAACCCACGTCCTTGTCTTTAGTTATGCGACGTCATCAAAAACTTAAAGCGTTTATAAAAGCTAATAGAACGCCTGTCAACGAAAAAATAAATTTAAAACTCGCTTAGCGTCTAAGTTGAACACAGCCATAGAATTGCTATGCATTGTACCCATTCTTTTCCTCGGAGCTTAGTACACGTTTTTTTATTGTACATTGCGTGCAAATTTGTACCAAACTTGTGTTTAATTTAATGATTATACGTAATGTAAAACTATCATACAAACCTATGTTTACCCATACCTTCGTTCGTTTGACATGCCGTATGTCTTGTTTACTTTTCTTAAAATTAATCCACCGGTCTTGAAACTAAATCCCAATTCGTCAAACATGACCATTTTTAAGCCCTCCACACACAGTCCCCTACCAAACAAGGTAGAATGACGTTTTTAGTTTGACATTTAAGGATTAAACAGTCAGCTTTTTGTCAAGTTAAAGAGCATTTGTGAAACTACAAATAATAAAAGAATAGAACTGTTTTTTTATCTAGTTGCCACGCTTGGTAATTTTGATGCTAGGGGGGTAGGTACGGATTATCAATTATCTGTCAAATATATTATTAACGTTAACCAGCCCAATCAAAAACGCGTAAAAAATGTTTGTTTTTTTTTTCCTTTTCAATTATTGTACAAAATTGTAGTCTAGCTTTTGTTATGAAAGATGACAGTAGTCTTCTAGTACAAATCAAATAGGTTTGACCCAGTTTGACGACTTCTTTTACGACTTTTTTGACTCATGGAAGTGGAGCCAATGTCAACCTTGTTATTATAATTTTTAGGGCTGTAATAGCGCCATCTATGATAGAGTAGCGGAACTATTTCTTAACGACTACTTTCCAGATCGTTTCTTATATTAACAATTGTACACTTACGAAAATAAACTGACACGAGGTTCTTTTGTTGAAGAAGAAAGTGTTTTACATTTCCATAGCTCGCAGTATATTGTCCGAACGCAACCATAATTGGTAGTTTATTTATTTGTTAATTACAGGAAAACTTATAGCTAGATATCAATATAGATGAATAGATAATACACTGACAAACATATAAAAATAACAAAAGAAACAAAAAGAAAAAATCCTAAAACATTGATGTATATAGATAGGCCTATTCAATACAAAACGCACTCTTAAAACGTGCTCTAAAAATTAGTTTTGCGGGAACGTTTTTATATCAGTGAGGGCCTATCTATATACATCGATATCCTAAAAGTATATAGAAGTCGGTGGGTTAAAGAATTGAGAAGAAAGAAGACGCCTTACTGTTGAAGGCTTCATAGCAAAAATATCAATGTCAATATTGTCATTACCAATCATCTTATTGATACAACAACTAGTTCTAATAATAAAAGTATTTTGTCTGTAGTTGCTGTGCACTGTAGGTATTTTTAGTAACGGCCCCGTCAGCCGTCTCTGAGGTCGATGGGGTGTCTCCAAACGAATTTTACTGAGCAACTCGGGACAATCAATCGAGCCTATTTTGAGGTGGTAGGCGGACTGATGGTGGTAATTTGCCCAGTCTGCCGGGGCGGGGAAGTATCCACCGTTCTTGCTTATACACCCAGTAAAGTGTATCCACACGTTTCGGGATCAGGCTCGAATTGCCGTCATGCCCAGTCTAGCCGGCATAGTGTTAGGAACTGATGTCAGTCATGAGTGTCTGATTCCAGTTGCTAACATTCGTGGACCTCGCGCACCACTTAACATCAGGTGGGCGCAAGGTCACATGTCGTGCTAGTATAAAAAAAAAGCCATTAAGCAGGTTCATCATATACATCAGCGATTCTCCGTCTGGATTTAAGCGGAAGTATATAATGTCTTCTACAGCGCTCAACGTAGGTGTCGACAAAGCACCCTGTTTTATATTGTAAATACCATAGAAATCTCCTCTGAATAGTCTCGATGCGATCAATATAAATCTTATAGCTCGGATTCCATGCTTGAGACACATACTCGAGGACACCAAGGAGCAGTACAAGATTTTAATTGTAATATATTGTATACAAACTCAGTTGGGATGTGTAATTGTCCGTAAGACATGTAGTTGACCTATATATTAATCTCATTAATCAGCGTGATTATTACCCGAACTCACGTGATCTTTTGTGATAAACTTATGTCTACGTGACACAATAAACGCATACAACTTGATACTACTCATTATTGCAAACTTTAATCCTACTAACATTTTAAATGCGAAAGTTTGGTATGGTGGATTTCGTGCTCAAACGGCCGATAGCTTTTTGAGTGGATTTTTGGGAAATATTGGCTCACGATTTACAATTTCATTAACTATTATTTACTACATGCTGCATTTTGTCAGCTTTCGGGTTGCACACAGGCAAGTCCTTATTCTAACATACCTGGTGGGGTACCACTGTAACAGGTTTTATAATCTCATGGGGAATTAGAAAGATATTTATTTATTGTTGTTGTTTAATTCTGTATTTGTTTCATTTGTAAATCTGCTATAGCTGAGTTTTCCTTGCAGATTCCTTTCTCAGTCAGATTAAACATTAACAGGTCACTGGAATTTGCTAAGCTGTTAGTCTTTTGCTTACAGCTTACTCCTTGGACCACTTCGCTGCTTAGTCTTCCACTAACAGGAGTAGAATCATTCTAAATAATTTAAATAATGACGTGTCACAAATGCCTGTAATAGGTTTACGTGAAAAAAGATATTTTGACTTTGACATATTGTAGGTGTGTTTGTCTATCTTTCACTCCTATATTTGTAAATCGATTCGTATAAATGTTTTTTGGAACATAGGCTATATGACGTTGGACTCGTGGTCTAGATAGAACTAGCCGACCGATTTTGATAGAATTAGGCATATATACGAGTATGTCCTTGGGACTTACACCCGCATTTTTAGTCATTTCCTCAACGGCTCCTCCAATCAATTCCTTTCAGCTGTCAAACGTCTCGGCATGTCACTACGCTCGAGAAATAAAACTGTCAAACTCAAGGAACATCACAATTAATATTTAATTTATTTGTCATATTTCTCGAGTTTGGTACGCCTGGAGACATCGGCGAGCCACTTGTCATGATTGGCCTATAGTAAAGTTGACTAAATGTGAATCCGCTTCTTTATAAGCGTGGTTTCTGAACAACCCCGAAAGAAAAACGGTCGTGTTATTACTTTTTTTTTTGACTCATCATAGAGAACAATATGTGTAAATCTTTGTTTTCTAGCCATTGAAATATGTGAACCGCTTTAAACTGGTTTCATTATTACAATTGATTATTTATTTATATGTGTTATATTATTTACTTAAATTATACCCACAATAGATATCAAACAATATCAGATAACTATAGAACCTGCATTGTGTATCTATTTTAAACATTGAATGTTTCTTTATTTGATTATATGAAATATTAATGCGAAGTTGCATCAACTATTTTTACAATTTCAATTAGGCTTTCTTAACGTTTTCTACTAACCATTAGTTTTTCAAAAAGTGAGCCCTGAGTTTTAAATAAGCGGATTCTCAAATTCAAATAAAAATTCAAATTAATTTATTCAGTAAATTGGCAATATTACAAGCACTTTTACACGTCAGATACATTTAGAAGTTTATACAATTATATGAAGCTATACAAAAATTAAACATGATATAAACTGAACAACTCAATACTAATGTATTTACAAAATACATATAAATCAAAACGCTACTGTCTAAACTCTAATGGCATAGTTATAATATTTAAAACAAAATAAAAATTATCAAAATAATAATAATAACAATGTCAAAGAATTTTATTTATTAATATAATATTGCAGCTGTAAATTGGCGTTGTCATACTATATACTAAAACAAACATAAATAAAAAAAAAAATGTCATATACAATATATATGTATATATATACCTAAATTATAAAACTATATATTATCAACAGATAATTCTCATATTGTCCATGCTTTTTTATCTTGAAGATATTCATCTACTGTGTAATAAGATTTTTTTATTAAAGTGTCCTTTACATACGATTTTAAACTATTTATGGGCTTTTTTAAAATTTCATCAGGAATTTTATTGTAGATCGGAACACATTGACCCATGAATGATCGTTTAGTCTTTTGTAATCTACAAAATGGCACATGAAGCTTTAGCCAACTTTACTATAAGCCCATCATGATAAGTGGCAAGCTCGTCGATGTCTCTAGCGTACCAAACTCGAGAAATATCACAGTTAAATCAAATATCTTTTGTGGTCCGACCAGGACCCAACCCGGTACCTCCGCTTCTTAATCCGATTTATAATCTTATAAAAAGAAAATTAGTTACTGACTTGATGTTTTTAACAACAAATAAGAAGGAAAAGTGTGCTTCATTAAATCAAACCAGCAGCCCTGTTGTGTTACCTAGTCGCAAACGTTATTAGTGGATTTCGTTATTTACGACAGAGCTTGCGTCATTATTACAAAATATTATTCAATTCTCAACTCTAAAGCGCTCGACCTTGACAGCGGCCGTGCAAATATCAACTTTAATAGCGTAATATATATATATATAGTTAACTGAATCCATTATATAAAGTTTGTGCTTAAGTAACAGAATAGGGCTGCTGATTTAGGTACCAACAGACAGTATGATAAAAATAACGATTACCTATTTGATAAGTTTGAGTTTAATTGACCTATTACCGCAAAATAAAAAGGAAATAAAGCTGCAGAAATGATGTTGACACACGCCTGTAGCACACATGTCGTTTTGTCTTTTAGGTATTTATTATTTTATAATAGGGTAGCCAACAGTGCTAACATCATATTTAAACTAAATCAGAAGTTAGATGCTGCACCTATTACCACATTACCCACAGTAGCCTTTATAGCCTATAAAAAATAACAATATTATAAAAATATAAAAATTTTACATAAACGTAAATGGTATTCATAAAACATATACATGTAACGTCACTCGATTTAACGACAAACTCCCTAAAGCGGCGAAATCAATTGGCTTTGGTTGGTTTAGCTTCTCTTCCATCGATGATACATCTTCTCTCCATTTAACGACAACTCTCTATAACGCCATAAAATGCACAGTCCCTTCAGTGTCGTTATATAGAGTATACACTGTATATATTCTATAATCACTTAAAGAAAAATAAATAACTAAAATATTACCTACTTCAAGAAAAAAAAAGTCTATTAATTAAATTATATGAAATTTAAATAAGGTTATTTAAGCCTAATTAATCTTCATGGAACCTGGTACTGAATCCAGTCTTCTTCGAATAAAGTATGATAAGAGCGAATAATTTATTTTTGCACGGTCGAAACAGTATTTTACGGCTAACTTGAGCTGTAACTGAACTACATTTGTTCCTACTCTAGAAGGCACATTTACAATAACGCTTTATCTACGCACACGTTCAGTTTCTTAAAAAATAAAATGTTCGCGGTTACATAATAATATGTGTCTCCTGTTATACAGCACAAGTCATGCAGGAGACAGGGTTCACCATAACGAATCCATTTCTTTTGTGCTAATAAACGATTTGTGTTACCCGTAGCTACCCGACTTTCCCCTATATACAGCAAAGACCTCAACTCACTTCAGATTTTGCAGAAAAAACACAGGGACATGATATAACAAAAAAACTCATTATTTTGCATTGAGTTACTAGGGAAAAATATCTCGAATTATTTGAGTACACTGAGAAAATTGGATATTTGATGTAATGTAAATTCGTCGGTTAACTGATATTTTTTTGGATTTATGTGGATAAGGTTAGTCAATAGGATTACAATCCCTTTAAAATATATACTACGAGTTGCGATATTTTCTTCTCCTTAGTCGCAGCTCATCCACCAGCCCGTCTCCAACGGTTTCGGTCTTCGGCGTAGTGGATGGCCTGGTCTACCAGACTGGACCATCGCTTGGATCTTCTTCCTTTTGTTCTTTTACCGTCCTTGCCCATAATTACATGTTTTTCTAGATTATCATCTCCTCTTTTTGCAATGTGGCCAAAGTATTCCAGAATTCGGGCAAAGTAGACGGTAGAGAATCTTTGCTCCTCGGTAAGCTTAAGCTCTTCGAGGTCAGAAATGTTAGTACGTCGTGCGGTCCAAGGAATTCTAAGCCAACGACGCCAGCACCACATCTCAAAGGCATTAAACCTCGCTCTATCCGCAGCATGTCCGGTCCATGTCTTTGAACCATACAGAAAAATAAAGAAGACAAGTGGGTGACAATGTGATTTTTGTCTTTCTGGATATGTTGCTGTTGTCCCATATTCTGTTAAGTTGCATCATTCTCACTTCCAGCACCTCGTAAAATCCTGTTCTCACCTTTGTGATGGTTCCGCTAAGTACCTGACAGATGCTCCTCTGTGTACTGTTGTTTGGATAGCTGACGACACCCCAGTGTCTAAAACTCTCGAATCGCTGCAACTTCGCCGAGATGTGACCTCCCTGATCGTGTTTTACAAGCTATACCTAGAGCCCCCTTCTTCTCTATTCCGTAACCGAACCATACTGTATAGCTACTATCCCTACGCATACATCATTCATTTTGTATGGGGATTTGGGCTAAATTGTATTTACAGTTATATCCATTTTTAGATAAATTATTCAAACAAGATTATAAGGTGCATAAAATGTTTTAAATATCTCTCTAGTACATACTAAATGATTTGATTGATACGAAACTATTATATAATTATATTTTCCAAATAACTTAATTGCACAGTAATATATAGTACAAATAACATTAGGTTTATTAATATAGAAACTAATATTTACATATTACATAGAAAAAGTAGTACAAAATTGGCTCAAAATGAATGATGTCATTTGGAGACTCTTACATCTGTCGCATTCTAAAGTTGTGGAATGCTCTATCAGCCAATGTGTTTTCCAATTCCTATATGGACGTTGGGCGAAGTTTATAAAAACATATTAATCGTCGATTTTCCATTACGTCAAATATCCAATCTCGGTGTACGAATAGTTATGTCAACTCATTGTAATTTTGCCTCATTTTTAAAACAAGATCGAGACAATTTGTATTATCATGCCCTTGAGTTGCGTCTGTTGAATGGTGATCCTCTATCTTAAGCATGTTATGAGTTTTATTTTCATTTTCATTACAGCCCCTAGAACGTCCTTGACCTCCACAGTTGGAGATGAGCCTTCCAGATATTTCTGGAAAATTTGGCCTACACTCGCCACGCTTTTGGCTAGGGTCCGATGTCGACATTTTATTAACGATTCCACAAGTGTTATAAGTGGTATAAGTGAAACCGGAGCCGGCGGCTTAACTTGCTCTCCGAAGAACGGGAACGGTGGTGTTGATAATCTATGACAAATGTACGTAAGAAAAGTGTATTTCTGAATGTAATGATGAAAAAAAAATATCAATATACAATAATAAATGCTATACACAATATTATACATAAACATTCATAAGTACATAAAACTTACTAAGGTAAATCGCGTAGATCCGTTAAAAATTATTAAGAGTGTGCGCTAATTGTTTTTAGCTTATAAAATTATACAGGCGTAGCACGGAATTTCAACCAAAAATTTACAAATTTCTTTTCATAATCTTCGTGCTACGGCTGTTGGATCATTCTTTAAGATTATTGTTTTTTTTTGTGATATTTCCTTAACCAAAACCGTCACAGATATAACAGATCGTGTCATAGCCATGGGGTTTCCAGCCGAAAAATTGGAGGGGGTGTATAGAAACCACATCGACGAGGTGTACAGGTTTCTTGAGCAAAAGCACAAGGACCACTACAAGATATATAATCTCTGCTCGGAGAGGACCTACGACTATAATAAATTTCATGAAAGGGTAAGTTTGCAATATTATTATTTAAAAAAAAAATTGGGATGTAAGGGTGGGTGGAGGTTTTATTAAAATAGTAAAATTAACCTAGTAATTAGGGTTGGGTTATTTTGTATTTACAAGTTAGCTTTTTGTACCTATTTTTTATTTATTTTATTTATTTCAGAATATTGTAGAGTTGTTTAAGATATTATTTATAACGATTATTTACTTATTTATTTTATTTTTATTTAAAAACTTTATTGTTATACAAACAAAAGGCGGACATAATGCCTATAGGCACTCTCTTCCAATCAACCTTCGAGACAATGAAAACGTAAGAGGTAAGGTTAGCAAATAAACAACAAATATGAAAGAAATATAAAAATACAATATTTACAACAATATAAAATTACATATATAAATTAATCTATATTATGTCTAGGAATAGTAACCTAGAGGTGGCTGTTGATACAATAACGGTGCGTGAACGATGCCAGATAGGGAAACTTCAACAACCGATGCGCGAAACGAATACCTACCAAAGAACAATGGCGAGCGCTCATAAATTAATTTACCTAAACTAAATTTGTAACGTCTTCATAAAAAAATATAAAAATGGTTCGTGAACAACTGCGGAACATGTTCCTTTTTAAATTATTTTAATAGAAAGCCTAGTATTAAATATATCTTCAATTAAATAATCATTTAGTTTCGAGTCTTTTGGACAGTTTTTTGCGACGTCACAATATTTTTAACCAATAACATTTTTGTACAGCGTTTAGATTCTGCAAATTAACAGATTTTTATTAAACCAAAACTGTAGATTTTCCCCGCTTTCGGTTTATAGTATTTCCAACATTTCGTAGCAACTTCATAAACCAGCGCGAAATGTAATTTTTGTTAAGAAATACTACTTTTTTTTAACAATCCTAACATTTCTTAAATAAAGCTAGCGGTGAGGCTACTTTTTGACAAGTGTTTTCGTTCATGTTTTATCATACCATGGCATCGAACACACATGATATTATTATGGTCTTTGAATTTATTACATACAAATCGTTTAAAATACCTTTTTAGCAAAAAAACTATAAAGTATATAAAAATGGTAAACAAACCATTTTATATGATAATGACATATGTCAAAAAGTAACATCAATAACCCTACTTTCAACACGGTACTGACATACGAAATTATTATATGCTAAAAAAAGTTGTATTTTCATGCTAACATTTCTTAAAACGAACTCGGCCTTTATAATTTTAAAAATTCATAACTAGAGATTTTACGTTACATTCATTCCTTATACTAAATATTCAAAGAAAAAAAAAAAAAACAAATTATTTTACATTAACTTTAGGTTAAAAATAAAAAAATATTCTACTTTACTGGAAAGTCCATTTTTTTTAGTACTATTTTTATTCTTGGTTCATTACATCGCAATTTGAGTCTATATATTATTTTTGTTTTAAGAGTTGAGATAGGACTATTTCCCAGTTCACAGACTATATTTTAAAATATTGATCCCACACTAGGTATATAGCTAGTTGGTTAACCCTAAGCGATATAGCAGCATTCTAATTGTGGTAGTTTTATAATTAGGCTAGGTATTAAAATAGCGATAAAAAGGATCGTAAAAGTTTAATTGCCTCTGCAGTGTGGATGATACCTTTCAATACATTTGTCGCCCCGGTTTACGATCGTAGAATTAGACGCGATGACGAGGGTATGTCAGAATTCTGTTAAATATATTACGAATTACGAATACAGCTGTCTTTGACATTTATGTAAGAATAATGAGAGTGTCTAAAAATCCATGTTTATAATGTACTTATGAAGACTTACTTACTTACTAGCACGACATTGCGCCCATCTGACGGTAAGTGGCGCTACAGGTTCATGAATGTTAGCAACTGGAATCAGACACTCATGACTGACATCAGTCGCTAACACTATGTCGGCTTGACTGGGCATGACGACAATTCGAGCCTGATCCCGAAACGTGTCGATACACTTTACTGGGTTTATTGTCATGAACGGTGGATATTTCTCGGCTCCGGCAGACTGGGTAAATTACCACCATCAGTCCGCCTAGCACCTATTAAAGTTGTGCTGAATAGGTTGTTACAAAAAGTAAAGTATGAGAAAGTCTTCTTTCGAAAGAAGCAGATTCACATTCAGCCAACTTTACTATAGATTCATCGCAAGCTCGTCGATGTCTCTAAGAATACCAAACTCGAGAAATATCACAAATAAATTATGTTCCGGTCATATTTTTTTGTAAATTGCTTTACTGTGAATATTATTAATCTAAAGTGGTGTTATTTTGCTTAGCTAGCTGCCTCGGTAGTCTAGCGGTTCAGTCCGTGAATTTAGACTCGGGGGTAAAGGGTTCGATTTCTGGTCGAGACACATTAATTTATTTTAATTGATATGCTAGAGATATCGACGAGCTTGACACTTGTCATGATGGGCCTATAGTAAAGTTGACTAAATGTGAATTCTTTCGTACATTTGTCATAGATTTACAACACCACCGTTCCCGTGCCTCGGAGAGCACGTTAAGCCGTAGGTCCTGGTTCCACTAATACCAGCTTGTGGAATCGTTAATAAATTGTCATTTAAAATTGACATCATATCCTCGCCAAACCGTCTGGCCAGCGCGTGGCGAGTGTAGGCTAAATTCTCCAGATATATGTTCTGGAAGGCCCATCTCCAGCAGTGGAGGTCTAGGACGCTTTGTTCTAGGGGCTGTAATAAATATGTATGGGGCACAAGTTGCAGTTTATTTTTTGCGGTTATTTCTCGCTGTGTCTTAGAATACAGATGTTAGAATATGAGACACAATACAAAATGGTGACTATTATAAGTGCATTTAGCGCAGTTTGCATTTGGTTCGGTCGTGCGATATAATTTACATAACATTACGTAAACCACATAGCAACAGTTTTTATCTGACATTGGAAGTAGTCAATCAGAGGCGCTATTCGCTAACTAAAACAAAATCCAAAAACGATCTCAAATCTAATGTTGTCACGTTATTATTTAACCCTCTTCAACTGAATTGTCTTGTTAACAATTTAGCTGACGTGTAGACTGGACTTTATATGTAGCGCAATAATAATAATAAATAAATATTTCCACACAGGTCACACAGCGCCATCTAGTTTCCGTGGTAAGCTACGAGGCTTGTGTTACGGAAACTAGATGGTTGATAAACTACATATTGTACTTTTTGTTTTGTAAATATATACATATATTATACATATCAACACCCAGACCGAGACAAATTATACAATGTACAACTTGCCCCCGGTGGGAATCGAACCCACGACCTCCCGAGTTCACGGCAACGTTTGTTACCACTAGACCACGGAGGCGGTCAAATTTAAATAATATGCAATAATTAACATCGTACAACGTATTTATATATATTTATTTTTGTAATAATAGTAAATTATACAAAATATTGATATTTAAGGCCAGTTGCAGATAGGATGATTTATATAATCTCTGATCAATATTTTGATATACGCCACGTGATTGGTAGTTAGCTTGTCACTTTGGTTATTTCGGCCAATGACGTGCCTCGTAAGCATAACAAACATGTCAAAAGATAATGACTCTACAAAAATGAATTCTGGAAGGCCCATCCAACAGTTCCTCATTTTCTGATAGACCACATCATTAGAAAATTTTAAATATATGTTTTAAAATTTAATCATGTGGTAAAATATATTAAAACATTTTAAATTAATTTTAATCAGCATTCTCAGAATACCTATGTAACTAGAAGTATGTATTGAATAAATAATGCCTAACAATTTAAGACTAATCTTACAAAAAAAGTGTTCCAAGAATCGTCAAGCTATTCTATTTAAAGCCCTGTTAAAAGTCATACTTCAGTACCTACTTGGTGATGCGTCGTTTCTTGGAATTAGTCTGCATCATTATATACTTACTTGCAACTAAATGTCATCACATTCCTAAATGTACTGAAAAAAGTACGGACAGCATCTCAATTAAATGGTGATTGATACAAATATATTAAAAAAAGTAAATTAGGAAACTTGGCAGATCTCTGGAGTGGGATGCGACATGTGTAAACACATTATTCTCATCACACACCTGGCGACCTCGATAAGCGCAGCGGTTTCTGCTAAAAACCTCAAGCTAAGCAAATACGCCAACCTCGGTACAGGTTACGAATTTGCGCTGTTTGGGGTCGAGACGATGAGCTCATGGGGACACTCAGCCAAGCGTCTGGCCAAGGAGTTGTCCAAACGGCTAACGGAAAGGTCTGGAGACAGGAAAGGTGGCAATTATTTCTGCCAATGGGTAAATGTTGGTTCTATCCCTGAAGGGTCGTTTCTAGTGTAAATATTTTTTATTTATAAGTTAAATTTTATAGCCAACTGCCTCCGTGGTCTAGAAGTTAAGTCCGTGGATTTAGATTCGGAGATACCGGGCGCGATTCCTGGTCGAGGTACTTAAATATTTAATAATGTAAATAAAAAAATAAATTTTTGTGATATGTGACGAGCTTGCAACTTGTCATGATTGGCCTATAGTAAAGTTGGATAAATGTGAACCCGTTTATTTATAAACGTGGTTTCTGACCACCTCGAAAGGGAAACGGTCTTGATGATGATACTATATTTTAGTAGTAGTTTTTAGGTTTCTTTTGTTATATAATGTACCTATGTAATGAACATTCCCAACTACTTAAAGTATGAATTAGCAAAAAAAAGTTAGGTACTTATCATGTCGAGATTTAAATAAAATAATATGATCAGTTTTAAAATAATAAAAACCCGAATAAGGCCTTTTTGAAAAGATTCTCTTCATTTTATTTCCTATATTAAATTAAAAGAAATATTAAAATACAAACCGTTTCACCTTCATACACTTATATCTTCAATTATTTGCTTCATCACAGCCCCTAGAACATTCCTAGACGAATTTTGCCTACAGTCGCCACGCATGCTAGACGGGTTGGCGGGTCTGATGGCAATATTTAATAACATTTTTTTAACGTTACCACAAGTTGGTATTATTGGAATCGGGACCTACGGCATAACGTGCTTTCCGAGGCACGGGACGGTGGTGTTGCAAATTTATTTTAAATGTAAGTAAGAAAATTGTACTCTCCACTGTTGGAGAAGGATTTCAAGAACTGATATCTGATAAATTTGGCCTACACACGCTACGCTGGCCATACGGATTGGCGAGAGTCTGATGTAAATTTTAATGATAGTTTATTGCCTCCGTGGTCTAGCGGTTAAGTCCGTGGATTTAGACTCGGAGGTACCGGGTTCGATTCCTGGTCGAGACACAAAAATATTTATAAATAAATACATTTAATTAATATTTAATTTATTTGTAATATTTCTCGAGTTTGGTACGCTGGAGACATCGACGAGCTTGCCACTTGTCATGATTGGCCTATAGTAAAGTTGGCTAAATGTGAATTCGCTTATTTATAATTGTGATTTCTGACCACCCTGAAAAGTAAACGGTCGTGATGATACTTTACTTTTATAGTTTATTAACGATTTCTCAAGTTGGTATTAGTGGAACCGGAACCGACGGCTTGATATGCACTCCGAGGCATGGGAACGGTGGTGTTGTAAATCTATGACCAATGTACGTGAGAAAAGTGTATTACTAATTGTTACCTACATTCAAATTCGAACTTTTTAAGATGTTAAGGAAATAATTCTTACAACTACCACCGCTAATACATAATTAATAAAAAAATGTGTTTGTCCCAAAAACACACAATTTAACCCAAAGTTAACAAATAAATTTACGTGAATTGTAATTTATCCTGCGTGGTTTAAATTTATGACTTTAAGTAATCTCAATATATAAAACAAAGATTTAAACATTTATTCGAAAAAAATATTTACAACATATAAAATAAAATTAATATTAAGGATAGGGATATAAGTTCCGTCCGCGTGGAATGATGGCAAGAACGCTGGCTGCATTTCCCCGCTGAATTGCGGGCGAAGAAAGAGCCAGCCCTCTTGTCACCGGAGGAGCCAAGTATAAAACAAAGTCGGGTTTGTTAGAACACTTATAACTCGAGAACGGCCGGACGGTTTTTCATGGTTTTTGATTTGTTGGATTTGTCTCCGTCCCGAATAACAAAATAACTATTAATAACATTGGAAAACTGACGAAAACTTAAATAACAGAAAAAACAATTTTCCCCAACAACATGTCGATGCCTGTCAAACAATGTTGGTTATCAAATATTAATGCGTGCGTTCAGAAATTTTTATTTAGCTTATTTATATAATGTAGAACTGTAAATACATTGTTTTATATCATATCTAAAAATCTTATAGAAAAATACAGTTAGTAAGTTGATTAAATAGAATATAATATAGAATAAATGACAAATAAGCAAATCAATCAGGCGCGGTGGTGGCTCGGTTGTAAGAACGCGTTCCTTAAATCCTACCAAAGTCGGTCCAAACCCACCCGGCATGTACCAATGAGCAATACACTTTTTTTACGTACATTTGTCATAGATTTACAACACCACCGTTCCCGTGCCTCGAAGAGCACGTTAAACCCTCGGTCCCGGTTCCACTAATATCAACTTGTGGAATCGTCAATGAATTGTCATTAAAATGACATCATATCCTCGCCAAGCCGTCTGGCCAGCGTGGCGAGTGTAGGCCTAATTCTCCAGATATATGTTCTGGAAGGCCCATCTCCAGCAGTGGAGGTCTAGGACGCTGTGTTCTTGGAGTTGTAATGAAGCAAACCAATTAATAAAAAGAAAAACAATAACTGTTTAAAAATTTTACGTTCTTTACGGTTTGTTTTGTAAATTGTTTTGCGTGAGTATTATTATTATTAATAATTACATTCATTGACTATCAGGCGGTACGAAGTCATCCAGGTCAGCTAGTTAATTTAATAAATGCCAAGTCAAATAAATGTCAGCATTATAAATGGGTTGTCACTGAAATTTCCACCGTTTGACTTATTTGCTTGCAGGGGAAACTGAGTTTAAAAAGGTGCAAAAGTTTTTTTTAGGATATAGTGAGGATTAATATTTCTATTGATTATTGTTAATAATGCGAATTATTTAGGTATTTTTGTATGTTTATTGTATTACTCATATGTGAAGAACACTAACTAACGAATTTGTAAATAAATAAATAAATAAAATGTCATGTCATTTGCTTTACTGTATGGACGAGATCGTGTATCAATTTACCAAGAATACAGGAGTCGTGGTGCACGCGAATTTGCAAACAGTGACTCATTGTGAGTACGTGCATTTTAACACACACGGAGCTCACGCCTTTAAATTACCTAGTCTAGTTTAGTAAATGTTTATTACAATGTAAGGCCTGCTATTATTTGCTAGGATTTCTAATTATGAATATACGTCAGAATACGCATGAGAGTAGGGTTAATGCAGTAGAAAGAAATGCGGTCGTTGCGTCGGATATGCGGCGTCACTTTGGCGTACCGCATACGTAAAGTCGAAATACGGAAGAGGGTTGGTATAAAGGAAAGTATAGGGACAAAAATAAGGAAAGGCATGCTACGATGGTTCGGGCATGTTGAAAGGATGAGCGAAGAAAGATTGACTAACCAGATATATAATGCGAAAGTTGTGGGTGAAAGAGGCCCTGGCAGACGGAGACTCACATATCACGATCAAATAAATAAAACACTGGCTGAAGGTGCATTAAAAAGTCTTCGTAACAAAAGGGCATGTATGGAAAGGCTAATGAATGTCGACGAAGCGAAAGAGGTATGTCGTGATCGTGTCAATTGGCGCTCAGTTGTCGCTGCCTACCACGCAAGGGATCTGGCGTGAAGATATGTATTTATAATATAATAATAATATTTATAATAATAATATTTCCAGACAGGTCACACAGCGCCATCTAATTTCCGTGGTAAGCTACGAGGCTTGTGTTACGGAAACTAGATGGTTGATAAACTACATATTATACATATAAACACCCAGACCGAGACAAATTATACAATGTACAACTTGCCCCCGGTGGGAATCGAATCCACGACCTCCCGAGTTCACGGCAACGTTTGTTACCACTAGACCACAGAGGCGGTCAATGTCGACGAAGCGAAAGAGGTATGTCGTGATCGTGTCAAGTGGCGCTCAGTTGTCGCTGCCTACCCCGCAAGGGATCTGGCGTGAAGATATGTATGTATGAATATATAATAAAACTTACATTGCTAGGTATATGTCACATTCAAAGCAGAATGCCATATAGTGGGCAGTATTTTTTTTTGATGTACTGAACACGATATGTGAAATCGCACCCTAATGGTAAGCGCTACGCGAGGTCCAAGACTGAACGACCGACATCAGTCCCTATGTACACTTGTCATGATGGGCCTATAGAAAGTTAGCTAAATGTGAATACGCTTTACGGCGCGCAGTTTAGTAGGTACCAGTCCGGTTCAAAATTGATCAGACTTTGTATATGATATTTTATTTTATTTATTTATTTATTAAGAAAATCCAAAACAATAATACATTTTGCAAAGCTACATGCCAAACCAAAGGATTTCACCGTTTAAAATACATTTATAATCTGATCTACAAGTAAATTACATGTAATTTTAAATCGAATTTAACATTAAATTAAATACAAACATAAATAACAAATTATTAAACACAAACTAAAATAAAAATTACGTCCAAAATATATATAATAATAATAATGAATGAAAACAAATAAAGAATCAAAATGTCACAAATTGCCATAAACACATCAAGTACTATGTACTACATCAAAAAAAAAACTATTTTTTTTTAAATAATAATCCTTTGTACATTACACGCAAGTTCAGCCAACTTCCATAGACCATCATCACAGTATAAGATACACAATTCCACCATACATTATGTTGTTATATCTCAAAGGCTTATTTTTTTCCGACACCGCCAACAGATATCGTTAATGTATACAAAAACTTAACAAATTATATACTAAAACCTTCCTCGAGAACCACTATCCGTTGGTGAAAACAGCATGAAAATCGGTGCAGTAGTTTTTGAGTTTATCGCAAACAGACAGACAGAGCGCAAGAGGACTTTGTTTTGACCCTTTCAGCACGGACAATACCAAGCGTGCGTTATTACAAATAAATATCTAGCGGTCGCTAAATTCTGTTTTGCCGCTCCGTAACAGCCTCGATATAGTGATTATCTTTATTAAATTGTTAGGCTAGTCTTTGGTCATAGTTTGTTTATTATTGTTATTTTTGTATTAATTTATCATGATGTAGAATTAATTTATTTATTTATATACCTACTTACTCACTTTTTATTCTAATTTGTATTGTCTTGTATTAACTTTATTATTATTTTAATGATTTTATTAGTGTTGAATTTTGATTTATTTTATTATTATTATTTATTTGACTTTTCTTTCTTTTTATATTTATTTTGTACTGTAGTATATAGCTATTGTTAATTATAAAGCTTCATTAATATTAATATTTGTATATTAAATTTGAAAAAATATAGGTATATTGACAATCCATTTTTAATTAAAATGTATGTATTAATTATAAGATTGACTGCATGGTAAATTGGGCTTTGCTGTTAAGCTATGTAATTTTGTATTAATAAATAAAATAAAAAAATAGACCTTTTTTAAGAAAACAACATACAATAGTGATTTTTATTTTCATCATATTACCCACAAAGGTGCACTAGCACATTAGAAAACAACAACTCACGTATATGCGCCTTATAATAGGGACTTTGTGGAATTCGCTAGTGGAGGATTTTTTTCAATATTTTAGACCATAAGAACTCATCATAACAACAACTCACTGACATGCTGATAGACAAGTGCTACTATTCAGTGCGGGACTTTCTAGAAGATAAATCGCTTGCTATAACAAATTCTTAAAATTATTATTTCCAACTTTGACACTCATATTATTGTATATGTAAGTTAGTATTTAAAAAAATATGTACATAGATATTAATATAATAATTATTATTATATTGTACCGTATTGATAGACGGTTGTACTTGTTACCTAATACTCATACGCCCTCCGGCAAAACATAGAGTACAATACTAACTACACTGTATAACATCACAGAAATGTAAAACCTATTGTTTATAAGAAATAAATGAATTATTATTAAGTATTTCAAAGTTACCTTATATATCCAAAATATTTTTTGTCGTGCTGAAAGGGCTATAATAAATAGTGATAGTGATATACAATTAGTATGTACCTAAATATTATTTAAATCATAATCTAGAATCTGTAGTTTGCAGTCTTGGAAAATTTCTAGATTACAGATTGTAAAAGTAGAAAATAAGGTTTGTCCTAAATAGACACAATTTACCACAAAGTTTATAGATAAATTGAATGAATTATAAGTAATGTAAGAAAACAATGCTTAGAACTCGTGCTGAAATAAAAATAATTTTCTTACATAAGGCACACAGACATAGCCGCCTCCCTCAGCATATGACGGAGAGTACAAAGGTTTATTAGGAACTTCTAGGATAACTGCCTCCGTGGTCTAGCGGTTAAGTCCGTAGACTTAGACTCGGAGGTACCGGGTTCGATTCCTGGTCGGGACACAAAAATATTTATTAATGTAAATGTAATTATTTAATTTATTTGTGATATTTCTCGAGCTAAAAACATCGACGAGCTTGCCACTTGTCATGATTGGCCTTTAGTAAAGTTGGCTAAATGTGAATCCGCTTATTTATAAGTGTGGTTTCTGACCACCCCGAAAGGGAAACGGTCGTGATGATACTTTTTTTTTTTTCTTAACTGAATATTTTTTTTATTTTTACAAGCTTTTTTCTAGTAGGGTACTATAACATGTGGGTCTCTCATTGGCCAGTCAGTTATCAAGATCTATGGGGTTCGCTTTCATTGGTGAACAATCTATGCGATCCTTAGGACAACTCGCTTATTGGTCAATTCCTTATTCACTTCATAGAGCATTGCTCTCATTGGTCAATTGTTTAGGCGTACGCCTTTATTGGGCAAAATGTCAAACGATTCCTGCTGGGCACAGTTAAAACAAATATGGCGTAACGTGAATACTGATTTTTTGTAGAATTCTTAGAATTGTAAAACTATAATACATTTCATAATAAACGAGACGATGGGCCCATGGGGACACTCAGCTAACGGAAAAGTCTGGAGACAGGAAGGCTGGCAATTATTTCTGCCAACTTATTAGCTTAGCTATACAAAGGGGAAATGTTGCCAGTCTTCTTGGGACTATCACTGAAGGGTCGTCTCTAGAGGACATTTTTTACTTATAGTTAATTTTTTATTAGGTTTAGTTTATATTTATTTTAATTTAGTTTATATTTATTTAAATTTTTACTTTTAAGTAGTTTTTTTATATTGTAATTATTTTATACTGTTTGTATATTACTTCAATTAACTTAATACTTTCTTTATAAACACGGTACTGACATACGAAATTCTTAATAAATGTTTTTTATACATGAGATCCATCCCCATTACTACCCTGATAAAAAGTTTATTTGATATAAAATTATCGATAAAATGATAAATTATTATTATAATTGACATTTTAGACATATTTCCACTTTCATATACCTAATTTTAGACAGAGGCAAATAGCAAAAACAATTTTAACGATTTTACTCTTATTTTATTAAAACATAGATTATAAATAATTATGACGTTTTGTTGCTTCTCCATACAAATTGGCTATTTTAAACTTTTTTTTTTTATAAATCCTTAATTTAAATATATTTGTAGGCAGTTTCCTTACACTTAGTTTCAGGTTAGTTTTTGCAACTGAATTTTAAAGCTCCTAAACCTTCAACATAATAAGCTAAAATTTGCATAGTCGAAGGGTAAATGCTCGCAGTGGGTAAAAGTAGGCAATTTCGTTTTTATCAATGAGAAGGGGATTACTAATAAGGATAAGCTTGCGGGGATCTTGGTTGCCGTAACGACAACGCACGGGCCGCATTTATGTGTCAACACTCGCAAATGCGTGTCACGTGTTGTAGTAAACATTGTTTGTATGAAGAAGCAAATTTTTCTTGTCATTTCCGACATGTGGTTTGTTAGGATAAGTTGTTTGTTTCTATCAATAAAATTACATATTAGTCTAACGTAAGAGCATACAAAGTCAGCCTAACTAATGCTATTATTATATTTATATTTTTAATGTACCTAAGTATAACTTTTTTTTCTTTTTAGACAAATTAGATGTAATGTTTTTGATTTTTTTTTTCTCGTTATTACTGTAAGGTCTTTGGTATATTAAATTATAATAATATAATTTAGTATTAAGTATGACAATGCCAATTTACAGCTGCTATTTATTATTATTTCAATAAATAGATTACTTATAATTTGACAAGGCGGTTTCTGTTCCTGACCAGTAATTTTAAATCTATTACCAATTTTTGAGTTTTTTTAGCTGATATTATGTTTTTGTTTTGATCACTAGTAAATATTATGTAAATTAAATAAAATTAGAAATATAAAATGTAATAAAACTGTTATGACGTGTAAAAGTGCTAAAAATATTGCCTATTTACTGAATAAGTTATTTGATTTGATTTTGTAATTACGAGGTACTGGCATAATACTGGCGGTGATGGCTCAGTTTTTTTTTTCTTTGTTTTTAGTATCATTTTTAAATCATTAAATCTCGCCAAACCATTATGGTTTTTGGCGAGGTTGTAAGAACGCTTTCTTTTAATACTACAAGGTGGACACAAACAAAGAAGTACACTTTTCTTACGTACATGTGTCATAATTTACAACACCGGAGAGCACGTGAAGCCGTCGGTCCCGGTTTCACTAATACCAACTTGTAGAATTGTTAATCAATTGTGTTTAAAAAAAATACATCAAATTCTCGCCAACCCGTCTGCCCAGCAAGTGTAGTGTAGTTTTAAACAGTGGAGGTCTGGGACACTGTGTTCTAGGGGCTGTAATGATGAACAATGACTGGCATAATATGTTCAACAACGTTCAGCAGCAAAAAAAACTAGGACTTTTGTGTTCTAGGGATGTACCTATAGATAATTTTCGTAATAAAACTTTTCTTTTTGACAAAAACCGCGGTCGATTCAGAGTAATAAATAAACATCAGCCGTTATCCTATTGGTTAAGTTTATCAATTTAATTTCACCCGTGACTCGTGACCTGAATGACGCGATTTGCTTAATTCTAAATTGGATACAATCATGATCGATATAGTGACAGGCTCAAAATACGTTCTGTTACCACCCTGTATTATTAACTATTTCAATAAATAAACGTATTAGAATAAAAGAATTTCATTCTCATTTTTTAAAGTGCTAGAGACATCTACTATATTACCACTTATAAATTGGCTAAACGTGAATCCTTTGATTTAAAAAAATTACATTTTAAATCATTTTCACTATCACTTCACTACATAATATAAAACAAAGTCCTTTGCCGCGTCTGTCTGTCTGTCTGTCTGTCTGTTCGCGATAAACTCAAAAACTACTACACCGTTTTTCATGCTGCAATTTGTTAAGTTATTGTGCCGTCTGTAAAATTTCAACGGAAACGCTAACTAAATAAAACCTTTGAGATATGTATAACTAAGCTGTCAATTTTTCTTCCAAATTTTTTTATATTTCTTTCATTGCACCTATAATAGTTCAAATTTGTCCCCAAGGTTTGGCTGTCAGAAAATGTCTACGGGCATTAAGTCCGCCTTTGTACTTCGTGCAATAAAGTTTTAAATAAATAAATATAACAAAAAAATGTATGGTGGTTTTGTGTATCTTATATAGGTCTACAGAAAAGTCCGTGATGGCATATGTCTACCTCTTTTAAGGAAATCCTACGAGTATATAGATTTAAGTACTTTAAAAATTTGGCAATTTTAAAGCGGTATTTGGAAAGCTTTTTACACAAATACAGTATACTTGAGTTTGAGCATTCCAAACAGATTATTTTTTCCAGGTTAATTTTATGACACCATTCGGGACACAATAATTTATGTAATCTGTTTGTGATATTTTTCGAGTTTGGTACGCTTATGAGAGGTACGTTTCTGACCACACCCCAAAGACGGTGAATCGCAAAATCGCCTAACGATACGACCCCAGCCTGAAGGGCCACCGCGGGAGGTCGCATGCCCGACTCATCGTGAGGCCTCCTAAGGAGACCCCAAGGCGCCTACGGACTAAAACCCTATAAACCGTCTCTCTCTCACTGTTGGCCTTGCGTGCCTTAACAGCTAAGTCTGAGTCGTAGCTATGGAGTGAAGGCACTCGTTCGCCGGTCGTGATGATGTCTTTTTAATATTCTTTCATGAGTTAAGACTGAGTTATTTTCGGTATACATTGGGTATTTATTTATATGCAGCAGGCTATCAAGACAAGCTCTTCGATGCTACTTTATTTGCTATTTTATGAGTGAATTTACTCTTACATTGTGTACGGTTGTTATAAAAAACCCATACAGCTACTTTATCAAAGGGTAAGTGAAAACAAATAAGATGTACAATGTACATTACATAATACGTCTAGACTTCCAGACTGTGCTCTAGGAGGTGGCGCTAAAAATAACGCATGTTTCACTTGTTCCAAAATGTTGTAACGTTCTATTATATTATTTATTACACTAAAATTATGCATTACAAGCTGGATATTTTGTAGTAAATACATTTTGGTAAATTTTCCACCCCATTCTTTTAGTCGAATAAGTATATTAGAAAAAAATATATTAAAGCAGTACAGTGCGGTACATATGCCTTTATATACTAATATACTACGGGGTGAACGTATATGCTCTTATCTTAGAGTAATAAACAAACATCTTTTCCTTTGAAACCATGTATCGGTAATGACTTTTTTTTTACTTTTCCATACAAACTGCTAATTCAAAAATATTTCATACTTTCGACGTATGGTTTCTTCGGAAAAGTTGTTTGTTTCTATCAATAGAATATCATATTAGTCTAAAATAAGAGTATACAAAATCAGGCGGTATAATCTTTAAAATATTAATGCTAATAATTAAATTCAAAATCGTTTATTTGCTTTAAATGTGGTACATACCGTAATATGGTTAGTAAGTTGGCTCTGCACATTTAGCCATTGTTGTGGCATGCAAAAATTGTTTAATTTAAATATATTCTTATCTATTAAGTCATCATTACATAATTAAATTTAGGTCAATACATACAATAATTTTATGTTAATAAACACAAACAAACAAAAAAATATGTCATACAAATTCTTTTAGTTTATATTCCGCTCGAAGAATTCGCCAATATTATAGAAACAGCCCTTTGCCAGCCATTTATACAGTAGTAAACTTAACTTAATATAATCTACTTAATAATATAAATACTTACACAACATTATACATAAACATACATATATACAACTTACAAATTTTGTTTGTGAAAAAAATGCGAGTAAAGCAGTTTTTTAAATGATGATGTGCTAGATACTTCTTCTGTTAATATGTAGATAAACAACTCGGTATTTGGGGCTGCTGTCTCCTAGCCTAGTGTAGGAACCCTATACACAAAGGCGTCCTTGTTCAAGGTGTATACTTTATGATTTGTGATAAGAGATTAGTTATCAGCTAAGTGCCAGTTCACGCTTTTATACCACCCTTCCAGCCATAAGGCACTCTTTACTAGTTAACCTATGAACAAAATATATAAAAAATACTTAAATAAGAGAATTGCACAACATACTCGTATGTATATTAAACGTATCATCACGACCGTTTACCTTTCGGGGTGGTCAGAAACCACGCTTATAAATAAGCGGATTCACATTTAGCCAACTTTACTAAAGGCCAATCATGATAAGTGGCAAGCCCGTCGATGTCTCCAGCGTATCAAACTCGAGAAATATCAACCTGCAGCTATGATTTTATCGAGTTAATATCGTGTGAAAATTTGTGAATAAAGTTTCCATGGAATATGCAGATATGCACTTTATCAAATTTTCTGTCAGTGCCATTTAATTTGTTATTCGTATTATTAATTGTTGGAAAAGTTATGAGATTTTTTTGTTGTGTCAGTTTATTTTAAATTGTGCTGAAATTGACAAGTTTGTTAAATACTATTTGTTAAAAATAATATGTTTTAACAGTCAACACAATTAAGAGCCAAACAAATGCTGGTTAATAAATGTTTTTATTCGACAAAAGAATACCTAGGACCTAGACACTAAGCTCGACAAATTCATGTGAGTAAATAAATATTTGTATGCTAGAAATAGCGAAGCATGTGATATAATTATATATAATAATTTACATCCCTGTACCTACCATGTTTCTGACAAATAAATTATTTCATTTCATTTCTTATACTACTTAAATACTTATAACCTATAACGATGCAGTAAAGTAGACTACGAAACAAAAGGGGAATGTATAGAAAGGTTAATGAATGTCAAAGAAGCGATAGACCTCTCTGCCTACCCTTCAAGGGAACTGGCATAAATATATGTATATATGGTACGAGTATATCCTAAGATATTATTAGCCACATTAAAACCAACGGACGGCTAACAGATGAACTCTAGACGTCCTTATATCTGAATGATAAGCGATTACTTATCAGTCAGTGATAATAAAATGCAACCTACAAGTCTGCTAGTCACATCTAGCAAAACTAGGTTATCTAAGCTTTTGAATAATTATACATATGCCTCCGTGGTCTAGCTGTTCAGACCAAACATTTAGACGCAGAGGCACCGGGCTCAATTCCTGCTCGACACACAATCATCACAACTAAAATACAGAGTCCTAGACCTACACTCCGTTGGCCATTGGGTTGGCCTTTAATTTATTAACAGTTCCACATGTGCATTAGTGGAACCGGGACCGACGACTTACCCCTCGTTCCGAATCAAGCTCAGAGCGCTTAGAATAAATATGGTACTAACAGTCGAATTAAATATCACGATTTGGATGCTCAGAGCGTGATATCAATTCGGAACGGTCTAAATCCCATTTTCACTCATAACATGATAGTTTTTTTTTTAATGTATGGAAGATATACGGATTCCACGTATTTGAGTATGAATGTGAATGATGTTATGTCTCTCGGTTTATTCAACTTTATATGTGTAAAGTTTAATATTATTAACTTATTTCGGTCTTTTAAAATAACTTGCCGTGCTACAGACATTTTTCTCCACTTCCTACTTAAATATCAATTAAAGATTTGTTTTAGAAGTAATATACAAACAGTATAAACGATTACAATATTAAATAATTTAAAAGAAAACCTAATTTAAATAAACTTGAAAATGGCGCGCGATTTAATGACACAAAACTGACAGCGCTCAGAGCGATCTACCTTGATATCGTGAGCAGTCTAAACGCGAGGAGTAATGTCATTTGTGACGTCACATAGCTTTAGCAAAACGGTTTAAGCGCGTCTCGGAAAACCTTTAAGCGTGCTTAGGTTACTATTATCGTGTCTCGAAACGAGGGGTTAATGTTCTCTTCGAAGCACGATACGATGGTGTTGTAAATCTATGACAAATGTACATAAGAAAAGTGTATTTCTCATTCAGTTTGAACCGACCTTTTTAGGGTTTTAAGAAAAGCCTTCTAACATCAATGTATATAGATAGGCTATCACTGATATAAAATCGTTGCCGCAAAAGTAATCGAAGTCATGTAGCTACACCAACAGTCGCGAGCTAGTAAGCGTAGAGCGCGCTTATCTAATAATAATATTGAGTGAAATTAGTATTTTAGTATGCATTGCGAAAGAATTTCCGATAAATTTCGCATGTGACATTATCATAGCTTGAGAATTGACCCCCAAAGTTAGTAGGTACACGTGGCAAGCGGCACGTTTTTGGATTGCGTTTTGTATTGGTTAGGCCTATCTATAGACATCGATGCCTTCTAACAATCGAGCCACGAAATACATTATTGATTAAATTTATAACTTGTGATTAGACAAATAGTAGGATAATATTATGGGTGGGTACCTTTCAATTATACTATTTATTAATAGTTTAGCTTAGGATTGAAATATTCACTACATACGTATATATATATATATATATATATATAAACTAAATGCACGCTACTTGTGTAAACCTGTAGAGGCAAATTGAAATTATAAGCATTTTGTTAATAATTATGTTAAGTGTTATATGCTTATAAATAAGCGGATTCATATTTAGCCAACTTTACTATAGGCCAATCATGACAAGTGGCAAGCTCGTCGATGTCTCCAGCGTACCAAACTCGAGAAATATAACAAATAAATTAAATAATAATTAAATGAATTTATTTACATTTGGAAATATTTTTGTGTCCAAACCAGGAATCGAACCCGGTACCTCCGTGTCTTAATCCACGGACTTAACGGCTAGACCACGGAGGCAGTTTTTTTTTTAAAGTGATATTTCTCGAATCTGATTCGTTAGAAACAACGACAAGCACAACACTTGTCCTATAGCAAAGTTTGTTGAATGGGAATTCGCTTCTTTGATAATGATACTTTAGCTTAATAAATATGAATAAGAACGCTGGGGACTTCTTTGTTTTATTTTAATACGAGTAGTTATTAATTATTCAAGCAGCACTGTGTATTCTTCTTTTTATAATCTTTTGTTCTTTCTAGTCCATTGTCTATTAAATTGCTTATTTTGTATTCTATTACATTTTGTACATTGTGTTATTCGCTTCTTTATAAGCGTGGTTTCTGACTACCCCGGAAGGAAAAACGGTCGTCATGATACTTTACTTTACTATTTAAATATAACTGCGTAATAAAATATGTTTAAATAAGAGAAAAACAAGCCCAAGGGTTCAGTCGCCAAAAAGTTTAAGAACCGCTGAACTACACCATTAAATATTCTTATAATTAAACAAATAATAAATTCTAATTCGTAACAAAGCGGCTTTAACAGTCAGCAGCTATTGTTGGGTAGATTTAAGTCGGTACATACATTTTTATTATATTTTTTTATTTAAAAACTTTATTGCACAAAGTACAAAGGCGGACTTAATGCCCGAAGACATTCTCTGACAGTCAAACCTTAGGGACAAATTTGAACAATTATACGTGCAATCATAGTAATAATAATAATACTATAATTATAAAAGTTAATTTAATAGGATTGATATATATTTACATTATATATCTTCATATATATCATAATATCAATATACTACATACTATATATCAATATACTACATAGCAACTACTACGAAAGAGTTGGAGACAAATGCAGTGTGATGTGAGGGAACAGATAGAAGGCAGTTGTAAGAAGAGAGAAGAGATTTGTCATGGAAAGAAGAGAGAGAAGGCGAAATTGTCCTTAAGGTATTTCGGTGTCGCAGGCTCATTCAAAACCGAGAACAGGCGACAGAGAACTCGTAAGATTTCTGCGAAAACATATCTTTACGTCAGATCCCTTGCGGGGTAGGCAGACAGTTGAGCGCCACTTGACACGATCACGACATACGAGGGGCGTTCAAAATATTCTCGGTATGTGGATAAAAACAAACAAGTACGAAAAGTTTGATATTTTTATTTTTCAATATACTCCCCCCCTATGTTCATACACTTATAAGATCGATCAATTATTTTTTTTAATCCCTCATAAAAATATTTTTTATCTTTGGTGTAAAAATGCTCCTCCACGGCCGTCTTCAACGCTTCATCGTCAGAAAATTTATTTCCACGCAGATCCTTTTTAAGATTGGGAAACAAAAAGAAGTCGCTTGGGGCTAAGTCCGGACTATAGGGTGGATGAGTAACAGTTTCAAACCCACATTCAACAATAGCTGCCTTGGCAATATGAGCAGTATGGACAGGGGCGTTGTCATGCAGAAGCAGAACACCTTTGGTTAACTTTCCTCGCCTCTTTTCTTTGATCGCATCTCTTAATTGACGTATAACGTTAGCGTAGTACTGCCCTGTGATATTTACACCTTTTTCTTTATAATCGATAAGCAAAACTCCTTCACAATCCCAAAATATTGTGGCCATGACCTTGCCAGCTGACGGGATTACCTTGAACTTCTTGGGATGAGCTGAACCCTTAATGTGCCACTGCATGGACTCCTGTTTGCTCTCTGGGTCATAATGATGAACCCAGGTTTCATCTTCAGTAACTATTTTTTGCAGCACCTCATCGGGATTTTCACCACACAGGTCGATAAAATCTGAACAGCAAGCCACACGCATATCCTTTTGAAGAAGCGTCAGCATTCGCGGAACCCATCTTGCACTTACTTTTGACATATTAAGATGGTCATGTATAATGTCATGTACGGTACCAATAGAGAGATTGGTTACTTGAGCTATAGATTTTACCTTCACTCGGCCGTCTTCCAATATAAGTTTTTCCACTTTATCAATATTTTCTTGTGAGGTAGCCACTACAGGCCGGCCAGGTCTAGGGTCATCTTCAATACTCTCCCTTCCACGCTTAAATTCGCTTGACCATTTTTGAATAGTAGATAAAGAAGGAGCAGACTCACGGTAAACACAATCTATTTCCTCTTTTATGGTTTTTTGATTTTTACCCTGTTTTGTCAAGAATTTTATGACGGATCGGTGCTCTAATTTCGTTAAAATTGTTAATTCGCTCATGGTGTTCATGTTTGTTCGGCAATTGCAGAAAAACAAAAGAACATCTCGGTTCCAATTTTACTTTTTTTTAATGTCAATGGATGAATCTTAGCGGCCAGTAACAAATATATATATAAAAGAGGTTGTAACGTATCAATACCGAGAATATTTTGAACGCCCCTCGTACCTCTTTCGCTTCGTCGACATTCATTAACCTCTTCATACATGCTCTTTTGTTACGTAGGCTTTTTAATGCACCTTCAGTAAGTGTTTTATTTATTTGATCGTGATATGTGAGTCTCGGCTGCCATGGCTTCTTTCACACATAACTTTCGCATTATATATCTGGTTCGTCAATCTTTCTTTGCTCATCCTTTCAACATGCCCGAACCATCGTAGCATGCCTTTCCTTATTTTTGTTCCTATGCTTTCTTTTATACCAACCCTTTTCATTTGACGGTGAGTGGCGCGACAGGTCCAAGAATGAAACTGGAATCAGGCACTCATGACTGACATCAGTCTCTAACAATATGCCGACTTGACTAGGCATGACGACAATTCGAGCTTGATCCCGAAATGTGTGGATACACTTTGCTGGGTTTATCGGCACGAACGGTGGATACTTCCTCGCCCCGGCAGACTGGGGAAATTACCACTATCAGTCTGCCTACCACCTATTAAACCTTTTCCGTATTTAGACGTATGCGGTCGGCTAAAGTCTCGGTGTTTAATTTAATTGGGCCTGACTGTTAAAGCCACTATGTTACGCATTAGAACTTACGAGTATCATTTGTTTTATGTCTGTGCGACTCACACACCCGTTCTCTTCGTTCTTCACAGAACAACCAACTTTCTATCCCTCTTCACTCTTCTAGCAGATATTCAGATTCTCTCACCGTGTCAGAAGCTCGTTAATGGAACAGGCTACCATTGTTTATCAGACAGGCACCGTTTTTAAATATATTCAAAAAACTTCATCTCTTACTACCTTAAAAAGCAAAACGATTCCTAATCACCTGACATATAATTATATATGTATATATAATTATTTATGTATTTATCTTTATTATGTATTATTATTTTTCTGTTAGGTATTATAGTATTATAAATGGTATATATTGTATTTATTTACATATTTTAATTCTGGTTTTTACTATATTATTTCCATTTTCACACTCTGCACCCATAATATTAATCTCTCACTCTCCCAAAGGTTAGCTGGTAAAGAATACCTTTATGGTATTATGCTCGCCTATGTACAACACTTTATATTGTATATTTTGTGTGCAATAAAGAATTTTATTATTATTATGTGTAATAATTTTAATTTATTTAACTTGGTACATTAAATATTTTGTATTATTGTAGCACGTTGCTCGCTTTGTTTTCTCTGCTCTGTTTGTCAACCGCTATTACTGTAGCACCTAGTTCTAAATGACCCATAACTTACATAATAAATTATAACAACACAATGCATGTGATCTAATTAGCACCAGGCTTGTTGTTTTACCAGTTTTTTTGTGTTATTTTTGTCCTATATTGTGGACAATAGATATTATCGCTCATGTCTGTAATAAGAGACGCTGCGTGCTCGACACGTTATGGATAAAACTAGCGGACTACTCTCGAAACTCACTAAGTTCCACTCTTATAACTCTTAACTCTATTTCAACTCGAACGTAAATTTTATCGATTTTTTTGTGTTACGCTGGGGTGTTGTAAATAGTAATCGACTTCGCGTTAATATTTTATTACTAACAAACAATACAGACATTAATTATATTTTAAGTATAAGACTAACAAAGTCCATAGACTAATACAGGAACATACAATAATACACAACCCATAAATACATGACAATCTTAATATAAGCACGAACTCTTCGATTTAAACTGCAACTTAATTTCGATTCTCTACTTCAATTAGAACTCTATTGTAACTCGCACGGTTAATTCTAACTATTACTCGTACTTTTTTTTAACTCGAACCATATTTTTATTCGAACTTTAACTAAAACTATATTTCAACTAGAACTTAATCAAACAACACGTTAAGATGGTTTAACGCAAAAGCGTTACCCCTTTCGTTCGCACAATACAAGATTTTATAAGTTTATTTCCCCTTCAGTGGACAAGCACCCTAACGTGGTTAAAACTGCAGGTTATCAACTATATTGTCAATTCAGCAATCGAAATAATATAATTGAATTATTTAATCACATGCTAAAACCTGCAACTATGATTTTATCGAGTTGATATCGTGTGAAAATTTGTGAATAAAGTTTCCATGGAATATGAAGATATGCACTTTATCAAATTTTCTGTCAGTGCAATTTAATTTGTTATTCGTATTATTAATTGTTGGAAAACTTATGAGTTTTTTTTGTTGTGTAAGTTTATTTTAAATTGTGCTGAAATTGACAAGTTTGTAAAATACTATTTGTTAAAAATAATATGTTTTAACAGTCAACACAATGTTGAGTTACATCTACTCAAAATATTTTTTTTAAGTGTTAATAAACATAAACTAAACCTAATAAAAAATAAACTATAAGTAAAAAATGTCCTCTAGAGACGACCGTTCAGGGATAGTCCCAACACAGACAGACAGCGAAGTCATCCAGGCCCGGATGTTCAATGGGCCTGGGTTGGGAATGGGATAATCTCCTATTTTCCCTGGCAGGATTTCGGCGGCTAACTACCCGCCGGTGATTCAACGCACCCTTGGTGATGGGCGCTGTTCCTACTACAATACCGCCCTTGTGGCTCATGAATCTAGTCTCCTAGATTTGTCTACTTTAGTTCTTCTCCAAGAGCGCCTCCCTAGATAGTGGCCTCCCCTCCGGGGGCCGTGCGAAAGTAGAAGCGATATCCTGAAGATGCTAGTTCCAAGAAGACTGGCAACATTTCCCCTCTGTATAGCGAGGCTAATACGTTGGCAGTTGGCTTAATCTGAATTCTTTATAAGCGTGGTTGCAGACATTTATAATGTGTATTTAAAGACTTAATCAAATTCCAAACGTGACATGTCCTGTTTTTTTAATAATGGATTAATAAGCTTTTAAAAAAAATATTATGTCTGTCCTGCGCTTAAGAGACAGACAAGCTTGCCATCTCTTTAGATTTCCAAAATTATTGATTATTATTGATTAATAGGCGAGCAGCGCATGGCTGATATGCCTATATCAAGCACTAGTGTAAAGTTTATAAAATTGACAGTTATCACCATAGTCTATTTCTATTGTCACTAGCCACTGGACTAGTTTGTTTTAAAAATGTTTACAGTTTAGGACGTTTATATGTCTTATGGTATTTTGTTCCACATATTTACAACTTTGTTATTATGAAGTGATATCCCACATTTTTTTATTAGTTTCATTCCGTGGTCACGACGGAAAAATACCATACCATACCTAAACATTTTGGGTAGGTGAGGGCAGTTATACCTTCCTGTTAAAATTTTGATTTTTTTTTCATCATATAAACATTAACTACCTCCGTGGTCTAGCGGTTAAGTCCGCGGATTTAGACTCTGAGGTACCGGGTTCGATTCCTGGTCGGGAAACAAAAATATTTATTAATGTAAATAAATACATTTAATTAATATTTAATTTATTTGTGATATTTCTCGAGTTTGGTTCGCTGGAGACATCGACGAGCTTGCCACTTGTCATGATTGGGCTCGGTCGTGATGATACTTTACTTTATAAACATTAATGAGGAATAATTAAATTCAGTGGCTACCTAAGAATTCTTGAATATAATAAATTTTCACTTCCTTTCCAATGCAGTATCTTACTTGTTGCTAATTTATCATTAAGATTATGCAAGTTTATATTTCAGATAGTGATATAATATTAAGTGATAAAATGTATACGTGATTCACGAAATTTCTTTTAGGCTGGTCGTCTCACTCAAATATATTATGAATTGTTCCAGAATATTTAAGTGAGAAAAGAAATTCTGTGTATTTAAAACATGATATGGGTATTTGAGGTACGGGAAGAAAGCACGATAAGCCGTTGTTCCCGATTTCACTAATAACTTGTGGATTCGTTAATAAAATATCATCATAAAATTGACATGCGAGTGTAGGTCAAATTCTCCAGATATATATTCTGGAAGGCCCATCTCCAAAAGTCTGTATTGATGATGATGAAGTTTTATTCGAAGTAAATTATTATACATTAGATATAATTTAAAAGCTACATAAATAATAAAAATAAATTAAACTATAAATTTAAAAAAAAACCCAAGGAGACTGGCAAAATTTCCCCTCTGTATAGCGGGCCTAATACGTTGACAGAAATAATTCCAGCCTTCCTGTCTTCTGTCATCCGCTTTGACAACTTCTTGGCCAGGCGCCTTGCTGGGCCCATCGTCTCGACCCCAAACGGCATAAATTCGTAACTGGTACCAAGGTACACATAAATAATTTGGGCCAAGAAAATAATTCGATTTAAGGGACAAAATATTTAAAAATTTCAATTAAAAAATATATATTTTTTGTAGGCATATATTTTTCTATACCCATAATATAATACATAGTTTGTTGGGACTAAGGCCCGTTGTAGGATGTACTCGGGGTACCCTGGCTGGTTTAGTATACCAAAAATGGACTGTATATTTGGTTTGATGCGTTTATTTCTGAAGGTGCGCGCGAGGTACAGCGAAAGCCCGACAATGACTCAGACGCTACGATACAAAAAATACACTTAAACTTAAACCTATTAGCCGACCGCGGAGAGGAGCCTCTGATGTTAGGACATAGGGTCTGAACATAATTTATAAGAATAAAGCCTTGACTGCATAATATTAGGTACATTTTATTAAGCTAGTTTGTTTAATATGGTCATTAATTTGTCTTGGCTTTAGTTATTAATTTGTTTTAGTCAGCAATAAAGATTATGAATAAAGTTGCAATAAATTATTCAGTAAAAAAAATATTCAGGGTTTTCATAGGTTACTAAAAGATGTAGAAACTAGTTAAATCCGTGGATTTAGAGGCAAAGGTACCAGGTTCGATTACTGGTCAATGGTTCTACAATAATTTATTTTTGATATGTCTCGGGTTTAATACGCTATACATCGACGAGCCAATTGTCATAAAGGGCCTATATATAAGTTGGCTAAATGTGAATTTGTATCTTAAAAAAAAGGCATGGTTTCTGACCACCCCACAAGGGATACGGTCGTGGTGGTACTTGTAAAATATATTGATAAATAACAGTAAATCAGTTTATCAATCTAAACGCACGTGAGGAAATTAATGTCATTAGAAATCCTATAGTCCTTTGGCTGGTTGGCGAAGGCTTTTAACCAGTGAATGTTGTCGCTAACTGGCTGTTCAGTTGACAGTGTTGATAATGATCGATGGTCAGCGCTGTGTAATCGGTGAGAGTGGATCTCATCCATCCATCAATTTGCTTCCTACTGCCAAATTGACAGACAACTTTTCTCCAAGAAATATTTATTTACGAAAAAGTTGGTGACGTGTAAAAACACATATGTATATGCGAAAACATGTAAGTACCAAATGGTCCTTGATTTTCATTACTATGTTACCAGTTTATATTCATTACAGCCCCTAGAACACAACGTCCTAGACCTCCACTGTTGGAGTTGAGTCTTCCAAAACATACATATATATGGCGAATTTGGCCTACACTCGCCACGCTGGCGAGGATCTGATGTCAATTTTAATGACATTAATTAACGATTCTACATGTTGGTATTCGTGAAACCGGGACCGACGTCGTGTGTTTAGACTCTAAGGCTAAAGGTTAATCGTTACAATAGAGTAGTTAACTATTGTAAAAAATATGTGTTTTTTGTTGTATAATCTATATTTTATCAGAGTACCTAAAATAACACAGATTTTCGTTTTAATTAACGAAATCATCATTTAATAAAACAAATACATTATTTTATATTTTAGAATGTTACCTTAAAAACATTAGTCGGCGTGACGTCACATAATAATACAAAGACCGTGTTCGTCATGAAAGCAAAACAAGCGCGCTTTTTTTTTTTACTGAATTTTGCTTAAATGAATGAAAACGCTACTTAAACGACTTTCAAAGCGATATAAAGTAAAAAAAAGCACCTACAGCAGCGCCAAGTCGAACATGGGTATCTGACGTCATCGGGGAACCATTTGTTTCCAAACGAAATATCGAACACGATATTTAAAACGCGATTTAGACCTTATAAGAAACAAAAAACTCTATATAACGACACTGAAGGGAGTTTTAGGGAAGCTTTAGGGAGTTTGTCGTTAAATCGAGTGACGTTACATGGACTTTATTTACACTGTATATTTAATCCGTTAGTATATATAAACAATTTAAAACACATTGTCAAGTGGCCCATTACAGAGAATTCATTTGTGCACTCGGCCATTGCAATATATGAATGTACGACCCCCGCCTTGCAGGTAGCTACGTACCCCTTTGAAGACCACACGCCGCCGCAGCTCGAGCTCATCCAGCCGTTTTGCGAAGATGTCCACGAATGGCTTTCGGCCCATCACGAAAACGTTGCCGCCGTACATTGTAAAGCGGGAAAAGGACGAACTGGTATGTATTTATTTATTCAATAACATATTCCACAGCTGTCTTTTACAAATAAATATTTATATTCAAATTATTACCCGACACCTAGCCAATTACGGAATAACATTATTTAAAAAATAAACATAAAAATAAAAATTAAGAGACAATATAAACAAATTATATCTAGGCATGTTAAGTGTATATGTGAATGTGTAGGTGTGTGAAGGTGTGAATGAGTTTACTTCTAAATATCTTCCTCAATGCTGATGGTCGTTACCCCCTCCACGGGTAACTTTGGCCCCGATGATGCTGCCACAAAGTAAATAACTTACATATACCTAATTTATATGAAAAAATAGCAAAAACATTAGAACGATTGTCATTTATTTTCATCATCATCATCAGCCTGTGTCTCTCCACTGCTGGATGTAGGCCTCCCCCAAGGCTCGCCACTTCACACGATCTTCTGCCACCCTCATCCAACCCCCACCAGCGACTTTCCTCAGGTCATTTGCCCATCTGGCGGGGGGTCGTCCCACTCTGCGTCTTCCAGTGCGTGGTCTCCACTCCAGAACCCGTCTACTCCATCGTTCATCCATTGGTTCTGCGTCATATGTGTCCAGCCCATTGCCACTTCAGCTTGCTATTTTTAAAAGCTATATCGGTAACTTTGGTTCTCTGACGGATGTCAACGTTTCTGACTTTTATCTTTAAGAGAAATCCCGAGCATAGCTCTCTCTATAGCTCGCTGAGCTACCTTGAACTTGTGGACCAGATAATTTATTTTACAAAAACCTATATGATTAATATATCTCCAAAAAGTCTGAAATTTTATTTCCTAAAAAGTTGAATGACTACACTTAGAATTGATTTTTTTTAAATATTGGATTGTGCGTGCGAAAGCGTTAAAAAACCCTCATAAGTATTTTTAAAATCTTTTTTCGATCTATGCATTTAATTATGCTCTACACAATTGTACATTTTTCTAAATTGTGCAAAACAACACGTTTTCGCTACAAAAGAAAAAAAAAACATAAAAAAGCCTATTATACCCACTTCCTGTGAGGATCCCAAACGCTAATGTCCGTAAAGTGTGCAATAAATTTCACCAAAGAATAGGTAATAAGTATTTTTTGGATTGCACAAAATTTCTCCTATTGACTCCTATTTGCAAGGCACAAAGGACTTTCAAGATAGTTGCCATAAATAAAAAAATAAAAAACCTTTCTTCTTTATACAAAAGGGCAGAGATGTTGAACCCTTGGGTGCTTAGTTTGTGATTGACTTTGCTACTAGGTATTTACCATTTTGTAATAAAGAAAAAACGAAACGTGTTCAGCTGCCCCATTTTAAACCTAGCAACTTTTTTTATTATTTTTAAATTGAAATTATGACTTCCATAAAAATACATATAGGGAAATTCTAGGTTTTAAAATAAGGCTTTTATTTTTAGCGAGGTATAAGAAATGTTTATATAACTTAAAGATATGTTATTTTTGTGGAGCTATATTTATTTTAATTAAATTTAGATTAAGTTGAATAAATATGTATTCTGAACAATAAATATGTATTGATCTATAGAACTTGTATTTCCCCAAAAAAAAATTAACGATAGTCCTTCGCGCCATTTTGCGCGGACATGTCAAGTGCAAGTTTTTGTTTTGTATATTAATTTACTGTGGACATTGTTAGTTAAAAGTGGTGTTGTTTTGTTTAATAATGTGCTACAAAGTGAATAATTATGGAAAACGATAAATTTGACTTTAAATGGGGCAAGTTGCAGTTTAAATTATTCGGTTTTCCCGCGCTGTCAACTCCCATATTATACCCGACGTGTTTGGGCTATAATGCCGCGAAAACTCCAAGAAAAGCATCAAATTCTCAAAATTAAAAACTCATTAAAATATCTTAAATTAATTTAATAAATTAGTGAGCCGACCAGGAATTGAACCTGGTATCTCTGCGTCTAAATCTACGGTTTCAATGGCTAGACCACGGATACATATCAAATAATTAGATATAGAAAAAAAAACACCCCTGTTTTGCGTAATTCAAAAGTGCGGATATTTGTATAGAATTCTACTTTCTAATATTTTTAAGTTTTTTAAAGAAAAAATAGAATTGTTGAAACGTTTTCTATATGTTTCAGGTACTATGGTGTGTTGTTACCTATTGTATAGCGGACAGAAAGCGACGGCCGACGAGGCCCTAAACTATTACGGTGCAGAAAGGACGCACGATGAAAAAGGTAGATTTTTTTCATAAACAAATAATAATTGTCTTTTTTGTTTACAATGTGTTTAATAAATAATTATTTTATGAATTATTATTAATCAGATGGGTTTATTTTTTTATACTAGAACGACTTGTGCCCACCTGATAAGTGTCGCGCAAGGTCCATGAATGTTAGTAACTGGAATCAGACACTCATGGACTGACTTCAGTCCCTAACACTATGCCAGCTTTACTGGGCATGACGCCAATTCGAGCCTGATCCCGAAGCGTGTGGACACACTTGACTGGGTTTTAATAGCACGAATGGTGGATACATCCCCACTGTAGCCCTATTCTGTTACTTGGCGCAAACGTTATTAGTGAATTTCGTTATTTACGTCAGGGGTTGCGTCATAATTACTAGTACATTACTGCCGCGGTCTATAATGACTACTTTGCTAGTCGCGCTGATGATGGCCAAGCTGATAGGCCTAGAGCGTAGCTAGGCTAGCTCGAGGCAATCATAGCGTGACCAGCAAAGCAGTCATAGTGGGCCAAGGCTTGTATAGTGCTTTACTCAAAAATGCAAGTACCTAATCTAAATAAAACCAGCAAGTAATTTAAATAAAATATTTATTAAATCGTTAAAACGTAAAACTTTGCCGGCCGCTCCTTGAAACAGAACAGTAAGGTCGACTTTGCTCAAACAAGGTTGTCAAAATAATAACCACATTACATGCATTTTTGAATAAAAAATATTATTCAATTCTCAACTCTATAAGCGCTCGACCTTGAGAGCGGCCGTGCAAATATCACCTTTATTAGCGTGATATATATATAGTTAACGGATTCCATTATATAACGTTTGCGCTTAAGTTATACAGGCTGATGTCGATGTTGATATTTCCAGGTGTAACCATACCGTCACAGCGTCGCTACGTGGAGTACTACGCGGCTCTGACTCGGGGCCGGCTCCAGTACCGAGCGTGCGCGCTCCACATCCGGTCCGTGCTGGTGCTGCCCACTCCCGCGACGCTCGCCGTCTCCCACCTGGAGCTGGAGGTCAGGCCCATGGAGGTACGATAAGTGCACAATAACATCTGTCAATGCAGTAAATATTACTTATAGGCGCAATTTGTTCTTTATGGCATAATGAACCAACAATTAAAATGTTTTTCTAAAAAAATAGAGTCGTCGAGCTTTTGCACTGAAATGGCAAAAACGACAACTTGGATATTGTTCGTCAAAATGTAGTTATATTGTTTAATAATGTGCTAAAAATGTGATTAATTATGGAAAAGTATACAAATCCAATATAAGTTATATTTCTTGCGATTTTCTGTAAAGTCCGTGGATTTAGACTCGGAGGTACCGGTTCGATTCCTGTTCGGAACACAATAATATTTATTAATTTAAATAAATAAATACAATTAATATATTTGTGATATTCTCGAGTTTGGTACGCTCGCGCTGGAGACATCGACGAGCTTGCCACATCATGATTGCCTATAGTAAAGTTGGCTAAAGTGATTCAGCTGTTTTATGAGTGTGGTTTCTAACCACCCTGAAAGGGAAGAAGTCGTGATGATGATACTAATTCCTACTCGATACTAATGTAAATATTATATGATTCCAGAAGCAGCCAGCAATGTCCATACATCGGACCGAACACAGCATTTTAGTAACTCTATCCCAATGTTCTCCCTTGACGGGGGACGTGCACATCCAGGTGTATGCCAAGCACAAGGTGACCCGGAGAGTCAAGCTGTTCCACTTCTGGTTCAACACGTTCTTCGTGCTGCACGGAGTTGGCGCAGTCAGGATACCTCCGCTACCTGACTGTAAGTACACGGGGACATCCAACAAGATCCTACACCAATTTGTACCAGGTTTTATAATCTCATGGGTGAATTTGAAAGATATTTATTTGACGCCTCCGTGGTCTAGTAGTAACAAACGTTGCCGTGAACTCGGGACGTCGTGGGTTCGATTCCCACCGGGGGCAAGTTGTACATTGTATAATTTGTCTCGGTCTGGGTGTTTATATGTATAATATGTATATATTTACAAAAAAAAAGAAGTATAATATGTAGTTTATCAACCATCTAGTTTCCGTAACACAAGCCTCGTAGCTTACCACGGAAACTAGATGGCGCTGTGTGACCTATCTGAAAATATTTATTTATTATTATTGTTGTTGTGTAATTCTGTATTTGTTTCATTTATAAATCTGATATAGCTGAGTTTTCCTTGCAGATTTCTTTCTCAGTAAGATTAAACATTAACAGGTCACTCGAATCTGCTAAGCTGTTAGTCTTCTGCTAACAGCTTACTCCTTGGACCACTTCGCTGCTTAGTCTTCCACTAACAGGAGTAGAATCATTCTAAATAATTTAAATAATGGCGTGTCACAAATGCCTGTAATAGGTTTACGTGAATAAAGATATTTTGACTTTGTCCCGTCCACATTCATTCCAAAATCCCTACCACAAAGCCTGGTAGAATGAATTATTTATTTAAAAAATTTATTGCACTATGTACAATGGACAATGAAACCATTGTTGTGTTGTGAGGTAGGTGCAACCGTTAAATAGATTAATAGGTAATTCAAATAATTTTCTAACAGTAATGTGATTTAATGTTAAATAACTTTGTGTTTTGACAAATATACTCGTAGTGTAAAAAATTACTGTAAAAAAAGAGTGTACTATTCGCCAACAAACTGCTATGCAGTTTGGCGTATAATTTTGAAAATGTAAATAGTTGTAAGTTTTTATCTGAATAAACGATTTAATAATAATAAATATTATATCTATTGTAAAATAATATTTAGAATTGTACAGACAACTTGCGTCGTGTGTTAAATTAGAACTAAGATGTGAGGTTGTTGGCCTTTTGGCCTGGTAGTGTAACCGAGTTTGGTCAGATGGCGCTGCGGAACACAAAAAGGGGTTCACACAGGTGGGCGTAAGAAAAAGAGGCGGGATTATTATGGTGGTGATCGCATGATCGTATCGTAACGGAAAGTTAATTTAAAACTATATAGACCAATACATACTAATTTGTACACAATACTACATATACTACATACCATATTATATACACTACATATAATACCTACTTACACTGTGAGGAACTGTTTAAATAATGTAAGTATACCAACTTTTTGAAATGTGATCTGTTTGACACTTGACAAATTCCTACCGTCAAATTGTTCCACAGATTTGCGGCCACTACTGCTAAATAGTTAGATTAATAACCAGACTGATGAGAAGGGATAGATAGAACAGAATTATAGGACGAACGGAGAGATCTGTTATGAAATGAGGAAAGATAGCTAAATTATCATCTTAAATTAAATCATCTATGAATCGCGAGTAGTTTCGTGATCGATCACTAGAGGGCGCCCAAGTTGGCGCCAGCAAAAAAACTACGATCGGCCCGTCCGGATCGAAAATCACCGCCATTTTAAGTGTGAGGAGAAAACGTGCCCCCAGTGAAAACCAGTGGGGTGAGGGAGAGTGCACTATCACCGATTACGTCTGTCAGAAATGTCAAAATCTGAGGCATCCCGTCTAGCTTTCGACATTTCTGACAGATTTAATCGATCTTAGACGATTCGTTTTCGGACGATTGTGTGTCACGTAGGGGTTGCGACAGACTATGGTAGGGGTTTAATAAAACCAGCTTTTAGAACTGATATCTGTAACTAGCCTATTATTGCACAGCTCGGAAGATGTTTATTGACCTGATGCGTTTAGGGAAACGACTGGCCTGGTAGTCTTCGGCTTCTCCAGCCTCGTCTTGCATCCCTGGCTGCAAACGGTCTCTGGAGCGTTTTCTCCTCAGCAGAACGTACTTGTAGGGTAGAAGTAGGGTCCTGGAATGGAGAATACCCCAGCAAGACGTAGCGGCCAACTACACCTGCGAGAGTCCAGTGATCCGGAACGCCCCCAGTGCAGCTGACGCACAGAGCAGCACAGCTTACAATATTACTACCAGATTATGGCAACTCACCCAAGCGGGACCTTTTATGAAGATTTAGAAGTAATTAATACGACTAGCGATGTTCTTTCTCCTATAGCAGATCAAGCCGGTTTGACAGCTCGTCCGCCTTTACGTTACTTGAAAAATTCGTTTACCCAGCTATCTTATGAATTTGTGGGTATCATTATTATTTTACATTATTATATCTCGCCATGTTGTTTCTAGCCCCGGAGGTGGAGACGTTTAAGTTGAGTTTGAACAAGTGGGAGCTGGACGACGCTCACAAGGACAGGCAGAACAAACTATACACATCGGACTTTAAGGTACTGTTGTGACTTGATACGCTGGTTTGAATGATACATATGAGTGATTGTTTTGCTCTATTGTCGTTCAAAAAATATACAAATTGTTTGATATTGAATCTATGGAATGCTAAGAAGTTTGTCTTGTTCTGTCCCCAGGTGGAGTTGGTGGTCCAGAGACCGCCGTCCTCGTCCCGATGGCCGCGCGCGCCCCCGCCCGCCCGCCCGCCCCTCACCGACTTCAGCGACACGGACTCCGACCCCGAGGAGCACTGGGACTCGGGTCAGTAACATTACATACATACAAACACTATAAACTTATATGCACTTCTACCAAGAGTGTGTTCTCGCAAATCCGATTAAGATCCGCTATATTTTGGTCCTTCGAGCCGGATTTTTATGAAATAACTACTTGTAATGTGTTTTTTTTTATATGGATTGTTTAACGCTTTGTATCCATTTCACTCGAAGAAACCAACATTTTCAAAGTGTTAATTACTGTCATTATAAACATATTTTCACTTTTATTATCCAATATTTTAGTTGGTTAAGACAAAAACACTAATTATTTTTAGAAATTAACTTTTTGGTAAACATAAAAAGAACTGTTTTTGAATAAATGTTTTTATTGAGTGTACTGTTATTTCATAGAATGCTGGTTGACATTTTTCAAAATTACACTGATTTGAAATGAATATCTTTGAAAATGTTGCGATTGTGCGAGCGAGAGGGATGCAGTGTTAGAACCTAAGAGCATTTTAAAAAAGACAAAACGATTTTTTTTTTCATAAAAATCCTTTAATAATGCCCGATCCGGCTCGAAGGACCAAAATATAGCGGATCGAGCTATATTAAAGGATTTTAATGAAAATAATATATAAAATAAATAAAACTTGTACTTTCTAGTTTATCGAAAGAACGATTTATAAAATATCTTAGAAAAACTGCATAAGCTATTCTTATAAACTTAATGCAAAAAATAATATAAAATTATTATTATACAATACATCCTAAATACATATACTCATAATATTTACCTAAATAACACTAAAATAAATATTATAATTAAATAAAAATATACAGGGTGTGGCGTAAATAGTGGTCCGACGGACGTTAAGGCGGCTATAGTACAGGTTGAAGTTCAAATGCAAATTTGCATGTTTTTATGATGATAGGAGTAACTATCTGTTTTGTTTTTAACTGCACTAAATGTACAACTTATTAAAATAATGGGGACTGACCGTGTAGTATTTTTTTTTTCACCACTCGCATCAAACATTGCATGGTTTCTTGAAAACAAGAATTGAAATTTTAGGTTTTTATTTTTATTTATTACACTTTGGAGTTTACATAAAAAAAATGAAATTGTATGTGCCAGTGCTAGTATGCACCCGTACAACACAAAAACAGACTTAAAAAATATTGGTAATTGTCCAAGTTACAGTCACAGTCACATTAATGAAATGTCTTTCGATTTTTTACTAATTTAAAAGAATATATATAATTCCAATTATTAAAATATCGCCGAAACTGTTTTCCAACGCGTTGGAGGACGTTTTTAAAATGCTGGACTGGAGAAACTGCGGCATAATGTCAACGGAGAATACATCTCACACCTCCGTTTTGCGGATGACATAGTCATAATAGCTAGCTCGCTGGAGGATCTTAGCGGAAAGCTGAAGGGCTTAAACGTGGCGTCCCAGCAGGTTGGCCTCGGTATGAGCTTAGACAAGACAAAAGTCATGTATAACGACCATGTTGTACCGAGATCAATCTGCGTGGGTAATGCCACTCTCGAAGTTGTACAAAAGTACGTCTACCTTGGACAGACTATGCAATTAGGCGTAGCCAACTTCAGCAAAGAAGCCGACAGACGCATTCAGCTAGGATGGGCCGCATTCGGGAAGCTGCGCCACATCTTCTTATCAAACATACCCCAGTGTCTGAAGACGAGAGTTTTCAACCAGTGCGTTCTTCCAGTGCTGTCGTACGGAGCAGAAACATGGACACTGACAGTGGGTCTCGTCCACAAATTCAAGGTCGCTCAGCGGGCTATGGAGAGAGCTATGCTTGGTATTTCTCTGATGGATAAAATTAGAAACCAGGAAATCCGTCGGAGAACCAAAGTTACCGATATAGCCTTCAAAATTAGTAAGCTGAAGTGGCAATGGGCTGGACATGTATGTCGTAGAACCGATGAACGGTGGAGTAGACGAGTTCTGGAGTGGAGACCACGTACGGGAAGACGCAGAGTGGGTCGACCCCCCGCTAGATGGACACATGACCTAAGGAAGGTCGCTGGTGGGGGTTGGATGAGAGTGGCAGGAGATCGTGTGAAGTAGCGAGCCTTGGGGGAGGCCTATATCCAGCAGTGGAGAGACACAGGCTGATGATGATGATGATATAATTCCAATAACTATGGTTATTTTTATTTTTTTTATTTGCAATAAATTTGATACAATATATCTGTGACAATAAAATTTGGCTCAACACATTTAGCCCCATACAGCATGCAAATTTATTGGTCAGACTTACATTATACAAACTTATGCTATATAATTACAGATGAGATATATATATATATATCTTAGTATAACATTTATTATTATAACCTTCTTATACAATACTTTTTGATTCTAAATATTATTTCAAACTGTAAAAACATTTTATACTCAAAATTTATTTTTATTCCTAATTTAAATAAATTTATAAGGGAACTCCTTACACTTAGTGGAAGCTTATTAAAGATTTTAATGGCCATTGTACCACAACTTCTGCTATGCGAATGGCTCCTTGTATGAGGCGGAACTATACTACTAGGGTATCTTGTATTAAATTTACACTTATTTATTTATTTATTTTATTTAAAAACTTTATTGTAAATCTATACAAAAGGCGAACGTAATGCCGCAAGACATTCTCTTATGAAATAGATTTGGATTTATCTAATATGAAATAGATTTGGATGACATTTTACAAACATACAGCATTCCAGTATATAAATGCAAGGTACAGTCAATAATTTTAGTTTCTTAAACAGTGGTCGACAAGACTTCGACAAGAATTGATAGGTGAAAAATTAAGTAAAGTCGCCTGTTGGACCACTATTTACGCCACAGCCTGTATATATTTAAGTTATAAATATAATACTTTACAACATACCAATGACATTATAAAATGTAATAAATTAGACAGCAATTCTGTGGTGTCAAGGAAAAAGGGGATAAGTACAAACTTGAACTTTTCACTATAGGCAAATTTTTAGAGGAAAATAAAAACAATTCATTTTTATAATTAGAAAATTGTAATTTACGTTATGTCCAATTTCATTAGTCGTATACTTTAGGTACGAGTCGACTCATCTCACTATGCATAACTGAATTATTGGCGGTAAAAGCGCGATACTGAAATAACTCGATTGAACTCTTTTTACTTATTTATACATTTTAATGTTACGACTAGCCCCTTTATGTACGTAGGGGTGTAAAATAAACTGTACAGTATATAGACTCATCTCCTTATTGCATTGACGCATATGAATGTTTTAAAGCAATAGGTGCAAAAATCTAATTTTTAAAATTTTTAACTCATCTCCTTTTTCCTTGACACCACAGAAATATTGTTAAATCACACAGTTGTGACATTAACTCATTACTGGCCATTTTGGTCTGTATAATATAGGAACACTAATATCAAGACACGTTAAGAGGGCTGTACGTTTTGTATCCCTCTTGCTCGCACACTTGTAACATTATTCTAGGTAATTTGTACCAACATAACGCAACAAAAAAAAAAAACCCGCGCAAATTCAAAATTCGCGATACTTTTTGAACAGACATCGTAAATTGCTTACCTCGGGTAATTGGGAACCGGCGATGACTGAGAGTGGTAAATGGGAACGTTCCTAATTAGTTATTTATGATATACTATATTGTTTTAGATACAAGTGATTAAAACCCATTTAATATACCAAAAAAAGGTAGCCGCTTAAATAATAAAGGCCAGTTTCGTGTCTATTTCCCCCTGTTCTCAATTACCCCACATGCATTCGGTTAAAAAGGAACGAGTGTTTATTTCTTATTTATTTTTTATTATATAGTTAATTTTGAATAGAGTTAATACTATTTAGATAGATTAACAATGTCGCTCTTGCAATGACTGTTGCATTTTTAATATATTAAATTAGAGCATTTAAAGATAGATATTTATTTATTTATTTATAATAGGATAGGAAACAGTGCTAACATCACACACTTATTTGTACTTAACACTAAATCAGAAGTTAAGTGCTGCACCTATTATATAGTCGACCACCACATTACCACAGTATTGCCTATAAAAATAACAATATTATAAAATTTTCAATAAGCATACAAAAACTAAATATTATTCGAAAAAATAAAATTTAAAAAATATATATAATAAAAATACAATTGCTTTTAGAAATAAAAAAAGGTGTTCCCAATAACTTTCCCCTAATATGCCTATATAATTATATGAAACATACACTAGTAGTAGTTGCTTACATACAAACGCGGCGAACCAGTGCCTTCACTTCGCAGCCACGACTCAGACTTAGCTGTTAAGGCACGCAGGGCCAACAGTGAAAGAGAGACGGTTTATAGGGTTTTAGTCCGTAGGCGCCTTGGGGTCTCCTTAGGAGGCCTCACGGTGAGTCGGGCCGGCAAAAAAAAAAATAATAATAATACTACACTATGGTATAAATAAACATCAACAACAACTACACAATACTTAGGTTAAGATTACATTATTAGACTCCCTTATTTTTACTTATTGAAAGAGTCTAAAACAAAATTGTATATGTATTAAATATGTATTTATGTATCTGAATGCAAATTAATCTGACAGGTGTGAAATCAAACGCATCGACCTTTATGTGGGAGGCGCAAGACAAAGCGCCGTTATGTTCCAACAAAACCCGCGTTAGTCCCAAAACGAAATACCCACCTAAATTGTGGTCGATACCAAAATTTGCCGAAGAAAAGAACAATACAACTCAATATCCGACTCATTGCGAATACGAAGCATACTCGATAGACGATAAATTGCCAGATACGGCTTCCGTTTCTTCAGATTTGACAAATACGACGGATATATCGCAGCCTTGTTTAGAAAAGGGAAAAATTCCCAAAGTCTCCTCCGACCATATGATTTCTTGTATAGAAGACAGACACACATACGATGCCCGTTCGTGTAAAAGTCCTTCAGAGAGTAATAAAAAGAAGTATCTATTCTTTCAAACCGGGAAAAAAGATTTAAGTTTGGAGGAGAAAAGTGATTTGCCCAATATGAGCAAGCCGCGGAGGTCATTGGGAGACATGCGCGCCTCCTGGAAGGAGTTTAGCGATAAACACTTCGGAACTGAACATTCGAGAGATAAAGAACGAGATAAGGAGAAAGATAAGAAGAAGAAGAATGGCCAAGCCCTACACAAAGAAGATTAAAGGTGCAGACTATACGTAAAATAGGTTCTATTGTATTGTACATACGTGGCTGTGTTATTGCATAGGGCTTCGGTGGAATAGTTAACCTCGCTCGGTGTTAAATTCACATTATTGCAGATTATAGGTAATAATAATTCATCCTCTATTTAACGTTAAGTTAACGCCTCGATAATCTCTCTCGTTCGCACAATTCAATATTAAAAAAAATAAAATAAGTCTGTGTCAAATTACTATGAATTAAAATTACTGTCATTTTGGACATAACTGCCTCCGTGGTCCGTGGATTTAGACTCGGAGGTACACCGGGGTCGGGACACATAAATATTTATTAATGTAAATAAATACATTTAATTAATATTTAATTTATTTGTGATATTTCTCGAGTTTGGTTCGCTGGAGACATCGACGAGCTTGCCACTTGTCATGATTGGTCTATAGTAAAGTTGGCTAAATGTAAATCTGCTTCTTTATAAGCGTGGTTTCTGACCACCTCGAAGGGGAAACGGTCGTGATGATACTTTACTAGTAAAATAGACAAAAACCGTTATTTTTTGCCATTTTTCTTTGTCTAATTTTGTATATAAAAGTGGAAATATGTCAAAAATGACAGTAATTTTATTTTCCAATAAGTTGATGGAATAGATTTTTCAAAGGTACATTAATTACAATTTACTAGTTAATAAAATTACAGACATTTAGAGATATATATGTTCATAGATTTGTTGTAGTAAAATCGTTATGTTTTTGCTATTTTTCTCTGTCTAAAATTTTGTATATGAAAGTGTATGTGAAAGCTTGAATAATCTTTGGAAATGGTGTATTGTGCGAGAGAGATGCAAATGCAATGGTTTTTGTATAAAATTTGAGTTTAACATCGAGCGAGTTATGTAACACGGGAGATTGATGGACAATTAATAAATTCACCTAAAATAGGTATAATTTTAAGTTTAGTTAAGAGTGGGGGAGACAAGTCTAACGTTTTATGATCTCCATTTTACTTTCGCGCCAATTTTCATATTTAGAATTAAGTTTTATTTTTAAATCAACTAGCCTGTATGTTTTTTTAGTTACAAGCATCTACAACGTCAATAGAATAATTCTTTGTCGATATCAAATTGTCTTTTTGTGACAATATATATTTTAAGGGTTAATAAGTCTTTATTACCAATTTATTTAAGATGGCTGACGCTTTTATACCCTTCTCGCTCGCACAAGTCAACATTTTTGAGAATTGTAGTCTATCAACTTTTAGGAAATAAAATTACTGACATTGTAGACATACATTAATCATTATGTGTCTAAAATTAGGTATATGGAAGTAAAAATATATCTAGTCCGTAATTTTATTTCCTACTAGATAGACTAAATTTCTGGAAATCTGAAATCTTTAAAATTTGTTGGTTTGTGCGAGCGAAAGGGACTCTAAACACGTTAAGCCCTCTTTAGGCTTGACTATAGTACCTAGTTCATATCTATACATTTCCAGATTATAAAACTTTGAACTAATTTTTATTTACTAGATTGGAGGTAACAAGTGCAAGTCAATTTGTTAAATCTTATAACGTTTAATTTATTATTGAAAAGTTAAAAACTGTATCCGTTAAGTTTGTGGATTTAAACGCGTAGGTGCCGGCTTCGATTGCTGATTGGTACATAATAATTTACTTAACATCGACGAGTTTGCCAGTTGTCATGATGGGCCTATAGTAAAGTTGGGTAAATGTGAATCTGCTTTTTTAAAGCGTGGGTTCTGACTACCCCTGAAAGGATACTGTCGTAACTATGCTGTTTACCTGCAGCATTGATTAGCGTTATTTATATCACCATACTAAAATAATTAGGGTGTTAGTATGTAAACTTTGTATTAATCAATTTGAAGGAAAATGTAAACAAACCAAAATGCTACACATTGCATTGATTTCAGGTTCGTAATGCATCGATCACACGTTTACTTTTCATACCGTACATTTGCTACACAAAGCATTATGAATCTTATATCAGTGCAATTAGAGCTATTTTACACTTTGAACTATTAATGTCTGATGTTGTGCAGTTGATGTTTGCCAGGTGTTGGTTACTGTTAATAGATATATATTTTTTTATTGCACAGAAAATAATACATTTTACAGTAATGTCTAAAAACATTATCTAACAGCTAAACCTTTGGGAGATGTGAGCAGAGAGATTGTAAGGTGCATGACCGCTAATATTTGAGATAAAGAGATTTATTGACTAAAAAACTTATAACTAAAAAATAACAATTAATGTTAAGAATTATCACCAAACAAATTTCTAGCTTTACAGGAATACTGTTACTCGAAAGTTCACAAGTTCTCAGTCATTTGCTAGCTTTTTTAAGACTAAACTTAATTTTTCAATCGTATATTTTAAGTTTATTCTACTGAATTATTTTTTTAACAGTTCTACATACAAGTTACAAGTAGAATAACATTGTATGACAATGGAGTGTATCACTGCTTTTTTTTCACGATAGATGGTATCTAATATAACTGTCAGATACATAGAAATCTTTTAATTTTTCTTGATACAATGCCGCAGTGCACAAACCGTTCTATTAATTCTGATTTATTTTTCTTTTAAAGACGCTTTAAGCATTCTTAATTCGTATTTTAAGTAAGGTAACGCTAACTTAAAATGTCGCAAAGCACTAAAAATTAGTAACGTCAAAGGTGTAAACAAGGTACCATTGCTGTTAGCGACAACTATACAAAGTTTTGCCCGACGCGGGGTGGCTCGGTTGTAAGAACGCGTTCCTTAAATCCTACAAAGGTCGGTACAAACCCACCCGGCATGTACCAATGAGAAATACACTTTTCTTACGTACATTTGTCATATATTTACAACACCACCGTTTCCGTGTGAAGATAGCACGTTAAGCCGTCGGTCCCGGTTCCACTAATACCAACTTGTGGAATTGTTAATAAATTGTCTTTAAAAAATTACATCATATTCTCGCCAAGCCTGGCCAGCGTGGCAAATGTAGGCTGGATCCTCCAGATATATGTTCTGGAAGGCCCATCTCCAGCAGTGGATGTTGTGTTCTAGAAGTTGTAATGACTATACAAAGTTTTGCGTGATACACTCCATTAGACAAGAGAAATTTCCAAGTATTCCATGGATTTACGTGTGCGGGTAAGAGATGAGAAGAATGATGTCTCGGCTTTGCTACCAACAATAGGCTGACACAATTATTATGACTTTGGCAGAGTTAGATAACCAATATTTTGTTTACGTTTTAATCATTTGCTTTGATACAAAGTGTAGGTTCGCTGTGTTAACATTGGGGCCAAACTGTTTTGTCGCGGTTAAATTTTTCTTTTTAGTATATTTTCTTTTGATTTTTTTCTAATTTTAAAGAAATAGTCAACAATATACTTGTTGATTTTTTATTTTTTATAACTTGTATTTCTTGTTATTCATTACGTATTAGCCAACCCGTCTGGCCAGCGTGTCAAAGTCAAAATATCTATATTCACGTAAACCTATTACAGGCATTTATGAAACGTCAATAATTTAATTATTTTGAATGATTCTACTCCTGCTAGTAGAAGACTAAGCAGCAAAGTGGTCCAATAAGTAAGCTGTTAGCGGAAGACCAGCAGCTTAGCAAATTCCAGTGACCTGTTAATGTTTAATCTGACTGAGAAAGGAATCTGCAAGGAAAACTCAGCTATATCAAATTTACAAAATAAAACATATACAAAACTGCACCACAACGATCAATTAATAACCTTTTAAATTAAGTTATCAGTACCTATGAGAATACAATACCTGGTACAGCAGTAACCCACCAGGCAAGTCAGAATTAAGGTAGACTACATGCCTATGTGCAACCCGAAAGTCGACAAAACGTGGGTAGTGTAAGCCAAATTCTCCAAATACTATGTTCTGGAAGGCCCATCTCCAACAGTGGAGGTCTAGGACGCTGTGTTCTGGGGGCTGTAATGAATATTATACCACAGACAAATAAATATGACTCAATTCAAATCTAGTTTTAAAATTATATATATATTAAAATTCGATTAATTAATATGGTTCATAAAATTGTAAGTAGTTTTCATACGGTGTGCAATTTTAGTTTGTAACCAATTGTTTTTGTACTGTCTTACAATAATATAAATAATACTTTTCTCTATGAGGCAAAACAATTAACTGATTAACCCTGCAGCCCTATTTAAAGCAAAACGCAAACGTTATTTGCGCAAATATTATTCAATTCTCAAAGCGGTCGACCTTGACAGCGTCCGTGCAAAATCAACTTTAATAGCGTGATATATATAGATAATGGATTCCATTATATAACGTTTGCGCTTACGTAACAGAATAGGGCTGGTGGTAACATTTTTTATTTAAAGATTTTAGAATATAATAAAATATAATGTTTATTATGTACCCTTTCAGGACCATAAGGTTGTCGAAACTGAATTAGTGTCTTTTTGAAACTTACATTAATTTCTTTTAAATAAACCAAATAGTATTCAATTATTTGACTTTACGTCGGTCGTTAAAGGTTAACATATTCGAATTTAATTTACAGATAAAATTTTCATAGTGTAAGTTATTATTATATATGAACATTTTTAATTATTATGTATTCATCATCTATAGTTTATACGCAGTATGTTTTTTGTAAATGGGGAGTTTATGGGAACTTTTGTTATTGGGGTGTTATTGTAACTGGGCAGCTTTTGTACGTGTACCCTCTGAGCTGCGTTCGTGAACTAACACCGTGTAAGGTTTTTAACACCGAGTAGCGACACTGGCCGTTTGAACATGTTTCAGTGTGCTTACGTTTCTTTGTTTTACATTGCGTGTTATTGCAAGTTTGGCTATAATAACAGGCAATGAACATCGAAAATTCAGTAAAAAAAAACTACTACTATAGTTGCGTTTACGAAACTTCACTGTCACACTAGGCATTCAGGTCCCAACACTGTTGTTAATAAACATTGGTAGTTTATAATCTGTGAAAAACACAACCAAACTTAAAATTTTATATATTATTGTCATTCTTCTGAGATACTAATAATATACAAAATATGTTTTTAAAGGAGATAATTTTGACAGTAACATTTTGTTCGTAAATCGTTCGTGAATGTCGGTGTCGAGTAACTGCACCGATGACGTCAGAACCCTACGCGGGGTTACAAAAACGAACGCGGCTCTGTACGTTTTGGTGTTGGCTGTAGCAATGAGGTTGAGTGTTATGTGCAGAGAGTTGCGGCGGCGCTCAGTATCGACAACTGACGCCCGAGCCCGACGGCGACCAACTTCAATAGTAAATATTCTATAATTATTACACTAACACAAACTTATACTGCATTTACCGTTTAGGTATATATCACGTAAATACACATTGTTGTACAGTCATGTGTGTACGATTATCGCCAATTGCTAGTGCGCATTTAAACATCCATCAAACAAACAAGGAAAAGTCCTCAATTCAATGAGGGCAAAATAATTATAATATAAATTAAATAATAATAAATAAATAAATATTTGTATAATTGTATTATGTTTAAAATATGTTTAATAAATCAGGAGTATGTGTTTTCCAATAAATAAATAAAAACAATTATCATTTATCATAATTCGTTATATTTTTCAATTTCAATCACTTTGTAGTTGATTAATTGCAACTTTTAAATATTACAAAGTATCACCCTGGCTTAGCTTTATCTTCACTCGTTGTACTAAAAAAACAAAACAATAAACAACTTTAAATTTGAATGAAATTAAAAAAGCATAAGCGAGTACGCGAAAGAAATTATGCGTAGTAACGAAAGCGATGCTAACCGGTTTGATCTTCAAGAGCATTAGCAATTGTCGACGATAGTGCGTTATCTCTACTGTAAAAGAAACCATGCTTTTAACTCCTGAGCAATTTCGTTTTGTATCTTAGGTTCTCGTGTTTTTATTTAAAGAAAATTCAAGCGTATTTTAATACATATTAAAATTTCTAATGATACTTTTAGTTGTATCAGTTCAAGTTAGAATGCAATTTAATTTATTTTTTTTGAATTTGAATTTTTGAATTTGAATTTGTGGGTAGTTTAAAATTTAACTGATCGTTGAATTTGAATCTACCCTCATTTCATTACAGCAGTTTGATTGTAAAATATTAATATTACTTATTACACCATATTTATTTATTACTCGTTTATTTTTACGTTATCGTAGATCTATTAAAAATAACTTCCGTCAAATTTCAAATTATATTTATACTTATATTGTATATTTATTTGAACGTAAATGCAGTATAAATATCGCACTTACAACACAAAACACTGATGTTTTTATTCTTGTTTTTGGCCAATTTTTATCATGGCTTTGTTTATATTGTTTGCTTTATTTTAACACTTTTCCTCGTACCTCCATATAATCACCATTGACGTTTAAAACTGACATGTGCCATAGATATTAATAAGATTGAAACTTATGGTTACCCGTATATATTGCTGATATTTAGATAATTTAATTTTAATGATTTTTTAAAATTCTTCTTAAAACATATTTTAAGAGGTAATTAAACTAAATATTATTATTACAAGTAAGCCTTCGAAGGTTTAATTGTATTCATATTTACAATATTATATTTTATATAAAAAAATATTTTAATGAAAAATACATACTAACAAATGGTACCCAAAACTACACACATAATATAAGTAAAGTACCTTTCCTTGCGGGGTGGTCAGAAAACACGCTTTTGAAGAAATAGATTCATATGTAGCCAACTTTACTGTCGGCACATCATCATGAACTTTAAGCTCTTCGACGTCCCTAGCGTATCAAACTCGAGAAATATAACAAATAAATTAAAATAAATGTGTCCCGACTAGGAATCAAATCCGGTACCTATGCTTTAAACCAACATACTTATCCGCTAGACAACGGAGGCATAAAAATATAATAAATATAATTTATGGCAACTATAGTCCGTAATTTAGAAGTATTTTAAAATATTTGTGATATTTCTTCAGTCTGGTACGCTGGAGATCGACGAGCTTGCAACTTGTCTTGATGGGCCTATAATAGAGTTTGGCTAAATGTGACCTCTCTCCTTCAATAAAAGCTGTTATCCTGACCAGGGTCGAGATGATACTAAAAAATTAAAAACTTAATCAGCAATGTAAAATAGAAATACTTCTTGTTAAGGACAAATTATTATCTATGACTGCACAGTTTTTGTGTTTGCTTCAATCACAACTTTGCATGTTTTGTACTTTATTATAATCACCATGTTTTATCTAAAATGGGATAACGGATATAAAATAATAATACTATATTGTGACGTCACTGTTTGGTCTTTATGTGTTATAATGTTACCATTTAAAAAAGCTATTTTCGTCAACTTTTTAACATGGCAACATTTTGCGTTTTTGTCAATACCATCTTGTTTTAAAGAGCTGTGAAATATTAATGCCCATTCACATTGTTGCGATAATTATATAAACGATAAATGTTGCAATGGTTTGGGCAGGCATTTACTCGTATATGCATGGATTGTGTTTTTGTGATAGAAAACATTCGCGTCTCTTTTTATTAACTTTTTTACGTTTTGTATATTTATTTTTATTATTTACATTTTTCACCGTTTTTATTTTTCATTTGGGTGTATGTTCGATCTTGTGCTGATTTACTTTATATATTAAATTTTTAACTATATGAAAATATAAATTAAATTATCTTTATAGTTAAAAATTTGATATAAGGCATTCATTTCCATGATAAAACAATCTAAAATATTATATTTATTTAAAAAAAAACAATAATATCTTCTTCGATGGATTTCTCGTTTCGAACTTTATCCATCGGAGAAATAGCGAGCATAGCTCTCTCTATAGCCCGCTGAGCGACCTTAAATTTGTGGACTAGACCCACTGTCAGTGTCCACGTTTCTGTTCCGTACGACAGCACTGGAAAAACGCACTGGTTGAAAACTCTCGTCTTTACTAGTGTTTACTGGGGCATGTTTGATAAGATGTGGCGCAGCTTCCCGAATGCGGCCCATCCTAGCTGAATGCGTCTGTCGGCTTCTTTGTTGCTGATATAGCCTTCAAAATTAGTAAGCTGAGATGGCAATGGGCTGGACATGTCTGTCGCAGAACCGATGAACGATGGAGTAGACGGGTTCTAGAGTGGAGACCACGTACGGGAAGACGCATAGATCGTCGCTGGTAGGGGTAGCCTTGCAGGAGGTCTATATCCAGCAGTGGAGAGACACAGGCTGATGATGACGATGAATCTTTATTGTACAAAACCAAAATAAGTGAGTATATAGACGAGCTTAATGCCGTAAATGCTTTGAGAAATATTTTAGATTGTTTTTTCTGTGTATATATTATCTCTTTGCAGCTAAAAACATACCTTTGGGACGGTTGAACCAAATAACTTAAACTGCGATAATTTAATTTAATTCTTATTTGTTTAAACCGACCCATAGTTTCTTTTAAATTTATCACCAAAACTCACATTAAAACAGGTTTCTGTTTGGTTTATTATTTTCTAATTGATATTTAATACAATATATATTGAGATATTATGCTAAAATATTTTTAAAAAATATCTACCTGTAGTTATCCTACGATTTATCTACAATATTTCATTTCTTTGCTGTATACTTAATAATGCCTTTTTTTTAATTGACCTTCAGTGGAAAGGCAAGAGGACTTATTCATACATCATATTTATCAATGTTTGACAGGTTATTATAGGTGTTATACTAGTATACCTAAATAATAAATATCCATTATTATATTGCCTCCGTGGTCTAGCGGTTAAGCCCGTGGATTTAGACTCGCAGGTACCGGGTTCGTTTCCTGGTCGGGTCACAATGATATTTAATAAATAAATTTAATTAATATTCAATTTGTGATATTCTCGCGTTTAGTACGCTAGAGACATCGACGAGCTTGCCACTTGTCATGATTGGTCTATAGTAAAGTTGGCTAAATGGGAATACGCTTCTTTATAAGCGTGGTTTCTGACCACCCCGGAAGGGAAACTGTTTGATGATACTTTACTTTTTTTTCTCCATTATCTTATTAAAGTTTTAGTTATGAAGTTTTTCTAGACGGGTTGGGTGGATTAGATGACAATATATTAACGATTCCACAAGTTGGTATTGGTGAAACCGGGACCTACGGCTTAACGTATATAAGAAAAGTTTTTTCTTATTGGTACATGCCGGGGTTCGAACTGCCACATTTGAAAATTAAAATGAAAGCGTTCAGGACTACCACTGCTTTTATATTATTTGTATCATCAGAGGCCTTAGAACTCCTAGACATCCATTGTTGGAGTTGGGCCTTACAGAATACACTCGCCACGCTGACTAGGATCTATTCACAATATTAGTTCTCCTTGGAAGTAAAAAGTGACATTTGACATCATTGCAAATGGCACATATGTACTTTCAACGAGTACAACAAATAGATGGTAGGCAGACTGATGATGGTAATTTGCCCAGTCTGCTGTGGCGGGGAAGTATCCCCCGTTTTTGTCGATGAACCCAGTAAAGTGTATCCACACGTTCGGTTCGAATTGCCGTCATGTCCAGTCAAGCCTGCATAGTGTTAGGGACTGATGTTAATCATGAGTGTCTGATTCCAGTTGCTAACATTGGCCCTTGCGCGCCACTTATCGTCGTGCTAGTATTAAAAATAATAATAATAATAACTTAACCACAAGTTGATATTATTTGAACCGAGACCTACGGCTTAACATGCTCTCCGAGAAACGGGAACGGAATCTATGAGAGATGTCCGTAAGAAAGTATTTCTCATTGGTACATCGTTTTTACAACCACCGCCGTCAAGTTTTTTTAAAATATATTTTTAGCTAAATACCTCAATATATAAAAATAGATACGAAGTTGATCCATAAAAGTGTTTTTTTTCACATATGAATGTGAGTGTTGGTGAACGATTTGTGTGTGTGGTGTTGACCGGGTATTGTGTTTGCAGGGGAGTCCACGTACTTGTGAGGAGCCGCGCGTCGAGATAACTGCATCCTACATTACTAACTGCTTTGGTTCATTACACTCGCCGCCGCCATCTTGATTGTCACAAAAAATATCAACAAACGAATCGTTAAAAAATACATTTACACAATGAAAAAATCCAATGACAGGCTTAATTATTATTATATATTTTTTGACACGCAAAATGGCGTCGTTGACTTACATTAGGATAATATTACTTGGTGATGCTTGCTCTCTGTTCCAAAATAATATACAGCGTGTAATTTATTAAAGAGCAAAATTTTTTTATATTATAATCTAGAATAAAAATAAAGAACTAATAATATTTTCTTTTAGCCTTCAGATGTTATTGGTGGAACCCTTTTTTAAAATAAAAAAGGATTTCATCCTAAAAACAAGTGTTATTACGAGTATTAATTGATCTCGCTCACAGCCGAGAGACGAAATAAAAAGAGAAACAATGACATAAGTCGACGTTCGCGCGATCGTTGACCTTTCGCTACTTAATTAGGCCCAGTACGGGTGGCGATATTTTTGGGATAAAATCTCTGCACCGTAACTTACGAATTTATGACTGTATAATTAAAACAAAATATACGTAGTTATTCATTTTTATTCTAGATTATAATATAAAGATATTTGCTCTTTAATAAATTCCACGCAGTTTACATTATGACAGCCCATATTTCTTCGTTCTTTTTTTTTTTTTTTTTCAAAAAAAGAAAGAAATGATTCATTTACGCGAGGGCGAGTATTGGGCGGAACTGTGGTTCTATGTCATTTTAACCGATCTATTGCGTCTTTTTTAGGCCGCGTTCGTTTTATAGCATTTCCAACATTTCGTAGCAACTTCATAAACCAGCGCAAAATGTTGTTTTTGTTAAGAAATACCACTTTTTTTAACAATGCTAACATTTCTTAAATAAAACGAGCGGTGAGGCTACTTTTTGACAAGTGTTTTCGTTCATGTTTTATTATACCATGGCATCCAACATACATGATATTATTATGGTCTTTGAATTTATTACATAAAATCGTTTAAAATACCTTTTTAACAAATATAATAGAAAACTATAAAGTATATAAAAATGGTAAACAAACCATTTTATATGGTAATGACATCTGTCAAAAAGTAACATCAATGGCCTCCTTTCAACACGGTACTGACATACGAAATTAGCATCAAATAGATAGATAGATAATAATAATGTCAGAGGTAATACGCTTATGATAATAGTAATATAATGTCTGAATAATTTAAAAGATAAAACAATATCTAATTACTCTTAGAACTTCTTATTCTCTAACTAATGCCCGGACCTCGGCATCCAGCTCCAGTAGCTGCTGCTGGAATAGGAGATCTGCTCGTGGTACATTTTCTATCACCTGTTTGTCCATACTTGAGAATTGTGTTGCCTGAATGAGGGACTGGCCTGTTCTCTCCAAGCTAGCTAAATACTCCCGAACTATCTTTCTTACGGCACTACCTGCAGTTCCTTGTGTCTCCCCTTGGTAGTGTGAGAAAGAATTGTGCAGATATGACCCTACTGCATGGGCGGCATCGATCAATAAAATGAATTGGTCCCGCTGTAAAGCCTTGGTTTGCTGGGAACTATAAAGTAGCTTGGCATACGGCCTTTCATGTTTGTCCAAACTCTTTAAAAACGTCCAGGCAGTTTTGAGAATGCCCGTGGAGTGCCCCTGTAGCTGTCTGAGAGCCATGATTTCTGGGTATCGAGCGAAGATGTACTCTTGTATCATACGAATATGATTCATATCCGCCCATGCGAGCAAATTGAGCATCGCTGTGGATAAGGCGGCGATTTGAGACCCAGTTCCGGTTGTGCCGAACAACAGTCTCACCATCTTACCTCTCAGAGGTACCATCATGCTCAATTTTTGATATATTCTTATAGACGGCTGGACCTGGAAGGGGATAACTCCTGTCAGCTCGATGGTGGTACCTATGCTGGCGGCCAACCCACACACTCTTCGGCCGGTCCACGCAGTGGCTGATGCTTCCGTGATTTGTTTCCCTGCTAATAGTAGGATAGCCCCACAGTAGGCAAGGGCAATTGTTTGTGGGTTTGACACGTCGTGTATCCCCAATATGTTGAGACACTCGAGCGTGTCAGGGTCCTCCGCAAGATCCTTCATTTCCGTCTCACTGTCCAAATCTATCTCATCCAACTCTAGAGTGAGGGATGTGTCCTCTAGTATCCTATCGGCCCGTATTGAAGCTAGTACGTTTCGGCCAAAAATCAAGACTAATGCCTGCAGAAATAATCGGACCGCATCTAAATCGGAATCACTCCGCCCTCTAAACATCTCACAAATCGTGTTACATATAAGCAAGGTGTGATCTTTCGCACTATATCTATCTCTTGAAAAACATCGGATGGAAATGGTGGTAGGGAGATACTTATCAAGTGTAGTTACAATCTTCTTATCTGCCCCAATGCTTTGGGGGTCTTGTAGAGCTGCCTGCATTATGAGGTCCATGTCATTCTCATTTCGGATATGCCGAGGGAGCAAGTCTGTAATGGGCCTTCCCTCTGTCATGTTATTATGATGTTGGCTATGCCTCCTATTATCGGTCATGGTGGTCAAAATAATAAAGGGAAATATACTGAGGAATGTGGTGTGTATTGTATTTCTTCATCCAATCGAGACTAATCTTACTCTATATATCACAGAGTTTTCTCTGTCTACTAGTATGAAGAGACACAAATATCTGGATACTTGAATTATTGAAGGAATTAAATAGATATGTAATCTATACTGTTGTCTAATGGTAGTTGAATAATAATACATATATCTATATTAGTTTTTTCTGGTTATCACAAGAATTTCATATTTAATTTTAAAAGATGACTAGAAGAATTGTTCTTATTGTAATCTTTTTGACGTTAGAATTTTCATTAAACGAACGACTTGTGCTAAAAAAAGTGGTATTTTCATGCTAACATTTCTTAAAACGAACGCGGCTTTAGTGTAATATTCAAGTGTCAATACAAAAATATATAGATAATTGTTCTTTTTTTATTATACGGGATGTATGCTCTTACTTTAAGACTAAAATGTTATTCTATTGATAGTAACAAATAACTTTTCCTCCGTAAGTCCATATGCAAAGTCACCCCGTATAGTATTTATTTAGAGCGTGGGTCTATACAGAACAGTTAGGCGTTCCTAAGACGCAATGAATTGGTTAGATCTGTCATGTAAGTTAAATGGATGAGATACGTAATAGATCTGATTGTAGAACTCGAATTTTTTGACCTTTTATGACTTTGATAGTTTTTTTCTCTATATGTTAGTTTGCGGCCTCATAGTGAGTGAAAGAGACAAAATATAGATTAGCTTAGATAGGCCGGTTAGTTCTCAAAATCTGTTGACCCCCAGTTTTCGAAAGTTAGATTAAGTTGCACTAAAACGAAAGTTAAATATGGCGTCGAATGTACCTTTGAAGGTCACGCATACGGAATGTCCTTAGTGAACTTTGCAATTATAGTGTGGCCACTCTTGAAGATGAGCCTTTCAGAACATATCGTCATGATCGTAGAACACGACACAATTTTGCATTATTTCGATAGCAAATAATAGGAATTGTTATAACTTGGTTTAAAAAATCTTATTTTATATATAGTTTTGAAATATTATATTGTTTGTGGTCTGTAATTTATTGTGCAAATGTTAGAAAGGGTTCCAAAATGAAATCTAGAAGGTTTGCACTTATTATGAAACTAGTATTAACTTAAAAAAGAAGTGACAAAAAACAATTGAAATAACTTTGAATGGCCGCCATGCAAGTTTTAAATATAGCAGTTCCGTCACTGTTCTACGATCATGACGATATGTATATCTGGAGAATTTGGCCTACTCTCGCCACGCTCGCGCGTAAATCTGGTAATAAATGTACCTACGTAACGAAATAGTATACATGAAGCTAAGTAATGTACTTACTATTTCGTTACATTTGGTTACAAATACTTTTCCGTTACATACATTTAACAAAGTTTTACTTCTATTTGATTGATGGATAAAGCTTGCCTTATGAGCGAATTTAAAACATGCATTTATCATGCTTTCGGAAACTGGCTGTCTGTTTTTAAACAATGTTGTAAGTTTTTCTGATTTTTTTCTTGTGAAAAACGAAATGTGTTTGAATTTTGTATGAAATTTGCCAGTTCAGGCGAATTGGTTTGGTTCAGTTAAGAGGCAGTATCACGATCAATATTAGTCTTTTCAAATTTTAAAGGTTTCGAAATATGTAAATATATTATTACATTATAAGAATCAGATCCAGTTTAGTTGATGTTCTATTGGGGTGTATCAGGCAAAGCTTTTTGTAGATGTCGCTAGTGGCATTGGTACCTTTTACACCTATGACGCATCATTTTTTAAATGTGTTTGTAGATATTTTTTTTATAACAGAAAAATGTATTTTAACTTTACGTTACCTTTAAAGACAAATTAAGAAAGTGAACACCGTCTTAAAAAGAAAAAAGGTTTAATTAATTGAACGGCAATTTTGAGATCACCATATTTTTGATTTTGCTTGGAAATTTCAATTTATACACTTAAAAGCTGCTCACTTCGGCATAATACCTAGAAAATAATAAATTTCGTAATAAAAATACAAGTTTTCTATGCAACTGACAGTTATATTAGGTACCATCTATCATTGTGATAAAAAAAAGTTAGTGATACACCCCATTACATACTATAATTTAAAAATAAAGTTTTTTTTTAGTTGCTACTAAATGTACTGTATTTCAATATTTTTTTTCTTTTAGTGAATATAGGTACTATTTATTTACCTACAGGGAAATCTTTAAAAATTTGACTGGACTGTAGGTACCTATGAAAAAGGTCGGTTATATAACAAGTTTACAGGTTAGGTAAAAAACGAAAAAAAATATGTATACAGCTAATTGTGCATAGTGCTAAGGACATTGGCAGCATTGGCCCAAATCTCGTCTTCTGCATTGACAAGCTATTTCGATAACGTCTTTAATAATAGTCGAATTCTTCGTCCTGTAAACCTTTTATTTTAAAGAACCGTCCGTTTTAAGCTAGCTTCCAACGGTCCGTGATACGGACGTGATTACGGACGGACGCGGACCAGCTCGCACGACACACCGTGGCAAGGGTCTCGACCGTGGTAGCACAGACACGTCTGTGGCGGTACGTCGGTATCCGTCGCGAGGCGGTAACTTCAAAGGTTTCCGAATCATTCCCCATGATCCCACCGGTAGGATCACAGGACAGGGAGTATTTTATGTCATTCGTTAATTTTCTACCGTGATCAAAACAGAAAATAAAATTAGATATAGTACACTTACCTTTTAAACGACATTTTTTTGTATGCTGATATCCACCAGCGACGTGGTTTCTTTTTACTTTTACTAGATCGCATAATTTGGTAATTGTTATTAAATCAAATCAAAATAATTTATTTCCGTATGGTTAGCACGTAACACTTGGTTATTGTCAATACATACAAGCCAATAAATAATAAAAAACTTGAAAAAAAAACAAATAAAAAATTATTACCATTGACCATGGCTGGACCGAACCTAACATCAATACAATAATTATAACTAAAACATTGTTGCCATAAACGAGGAACTTGTTTTTACTTACAGCTAGATACTTAATATTAATACCATAGCCGCAGCTGCAGCGACGTTACGTTCTCTTTCACTTGCATTTTGAAATGAAGCTATCAAAAGATCTACACAGACCGACACGCACCGTTGGAAGAGCTCTGTCTGTGTGCGTGTTGCCGTCCGTGGTCCGCAGAATCACGCACCGTGGGAAGCTAGCTTTATAGGTACTGACTTATGATACTGGCTGTTAATGTCAATTCGTTTGTCTAATCTGTGTGACTTTATGATTACGTTGACGTTTCGTTAGTCTATGAGCTGTTAGAAATATACCCAGCATGGAAGCCGGATTATAATTATAGTTATTTTTTTACTATAGTCAAGTTTTTAATTTAAGTCAGTTAATAAAAAAATATAATAATTTATTTCTACGATCAAGGATTCAACTAGATTAATAGATACACGCACAATTACCGCGAGAAACTGGCAAGCGGACCTCTACGTACAGGCTATCTCTTTCTCTCAATAATATACGACAAACAAAGCGATCGATTTATCACAAAATCAACCTTATTTATTTATACATTAGTTATAAATTGCCTCGACAACTCTCTGCATGATATTTTTTCGGCGTTTTCAGACCATCACCTAGTCGATTCTTGATCGATGATTTATTTGCTTAATTTCGTATTTGTAGGTTTGAATTTTCCATACATTTATGTATTATAGTTTATTTTAGATATTAATTTAAATATTTTGTTTTTATAATTTTAAAGTATTGGGTATTTTTGGAACATACATTACTTTAATATTTTATCGTCATTTGAAAATGAAACTGACTTTAATTAGAGACCTTTTCGCCGCTTTTTGATTCGTTAATTGAAGCCAATTCCAGGTTTATATCAAATTATTTATAGATTGTAATTTAATGTCAATTTTAATACTTTCGTCATAAATTCTTTACTAAGGCAAATCAAAGATGAATTAGAAAAAGCCGTAAAGTAAAAATTTATAACACTGGATATTTATCCACAACTATGAACATAAATTTTAATTTAAAAGTATCATCATTACGACCGTATCCCTTGTAGGGTAGTTGAAAACCACGCATTTGTAAGACTTCACATTTAACCAACTTGACAAGTGGCAAGCTCGTCGATTTAGCGTACCAGTCTCGAGAAATGTCACAAATATTTTTTTCCATGTTCTTGACCAGGTATTGAACCTCTGCGTCTAAATCTACAGTCTTAACGATTAGAGACCACGTGTCATTTTGTTTATAGTTTTTTTTTAATTTAGACTTTTGATTTTTTAAATTATATTTATATTTCAAAAGTCTAAATAAAAAAAAACTATAAACAAAATGCCCCGTGGTCTAGTCGTTAAGACTGTAGATTTAGACGCGGAGGTTTAATACTTGCTCGAGAAAATAAAAAAATATATTTGTGACATTTCTCGAGTCTGGTACGCTAAATTGACGAGATTGCCACTTGGTTGGTTTTTAACTACACTTTTTTTTATTATTATTATTTTTATTCTGAGCACGACATGTGACACCGCGCCCACCTGATGGTAAGCGGTACGCTAGGTCCAAGAATTCGAGCAACTGACGCCAGCCTCAGACGACCGACATCAGTCCCTACCGGCCTATAAATATGCTTTTTCACACTTCGTTTGAAGGACTCCAGGTTATAGGAGTAGGGAAACACACTGGCTGGGAGAGCATTCCACATCTTCAGCGTGCGACAGATGTAAGAGTCCAAATTTGTATGTACGCGTACGGATAGTGGCTACGGTACCCCCGGTACAAGGGATACAGTCGTAATGATGATATTTTTAAATTAAAATTTTCAGGCTGTTAGACTAAAACAAGGTAAGTAATTTGAGCGACTCAGGTTGCGGCGATTTGACTATTTTTGTTTAATTAATAATGGAACTACATTTGCCAGTAGGCGAGGCATTAAATCCCACCACCAACGTCGGTTAAGGTTTTTATTAGAATTTTTGGTAAGATCTCAAAAAAATACTGCCGGAAATATTTTTGTTATTTGTGAACGAGTGTTAACACTCTTCTGTAAGGTGCGAATGAACCCACACGTAGCTACTGTCTGTTAAGATATATAGTTTAATTTATTATAGTTTTCAACTATATTATTTGGGTAAAATAAAATAAAAAATGTCACGAAAAAGCTTTGCGCCTTGATAACATTTAAGCTAAGTATTCTTAGCTCTATGTATACTATTTCGTAGCGTTTTTTCAATTATTAGTGACAAATATTCGTTTCGTAGGTATATTTGCAACGTGAAATATTTTATTTGAAATTAGCATACTTTAAAATGGAGCAATTTAAAGGTCAATTTTGTACATCTCCAATCTTTTGAATGTTTTTAAATAAACCGGTCTGACGCGATTTACTTCCCGATGTTTCGGTCAAGTTGCGTTTATTGACCGTGGGGTAAAAACAGATTTTTAAATCAAATCACATCAAAATATTTATGACAATAAATAAAAAAAATGGCTCGGCACATTTAGCCACGAATACAGCATACAAAATCATTGGTCAGACTTATATGGACAGCCTGCGTGGTAAAAAATGTTGCCGTGAACTCGGGAGGTCGTGGGTTCGATTCCCACCGGGGGCAAGTTGTACATTGTATAATTTGTCTCGGTCTGGGTGTTTATATATGTATAATATGTATATATTTACAAAAAAAAAAGTATAATATGTAGTTTATCAACCATCTAGTTTCGAAGTTTAGAAGTACATTTAAAAAAAAAATAGGCATGACTAAAACAATAATAAATAAATAAATATTTCCAGACAGGTCACACAGCGCCATCTAGTTTCCGTGGTAAGCTACGAGGCTTGTGTTACGGAAACTAGATGGTTGATAAACTACATATTATACTTTTTTTTTTTTTGTAAATATATACATATTATACATATAAACACCCAGACCGAGACAAATTATACAATGTACAACTTGCCCCCGGTGGGAATCGAACCCACGACCTCCCGAGTTCACGGCAACGTTTGTTACCACTAGACCACGGAGGCGGTCAATAAATTACAGTAAACAACAAAAATGAATTTCGCAAGTAATTACAGACAAGACAAGTACTACATTAATAACTTAGGAATTAACCATTAAATTGCTTTACTGTAAAGTATGTTTTTTTTTTAATTTTGCACGCTTTTATTGCTCGCCTGTGATTGGTCGATCCGAGTCAGGTGTTATGTTTTTTTTTTATATTGTATTTTTTATAAATCGAACAATATACATATTTGTCTTAGTGATTTTAAAGTTGGCGGCAACAGTAATTTTTTTCCTTTTGTAGGTTAGTGGGTTCATCTAGGTCGGACGTGCGAATGTTTTACGTCGTAACTAATAAAAGTCGGGTGATAATTATTTTTGAGTACTTCACATACTTGCGTACTGTCTATATTATTATATTTTTAGTAGTTAGAAAAAAAAAAAAATAATAACCGTCCGTAAGGCGTATTGTGACGAGGACACTTGATGCGTTCCCCCGTAAGACGGCGAGGCTGAACTTTTGAATAAATTCTCTACTCAAGGGGTCACCTATCGTTTGACTTTTTCCACAAGCTCACGATAGAACGCCACAGCCATAACCCTTTCAGCACGGATATAACCAAGCAAGCGTTATTACAAAAAAAAAAAAATCAAGATGTCACCAAATTCCTCAATACGACTAAATCGTACATCGATCTACCTACTCAGTGAAAAATTATTATTCTTATCTCTATTGAATTTCAAGTAAAGAAAAACATAAGTGTTATTATTTCCACTATGTTACCAAACGCACGATGCACTATTAGCTAGCACTATGCTAGCACATTAGAAGATGCACGAATGTGCGAGGGGGTTTATGGAATTCGCTAGGGGAGGATTTTTTTCACTATTTATATGACATACTTTAGACCCCAAAGATCTCAAAGTTATCAATAAACCTTTCAATATCCAAAATATTTTTTGTCGTGCTGAAAGGGTTAAAAGTCAAAATTTATGTAACGTCATTAATTTAATTAGGTATTTTGAATGATTTTACTAGTGGAAGACTAAAAGCAATAAAATGGTCCAATAAGTAAGCTGTTAGCAGAAGACCAGTAGCTTAGCAGATTCCAGTGACCTGTTACTGTTTAATCTGACTGAGAAAGGAATCTGCAAGGATAATCATCGACGAGCTTGCCACTTGTCATGATTGGCCTATAGTAAAGTTGGCTAAATGTGAATCCGCTTATAAGCGTGGTTTTTGACCACCCTGGAAGGGAAACTGTCGTGATGATACTTTACTGCTGGATATAACCACCCAGTTACTAACTTTTAATACCATAGCATTATTCGTTTTTTCTTGAACAATATTGACAGTACGCAATGATTTGGTCGAAAAATGGCGTGTCGTGGTGGTCGCGTGTTACTAGATCGCATGGCGTAACGTAGCGACCATCGCCCACAACTTATATGGACATTAATATGCTATTCAAATAACAATACTAATGTGTGGATTCACCGTACGGGTGCCAGTACTATTTTGTGTGAAATTTGATCGATTTTTTCTGGATTGTAAACGTTCTTTAACGTAATTTCAAATTAATAAGACTAATAATTACGCGTTCCTTAAATCCTACAAAGGTCGGTTGGGGTTTGAACCCGACATATGATGGATATGATGTCAATTATTATGACAATTTATTAACGATTCCACAAGTTGGTATTAGTGAAACCGGGACCGACGGCTTAACGTGCTCTCCGGGTCACGGGAACGGTCGTTATATAAATCTATGACTACAGGTACTTAAGAAAAGTGTATTTCTCATTGGTACATGCCGGGGGGGTTTGAACCGACCTTTGTAGGATTCAAGGAACGCGTTCTTACAACCGAGCCGATTTTTTTTTGGTATTGTATTGCAATTAAATGTCCATATAATGTATGTGGTAGTAATGCCTCTAACGCAGGGGTCGGCAACCTGCGGCTCTTTGGTTCCATACGCAAATATTATTAATTATGTATAAAAAAATCATTTAAAAATCTTATTTTCATCTCCTAGCCACTATTACTCGCTTTTCACTGCACTCCTCCGTGAAAAGCGTCGTAACTCGTATTTTTTGTGGCTTTTGAATAATTTTGTAAATTGAATTTTTTTGACTCTTCCGACTCAAAAGGTTGCCGATCCCTGCACTAACGTGTAAATATTGTTAAGATAGGGTTAAACGAGATCTGTTTTCCGTACTAAACGAGTAGATTTTGTTTCCCGCCCGTTTCAGTTTAAATTTAGAATAGGTATGAATGTTGATCGGTCCTTACGAGTCTTTTTCAACCAATCGCAACGCTACGATTCTTATGACATAAACGAAGCGTTGCCATTGGTCGAAAATATCCGAGCTTAAACACCGATGGTTTTGAATGTGGTTTGAATGCCCAAAATTAAATGAAATTACAATTATAAGGATTAATTATTAAAATATGTAAAATATTTTTTTATATTGCACTCTAGGCTTTATCAAATTGTTTTTTTTTTTTTAATATTGACTATTTCTTTGAGATGTTTTTTTTTATTAATATAGGATCGTGAGTTTCCTATCGATGCTTCCAGGTTGATAAATTAAGTCTCATGAACTTACATTGTATATTTTTAATTAGTTATTAATTATTTTATGTATTGCTTGAATTAACTGGTCTAGTTTAATACTTACATTACTTCAATTAATTCGACATAATTCCAGTAAATAAAATTCACGAACCGGTATTTTACTCATTAAAAATAAATAATATAATACGACAGAGCTGTACATGGCTGTATGGGCTAGATCTCTTTGCCTTCCCTATCATTCGACGTTCATCGGGAGAATGGAATTTTAAAAAAAGAGTCCTTCGCGCCATTTTGATCAAGTTTTTGTTTTGTAAATCAATTTACAGTGGATTAAAATTGTTTTGTTTGATTTTGGACTTTAAGTATGGGATACACGTTGCAGTTTATTTATTGCGGTTTTCCCGCGCTGTCAACTTCCATACCCCGACGTGTTTAGGCTATAATGCCGCTAGTAACTCCAAGAAAAGCATCAAATTCTGCAACATCTGAAATTTGATAATAACCTCATAACTCATTCAAAGAAAGATATATTACGTCCGACTTGGCTGTATGGTCTAGACCCTTAGCTTTCCCTATCGTCTCATAAATCATGAAAAAATTGAGTAAAAAAAAATAAAAAAGTTTATATGCTATTCTTGTTTTTTTTTATTAGTATTATATAGTATTAAACTAGACCAGTCATGTGAATGTTATGGAATTTAGTAAATTACCTTGCGTTTATTTGGCTTCATTTTGATTTCGTTTAATGAATGGCTGGGTTGGGAGGCGAACTTGAGTACTTCTAGGTGCGTTCTTGTGATTTTATTGACTTACGGCCGGTAATTCATCAACCACTTAAGTGATTTTAAATCTTCAAACGAAACTAGTTTTTTGTCCTGAGAGCCTAAAAAAAATTGGCGGCCTTATTATGTAATTTTGGTAATACGAAAATTATGTTTGACAGCAACTATTGTGTCGCATTGCTTCTGGATTTTTATTTTATTTTGCGTCCTTGCGCCAACCTGATAGTAAGCGATGCGCTAGTTTGTTGGCCCCTCATTTTATTCGCTTACAAGCTATTTTTCAAAAAAAATTAAATGTGGCGTACTTCGTTAACTGGGTTTACAGCGATGGCGACTCGGTTGTAAGAACGCTTACCGTAAAATCTTAAAAAGGTCGGTTTCAATGAGAAATTCACTTTTCTTACGATAGCATTATTTTATCTTTTCGGAGAGCACGTTAAGCCGTCCGGTTCCACTAATACCAACTTGTGAAATAGTTAGTAAAGATTTGACTCGCCAAACCCTGAGGTCAGGTCAAATTTTTTGAAGGCACATCTCCAACTAGGTTCTAGGGGCTGTGATGACCCCACTAAGTAGGCGTTGAATTACCGGCCGCATGATTTCATTTTTATTGATACTTCTGATACCCAGGGCCCCGATTCTCGCGTCTTCGACATGAATATCCGATCGATTTGCTCGAATGAAACTGAAAGTTTTCTATGGAGATCTATCGCTTTTCATTCGAATATTTCTAACCGACACGCAAGTCGAAAGCGCCAGAATTAAAGCCCCTGGATTTACCATCAAATTTAATATAAATACAGTGTAAACTCCATGTAACGTCACTCGATTTAACGACAAACTCCCTGAAGCGTCGAAATCAATTGGTTGGTTTAGCTTGTCTTCCATACAATGATACATCTTCTCTCCATTTAACGACAACTCTCTATAACGCCATAAAATGCACAGTCCCTTCAGTGTCGTTATATAGAGTTTACACTGTATATAATTAAATAGATATATATCATGTTAAAATATATATTATTATTACATTTTTTTTCATTACATACTTTTTTTTGGGAGTAGTTTTCCTCGAAGGTATAAATAAGTTTATTTCTGACTTAATCTATTCAAAGTTTTGAAATCATTTTAACAAATTGCACTCAAGTATCAAATAATCCAACCTTACATAAAGTACGGCCAACGAGTCGAGATCAAATAAATTCAATTTACTGATTTATTCAGAATTGTGTTTAATTTTAACTGGATCTTTTGTTTAATTTATCTCGTCTCTCTGGTCGTCCTTTAAGTGGGTTTTACGCTTTTCCCATTCCTCTCTCTTGCATAATCAAATGTCTATCAACTTACTAGGAAATAAAATTACGGACATTTAGTAGTAGTGTCAGTGGCACGCTTAACAAGCCGTCGCCACTCGTCTCGAACTGCAGCCTTCCTGGAGCACTCATGTAGGGGGTGATCCATTGCTGCTTTAACCTGGTCAGTCCATCTCATTGGAGACCTACCACGCATCCTCTTGCCATCCACTTTACCCTGAACTACAAGGCGCTCAATGGATATATCTCCACGCCGCGACACGTGTCCAAAGAAAGTTAGAATGCGTGATTGTACGATTGAGGAACGGTGTTGTCCTATCTCCAGTTCCTTCAGGATGGATTTGTGACGCATTTAGGAAATACCGCGTGACTTTGTATAGTCTTAGTATCATCATCATCATCAGCCTGTGTCTCTCCACTGCTGGATGTAGGACTCCCCCAAGGGGAGCCACTTCACACGATCTTCTGCCACCCTCATCCATCCCCCACCAGCGACCTTCCTCAGGTCATCTGTTTATCTGGCGGGGGGTCGTCCCACTCTGCGTCTTCCAGTACGTGGTCTCCACTCCAGAACCCGGCCTATGTGTCCAGCCAATTGCCACTTCAGCTTGTTAATTTTAAAAGCTATTTCGGTAACTTTGATGCTCCGACGGATGTCAACTTAGTATAGAAATAAACAACTATCCCTAAGAAACCATATGTCGAGAATGACAAAAAAAAATGGCATCTTCATACAAATAGAGAAGCCAAAAAAAAATACATTTCCGACATATGGTTTCTTAGGAAATGTTTATTTCTATCAATAGAATCACATATAAGTCTAACCATACAAAGTCACCCCGAATATTTATCATATATTTGTTTTAAGTCAAATAGAGAAAAATCATTATAGTGGTCTTAGCGGTTAAGTCTGTGAATTTAGACTCGGGGGTGCCGGGATCCATTCCTGGTTGGTACACAATAATATTTATACTTTAAATAAATAAATTTAATTAATATTTTATTTATTTGTGTTATTTCCCGAGTTTGGTTGGCGATCTAGCCACTTGTCATGATTGACCTATAGTAAAGTTGGCTAAATGTGAATCCGCTTCTTTATAAGCGTGGTTACTGACCACCCTGGAAAGGACTTTTACTTTTAAAATTAGTTATATAAAAGTATGTCCACAATGTCCGTAATATTATTTCCTAGAAAGTTGATTAACTACAATTTTCAGCATTTGAAAAATCTTTGAAAATATTCGATTATGCGAGCGAGACGGATGCAAAAGCGCTAAACCGTGTTAACAACTTCTTTGTATATATTTTGGTTAGTATGTTTACTACGAAATGTAAATAGTTATGTTTTATGTTTCGTTAATAGAGATATGTTTATGGCTGACTCATCAATTTATTATTGATTTAGACGCGTTCAATTCCTGGTTGAGCACACAAAACATGTAACTCGTGTAATATAGTGGTCAGAAAAATTCCTCAGATGCCATAGGTTACAAGTCCAGCAGCCCTATTCTGTTACTTAAGCGCAAACGTTATATAATGGAATTCGTTATTAAGGTTGATATTTGCACGGTGTCAAGTTCGAGCGCTTATAGAGTTGAGAATTGAATAATATTTTGTAATTATGACGCAATCTCTGCCGTGAACAACGAAATCCACTAATAACGTTTGCGACTAAGTAATAGAACAGGGCTGCAGGGAAGTTTTAAGTCAAGAAGAAAATTGAAAATATAATAACGGGCAGAGATATGGCCTGTTCAGATGATAACGTCATATAGCCCATGTCCGTCCCTAGGTTTCGAGGAACATTTCTACCAAATTCTATCAAAATCGTTCCAGTAATATACACTTGAAGAACAGCATGGTTTCTGACCACATCGCAAAGCAGTCCAAAAAAAATTAAATCATTTTTTAAAATATATACAAGTTTTTTTGTTCAATTTAGTTCATATGACTATTTTGAACATACATCAGAATGTCATTTTATCTAAATAAGTTGATGAATGAGCTTTAAATGTTTTAATAAAAAACGTCGACAGTCGTCGAAATCGACAAGTACAAATTTAGTTTTCTTAGGCTGTAGGAATAAAAGGGATGAATAAAATAATAGTATTTTAAAAATATATTAGACTGGCCACACACGGTATCGACACTTACTAGGTATTTCTTTAATTATTGCTTTATTTTAATTTTGACAGCTCAAGTTATTGATGTCCTTATGCGCACCGATTCGATATATATATATATATATACCATTCAAGTGATTCTGGTTCATATAAAGAAAAATAAATAATATTAAAGTATTTTAGCTGATGTATTACTAACTTCATAATCGTTTAACCGATCGACCGACGGTCCCATCACTGCATGGTATAGCGTCAAACGATTTACCTATTTCAATTAAATTTATTAATTCACCATAAGATACACACCACTTGGTCTTGTCAGTTATACAATTAACAGTTTATAAATCATAGAAGATAGCAAAATATCGACCATTAGTGCAAAGAACAGCTATCGTTATTACCAAATTAAAACTATGTAAAATTAAACACTGTCAGTTACTATACTACTTAAACCTACGTTGCTTAATTAGATGTCAGTAAATGTCACAAAATAAATGAATAAATATAAAAAAATATATGCATAAATATTACATTATGTAAGATAAGCAGCTGTGAAAGGGCGTTGTCACTTAAAAACTAAACAAAAAATTAAAACATACTTTTGTGTATGTTATCAAAGTAACCTAAATAATAATAAAAAATAAAAAAATTTAAAAATGTCGCATAATATGTTATTATTTGTAGAATTATTGGATTTAAAAAATAATTAATGCGAATAGTTTTAATATACATATTCTTATAATTATAAACATATAATTAATTTATTTAAAGTGATTTACAAAGATTTTAAATAAAATAAAAATTAAGCTAATAAAAATATATAAACTAAGTAAAACTAAACATATTCGTGTTCGAAGAACACTGCGAAGAAATAACTGTCAAATACAGCATTAAATAGCTGCTATGACAGATCTTTAAAGATTTTTAGTGCTTGAAAATAAATTAAAATAAATAAATAAAATTAATATTTAATTTAATTGTGATATTACACGACTTTGGTACGCTAAAGACATCGACGAGCTTGCTACTTGTCATTATAGTAAAGTTGGCTAAATGTCAATCTGCGTCTTTATAAGCGTGGTTTCTGACCACCTACTATACTCTATAAGAATAATAATAATAAATACTGCAAAATAATCCCATTATTATTATTATTAAATTTTAATTTTAATATGTTTTCTTAATGTTCGTCCGTGGCCAGTCTAGTTTTAATTGGTGAAAATTTTATGTGTCTAAATCCAATGTGGTACTGTTTTTATTACATCCGACATTTTTACTTTGTTTTAATCTTCATGTTTTTTTTACTTTTTAAATAATCTTTGAATATCGTTTGTGTTCAGCCTTAGAGCGCGTTCGCACCAATAGCGACGATCCACCAATAGCATCGCTTCAAAATTACCTAATGTTATAATGAAGTGATACCATTTTATTTGCTCAGTTTATTTAGTGTAGCTACACGACTGATATACATAGATTGGTTAAAAAGTATTGATTAGACTCTGTTGCTTAACGTACATACAGTGACCGTAGTACTAGCGGGACCCATGTTGTTTGTAAGTTCCCGCCAGCTTGACGGTCACCCTCGACGGTCATAAGCAGAAACCTCGTTTTACTGATTTTTTGTATTTTTTACAGCTCTTTTTTTACTGGAGTATGAATTTTAACGAAAAAAATAGACATTCAGACACTGTCAATATCAACCACTATTAAAGTTGATAATCGTATAATAATTTTAAAATTACATTAATCGATATATAATTGAATTGCCTCCGTGGTCTAGCAATTAAGTCCGTGGATTTAGACTCGGAGGTACCGGGTTCGATTCCTGATGTCCCAATAATATTTATTAATTTAAATAAATAAATTTGATTAATATTTATTTGTGATATTTTTCGAGTTTGGTACGCTGGAGACATCGACGAGCTTGCCACTTGTCATGATTGGCCTATAGTAAAGTTGGCTAAATGTAAATCCGCTTCTATATAAGCGTGGTTTCTGACCACCCCGCAAGGGATATGGTCGTGATGATACTTTACGATATATAATCGACGAGCTTGCCACTTGTCATGATGGGCCTACATATAGGCTAAATATGTATTCGCTTCTTTATAAGCGTGATTTCTGGGTGGTCAGAAAGAAAAAGGACAGTAATAATATGTTACTTTTTTACCATGTGGTTTAAGTCTAGATGGCGTGATGCATGTTCTTTGCATTGACGAATTCAAAGACGCCACGCCATTACGTAAAAATGGCGTGGTGAGCTGGATTTTAAACTGTTTGGAAATTCAATGCAAAGTGGGTTGTGGCGACGCCGTTCGATCTGCGACGACCTTAAAACAAACAAGACTATAATTTTTGTCTTATACAAACAAATTTAGAATTTGTACTCCAGTAAGAAAAACCAAATACAGATTTGATTTAGCCGATATATCTATATTTTTAAATACGATGTGTCTAAAGCTACGCTATCTATCATCAGATTCAATTTTATTATAGTGATAAAAGTTGATCAACTTTTCTTTCCTGTTAATATTTGTCTTCGATAAAAGTCGATCAACTTATGTACCTATGTCTTATGACCGACGATTGTTTTTATTTAAGTAAAGGCGCTACAGTTCGATTTATACAAACTTTTAACAGGAAAAGCTATAAGTAAATAGGTAGTTTTACACAAACGTGTAAAATATATAACAAGAAAAGTGTTTTTATTAATGTATTTACGTTTAATTTGCATATCGTCTACGAACTGTCAACTCCTTAATTACACATCTAACTAACTTTATTTTTATTTTATAGATTCAACTTTTCAAATTACATCTATTAATATTGACTATATCATTTTTATTTTTGGCTTATATAAGCCAAAATATATGTATATACAAAAAAACAAATTTTGCCTAAAATGTTTTTTTTTAGATTTATTTGACAGTTTATGGACATTAAAAAAAAACGAATATAAATAAAAAAAAACAATAGACTGACTGAGCGAATTCTTACAGAATAAAGATGTCGAATTCGATAAAAATGGCGTATATCGAAAATTCGCATTGTCAAAGTCAAAATATCTTTATTCACGTAAACCTATTACAGGCATTTATGGAACGTCATTAATTAAATTGTTTTGAATGATGCTAGTAGAAGACTAAGCAGCAAAATGGTCTTTGGACAAGCTTTTGACAAGGATCAACAGAAGACGAGCAGCTCAGTATGTATTTTTTATAATACCATCTTATAAATATTTTTTTGCTTTAAAATCGAATCAGAGTAAAGTCGTGTGAAATAAGAGAACTGCTAAACGATTAAAATTCTGTAAATATATACAAATATTCTTGTTTTATAAAGTTTGTATGAATCGACACGACGTCCAACCTTTTTTAACCCTAAACTGGGGGGCTATTCCTCATCGACGATCAGCTATCACCTCTACGATCCATTACATCTTGCATGATTCGGAAAACGCAATAAATGCTGTCAAGGTTTTGAATTTGGATAAAGCAGATCCATTGCGTCTTAACAATTCCTAAGACGCAATGACAACAGTTTAATTTTGCAATAGAGCTAATTCACTTTAGCTGATCCATTGCGTCTTGCATCAGTTACTTTTGTCAGTATTCATTTGTAATGTGCCTATAGCCAATTTACTATAGTTGACCTCTACTATAATTGCACCTTCGGCATGAATGAACTTTTTCAGAATTTGTTTGAAAGATGCCTATATGGATCGTTTGCTGTCTTAAAGTATGAATTCGGATCAGATCCACTTCACTTTAACTGATCGATTGCGTGTTGCATTAAGTAACATTCTCTTTATCCGTTCGCAAGACGAAATGGTTTCGGATATTTGCTCTGTAGCCAATTCTCTTAAGCTGAACATGCCTCATGCATCAGACTTTTCTTCCCTCTCGCTTGCACAATCCAATATTTTCAAAGTGTATTTTTGAAAAATGTAGTAACTTTCTAGGAAATAAAGTTACGGACTTTTCGGACAGAAGAAATGACCAGGAACGGGTTCAAGACTCAGCTTTACGCAGTGGAAGTTGGTGCGAGAGGAGTTCCAGCAAAATCTTTGCATCACTTACTGAAAGAATTGGGCCTAAGCAGGTCTGCCGTCAATACATTTATGGAACGAGCTTCCAAGACGGCATTAACGGAATCATACAGTATTTGGTTACGTAGGGGGAGGAGTAGAATGGTGGATGGTGAGCGTATTATCGCGCAATAAAATAAAAAAGGAAGGCCTCCTTTTCTTAAACCAGCCTATTGTCGGTCGCAAGCCCGAGACACCATTCTTCTCATCTCTTACTCACACACGATGGACCCGGCACCCGCACTGTGAATCCATGGAATGCTTAGAAATTTGTCTTCTCTTTCTTATACCTTTCTTATAGACAGAAAATTAGAAAAAACGTTTAAATCGATTTTACCAATACAAATCTATGAAGAGAGAGAGAAGGCAAATTTCTAAGCATTCCACGGATTCACCGTGTCGGTACCGAGTCCATCGTCTGGGTAAGAGATGAGAAGAATGGGCAATAGACTGGTTTACAAAGGAGGCCTCAATTTTGTTTTATTGCACGACAAGACGCTCACCATCCACCATTCTTCTCCTCTCCTTTTCTTAAACCAGCCTATTGTCGGTCGCAAGCCCGAGACACCATTCTTCTCATCTCTTACTCACACACGATGGACCCGGCACCCGCACTGTGAATCCATGGAATGCTTAGAAATTTGTCTTCTCTTTCTTATACCTTTCTTATAGACAGAAAATTAGAAAAAACGTTTAAATCGATTTTACCAATACAAATCTATGAAGAGAGAGAGAAGGCAAATTTCTAAGCATTCCACGGATTCACCGTGTCGGTACCGAGTCCATCGTCTGGGTAAGAGATGAGAAGAATGGGCAATAGACTGGTTTACAAAGGAGGCCTCAATTTTGTTTTATTGCACGACAAGACGCTCACCATCCACCATTCTTCTCCTACCCAACCAAATACTGTAATACCGTCTTGGAAGCTCGTTCCATAAATGTATTGACGGCAGACCTGCTCAGGCCCAATTCTTTCAGTAAGTGATGCAAAGATTTTGCTGGAACTCTTCTTGCACCAACTTCCACTGCGTAAAGCTGAGTCTTGAACCCGTTCCTGATCATTTCTTCTGTGAGATCATAATATTTATTCGACTTCATGTTGTGGTCTTTTGGAATATTTGATTCCCACGGAACAGTAAGTTCAATTAGGATAACTTTTTTCAAGTTCCGAGAAAACACTAAGATGTATAGGCTGATACAGCTAGTTCATCTGAATATCTTTAAAATATCCGTAATTTTATTTCCTATATAGTAGACTACATTAATCAAAAGTAAACCCAGACATGAATAATCTTTAAAAAATCTGTATTGTGCGGTCAACCTGTCTTAAGTAATGGAATACTTGTAGTATTCGTTCGCAAGACGCAATGGTTTTTGCTCTGTAGCCAATTCATTAATCCATTGAGTCTTGCATCAGTTAGACTTTATCCAGTATCCAATCGTAAGGCGCAATAGGTGTTGAACATGTATCGATGAGCCCGCTAGTGATGTTATTTTATCGTATGACTTGAGCTTGTCTCCTCCAACTACAATGGTTTAGCTTTAATATTGTTGTTTGCCTTAAAAATGTGATCTTATTGATTACTGTACTATTCAGAGATAATTTAATCAGATTTTCTAATGTACAAAAAACGTTACTTATCGATTATGGTTTGCCCTTGTAGATTGTAGATCAACAATTTTTAGACTCTTTAGTAAAATTAACTCAGAAATAATAAGTTATTTTCACTGTCATAAAAATTCTAGATCATTTATTAACTGATAATCCGTCAATTTATGGAAATTATTGACGTAAAAAGTCAACTGGGTTGGGTTGACTTATTAGATGGTATTTTTATTGATAGCAATTCTTTCGCCCAGGGTTTTGAATTTTCATTGTACACTGGATGTGTTATTTTGTACTAAATTAGTTTATTAACGCTGTGGTGCTAAGGTAATACCCGATATGCAGATTAAATTCATTCTTAATATGATGGCAAAAGAAATATGTCGCTTAATCTAGAAATTTAATAGGCGGATGGTGTTAATTTGCCCAGCCTGCCGGGGCGGGGAAGTATCCACCGTTTGTGCCGATAAACCCAGTTAAGTGTATCTACACATTTCGGGATCAGGCTTGGATTGCCGTCATGCCCATACAAGCCGGCATAGTGATGAATTAGCACCACAAAACTATAACACGCAATGGATAATGAAAATACAACTAAACTCTACACTGGGTAGTGTTATTAAAATTTAATTGTTTATAAAATTATTTTGGAGCGTTTTAAATAGAATAAAATATTTGATTTGTTTACCTCTGAATAGGGTATGAAATAACGCTGGTCCGATTTACACTCTTGAGTGTAAATCGGACCAGTCTTGTGTGTAACAAGTAGCGCGCTCGAAGGAATAACACATTTTTAACTAAAACTAGCTTTTTTTTTTAATACCGCGTGTAATTTGTCAAAAGAGCAAATATTTTTTTTAGGCTTCAGGTGTCATTAGTAGAACCTGTATTTCAAATAAAAAGGTCACTTTTTTTAAAGATAAAAATCAATATCCGAAAAACATGACCACTGCATGATGCGTCTGAAAATCCTGATAAATACTCAAAGACTGGAGAGTTCAATTCAATTCAATTCGTTTATTTTGCAAGTAGGCATAGGACAAAAAGATATGTATTCTGCACTTTTACACGTCAATTTTTACAATACTGATATAAAACGATATAATTTTAAAGTACATATTGGTGAAACTGGAGCAGTACATGATAACCATCATTTGGAAAGAGAAACAATAAAATAACAAAATTATAAATACAGAATAACGCTTAACATTATAGCTGCTGTAGATAGCATTGTCACACTATAAGCTAAGACAGACACAATTATAAGAATATATTTACAAGAGTGTTATTATTAATTGATCTCACTGAGAGACGAAATAGAGAGAGTGAGAATTACGTAAGTCAACGTTCGCGCGATCGTTGACCTCTCGCTACCTACTTGATTAGGCTCTATATGAATGGCGATATTTTTAGGATAACTTCTCTGCATCGTAACTTAATATTTTATTACTGAATAATTAAAATAAAAGATACATAGTTCTTTATTTTTATTCTAGATTATAATATAAAAATATTTGTTCTTTAGCAAATTCCACGCTGTATATGTTATGTACAAAGGCGTACTTAAAGCCGTTTCGGCTTTTTCTACCAGCTACCCTTTGAAAGAGTGAGACAGTATTTATGTGGGGTGCAATTCTACATAAATACTTATATCAATATATACTTATTATAGTATATATAGTAGATTTATGTTTTAAAAATTAATTGATTGGGCTGAACAAACTTCCAAAAACAAAATATTTAAAATTTTAATTAAGTATATTGTGTTATTTCTTTATACGCGGTCCTATATATTTATTTTAGTAAAATATTAATCGATATAATAAATATATTATATGCAATTACATTTTTTTTGTGGATTTATTAAAATAAATATGTGTGCCTTCGTTGCGAGCGTGCGAAATAATATTTGATAAGTAAAGGTGCGATATGATAGTGCTCACTTCAAGTCAATTGTATGAGGAAATATGGCGAAAAGGGCTCCGGGTCACTCACTACTATAGATTCTTAACGATTTGTCTAAAAGTACTGATAATATGTCAAGAAATAGTCTGCCAAGAGTAAATTACTAAGATACTTAAAATAAATAGCGCGAAACACATTATTGCAATGTTGGTATTACTGCATCTGTTGTTTGCTCGCGATTGGCTCTTTACAAGAGCAATCAGAAACAATCAATGGCGGTCCAAGTACTACCAACTTATAAAAAACTACATAGATTTTGTATTTTGTTCAGCGGTGTTGTAAAAAAGTGTAAATATTAGATATCAAGTTATAACTCAGTCTGTCTCTTTCACACGCACTCGTTAGAACAAAGACAAAATCATTTCGAGTAGCTTAGTCGCATATTCGATTCCAACTAAAGTTATTTAAATACTTTTTGTATAGATTTTAATATTTGATTTAATAGGATGAGCGGAATTGGATATGCGGACCTCCCCGGAGCCTCGCGCGAACACAAAAAGTTAAATAATAAGAAATTCTTAGTTCCACATTTATTAAAAAACAAAAAATAATGTAAATTTTCTTATCTTAGTAAGTAAAAGATCTCATATGTCATATTTTTGTTTTGTCTTTTTTTATATTTTGAAAGAACTTCGGAATAGTCGAGTTGATTTAAAGACAACCTATTGTAAAATAAAATATATTGATGTACTTTGTCGTTTTATTCTCGCCGTTAGACTGAATTTTGATTTACCCTTCCCAAATTGCTGCAGGTATTCCTTTCCCTCAAAATAAATTGGTAAAAATGCCAGAGATATACCTGTAGCAAAAAAATTATAGATATCGAATTGTTCGAAGAAACTTGCATTTACCCTATGTTCGACTTGTCGCTGTAAGCGCTTTTTTTCGCTTGGAATGTTCAACTTGGCGTTTGTCTATGGTTTTCATACAAAATTTTTTTGCTTTCAAGTCGAACATAGCATTAATGTTTATGCGTTCCATCAATTTATCTACGGGTGGTTTACTATTTGACAGATGGACCAACGACAAAACTAAACTGCGCTGTTTGGTTGTTGTGCATTTTTACTTGTGAATGTCATAAAAATAACTAGTCGTTCCATTTATCACAAAGTTAACGGAGGTAATAAAAGTAACACTTAAATGAAACGATTCGTGGCGCTGCGCGCACTCATAATAAACCAACGCGCTGGTTTTATTATGTCACCTCGGCTTATAACTGGAACGCGCCTTTTAAAATGCTAACACCTTGCACCTCGTATATTCCCTCAACGGGTCCTCCACTCAATTATTCCTTCCAGCTGTCAAGTTAGAGCGTGTAGTAATGGGGTGCATCAGGCAAAGTTTTTTGTAGATGTCGCTAGCGGCAATGGTACCTTGGTCACGCCTAGACGAATCATTTTTTAAATGTTTTTGTAGATCTTTTTTTTTATAACTGCCTCCGTGGTCTATCGGTTAAGTCCGTGGATTTAGACTCGGAGGTACCGGGTTCGATTCCTGGTCGGGACACAAAAATAATAATTATTGTATACATTTAATTAATATTTAATTTATTTGTTTCTCGAGGCTGGAGACATCGACGAGCTTGCCACTCGTCATGATTGGCCTATAGTAAAGTTGGCTAAATGTGAATCCGCTTATAAGCGTGGTTTCTGACCACCCCGAAAGGGAAACGGTCGTGATGATACTTTACTTTTACTTTTTTATTTTTTATAACAGAATATGTTATAAAAATTATATAATGTTTTAATAAATTAACTTTACCTACCTTAAACGACTAATTAAGAAAGCGATCACAGTCTTTAAAAAGAAAAACGGTTGAAGAATTAATAGAACGGCAATTTTGAGATCACCATATCTTTGATTCCGTTTGGAAATCTCGATTTGTACACTTAAAAGCTGCTTACTTTGGCATAATATCCAGAAAATAATCAATTTCGTAATAAAAATACAAGTTTTCTATGCAACTGACAGTCAGTCAGTGGAGTCGTCCTGGCCCGGATGGCTAATGGGTCTGGGTTGGGGATGGGGACATTCCCCCGTTTTCCCTGACAGTATCTCAGCGGGTAACCACCCGCCGGTAATTCCATGCACTTTCGGTGCTGGGCGCCGTTACTAGTGTAACAGCGCCCGTGTGGCTAGCAACTGACTGTTATATTATGTACTATCTATCGTGACTTTTAGTTAGTGATACATCCCATTCTGACAAAACATTTTGAATACGCGAACACATCTTCAATGTTGCTAGAAAAAAAAAACTTATCTTACCAGAAATATTTAAATGGTAACATTAATGACTTTCAAGAGTTATACCAACTAAGAATAGCTATTTGGAGGATCCCTTAAGGGAATTGACAGCTGGAAGGAATAATTGTCTAAAGGAAATCTCTAAAGATACGGATGTAAGTTTTTCTAATAAAAATAATAACTTCAAATTGTTGAATCTAGCTTTGAATTTTATAAGACTTTATCACAAAAATCTTCATTGGATTACTTATAGCTGTTTCAAGACGAAAAACAAAGGTAAATAAAACAATAGAATTAAATATAAAAATATATTTCATAATAATAATAAAATAAACTACATTTTATCAACGCGATGATAAAGATTTAAAATTAGATAATTTATTATTTGTACAAATTAAAAAAAAATCTAATCTTGTCAACTTGAATGCATTTAATTGTACATTGGACGCTCTCTCTCGCACAATTCAATATTTTCCAAGTCTGAGTGTATTTTATAGTCTATTTACTAGGTACTTACTAGGAAATAAAAATACGGACATATTAAGTTATATTATCAACATCATTATAGGATCCCAGATGAACTAGCTGTATCGGGCAGACATGTTAGTGTTCGGAACTTAAAAAAAGTTCTCCTTATTGAATTTACCGTTCCGTGGGAATCAAAAATTCCAAAAGACCACAACATTAAGTACAAATTATGATCTCACAGAAGAAATGATCAGGAACGGGTTCAAGACTCAGCTTTACGCAGTGGAAGTTGGTGCGAGAGGAGTTCCAGCAAAATCTTTGCATCCACTTACTGAAATAATTAGGCCTAAGCAGGTCTGCCGTCAATGCATTTATGGAACGAGCTTCCAAGACGGCATCCTTTTTAAACCAGCCTATTGTCAGTCGCAAGTCCGAGACACAATTCTTGTCATCTCTTACCCACACACGCTGGACCCGGCACCCGCACGGTGAATCTTATTTAATGAAAATATTTGATTGTGCGAGCGAGAGAGATACAGACACGGTAAACCATTTTAAACGAAATATAGGTTAGATCTAAAAAATCGACGCAATGTCTATTGATTATGTAATGCAGACTTAGCATGGGGCTAACAATTGTTACTAAAAACATTTTGACTTAAAATCAATTAATAACTAATTTTGGCCCACATGCTGAGACGAATAAAAGGTTTTTTTTTATTAATTATTACCTACATAGAAAGTACTCGCTATTAACAATCAGTTTTTTACGAAGTCAAGAATGCGGTAAGCCGCCATTTTTTTTATAAATAATAAAATATTATTATTTAACAAGAAGTCACTGCACATTTGTTTTGTGTTAAAAATATATAAAAACCGCTAGTATCAATCATATTTTTTTATTTATTTTGGATAATCACAACCTTTCAGTATATCAAATGCTATTAAAAATAAAAAAAGATAAAAATGTAATTAAAAAAAATTGATTCTGTTTTTATTTGTATAAAAAAGGAAACTCTATATTGCAAATAAAACAAGAAACCAAACCAACTAGACGCCTGTCAATGTTCACCCGCAAACATTCAAAAATCATTTTTAAAAATTATACAGGTATAGGGCAGAAACTTCTGAAGAATTCGGCCTACACTCGCCACGCTAGCCAGACGGGTTGGCAAGGGCTTGATGACATTTTATTAACGATTCCACAATTTGGTCGAAAACCGGGACCGACGCGACGGCTTAACGTGCTCTCCAAGGCACTGGAACAGTGGTGTTGTAAATCTATGACAAATGTAAGTAAGAAATTGTATTTCTCATTGGTACATGCCGGGGTTCGAACCCACCTTTTTATAACGCTCTATACTAGATACAATACAAAATATACTTAGTCGCAAATGTGTAATAATTATTCTATTCTCAACTCTATAAGCGCTTGACCTTGACAGCGTGCAAATATTAACTTAAATAGCGTGATATATATACATATATATATATATAGTTAAGGGATCCATTATATAACGTTTGAAGTTACAGAATAGGACTGCTGGACTGTACCAAACCCGTTTCAGAAGCAAACATCAAAATATAATATACCAATAAGTTAGCAAGAAAGTATGTAAAGAGTGCTTTAATCATGGCGGCAAAAATTACAGGAGCTAGAGGTAAGAGAAGTGAAGAGAAGACTATAATCAAGACACAATGACTTTTTTACAGACTAAAATATAATTACATGACATTTTGTTTCACTTAAAATTTATTATTATTAAATTCTAGATGTGCATAATATTGTCAATTATATTTTGTATTGTATCTACTATAGAGCGTTCTAAAAAGGTGGATTCGAACCCCGGCATGTACCAATGAGAAATACAATTTCTTACGTACATTTGTCATAGATTTACAACACCAGTGTTCCAGTACGTCGGAGAGCACGTTAAACCGTCGTCGGTCCCGGTTTTCGACCAAATTGTGGAATCGTTTTTACAGATGTACAGACTTGGGAGCGTCAATAAATAAAGATGTAAATATTTACTGGGAATAACAGACCACAATATCAACGAGTCTGGAAAATCGAAGAAAAGTCTGGAGACAGGAAAGCTGGCAATTATTTCTGCCAACGTATTAGCTTAGCTATACAGAGGGGAAATGTTGCCAGTCTTCTGGGGACTATCACTGAAGGGTCGTCTCTAGAGGACATTTTTTACTTATAGTTTATTTTTTATAAGGTTTAGTTTATATTTATTTTAATTTTTACTTTTAAGTAGTTTTAATTATTTATGCTTTTTAGTCCAATAAATACTTAATTCATAGAAAAAAAAAATTACGATTTTCCTATCACTTTCCTATCACCTCATTCATCATCCATCAGGAGAAGAGAACAAAAAAAAACATAATTAGAAATACGTCACATTATCATCATTGTTATTAACAAATATTACTTAATGTTTTTTTTTTTAAATTCCGATTTTAAATTTGTGATTTAATGCACTCACACTGCTCACTGTCGCAAAGATTTGCTGGATGAAAATGTTACTAGACGTTAAGTATGCCTATGTACGTTTTAATTGTGTCATTGTGCAATAATATAAAAATACTTTATTTTAAAATACAATTGAAGGTAATAAAAAAAAATGTATTACAAATAAAAATTTACATTTGCTTTGAACTTTATCTCCCGAAAAAGTAGTCTTCGTATCAGGAGAAACGTACTTACAGCTGAACCAAAGCATGCTAGCATTATTTTGTATCTAGCCTACCCTCACCAAGCATTATTATTTTTATTTATTCATCATCATCATCATCAGCCTGTATCTCTCCACTGCTGGATGTAGGCCTCCCCTAAGGCTCGCCACTTAACGCGATCTTTCGCTACCCTCATCCAACCCCCACCAACGACCTTCTTTACGTCATCTGTCCATCTGGCGGGGGGTCGTCCCACTCTGCGTCTTCCCGTACGTGGTCTCCACTCTAGAACCCGTTTGCCCCATCGGTCGTCTGTCCTGCGGCAGATGTGTCCGGCCCCATTGCCACTTCAGCTTGTTAATTTTAAAAGCTATGTCAGTAACTTTCGTTCTTTGACGAATATCAACGTTTCGAATTGTATCCATCAGAGATACACCAAGCATAGCTCTCTCCATGGCTCATAGCATTTATTTATTATTATGCTATAAAGAATATATCTATCTATCTATTAATGTGGTACAATGTCATATTTATATTTTCAGAGTCAAGAGTCGATGTTGCTGTGTAACAAATATCTTAACTAAAACAAGATTTAAAAACAAAAAAATATGTAAAATTTAATGTGGCGTTGACTTGTTTCGTGTTGCGAACCGTATGAAAGTCATTTGCTCCGATTCTTTGGACCTTGCGTACCGCTTACTACAGTTGAACATATGTGTGCACAATATTTTTAAAATCCTCCCAAGCGTCTAGTTGGCTTGGTACTTTGGTAATATGGGTCATTCAATATGCGATTCTATTGATAGAAACAAGCTTTTTCTAAGAAACCATATGACATTTATCTTTGGCTTCTCCATACAAATTGTCTGTTTTAAATTTAACAGTTTGTATGACGAAGCCATTTTTTTTTGCCATTTCAGACATACTTTTTTAAGAAAAAGTTGTTAGTTTTCTATCAATAGATTAATATAATCTAACGTAAGACCCATACAAAGTCATCCGTATATATTTTGATAAAAGAAAAAAAAAAGATTTAGAAAAAAATACAAAAAATAAAACTATTTTTTTTTTAAAATAAAAACAAAAAAATATTTAATAAAATTAATTCTAATTTAGTCGCCATTATTTTTAACACAAAAAATGTCAGTAATAACTTGCAATAATTGTTATAATCCTCTAGTTACATTCCCCCCCTTCCCCGTCCCCTCCCCCGAAACCCTCCCCTCCCCCGAGGACGCACCCCCTTGTTGGTGGCGGGGGGACTCTTCGGACGAAGAGCTTCGATTCTAAAAAGATAGAAATAATGATTATAGATTAATTTAATTTAATAAATCAAACGGCGGACTGGTAGTAGTAGTAGTAGAAGAGTCTTCTCACACCCCCCGCAGGGGGGAGTGGGGAATCTGTGTCAAGGTATTTGCCTTCTAACAGAGGTTGCGTTCGCTTTCCGTAACTACGGACAGGGCATGGGGTAACCATTAAAGGTTGAAGTATACGAGCCAGGCGGCGGAGCCGCGATTACGACTCCGTGATTGGTAGCAGGTGACGAGCGTAGCATTGTCTGGCGTCCGGCGGACGGGTGTGCAGAGGGGCCAGGTTTCTCACAAGTGGGAAATCTGTCGCCTCTGCGCGCGCGAACATGCCAGCCGCCAGACGACGCACGAATTCGTCCAGTGTTTCCATCCGCATATCCCTATGGATTACATCGTTCCTCACGTACCGCGAGGCGCCGACAATGGTACGAAGCGTTAGGTTAGGTTAGGTTATCAATAGATTAATATAATCTAACGTAAGACCCATACAAAGTCATCCGTATATATTTTGATAAAAGAAAAAAAAAAGATTTAGAAAAAAATACAAAAAATAAAACTATTTTTTTTTTTAAATAAAAACAAAAAAATATTTAATAAAATTAATTCTAATTTAGTCGCCATTATTTTTAACACAAAAAATGTCAGTAATAACTTGCAATAATTGTTATAATCCTCTAGTTACATTCCCCCCCTTCCCCGTCCCCTCCCCCGAAACCCTCCCCTCCCCCGAGGACGCACCCCCTTGTTGGTGGCGGGGGGACTCTTCGGACGAAGAGCTTCGATTCTAAAAAGATAGAAATAATGATTATAGATTAATTTAATTTAATAAATCAAACGGCGGACTGGTATAGTTTATCATCATCACGACCGTTCCCCTTTCGGGGTGGTCAGAAACCACGCTTATGAATAAGCGGATTAACATTTAGCCAACTTTACTATACGCCAATCATGACAAGTGGCAAGCTCGTCGATGTCTCCAGCGTACCAAACTCGAGAAATATCACAAATAAATTAAATATATTAATTTACATTAATAAGTATTTTTGTGTCCCGACCAGGAATCGAATCCGGTACCTCCGAGTCTAAATCCACGGACTTAACCCCTAGACCACGGAGGCAATTGCAGTAGCAAATTAATAATAAAGACTTATTAACCCTTAAAATATATATTGTCACAAAAAGACAATTTGATATCGACAAAGAATTATTCTATTGACGTTGTAGATGCTTGTAACTAAAAAAACATACAGGCTAGTTGATTTAAAAATAAAACTTAATTCTAAATATGAAAATTGGCGCGAAAGTAAAATGGAGATCATAAAACGTTAGACTTGTCTCCCCCACTCTTAACTAAACTTAAAATTATACCTATTTTAGGTGAATTTATTAATCAATCTCCCGTGTTACAAAAGGCGGACTGATGGTGGTAATTTCCCCAGTCTGCCGGGGCGGGGAAGTATCCACTGTTCGTGCCGATAAACCCAATAAATTGAATCCACACGTTTCGGGATCAGGCTCGAATTGCCGTCATGCCCAGTCAAGCCGGCATAGTGTTAGGGGCAGATGGCAGTCATGAGTGTCTGATTCCAGATGCTAACATTCATGGATCTCGCTCCCCATTTACCATGCAGCAAGGTCACATGTCGTGCTAGTATTAAAAAAAAAAACCTAACTAAATAAATATGAGGCTGTGATTTCTAGGGCTGTGTTAAAGTTACTAGAAAAGTCTAAATTGGAAAATGAGCGTCTCGTTGAAATGAGCGTCTCGTTAAAATGAGCGTCTCGTTAAAATGAGCGTCTCGTTAAAATGAGCGTCTCGTTAAAATGAGCGTCTCGTTAAAATGAGCGTCTCGTTAAAATCTAAATACGACTCACCGATTTATTTTTGTTTTTTTAATTTTTCATACTTGCGAGGAAAAACATTTTTTCGGCTCGTCCTCCTGAACTCATTTATTATTCGATTTAAGTGAAACTTTGTGATTTTTTTTAACACACGAAAAAAAAAAAATTAAATGTATAAATTGTAATATGGGCGTCTCGTTAAAATTTAAATACGACAAAACGATTTTTGATTTTATTTAATTTTTACATTAGGCTGCAAAAGTTAAATTTCTCGGTTCGGTCAGATAGTTGAGATTTGACTAAAAAGTTATATACCTGTCAGTACACCCTGTAGTGTCCCTTCCTTCGGAGAAGTGTAAGCTGTAGTGTTCCGGACTGAAGTTGGAGTTGGTGAGGTCATGTCCCACAGTCACCCAGCCGGGACGTATAGTAGAGTCTCGCCCAAACAAATGGATTCTGAAATACAGGTTTTATATATATTCACTGCTATAGGATCCAATTGACGTTCCTAAGGGACAAAATCTGTAAAAAGAGTTTATTTTGACGAACTGCCTTCATGGTCTAGCGGTTAAGTCCGTGGATTTTGACTCGGAGGTACCGGGTTCTATTCCTGATCGGGTCACAATAGTATTTATTGACCTTACGACTTGTCATGATTGGCCTATAGTAAAGTTGGCTAAATGTACATCCGTCCTTTAGAATACCTACAATTTTCGTTTGGAATACCTATAATTTTCGTTTAGAATACCTATAATTTTCGTTTGGAATACCTATAATTTTCGTTTGGAATACCTATAATTTTCGTTTGGAATACCTATAATTTTCGTTTAGAATACCTATAATTTTCGTTTGGAATACCTATAATTTTCGTTTGGAATACCTATAATTTTAGTTTGGAATACCTATAATTTTCGTTTAGAATACCTATAATTTTCGTTTGGAATACCTATAATTTTCGTTGGGAATACCTATAATTTATTTTACCTTCTCCTGCCGAGACAAAAGTGCTCCATGATGTGGAAGATCTCTATAGGTTTCTCCGAGCTGCCAAATTCTGGGTCCTCCGAGATGATCAGGTCGATGTCCACGTTTGCATGAATAAAGTCACCATCAACTGATCTTCTAACAGTACCTGAAATAATGCGATTTTACATTAAAATACAGGGTAAATGTTTTCTAGCCAACAATGTTTTTTTTAACTTGCTTTCTTGTATGTCTGTCCGGGTGGAATTGTAAAATTGATTTTAAACTAACTTCCCAATGAGCTGAAGACTTGAAATATGGACCATAGCTCAGAAGTAGATGACAATGCTTGTAAATGTTACAAAACAATAATAAAATAGTAAAAATCTCTCTCACTAACAATTTTATTGCACCGCAAATAATGTAACCAATAATGGGGTGCATCTGGTAAAGCTTTTTGTAGATGTCGCTAGCGGCACTGGTACCTTGTTTACACCTATGATGGATCATTTTTTAAATGTTTTTGTGGTTTATTATTTGTAGTTTATTTGCCGCTAGCGACATCTACGAAAAGCTTTGCCTGATACACCCCATCTGTATGTGTTTTATCCTTAAGTTATTTTAAACTTTTAAGTCTGTTATAAAAACATGGAACATTTATTTTGGAATTATTTACATTAAGAATAATCAATAAGGGTGTATATGATACACTACGCACCCATCTAGCTTGCACACTTCAAATTGTCAATCATTTTTCATTTCTGAATGTCTTTTATAAAATATAGTAAAGCATTCTATGAAATAAAATTGCAGTCTTGCACATTTAGCGTTTCTGTCTTATCCTCAATATTGAATAAGGGGTGCAAATTGACAATTGTTACCTTTGATGCCCATGAGACAATGTTCCTTGGTTCTCTGAAAGACAGCAGTGTGTTCCAGGTTCTTGGAGTGTCCAGGATTGTTGATGTTGGTCTTGATCCAGCAGATATCCTCACAGCGACGGAAGCCCCACTTCTTCAGGCATTCCCGACCCATGTCTAGACCTGGTAATACACAATTACTTAGAAATTTATTTAATTTTAAAAATATATTAATGTTTAGTTGCCGGCAGATAAAAACAGACAGACAGACGGTGGGGTTGTCCAGGCCCGGATGTTTAATAGGCCTGGGTTGGGGATCATTCCCTCGTTCTCCCCGGCAGGATCTCAGTGGGTAATCACCAGTATTCTGCGTCTGGGTTCGACTACTTCAGCTCTCCTCTAGGAAGTGGTCTCCCGACGGGGGGCCATGCCCAAGACGAATCGATATTCTGGAGATACTTGAAGTTACGTCTAAGATATTCTAGTCTAGTCAGGTCGACGACAAACTCCTCTATAATAGGCATTTCCAAATCTCGTGAATTACGCACGAACCATGGCGCTAGATAAAAAGAACTCTGGGAGAAAACCCGAATTTGAAATTAAATTGCCCTACGCGTCTACCCACCTTCTGAAGTTCCACACCAGAGGAAGAGGAAGCTCCTTGGCTGGGCGATGTGGTGTATCTCCAAGTCCAGGACATCTCTCCACCTCCAGCCGGCCCCCAGCGGTGGTTCCACCATTAAAACGTCAAACTTATTGCCTAATTCTTTCAAGTCAAATGTCTGAGGATAAAAGAAAATAATAAGTACAGTATGTCTAAATATATAATAAGCATAGAATTCTCCATTGTGCTTCAGATTTATTAACCTACCTTAAGATCGCATTTAAGATACATGGGTGGAGTGGCAGTCTTGGAGATGAGGTCGTCCTTAAGTTTGATGAGTTCCCTCAGTTTGGGATACTCTTCGAAACGGTCGGCCAGGCCTACGTCTCGAATGAAGTTTTGAGGTCTTTGGCCTGTGTCTACAAAATGCTGGCAATAGTCATTGTGCGGGTTTGATGATTGGGTGCCCTGGATACAAAAATATAATATAATAACTCCTTTTCTCCATGCCTCGGAGGGTATGTGAAGCCATCAAGACTTGTGAAATTGTAAATAGGTGGTAGGCGGACTGATTGTGATTATTTACTCAAATCTATCGTGCATAAACCCAGTAAAGTGTATCCACACGGTTTGGGACTCCCATTGCCGTCATGTCAAGCCGGCATAGTGTCAGTCATGAGTGTTTGATTCCAGTTGCTGACATTCATGGACCTGGCGCGCCGCGTTCCATCAGGTGGGAGCAAGGTCAATGTCGTGCTAGTATATAAAAGAGCCTCTCACCAATCCATCTGTCCTGTATAGCAAGTGTAGGCTAAATTCTCCAGATATATATTCTGGAAGGCCCATTTCAACAGTGGAAACTCTTGTGTTCTAGGGGCTGTGATAACTTCTTTACATTATATATAAGAGTGACTTTTAAAATGAACATAATATACACAATGTTTGCTTGCTAACCTGTCTGGCTAACGTGGCAAAGTGCCAAATTCTCCTGATGTCCTCGAAGACCCATCTTCAGCAGTGGGAGTCAAGGACTCTGTGTTCTGGGCTGTGATGATGATGGCACAATGTTAAGGAGTATTTAAAACTGATTATTATAGTGATTGTGTAAATAATAGTAAAAGAAAAATAAATTTCTAAGCATTCTACGGATTCACCATGCGTGTGGGTAAGAGATGAGAAGAATGGTGTCTCGGGCTTGCAACCGGGTGGTTTGAATAGGAGGGCTCCAATTTTTTATTTATTGAGCAACAAGACGCTTACCATGCACCTTTGTACTCCTCTCGCTACCCAACCAAATACTGTATGATTCCGTTAATGCCGTCTTGGACCATAAATGTATTTACTGCAGACCTTCAATTCTTTTTAATTCATTCTAAAAATTCTTTATTGCATTATGAAATATATATAAGCCCGCATAGGCGGGCTTAATGACTAAGCATTTTCTAACAACCAATTCTTTCAGTAAAGGGTGCAAAGATTTTGCTGGAACTTCGCTCGCACAGACTTCAACAGCATAAAGCTGAGTCTTGAACCCATTCCTGATCATTTCTTCCGTGATCATAATATTTATTCGACTTATGTTGTGGTCTTGTATATGTAACTTATATCAAGGCTTTTAGCCCCGTCATGACAAATCTTGATCACTTGGCTTGTCTCAATCACTAGTGTAAGACTCGAGTTATTTTTACCTTTAAAAACGTAGAGGAGTCTGTGTAAACTAGTTCATCTTGAGGCCTTTTGTTTGATTTATCCTTTGAGCAGCCTTCAGAATCTCCGAGAGCAGGTTTTTTGGAAGGAACATCTCCCATGGACGTGCCTAATGCATGCTTTAGTTCACTTACACTTGATACACCCAACTAAAAATATAAATTTCATATGAATTTAATAAAAGTTTCCCCATTCCTGGAGCCCTTCAAGCAAAGAGTGAAAAAGCATTTTGAAAGGCAAGACTTATATGATTACCTATACATTCTCATCGTAATTAAAAAAATCTCTGCCTACTTTATTCTGTCCTTTATAAACAGTCTTTACCTACGAATTTAAAATATAAATTTTCTTTTTTTAGCTCCTTTCATGAGAGAATTTGTCGTTCTGCTCATAACTCTCTCCTTGGGATACCTTCACATCACATAAACTCTGTTTCTGATTTTTTTTCGGTAGTAGCTGGTCTGCTTTAGAACAGCTTGCTACTTATTGTCCGTCAAGCCTCAAGCAGAGCCATCTTTAGAAAACTAGTTTACAATCATCATTTAAAATTACAATGCTTCCTTGTCTTTTTGTTTAAAGATGTTGTAATGTAGTGTAGTATATGTATTGTATAAAACCCTATGTAATTTTATATTCTATTTGTAAGTAAATATTATATTATTTTTCTTATCATGCTCTCCAGGACACGAGAATAGTAATTTTATAAATCTATGTAAATGTACATCTGCCTCCGTAGTCTAGCGGTTAGGTCCGTGGATTTAGACTTTGAGGTACCGGGTTTGATTTCTGGTTGTGACACAAAAATATTTGTTAATGTAAATAAATACATTTAATTAATATTTAATTTATTTGTGATATTTCTCGAGTTTGGTACGCTGGAGACATCGACAAGTTCACCACTTGTCATGATTGGCCTAAAGTAAAGATGGCTAAATGTGAATCCGCTTATAAGCGTGGTTTCTGACCACCCCTAAAGGGAAACGATCGTAATGATACTACTATGTAAATGTACATAATAGGTATATGATGGTCCTCCAACCTAGGACCCCCATCGTTCTGCTCATTTCCTTATTCAACCAATATGATTCACTAATAAAACTAATTTATATCACTTTGCAAACAATCAAAACTGCAACTAGGACTTGGTTTTAGGCACAATGACTGATGAGGCCGCAATCAACTATCTGCCTACAAGAAGCTTAATCTAACTACTTCAAACAACTTTTTGCAAGAAGATTTGCTCTAATATTGTTTCACAGTAATATATTACGTTTTTCTAATACTTTTTAGAATTATTATAATATACAAGCCCCTAACGATAGCCACGGTAATAATTGAAAATAATTAAAAACACTAATAAACTAAATTATAACCGCGAAAACCATAACAAATGAAACCTAACCTCATAAACTTTAAATTGGTTTAATTTGTAAACTAAATAATACTCACTGTTTTGGCAAGCAATTTCTTCCTTTTTTGTGATCTTTCACGTAATTCTTTCAGTTTTTCACTCATATTTGCATATTTTTAAATAAACAATTTGTTTGTGCGTCCGCCAGCCGCCAGTATTTTGACAGAACAACAATTGTTCGAAAATGCAAAAATGTTCTTGCATTGTTTTGGTTATTTTAGCACGTCTTGTATTTTATTATGGGATTTTATTATTAAAATTAAAATTATGTCAATTAATTAAATTAGCAATTAATATTATTAGAAAAAACAAACTGTTCACAATAAACAAAAAATACTTTTGGAATTCGGAATCATGGAACATTAATAGGTAGGACCAAGGTTCGGAATAATGGTAATTGTATATCTCAAAAAGTTAAGCATGGTCCCCTAAGAACGTTTTCCTGTTACTACAACGGTTAAGGTACCTGCAGCCCTATTCTGTTACTTAAGCGCAAACGTTATACTATAATGGAGTGGAGAATTGAATGATATTGTGTAATTATGACCCAATCTCTGACGTAAATAACGAAATCCACTAATAACGTTTGCGACTAAGTAGCAGAATAGGGCTACTGCCCTTTCTGTCCAGTCTCAAAAATCCAACCTACAGATATAAATATGTATAAATAAAAAATACTGCCCCAGTGGGGAGTTATATACCCAATATTATGGTATAATTTACATATATACATATTATAACTACCTAAGTACGAGTAGGTACCTAATATGTTTTTATTGCTGCTTTTTATTTTTTATTTAAGTTGTAGATAACAAGTCATAAGAAATTGAGCAACCCTTACTGGGTTTGTCCATCAACGTATTTTAATAAGGAAATATTATTTTTTATGATTTTTTTTTTTTTTTCTACGCAAGCGCTAGCGTACGGAAGCCTATGGGGTGGCCCCGTTAAGCTGCAGTTTGTCTCAGCGGGCAACAACCCGCCGGTTTCTATTTTTACCCTGGCCTAAGGGTGGCCAAGGAAGGGGCTACGAAAGGTGTGGCCCCTTGTGAGCGGTGTCTATGTGGTAACAACGGCACGGGCTACGCCTCGGTCCTCAGGATCTCCCGGGGCAGGCGGCGGCCTTCCGGTGGCCGTGCGTGGAGAGGCGCGATTCCCCGAAGATGGTCGAAGTGGCTGTGGTCGGCTCGATCGAACATGGACTTCGAGAGCCTGGCCACGAACTGCTCGATGGTCTCCATCTTCAAGTCGTCGTGGAGGACGGTGTTGCGCACGAACCAGGGGGCCCCGACGGTCGCGCGTAAGGAGATGTTCTGCTGGGCCTGTATCCTGGCCTTAATGGTTGGAGCCAGCAGGTGGTGCCACGCCGGATTGATTATGATTGTATTGCATATTTCATAAGCGCTACCGCAGAATGTTCATCGGTCAGCCAGTCGAACGAGACTGCTCAAGAGCAGTAATAAAAATATTTACTGGATTCCCAACAAAAACATTAAATAAATTATCCTAGTCCACGTAAGCAAAATTAATTAACTTAACTTCGCAACATGCTTACCATCAGGTAGGTTTGAGGTCGCATGTCGTGTTAGTATAAAAATAATAATCAACAATGTTAACACGAGTAAGATTTCCATAAGTGGCAAGAAATTCTGATGACATACTTATGACGTCACGATTAGTCAACTTATTGAATAGGTCAAGAATGAACTTGGGGATTTCTCGTTTAAAGATGTGTATTTTAAATATGAACGAAAATATTATTTATATATTTTTTTTCAAAACCTTTTCGTTCCACCGTTCAATTGGTGAAATACCAAGAATTAGAGATAAAAAATAGAATAAAAATATATTTTTTATAACTAGGGTAAAAGAACAAGTTTTTACTTCCTTCCTAATTTAGATACATTTATTTAAAATAAGTATACATACAGACAAAGTAGATATGGATATCCGCATTTTGAACGTTTGCATTTACATGTTGTTTAATTAATTAATCATCAAGAAACATGGTACAGTAAATACGGGGTAAAAAATCTTATTATTTTATACGCAACATGTTTGGGCTATAATGCCGCGAGTAACTCCAAGAAAAACATCAAATTCTGCAACATCTGGATTTTGATGATATCATTATTAACAATTTAAAAAAAAATCGAAAAAAATATTTAAACTATATAAAATAAAATTAATATTAATAATTACTAAGTATAGGGATATACTCGTAAGTCCCGTCATCGTGGAATGGTGGCAAGAACCAAGGCTGCATTTCCCCGCTGAATTGCAATACTGATTCTTTGGGCGAAGAAAGAGCCAGCCCTCTTGTCACCGGAGGAGACGACAAGACGCGGTGTTATGTCTTTTAAATGGACCCAGAGCTTCTACAGCAAACTCATAAACTCATAAGAAAGAAAGATAAACTCGTATTACGTCAGACTTGGCTGTATGGAATAGACCCTTTGCCTTCTCCCATATCACCTCTTTCATCATCCATCGGGAGAAGAGAACACAGACACACAAGAAAATTAAAAAACAAAGTCCTTCGCACCATTTTGCGCGAACATGTCAAGAGTAAGTTTTTGTTTTATAAATTAATTTACTGTGGATATTGTTAGTCAAATGTGGTGTTGTTTTGTTTAATAATGTGCTACAATGTGAATATTTATGTAAAACGACAAATTTAACGCTAAATGGGACAGAAGATTCAGTTTATTTTTTGCGGTTTTGCCGCGCTCGAACTCCCATATACCTGATGTGTTTGGCGATATTGACGCGAATTACTCCATGAAAAGCATCAAATTCTGCAACACTTGAAAGTTGATGATGTTGAGGATTGATGTATTCTGTACAATGATCGTTAAATAAACTTTAAAATAATAATCATTAATCATAGACTTAAATTAAAGAAAAGTCGTTATATATTTTTTTGCTATCCTTCTTTGTCTAAAATTAGGTATATGAAGGTGAAAATATGTCCAAAATGTCCGTAATTTTATTTCCTAGAAAGTTGATAGACTACCATTTCTCAAATGTACTAGAAAACTCTTTGAAAGTATTGGATTTCTTACGTAAAAATTCATAAACATTTATGTCGTCAAAAAAGTACCTACGTCAAGACATTAATCATAACACCTTGATCTTGTATCTGATGTGCCCGCATATACTGTGCAATTTGCACTTTGCCATACGTCAGAGAGTTACCCTAGAAAAAATAATACAAAGATGAGTAACTCGCAAATGCGGCCGTCATATGTCATCAGTAATCCGACCGAGTAAGTTTCATTCACAAAAATCATTCGCAAGGCGCAATAGATTGCTTGGAGCTGTCAGAAATGTTCGTAATACGTAGTTAAAAGCCCCCGCCAACAAAATGGGACGGTGAATGGGGCGATGGGACCCTAAGCCAAGCGCCTGGCTAAATAAGAATTCTGAGACAAGAAAGCTGCCAGTTAAATCTGCCTTACTATGCAGCGAGGAAATGTTGCCATTATGACAATCTCTGATGGGACGTTTCTAGAGGACATTTTTTAATGTAATTTTTATCAGTATTTAGTTAAATTAAATTAATATTATTTAAGTGGTTTTACTATTTCTTTATGCGTGAAATAAATAACTTAAATTGTATGTAAGGTAAGTGATACAAATAAGGCCTACCTTATTTCAAATTCTTGTAACATAATAAATAATTTATTGAAATAAATACAACATGGTTAATCAGAATCATTTATTTGTGTTCTACAAGATATATTAATTAAACAGTATCACATTTAAGAAAAAATAAGCAAAAACTAACAAATCGTAAACCTTTCGCATTGGTCATAATAAATCACCCCTATTTAATAAGGCCTATAGCCTTCCTCCTTAAAAAAATAAATAAATAATAATCTCTTTAAAAAAAAATACTTAAAATTTGATAGCAGATATTTTTAAATATCCGATAATAGACTTTGTATCATAATTAATGTAAATTAAGTGTACTAAAATTACAAATCAGACTTATTGTCTTATATTAATGAAGAAAAGCAGAATATCACAATGTTTTTAAGATAGATCTAATAAACTAAAAAAAAACAACATTCTTTCTCATAGCACTTAAGTAAAACTAAAAAAAATATAGGCTTTATTAAAACACAGTGCTTTAATAAGGCCTCTTAAGAATAACTAGGATTATAGGTAGTATGTATTAGAAAATTCAACCAGTCTTAATCAACAAAGTAATGGTTCTTTGATCTTAATAATAAGTAATAAGTTTGTATTAATTAGTAAGTATTAATTTTCATCACAGTCGGGACATAAAAATGGGTCTAAATCACTTCGTGTTAGACCAATACAAGCCTCGTGATACCATTTAGCGCAGTCGGTACAAGGTCTCATATCTAATATTTTATCTCGGTGGCAAGCGTGACAGTACCAGCTTTCAGTTCCCCTTTTAATACTGTTCGTATCTTTGGTTGTTTTAGTTGTTTTTCCTGTTGTACATTTTGTTTGATTTCCTTTCATTTGTTTAGATGCATCGCTTTCCTTTGAAAGTCCTTCACTATTTTTCTTATTTACAGGCTTTGACTGTTTCTTTGGTACAACTTTACTTTTCTTCTTGGTTTTGGTCTCATTATCATTAAATAAATCATTAGTCACCCTTTGACCTTTATACTTAGTTTAAAGCCTTTTTCCTTGGGCGAGTTTTGACATGTTCATAATCGGGTGTCGGTAAAAAGATCTGGAATTGTGACTTTGTACTTAGTTGTGCTAAAGGCACATCATCTTCATCTACTTTAGTATCTTGTGATATGTGGGAGGCCCAATATATTTTTTTCGTTTCAAGAGCCATTGTTTCTATGAAAAAGTTGTTTAGTTTGATGATTGGTAGAACAGCCTCTTATAATTGCCTTTACCTTTTGTAACAACCGATACCTATACCAGTAAGTGATCAGAAAAACTCGCAACGAAGTTTGAGATGAAAACATCACATTATATCTTCGGTAGGTACCTACTATTAGGTGCGATCTATTGTTTACTTATTAAAACTAATCTAAAAAATGTGCCATAAACGTTAAGATCACTAAATAGGCCTACTCACCAGAAACAAGGCCTACCAACCACAAATAAGGCCTAGGCCTTATATATGGAATACGAGCTGTATAGTTTAAAAGGTTATAAAATGTACAAATATTCTTAAATTAACAGTTAAAAGCCTCTTATGAACACAAACATTTAGTATTTAACAGATTATGTTAGCTACTTAAATGAAAACAGGTAATATATAATGTAATATAACTGTAAACTTACCACAAAATTACTAAAATTTTAACTTGCAGCACGAAACGACCTCCTCCAACGACAAACTCGTCCGCATTACCGCAAGGAGCGAGAGGGAGCCGCCCGCGCACCCCTCTTAAATATGTAGTGCCTATATATTTGTGTGCGTAAAGTATTCAAGTCTTAACACAATTTATTTGGGATTTAGGGATATTAGGCCTTGTTAGAGCATAGGCCTTATTTGTATCATGTACCTTACAATAATAAAAAAAAAGGTAATTTTGATTGGGTCATGGAGATTGTGTTTGTGTTTTATCCAGCGCGTGTAACGTTGCGGCTTAAAGATCTTTAAGTCAGGTTGATTTGCTTCTTCTGTGTATTTCTACTTCAATGGAGCTAAAGTATATAACTTGAACATGTTACTCAACCTCATCAGAACACTGAATGTAGCCAGTAACATAACTGTGTTATTTTGAGAAAAAAGTTGTGTAAACAAAAAATACCTAAATGTAAGTTATACAGTTTTTAATGTTGTGAGTTTTAATTTATAATATTCGTTTTGTTTTAATTTAAAATTATTTGTTTTGGTAATTGTTTAATAAATAGTAACTAATTTCAATTTGATAAAGCAATTAAAAGTTTCAAAGACAACATCCGCTTCCTGTGTTTTCGCAGCTTAACCATAAATTTAAAAATAGAACACCGGACATTTTATTTTTTAATAACTTAATGTGGCAGTGGAAGTAAAATAACTATTTAATTGCAGATTTTGTGCCAAAAAGTCGCAAGTTTGTTTAAAATTAAAAGTACAATGCAATTTCTTCAAGCATTTACTGTAGTTGGAGTAATTTACACGAGTTTCACATTAGGTAAGTTATTACTTCTTATTCACTAATTTATGTTAATTTTATGTCGGCCTTTCAGGAATATTAAGTATTCAAACAAAACGACGAAATTGTTCAGCCTGATTTTTTAATTATGCAAGTTTTAACCTCATAAAAAAGTAAACTATAAATAAAAAATATCCTCAAGGACGTCCCATCACAGATAATCCCGATGGACTGGCAACATTTCCCCTTTATACAAGTATAGCAAGGCTAATACGTCGTCATAAATAATTGCCAGCCGTCCTGTCTTCGGACTTATCCGTCAATAATTAGGGCAACTCCCTGAACAAGGAGTAGGCTAGCTGCTAGGTTGGGGGTCCTCATGTAGGTAACTTACCAAGGTTGGTGTTTTGCGTAGTTTGAGGTTTACATAATTTTTTTTTTCAGAAAAACTAACTAGGACATAAAGTTACAGTATTATAGATTAGTATTATAGATTAACTATTAGATCCCAAGCCAAAAATATTTTATATTATTTATACAGTTTAAATAATGATAAGTTAAATTTAAAACAAGAGCTCATAAAAAAAATATTTGAGAAAAAAAATCTTACATAAAATTAAGGATTAAATTATAAATAAAATAAACTAAACTACTAATAAAACTAAAAAAATAAAAACTAAAATTATAACCGTCCGATGGGCGTAGTGTGCCGAGGACACTCGCTGCGTTCCCCCGTTGAACGGAGAGGGTGACCCTTTAAGCAAAATATTCTTTACTTAAAGGGTCACCTATATTATATATTATTATGTTTTGCTAAGCTATGTACCTATTTAAATAACTATTGTATAAATTTAATTTATATTATTTTTATTATTCATTACAGCCCCTAGAACACAGCGTCCTAGACCCCCACTGCTGGAGATGGGACTTCCAGAACTATCTGGAGAATTTGGCCTACACTCGCCACGCTGGCCAGACGGCTTGTCATGTCAATTTTTAATGACAATTAATTAACGATTCCACAAGTTGGTATTAGTGGAACCGGGACCGGACGGCTTAACGTGCTCTCCGAGGCACGGGAACGGTGGTGTTGTAAATCTATGACAAATGTACCTACGTAAGAAACGTGTATTTCTCATTGGTACATGCCGGGTGGGTTTGAACCGACCTTTGTAGAATTTAAGGAACGCGTTCCTTCAGGCGAGCCACCACCGCGCCTTATATTAGACCGCCTCCGTGGTCTAGTGGTAACAAACGTTGCCGTGAACTCGGGAGGTCGTGGGTTCGATTCCCACCGGGGGCAAGTTTTACATTGTATAATTTGTCTCGGTCTGGGTGTTCATATGTATAATATGTATATATTTACAAAAAAAAGTATAATATGTAGTTTATCAACCATCTAGTTTCCGTAACACAAGCCTCGTAGCTTACCACGGAAACTAGATGGCGCTGTGTGACCTGTCTGGAAATATTTATATTATATTTATATTATTTAGTTAAATACAATGAATTCGGTCCCTTTATTAGTATTCGCATTTATTCTACGAGTATTTAAATTTCACAGGAATGCAAATACTAACAGATGAAATATTGTTTGTTTCGCAAAACAATTTGATTAATTACGTGTATAATGAATTGCAGTAGAAATCTTACTCTCTCTGTTGTAGACAATTTATCAATGTTCAACTTTGACATTGTAAATTATTGTGACTTGTTCGCGTATATTTGTTACACGAAATTTCTATTATTACTGTATAACGAATCATATTCGAGATGAATTTCATGCATTTCACATATTGTACAACATGATAAGGTAGGATTTGTAGAATCAATGGTTTTGAACACCTTTGTAATCAGTGTTCTCATACTAATATTATAATTATTCTGGCCATAAATACTGTTACATTGAAAAAAAAAAAAAACAATAATATTACATTTGAATTTGGAACCTGTCATTCTTATATGAATAATTGTGTTTTCGCATTATAGCGCCAATCTTTGTTAATATTTTTTGTGATTTTAAAATGGAGTGGGGTGTTGAAGAGAACCGAATTGCTGTGATAGCATTGTTCATTTATTATCCTTAGGAGCCTATGGAAACACTTGGAGTCATCAAATTTACATTATATTTCGAACACCTACATAGATCTAAAAATTTTTTCTGAAAAGACAAAAGTGTTTGTATCCCTGTGTGCTGCAAATTTCTGTATAGATCTTTTATTTTATTTTTATTCCATTTTGTTTAAGGCGTGCAATTTAAAATCTTTTTTATTGATCGATAGGTAGTGAGATATGGAATTCGATGGTGTGCATAACTCAAAAATGCTGTTTTTTAGTTAACTCGCTTTAGATCTATGTGTGCGATTTTATATTTATTTATTTATTATGTTTGGAAAACTTACAGCTATTTTACACTAGTAAACTTAAGATTAGATACAATAAATCCAATTAACAGTTTCCACTAATAGTTGTACCTTAAAAAAAATAAAAAAAATACAAGAATTTATATACAAAAAAAAAAACATATAAAATAAATACTGACATCGTCATCGTCGGTCATCGCGCGTCTTATAGACGTAGTAGTAGAATTAAAAAGATCAATATACCACATCATCAGCTTATGTCTTTCCACTGCTGGATGTAGGCCTCCCCCAAGGCTCGCCATTTCACAAGATCTTTTGCCACCCTCATCCAGCCCCCACCAGCGGCCTTTTTCAGCTCTACCGTCCATCTGGCGGGGGTTCTTCCCACTCTGCGTTTTTCTGTACGTGGTCTCCACTCCAGAACCCGTCTACTCCATCGGTCATCGGTTCTGAGACAGACGTGTTCAGTCCATTGCCACTTCAACTTACTAATTTTAAAGGCTATGTCTGTAACTTTCATTATCTGACGGATGTCTAAGTTTCGGAATCTATACATCAGAAATATACCGAGCATAGCTCTCTCCATAGCTCGCTAACCTTAATTTTTGGACAGACCCACTGATACATTATAAATTCAAATTCAAAATCGTTTATTTGCTTTAAATGTGGTACATACAGTAATATGGTTAGTAAATTGGCTATGCACATTTAGCCATTGTTGTGGCATGCAAAAATTAATTAATTTAAATATATTCTTATCATTAAGTCATCATCACATAATTAAATTTTCATAAAGAGAAGTTTGTGGTCTGCTAAAATCCCGTCCGTCCTTGAACCATCAGGACTTTCACGTAGTGATGGTAAAAGGCCGGATGGTATGTCTCTTGTACCATGGAGTGAGGGAAGATGTCTTGTTTGGGATGCCACCTGTGTGGATACCTTTGCCGCTTGCCACATTTCCTCTACATCAAAAAAGGCCGGTTCGGCTGCTCATACAGCCGAATTTAGAAAACACATCAAATACAATAGCATTAAACAAAATTATAACTTTGTGGCATTTGGGGTTGAAACAATGGGGGTATATTCTCTTGATACCCACAAATTCATAAAAGAGCTGGGTAAACGAATTTTCCAAGAGTGTGGCGATCCCAAATGCCATAACTACCTAAAACAGAATATGTCCATAATAATTCAACGAGGAAATGCGGCGAGCGTTTTAGGTACCCTCCCTAGTGGTAAGCCCTTAGTTTATTTTGTAGAATAGCTTTAATTTCATAGGTATTTTTAGTTTTAGTTTTCTTTATAATTAGTTTTTAGTCAATTTTATTTTAATATTTTTGTATCGAATTACCTACTTCGAATAAATAAATTATCTTTATTAAATTTAGGTCAATACATACAATAATTTTATGTTAATAATAACAAACAAAAAATAAAATAAAACATGTCATACACATTCTTTTAGTTATTATTCCGCTCGAAGAAGTAGGTATGGAGTTAAATGCTTCATACTTAAAACGTACTTTAATCTTAATACTCAATTTCAGACTAGGGTCAATCTTGGTGTTGGCATTGGTCATTGATAATATAATGGTTGTCTTGTTCTAATACAAAAAAAGTAAAGTATTGCACGACCGTTTCCCTTACAGGATGGGCAGGAACCACGCTTACAAAGCAGCGGAATCACTTAACCAATTTTACTATATATAGGCCAAACATGACAAGTGGCAAGCTTGTCAATGTCTCTAGCGTACCAAACTCGGGAAATATCACAATTAAATTAAATATTAAATACTAAGATTGCCAAAAGAGCTAACTGGGGAATTGGAGGCCTTAATCTACCCGATTGAGCCTAAAGCCTGAGCTGGAGACAGCGGCAACTGGATTGGGGGTCATTGAGTCGTCCGATTTCCGTTGAGTTATGTAATTAGCACCTGAGAAGCGAGAGGATAAATGAATAGTATTTGTAAACTTGCTATTGTACGCAGTGTTACTCATACGTACTTGTAAACACACGTGTAAAATAATCGATTTATAAGCAGGAAATAATCAATATCTTGCTTATAATCACGATTTTGTTTCTGCAAACATTGAAATTATCACAACCGGGTTAGGCAGATAGATAATAATAATAATAATTCTTTATTTATACAGTAGAAATTAGTTACAATAATAAATACAATAGTGAAATATTTATATAATAAATTACACGATGTGAACAATATTGACGCTACATATTTCCAATTGTATTGCACGTTGGAGCCCAATCCAAGAATTTTCGTCTTGTGTCTTGGGCTCCAGCTGCACTAGCTACCCTAGTATTCTACATAATATTTACATTAAAAATAATAATAATAATTTTGATAAAACTTTGTTAATGCATGCAAAAGCAATAAAAATAATAAATAAATAATAAATTACAATAAAATAAATAATAAATAAGATAAAATTTATATAATTATATTTATACATTTTAATATAAAGAAGTATTGTACAATTCTTCGCTTTAAAATAAATTAAAATAAAGAGCTCAGCGGCTCCATTCTGTTACTTAGTCGCAAACGTTATTAGTTGATTTCGTTATTTATTTCAGAGGTTGCGTCACAATTACAAAATATTATTCAATTCTCAACTCTATAAGCGCTCAACGTCGACAACGGATTCCATTATATAACGTTTGCGCTAAAGAACTCTGCGTTTCGCATTCGCTGTAATCTATGACCGATTTATTTTTATTTTATTTAAATACTTTGTTGCACCAATGCTATGTTCGACTTGAAAGCAAAGGAAAGCAAAGAGTTCAACGCTTTTTTTACTGAATTTTGCTTATCATCTATGAAAACCATAGAGCAACGCCAAGTGCGAACGTTTTTAAAGCTAAATGAAGTGAAAAAAGCGCTTAAAGCATCAAGTCAAACACAGGGCAAGTACAAAGACGGACCTAATAATATATAATAATAATAATAAACCCGGGGACATTTTCTGAGCCCCTTATATTTAGTGCAATGAAAGTAATAGACTATACGATTAGTAATATGTCTCTTCACTGTTGGAGCCTGGCTCGTAATTTTACACGATCTTTTGCCATCCTCATCCAACCCTCACCAGCGACCTTTTCCAGGTCATCCGTCCATCTTGCCGGGGGTCTTCCTATGCACTTCTCGTTTTCCTGTACGTGGTCTCCACTTCAGAAAACAGAACTTGTTCTGCGACAGACGTGTCCGGCTTATTGCCACTTCCTTCCTTTATATAGAAATCCGACAAGCATCCAACCGAAAAATGTTTTTAAAAAATGGTGTCATCGCATTATTTAAATGGTTCATAAGTTATGTAATGGTATCATATGTAGTATATGTATTATTAGTATTTAATATATCATAGTTATTAGTAGGTATTTAGTAATATAATTGTATTTATATGTATATAGATTTATTTTTTATTATTATATATAAATATTTGCACCTACCTTACATTTGAAATGGTCCACATTGTCCCTAAGGTTGGCTGTCAGATAATGTCTAGCGGCATTAAGTCCGCCCCTTGCATAACGTGCAATAAAGTTTTAAATAAATAAAATAAATAAATATATATGTATTATAATATCAATATACTAATATATACACAACTTTATACATATAAAAATACTCGAACATCTTACTAACGTAGTTTAGAGCCGAGCAAAGGTCCCGGTTCCACTAATACTAACTTGTGAAATCGTTAATAAATTGTCATGGCGATTGGGCGTAGTGTAGGCCAAATTGTTCAGATATATGTTCTAAAGGCCTATCTTCAATGTATATGAATGTGGCCATAAAACATCATGCTCGGGTTGGTAGATTTACATTAAATTTCAGTTTCAGCCCAAGTAGCTTCATTATGCCGTTCAAACGAGAGGTTCCTATCATGTGGGGGTTGTCAGAAGACGTGTCGTAATCCCGTGCCAGCCTGTGCAGCTGTCTGTCGTGAAGGTTGCTACTGTCCTGAAGACCTGGTCAGGAATGACACAGGAGAATGTATCCCGCTATCAAACTGCCCAAGTACACGTAAGTTTTTAAACGACGGGGTCAGGAGGTTAATGGGGTCAGCACTTTTGCATTCCTCATGCCTGCACAAACCAATATTTTCAAAGATTTTAAGTGTAGGTACTTTTGAGAAATGTAGGCGTATCAACTTTTTTTGGGATGATCGTTCCGTGGGAATCAAATATTTCAAAACACCACAACATGAAGTCGAATAAATATTATAATCTCACAGAAAAAAACATCAGGGACGGGTTCAAGACTCAGCTTTACGCAGTGGAAGTTGGTTCGTGAGGAGTTTCAGTAAAATCTTTGCAACACTTGCTGAAAGAATTGAGCTTAAGCAGATCAGCCGTCAATATATTTATGGAAAGAGCTTCCAAGACGGCATTAACGGAATCATACAGTATTTGGCTGGGTAGGGAGAGGAGTAGAATTATGGATAAATAATAAAATAAAAAAGGAGGCGTCCTTTTCAAACCAGCCTATTGTCGGTCGCAAGCCCGAGACACTCATCTCTTACCACGATGGACCCGGCACCCGCACGGTGAATCCATAGAATGCTTAGAAATTTGTCTTCTCTTTCTATATTTGTTTTTAGTAAAAAAAAGGTTTTTTTTTCCTGCGAGATCATAATATTTGTTCGACTTCATGTTGTGGTCTTTAGGAATATTTGATTCCCACGAAATGGCAAGTTTAGCTATTTTCAAGGTAAGGTTGTTCATCTGGAATACAGTAATGATGTTGAAATGTATCCATGAGAATTTTCTAGTCTGTTGCGGCGCCAAGGATCGAGATGGACTTGCATTTAGTTTTTGTACTTTGCCTTCAATATATCTCTAAAAACTCCGAAATTTTATTTTCTACAAAACTATAATAATATATATTATTTAATTTTTTGTGTTCTAAAAACTTATATATAAACCTAATGAACAATTTGACTCTAGTACACTGCAGAAGTTTAAATTATATTGTGAATTAATAGTGAGCCCACACTAGGTAATGGGCCTGGCTCGTGGGACTCTGTTTTCGATTACCTGTATTGGTTGCCTAATAAAATCGATTTTACTGATAGACTACATTTTAAAGTACTCTCAGAATTGAAAAGTCTTTGAAAATGATGGAGAGAGCGAGCGTGAGAGATGCAAACCCTTATAATCCTTCTAACTACATCCCAGTGGAACAACCTTCCTGTTGAAGTCAGGCAAGCACCCAGCAAACCAATATTCAAGAAAAGAGTGTACAGTCATTTTTATAAGTCACTAGCTTAACTTTTTACTGACTTTAATCTATTGTAGGTAGTTATTATTAACATTAAGGTATTTATGTATTATTATAAAAAAAAGTATTATATTTATGTAGTATTAGTATGTATGTGTATATATTATATATATATTATAGTTGTCTATGTATGTTAATTTTTAATATTATTTATGTTTAATTTTAATATTTTATTTGTCTATTTGCACCGTACTCATATTTAAATGTCCCAAAGGTTAACGGGAAGAGAATGTCTTGCGGCATTACGTTCGCCTTTTGTATAGATTTACAGTAAAGTTTTAAAATTAAATAAATAAAAATAAATGTATAAAAACCACTCAACAGTCTAGGACTCTGTATTCCAGGGGCTGTAATAATGATGCTCATCTACTGGTTGACCGGATTTCGTTTTTTTAGATGAATCATACAAAGACGAGACATCAGAGCCACGTTCAGTGGATCTCAAATGTCCCAAAAACGAAGAGTACAGGTTTTGTGAGCCTTGTAACAGGACTTGTGACAACCCTGATCCGATCTGTCCAGCACAGTGTGCGAGAGGGTGCTTTTGTCTCGAAGGCCTATTAAGAGACAAGGATGGAACATGTGTGGAGATCCAACAGTGCAAGAAAGATAGAAGTAAGTGTGATGACGGGTTATGATTCAACTAATATACTTACATATAAGTAATATAATAATAATAATATTACATTACTTCGATAAACAAAGAAAATAAAACAGCATATTTAATTGACGTAGCCGTACCTAACACTCATAACCTAGTAACTACACATACAGAAAAAATACTAAATACAAAATACCTTGAAATAGAGCTTAAATCCCAACTCGAATTAGAAAAAGTGACACCTGTACCCATATTAGTATCTACGACCAGAGTAATACCCAAAACATTGCATGACAGCCTCAAAACTATCACCGTAGACCAGCACACATACAGACAATTGCAAAAAGCTACAATCCTTAATACTTGCCGTATAGTCAGACAGTTTGGAGTTAAAGAAGCATGATGCTCACTTGGCCGAGGCCCGTGAACATCATTTGGTTAACCGGTTAAATACCGAGAGTCTTTAAGAATACACATTACATAATAATAATATATGTTCAATTAGCAATATACCTACAAAATACAATCTACACTTATTCCAAACAAATATTTATCGAATAGTAAGTATACTGCTGTTAGTCTTCTGCTAACAGCTTACTCCTTGGACCACTTCGCTGCTTAGTCTTCCACTAACAGGAGTAGAATCATTCTATATAATTTAAATAGTGACGTGTCACAAATGCCTGTAATAGATTTACCTGAATAAATATATTTTTGACTTTGACTTACTGCAACAAAATTTCAAATGTGATTAGTAGTGGACCCACACAAGGCACTTTCATGCCTGACCAACTATGGGACCATGCAGTCGATTACAAAAATAAACTTTTTGTAAACAAAAAGGAAAATAAAAATAAAGTATAAAATAAAATATAAAAAAAGCATAAAAAAATAAAATAAATTGTTGTGTTCTTTAAATTAACGGATGGTTCGTAAAAAATGTTCTGTATCCTGATAGTTTTAGATTACTGGCGCGGTGGTGGCTCGGTTGTAAGAACGCGTACCTTAAATCCTACAAAGGTCGGTTCAAACCCCCCCGGCATGTACCAATGAAAAATACACTTTTCTTACGTACTGCAGTCACAGTCCGCAGTCGTTAAGCCGACGGTCCTGGTTCCACTAATGCCAACTTGTAGGATTGTTAATAAATTGTCATAAAAAATTACATCATATCCTCGCCAAGCCGTCTGGCCAGCGTGGCGAGTGTAGGCCAAATTCTCCAGATATATGTTCTGGAAGGCCCATCTCCAGCAGTGGAGGTCTAGGACGCTGTGTTCTAGAGTCTGTTATGAATGAATGAATAAAATGTAACCATAGAAAAGAGCCCGAGAAGGAATAAATGAGAAATGTAATAAATGATTTGACTTTGACTAAAATTACGTTCTCGTGTATGAAATTCTGAGAAAGCATTTCTCAAAAGTAGAGTAGTTTAAGAGATGAAAAATCTTAAATAAGACATAAAACTTTGGAATTCAATCCTACGACCTTAGAATTTTAGTTAAGAATTTCTAGATCATAGTGACAGCTTATACAGCATCGTCTCTATTCGCGGCGGAAATGTCAATGATAACCCACGAGTTGACGGTAGAAGACTGTTCCCCAGAAGAGGAGTACTTATCTTGTGGGTGGTGCGAGCCCACGTGCTCTGAACCACAACCCAAGTGTCCCATTGGGGTCTGCACAAGAGGATGTCTCTGTAGACCACCTTTGGTCAGATATTATAGTGGCATGTGTGTGGAACCGAAAGACTGTTTACCACGTATGATTTATTTATTTTTTGGGGTTATTTTGTCTTTAGTTTTCCTACTTAATTTGGAATCAGCCATCACTGTTAGTGTTATTGTATTTTGTGTTTAGTTTTTCCTAATCTTGTAATCAGCCATCACTGTTAGTGTTATTGTATTTTGTGTTTAGTTTTTCCTAATCTTGTAATCAGCCATCACTGTTAGTGTTATTGTATTTTGTGTTTAGTTTTTCCTAATCTTGTAATCAGCCATCACTGTTAGTGTTATTGTATTTTGTGTTTAGTTTTTCCTAATCTTGTAATTAGCCATCGCTTTCTGTGTTCTTGTATTTTGTGTTTAGTTTTTCCTAATCTTGTAATCAGCCATCACTGTTAGTGTTATTGTATTTTGTGTTTAGTTTTTCCTAATCTTGTAATTAGCCATCGCTTTCTGTGTTCTTGTATTTTGTGTTTAGTTTTTTCTAATCTTGTAATTAGCCATCGCTTTCTGTGTTCATGTATTTTGTGTTTAGTTTTTCTTAATCTAGTAATCGGCCATCACTTTTGTGTTCTTGTATTTTGTGTTAAGTTTTTATTAATCTAGTAATCGGCCATCACTTTTCTGTTCTTGTATTTTGTGTTAAGTTTTTATTAATCTTGTAATTAGCCATAACTTTTAGTGTTTTTGTATTTAGTTTTCTTACTTAATCTTGTAATCAGCCATAACATTTAGTGTTCTTATATTTTGTGTTTATAGTTTTTCTTAATCTAATCAGTCATCACTTTTTGTGTTCTTGTATTTTATTTATATATTGTCTTAACGTATGACTAACCCAAAAGTATTAATATTAAGGAAAAACAATATTTCATGTTAACATTTCTATAAACGGCCGCGTAGAAAAAACTGTAAATAAACTTTTGCAGGGACATGTCAAGTCCAAGTTTTATTGCTTTGAAAATTTATTTATTGTGGATATTGTTAGTCAAAAGCGGTGTTATTTTGTTTAATAATGTGCTACAATGTGTATAACTGTGGAAAACGACAAATTTGACATCATTATGGGGTATGAATTGCAGTTTTCTTTTTGCGGTTTTTCCGCGCTGCGAACTCCCATATACGGGTACCCGACGTGTTAGGAATTACTCCATGAAGAGCATCAAATTCCAAGTGTTGCAGATGATTATGAACTATAATTATAAATAAATTGTGTTTACGAGATGTATTTTGCCGTCATGTACAGTCAAGCCGGGGCATAGTGTTAGGTACTGATGTCAGTCATGAGTGTCCGATTCCAGTTGCTAACATTCATGGATCTCGCTCCCCACTTACCATCAGGTGGCCGCAAGGTCACATGTCGTGCTAGTATTAAAAAAAAAATATGTATTTTGTACATTCCTGTAAAGAAACATGAACAAAAAAAAATTGCTTCGTTATTAACTAGCTGCACAAAGCGCGTTTTTGACTCATTTAGCTTTGACAGGTGTTCTAGTAGCGTTTCCATTCGCTTTAAAGAAAATTTTAGTAAAAGAAAGCGCGCTTTGCTCAGTACCTGAACACAGGGTTGGAAGCACAAGCTCCATGCTTGGGGATCCGTCTATTTAATTTGCATAGATCATCAATGTGCGGTGGTGGCTCGGTTGTAAGAACGTTTATCTTAAAATCCTACAAAGGTCGGTTCAAACCCCCCTGGCAAGTATTGGTACATGAGAAATACACTTTTCATATGTACATGTTTCATAGATTTACAACACGACCGTTCCCGTGCCTCGGAGAGCATGTGAAGCCGTCGGTCCTGGTTCCACTAATACAAACTTGTTAAAAGTAAAGTATCATCATCCGTTTCCCTTTCGGGGTGGTCAGAAACCACGCTTATAAATAAGCGGATCACATTTAGCCAACTTTACTATAGACCAATAATGACAAGTGGCAAGCTCGTCGATGTCTCCAGCGTACCAAACTCGAGAAATATCACAAATAAATTAAATATTAATTAAATGTATTTATTTATATTAATAAATATTTTTGTGTCCCGACCAGGAATCGAACCTGGTACCTCCGACTCTAAATCCACGGACTTAACCGATAGACCACGGAGGCAGTAATTAAAAATTGACATCAGATCCTCGTCAACCCGTGGCGAGAGTAGGCCAAATTCTATACAGATACTTATAAATGTTCTGGAAAGCCCATCTTCAACAGTGGAGGTCTAGGACGTTGTGTTATTATCAAAGGACTATAATGACGTAGATCATCAATGTTTTTTTTTCCTTTGGGAATGTTAATTCTAAAATGAACATTAGACCTACCTATTAGAATAAATTATTATAAATTTTCAGAAAAATGTCCAGATCCGAGCGAAGAATATGTTTGTCGATATGGTTGCGAAACACGATGCGACCGACGAGACTGTGCCGTTCGGCCGCGTGGGTGTTCTCTGGGCTGCCATTGCAAACTTGGACTGCTTAGGGATGCTACGGGGAAATGCGTCAAACCTGACCACTGTTAAAGATTACAACGTGATTTATTTAAAAAAGCGTGTGTTTTATTGTAGTCTGGCGCAAATACGTATCTAAGTATAAAATCACGTGTTTGTGCCGTTTACTAGAGACTGAGGCCTGTGGAATTCAAGTGCTAAAACATTTTTTTAACAATATTATTTTTGTCTGGTTATATCCTCGCTTATGGAAATGCGGTTATCGTTCTAGCTACCATACCGCGCGGACTCGATTTCTAGGTATTTAATAAACCTATGTAGTAATATATAAGTTGTCCCTATAGACGCGTAAAGAAAGAAAGAGAAGGAAGGAGCGGGAGAGAGCGAGAGAGGCATCGGCTATACGCACGGCGCGCGCCTATCCGCCCCTCTTCGCCTTCCCCACCGCGCTGTTCTGACGTACGGACGTACATTCAACGAAATAGGTCCTCAACCAAGCGCGCGCAATAAAGTTCTCACTTTAATAAATAAAATGTTTGCTGAATTATTTTTTATGTCATACATCTACTTTGTTCTTCTCTTGTTGAGGAATGCATTTTTCTGCGAATACAGAGTATACAGTCTACCCCTATTTCCGGACATAGGTTCAGGGATTAAGCGGACCCAAAGGATTTAGGGGCCCCTTAAGGGGTGCCTTTAAGATCGTTAGGGGCTGTTTGTAGCCTTACACAAACCAGACAGGAAATTATTTTTTGTAAATCGTTTCAAAACACTTTTTAACTGAGATCGATAAAGTTACTGACATATGTTCATCCCTGGATTTCCAGGAACATCTCTGCCGAATTTTATTAAAATAGGTACAGTAGTTTAGACGTGAATTTGCCAATAGATATTTGGCCGTGTGCCTGGATTCCAAGGAATATCTGTGCAAACTTTCATCTTTTTAAATAATATAGTCTCTAGTTCCTTAATGTAGCTTGGAATTTTGTTGTAAATTTTTGGCGCCATGTGTAATATGCTTCGGTGTATCAATGCAGTATTTTGACGAGAGTCGGCAGCGTATACTCTATCTTTATGCCTCAGACTCCTGTTGTTACGCTGGGATCTTGTTGAAAAAAATGCCGGATTTTTCTTAACAAACATTTAAAAATAATATTAATAATAAGCAATATTAGGCGTGATCGTGCTAAGCTGCTGGTCTTCCGCTAACAGACGCTTTGGACTGCTTAGTCTAGAAGTAGAATCATTCAAAATAATTTAAATAATGACATTCCACAAATGTCTTCAATAAGTTTCAGAGAGACAGTGGGGTCGTCCAGGCCCGGATGTCTAATGGGCCTGGGTTGGGGATGGGGACATTCCCCCGTTCTCCCCGGCAGGATCTCAGCGAGTAATCACCCGTTGGTAATTCATGCACCTTTAGTGCTGGGCACCGTTACTGGTATAACAGCGCCCGTATGGCTCACGAGCCCAGGGGATCTGGGTTCGGCTACTTCAGTTCTCCTCCAGGAGCACTTCTCTAGGAAGTGGTCTCCCGTTGGGGGGACGAGCGCAAGACGGAGCGATATTCTGGAGATGCTTGAAGTGTCCGTTGTCGGCCCGATAGAACATACGTCTAGTCAGGCCAACGACAAACTCCTCAATACTAGGCATCTCCAGATCTCGAGCTATGACGGAATTACTTCAATAAGTTTACGTGAATTTTACGTACATTTTGACTTTGATTGTAAATAACGTACAACTTCCCAAAGCTTGATCCTTACAAGCACCCAAACACTACAAGCTACCTAGTAAAGTATCATCACGACCCTATCCCTTCGGGGTTGTCAGAAACCACGCTTTTTAAAGAAGCGGATTCACATTTGCCACCTTTACTATAGTGGCAAGCTTGTCTATGTCTTTAGCGTACCAAACGCAGAGAAATATCAAATGAAATGAATTATTGTGTACCGACCAGGAATCGAACCTGGTACTTCCGAGTCTATATCCACGGACTTAACCGCTAGACCACGGAGGCAGTCAATAATGGATATTTTAATTAAAATTTAACTTTAATTCGAAAAAAAAATACAAAATATAAAATTAATATTAATACTAAGGATAGGGATATAAGTCCCGTCCGCGTGGAATGGTGACAAGAACGCTGGCTGTATTTTCCCGCTGAATTGCAATACCTATTGTTTAAAAGAAAGAAAGAAATAAAGAAAAATATTTTATTTGCCACATATCAATAAACACAACTTAAACAAGTTTGGGCGAAGAAAGAGCCAGCCGGTGACAAGAGGCACCGGAGGAGACGACAAGACCAGGTGTTATGTCTTTTAAAAACTTTTTGTAATGACTCCACGGGCCCAGAGTTTCTACAGCAAACGGCATAAATATGTAATCTTTTAATATACTTACATACTTGCGCCGCTTGCTGGACTCCGCATTTTCCGCCGAGGCCCCCGCGTTGTCCCCTGATATGCGACGCGGCGAGGGTTTCGACGCACGTGACGCCCCACACCAGTTGTCATACCATCGGGTGTCTTGCCATCATCTCGGATAACTCCAGTAGGCTCCAGAAGAGCTGGAACCTCGATGGTGGCTAGAGCCCTTTTGTGTGTTTGTGTGGCGGGAAACATGAACTTTTAGTACAAGAGAGCCCATGAACTCCCAAGACAGTCGACCTCCTTTCCATACGGACATCGATGTAAGAATGATTATTATTCATTAATTAAAATGAAAAAACATATTTAGTTAGGCAACCCATCACTGGTGCATCTGTTAGCATATTTTTTGACGTATCTTAAACTATTCGGAAATGGGATGAATAAAACAAAACAAAATTTTAATAAAATTACTATATTTTATCCTTTAGTTGGCAACACTTGACTTTACATAAAATATATTATAAAAAAGTTATAGCAACAAGAATTAAAAATAAATGAAAAAACATAGGTGCTAAATATAAACCACTCTCTTTTGTCAAAACCTTATAAACTTCGTTACTAAACCGAGTGTCAGAAATTGCAATCGGGCGGAACTTAACAAAATCTTACTTAAATGAACGATCGTAAGGTGAGTTGGGTGTGAACGTAGATATGTAATTTTATAATATGGCAATACTTTTTTGTTAATCCACCGTTCGTGCTGATAAACCCGGTAAATTGTATCCACACGTTTCGGGATCAGGCTCGAATTGCCCTCATGCCCAATCAAGCCGGAATAGTGTTAGGACTGATATCAGTCAAGAGTGTCTGATTCCAGTTGCTAACATTCATGGACCTTACGCGCCACTTATCAGGTGCCCAAGGTCACAATTTATATAAAAAAGGGTCACCAACGGACCCAACACAACTACCTTAATTATTCTTTATATAAGAACACTGATTATGCGTTTTACGAGTACCAGCAAGCCGCATAACACAGCTTTAATTATATTTTTTTTATAAAAGAGGTTTATTATCAAACAAATTATCTAAAATGACGGTTGAACTGCCTCCGTGGTCTAGCGGTTAAGTCCGTGGATATAGACTTGGAGGTACCGGGTTCGATTCCTGGTCGGGACACAAAAATATTTATTAATGTAAATCCTCCTCCTTGCGTCGTTTTCCTCAATCCTGAGGGTCGTGACCCCCTCCACGGATCACTTTGTCTCGGACGATGCTGCGCCATCCGGGTCTGCACACGGCGGCATGCAGCGCACTGTGGACTGGGGTGGCAATGTAAATAAATACATTTAATTAATATTTAATTTATTTGTGATATTTCTCGAGTTTGGTACGCTCAAGACATCGACGAGCTTGCCACTTGTCATGATATAGTAAAGTTGGCTAAATGTGAATCCGCTTATTTATAAGCGTGGTTTCTGACCACCCCGAAAGGGAAACGGTCGTGATGATACTATACTTTTTTCATTTTAGATAATTTGTTAAAATCTAATTGCAGTTGTTTTTTGGAACAATTGCCGACCGGAAATTATTATCATGTAAGTTTTTTTCGCTACTTAAGATTTACAGTTTAATTTACGTGTATTATGAATTACATTATATATAAATATTATACCAAGTATTATAGTAGTTATTATAGTAAGAAGCAAGTTGTTTTAATTCTAATTCACTATATTTCAAAGGATTTTCACAGCGGGTCGTTAACGACCCTTGCCAAAAAATCCCTACTTGCCTTAAGGTTGGATCGATACAACTATGATCTAAATAATTACGGGCATAAATATGTTAATAATGATTAAACCTTTATTTCGTTAAATTCCGTCCGATTGTACTTTAAAAAACCCCTAACACCCTGGTTATACATACAACAGTACTTGTCATCTGATATCGCACGTCGGGAACAAAAGCGAGATGTACGACTAAGGTTAAGTAAAGTCTGTGCAATTGTAACGATCAAAGTTAAAAATTGCTTCGATTGTACCATCTGACGGCTGACCTTCAAAATAAAACATATAATAATAATAATATATGGTGGATAATGCCTCACGGCATAAAGCTCGCCTGTGCACATTAATTTAAAGTTTTTTAGTTTTTGTGCAATAAAGCATTTTTTATTTATTTATATTCGACGCCATTATTTACTTAAATCGTGTAACAGATATTTCGTTTTGGTACAACTCAGCCTAAGATCGGCTAACTATTTTGTAGAGCGTTCTCTCTGTCGCACAAAAAATATGCTATCTCACTCTTACTCCCGATGCGCGATGTGCAAATGCGGCTTACTGTATTTGATGTTAAAACATACTATAGTTCGTGATATATAGACAAGCTGTCAAATTTACTATTTTTTATCATGTTTTTTATCGCACAATCGTGAACTTATGAAAAAATATTATACATTGCTGAACTTGTTAGATCAAAAACTATAATGTGATTTAACATCATTTTCATCTTTCGTCATCTTTGACTAGACAAAATAAAACATTCCAAAAAATTTGCAATTAAAATAAAAATTCTTGCAAAAAAGAAAATGGTAACTTAAGTTATATAAAAAAAATGAAACTCTATTTACAAATTGGCCGGATTTTATTTAATAGTATAAAAAAGTGTTTTTTATCTTAAAGGTAATTTTAATTTTAGTACAAGATTTGTAGATATCCTTCACGGATAGGTTATTCAAATGAAATGTCGTTCTTCTACGTATCTTAAGACTATAATGACATTAATGCAATTAACATTTATTAGCAAAAAACAAATCATTAAACGAAAAAGTTTGAAATAACTTCACTTGTAATATTTGCTCCTTTTTTATATATTGACATATCGCTACCTTTAAAAATTCTGAATAAGACTGCATTTATAACTAATTTTGGGTAAAATGGTTTATACGGCCTTTCTACCCCAAGGTGTTGATATATGTAACATCGCGCCCACCGTAAGCGGTACGCGAGATCCGAGAATGGGCACAACTAACGCCAGCTACAGACGGCCGACATCAGTCCTTACCTCATCAAGACGTTTTTTCAAACTCTAAAAAAGGTGGACTTAATGCCCGTAGACATTTTCTGACAGCCAAACCTTAGCGACAAATTAGAACATTTATAGGTGCAATGAAAGAAATATTAATAGTACGATAAATTCAACAACATACCTAATTATATGTTAATTGCAATTAAGTGCCAATTTTATTGCTGAATATACGTTTCACTATCATAATATTGAAGAGATATAATAATAAATATTAAAAGATTATCGCCATGTTAAAACAAAAACCAACTAAGATTATGCACATTTAATTACTTTATAATTTACGTTTTCGGCTAAAACCGTTCGTTTATTTTTTTATGACCCAACTTAACAGAATATGGGGTGACAGCGACATATCCAGAAAGATAAAAATTCACATCGTTACAACACTTCTTCATTACGTACGTAATTCTGTACGGTTCGGAGACATGGACCATAAAAGCAGCAGATAGAGCGAGGATTAATGCGTTTGAAATGTGGTGCTGGCGTCGTTTGCTCAGAATCCCTTGGACCGCACGACGTATTAACATTTCTGTGCTCGAAGAGCTCAAGCTGACCAGGGAGCAAAGACTCTCTACCGTCTGCTTTGCCCGAATACTGAAATACTTTGGCCACATTGCAAGAAGAGAAGACGATAATCTAGAAAAACGTGCTCTGGTGTGGGACGCCACGTTCGTCGACACCCTCGCCGCGTCGGACAGCGCATAAAGCGGGAGCCGCGGCGGAAAATGCGGAGTCGAGCAAGTGGCGCAAGTATGTATATTTTAAAAGATTACATATTTTTGCCGTTTGCTGTAGAAACTCTGGGCCCATGGAGTCCAAGCGCAAAAAAGTTTTAAAAAGACATAACACCGCGTCTTGTCGTCTCCTCCGGTGACAAGAGGGCTGGCTCTTTCTTCGCCCAGAGAATCAGTATTGCAATTCAGCGGGGAAATGCAGGCAGCGTTCTTGCCACCATTCCACGCGGACGGAACTTATATCCCTATCCTTAATATTAATTTTATTTTATGTTGTAAATATTTTTTTCGAAAAACTTCTAATTACGGGCAAGGACGGTTAAAGAACAAGAGAAAGAAGCCCCAAGCGATGGTCCAGTCAGGTGACTGACCACCTGACCATCCCTGTACACCAGGCCATCCACTACGCCGAGAACCGAAACCGTTGGTGGATGAGCTGCGATTGCGACGGAGTTACGATCCCCATCAGTGGGGTACCGACTAAGGAGGAGGAATTGCTTTCAAGACCCACTATCTTCATAACTAAGCGTCACTGGAAAAAGCAGAAGTTTTTTAAACGACTGGTGTAAAAAAGTGAATTTAGTAAAAAAAAATGTTAGTTGGTTTTCGCTCTAATACAGCGTTATTTTTAGTATAATATTTAAATAAACTGTATAATTAAATACACTTAAATAATAAAAATATATTTATAAAAAAATACCTCAATTACGTGTATATTTATTATTACTGACAGAGCAAAATTTTATATATGTTGTCAGAAATATAGAATACTAGTAATTTTAACAAAATTTATTTTAAATATTATTATGAAGATTTTTTTTTAAAACATTATATTGGGTTTCTAAAAAGTTAATTCTTTTAAATAAATAGACATTGTAAATTATCATCACGACCGTATCATTTTGTGGTCAGAAAAGAAGCGGATTCACATATGTGAATAAATATTAATTGAAGTTGGCTATATAGCCAACTAAACTATAGGCCCATCATCATAGGCAACTGGCAAGCTCGTCGAGCGTCTAGCGTACCAGACTCGAAAAATATTACTAATTATTGTGTCCCGACCAGGAATTGAACCCAATTTCTTCGTGTCTAAATCTCTCGTTGGTTTGCGGAAACGAGTCGCGTCGTTGATGCACAGAGTACGAGGGAGCGGCAACATCATCTTAAGGGCAGTTAGTGAGAAGCCAGATTGCCCTATCATGGGGCACTGGGTACATACTCACATGTATGTGCCCAGTGCCTCAGGAGGGCAAGGCAAATATAAAAAGTAAATGTCCTCTTTTTTACTAATATAGAATAAGCAAACATTATGTTACTAACCCCTATGGATACTATTCCGAAATAAACGCATTTTATTTTATTTTTATTTATTTTTAAATCTACGGTCTTAACCGCAAGACTACAAAGGCAGTTAGATATACAGAAATTCATCGTCATCACAGCGAGGGCCTGATATATATTTTTTTGTAATTGCAATTTATTAACGTATCCACAGGTTGGTTATTAGTTAAACCGGGACCGACAGCTTAACGTGCTCTCCGAGGCACGGGAACGGTGGTGTTTTAAATTTATGACAAATATACGTAAGAAAACTGTATTTCTTATTGGTACATGCCGGGTTCCGAAGCCCCTCTTTACGATGTTAAGGAAGGCGTTCTTACAACTGAGCCACCAATTTAAAAAAACCGACACTGCGGTCAAAACTATGATTTATGGCAGAAGTCATAACCGAATAGTCGGATATTTTTTCGGATACTGTCTCTGTGGCCTAGCGGTTAAGTTCTTCAATTTCGGTCAGAACATCATATTTTATTTGTGATTAATATAAATCCGCTTCTTTAAAAAAAAAACCCCGCAAATGTTAGGTCATACGGTCGTGATGGTACATTACTTTTATTTATTTTCGGATAAATTCTTAAATTACTTTTATCAACTTACGAAAAAATATTTTAAAAACCTCCATACAAAAGGCACAAATAATTAACGTACCAATATTATTCACAAAAAACCGGTTGCATAAACAGTTCAAATTCAAATCGAACATAATTGAACTATGTTTATGAAACCGGTACAACATACATATACTAAAGAAATTAAGTCACTGTTTTAATAAAAATAAGCTATTCCACGTATTCTGCTGCTGCAAGAGGATTTGAATGAACTCATAAAGCAAACACGGTCACAGTACCAGCCTGGAAGGAGTGGCTATACGCATTATTTCCCCTCTGTCAAATCACAGGCACGTTATCAAATCTAGTTCATAACGGATTTTTTGCCAAAACTAAATGACTTTTATTGAAAAAATAGGTCGCAAACATCAAATTTTTAAAAGGATGGTGTTACTTTATGATGTATCTTTCTTTCTTTAAGTAATATAATTATATATACGGGGTGACTTTGTATGGTTTTACGTTTAGACTTTAGACATACAAACATACATACATATCTTCACGCCAGATCCCTTGCGGGGTAGGCAGAGACAATTGAGCGCCACTTGACACGATCACGACATACCTCTTTCGCTTCGTCGACATTCATCATCCTCTTCATACAAGCCCTTTTGTTACGAAAGCTTTTTAATGTACCTTCAGCCAGTGTTTTATTTATTTGATCGTGATATGTGAGTCTCGGTCTGCCAGGGCCTCTTTCACCCACAACTTTCGCATTATACGAGTATATCTGGTTCGTCAATCTTTCATCGCTCATCCTTTCAACATGCCCGAACCATCGTAGCACCATTTTCCGTATTTCGACGTTACGTATGCGGTCCGCCAAAGTGACGCCGCATATGCGACGCAACGACCTCATTTCTACTGCATTAACCCTACTCTCATGCGTATTCTGACATATCCACGTCTCGCTTCCATACATCTGTGTTGGTACTAACATTGCATTGTGTATGGCGAGCCTTTAGACTTTAGACAATAGAATATTTCGGAAATGACAAAAAAAATGGCTTCTAAAAATGGAGAAGCCAAGCCTTAGCCGATCAATAGAATAAACATATTAATCTAACGTAAGACCATATAAAGTATATATCTTATATTATATGTAATACAAATTTTACTTAATAAATAAATAGTCATTTTAAGGATTAATTAACTGAGCACTAAGTCGACTATCGAAATGAACCCGAAGAGACCCGAGGAGACCCGAGGAGACCCGAAGAGCTCCAAAATGTTACGGCGATATTCGGGATCACTCTCCAGTCCCGCAAAAGATATTTAAAGTAAAAAGTATAGAAAATTATCATCACGACCGTTTCCCTTTCGTGGTGGTCAGAAACAACGCTTATAAAAAAGCGGATTCATATTTAGCCAACTTTACTATAGGCCAATCATGACAAGATATTTACACCGATCTATGTAAAAACTCGAAGCAAATGTAAGTTTTTACAATTGAACAAGAATTTGTGTTGATGTGTGTATAATTAGTGATTTTCTTATCGCTAATTGGCAGTACATTGATGTGTGCGTGTGTAACTCTCGCAAAATATGACAGATTATTTTGTATTAGATACATGCGCTATGGCTACTCCCCCCCTCGAAGAAGTGGAACTAGAATTAACAAATAATAACTGGAATAGCGAATAGATATTTTTTGTGACACAGGTTCATAAACGTTTCGCTAAAATTAATTACTAGCCTGTCTCTCCACTGCTGGATGACCCTCCCAAACCCCCACCAGAGACCTTCTTTGCCCTTGCCCCCTTTGCTTAATCGAGTTTCGATCCCATTGCCACTTCAGCTTGCTAATTTTAAAAACTATGTCAGCTTTCTTCTTATTTATTTATTTATTTTAGAAAAAATCACAGCTTATTATATTAAACATATAGACAGAGTAGCAATAGTGGAACACAAGCCAAAGAGATTTTATATTATTTAGACAAAACAATTAAAACAGAAATAAGAGTAAAATATAGTTATTAGATTTAAATTAATAGTGCAATTGAATTGTGACTAGCAGAAGTAAAAGAATAATAATAATAATAAATAAGTGAAAACCAATAGGTTAATGATTATTTACCTAAGACAAAATGAGTGAATGAGAGGCAGAAAATGAGCTGAAAGTAAAGTATCATCACGACCGTATCCGTATCCCTTTCGCGATGGTTAGAAATCACACTTTTAAGAGTAGCGGATTAACATTTAGTCAACTTTACTATAGGTCCATCATTCCAAGTGGCAAGCTCGTCAATGTCTCTAGCGTACTTAAATCAAGAAATAACGCAACTACATTATTATTGTGTCTCAACCAAGAATCGATCTCGTTACCGCTAGACTGCAGACTAGAGGCAGTGACACAGTTTAAGAGCTTCCAAGACGGCATTAACGGAATCATACAGTATTTGGTTGGGTAGGGAGAGGAGTAGAATGGTGGATGGTGAGCGTATTATCGCGCAATTAAGTGAAAAGGATGCCTCCTTTTTCAAACTAGTTTATTGTGCGATGAAATCGGCACCCACACGGTGAATCTATGAAATGCTTAAAAAATTCTTTGGTTTAGCGAAACGTTTAAGAATAGAGCTATTTCAAGTTTTTAAATAATTTATACACACTATAAGCTAAAAGGACGATATAAGTGTTTATTTTACAAAAAAAAAACCTTATAATTAATTACCCAATTCCCAAAAATCTAAAATATAGCCAGCTACAAATAGTTTTTGGCACGCCGCTAAATTCTAAGTAAATTTTATAATTAGGTTTATATGTATGTAACTTATATGTATATACAATAGGAACGATCAAATATTTGAATAGTGTTCACACACTGACTGCGTTATATCGATATTATAACAATGTGGGCACTCTGCTGTGCAATCATTGAACAAAATCGTTTTATATATGTTATAATAATTGTTTGTAATTCATCATCAATCCGAAATCAACAACTATTGTCAGTTTAAATCGTACCATGCAATGCGTCTTTTGAATGATTTCCGAAAATGCTTACTCAATATCAAATCGTCAATAAGACATAGTTCCCAATTAGGTGCGATATCTGAACGCAGTCAGTGAGTGAAGTCCATAAATTACATCGAATGAGAGCCGTGCTTACAATTAAAAATATTTGTATAAATTATAAACACAGCTAAAAGTTAAGTAAAAAATGCGGCCATTAAATAATTGCCTAAATTCAATTAAAATATATATATATATATATACAACAAGTTCATCTAAATTATGACTTATTTTAATTTTAAGATTAAGTGCCAGTGTTCACCACTCCCTTAACTTTAAGACCGTACAAATTTCTGTACTTAAGGGAGACTCAAATCTTAAGAGGGTTTTTAAACGCTTTGATTCCGTCTCGCTCACTCATTCCAACAAATTCGAAGATTTTTTACTTTTTATGTACCGCGTGATTTTGTATGGTCGTATTCTAGACGAATATGTTATTCTATTGATAGAAACAATTAACTTCTAAGAAACTATATGTCGGAAGTGACAACACTGTTTGTATAAAGAAGACAAAAAAAAATTTCACTTCCGACATATAGTTTCTTAGGTAAAGTTGTTTGTTTCTATCAATAGAACAACATATTAGTCTAGAATAAGAGCATATAAAATCATTCTGTATATATATATAGGTATGTATATATCTTTTATGCATTATTATTATGTAAGTGTATAACTTACCACACTACCAAAATTTGGTTGTCAGAAAATACTTAGTCATTAAGCCCTATGTACATTTTCAGTGCAATAAAGATTTTTTAAATAAATAAATAAAAACTTTTAAGAAATGTCATTCTAGGAAATAAAATTACGAACATTTAAGACATATTTTTATTTTTATATACCTAATTTTAGACAGAGAAAAATGAAAAAAATAATATTTTTTTTAATAGATGCTAGGCAGACCGATGACGGCAATTAATTTGCCCAGTCTTCGAGAAAGTAACCACCGTTCATGCCGATAAACCCAGTAAAATTTATCCACACACACGTTTCGGGATCAGGCACGAATTGCCGTCATGCCCAGTCAAGCAGGCATAGTGTTAGGGACTGATGAGTGTCTGATTCCAGTTGCTAACATTCATGGACTTCCCACTTATCATCAGGTGGATGCAAGGTTACATGTCGTACTAGTATAAAAGCACAATTATAACAATTTTCCTATATTTAAGTAAACAAATCTATGATTAACATATAACTATAATTAGTTTTTTAATCAATTTTATTATAATATTTTTGTATCTAAGTACCTACTTCGAATAAATGATTATATAGCCTGAAAAAAAAAAAATCTATGAAGTCTCAAAAGTTCTTCAGACTTAAAAATTCTTTGAAAATTTTCGAATTGTGCAGCGAGAGGAATGCAAAGCTGTTATGGCTCCTAATTAAATTAATTTGTGCGTCCTTTAAAATCAATATTTTACATATGGAAGTATTATAAAATTAAGACAAAATATGTGATTTAGTATAACACTGTAACGCCTGGAGGCTGTACTACGAGTACTGTCTACTACAAAGAGAATAAGTTAGCACTATTTAAGCTAAATATTGTATAGAATATTAAGGTACATCACATACAGTGGCTAGAGCGACTCTATCGAGAGCGGCATATTCCTTCCCAGAGCGCGGTCTGTTAAGATGTCTGTCTGCCGACACATCGCAAGAACTAAACGACGACACTGACAAAGATTCCATATAGTCAGAGGTGTCGGAGGCCCCGCTCGAAGTACTCTTGTTCGTTACCTGACTATGTCTTGCCGTGCTGTCAGTATCTCCTAAAAAAAATACAAATACATATATCACTACATATTATAAAACAATGTCCTCCGCCGCCTCTGTCTGTCTGTCTGTCACTTCGCGATAAACACAAAAACTACTGCACCGATTTTCATGCCGTTTTCACCACGGATACAGTGGTTCCCGGGGAAGGTTTTAGTATATTGTGAAAAGTAAACATATTTTTTTTTCGAAGTAATATACAAACAGTTATAGGAGTTGTCCAAACGGCTAACGGAAAAGTCTGAAGACAGGAAGGCTGGCAATTATTTCTGCCAACGTATTAGCTTAGCTATACAGAGGGGAAATGTTGCCAGTCTTCTTGGGACTATCATGAAGGGTCGTCTCTAGAGGACATTTTTTACTTATAGTTAATTTTTTATTAGGTTTAGTTTATATTTATTTTAATTTTTACTTTTAAGTAGTTAGTTTTAATTTATATTGTAATTATTTTATACTGTTTGTTTATAAATAAATAAATGATTTAAATAATAAAAAAATAAACATATTGTATTATTATAACAATATAAAAGAATTACAATATTAAATAAACTATATTACAACAAAATTTAAATTTAACCTAAAATAATAATACATGGAAAATAAAAATTCAATTAAATACTTACAAAATTTAGTATTTTATAGTTTGTTAAGTTTTTTTATTCCATAATTTGTTCCCTTTACACCATGCAAATTAAATTAGGAGATATAGCAATATCAAAATAATGCGCCACGAAATTATTTTCATGTCGCCGATTAAACGGGCAAAGTGGGGTAAAACAGCTAGTAAATTTATAATTGACTGTCTCTTTCATTCATCATTACAGCCCCTAGAACACGAAGTCCTAGACCTCCATTGCTGGAGATGCTGGAGAAATTTGCCTACTCTCGCCATGCGCTGGCCAAACAGGTTGGCGAGGATATGATGACAATTTACTAACGATTCTACAAGTTAGTGTTAGTGGAATCGGGACGCTTAAAGTGCTCTCCGAGCTCTATGACAGTATGAAAAGTGTATTTCTTATTGGTTCTCGTTTATCGTTTTTATCGTTTCTATAGTTAAATCACCACCGCTCGCATATAAATTTAAAAATCACTGCCTCTATTTCATCATTCATCATAACAGCCCCTAGAACACGGAGTCCTAGATCTCCACTGCTGGAGATGGGCCTTCCAGAAGATATATATGGAGAAATTGACTGACACTCGCCATGCTGGCCAGATGGGTTGGCGAGGATCTGATGACAATTTATTAACGATTCCACAAGATATTAGTGGAAATAGGACTTACACGGCGACGGCTTAAACTGTTATCCGGGGCAAGAGAACAGTGGTGTTGTAAATCTATGACAAATTTACATAAGAAAAGTGTATTTCTCATTGGTACATGCCGGGGTTCAAACCGCGACCTTTTGGATTAAAGGAATGCCGAGCCACCACCGCGACCGGTCTGATTATTAATTAGAAGTTGCAGCCGTAAACATTAAGTAGGAATTCTATGCTAAGATGGGTTTAAACCAAACAAAGATCTAGAGGCAAGAGGGTTGGTAGCTTTTATCCATTACACCAAAATATTACGGATTCAGCTATGATGGACGGAACTCCCACATCGTGCATACCACAATGACTGAAGTCTTTAACCAATGCCTCGTCCGCCCTGTAATTTCATTTCGTGGACACTGACTGTGCGTGTGACCCATAAATTCAAGGGAACCTAAGATACTAGTGGAGACCACGTACGAGACGACGCAGGGAGTGACGACCCCCCGACAGATGAACAGATGACTTAAAAACGCTCCCTGGGCTGGAGGGGATAGATTAGGGTTGCAAAAGACCGCAGCAGTGGCGAGCCTTGGGGAAGTCCTATATCTAGCAGTGGAGAGACATAGGCTGATGATGATGATGACATTGGCTTACTTGTACAGTTGAAAAAACACTTAGGAGTTAATTCCTAAAATTGTATTCAATGAGAATATTTCTAGCTGAAAAGTAGCAAACATACACTTACCATTTCTCTTTTTTCTTCTCGTCAGCGTCTCAGCATCACACGAATTGGATTTGGTTAGTGTGGCTACCTCTTCGAATTGGAACGTAATGTTCTTTAAAGGATCCGAAGAGTTAGACTTCACGAAATTCGTTACTGGTGGCGACGTCAACGTCTTCCTCATCTGCTTATTGCATTTCATATGTTTCTTGCACGATTTGGAATTGGTCACAGGCATTTCAAACTCGTTGAAGTCACATCTGTGATGTTTTAACGACCCTGTAGAGACCCCAGAATCGTTAGAGCTTGATGAATCTCTATTCTTATCAGATTTGCTGGGAACGCTTGAAGAGCGTCTTATTTTGACACTCTCTCTAAATCTAGCGACAAAAGAAATCTCGCTTTTAGCTACAGGCTCTGGTACTTTGAAAGTTTCCTTAGAAATAATGATTTCTGGAGTACAAATCCTATCTTCAGTGTTCATAAACTCAGTTTTACAAGTTTTTCTTAGGATCGTAGGAGTGAAACACATCTCTCTGGTAATTCTATAGTCTATGTCTTCTTGTCTTTTAGTAAAGTCAGCTGAGCTAGATCTTCGTGTACTTAGAGTGTTGTATGAATCTGAATGTTGTGTCGGGTCAGAGATGTGACTGATGCGACTGACATTATCAGAATATTTGTTATTACTGGAACTGCTTTCAAGCGGTTCCATGTGCATGTAGTTTAAATGCTCATTGCAGCATTCAGTTAGATGTACTGTATTGATAGTTGTGGTTGAGATATCGTCATCATGTTCTGGGATATCTTCTAAAGCGTCTAGTTCATCTTGGCTGAAACCAGCACTTCTTAGAATTTGCAAAGAACTTTCGAATTTTTCTAAAGTAGCATTTAGGTCTATATTAGCATAATTGCCATAGTCTACTCGAGGCTGTGGCTTATCTATAGTGACTGGTGTTATATTAACATAATTGGAATGAGGTTCTTTAACCTGGTTATTTATATTATCACAAGTGTGTGTTTGGTCTAAGTCCTCGAGGATTTTTGGTTCTACCGTGTTTTGGGAACAGTTGCACGTTTGGCCGTATATTAGACACTTGAGTTTCTTTGGTGTGTCGTACAAACTGGAGGGATGACTGCTGTCGGGGTGTTCCTGAAAAAGAATAATTTACTTTTGGTTAGGTATTATTCTGTAACATTATTACACAACACATCTACATCATGGTGTCCGATTATAATTATAATTATGTAATATAAAAATCAGTAAATGCCATGAAAGAGTATCTACAGATGGCCATTATTTACAATGCTGCAGTAACGTGTTTGGTAAATAACTTTCATTGATTATGCTCAATATTTCCTTTTACCACAAATAATTGCTCCTGTGAAACATAAAGCAATAGTGCTTATGTCAAAGATAAATATATATTAGCAGTCATTATTTAGGAAATCATTCCATTCCATTTTGCTACAGCTTTTCTTAGTGCTAACCTAACTATCTAAAATTATTAAACATATTTATTGAAGTATTTATTAGTAAACTTACATGTATCAGTGGCATTGGAGTCTTTGGCACGTCATAATTTTCGTAAGGTCCGCTAAAATTCTTCGCTCTGCAGTTGCAGGATTTGTTCTGCCAACATTGGCAGGTGTTTCCTGTCTTGGCTGGCACAGTGGGAGTGCAGCATTGTACTGGACTGGACCGACTTCTCGGTACTGAGTACTCTGAAGCACTTCCACTAGATCGGGAATAAATCGAGGCTCTATCAGAATCTGATCGCTTTTCGATTATATTTTCCATTGTCCATACTGGACTTATGATGTTTGCACCAGGTGTCGCAGCCATTGTTGATGATCTGAAAATAAATTTGGGAAATAAATTTAATTATTATGTATTATCAAAGGTAAGCTTTATATACATGTACAATTAATATAATATTAAAATTACATAAATAACCACAAGATAACAATGTATTAACTTATTATAAAATATAAATGCGATTTTAGATGAATGAAGTAAGTATTTATCTACATAAAGAGCTCTTATAGATTCATGGTAATTTAATTTATCTATCTACCTAGTCATAAACTAAAAAAATAATCTAATAAGTAGCATATAAGGCTAGTGTCATATATGTTATTTAATTATTTCACCCAGTAAGAAGATATCTTAAATAGTAACATATATAAAAATCTACAAAATATGTGCAAATAAAAAGTTGCAGGCTCATGTAGGTTAAACAAAACAAAACTCACCTGGACAACTGAGCACCAATCTTGCTAATACAGCTAGAGCACCTTGGTAAAGAAGTGGGTCGTCTCATGAATCCGGCGTCGCTGCCCAGAGTAGTATCGAGAGTGGTGTCCAGATCTGACAGACAGTGCATGGTCTGGCTGGTGGGGCCTGCCCAGGAAGGAGACACAGACCGCATGGACGGGTGAAAACAATCGTCCAGACAAGAACTTGTGTCTGAATAACGCTTTTCTAACACTGAAAAATAATGTTTTATTGTTACAACAGTTATTCGAAGCAGAAGAAGAGAAGGTTGCAATCATCCAAATATGAGTTAGTGCTGAACACGAGTGAGATATCTGAATTGAGCTTTACTAGCGGTGGAATAGATGTAGAAGAAGTCAAAAATTATAAAAAAAAATATTTCAGGTTTATTGTTAAAGATGTCCGTTTCATTTCCTCTAAAAACATTTGAAAATGTTCGATTGTGCGACAGAGAAGGATGCAAAGCATTAAACCCTTTAAAGTAGGTCTGTAGAAATTTGCAAGTGGATGAATGTATGAACTTAGAATTACAATAGTTTTTGTGGTTGAGTTACCTGAGCCACATCGGGAAGCGATGCTCATTCGGGAAGCCACCTCGAGATGCGACGCGTTGAGGAGGTCTGTCAGTTCTCCCCCCTTTTCAGCCGCGAACACGAACAATCCCTCCCCTTTACCACATCGAGTGCCACCTTCCACGCAAAACCGCTTGTCCACTACACCATAGCGTCTGTAAATAATAGAGATATTTTGCTTAATGCCAGTCGTTACTATTTAGATGCTAGGCTATATAACACGTGGCAAATTATGAATTGATTCTTTCTTATTTGACCGCCTCCGTGGTCTAGTGGTAACAAACGTTGCCGTGAACTCGGGAGGTCGTGGGTTCGATTCCCACCGGGGGCAAGTTGTACATTGTACAATTTGTCTCGGTCTGGGTGTTTATATGTATAATATGTATATATTTACATAAAAAAAAAGTATAATATGTAGTTTATCAACCATCTAGTTTCCGTAACACAAGCCTCGTGGCTTACCACGGAAATTAGATGGCGCTGTGTGACCTGTCTGGAAATATTTATTTATTTTATTCGAGACTGGTATTTGCTTCATAATTTATATCATTACAACCCCTCTGTTATCCTCCACTGTTAGAGATGGGCCTTCCAGAATTTGGCCTACACTCGCCACGCTGGCCAGATGGATTTTTTCTATAACAGATCTGTGAAGATTTTCTAGATATCTTAAGACTACCTGGTAAGTTCATGCCTAAGGAGAATTAGATAGCCCAAAATCTATCTAACCAAAACGGTTAAGAACATGTTTGCAATATTTGCTATTTATTTTCTTAAAAATATATGGAAGTTTAAATTGATGCGCATCGTAGCTAAAAAAATGGCCGTACCGTTTTTTTTCCATCGATGCGCGGAGTAAAGTATGCGATGCGCGGTTGGATGGATAGATTTAGATCGTTGCCATTGGTTAATGTGTGTTGGTTTAAAATTGAACAATATTTTGTTGGGTATATGTTTCGCGTATACGTATCGTAACACGTTCGTTGGCATCATTGCTGGCATTAATGCCAAATATGCATGAAAGAAAAAAAAAATTACGAGTATAAATTAATAAAAATAATAAGTTATTTTAACTATAGATAAAATTTGATTTTGATAAAATATCCTTTCCAAGCCGTCTGGCCAGCGTAGCGAGCCAAATTCTCCAGTTCTGGAAGACCCATCTCCAGCAGTTGAGGTCTAGGACGCTGTCATAGGGGCTGTAATGAATGAATGAATGAAAAAAAATGACAGTGTTAAGTGTAGTATGTGTCTTAAAGCAGTTTAAATCAATCGTAAAAAGCCCTCATTTGATGACCTAAAGCGGTACCTATTTGATAAGTTATGAATGTTTTTTACAACTACCCGCATGTGAAGAGTAATTAATTAGTCAGGGTTATTATTGTGATGATTACAATTATTTGATTGTCTGAACACTTGTAAATGGTAGGTCTTTTACTTATTAATTATAATTATACTTTTAACGCATATTTTAAAAATATTTATTTCATATATGTAACACACAAATAACACAATATGTCGTTAGTTGAAAGGTTATGCTGCGTGGAATTTATTAAAAAGCAAATATTTTTATATTATAATCTAAAATAAAAATAAAGAATTACGTATTTTTTTATTATTTATTCAGAGTTAAATACTTAAGTTACGGTGCAAAGAAGTTTTCCTAAAAATATCGCCACTCATACTGAGCTTAATCAAGTAGGTAGCGAAAGGCCGACGATCGCGCAAACGTTGACTTACGTAATTCTTTCTCTCTCTATTTTGTCTTTTGGATGAGAGAGAGATCAATAATAACACTTACGGCCGGTTGCTGAAACCGTGATTAAAATAAACTTTGATCAATATTTGGATATGTTCCACTTCAGTAACGCAGAACGCCTCCTGTAAAGTTTCTAAAGAGACTTTTTATCTTTTCACTGTCGATATGCAAGTATTTAATATTTCAAGCTTCCGTGGTCTAGCGGTAAGTTCGTGGATTTAGAACTGGAGGTACCGGGTTTGATTGCTGGTCGGGACACAATAATATTTATATATTTCATCGACGAGCTTGTCACTTGTCATGGTTCCGCTTCTTTACAAGCGTGGTTTCTGACCACCCCGAAAGGAATCTTCATCATTACAGCCCCCAGAACACAGCGTCCTAGACCTCCACTGCTGGAGATGGGCCTTCCAGAACATATATCTGGAGAATTTGGCCTACACTCGCCACGCTGGCCAGACGGCTTGGCGAGGATATAATGTTAATTTTTATGACAATTTATTAATTTCACAAGTTGGTATTAATGGAACCGGGACCGACGGCTTAACGTGCTCTCCGAGGCACGGGAACGGTGGTGTTGTAAATCTATGACAAATGTACTTAAGAAAAGTGTATTTCTCATTGGTACATGCCGGGTGGGTTTGAACCGACCTTTGTTACCGGTATGGTTAAGGAACGCGTTCTCACAACCGAGCCAACACCGCGCGTTTAACATTCGTATCCCCGAAAGGGATACGGTGGTGAAAATGTTGATATTTCAAGAAAAATTATAGGACAGATATGTGTATATAACTTAGCAAAATGAAGTAAATACCTATTACTAGCATATAAAAGTACAACACTTAATGTTGCATTTGATTGTACTATAATCGTATTACTAATGTGTAAAAATATTTACAAATATTACATCACAACAAAACACCTTAGTTTTAGCCAAAAGGTTGAATATTATAATAGTAAAACCACACCATTTTAATATTATACGATGTAAAGCATATTTAAATTGATCGAATAATAGTTCAATACACTACTTTATTTTTCATTATAATGGGAACATGAAAAAAACTATGTAGAAAATTCCTACAAACAAGTAGGTAGTTAAAATCGTGACTGGTCCGTGTTCCGTGTTAAAGCAACGCCATACTGTGAGTTGCGGGAATCCGCAACCGGATTGTATTAAGTATTTTTGTAGTGTTTAGTTTTTATATCATATATATATATATATACATAGACGAGCTTAATTGGAAAAATGTCAAAAAGAACTTTTGAGATTAATTAACTATAACTAATAGCAATAAATAACTATGTCACTGGGTATTTTAATTTAAGTAATATTATGAATTTACAAATATATTATATTTAAATAAGCATACATATAAATACTTTTTTATATACGTATATTATTTATATGTATTTAAATGATGTATTTAAATTCCTAGTTTATCATTTCAAAATCACTGTCTGCGATTTAGGATGTGCTTTTTTGTGACAAATATACATTTTTCTTTCATACATCATGTGTCCACGCCAACATACTCCCATCACACCGGATGAGAATAGGCAATTGCTCCATAAATATTAAGTTCTGGATGGCCTATTTTTGAGGTTTGAGGAATCAGCTGAAATCAGGGCTGTGACCCAGTTTTACAGCTTATTGCTGAGCCGATTCTCTATATTTTGTTTCATTTAAAAATCACTGTCTGCGATTTAGGGTGTGCTTTTTTGTGACAAATATACATTTTTCTTTCTTACATCATGTGTCCACGCCAACATACTCCCATCACACCGGATGAGAATAGGCAATTGCTCCATAAATATTAAGTTCTGGATGGCCTATTTTTGAGGTTAACATTAGTATTGGCATGTACTTTTATCTGTCTAAAACATGTTTGAGAGATACTCCTTTTCTTATGTATATTTGTATAGATTTGCAACACCCGACGGTTCCGGTTTTACTAATATCAACTTGTAGAATCGTTCATAAATTGTTATTAAAATTTACATTAAGTCCCAACTCCCAACAGTGGAAGTCTAGAAGTGTTTTGAGAGCTGTGATGATGAAGAACCGCAAGCAACTGTATGATATGCCCCTTAAGTAAATATGCGTAGAATGGTTTACGCAGTGAAAACAGATTGTCACACGACATTCCATATTTTTTAAATAAATCAGTATAATATACATTGTAAGAATCAATTTATATACTATTTAATTTTAAGATATTTATATTCTATTCGTTCTTCGACAACCTAAATTCAATTATATAATTATGACGGAGAAATCTGAAGACAGGAAGGCAATCATTTCTGCCAACGTATTAGCCTCGCTAAACTTTTCAAAATTCAAATTCAAATTCAAATAGTTTATTAATCAAAAATACTTATTACTAGGGTTTCACAAAAAATAATCCTACAGAAGATGTAGGTAGGCACTTTTACAAATAATATCTAAACTAGTAATTTAGACAAATGTGTCGCTGCTAGCTAAACTAATAGTCTTTCAACTACTGTTAAATATAGCTAGCAGGTCTCTTTCCGGGGCACAACATATTTAAAAGTTACATAATTATTTCTATAAATTATTATTAGGTATATTTAAAGAAACTACTCGTAAACTTATAAAATCATGCAATAATAATAAAGAAGAAGAAGAGCATGCATATTTTTGTATTTGTGTGTAATATGAATTCATATTTAATCCCTGGGTAAATTTATCTAAGTACCTATCTTAAGTAAGATGGCTCATTTTAAGTAAGTCACGGAGTTATATTAGTAATTAAGATAATTAAGCCTAATTCATCAAAGGGCCCATGTTCACGTGAATTTCTTAGATAACAATTTAAGTTGATGCTCCCCGATGCGTTACGTGGAGTCCTTAAAGAAACTCCCCTAATTTCATTAGAAGTTTCATCATTTGATGCGTCTCGTTTAGATTAATTCATTTTAAAAGTAGTTCTCTATTTATAGGCTAAGAGATAGCCATACTATTGTGTCTTCTAATATATGAGTACATAAGTACCATATTATAGTATAATATATATTTTTTTAAAGTTCTAATTAACTTTGTCTGATTTAATTGACCAGTTTTTATCCCTAAGCTGATTTTCTATATTTACTCGTAAATCTATCAAAAAAAATCAGATCTGTATAATACACAAGATAGTCAATCGACTTACTGGGGAATAAAATTAAGGATTTTTTGGAGATATACTATAAGACTCAGCTTTACGCAGTGGAAGATGGTGCGAGAGGACTTCCAGGAAAATTTAATAGGTGGTAGGCGGACTGATGGTGGTAATTTGCCCAGTCTGCTGGGGAGGGGAAGTATACACTGTTCGTGCTGATAAACCCAGTAAAGTGTGTTCACACGTTTCGGGATCAGGCTCGAATTGCCGTCATGTCCAGTCCAGCCGGCATAGTGTTAGGGACTGATGTCAGTCATGAGTGTCTGATTCCAGTTGTTAACATTCATGGACCTCACGCGCTACTTACCATCAGGTGGGTTCAAGGTCATATGTCGTGCTAGTATAAAAAAAATCTTTGCATTAGATATACCGGAGATATGTACATTTATGGAAAGAGCTTCCAAAACGGCATCAACGGAATCATACAGTATTTGGTTGGGTAGGGAGAGGAGTGGAATGGTGGATGGTGAGCGTATTATCGCGCTATAAAATAAAAAAAACAAAGGCCTGCTTTTCAACACAACCTATTGTCGGTCGCAAGCCCGAGACACCATTCTTCTCACCTGTTACCGACAGAGATGGACCCGACACCCGAACAGTGAATCCATGGAATGCTTAGAAATTTGTCTTTAAATATTTGTTTTAAATGGAAGAAAATCGTTATAAATGTTTTTGCTATTTTTCTCTGTCTAAAATTAATCCCTAGTAAGATATAATAACCAGTGCGTCCTCCCGGTAATGTCGTACGGAGCAGAGACGTGGACACTAACAGTGGGTCTGGTCCATAAATTCAAGGTCGCTCAGCGAGCCATGGAGAGAGCTATGCTTGGTGTATCTCTGGTGGATAGAATTCGAAACGTTGATATTCGTCAGAGAACGAAAGTTACAGACATAGCTTTTAAAATTAGCAAGCTGAAGTGGCAATGGGCCGGACACATCTGCCGCAGAACCGACGATCGATGGGGCAAACGGGTTCTAGAGTGGAGACCACGTACGGGAAGACGCAGAGTGGGACGACCCCCCGCCAGATGGACAGATGACCTAAAGAAGGTCGCTGGTGGGGGTTGGATGAGGGTAGCGAAAGATCGCGTTAAGTGGCGAGCCTTAGGGGAGGCCTACATCCAGCAGTGGAGAGATACAGGCTGATGATGATGATGATGATGATGATGAAGTTATAATGGATTGTGTGGGCGAGTGGGATGCAAAAGCGTTAAAACGTCTAAAGCTGCAGCCCTATTGTGTTAGTTAGTCGCAAACTTTATTGGTGTATTTCGTTATTTACGTCAGAGCTTGCGTCATAATTAAGAAATATTATTCAATTCTCAACGCTATAAGCGCTCGACCTTGACAGCGGCTGTGCAAATATCAACTTTAATAGCGTGATAAATATAAACTATATTATAGTTAACATATTCATTGGGAAGTATGATAGGGATGTTGAAAGAAGAGTGAACGCGGGAAATAGTGTTAACGGTGCCCTGGGGTCACTAATGGCCAGTCGAAATGTCAGTGACAAAGCTCGACTCGCCATACACAATGCCATGCTGGTACCAACACTTATGTATGGAAGCGAAACGTGGATATGTCAGAATATGCATGAGAGTAGAGTTAATGCAGTAGAAATGAGGTCTTTGCGTCGGATATGCGGCGTCACTTTGACGGACCGCATACGTAATGACGAAATACGCAAAAGGGTAGGTATTAAAGAAAGCATAGGGACAAAAATAAGGAAAGGTATGCTCCGATGGTTCGGACATGTTGAAAGAATGAGTGAAGAGAGATTGACGAACCAGATATATAATGCGAAAGTTGTCGGTAAAAGAGGCCCTGGCTTTAAAAGACTTACCTATCACGATCAAATAAATAAAACAATAGCTGAAGGTGCATTAAAAAGCCATCAAAATAAAAGGGCATGTATGAAGAGGTTGATGAATGTCGAAGAAGCGAAAGAGGTATGTCGTGATCGTGTCAAGTGGCGCTCAATTGTCTCTGCCTACCCCGCAAGGGATTTGGCGTGAAGATAAGTATGTATGTATGTATATTCCTTTATATAATGTTTGCGCTTAAGTAACAGAATAGGGCTACTGGTTATCTAAAAAAAAAACTCTTTGTACAATCCACTTAATAACAATACAGCCTATAAAACCGAGCCTATAACCGTATCCTTAAAAAAAGCGAGAGGATACCGTTATCGCTGCATCAGGAAGTAAAAGTTTTATTTCGAAATAAACTTTTTGTTCATAGTTTTCTGAGAATGGAGGCGATATGCTTTTATAGACGAAACTGTGGCACGTTCGAGATCTTAGGATAGGCCACTGGCTCCCAAACTGTAAGCCATAAAAAGGCAGAGCCGCCCAAACTGTAAACCCCTAGACGTGGAGGGGCATAAATAAATTCGATTTATTTAGGCGCTTTTTTATGAGGTTTTACGTCTACAGGCCTAGGACTAGCTAGTAACATAAATCTTAACTATGGAATTCGCCTATAAATTTCTAACGTAGAAAGAGGTATTTATCTCTTATTTCTGTTATACACACATCAAAAGTGTCTAGGGATCAACATATATTTTTGCAATAACTTTTCTCCTGATTGATATTCATTAAAATTTTCTTTAAGGATTGATCAAATAAAATGTTTTCGTTTGTCTACAGTAACGATAAACCAAGTCACCTTTGCATTAGTAAAAAAAATTGCCATTTTCCTAATAAAGGGATTTTTGACATTTGAACCACTAACATTAAAGTTCGAAAAAAAGACTGAAATAACAGTTTTTTTTTTAATTTTATTGGGTAACTTAAACAATTAATAATCCGTGTTTCTACCGCGAACACTAACAACACAAGAACATCGGTTTGGCATACTCAAAATGAGTTCATCCAAATCACGCTGTGGAATGGCCGCCCATGTTCGTTGCAACAACAAAAAAAGGTCTTCTTGCGACTGGATACCCTCCATATTCGGCAGAGCTCTTCTCTAAAGAATATCCCATGCATGCTCAATCGGGTTCAAGTCTGGCGACTGAGCAGGCCAGGGCAGGAAATTGATGTTAGCTGCGGCGAGAGTCTGTCTTACAACTCTTGCGGTGTGCGGTCGTGCATTATCATGCATTAACTGAAATAAGGGACCGATATGCACTTGTAGAGGAACGATGACGTCTGATACAACCGTCTCAGCATAAATTTGAGCGTTGAGGTTGCCTCTGATCCAAATCAACTCAGTTCTTCCGCCGATCGAAATACCCGCCCATACCATGATGGTTCCACCACTATAAGGATGGACTTCCTGGCAGGATTTTAATCGCTGTTGGCGTCCAGGGGTTCTCCAGTGTCGTATACGTCTTGTATCCGGCCTCATACCAAAACGAGACTCATCAGAAAAGCACACGAAACGCCATTGTTCTTCTGTCCAATTTCTGTGTTCAAGAGCCCATTGATATCGAGTCCTACGATTGTGCATTGCTATAGGTGGTACCCGTAGCGGTCTTCGGGAATGAAGGTTCACTTCATGCAAGCGGTTTCTGACTGTTTGGTCGCTAATTAAGTTCCCTGAAGAGCGATGAAGGCTCACGGCTAACATCATGGCGGTTATTGTTGGAGTTCTTCGAGCTGTGATTTGAATGTATCGGTCTTGTCTCCGTGTGGTGCAGCGATACCGTCCTCCATGGCGCTCAGCCACGGTACCAGTGGTTCGGTAACGTGTCCAAAGTCGACTGATAACACTCTGACTTGTATTCAGAGCTAAAGCCACAGTACGTTGCCGGGAACCAGCTTCTATCATTCCCACGGCTCTGATCATTTCTTCCCTGCTTAAATGACGTCGCCGCTCCATAATAACGTTGGTTTTAATCAGTAGTAGGGAAACAGTAGCACTAATAATGTCTTCAATGCGTCTTATGTTTTTATAGGGAAAATATTGACAGCTGATTTTCATCTTTTACTCGAATTTGATTGACAGTTCCTGTTTTAAATTATGAAATGCACCAAAAAGGATCCATATAAATTTATAAAATCATAAATTTATTACAAAGCCACATCTCAATCACAAGAAATCCGCATAAACATGCTTGATCCCTAGACTTTTTTGATGTGTGTATTTGTATTGTCTAAATAATATAAAATCTCTTTGGCTTGTGTTCCACACTATTGCTACTTTGTTTATATGTTTAATATAATAAGCTTTTTTTTTTTATAGAAATAAAACCTATATAATTTATTCGAAGTTAATTATAGTACATTTAATATAAATTAAAAGCTACCTAAATAATAAAATTAAAAATAAACTAAACTATAAATAAAAAATGTCCTCTAGAGACGTTCCCATCCGAGATAGTCCCAAGGAGACTGGCAACATTTCCCCTCTGTATAGCGAGGCTAATACGTTGGCAGAAATAATTGCCAGCCTTCCTGTCTCCAGACCTTTCTGTCAGCCGCTTTGACAACTCCTTGGCCAAGCGCCTCGCTGACGGTCCCCATGGGCCCATCGTCTCGACCCCAAACGGCGCAAATTCGTAACCGATACCAAGGTTAGCCTATTTGCGCAATTTGAGGTTCTCCGCAGAAAAAGCCGCACTTGCCGCGCCTGACGAGGTCGCCTGTATGTGAGATGGAGCTAATGTATCTACACACGTCGCATCCCACACCAGAGATCTGCCAAGTTTCCACGGCCCAACAGTCATTCCGTCGGGTCTCTTGCCATCGCTCCGCACAATCCCAGATGGTTCTAATATTGCGGGTACTCCAGCAGTGACAAGAGCCCTTCGGATGATGTCGTTGAGAGCCGCGTGACGAGGAATAAGCTGATATTTAAAAAAATATAAATACATCTGGTTGTTATACTGCGTGCAATCTATTAAAGAGCTAGTATTTTTATATATTAATATAGAATAAATATAAAGAACAATTTTTATTTTTATTGTTCAAAAAAATTTTAAGTTACGGTGCAGAGAAGTTTTCCTCAAAATATCGCCACTCATTCAGAGCCTAATCAAGTAGGTAGCGGAAGGTCGATGATCGCGTGAACGTTCGATATGTAATTCTTTCCCTCTCTATTTCGTCTCTCTCAGCTGTGGGCGAGATCAACTATTAATAGCCTTTAGGTATTTATCCCGATGGGTATTGCGATTTTCAGATGTAACCTTATTCACCATGCAGTAGTGTTTTGTTTTTCGGATAATAATTATTATCTTTAAAATAAAGTGACCCTTTTTATTTCAAATTGAGGTTCTATTAATTAAACCTGAGGCCTAAAAAAATTTGCTCTTTTGACAATTACACGCGGTATAATAAAGCAACACTTTAAAATAAGCTGCAAAATTAACTAGGCCAGTTTTAGATTAGTTTTGATGAATAATTTATTCTCAAAAACATACAGGTTCGTATTTTTATTATTATTTATATTATTTTGCAAGATCTGCCTTCGTGTTCTACTGATTAAGTCCCTGGATTTAGATGCAAGGTTTGATTCCCGGTCGGGACACGATAATTTAATGGGCCTATAGTAAATTTAACTAGTACTAATAAGTGATTTAATTATTTTTATTGATATTTTTTTGTGTTTTTTTTATTTTGCCATGCCTAAACTTCGATTCCTCGTCCCGAAGGTTGATGGTAAGAGAATGCCAAGCGGCATTACATACGCCTTTTGTATTAAACAATAAAGTTTTTAATAAATAAATAAAATAAATAAAGTTGGCTAAATGTTGGCTTCTTTAAAAGCGTGGTTTCTGACGACCTTCCAAAGGATACAGTCGTGACTACTTATACTTTACCCGTTGAATTAAAAAAAAAAAAACAATTATGTACCTAGATTTAGACCTGGCTTTATTAAAATAAATGCCAAAGATAGCGGGGTACACAGTTTGGAAACCACTACATTGTTCACTTTACTACGAGTATGTTGTAGGCTAACATAATTTCATTGTAAGCTAAATTCTAGACGCTTAGGTTGGCGCAAGACTTATAAAGAATTGAAAGCTTTTAAAAATAATAAACCTAGATTTAGTTTAAGGCGAAGTAGTTTTTCAAATCCCTGACGGAGAAATCTGGAGACAGAAAGGCTGGTAATTATTTATGTTGCCAGCCACCTTGGGATAGTCCTCTGATGGGACTTCTTTAGAGGACATTTAGGTTAAGTTTATATTAAATTTGCCACCATTGAGGTTCCAGCTATTATGGAACCCACTGGATTAGTCCGCGATGACATACTAGCACAGCATGTGACCCTGAGCCCACTTGATGGTAAGTAGTGCGTTAAGTCCATGAATGTTAGGAATTGGATTCAAACACCTATGACTGACTTCAGTTTATGGTGGTAGGCGGACTGATGGTGGTAATTTGCCCAGTCTGCCGGGGCGGGGAAGTATCCACCGTTCGTGCCGATAAACCCAGTAAAGTGTATCCACACGTTTCGGGATCAGGCTCGAATTGCCGTCATTAGTCAAGCCGACATAGTGTTAGCGACTGATGTCAGTCATGAGTTTCTGATTCCAGTTGCTAACATTCATGGACCTCGCAAGCCACTTACCACCAGGTGGGCGCAAGGTCACATGTCGTGCTTGTATAAAAAAAGTCCCTGACACTACTCCAGCTTGACCTTTTGCCACTTCGCTTGAAGGACTCCAGCAGCCCTACTATACTACGTCAGAGATTGTGTCATAATTACAAAATATTATTTAATTATCATTTCTATAAGCATTCGACCTTGACAGCAAATATCAACTTTAATAGCTTAATGTTATAGTTAATGGATTGCATTAAATAATGTTTGAGCTTAAGTAACAGAATAGGACTGCTGGTTATAGGAAATGGAAAAATCATAAGAATAATAATAATAAGAAAAATAATAATTATTATTTTATGTTTAAGATGAAATAAAATGTACTTTTTGGACATAAAATTTATAAACTAATAAGAAAGTTTGTGGAAATTCATTCGAGTTTTTATTAGCCTACGAGTATATGGATAGGACTTAGTTATTCATTGATTTAACTGCAATAAAACGTCGTATTTCTTTAGATATAAAATCTATTTTAGTGTGCAACTATAAATGTAGTGTTTATAGCGTTTTTATGAAACGATACTTTGGCTTGAATTAGATGCGGTTACATCGACTTATGTCTATAAACTGGGCATTGACAAAACATATTTTCAAATTCTTGTTATTGATTTAGTCGTAGAGCTGCTTTAAATTAAAGCATGCTTATGATATGCTAATTTTTTTTGGAGTAATTCGCGTCAATGTCGGTCAAAGACGGGGTAGTTTACAGCGCGGGAATGCCGCAAAAAAATTAACTGTATCTACAGCCCCATATACGAGTATAGAGTCACATTTATCGTTTTCCATAACTATTCACACATTATTCAACAAAACAACACCACTTTCAACTAACAACATCCACAGCAAAGTGAAGTTTACAAAACAAAAACTTACACCTGATATGTCTGTACAAAAAAACATCTAACAAAAAACTTGTTTTTGCAGAGGAAGAGTAATTGCGTTTCCTGGTTTTATTACAATTATATAATCTTAATCTAATTCTATAAAACTTCTCCTTCCTCTCCTCGACTATGGTGATGTTTGCAGCAATGATCTGTCAGAGATGTTGCTCAACAAAATGGACCGGTTACTTAACGCGTGTATCCGGTTCATCTTCTGTTTACGTAAATACGATCACATTTCTGAATATCGTGCTAAGTTGGAGTGGCTGCCAATTCGTTGTCGCAGAAATCTAAGAGTTCTCTGTCTTCTTTTTTCTGTTCTAAACGAGCCCGCGACACCGAAATACCTCAAGGATAAATTTGCCTATCTTTCTTCGTTTCACGACAAATCCCTTCGTTCTTCTCACAACTCACTTCTTTCTGTTCCCTTACATCATTCTGGATTTGTTTCAAATTCTTTTACAGTTGTTGCCACAAATTTATGGAACAATCTCCCTGTAACCATAAGGCAAGCGTCTACCAGATCTTCGTTCAAAAAACTCGTCTATCTACACTTTCTAAATAGCTCCCAACAATGTTAATAAGTGTATATATGTATATTTTTGTGTATGTATTAGTATTTAGTATATTGATATTACAGTATATGTTAAAGTATATTATGTAAGTATATATAATTATATTGAATTTATCCTACTATTAATATTTATTTCATTGCACCTATAAATGTTCTAATTTGTCCCTAAGGTTTGGCTGTCAGAAAATGTCTACGGGCATTAAGTCCGCCTTTGTACTTTGTGCAATAAAGTTTTTAATAATAAATAAATAATAAATAATTATCAATAATTTTTAATTTAAAAAAAGTAAAGCGTAGTATCATCACGACCCTTTTGGAAGGTCAGAAACCACGCTTTTTTATGAAGGGGATTCATATTTAGCTAACTAAAGTGACAAGCTCGTCGATGTCTCTAGCATACCAAACTCGAGAAATAGCACAACTAAATTATTGTGTCCCGACCAGAAATCGAACCCGGTACCTCCAAGTCTAAATCCACGAACTTAACCGTTAGACCACGGAGGCTAATACAAGTAAATATTTATAAAAGTAAAGTCAAATACTATAGAAATTAAACTTTAGTGCCGCGACTACTCCACAAAATTATTATCTGTGGTATCTAAAACTATATTTTATGAGACTTAAATCTATTGCGCAATATATGTAAAATAAAATGTCCCAAAACAAAACATAAGTCAATGACAAGTTTAACATAAGTTTTATAGGATCTGGCAAGGATTTTATTACCTTTTAACGCACTTGACAATGGAATGCATTAAGAAATAGCTCACGTCTCCCTAGATGGATCAAGATGGGCTCATTAACACTATTAAACGGAACTGCTAATGTAACATGAACAAAATATTTAAAAAAATAGAAGAGAGGTGATGAGCGTAACTGTGCTAATATTAACCATATGAATGACACTTTTCGTATATTTGTATATTTCACCTATATGAGAATTATTATAGTTTCGTATGTCAGTTAACAATTTTTAAATCAATCAAAATCAACATATTTATTTCCATAGGTTATCTTGTAACAACTTGGATATTGTCAACACTAAAATAATATAAAACAAAAACATACAAAATATATAAACACACATAAGTTAGGTAATCATGGTTGGACCGTAACAGGTAAACAATCCAGATTTATGTAATAGCATTATTGTCATAAGCAGGGTAATTGTAACGTAATAACTACTTAATATAAGATCGTGGCTGTAAATAGGCCGTATCAACTAAATATAAATTCGTGGCTGTAAAAGGGCCGAGTAAGCTTACAATCTAACAATAATAATAAATATCAAATCTTAATACTAGTTCGTGGCTGTATACGGGCCGTGTCACCTTACAATGTAAATAATAATAATATGTCAATTAAGCATATATTCGTAGCTGTAAAAGTGCCGTGTCTAAAATAATAACAAATAATACTATGCATTGTAGAGAAAGGAGCATTAGAAACACAATTCAGCAGAAGGCCACAACACTATGCAGCTATTTAAATAAATTTTCCGTCATAGGCATGTCATAAATAGTGATTGGTTATAAACAGCATTATTTTGGAAAGACATGTACGCGGCGAACGAGTGCCTTCACTCCGTAGCCACGAGTCAGACTTAGCTGTAAAGGCACACAGGGCCAACAGTGAGATAGAGACGGTTTATAGGATTTTAGTCCGTAGGCGCCCTGGGGCTTCACTAGGAAGCTTCACAGATGAGTCGGGCATGCGACCCCCACCCGCGTTGGCCCTTCAGGCAGGGGGCGTATCATTGATGATTTATTTAAAAAAAAGGAAAGACATGTTTTATTTAATGTAAATTAATATACAGTGTAAACTCCATGTAACGTGACTCCATTTAACGACAAACTCCCTAAAGCGTCGAAATCAAGCTTTGGTTGGTTTAGCTTCTCTTCCAATTCTGATTTTTCTTCTCTCCATTTAACGACAACTCTATAACGCCATAAAATGAAAGTGTCGTTATATAGAGTTTACACTGTACATTAAATATAAATGAAAAAGCTATCTAAATAATAAAATTAAAAATAAACTAAACTATAAATAAAAAATGTCCTCTAGAGACGTCCCATCTGACAGATAATCCCAAGGAGACTGGCAACCTATCCCCTTTGTATAGCGAGGCTAATACGTTGGCAGATGTAATTGCCAACCATCCTGTCTCCAGACCTTCCCGTCAGCCGCTTTGACAACAGCCAGGCGCCTTGCTGAAGGGGGACCGTTATGGGCCCATCTTCTCGACTCCAAATGGCGCAAAATCGTAACCGGTACAAGGTTGGCAACAGCAAGGTATTTGCGCAACTTGAGGTTCTCAGCAAAAGATGCCGCACTTCCCGTGCCTCACGAGGACTAAGGGTTTTAATTTTGTTTTAAATTCACTTGGTTGTAGTTTAGTTAAATTCACATGTAGTTTATTGTATAATGTAATTTTCAACAGCAAAGCCTGCTTAATTTTTTTTCTCAAACCAGTTAATAAATAATAAATAAATAAATATTTCCAGACAGGTCACACAGCGCCATCTAGTTTCCGTGGTAAGCTGCGAAGCTTGTGTTACGGAAACTAGATGGTTGATGAACTACATATTATACTTTTTTTTTTTTTTGTAAATATATACATATTATACATATAAACACCCAGACCGAGACAAATTATACAATGTACAACTTGCCCCCGGTGGGAATCGAACCCACGACCTCCCGAGTTCACGGCAACGTTTGTTACCACTAGACCACGGAGGCGGTTGTTTGCCTTGTATAGATTTTTTATTTATTTATTTATAAATTCTTTATTGCACTTAAAAACTTAACAGTTGAGTACAAGGGCGAACTTAATTCCTCTAGGCATTTTATACTAGCTAACCTTTGGGAGTGTGGTAGACGATTGCGGGTGCATTAGAAATAAAAACAAATACTTAAACATACATAACAATAATTTACATAATAATACAACAATACCAAAAAAAATATAAGTATAATAATAATATATACATTTATGTAAGAAATACATAACAAAATGAAGGAAAAAATACGTATAATTTACACAACAAATAAAAAGAAACAGAAATAGATATCAGGTAGTCGGATTACTTTGTTTATTTAAGAAATGGGCAATGAGGAGATGATTTCATTTTTGTTTATTGGTTATACAGCCACATGGCTTTTACAGCTACGAATATATTTTTAAATGACATGTTATTAACTGTCTCAGTGGTCTAGCGGTTAGGTCAGCACAATATTTTTTTAAATTTATTTGTGATATTTCTCGAGTTTGGTACGCTAGAGACATCGACATGCTTATTTTTCTACTATTCCCTCGCTCCGCTAAGTAGACAGGCAGCCTTAAAACGATATCACAGAAGGACGCAGTCTTAGGATATTGTCTGACCACAAAGGAATTTAATTTCCTCTGACCGTGGATGGTGCATTTCATGAATGTCAGCTTTGACTTCCATATAAATGGTTCGGGCTAAATGGGTCGGCGCGGCGGGCCGGCCGTCTACCCGCACACTGTCTCTAATGAAATGAAATGAAATAATATTTATTTGTATGGAATATGGTAAATAGTTTTATTAGCTCACACACTCTGCATTTGTATTATATTTATTTTATTTATTTTATTTCAAAACTTTATGCACTAGGTACACAGGCGGACTTAATGCCGCTAGGCATTCTTACTAGTCAACCTTAGGGACAACATAGAGCATTTGTTATGTGAGACAGGTGCAAAATATAAAAGGAGCATTAAGATTTGTGAAAAAAAAAAACAAAATAAATCAAACTTAAATACTAAATCTAATATACTATATACAAAACTATATATTAATCAGTAGGTATACACTAAATAGACTACATACTATCATTATACTCGTATATAAATAGAATACATAGGTACATATAAATAATAATACATATATATTTATAATACAATATCATATACTTTTATATCTATGTAATGGAGCTATTTAGGAAACGTGTAAAAACCATTATTTTAAATAACGATCTGTTTGGCGCTTGTCGGACATCTACAGGCACACATGATAAAAAATAAACTAGTAGTTTTTAATGTCAAGTTATTATAAATGCCTGGCTGATAACATTTGGTCAACGTATGCTAGACATTCTGTTAGATATCCTAAGGAGACCTAACAATCAACCCGTTCGAGATCCGATCCACTGCCGAACACAGGGTTCACTTGCACGTTTGATTTGAAGCCTTAATACTATAGGCCGTTCGGGGAGCTTTCATTTTGTTTTAGTTATAATTATTGTATTGCTGTTAGGTTCGGTCCAGCCATGTTTACTGATAGTTTTTTTTTCTTGTATTGTATAAAATCGCCTGCTCGCCAGTGGAAAAAAACTTCCACTGGTGATCAGACTCTTATTTATTTTTTAAAAAACTTTAGTGCACTATGTACAAAGGCGGACTTAATGCCGCTAGGCATTCTCTGACAGCCAAACCTTTAGGACATTTAGACAGTATAGATGGTAGGTGCAATCATTAATTAAGTTATTCTTAACAGTATACTTCTGTATCTTAATACATACATAACAATATTACATACTAATACATATACAAATACATAAATACGTAATATATATATATACATATATATAAACATAAATTACATCATAAATAAACAATAATATAAAAATAAAACTACTTACATGACTCCTTCTTTGAAAACTTGGTCTTCAGTCACTTTCTTAAAAAGCAAAGTGTCTCAATCACGCTCTGATATAGTAATTATTTTATACGACTATATGTATGTATAATATGTAACTATTGATAAATGTATATTATATAAGTTTGTATTTTTTATTTTTCTCATTATCTGCACCACGGTAATAGAATTGTATTCGGAACTAAGGATTTAAAATGATGTAGACACGGCCATCTGACACGTTTGAAAAAAAGAAGCGCGGAAATATATCGAGTGGAAGCGTGGTGGTAAATGGTTGTAAAAATTAAAAAAGACCCGTGAAATTAAGTAATATAACCGTAATTTTTAATTTAAAAAGTATGTACTAAGGAAAGTGGATTTATTATTATTTTTTTATTCGAAGGAATATAAATAAAACTACTTGAAGAGTAAAAGTTTATTATAAACTAAACCTAATAAAAAATAACTTTTAAGTAAAAAATGTCCTCTAGAGGCAACATTTCCCCTCTGTATAGCGAGGCTAATACGTTGGCAGAAATAATTGCCAGCCTTCCTGTCTCCAGACTTTTCCGTTAACCGTTTGGACAACTCCTTGGCTGAGGTTGGCGTTTTTGCGCAGCTTGAGGTTCTCAGCAGAAACTGCCACACTCCCCGCGCTTGAGGATGTCGCCTGGATGTGTGATGGGGCTAATGTGTCTACACATCTCGCATTCCACACCAGGGACCTGTCATGTTTCCACGGCCCAACGGTCATGCCGTCGGGTATCTTGCCATCGCTCCGCGCAATCCCAGAGGGTTCTAAGATCGCGGGTACTCCAGCAGTGACAAAAGCCTTCGGATGATGACATTGAGAGCAGCGTGACGAGGAATGTGGCCAGCACTTCTAGCGCAAAAAAGCCCATGGTGTACGAGATGTTCCAAGGAAATAAATAATTTCATTTTGATTTCATTATTCGCGAGCTCTCTCTCTCTGTTGTTTGCACAAAAATATTTTAATTAGGATTAGATACAATCAGCATTTGCTCGATTAATCTAAATGCACCATCGTATTCTGTCAAATTTGTGTGTTCGTATTTTGAGAGTGGGCTTGTTTCAGGTTCAGTGCAGTCGGCATCTCGTTTGATATCGACATGTCTATTGAGATATATTTTTGTAATTTATATAGCTTTGTTTGGGATCATTGCCTTTATAGACTTTGGCGTACTATCAGAGAAAGACATTCCAACATTAAAATGGTTTAAAGATTTCGCATTCGACTACTTATTGCTGGATAACGCATGTGACGGACAGTGTGTCCATGTGGCATCCCAAACCAGTGCACGGCCTCGTTTGTATGGAATCAATGACATCCCATTCGGCCGCCTACCATCAGACCTAACTATCCCCGATTGATGGTTACATCTGGATATTGGCAGATGTAAGCGCGTTTGACAGGATGTCATTGATTGCATGGTGTTTCGAATTCCTGCCGGAGTCGGTGTGCACTTTTGAGAAATGTAGTCAAACAACTGATTAGGTAAGTATTACAATTTATCTCGAGCTTGCGACCGACAATAGGCATGTTTAAAAACTTTTTTATTTTTTATTCACCATTTACCATTCTACTCAGAGGAGTAGAATAAGTGGGAGAGCCCTACCCAACCAAATACTGTATGATTCCGTTAATGCCGTCTTGGAAGCTCGTTCCATAACTGTATTGACGGCAGATATACATATATATATATTTTATAAAATCATAAAATTCAGTGAAATTTTATTGCGCTATCCAAAAAGATAAAATACAGTCGTTTAAGTTAAAGAAGCTAAAAGTTGCCGCGATATTAAATAACTTGGAGAAGAAACACGCAAACAGAATCCAACAAAAACTTGCAAAGAACACAAATGTAAAATTCCTCAAAGGCACTCCGACTCGAAAGTTAAATAATTTACACTGAAATGAAAGCGAAAAGACGAGCCTAATTCTGGAGGGTTTAAACATTGGACTGATATCAAAATGGCAAAACTCGACACAAACTAAAAGCTGCAGGCCCAGTTACCTTTTTTCAGTTATTACCTACAAGTTGACATTTGGTGATTGACTTCATTCTTCACGGTAGGGTGACAATGTGTGACAAAATTATTGTTTTAAACAAAGTGACTATCGGAAAATCGACATATTTGATTGGGGATAACCGCGAATAATTTAAAAGTAAATATTAATAAGACTAAGTATATTCAATTTAGAAATAGACATAATATAAATAAGACTGACATTCATGTGACGTATAATAATCAAATAATTTTAGAAACTCCCGACATTCAATTTCTAGGTATAGTAAGAGACAATAAGTGCTCATGGAAGCTACATATTGACAAAATAGCTAAATCGTTTCGTATATTTAATATATATATTATGATAGAACAGCAGTCTTCGTAGCAAGACTTGTGAGATAAGGCAAGAAACGACGAAATCAGTTGTTTACTCACGGTTGAATGTTAACAAAATGTGTTGGTAACAAAATTTATGTTGATTGAATTCTTACATTGACAGCGTAACGTAACGAGTATATGCGTGATAGAGCTACTGTTCCTAATGGTAAATAAACAATACTTGTATAAAATAAGATGATACACCTCCGTTTTGCGGATGACATAGTCATAATAGCTAGCTCGCTGGAAGATCTTAGCGGAATGCTAAACGGCTTAAACGTAGCGTCCCAGCAGGTTGGCCTCGGTATGAACTTGGACAAGACAAAAGTCATCAATCTGCGTTGGTAATGCCACTCTCGAAGTTGTGCAAAAATACGTCTACCTTCGACAGACTATGCAATTAGGGGTAGCCAACTTCAGCAAAGAAGCCGACAGACGCAGTCAGCTTGGATGGGCGGCATTCGGGAAGCTGCGCCACATCTTCCTATCAAACACTGTTTGAAGACCAAAGTTTTCAACCAGTGCGTTCTTTCAGTGCTGTCGTACGGAGCAGAAACGTGGAAACTGACAGTGGGTCTAGTCCACAAATTTAAGGTTGCTCAGCGGGCTATGGAGAGAGTTATGCTCGGTATTTCTCTGATGGATTAAGTCTGAAACGAGGAAATCGGTAAACCAAAGTTACCGATATATACTTCAAAATTAGTAAGCTGAAGTGGCAATGGGTTGGGCATGCCTGTTGCAGAACCGATGAACGATGGAGTAGACGGGTTCTAGAGTGGAGACCACGTACGGGAAGACGCAGAGTGGGTCGACCTCCCGCTAGATGGACGGATGACCTGAGGAAGGTCGCTGGTGGGGGTTGGATGAGAGTGGCAGGAGATCGTGTGAAGTGGCGAGGCCTATATGCAGCAATGGAGAGAGACAGGCTGATAATGATGATAAAATAAAAAAATATATATATTCAGGAATAGGCCCTTCAAAATGTGTAGGATATCCGTCGTATTTCGTACTTACTTTTAGAATTCGGCTGGCAATTTGTAAATCCGTGCTTCGAATGTAACATTTGTGTGAATATCTATTTGTATTGTATCTGTATTTGTAGACCTAAAATAGATCAATTTAAAAGTAATTTGTAATGTTAATATACTCGTAATTATAATCGCTAGGTTATTATAATTATTGTGATGTGAGAAATAAAAGCACTTACTGTTAGGTGTGAATCGTGTTTTATTATATTTAAATTGCACAGAGACACTGTACTCGCTGACAATCCTTTTGAGAGAGAGAGTGACAGGGGGCGCTAGTTTAGCATAGTGTTGTTAGATAAAATATTGTTATGGTGCATTCATTTTTAACACACCCCCTCAACATAACACATATTTTTAAAAGAAACATTTCACTTTTGCTAACAGTACATAAAACAAGGATTACAACAATAATTACTTGTTGGATAAATTATGTTAGGTACTTATTTTAATTTATTTTATTATCATATTCCTGAATTTAACAAATTGAATATTGCCCAAAGGCTTTGTGAATAGATCAGCTATATTATCTTCAGATTTTATGTACTCTAACATAACCAATCCTTTTATTACATTTTCCACAATGTAGTGGTACCGTATATCAACATGCTTCAGTCGTTTATTGCTCTCGTTATTTTCAGAAATCTTTATGACACTTTGATTGTCTTCAAAAATATTTATATTAAAGTTATAGTTAAAATCCAATAATAAATTCTTTAACCAACATCCTTCAGTGATACCAAAACTCAGAGCTATGTATTCTGCTTCGGCAGATGACAGAGACACACTTAACTGTTTTTTACAACACCACGACACAGGGCTATTGAATATTGTGAATAAGTATCCTGATGTCGATTTTCTATCTTTTATGTCTCCTGCCCAATCAGAATCTACATATCCCTGCAGTTTTTGTTCATTGTTGTAATTATAAATTAATGACAAATTTAATGTACCTTTTATGTACCTTAAAATTCTCTTTAGGCATTTATATAGTAGCTGACTGGCACAATGTTGGTATCTACTTAAAAAATTTACAGCAACACACAAATCTGGCCTAGTTGCTGAACAAGCATAAAGCAAGCTACCTATAATTTGTCTACATTTGTTCTCAATTTCGTTAGTTTCTGATTTTTCTCTATTTAGTAATTTAAAATCAAAGTTTTTATCCATTGGTGTAGAAATTGTTTTACAGTTAGACATATTAAATTTTTCTAATACCTTAGTTAAATATTTATCTTGATTTAGAATAGTTTTATTATTTTTTAAATCTTGCTTTATGTTTATTCCAAGATAATTAGTTGCTAATCCAAGATCTTTCATCTTAAATTGCATACACAATTTTTCCTTAAAATAATCAATGTCTTTACTTCTTGAACCAAAAAATAATAGATCATCTACATATATTAATACAAAAAGTTCATGGTTATTTCGACACTTTATATATAAACATGGTTCATTTTTAGATTTAATAAAATTTTCTTCTACCATAAAACTGTCAAATCTTTCATTCCAATACTTAGGAGATTTGCGCAAACCATAGATAGATTTATTCAACTTACATAATGGTCCATCAGGTACCTTCATATAAACCAACTCATCAATGTTCCCATAAAGGAATGCTCCTGTCACATCCATCTGGTAAACAGGCTGCTTCTTTTGGGTTGCTACTGCCATGAATGTCCTGAATGTGGAAAGTCGGGCCACCGGAGTATATACCTGAAAATCTGCATTAACTTGCTCGAAGCCTCTAGCTACAAGTCGAGCTTTATATTTATCATCATCGTCCAAATTATCTTTAATTTTATAAACCCATTTACTGTTTATTATCTTTATATTTTCTGGAACCTCAGTTATTTCCGTCCATGTGTTATTTTCTTCAAGGGTTTTTAGTTCTTTTTGCATTGCTATTTTCCATTTTTCCTTATCCTTTCCTTTTATAGCCTGCTCATATGTGATAGGTTCATCACTATTTATACTCATAAAAGTAAAATAATCTGACATCCATTTTGGTCTCTTTCTTATTCTACCTGATTCTTTATTTGCGTTTTCATCATGACTTTCATCATCATTATGTTCATCAGTTTCATCATCATCACCCTGTTCATCATGAGATTCATCATCATCCTCATTATCATGTATTTCAATAATTTCATCTTGATTTTTCATTTCATTTATTTTAGGTTCACTGTCCTCACATGTTTCACAAGTATTGTCTGGGTATTCTTCCTCTTGCAGGTATTCATTGTTTGGTAAAACATTCTCAAATATCTGAATGGTATTTGTGTCTTGAATTGGATTTTCATTTCCTTTAATAAAGATTACATCACGTTTTGTACATATTTCCTTCTTCTTAGGTATGTATATCCTATATCCCTTTGTATTATTACTGTATCCAACAAAAAAACCAATCTCGCCTTTTGGATCCCATTTCTTTCTTCTTTCATCGGGAATGTGTACACTTACTTCTGATCCAAATATCCTTAGGTCATTTAAATTATAAGCCTCTTTATTGTTCCATACTTCATAAGGTGTCTTGTCTTGTATGCTACTTTTGCCTGTTCTGTTCAATACAAATATTGAAGTGTTAAGGGCTTCTGCCCACAGATCCTTAGGTAATTTGCTTTCTATAAGTAATGTCCGAGCAGATTCAACAATCGTCCTCATGTCCCGTTCGGCTCGACCATTTTGTTGAGGTGTGTAGGGTACACTTGTCTGATGCTGTATCCCATATTCACTAATAATATTTCTCATTTCGTTATTAATAAATTCCTTACCATTATCTGATCTCATTATTTGCACCTTGTGACCAGGATATACCGTTAAAGCTTTTAAGAACATTTTAATTTTCTGTACTGTTTCTGATTTATTGTTTAAGAAATATACAGTTCTAAATTTTGAATAATCATCCTTGATGAGCAAAAAATATTTTGACCCACCTATTGAGTCAGCTTCCATAGGTCCACATAAATCCATATGAAGCAACTGTCCAGGTCGTTCGCCTTTGCTTGCACTGTTTGAAAATGACAATTTATGTTGTTTCCCTTGTAAACAAGGTATACAAGTTGTTTCCTTTCCGGTATCATATTCTATATTGTTTCTCTTTAACATGTCTTTGACATGAATAATATTTTGATGCACCATTTTTGTGTGCCACTCAGCCAAGCTGTCGCTGCACTGGCCTACTATAGCCGTGTCTTTAGGATAGCGAAACATCATTATATATAGTTTAGATTTTCTTTTTGCCATGGCATATGTTTCATTTTGCTTCATAAAGTAACATTTATTATTATCAGATATCAATTTATATTCTTTATCCAAAGCACTACTTACTGAGAATAAATTGAGTTTTAAGTGTGGCACATACAATACTTCATTTAAAGTGGTTGGAATATAATTATCACCATCATATGCTTCCAAACAAATTTGACCACATCCATGTGCCTTGATCACTGTGCCATCACCAATCATTATGTCTTTATTTTCTGTGAATTCTTTGTAGTTCATAAACAAATTTTTATTGCAACACATGTGCTCAGAGGCACCACTGTCCAAATACCACAGTTCTTTGTTATCATTTTGAGCACAGAGAGTCAATGATGTTATGAATGCATTTTGTTTTTTATTAGAATTTTTGTTATTTTGTCTTTTATTTTTATACCAGCACTGCTCCAACAAGTGTCCACTTTTATTACAGATTTTACAAAACTTTTCAATATTATTGTTCTTATTTTTATTGCAATATTTTTTGGAATGTCCATGTTTCCCGCATTTAAAACATTTTCTTTGAAAGTTTGTTGACAAAGCACTATTTTCCTCTTTATCGTTTTCACAACTTCTGTTTCTTTGCTCTTCAGTTAATAACCTTGCAGTTAGTTCTGTCAAAGTTCTCTTTTCTATGGGCACTGAGTCCCAGGCAGATATAAAATGTTTATAGGCATCAGGAAGTGAGGTTATAATTTTGGTTATAACCATATTTTCACTTATCTCTCCCTGTGCTTGCCTAACTTGAGACACAACATTTTCAATTTTGGCCAAAAAACTTGCCATATCTTCTTTTTGACTGAACTTTATTTCGAAGAATTTTTGCTGCACCAAATGTAACGACATATCAGATTTTTGTTCATAAATGATAAGCAGTTTTTCCCACATTTCTTTTGCTGTTTCACAGTTAATTATCTGCATAACTATTTTCGGAGAAATTCTTGTCACAATCACGCCTTGAGCTTTCGCGTCGAGTTGCCGCCATTTTGCAGTCTCCTTTTCGTCTTTTAGGAACGAACTTTCACTGATTACATCGAACAAGCCTAGGGCTTTAAGGATCACCCTGATCTGGAATTTCCAGCTAGTCCAATTTTCTGCTCCCTCCAGCTGTATTTGCGCCCCTGTTGCATTTGATACGACGTCCATTTTTGCACTTGACCGTGCGTGCCACGTGCGTGCTTGCCGACGTTGCCTTGCCGGCCGGCTATTTTTGCTTTACCGCAAATAAACTGCTTTACCACAGTCCACGACTCGCACCACAACAGTAGGGCGCTGGGCCCATAACCTATTGTGATGTGAGAAATAAAAGCACTTACTGTTAGGTGTGAATCGTGTTTTATTATATTTAAATTGCACAGAGACACTGTACTCGCTGACAATCCTTTTGAGAGAGAGAGTGACAGGGGGCGCTAGTTTAGCATAGTGTTGTTAGATAAAATATTGTTATGGTGCATTCATTTTTAACAATAATGTACACTTTTTAGCATGTAATTAAATATCAAACCCGCTCGAGTATCTAACATTTTATTTTATTTTAAATAATTTTTGCACCAAAAATTTTAAATTAGGTACATAAGTGAGTTTAATGCCTGTTAGTCATTTTCTGACAACTAACCCTTGGGATGGTGAGAGATTATATACACATATATATATATATATATATATACGTACAAATAAACGTGTACTAAATGCAGTGTGCTCCTGCTTATCAAGAAACAAGTTAGTGACTAATTGTTTAAAAACGTTGACAGATGGTGCCCGTCTAATGACCAGTGGTAGCTTGTTCTAGAGAGAGGTGTGGGATGGGATTATGAGTTGATTGTTGAAAGCAGAGCGAAGAGGTTTTGAGGTAAGGAGGTGCACGAGGATTGTTTGATATTGAGCCATTTCAACTGAGTTCGAAATAAGATACATGATCATACAATCATTTATTTTTACTATTGTAATCGTTTGCCTCTGCGCAGGATCCTATATAAGGGGCTTATTGGTGGAGACACTCAATAGGGTTTAGGTCCCTTAGGCTAATCTTCTCTAAATCTCAAAATACCTTCTTCGGCTCCTGGACTATAATAAACTAAATTCAAAAATATTATAAACAGCAGTTCGCAATATTTAAATGACACTTTTTTTTTGCTTAAGGTAAAACTTAAATAATTGTTTGTGTGTATTATTATTTGTAAGTAATATTATTTTATAGAAGGGTCCATCGTGTGTGGGTAAAAGATGAGAAGAATGGTGTCTCGGGTTTGCGAAAAAGGAGGCCTCCTCTTTTTTTTTATTGCGCGATAATACGCTCACCATCCACCATTCCACTCCTCTCCCTACCCAACTAAATACTGTATGATTCCGTTAATGCCGTCTTGGATGCTCGTTCCATAAATGTATTGACGGCAGACCTGCTTAGGCCCAATTCTTTCAGTAAGTGATGCAAAGATTTTGCTGGATTCTCGCATCAACTTCCACTGCGTGAAGCTGAGTCTTGAACCCGTTCCTGGTCATTTCTTCTGTGAGATCATAATATTTATTTATTATAGAGTTGCCATATGTTCCGTATTTCAACAGGAAAACTTATAGTTTTTTTCTTACTTACACATGCGTGCTTTATATGGTGTAGTAAAAAAGCCGTGCGTCGGCGTTGAGTGTGTTGTTAGTTTTAGGCATAGAAATAGAAAACATCCCGTATGGGTTCATAGAAGTTATGGCAACCCTATATACGAGTATATAGCTAGTAAGCTGCCGTATTTCGGGCGAATTTTCCGGTCGAATAGGGACGTAATGTTTTTCTTTGGTAGGTACAAGTTATTAAACCCTTAAGGAAAAGGAGTTAATTACTGGCAAGGGCCCGATAAAAATTAAACTCGGTCCTAATCTTCCGGCTCTTTGTTTCACTCCGAACATTTTATCCTTTCAATTCAAATTTACTTTCTGAAAGTATATTTTGATATTGAAAAGTGATTTTTGGAATGAAAATTTTAATGAATTCAGTAACCGACTAATGAACCTATTTTACGGTTTTCAAATGCTTTCTTCAAATAATTTTGTATAAAAAAAGAAATTTATGTTTTTTTTCCTATAGTTAATTTTTTAAGTATTAGGTTTTTTTTTATTTATTACTTTTAAGTAGTTTTAATATTATGAATTAAGTAATTTTAGAGGTGGTAGTCTGCCGGGGCGGGGAAGTATCCACCGTTCGTGCCGATAAACCCAGTAAAGTGTATCCACACGTTTCGGGATCAGGTTCGAATTGCCGTCATGCCCAGTCAAGCCGGCATAGTGTTAGGAACTGATGCTGAGCGAATTGTTGCGCGATAAAAAGAAAAAAAAAAGAGATTCTCGGTCGCAAACCCACACACGATAGACCCGGCACCCGCACGGTGAATCCATGGAATGCTTAGAAATTCGTCTTTAGCAATAAAGAAATAAATATACAGCGAGACATCAACGTAAAGCTGGTCTACTTTAGGTGCGCTGTTTAGGGAATCGTTTAATAAAATTTAACTTTCGTAAGACCAGAAAGTGCTAAACCAATTTAGTCAACAAACAGTATCGCCAGTGGGGATTGCAAGTAATTTCATTATCGGCCCCACCACTGCACCGGGGCGTGCCCACTTTCATATCCCGAAGGATTATTATGAAGAAATCCTTGACGTATATCCATCAATTCGTATTGGTATTTTTTATTATACACAATACATCGAGTAAATGGTTTTAATTTAACCTAATAGTATCTCATCGATCTAAAGCTATGCATCTTCCCTTTGTTTCCTATTTTTTGTATATAATAAAATGATTAACTAATTGTCACTCACTAATATTATAATAATCCTATGCTTGTATATAGCTATTTGTATAATTTTTTTTATTTTTATTTTTATATTTAAACCACTGTTTTTGAGAAATGAACTGTACAAATAATATAAAATATTTTTGGCTTAAGATCTAATTACCAAGTAAGTAGTTACTAAGTTAGTTAGTTTTACTTGCTTGTAACAATAATGTTGTGCATAGCATACATAAATATAGATTATTGCCTGTTTACGGTCCAACCATTATTACCACTTTGATTAGTACATATGTTTTGAAAATTGTATTGATTTAATTAGTTTTGACTGTATCCAAGTTGTTTTGAGAGAACCAATGGAAATAAATTATTTTGATTTTAATAATCTATAATACTGAAATTTTATGTCCTAGTTATAAGCTGTGATTTTTCTGAAAATAAATAAATAAATAAAATAAATTCAGTTTTTATTTGTCACAAAAATAGTTAATAAAAATGTAAAATATAGTTAAAAAATAAAACAAAGATATAATGACAAAAGGGTCTATGGTTCAGAAAATAGTGTTGGAAGCAGGATAAATAATTACACACTTGGTACAGGGCGCCGTTACTAGAATAACAGTGTCCGTGTGGCTCACGAACCTGGGGTTCATACACTATCTTTTTAACTTAGTAAAGTAAAAGTGAAGTATCATTACGACCGTTTCCCTTCCGGGGTGGCCAGAAACCACGCTAATAAAGAAGCGGATTTACATTTAGCCAACTTTACCATATGCCAATCATCACAAGTGGCAAGCTCGTCGATGTCTCTAGCGTACCAAACTCGAGAATACTCGTATCACAAATAAACTAAATATTAATTAAATTTATTTATTTAAATTAATAAATATTATTGTGACCGGACCAGAAATTGAACCCGGTACCTACGAGTATAAATCCACAGACTTAACCGTTAGTTAGGTTAGAATATGTGTTTGTCAGTTGCTCGTCGATGTCTCTACCGTACCGGACTCCAAATATTACAAATAAACTATTGTGTCCCGACCAGAAATCGAACCCTTCTACGATGTTAACCGCTATACGACCGAGCCAGTATGCATTAGGACAATAATAATTGTCAGTTTTAACTATTAAGATTATCAGCCCCGTGACTCCTTGAGAGTTTATCGATATTTCTCGTAGCATCCAAACCTGCAAAAGCTACACTTTGCCAACTCGCGATTTAGGGCCAAAATAAAAAATATTTGTTTTTTTTTTAAAGTTATTTGTTATATGTCTACACAAGAAAATATAAGTTCAAGCGGCCATCAGAACTGTGTAAATATACCCTTGCAAAAGTTCTAATATTACACCCTGTACTGTTACTAATGAAATTGCGGTTGTGGAGATAGCAAGGTCGGGTTTGTTGGCTGTTTCCAAAAATATCGACAAGTGAAAAATTATTAGTATTCGGGAAGCTGCGCCACATCTTCCTATTAAACATACCCCAGTGTTTGAAGACGAGAGTTTTCAACCAGTGCGTTCTTCCAGTGCTGTCGTACGGAGCAGAAACGTGAACACTAACAGTGGGTCTGGTCCACAAATTTAAGGTAGCTCAGCGGGCTAAGGAGAGAGCTATGCTCGGTATTTCTCTGATGGATAAAGTCCGAAACGAGGAAATCCGTCGGAGAACCAAAGTTACCGATATAGCCTTCAAAATTAGTAAGCTGAAGTGGCAATGTGCTGGACATGTCTGTCGTAGAACCGATGAACGATGGGAAGATGAAGAGTGGGTCGACCTCCCGCTAGATGGACAGATGACCTGTGGAAGGTCGCTGGTGGGGGTTGGATGAGGGTGGCAGGAGATCGTGTGAAGTGGTGAGCCTTGGAGGAGGCCTATATCCAGCAGTGGAGAGACATAGGCTTATGATGATGATGATAATGCATTTTTCATTAGGGCGGGTAAAATGTTTAATGAGCTCAGTGTCGATATCGATCTCTTCAATACTGGTACGGCGATGATTAGACGGGTGATGGCAGGCGAGTACTTCGAGGCATTAGAATAGTTTTATGTTTTCTAGTTTATGTATGCCTATGTATGTTTATTTCTGTTGTAGTTATTCTGTTGTATTGATGTAATGCTTATTCCTTAGTAATTCTTGTACTATTGTATTCATGTTTATTTTTAAATTTATTATCATTGTTTTCTTTGCTTACTTCTATTGTATCTGTCAGCGAACTCTTATTATTAGCTTTATCGTGTTACTATTTTCTCCTTTACATGTATAAATTAGCTGTAAGAATATCAAAATAAATAAATAAAATAAAAAATAATGAAAAATTATGCTCCAGCTAGTATGTTAATAAAGGATTATCATTGTAATTATAAAGGCATTAGGAAAGCTGCGGTTTGAAACAAGTCGCGACGACCGTCACGGCTTCACACTCAAATGGTGACCACTATCACTCTGCGTATACGTATGCATTTAAAAAAAACAAGATGTAAATGATAAGCCATGAATTTATATTGTTTTTATTAATTAATTTGTGGAAATAGTCCGGGAGCCAAACACTATATTAATCTGTCATTGTATAATGATTGATCTACTTACAAGCGTCTTCTCCAATTATGATTTTAAATGTAATAATTACTAGGACGGTGCTTTTGTAGACTGAGAGCTGAAGCAACTTTTTCGATAGTAGTTTTTTGCTCTATTTCCTATCATACATATATTGTGTGTTATTGTTCAATTATAAAGTCAATTCTTATTTGGATTTTTTGTGATTCATATATTTAGTATATTTAGTAGTAGGATTCCTAAAATACTTATATACTAGTATACCTCGTGTAATTGTCAAAAGGGCAAATATAAGTTTTTCAAGAGGATTCAGGTGTCATTGGTAGACCCTCTATTTGAAGTAAAAAGGATTTAAAAAAATTAAAGATAAAAAAATATATTCGAAAAACAAAACACTACTGCATGGTGAATTACACCATGCAATATTTATTGTGATAAATACCTAAAGGCTGGGGGAGTGTTATTATTAATTGATTTCGCCCGCAGCCGAGATACAAAAAAAAAATTGTGAGATGCAATAAAATATTTTAATTTCATATACTTTTATGTACTCGACCAGGACACAGTACCTACCTTTGTGTTTAAATCTACGACTTTACCCGCTGGACCACGGCGACAGTAAGCACAACAAAAGTAGTTCGAATAAAAGTCTGTCAGCTCTTGGCGTAAGTTGTACAGTAAATTAGGAGCAATTACCGTAACGTCCCGAGCTCAGTGATCGATCGAGTCCGGGAGCTTTATATTTTTCCTAATGACACACTATGTTATATGTTCCAATTAAGACTCCTCGTTATCCCTCGACCAACGAGTACGTATGTGTATACCAACTTACGAATATGTATATTTATTTATAAATGTATTGTATGTATTATATATAGTACATTTCATAATACAGTATCGACTCTCGAACCCCTGCAGCTTCGCCGAGATGTAGCTTCTCTGAGCGTGTTCTACCGGCTATACTATGGTGAGTGCTCTGAAGAGCTCTATAACCTAATTCCTTTCCCCATTCCGCAACCGAACCACACGCACAGGTCAGAATATGCACCCACATACCGTAGTCACTATCCCTTCGCGTACCTATAAATTTGGTGACTCATACATCTGTCGCACAATAAAGATGTGGAATGCTCTTCCAGCCTCTGTGTTTCCACTTTCCTATAACCTGGAGTCCTTCAAGCGAAGTGTGAAAAGGCATCTAGTCAAGCCGGCATAGTGTTAGGGACTGATGTCGGATATAAGGGTCTGATTCCAGTTGCTAACATTCATGGACCCTGCGCGCCACTTACCATCAGGTGGGCGCAGGGTCACATGTCGTGCTAGTATATAAAAAAAAAAAAAAAACTATCCAAAACCATAGCCGTGTAACAAAAACTTTCAACTTTTAACTGTTCAACTGTTTAACTTTCAACTGTTCAACTTTCCAGCTATACTACGCGACTGGAACCAGAGCGGCCTCTCCACCTGCACTACGACCAGCCCCCGCCTGCACTACGCCCAGAGCCCCAGATCCTCACTTCGGCGCAGCACAGCGAGTTGACCAGGGAGTACCGCTCCGTGACATAGCGGAAAGCTCTTGTACTGACCGCCTCTTTTTATAACCACGATCCTCGGGTAGAATCTCGTATTATCATTCTTTTTTTAATTATTATTAATTCAGTATATTTTAATTTTGTCAATTGAGTTTTTTTTTTATTAAAAAGTTTATAGTATATTTATTCTTGTAGTTTTTATTTTCTTTGTTATCGCTTTCCCCGTAACAAGTGGTAAGATAACTAAACTATTGCAGATTTGTCAACTATTATCAGCGCAGAGTGGGGGAAAGTTACTATCAATCAGCCTACATAGAAAGAGTCACCGAATTTATGTGTACGGGAAGAAATGGAATCCACTGGTAATAGGAATTAAGGGGGCAACTTAGTTTAGATACGGAGAGGGGAAAATAAAGTAAACAATAGTGTTACTATTGACTAAATGTATGGAATGGGCAATTGCTCAAAATCTATTGGACCGCACGACGACGCACTAACGTTTCGGAGCTCGAAGAGCTCAAACTTGCCAAGGGACAGAGACTTTCTGCTGTCTGCTTTACCCGAATTCTGCAATATTTTGGCCACATTTATTTATTTATTCGCAACAGTGACAGCAACAAAACATACATTGATTTTTACTTACAACTAAGACAGAAAACAGATGCTGCACCAATTACAGGCAACCACCACATGCTATTACAGTATCCATTAATTGGGCCTTTGAGTAGCTAAAATAATACAATTACAACAATAACTAAGTAAATCTAAGCAAAAATTACAACACAATACAACATGATGCAACCACAAGAAGAGGAGCTAGAAGAGGTGCCGACAATCTGGAAAAACTCTTAGTAACGGGAAAGATAGACGGTAAAAGAACAAAAGGAAGAATAAATAAATAAATAGATAAATAAATATTTCAAGACAGGTCCCACAGCGCCATCTAATTTCCGTGGTAAGCTGCGAGGCTTGTGTTACGGAAACTAGATGGTTGATAAACTACATATTATAATTATTATTTTTTTGTAAATATATACATATTATACATATAATATGTATATATTTACCCAGACCGAGACAAATTATACAATGTACAACTTGCCCCCGGTGGGAATCGAACCCACGACCTCCCGAGTTCACGGTAACGTTTGTTACCACTAGACCACGGAGGCGGCACAGAAGCCTCAAACGATAGTCTAGTCAGGTGACCACCTAAACATCCCAGTAAACCAAGCCATCCACTGCGCCGAAGACCGCAGCCACTGGAAACGGCTAGTGGATGGACTGCGACGGAGTCACGATCCCCAACAGTGGGATGTCCACTAAGGAGAAGGATGGAATGGGCTTTCAAAACTAAGTTCAAGTTAACACTTCTACACAGAATTTATTAATTTATTTATTTGTCTTCAAGGAAAACTTACAGCTTTTAACAAATGATTACTTACCTATATAAAAAAAAAACTAGACGCCAATTAAAATATACTTGTATGAATTAAAAATCTGACTACAATATAATCAAAACAAATAAACATAAAATACTAACTTCAAACGGCGCAAATTCGCTCAGCTAATGGGGTGTATCACTAACTTTTTATCACGATGGCGCATGATAGATGGTACCTAAAAGAACTGTCAGTTGCATAGAAAACTAGTATTTTTATTACGAAATTTATTATTTTCTGAATATATTCTTGAAGTGAGCAGCTTTTAAGTGTACAAATCGAAATTTCCAAGCGAAATCAAAGATATGGTGATCGCAAAATTGCCGTTCTATTATTTAAACCTTTTTTTTCTTTTTAAAGACGGTGTTCGCTTTCCTAATTCTTCTTTTAAGGTAGGTAACGTAAAGTTAAAATTAACTTTTCTGTTATAAAAATAAAAAACTACAAAAACATTTCAAAAATGATGCGTCATAGGTGTAAACAAGGTACCATTGCCGCTAGCGACATGTACAAAAAGCCTGATACGCCCCATTGGATCATGTGTTTTTGCGTCCGTTTGGAGTTAAGACTTTCGGACCGCAGGGACCAAGTACAAGGGAATATTTTAAGACGTTGCTTGTTAAACCTGTCCGTCAACACGCCAGGGGACAAGAGGGCCAAGGATCAGCATTGCCATTCAAAGTGGCAACGCTGCCAGTATTCAAGAGCAAGTTTTATTGTTAATTGGTGTGTATTGGTCTTTACATTAAAGTCAATGCATAATATGAACTAATTGTCGAAACTCAATAAGCACTTAAGTTGATGACCACAGACTACCAAGATTAGATTCCAAGAGTTACCAAAACACTCCCCAGACAAGGAGGATGCTACTGAAACTCACTTTTAACTGAACTCGTTCGGTAAAGCGCTCCTACAGAGGAATTATCGGAACTAGTGACTGATTTGTAATAGCGAGAGAACGGGAGCGGTTAGCGGAGCTTGTCACCTAACACTATCGTTAACTCAACAGAAGTAAAGGTAAAGTTTTGACCGGTTGCAGAAGGATGATTAAAATAATCTATGATCAATATTTTGATATACTCCACGTGATTTCAGCAAATGTCTTGCCTCGTAGGCATACGTTAAACATGCCAAAGATATTAGCCTTTGAGCATCCGCGGCGCGGCGGCGGTATGTGTCAAAAATACGGTCTAGACACTGACTGTAAGTATTCAAAAAAATGAGGAATGACGACGGATTGTTAAGCGTGCCACTGACAGAAGTGACGACCACTCTGCTAAGAGTGTAGCGACTAAGAAGAAGAATAGTTATTTACGTTTTATATTAGTATTATAATATAAGATTTAGTGTTAATATTTTATTTTTATTTTTTTCTTGTTCCAATATTTGCACCTATCTCCACAGATGTTTGTCGAGATACAGATATAATGTTCGTAATATCACTAAGGTTGACCGAGTAATAATGTCAATCGAAAAATAAATAAATATATATAATAAAATAAATAAATTATAACTTTTGAATTATTTTGTTTTTGTTTGTTGTTTGTAATGTTTTTTTTTATTTAGAGGTAAAGTTCATATTATATATAAAAATGATAAAAATGTGTTTAACGTGGGGGGTGTTGCATGATCTACTTTATTTTATTGTTAACTGATAATTTATGCAATGCTGTCTGTTGACCCTAATAAATAAAATTTTTAAAATTAAAATTACAATACGAAAAAAAAATTAAATATATATATCGAGTTACAAGAATGGGTTTCGTGTGTGATAAAACCGTGACGTCACGTGGCGGCAATAAAAACAACAATAAAACTAGCGAAATGTCTAGAATGGCGAAAGTAAACTAAGTCGATATGGCAAGGTCTACTACATTAACTCAATGTATATTCGATATATGGCCAATACGGATTTGTACGACTCCTACTTATGGATTCATACCCAATTGACCTAGAATTAAGAAGACAAATTATCCTAACTTTTTGGACGGACTATAATACAATATTATAATGATAATACTATAATGATATTATAAGATTTTAAACCTAGGCTTTTGTCACCCAAACCTACGCATAGGTCATATATGCGCCTCCATGTCGTAGCCACTATCCCTACGCGTACATGGACACCGAGATACCTCAAGGACAATTTTGCCTATCTCTCTTCTTTCCAAGATAAATTCCTTCGCTTCGCTCATAACTTTTTAGTCCCCTATTATCATTTGTTTTAAATCATATCCCTGTAAACATAAGACAGGCAACTACCAGATCTTGGTTTAAAAAACTCGTATATCTACACTACCTGAAAACTGCCTCGGTAGTCTCGCTAGACTACCACCGTTAAGTGGATTTAGACTCCGAGGTACCGGGTTCGATTCCTGGTCGGGATACAATTATTTATTTAATTTTGTTGTAGTATTTCTCGAGTTATGGTGCATGCTGGGTGGGTTTGCACCGACCTTTGAAGGATTTAAGGAACGCGTTGTTACAACCGAGCCACCACCGCGCCTTTGCACCGTACTCAATATTAAATGATCCTAATGTCCCAAAGGTTAACGGGCAGAGAATACCTAGCGGCATTATGTTCGCCTTTTGTTTTTTAACAATCAAGTTTTTAAATAAATAAATAAAATTAAAATAAATGAGGATTTTGTTTTTACTTATAACTAGATACTTAATATTTATTCGTGGCTGTAAAAAGGCCGTTTTAGCTTACAATCTAATTGTGCCCGACAGGCCGATTTATATACCTTTAAAATAGTAGCAATGTCTAGTTTGACAGATGTTTTTAATGCGAAACGTCACAATACAGGCAATAAACGAATAAGAAGGCAATTGTGCTTCATTACAGAAAACCCAGATTTATACAGTCCTACAGGCAACACTAATAATAATATAAACACGTAAATTTTTATTTATACTTACCTGACGAATCAGACACTTATGACTAACATTAGTCCCTAACTCATGCCGGCTTGACTAGATGCCTTTTCACACTTCGCTTGAAGGACTCCAGAAAAGTGGAAACACAGAGGCTAGAAGAGCATTCACATATTTATTTTGCAACAGATGTATGAGTTTCATTTAATTCGTGGCTGTAAAAAAGGCCGGGCCAGCTTATAATCTAATAATAAAAATTAAAATGTCCATAAATATAAATTCGTGGCTGTAAAATAGCTGTGTCATCTTACAATCTAATAATATTTATGTCCATATTAATAAATAATTCGTGCCAGCTTTTAAACTAATAATTAAATAAATTAAATTCATTAATAATAATAAAATTCATATTTAATTATAATTAAAAGTCCATATCTCCCTCGAAAAACCCCATCTGGAAATTTGTAGAAAAAAATTGTAAAAGACAGTGTAGAAATTCTCCACAAATTGTTTTGGAAGGCCAATCTCAAAAATTCGTTTGTTCATAATTAAGCCATTTCACGAACTAAACGCCATACAAAATCAAATACGAAACTTGCGTTTTCGTAGTTACTGGTACAATTGAAATGCATTATTTCCCACAAACTTGTGTACAGTCGCGTGCTGAATTTCTCAGCAAACTTTGTAGAAGTTGCGGAAAAACTTTTCCTGGCGAGATCCCGCAGAGATGTGTTATCAGATTTACACTTATCTCCGTGTTCACATGCTGCATTTGAATTATTACAGTTTCTATCTCAATTATACGATTTGTCTTTGTTGATTTGCTAACATTTATTTATAGATTTACACCCGTATCTAAGACGTTTCCTTAATGGCTCCTACAAGCTGTCAAACGAGTTACTTTAAGGGAACCTCGAAATCGGTATTCTTAGTTTTTTTTTGTTCTTTTCTCACGATAGATACAGCCAAGTCTGTCGTAATATATCTTTCTTTTTTATGAGTTAATGAGGTCATCATCAAATTCCAGATGTTGCAGAATTTGATGCTCTTCTTGGAGTCACTCGCGGCATTATAGCCCAAACACGTCGGGTGAAATATGGGAGTTCACAGCGCGGGAAACCGCATAAAATTAACTGCGACTAGTGCCCCATATTTAAAGTCCAATTTATCGTTTTCCATAATTATTCACATTGTAGCACACTATTAAACAAAACAACACCACTTTTGACTAACAATATCCACAGTAAATTAATTTACAAAACAAAAACTTGCACTTGACATGTCCACGCAAAATGGCGCAAAGAATTCTTCGGTATTCTTAGTTGTAAACTCTCTAAACCTCAAAAGGCACAAGTTACCATTTTAAATATTTCCGGTAACACAAGTTTTTTTTTTATTGGCAACATTGAAGATTGCGTTCCCGTATTCTAAGTATTCATTTTGTCAAGAATTACTACACGCTCTAGTACTCTTTAACATCCATAAGTGTGTCTTTTTCAAATTATAAATATTCATATATTATAAATATTGTATTAGTTTGGTAAGTATGTGTAACTTTAGCTGATTGTACATTTATAGCATGTTAGTAGTTGGAAACAAAACCGATGATAAAGTGAAGAAAAGAAACAATTTTATTGCTCGTAAATCGTGCAAGAATGTGTGTATGTGCCTATAAGTGTACATATATGTGTATTTATGTGTGTAGGTGCTCGGTGACAAATCATCATATTATTGTTTTCCGAACTGTTATTATGACTTACATTCATGTTTACGTACAGAGACCTAGATCAGGGTAGGGTTGCCAACATCATTAAGATTAACCATTTTTTTTTTCACTTTTACCTGCATACGAGAACAATAATAATAATAAAATATACATTTTAGGGCCATGCAAGCTGCAGTATTAGGGCGCGACACGCTACCCACGTTGACTTAGCATTGCTTTGTACGAAAATATATGAGTAATCATCCTCTGCAACCCACGCACACGCTACACACGAAAAAGTGTAATGACCTCATTTCTACTGCGTTAGCTATTCTCTCATTCGTATTCTCACATATCCACTCTGCGTCTTCCAGTACGTGGTCTTCACTCCAGAACCCGTCTACTCCATTGTTCATCGGTTCTGCAGCATATGTGTCCAGCCTATTGCCACTTCAGCTTGCTAATTTTAAGAGCTATATCGGTAACTTTAGTTCTTTGACGGATGTCAACGTTTCTGACTTTATCTTTTAGAGAAATCCCGAGCATAGCTCTCTCCATAGCTCGCTGAGCGCACTTGAACTTGTGGACCAGTCCTACCGTTAGTGTCCACGTTTCTGCACCATACGACATTACTGGAAGAATCCACTGGTTAAAAACTTTGGTCTTCCCTGCCCAGATAATTACATTAATTTACTTGATCTAGAGTTTCATTATCAATCTTTATCGTCACATTTGTCATACTTCTTTCAAACACATATATGTATAACAAAAACAGTTGCAGAACCACTTGTTTTTTTTTGTTAACATAATATATTTTGATATCTTGAATAATGTATTGTTTTTTTTTTAAGTTTATTAGCGGCTAATTGTTAGTGTTGTCCAATCTTGGTAATTTTTGCAATACCAAGACCACTGTTTTTTTTTCGCTCTGACAAAGTTATATTGCTGAATAAAACATCATGTAAAGCGTTATACGAATACGATTTTTTTGTTACAAGCGCTGTATACTTTGTTGGATACATGCTGGTTAACAAGATCTATAACCATTCGAAATTTCAAGTAAATCAGACCAGTAATTCTTGAGATACAAATTTTCGGACAGACACAAGGGTTACTTACTACATTAAGAAACAAATATATATTATCAGTCAGAACAAAAGTCTTGCGAGACTCTTGCGTAAGAACGTCATTGTTCAAAATAACCAAAGTGACAAGCTACTAACTAAAAAAACTACCAATCACGTGGCGTATATCAAAATATTATTAACTGAAAGCATTTGATAAAGAAATTGTTCCAAGGCTCATTGACGTCTCTGGTGACAATAGGGCTGGCAGTTTTTTCTCCCAAAAATTAAGTATCATAATTCAAAGGGGAAATCCTGCCAGTGTATTTGGAGGAGCTATTTTTTTTGTAAGTATTTAATTTTTATTTTCTATGTATTTTTTTTAAGCTAAATTTAGATTTTGTTGTAATATAGTTTATTTAATTTAAGGTTTTGTATGAAATAAATAAATTGTGAAATATTGATCAGAGATTATTTAAATCATCCTTTCTGCATCTGCCGTAAATGTTGTGCCGGCCCTGATATTGTAATAGTTTTTCTGTTTCCCCATAGTTGTTGATGTATTAGCAAGGCGTGCCAGTGACTTCTGAAGTGTCTACTAAGTGCGCGCCATGGTTCTATCATTTGTCATCTTTTTGTCCACCGGCCCAACCTTTAGAGACAATGGCCTTGTTATTTTCGTCTCGGTGATAAAAAAAGAGAAACGTCACGATATAAATCTTGTTTTGTTTCGCGTTTGTAATTGAATCAGTTGCTTTTATTTTAATTGTTGAATACATTTTTTTTTTGTTTATGTTTGTAAAATCAAATCGAAAAAATAATAATATTATTATTAATTTGTTTATTTAAAAATATTATTATTTTTTAGAATACTATGTACAAAATAATATTTGACCGCCTCCGTGGTCTAGTGGTAACAAACGTTGCCGTGAACTCGGGAGGTCGTGGGTTCGATTCCCACCGGGGGCAAGTTGTACATTGTATAATTTGTCTCAGTCTGGGTGTTTATATGTATAATATGTATATATTTACAAAAAAAAAAAAGTATAATATGTAGTTTATCAACCATCTAGTTTCCGTAACACAAGCCTTGTAGCTTACCACGGAAACTAGATGGCGCTGTGTGACCTGTCTGGAAATATTTATTAATATACATAATTTCCGACGCATTCTACCGCTAGCAAATACCGATAGAAAATATTAAACATTTAAGAAAAACATTTAATATATAGGCGAGCTTAACGTCTAACAGCTAACCTTTGGTATGATATGTATATATGTGTATATATACATATATACATATCTTCACGCCAAATCCCTTGCGGGGTAGGCAGAGACAATTCAGCGCCACTTGTCACGATCTCGACATACCTCTTTCGCTTCTTCGACACTCATCATCCTCTTCATACATGCCCTTTTGTTTCGATGGCTTATATATAATACATAAGGAGAGAGTAATATCTGGAAATTACTCTTAATACTTTCCTTAATAATAAGGCGATAATTTAATTTCCTCAAATGAAATAAAAACGGGAATGGCATTAAAGGCAGTTTTACATTGATCCAACCGAACATGTGCTGTAACTTAGCGAATGTATTACTTAAGGAACTCTATACTTGTATAAAAGCTTGGTTACTGCATTATTTTTAGACAAACAAGCATCGGGCTCACAATAAATATTTGGCAAATATATACTATTAGAATATGTATTTATTAGGATTTAGAGTATGTATTTATTAGGATTTAGTGTATGTATTTATTCTTAGTGTATCACCGTACATTCCCACCGGAATTTGGTTAAGTCAATATAATTTAAACAAAATTGTACACAATATATATTTAACGTTAAAATATCTGTCTTGCCTGGAGAGTGCATTGTGAAGACAAGGAACAGAATTGGTAGTGTCATAGGAACATCAACACAATAAGAAAAAATAACCAAAAATATAGGTACCTATATTAAATATAAATATCTACCTACCTTAGGTAAATAAATTAAGCTGTTGTTGCAGCTGTATATGGTCCTTGTCAGTAAAATTATATATTATTACATACCTACTTAACTAATTAAATTAAAATGTCATTTGAGTAATTAAATAATTTATTAGTATGTAGTGTATGTCTTAGTAAGTATTTCTTAGTATGTAGTATATTGTTTGTTATCTTATTATTTTTTATATTCGCACTTTCATCTCATACTCTCCCAAAGGTAAGATGTTAGAAAATGCCTTGTAGGCATTAATCTTCGTCTTTGTATAATTTTTTTTTCGTGCAATAAAGAATTTAATAATAATAATATACTTAATAGATAGACAACCATCATTTCATTGATTTCTATTTCATTTGTATTCTTCTTTAGGTTTGAAAGTTGTTACGTAGTGATATTTTGTGACACCTTACCAGGAATCGAACACTTTATCCTTAACTTTAAGGAGAATATATAACAAAATGGACCAAGAATAGGTACGGGTACAAGTATAATAATCGCCTCCGTGGTCTAGTGGTAACAAACGTTGCCGTGAACTCGGGAGGTCGTGGGAAAGAAAGAAGAAAGAAAAATATTTATTTGCACACAACAGCTAATACAATAATAAAAGACGTAAAGAAAATATATAAAATTACCAACAAATAAACAAAAAATAGACAAGATGAATACATAAAAAAATAAATGAGTGAGCTGCTACGACAAACAGGCACTCAGGTCAGCATAGGCTGCAACATTTCTGCTGCAGCGCTGATTTTCACTGAGCCCCATGAATCAAATAAAATTATTGGGATAAGTATATAACTTAAGACTAATTAAATTCGGTTAAACAGTAAAATTATTATTATTGTTGATTGGGCAATAATATTGTTACAATAATTTAAAAAGTAACAATTGTTAATCTATGAATTGTCTATGACCTAATAATATTATTGCTAGAGATAATATCGCATGCTTTATAATTGCTTGAGAATTTGTGCCCCTAGAACATAGCATCCTAGAACTCCACTGGGGCCCACATATGGGCTGTTTTTAGACTACACTCGCCACACTGGTCAGACGGGTTGGCGAGGGTCGGATGTCAATTATTTAAAGATTTCACAATTTGGTATTATTGTAACCAAAACCGAAGGCTTAATGTGCTCTCCGAGGCAACAGTGGTGTTGGTAGACTAAGACAATTGTACATAAAAAAGTATTTCTAATTGGTACAATGCCAGGGTCAAACTGTGACCCTGTTTTGATTGGAAAGCGTTTTTACAACCAAGCCACCACCGCTTATACATACACATATACTTCTCCCCCTTGCGTCGTGTTTCCTCATTATTGAGGGCAGTGACCTCCCGAAGAATTGGTATGCGTCTTGATGATAGCACACCACCCGTTCCTATCATCAGCGGCATTCACAGCATCATGGAAGCTAGTGTTCATGGTGGAGCAAATTTGGTCGGACCAGCGTATCGGGCTTCGGTTTCTCGGTCTCTTTCCCTCTACCTCCTTTTCTGTCAATGTGTCCGAAGTACTGAAGTATCCGACGAAGACATATGGTGGATCTAGTTAAATCTTTCAGAAATGTCGTCAGACGTATCACCTCGTTGGAAGCTTCGATAGCCAATTTCACACCAATAGACCCGGGTACCGATTTCCGCCTGTAGTTAATCGTGTCGTCCAACGTTCCAAATATTGTATTTTGTGATATTTATATACATTACATACACCACTATTGCCTGTAAATCAGTATAGTTCCCTTGGTTTGCGCTCGTGTTGTAGTTTCCAGTGTGCATACAACTTAATATTCTGCCATCTTAATCTAGGTCAGAAGTGCCATTAAAATAGGGAGGCGTGTCATCCCATCGTTAAGCACAGTTTTATAATTTAATTACTGTAAGTAGATAGCAGGTTACTACCCTTAGTGATGTCAAGTTATCAAGCCAAAGCTACCGGGTTCGGATCCTGTGACAAATTAGATTTACCGTAAATTGTTAGTTAGGAATCCGGCTATTGGTTACACGCTCTATTTATTTATTTATTTATTTAATTATTAAAGGATAACTAACGACTAATAACAAATTTGGAAAAAATTAATGGAAACATAAAGGGTCATTTAGAAGTTACCGCAAATGGACTACAAACATAAAATAAAATAAAGAAAACTTACAAAAAATAAACAACAACAATTAATAAAAGCAGTTGTGGGTACACAGCTAAGGCATATGGGTTGTACAGTACAATCTGGTCAAGTAGCTGCGAGCAAACGTTGGCTTCGTATTAAACAAATCAAGTTCCGAACAGTTACAATTAAAATAGTTGCATGACCTCCAGAAGAACGAGCTTTGTCTGTAATTGGTAAAGCACATAGGGGCATGCAGAACGGAAGTGCTCCTAGTTCGTAGGCCGGTAGTTTTTAGACTAATTTTACCTAGGAGTTCGGGAGAATCCACCCGCCCACTTAAGATGTTGATAAGATATATAACGTCTGCAATGTCCCTACGTACGTGAAGCGGCAAAATATGATGCTTAATGCATCTCTGTTCATATGAAAGATTCAATTGACCAGTTCTATAGCAAACAAATCTAAGAAAACGTTTCTGCACTCTCTCAATCCTAGATCTGTGCAACTCATACCTGGGATTCCAAACCTGCGACGCGTACTCTAACAGGCTTCGAACAAAAGCGCAATATAACATTTTTAAAGTCTTAATATTTTTAAAGTTAGCGGAAATACGAATGACGAAACCTAAAGACTTAGACGCTCTCGAGACGATGTTACTGATGTGGTTGTCAAATAGAAGTTTGGAGTCGTGAACAACACCCAGATCTCTGACCTCATTTGTCCGGGACAGTTCAATGCCCTTTAAATAGTATTTGGCCAAAATCGGAGCCTTCTTACGAGTAAACGAGATACAGATACATTTTGACACATTTAAATCTAGTTTATTAAGTTGACAGTACTCATCCAAGCGCAACAGGTCGGCTTGCAGGCAGGAGACATCAGAATTGTCCGCAATAGGCCTCAGAATTTTCATGTCATCAGCGAATAAAACAACCTTGGACGATAGAAAACATGATTCGATGTCCTGCACGAAGATTGTGAAGAGTAATGGGCCAAGTAGTGACCCCTGAGGGACTCCTGAGGGAATATTAGACCAGTTGGATACATAACCACCCAAGACGACAGCTTGAGATCTGTTATCCACATACGAACAGAACCATCTGTAAAGACAACCGTGGATACCGACTTTGTTGAGCTTAGCAAGTAGAATAGAGTGATTCATTTTATCAAATGCTTTGCTATAATCGGTGTAAACAGCGTCCACCTGCCCTCCCTTCTGCATTTTATCCGTAACATAATCATTGGAGAGAATCAAGTTGGATACTGTTGACCTTCCATTGAGAAATCCATGCTGATTGTCGCTAAAGACCTGCTTTAAGGCAGCATAGGTTTGGGTATAAACGATTTTTTCAAAGATTTTAGCGAATATACACAATTTTGAAATTGGTCTGTAATTGTCAACTCTATCTTTAGGACCCTTCTTATGAATAGGAGTGACAAATGCAGTCTTCCAAATATCGGGCATAGTTCCCTCCTTGAGAGACCTGTCGAAAAGGTAAGTGAGGGGGTATTTAATACTTTTCGCACAACCTCTAATAAATACAGGAGAGATATGATCAGGTCCTGCGGATTTATTAGTGTCAACAGTATTCAACAGTCTGAATACGTTCACGGAGTTAATATTAATAGATCCTATGCTGGAAATAGTCGCAAGAGATTCTTGAGAACAACTCAGGTTATCGGCATCTCTACTGGTAAAACTGTCATTAAAGTAGGAGGTGAATAAATTACAAATTTCTTTACCTGATGAAGCAGTACAATTACCATAAATCATTGTAGAAGGCATTGAGGTTGATTTGCTTCTCTGCTTGATGTAGGACCAGAAATAACGAGGGTTGTTCATAATAGATGCCTCCACCTTAGCTATGTAAGCACTGTGCAAATGAATCTCAAGTTCCTTGGATCTAGCACGCAATAATAAGTATGATTGGTGGTCTGCAAGATTACCGTAGATTTTGAACTTACGAAAGTGTTTAAATTTCTCCTTAGGAATTTTTTTGAGAACTGAGTTATACCAGGGAGGAAATTTGGATGACAAGGTAATTTTGTGGGGTACATATTTGTCACGAACAGAATATAGTGAACTATAGAATAATTTCAGAGCATCTGAAAAACTCCGTGATTGTAGTTCATGTAGCCAATCCACCTCATTCAACTCAGTACAGATAGATTCGTAGTTACCAGAGTTGTAAAAATACTTCAATCTTGGGGCCTCCTTAAGCAAATGAACCTCCGCAAATTTTGCGTCTATCAACAATGCTTTATGGTGGGGATCTTCGACTACCAAGGCGTCAGGGCAAAGGGTAACATTGACTAAGTCATTAGAGAAGACAAGATCTAAAATACGGCCGTATTTGTTCTTAACATCGTTAAACTGAATAAAATTACAAGTGTCGAATGTGTCAAAGAGATTAGTTTGGTAGTTTCCTATTATATTTAAAGGTGAAAATCCAACAGAATTGCTATCAGCAACCCAATTGATATTGCTACCCTCTACCCTCTTCTATTCTTGGGACGCTGTTGGACAATAAAAGTTTTCGCATAGCTATCAGCCTTCGACTGGGGTCATTGCATGTGCATTGATCACAAGTGTCCGTGTCTTAGGGAAGTACTCGCTTTGGAGTCCACGGGCTTTCACGTGTACAAAGCGCTGGTAGATTTTCACGTCATAGCTTCCTAAATGAAACCATAAAACGGGCTCTTGCCACCATTGATGCTCCAGCTATTCTGGAACCCATTAAAATAGTCCGCGATGATGTCAAGAGACGTAATGGTATGAGGCTGATCCTCTGGGAGCGGGGATGGGCCTTAGTGTGGGATGCCACTTGTGTCGACACATTGGCTTTGTCACATCTCAGGGGAACAGCGCAAAAAGCGGTAGCCGCAGCCAAAATTACAGAGTCTGGAAAGCGGCGCAAATACGTATCTATAATCAAAGACTACGTGTTTGTGTCATTTGCTGCAGAGACATCATGGCCCGTGGAGTTCGAGCGCTAAAACATTTTGAGAAAACATCTTGGTCTAATTGTCTGCTCTGTTGACAAGCGTTCTATCCACCATACCGCGCCGACACGATTTATATTTACGTTTCGTAAATGAGGTTTTGTATTTTTTTATTTTAGTTTACTTTGAATTTTATTGTTTTGTTTATACGTTGTATTTTGTATTATTAAGTAGTTTATATTAATTTGTAATTTCCTTAGACTTAATTATGTTAATAAAATTACAAATTAATTTATTACTTTTTACTATATTATTTCCATTTTCACACTCTGCACCCATAATATTAATCTCTCACTCTCCTAAAGGTTAGCTGGTAGAGAATACCTTCATGGTATTATGCTCGCCTATGTACAACACTTTATATTGTACTTATATTTTGTGTGCAATAAAGTTTTTTTTTATTATTATTATTATTACTTTACTTAATACTACGAATTTATAAATAAGCCGTAGTCATGATAACACCACGTTGATTCTGCAGCCTAGTAGTAGAGCCTGCAGCAAAGTTTAAACTGGTTTAAGAAAAGAGCTCAGTGTTGCCAGCAGTAATTGGATCAAGTCCCGACAAAACAAATAACGTGGTCACGGGACTTGTGATTTTAGTAAATTATTGTTATGTCTAACGTTAAACAAGGTTCCTTGTGTTAATTTCCATAGTCTGGCCATAAATACTGTTATATAAAAAAAACAATACGCAACACTTTTGTAAATTACTTTTCTGTGGATATTGTTAGTCAAAAGTGGTGTTGTTTTGTTTAATAATGTGCTACAATGTGAATAATTATGGAAAACGATAAATTTGACTTTAAATATAGTGCTCAAGTCGCAGTTAATTTAATGCGGTTTTCCGCGCTGTGAACTCCCATATTTTACCCGATGTGTTTAGGCTAGAACAACGCGAGTGACTCCAAGAAAAGCATCAAATTCTGCAACATCTAAAATTTGATGATACCCTCATTAACTCATAAAAATAAATATATATTACGTCAGACTTGGCTGTATGGGCTAGACCCTTTGCCTTCCCTATCATCTCATTCATCATCCATCGGGAGAAGACAACACAACAAAAAAAAAAAACAATTTGAATTTGGAATCTGTCATTCTAATATGAATATTTATTGTGTTTTCTCTTCTTTTACGACAGCACGGCCCACGGGAGGTATCTAAGTCCCCGAGCTTTGGGAGGTAGCCAACTAGAGGAATCACGGCGTATTATGACGGCAGAACTGGACGACACCCTTCACAAAATATATTTGTGGGGTGTCCAAAATCTTGTCCAGTTCAATGCCAACAAGACCCAGGCATGCGCGCTGACGGCCAAGAAGTCCCCCTTCTCTCCTCCCCCCACTCTTCAGGGCACCACGCTGGATCTACAGCCCAGCTTCAGCATCCTCGGGGTGGAAATACGCTCAGACCTTAACCACCGGAACTACATTGAGAGCATCACCAAAACAGCGTCAAAAAAGCTCGGAATACTGAACAAGGTGAAGCGGTTTTTCCCGCCATCAATCATACTGTTGCTGTACAAAGCACAGATCAGATCATGCGTGGAATACTGTTCACACCTTTGGGATGGTTCAGCCAAGTACCTCACAGATGCTCTCAATGTCCTACAAAGGCGAGCTGTTCGAATTGTGGACGATGCCACTATATCTGGAACTCTCGAATCCCTGCAGCTTCGCCGAGATGTAGCTTCTCTGAGCGTGTTCTACCGGCTATACTATGGTGAGTGCTCTGAAGAGCTCTATAACCTAATTCCTTCCTCCCCATTCCGCAACCGAACCACACGCACAGGTCAGAATATGCACCCACATACCGTAGTCACTATCCCTTCGCGTACCTATAAATTTGGTGACTCATACATCTGTCGCACAATAAAGATGTGGAATGCTCTTCCAGCCTCTGTGTTTCCACTTTCCTATAACCTGGAGTCCTTCAAGCGAAGTGTGAAAAGGCATCTAGTCAAGCCGGCATAGTGTTAGGGACTGATGTCGGATATAAGGGTCTGATTCCAGTTGCTAACATTCATGGACCCTGCGCGCCACTTACCATCAGGTGGGCGCAGGGTCACATGTCGTGCTAGTATAAAAAAAAAAAAAAAAAAAAAAAAAAATTATTTTCTTAAATGTAGATTTTATTTATTGTATTATAATGTTGTTTTTTTTCTGTTACCTTTCTACAAGATACTGGTCTAAATAACACGTAAGGTTGATATAATAAAATATGTTGGTCGGTGGTAAATTGGAAAACCGCCTGAAGGTGCCTCGCTCCTGACAAAGAACTCGACCAAATAAGCAGCCCTACCTTGAACGTACAAATAGTCAGATTCTTATTTTCTTTATATACTATATTTTATTAAAAAGCAAATATTTATTCGAAATAGAATTTTTCACCATTACAGCCCCTAGGACACAGCGTCCTAGACCTCCACTGATGGAGATGGGCCTTCCAGAACATATAGGTATCTGGAGAATTTGGCATACACTCGCCACGCATATATTTCATATATGAATATTTTTAAAACCAGGCTATTGTCGGTTGCAAGCACGAGACACCATTCTTCTCATCTCTTACCCACACACGATGGACCTGGCACCCGCACGGTGAATCCATGGAATGCTTAGAAATTTGTCTTCTTCACCACCGTTCCCGTCCCTCGGAGAGCACGTTAAGCCGTCGGTCCCGGTTCCACTAATACCAACTTGTGGAAACGTAAAAAAAATATATCAGATCCTTGCCAACCCGTCTACCCAGCGTGGCGAGTGTAGGCCCAATTCTCCAGATATGTCCTGGAAGGCCCATCTACAACAGTGGAGGTCTAGGACGCCCTGTTCTAGGGGCTGGCTGTAATGAATGAAATGAATAGCGAGGCTAATACGTTACCAAAACAAGTGCCAGCCTTCCTGTCTCCAAACTTTTACGCCAGCCGCTTTGACCACTCCTAGGCCAGGCGCCTTGCTGGGTCCCCATGAGCCCATAGTCTCGACCCCAAACGGCGTAAATTCGTAACCAGTACTAAGGTTGGCGTATTTTCTCAACTTAAGGTTCTTACTTAATGTGAATTGGTTTTTTTTAACGTTTTTTTTTTTTTTCATTCATTACAGCCCCTAGACCTCCACTGCTGGAGATGGGCCTTCCAGAACTGGAGAATGTGGCCTACACTCGCCACGCTGGCCAGACGTTTTTTAACGTAACTACGTTCAATTAATTTTAATGGTTTGGTGAGACATAATAATTTAAAAAACAAAAAAATAACGTGTGTTGCCTCTTAACCCTTAAATAAACGACCATCGTACTCGTATCTCGAATTTCGTATCGTTGAAATATGAGGGTAGACCCTCAGGATTGAAACATTCTGCCGCCTTGTCGGGTAACACGATCAAAAGACAGCATTGATATCTTTATATTAGGTATATAGTAAAAATAGTAAAGTATCATCACGACCGTTTCCCTTTTGGGGGTGGTCAGAAACCACGCTTATAAAGAAGCGGATTCACATTTAGTCAACTTTACTATAGGCCAATCATGACAAATGGCATCGACGGTCTACAGCGTACCAAACTATTAATTAAATTCATTTATTTTAATTAAAAACTATTATTGTGCCCCGACAAGGAATCGAACCCGTTACCTTCCGAGTCTAAATTTACGGATTTAACCGGCTGGATCACGGAGGCAGTATACAGGTATAGGTATGTCGTGTATTATTTTTTATACGAAAAGCACGACATGTAGTAACGACAGTTGTTACAACTGTGCGATTGGTCATTGTCATTGTCAACGATGTTCCTGGGCCCCACGCAGCAGCTACTCCCTCTGCACCACCCCCAGCAGGGGCGCCGGCACCGTCCACTGAAGCTTCTAGTACTCCTCAGAAGGTGGTCACAGTACCTGATGGGTACTTCTATGACCACAAGAAGATGAAGATACGGAAGCTTTAGATTAATTAATTTTAATGTTATTTTTATATGTATTTTAGTTGTAAGGTATTTATCTATGGGCCATCTGTTGCCTGATAGTAAACAAATTATTATTATTAATATTTATATTGTTTAGAAATTTTAGCCGGTCTAGATTTTTAATGGGACCCGACTGTTAGAGCTACTATGTCTCGCAATAAATTTTATTATTTGTTTTATTAATGATTTTAATTTATTTTTTAAATAATTATATTTTTTTCGTAGTCGGTTTTTTTTTTTGTAATTGGAAGATTAATATAGACGTGAAAGTCGGACAAACATACATACATAAAAACGAGGCTACTTTCACATTTATTATTATGGATTAAAATAAACGAGCCAAGTTTGAGCTAATCTTGAGACAACGTCAAGTCGAATAAAATAAGAAGTGGAATTATTTGAAGTCGCATTTAATAATTTGGAAGAAGAGAGTCGTTTATCTTAACTCGTGGAATAAAAGTTTGAATCGCCCTGACGATTACCGACCTAGGCTAACTGGGTCACAGTTTGATAGGGAAATTCTGCGCAACCACACTTCCGATGTCAGCTACAATTTGTCTCAATGCGACAAACCCATTAAAACCAACGACTTGGCAAGATTCGATGTCCATTTCAATTCAATTTGTTTATAATAATTTATGTAATTAGGCATAGGAAAAAGAAATGTATTTTGCATTTTTACATGTCAAACTTAACTAAAGGGCATGTATGAAGAGGTTAATGAATGTCGACGAAGCGAAAGAGGTATTTGTCTCTGCCTACCTCGCAAGGGACCTGGCGTAGAGATATGTATGTATGTGTAAACTTACAATAAGTATATATATATATATATATATATATATATAGTGACATATCAGGTAACTTAAATTCAATATAAACATAATATAATAATAATAATGCGGCGTTTTCTGCGGAGAACCTCAAATTGCGCAAATATGCCAACCTTGGTTTCGGTTACGAATTTGCGCCGGTTGGGGTCGAGACGATGGGCCCATGGGGACCGTCAGCGAGGCGCTTGGCCAAGGAGTTGTCAAAGCGGCTGACAGAAAGGTCTGGAGACAGGTAGTCTGGCAATTATTTCTGCCAACGTATTAGCCTCGCTATACAGAGGGGAAATGTTGGGACTTGTTCCTTGGGACTATCTCGGATGGGACGTCTCTAGAGGACATTTTTTATTTATAGTTTAGTTTATTTTTAATTTTATTATTTAGGTAGCTTTTAATTTATATTTAATGTACTATAATTAACTTCGAATAAATCATTTATCCTAAAAAAAAATTTATCATAAATATAAAAACGCAAAGGCCAAAATATGCACCTCCACACACATACATACATCTGTCGCGCGCTGAAGATGTAGAATGTTCTCCCAGTGTTCCGATTCACCCATTCCTATAACCTTCAGACCTTCAAGCGAAGTGTGAAAAAACGTCTTAATAGGACGTCATAATGGTCGGGAGTGATATCGGTCGTCTGAGGCTGACGTCTGTTGCTCTCATTCTTGGACCTTGCATACCGCTTACCACAAGGTGGAGTTTTTATACTAGCACGACATGTGACCTTGCTCCCACCTGAGGGGAAGTAGTGCGCGAGGTTGAAATGAAATGAAATGAAATAATTTATTTGTCAGAAACATGGTAGGTACAGGGATGTAAATTATTATATGTAATTATATCACATGATTCGCTATTTCTAGCATACAAATATTTATTTAGTCACATGACTTTGTCGAGCTTAGTGTCTAGGTATTCTTTTGTCGAATAAAAACATTTATTAACCAGCATTTGTTTAACTCTTAATTTGAACAGTTTTAGTGGCAGCTCCCTTATAGTAACTGGAAGCTTATTAAATATCTTTGTCGCCATTGCATAACAATTTCGGCTATATTAAGTACTTTTATGAGCTGGAATAATTATTCTACTAGGATAACGCGTTTTAAAATTGCAATTATCCCCAAGAGTTTTAAATAGTTCCGGGTGGTGTTTTACAAATAAACAGCATTCAAGTATATAGATAGAAGGAACAGTCAGTAATTTTAGTTTAATAAATAAAGGACGACAGGAAGTCATAGGAGGTGTGTTACAAATAGCACGAATGCATTGTTTTTGGCCAATAAAGATTCTATTTATTTCCACTGCATTGGTTAATAAATGTTAGTAATTGAAATCAGACACTAATGACTAACATCAGTGCCGGCTTACTGGGCATGACGGCAATTCGAGCCTCATCCCGAAACGTGTGGATACACTTTACTGGGTTTATCAGCACGAACGGAATACTTCCCCGCCTCGTCAGATTGGGCAAATTACCAATATCAGCCCGCCTGTAACATGACGTGCTCAGTATAAAAAGAAATGTCGATGACTTTGTCGTAAAGGTTGAAAGTGTGCCCACGCTACGCGTTTATGCGTTTGAAACTCTCAAGAATTATGATCGTCATTTTTTTAAGAAACGTACGCCTTGTTTCGACTGAGGAAAAGCGCAAATAATTCACGCCATTTATATTTTTTGTCGCGGTATTATATCATTTTGCGACGCAGTATAGGATTACGTTTTCTTTATTATAAACACAATATCGAATTCTCCTTCCTCTCTTCTCTCCACGACAGGTCGTTGCGGTCATCGCATAACGCTGTACTTGCTATACCATCTCACCACTCTAGTTTCATGTCCGACTCATTTGCAGTTGTTGCCGCAAATCTGTGGAACAACCTGCCCTTTAATATCCGACAAGCGCCCAACAGAATGCTGTTTAAAAGAATGGTCTTCGCACACTTCTTGAATAGTTCCTAACAACTGTAAGTAATATTGTATGTATGTATGTATGTATGTACGTATTATTATTTATTTAAATTTATTTATTATTATTTTATATATATTATTTATAATTATATATATATTTATGTTTTATATTAGTATTAGATTTAGTAGAATTTTAATTATCTATTTTTCTGTTTAAATATTTGCACCTACCTCCCACATACCATGTTCGTAATGTCCCTAAGGTTGACCGAGTAAGAATATCTAGCCGCATTAGGTCCGCCTTTGTACATAGTGCAAAAAGTTTTAAATAAATAAATATCTAGACAAGTTACAACGATCATGTAGACGGAGAAATCTATAGCCTAGCTATACAGAGGGGAAATGTTACCAGTCTGCATGGTAATTAATATTACCACACGTTTAAACCACACGCACAAATCAGAATATGCACCCACATACTGTAGTCACCATCCCTTCGCGTACGTATAAGTTTGGGGACTCATACATCTGTCGTACGATAAAGATGTAGAATGCTCTTCCAGCCTCTGTGTTACCACTTTCCTATAACTTGGAGTCCTTCAAGCGAAGTGTGAAAAAGCATCTAGTCAAGCCGGCATAGTGTTAGGGACTGATGGCAGTTATGAGTGTAACTTCAGTTGCTAACATTCATGGACTTTGCGCGCCACTTACCATCAGGTGGGCACGAGGTCACATGTCGTGCTAGTATAAAAAAAATATATATATCTCTGATTTAGACATCTCAAGAGGACTTTTTTCATTTCTTTTTTATTAGTTGTATTACCAACTGGTAGAATCGTTCAAAAACAATTGACATTGGACCCTCGCTAACCAGTCTGGCCAGCGTGGCGAGTGAAGGCCAAATTCTCCAGAAATTTCTGGAAGGCCCATCTCCAACAGTGGAGACTGTGTGTTCTACGATCTGTTATGAAAACAAAGCTTGTAAAATGAGAGAGAAATATTGAAGCAAGCAGCGATTTTGTAAAGTTTAACAGATTATCACGCCGCGCGCCGGCCTTGGACTCGCCTGTTAAATAATGCCAGAGAATATTTTATTTATGGCATTTCCGTCGATTTTTAACAAAAAAACCGCCTTTTCGTGGCTTTTGTAATAAATTAGGAAAAAAATGTCTACGTAAAATGAGCCAAGAAAAATGATTGTGGAAAAGAATACTTCCGGATATCCGAGACGGAAGTTCTGCTTCTTTATTTTTAATATCTATTTTAAAATGCAAGTTTCTGTAACTGGAGTTTTTTGCAGTTATCTTTCTTTGTAATTATTAAAGCTGTGCTTAAATAGTAATTATTGAGCAACGATATTAAATATAAAATGAGACGGGACAAGAAGCCAAGAGACCTGGGCTGTCCTGGACTCTATGCAGCGATGCCTAATTGACTGGCAATGCGTGAGGTGTTGAGATGTCTATATAGTGCTGCAACTATGACCGTACAGATACAAGGCCAGCATTAGAAACCATTTTGATTTCAACAGCGCAGAGGTGTAAGACATGGTAACTGACATTTACATTTATATTTTTATAATTGTGTCTGTCTTAGCTTATAGTATGACAATGCCTATATACAGCAGCTATTATCTTAACTGACATTGACATTCATACGCTTATAATTGTGTCTGTCTTAGCTTATAGTATGACAATGCCTATATACAGCAGCTATTATCTTAACTGACATTGACATTTATATTCTTATAATTGTGTCTGTCTTAGCTTATAGTATGACAATGCCTATATACAGCAGCTATTATCTTAACTAACATTGACATTTATATTCTTATAATTGTGTCAGTCTTAGCTTATAGTACGACAATGCCTATATACAGCAGCTATTATCTTAACTGACATTGACATTTATATTCTTATAATTGTGTCTGTCTTAGCTTATAGTGTGACAATGCCTATCTACAGCAGCTATAATGTTAAGCGTTATTCTGTATTTATAATTTTGTTATTTTATTATTTTATTGTTTCTCTTTCCAAATGATGGTTATCATGTACTGCTCCAGATTCACCAATATGTACTATAAAAAGATATCGTTTCATATCAATATTGTAAAAATTGACGTGTAAAAGTGCATAGGTACATCTCTTTTTGTCCTATGCCTACTTGAAAATAAACGAATTGAATTTAATTGAATTAAATTGATTGTCATATCGCCAAAACTGTTTTGGAGGACGTCTTTAAAATGCTGGACTGGAAAAACTACGGCATAAATGTCAACGAACAATACATCTCACACCTTCGTCTTGCGGATGACACAGTCATAATAGCTATGCTCGCTGAAGAATTTTAGCGGAAAGTTAAACGGCTTAAACGTGGCGTCCCAGCAGGTTGGACTCGGAATAAAATTGGACAAGACAAAAGTCATGTTTAACGAACACAGACTATGCAATTAGGCGTAGCCAACTACAGCAAAGGAGCCCACAGACGTATTCAGCTAGGATGGGCGGCATTCGGGAAGCTGCGCCACATCTTCCTATCAAACATATCCCAGTATTCGAAAACGAGAGTTTTCAACCAGTGCGTTCTTCCAGTGCTGTCGTACGGAGCAGAAACGTGAACACTGGTCTATGGAGAAAGCTATGCTCGGATAAAATTCGAAACGAGGAAATCCGCCGGAGAACTAAAGTTAGCCTTTAAAATTAGTAAGCTGAAGTGGCAATGGGGTAAAAACGTCAGTCGCAGAACGATGGAGTAGACGGGTACTAGAGTGGAGACCATGTACGGGTAAACGCAGAGTGACTTGAAGAAAGGGGTTAAATGACCGGAGATCGTGTGAATTAGCGAAGCTTGGGAGAGGCCTATATCCAACAGTGGAGAGACACAGGCGGATGATAAAGAAGCCAAAGTCGATGACGTCACAATATTGAATGACAAAGCAGATTAATTAGATAGATATCAGATGTATTCCAATGGCCGATCCACTTTCCGAGTGGGCCCCTTTTTTGTTTTGATCCCCTGGATTGATCAAAATCTTGGATATTACATAAATACATACTTTGCTTACTATTCAGCATTCTTAATCTAACCCGTCACTCCGACACATGATGGCATAATTATATAATATTTAAATATGATTTCATGAATAATTAATAAATCTGCTAAGCTGCAGGATACTACTAGCAGGATAGATAAAAAGATATTGCACAATAAACAAGAACTTAATGTCTAGTGACATTTTCTAATAACTAACCTTTGAGATAGTGAGCAGTGATTGTGGGTGCATTAAATCACTAATTTAAAATCTGGATATAAAGAAATATCTTAAACTTAAAGGAGCAAAATAATTGTAAATAATTTAATTAATGACGTTTCATAAATGCCTGTAATAGGTTTACGTGAATAAAACTATTTTGACTTAGACTTTGAAATATTAAACAAAAGGAGACATCAAAATCAAAATATTTTATTGTGGATCATAGGTTTTTAGTATAGGTTTTGTACATGCTGTTATAATGGTCGCTATGTCTCGTCCATTAAACACACAATAATTATTTAAACATTACAAAAGGTTTTTACAATGTTGTTAATGGGTGATGGTAAGGGTCATGCTAATTGTTCCTCTCATGTTTCGGAAAGATAGTCTGCTACGCTGTAGTAGCATCTTTCAGACAGAAAGCTTTGAAGCTTTGACTTAAAAACTCTCATGTTTTCAACTTCACGGATGGATTTGGGAACTTTATTGTAAATTCGTGTCACCATACTTATAACATTCTTGCTAAAATACATCGTTTTAGATGACAATATTTATAAAATTAAATTTATTTCAACAAAATAACAATAATAACTAAAAAAAACATAAAACTAAATATATAAAATCATCTAACATTCATTCGCATTCAATCATTCATTCGTTCCTTCAAACATACCTGCTCCATCCTCACATCCTATCCATCTCACTCGCTTTCTGGTTCCTCTGATCCTTAAGCTTATAGCCCTTATTACAGAAATTTGTATTTCTGTTTTTAGCCAGCCTGCAACTTGTGAGAATGGCTTCTGCCATTTTTCAGAAAGCCGTGAAGCGGTCTTTTTGACAAAAGCCGTGTACTCAGCACCTATTGAGCCATCACACGAGATAACCAACGGCGTAAATGAAGCTCTGAGATCTTCTGCTGCCCTGTCGTATTTACGTATTGCCTTGTCGTATTCGTTTGTAGGGCAATGTATACGTATTTTCAACAGAATTCCAGATGAGGTAACAACCCTACCACTAAATGTATTTAAATCGTATGTTAAGAAAAAACTGATCTTAAAGGGCTATTATACCATCAGCGAGTATTTTGATGACAAGCGAGCTTGGTCCTAATTTATTTCAATGTCATTGTGTATGTCTTAGTTTATAGTATGACAATGCCTCTTTACAGCAGCTATAATTTAGGTGACACCATAAACTGTTTTTGTTTTAGCTAAAGTATGACAATGCCTTTTTACAGCAGCTATAATTTATGTGACATCTTAATAATGTTTTAGCTTATAGTATGACAACGCCACTTTACAGCAGCTATAATCCTTGATGTATTCATTTTATAATTGTGTATGTCTTAGTTTATAATATGACAATGCCTATTTACAGCAGCTATAATTTTAAGATTATAATTATGTATATTTGGGTTGTAATGTGCTGCTCCAAATACCTACAAGCTATTTCCCAGAAAATAAGCTTTTCGTTATATTAATTAACTTTTTGACATGTAAAAGCGCAGAATACATTATATTTATTGTCCTATGCCTACTTACAATAATAAAAAAAAATACGGTGTTTCTCGGGTGGTTTGGGAGATGCTTCCCCAGGTACGGGTTCCGTATGAGGTTGCGTCAGCATTAACAATGCGAACATCAAAAAACGCTTTCCTCGCTGGTTCCCATACTCCGTGAAGCATTAAGTCTCCCATAAGTGCGGGCTGACTAAAAGTTGCATCTCGCACAATTGGCTCAATTGCTCCAGTTCCCCAAGCAATATCCGCCCAACCCTTGCAATCGTCACGATGATGGTCGTGGCCCTGCTTCACCAGTCCGCCTTTTTTGCAGTTTAATGCATGGTTTAGATCAAAATTATCGTTTTAGATACTTTTGTTCACAATAGGTAATTGTGTTGTGCGCGAGTACGTTACGAGAACATTCTTATATTAGTTTTTACAAATATTGCATTTCATAAATATACAGTGATGGAAATGTTAATATATTATATCTTTTAAAGTATGGACGGCATGAGAGGGGGTCGTCTTAAGTAATAAACCTGTAACTAAACATACCTTAATAATTTTACATCCCATAGTGCCAGCACTTCCGGCGGTCGGTTGATACAGAGAGCTAGCCGCGATCCACAGGCATGCAACCGCACGGGACCCGCGCGGGCACCCGACGCTGCAGGGGCAGATATAAGGGCCGCGGCGAACTCCCGACTGCCGCCCAAGTTGTGTTGGACCTGCCAAAATAAATTTTAGGTAAACAAAGAACGTGAGACAGGTTTTTTTTTTTCGCAGAGAGGTCGTGGTTACATTTGAGTGCTAGTAGCACGCTTAACAAGCCGTCGCCACTGCTCTCGGACCGCATTATTTGAAAATGAAGTCTCGGCATTTCCCCAATTTTTAAATATATTTTTTTTAAATTTAAAGTCAAACTTCGATACTCATGAACTAGTGCAGCGATTTCATACATTGGATTTGTGAAGTGCAAGTATTTGTTTTGTAAATTAATTTACTGTAAATATTGTTGGTCAAAAGTAGTGTTGTTTTGTTTAATAATGTTCTACAATGTGAATAGTTTTTTCTGAATCAGAAAATTGTACTTTGAATATGGGGCACAAGTTGCAGTTTATTTTATGCGGTTTTCCCGCGCTGTGGACTCCAATATTTTACACGACGTGTTTGAGCTATAATGCTGCGAGTGACTCCAAGAAAAGCATCAAATTCTGCAGCATCTGGAATTTGATGATCACCTCATTAACTCATAAAAATTAAAGATATATTACGTCAGACTTGGGTGTATGGGCTAGAACCTTTGCCTTCCCTATCATCTCATTCATCATCCATCGGGAGAAGAGAACCAAAAAAAAATATGGATTTATAACAGTTTCATATCACTCAAAAAAACACTGACCTTGACTCTCCATTGTATCAAGAATTCCCTGGTATCGAAAGCCAGAACAGGGACGACGTCTTCACAAAGCAAGGCCAGGGTATTGGATTCCTTGTCCAGGGTAAATCCAGACTCGAAGCCCAGAAATTGCTGAAGAGAGAGGGAAGCTTTGGTCTGCCCGTTCTTCTGGCGTTCTTTAAGATCCTTGTATAATTGAAGATGGACGCAATCTGAGAACAAATAATAATAGTTATTAGACAAAAACATAATAATAAATAAAACTTATAATTAAATAAAATAAACCCGACTGCGTAAATAAAGAAACTTAAATTAAAAACTGTGAATAAATAAATAATAATTTATAATAAATTATTTAAAAAAATATAAAATCCGACTGCCTAGAAATGTGACCTTTAAATAGAAACTTAAAATGAAAAAAGGCAAAGAGCTCCGTCGCCAAAACGCTAGAGAACCGCTAAACTACACCCTTAAAATAATTTTATGATTAATAATACACACATAAAAAAATAATGCGTATAAGTCGTTTTTTTTTTTTTTTAATTTATTCTTTTTAGTTATGACTGTCTACGATACGTATACTACGATTATATTAAAATATCACGACGACCGTATCTTTTCAGGGGTGGTTTTTTTACTAATTCTTATTTGCTTTTTGCCAACTTTACTATTGCCCATAATGACAAGTGTCAATTTCTTCTGTTAGATCATAATATTTGTTCGGCTTCATGTTGTGGTCTTTTCGAATATTTGTTTCCAACGAAATGGTAAGTTCAACAAGAATAACTTTTTTTAAAGTTCCGAGTAGACCCTAAGATGCGTGGCATATAGGCTGATACGATACAGCTAGTTCATCTCGGATCCTATAATGATGTTCAAAAATGTATCCATGATAATTTTCCAGTCTGATGCGCCGCCAAGGATCGAAATAGGGCGTTTAGTTTTCGTACTTTGCCCTTCCTTTACAAATGTGGTCAATATTTCATTTTTAGTCAGTTCCTTTCTGGCTCTTGCAATAGAAAGACTTACTGCATTATGGATAATACCAATATGTAAAACCTATTTAATAAGACATAACACCGCGTCTTGTTGTCTCCTCCGGTGACAAGAGGGCTGGCTCTTTCTTCGCCCAAAGAATCAGTATTGCAATTCAGCGGGGAAATGCAGCCAGCATTCTTGTTAATTCCACGCGGACGGGACTTATGTCCCTAAGATTAATATTAATTTTATTTTATATTTTGTAAATATTTTTTTCGAATAAATATTAATTAAATATTTGTGAGAAATATTAATAAATAATAAACTGTTCGTAGCAGGTTTCCATTTGTAATAATAATATAAAATTAATTATTTATTTATTACAGACCCTAGAACACAGCGTCCTAGACCTCCACTGTTGGAGATGGGCCTTCCAGAACATATATCTGGAGAATTTGGCCTACACTCGCCACGCTGGCCAGACGGGTTGGCGAGGATGATAAAATACCTATAAATACCTTAACAAGGAAAAAACTTTTGTTTTAAAAACTACATTAAAGTTTAACACAAAAATCGATTTCCAACCCCCCAATTATTTCCGGAACCCTTCCCTGTGAGGCAGCCATTTATTACCTTTGAGAAAACCTCTCCCCTACAAAGGGATGAAAGATAAGATTTCCTTACATTCCTTTGTTATTTAGAGAAATTTTTGAACTTCTGACAGAATGGTAAGACTATCAAGATAGTAGAAAAATGATGTAAAGAACGAAATGTCAATTATATAATAGGCTATTTGTCATTTTTTTTTCAAAATAATCCTAGATCCTAGAAAAATACTTATTTATTTATTTAAATACTTTATTGCACTTAAAAACCTAGCACATAGGCAAGCTATAACGTCATAAGGCATTCTTCACCAGCTAACCTTGGGGATCATGTAAGGTGATGGGCAGGATAAAGAAAAATATTAAAATAGCTTAAATGAGTAAATAAACATAATTACGCATTTATAGCACTTAAATATACATATACATACACAATACAAAAAAAAAACAATACACATCTATATAATACATACATACATAAACATACACTATAAATAATTAGATATTATTTTTAGATTGTAAGCTGACATGGCCTTTTTACAGCCACGAATTTATATTTATATTTATGGACATAATGATTATTAGATTGTAAGCTGACATGGCCTTTTTACAGCCACGAATTTATATTTATGGACATAATAATTATTAGATTGTAAGCTGACATGGCCTTTTTACAGTCACGAATTTATATTTATATTTATGGACATAATGATTATTAGATTATAAGCTGACATGGTCTTTTTACAGCCACGAATTTATGGCGCTGTGTGACCTGTCTGGAAATATTTATTTATTTATTATTTATTTATATTTATGGACATTATTATTATTAGATTGTAAGCTGACATGGTCTTTTTACAGCCACGAATTTAATATTAAGTATCTAGCTGTAAGTAAAAACAAATTCCTCGTTTATGGCAACAATGTTTTAGTAATAATTATTGTATTGATGTTGGATTCGGTCCAGCCATGGTCAATGGTAATATTTTTTTATTTTTTATTTCTTAGCTTGTATGTATTGACAATATCCAAGTGTTACGTACTAACCATACGGAAATAAATTATTTTGATTTTGACGGTGCGCGCCTTATAGCCAGGGGTAGCTTGTTCCACTGATGGCGTCTAAATCGTCTTAAAATCTACTTTTAAAATACCGTGTTTGAATTTTCGTTCGGAAACGCTGCAGTTGCAAAATGGCTGCCGAATGATGATACCATAATATTTATTCGACTCCATGTTGTGGTCTTTGGAATATTTAATTTAACCGTATCGTCTGCTCGCCAGTGGAACAAAGTTCCACTGACCATCAGACAAGCTCCTTCCATTCACATCTTTAAAAAACAACTTAATACTTTATTTTTAAACAAGCAGAACAATATATTCTAACTCCACAAATTTCCACTTCCTAATAATTTATTATCTTCATATATGTAAATTAATACATGAATACATTAACTGCCTCCGTGGTCTAGCGGTTAAGTCCGTGGATTTAGACTCGGAAGTACCGGGTTCGATTCCTGGTGACACAATAATATTTATTAATTTTAATAAATAAATTTAATTAATATTATTATTTATCGAGTTTGGTACGCTGGAGACATCGACGAACTTGCCACTTGTCATGATTGGCCTATAGTAAAGTTGGCTAAATGTGAATCCGCTTATTTATTAGCGTGGTTTTTGACCTCCCCGAAAGGGAAACGGGGTGGTGATGTTACTTAAAAAATAATAATAATACTAACATTTTTAATAAACGTAAAGGATTTATAAATGTCAGCAGGTTTTTTTAAAACCTAACAAACCAACAAAGTAATAACGGAATATCTATTATATCTGAACAAATCCATTCAATTGATAATTTCAAAACACGACAATTTACAACTCTATTTCATTTAAATTAAAACTCATTTTTAAATAACGAATAAGACTTGAATGACATTGTCTTCGCTCATAACCTTAGGCCATATTCTGTTCCTATAATTGCAAATTTAATGTTACAAAGAAATCCTTTAAGACACTGTTAATGTCGACGGCTATTAGCAGACTACGCGAGTCAAGATTCAAACCCACGTTACGAGATCTATAAATCGCGAATCGTAGGTATTAAAAAAACAATTCGTTAGACTTAAAACAAATAAAATATGATAACTCTTATTTCAATTATTCCCGACTAATCGACCCAAGATGTGTAAGTGAATATTACAGCAGAAACTGCCACATAATGTGCATTAAAGTAAGTAATGGAATTCGTGGAGAGTTACGAGAGTTGCATATAAAACGTTTTACTATTGAATTGCTGCCTCCGTGGCCCAGCGGTCAAGTCCGTGGATTTAGACTCGGAGGTGGGTTCGATTCCTAGTCGGGACACAAAAATATTTATAATGTAAATAAATACATTTAAAAAATATTTAATTTATATAGTTATTTTTTTTCGAGTTTGGTACGCTGGAGGCATCGACGAGCTTACACTTGTCATGATTGGCCTAAAGTAAAGTTGGCTAAATGTGAATCCGCTTCTTTATAAGCGTGGTCTTTGACCACCCCGAAAAGGAAACGGTCGTGATGATACTTTACTTTGTTACCTACTCATATTTTAAGTTCAATTTTATAACCTTTAATTGAAACTGTATCTGCAAGTTTATTTTATGAAACTTTTCAATGGTTTCTTTCAATCAATGAATAATAAATTGGTGTTCTCATATAATAATTTATAAGTTTGATGTACCCCAGTAATTGGTCATGGTTCAATAAAAAAAGCCTTTTTAATAATTTAACGATTGCGTATTAAGAAACAGAATTAGGGTCACTGAAAAATTTGCTAAATTCGAATTAAATTCTAGAACAATATTGCCATAAGTTTGAATTTGGAATGTCTCTTGTCACAAAGGGTAAAGGCTCTTGTAACGGCCACTACATCAACATCGAGTGTTCCACGTTCAAATTAATTCAAAAGGTCCCTTCTAATTGGGGGAACGTGACTTAAAGCTTATCGCGTTTTTTGCTTCGGATTTCAAATCGTATGTAAACTCAGACATTCCAAATTTGAAAATACGGACAGCGATCTATTATCCGTTTAATTTTAAATGTATTTGTTTAACTTATAAGCGCCTTATTAACCTCTTTATCTAGTAGATTAATTTCTGCATTTTTGTTTGTATTTAAAATTAAGTTTATTCACGACCTTAATCCCTTGCGGGTGGTAAGAAGTTTACAATCTTTACTATAGACAGGCCTGGTCTTAGAGTCCCTAGGCACTTGACATTTGGGGCCCCTTATCCTGAAAACATTTTGGAAATTTTGCTAATAAAACGCACTAGCACAGGTACAGAAAATGGTTGGCTGGATGGGCCCCTAGGCCGGGGCCTTGAATGGCTAGGCGGAAAACCGGGGTGGAAGACCCAAAATGACAATAAATGGTGATCTCGATGATGTCTCTAGCGTACCATGGTCACAAGACTTTACAAAAGGTCTAAGGTTTCTGGCTTAAATTGATTTTTTATTCTAATTCTAATATATTCCTGCCGGTGCGTGATTCAATGCACCTTTGGTGCTGGGCGCTGTTCCTACTACAACACCGCCCGTGTAGCTCACGAATCTATTCTCCTAGATTTGTCTACTCCAAGAGCACCTCCCTAGGTAGTGGCCTCCCTTCCAGGGACAGTAGGCACTATCTTCTGCAAACATTGCAAGCATGACATCCTTCTCACCCTCTTTCAGGATTTCGGAGAGAGTAGGAATATCATTGGTATACAGCGCGTAGAGTACGGGAGATAAGCAGCTGCCCTGTGGAACCCCATAGTTATCAACGCGCGCTTAACAATACTGCATGATTTTCATACACTCCAGATCGCGGAAGTTTCCCGTACTGAATCACGCGCGATTACCCTTTACACGACGCTCTTTGCTCTCTGAATAAAAATACAGGAGTAGTAACGCGCGAAAGCCTCAACTCTTTTTGAAAAAAATAATTAAAAAAACAATCAGTCACGATTGCGCTGCAAGCTTTCCCTTTATCGCGTACACTCTTGGTCCCGAGTGGAAGCAGGTGTCGTGTAAAGGCAGCAATTAATAACTTAAGATAAACTAAAGATCATTATAAGTTATTACTTTTTGGTTCATATTAAATATATAGGTAAATACTAAATTTTTACTAGTGACTTGCTTTTTTTTTTTTTTTTATACTGTACACGACATGTGACATCGCGCCCACCTGATGGTAAGCAGTACGCGAGGTCCAAGAATGGGAGCAACTGACGCCGGTCACCACGACCGACATCAGTCTCTACCACTATGCCGGCCTAACAAGATGCTTTTTCACACTTCGCTTGAAGGACTCCAGGTTATAAGAGTGGGGAAACACACTGGCTGGGAGAGCATTCCACATCTTCAGCGTGCGACAGATGTAAGAGTCTCCAAATTTATGAGTACGCGTAGGGATAATGGGTAAGGTATGTGGATGCATATTTTGGCCTGTGCGTGTAGTTCGGTTGCGGAATAGAGAAGAAGGGATAAGGTTATGGAGCTCCTCAGAACACTCGCCGTGGTATAGCTTGTAGAACACGCTCAGCGCTTACTTATTTTCACACGCTAAGAGTTCAGACGCTGTTAATTATGTTTCGTATAAAAGCCATATAAATTACAGTCGTTTTAATTATGGAGTCAAGAGTATGGATGGATACTGCACATTTCTCAAGAGCTCCACAACCTTCCCTTCTTCTCTATTCCGCAACCGAACCACACGATCCATACCACCATAGTAGTAAGCACTATCCCAACGGGTACACATAAATTTGAAGACTATTACATCTGTGCATGCTGGAGATTTGGAATGCTCTCTCCAGCCAGTGTGTTTATCCATTTCTATAACCTGGAGTCCTTCAAGTGAAGTGTGAAAAATAATCTTGATAGGCATAATGGTAGCGATGTCGATTGTCAGTTGCTCCTTTCTTGGAACTCGTGTACCGCTTAACATCAGGTGAGATGATATCATATGTCGTACTCAGTATTTTAAAAAAATATCGATCCGTACTCACGACAAAAACAACTAATAACTATCTAATTCACTTTTTGGGTTCATAATTTTAATAAAATTTTCATTGATACTTGCTTATTGTTATCCTACATCATTAGTTATCATATAGTATGTAGTACCTAAATTTATGTTTATGTAGTATATAAATAGTATAACTTATTTATGTAGTTTATATATGTATATGTGGATGTATTAGTATGTAATTTTATGAATAATATTTTTATTATAATTAATAAATAATATTCTATAGACTTATATTTTTAATATGTTTAATTTAAATTGATATATTGCACCTACCTCACATAAATGTTCTCGTTGTCCCGAAGGTCTGACAGGCAGAGAATGTCAAGCGACATTATGTCACGCCTTTGTATATTTAAGTGCAATTAAGTTTTAAATAAATAAATAATTAAAACTTTAGATGCGTACTGTGTGCGTAAGTTAGTAAAAATAGAAATCGCTTCAGTATTTTTTAATTATCACAAAAATACTGTCAGTGAAAACAAATTGTCGATACATATCATCAGACGAAATAAATCATCGAAGCTGGAGCAGATTATCCGATCTATATTAGTAAACTCAATTTTCGATTCGCATGTAAATGTCGATTTTCGGGGTTAGTCATCATTTGGACCCATTGTTAACTGGACCCATTGATCTAGTTGAAATTAAATGAAAAAATATTCATTTGTATGAAATATGGTATCAAAATACAGGTGGTAGATAAGTTTGCATACAAAAACATAAATATTACACAAAAAATAATTATAAAGAAATAGAACATAAAATAACTTAAATAATAGCCAACACCATACAAAAGCCTATTTTGCTCTTATATGGGCTTGCCGCAGTTCAGGTACCTATCGCGAAAACAAAAAAAAAAGTTTAGGTAGTCCTTAGTCGCGTAAAAACATTGCTGGACCAGTAAATTTGTAACCCAAATTTTAAATAATTTCGTAGGTAGTTCCCTAATATTATAATAATATAGAGCTGCCTGAGTTTATAAAGGCATAAGTTCTTATTTTAAAATATTACCGCCCTAATCAGCTTTTTGATTTTGTAAGTGGCAACATTTTCTTATGACTTACCGACTAAAGCGATCTGTCGAGATGCCGGCCCTGGAATGAATTGTAGAATTGAAAAACCGTTAAGGAAACGCCTTAGAATAGTGTGCAGGACGACTTCAAAATTAGTGTGTCATCAAGTGGACCCATGAGTCCAGTTAACAATGGGTCCAGATGACGACTCGATTGATAATCAAAATCCTATTAGGGCAACAACATACCCTGGTTGCACCTGTAGGTTATTGCATTAAACATTATTTTAATTGTAATTAATTTATTAACTGTAATCGCATTACATACTCGTAGCTGACCATTCTGCCAAAGATTGACGATTCATATTCAAATCAAATGAAATATTTTTTTATTTGTTGCGAAAATTCCATTCATAATTATTGCGGCTCGGCTAAGCCCTATTCGTCTGGCCAGCGTGGCGAGTGTAGGCCAGATTATCCAGATATATGTGCTGGAAAGGCCCATTTTCAACAGTGGACGTGTTCTAGTCCAGTGCAGATTCTCCAAGGGGCAAGGCAAAATCCGACCAAAAAGTAATCATGAAAGGACGAGGATTCACAGGTTCAGATTAGACACAAGAAGATCTTAATCAGAGGTGGGTTTGCAATGTGTAAAACCTCTAAAGACGTAGTGATTTAGGGGCTATTCCCCTTTCGGGTTACCAAAGGAAATCGATAAGAATTTGTACTTTATCGCCCTACAAGACCCAATAGCATTACAAGAGGGCCGTTGGGTTTTAATCATAGCAAGTAAAAAAAATATTGTATATTTATTTTGTATATTTCACCTATATAACAATCGTTATTATATTTTGGTATGCCAGTTAACACATTTTCAAATAATAACAATAATGCTATTAACACCATGCATCGTAGACAAAGGAGCATTAGGAACACAATACAGTAGAAGGCATAAGACCACAAAACTATACAACTATTTAAACGAATTTCACGTCAAAGGGATAATAAATTCTGACAGGTTATAAAAAGCATTATTTTGGAAAAAGAGTTTCAATTTTGTTATTGATTGTGTAAGAACTGGTAGTTCAATTTGTTGAAAAACTTTAGGTAAGAAGGCGGACTTCATTCCGCTAGGCATTCTTACTAGGCAGCTCTGGTCAGTACAGCAGCGTGGCGAGTGTTGGCCAAATTCTCCATCTTCAACAGTGGAGGTCTAGGACTCTGGGTTCTAGGGGTATGTGATGATATGAAACTTAGGGACAATTTAAAGCATTTGTTAAGAGAGGTAGGTGCATAATAAAATATTTAAAAAATCTATGGAAAAAAAAACTAATATCATTACAGCCCCTAGAACACAGCGTCCTAGACATTCACTGCTGAAGATGGGACTTCCAGAACATATATCTGGAGAATTTGGCCTACACTCGCCACGCTGGTTAGACAGCTGTCTTGCAGCTTGGCGAGGATATGATGTCAATTTATTAACGATTCCACTAGTTGGTATTAGTGAAACCGGGACCGACGGCTTAACGTGCTCTCCGAGACACGGGAACGGTGGTGTTGTAAATCTATGACAAATGTACGCAAGAAAAGTGTATTTCTCATTGGTACATGCCGGGTGGGTTTGAACCGACCTTTGTAGGATTTAAGGAACGCGTTCTTACAACCGAGCCACCACTGCACCTAAAATACTATATACTAATATAATATGTATACACTAAATAGAGTAGTGTGCACATTATATATATATTGAAATTACAAAAAATCGTATAGGTATGTATTAACACACGAATGATAATACTTTTTTACCAAATCACACGTCGTAGGGTTAGCGAAACAATTTTTCCGTCACGTCGTGCGGTCACGTAACCGAAAGCACCTTTGTTGAGAAGTTGCTGACGCGTGTTTCTCTCGGCGGGAATCCCACGTCAGATTACATTTGACAGGTACTTCAATATCTACGATTCGACAAAAACCCCCAAAATTCAACATCTAAAATTCGGCTTAATGCGAAGGTCACGAAACTATTGCAAGGCTTGTAAAATTTATGTAGGTATCTAGCTTACCAAACTCAAGACCAGGGATCGAACCTGATACTTCCGAGTCTTAATCCACGTCCTTAACCTCTAAACTACGGAGACAGTTTAAAATAATGTAGAAATAAAAATTAATTGGATTTTTTAAATTATATAACTGCCTCCGTGGTCTAGCGGTAAGTCCGTGGATTTAGACTCGGATGTAATGGGTTCGATTCCTGGTCGGTACACAATTTTAATTTATTTGTGATATTTCTCGAGTTTGGTACTCTGGAGACAACGACGAGCTTGCCACTTGTCATGATTGGCCTATAGTAAAGTTGGCTAAATGTGAATCCGCGTATTTATAAGTGTGGTTACTGACTACCCAGAAATGGAAACGGTCGTGATGATACTTTACTTAATAAAAATCAAATAGATACACATTGTTTGGGAAAAATTGGACAAAATTTCTTGTACAAACTTTAGTGAAACTTATTTTGTGACAAAAATGTTCGGGAAAAGGTAAAAAAATAATGATGTAGGTTTGTATTGGGAAAAGTTAGGTGGAGCTGAATGAATGTCACGTGCGACTTCATTAGCCAAACTAACTTAGTTTACCTTCAACTTGTTTTATCTCTAGTTAGGACTAACTTGTTTATTGCTAATACGATCTAGATAAAATAACAATGTGTATAGTGGCACAAACCATTGGATTGAGCTGCATGACCCAAAGATACTTTCCACCGATCGTCACTATTACCATAGAATAGTACGTGAAGCGATCGAAATAAAGAAACACAAAAATTTCAATCGAGAGGGGGGTTATAAGCTATCTTCATCGTGGAATCCAGTAATCAATAGGTTTCGACGCCGGGAAAAATCGCCCGGTGTCGCCAAGGATATTGTAAGTGTCGTGTGTCGTGATTTCTAAAAACTTTTAAAAGTGATAAGTGGGTAGGTTTACATTTACCGCCCAGTATGTACGAGACTACACCGCACAGCTTCAGTCGACCCGTGACCACGGCCAATGCAACTTGGCTGAAACATCGGGAGAAATAAGTCTCTAAGGTAAATCGCGTAAAGACCCGTTAAAATTATAAAAACTATTATGAATATGCGCGAAAGTTTAAAAAGTTTAATGTTATATGTTCGTGGAAGAAATTTAGATATAAATAGTTTTTGAATAAATAATAAATATTTGAAGTAATGTTCAATGCTTTAAATAAAATATATAAACTAAATTAAAAATAAAACTAATTACAAAACTATAAATAAAAATTCTACCGGTGTGAAGTTAGCAGCAAAAGCTCAGCAGCCAACTATAACTGACCGATTTAAGATGTTTTATTATTAAAATATAATCATGTAAATAGTACTATCGTGGCAAAAAAATCTGTCGGGTATCCAACGAAGTTACTTTAACAATAATACGACATATATAAATATAAGCCTGTCTTTGAAATTATCTAATTGTAAAATTTAAAATAACATGTTACATATATACATACATATCTTCACGCCAGATCCCTTACGGGGTAGGCAGAGACAATTGAGCGCCACTCCATTCCGCAACCGAACCACACGCACAGGTCAGAATATGCACCCACATACCGTAGTCACTATCCCTTCGCGTACCCATAAATTTGGTGAGTCATACATCTGTCGCACAATAAAGATGTGGAATGCTCTTCCAGCCTCTGTGTTTCCACTTTTCTATAACCTGGAGTCCTTCAAGCGAAGTGTGAAAAGGCATCTAGTCAAGCCGGCATAGTGTTAGGGACTGATGTCAGACATAAGTGTCTGACTCCAGCTGCTAACATTCATGGACCATACGCGCCACTTACCATCAGGTGGGCGCAAGGTCACATGTTGTGCTAGTATAAAAGAAAAAAAAAAGCCAAAAGACAAAACTATATATTAAATTATATCATTTTGTAATCGAAATGCTCTGTATTGTCCCAAAGGCATTAATCCTGACCCTTGTACATAATGCAAGATTTTAAATATTAAATAAATAAAAATAAAAACAGTACTGAAAGGTAAAAAAAACCGTCATAGTAAACCATTTCAACAGAAATGGTAAATTGGAACATAACAAGAAAAATATCAAATATTCCTGGCCATAGATGTTAAATCGAGCAAGCGAGATATGGAGTGAAGAAAAAATATATACATACACAAGGCAAATACAATTTTCCTTTATATGACAAAACGAAACGCGCCGGCGGGCATCGAATATTCGAGAACCCGGAAAATGCCAAGGTGAAAAGTGAACTCTTTACCGAGCTGTCAAAATGTCAAATGTGCCCACAAAATAAAGACTGTTTACAAAGTTGCGTCATTTTAGCCTTAGGAACAAGAATAAGAAGACGCAGGACTAGTAAATTTAACTAAATTTAAACCCGATGCTTTCGGTGACGCCGAAAAAAACAGAAGAAATGCGATAGAAATTTGTTACATTAAATTGAAATTGACAGAAACAGGATGAGAAAAAATAATGAAATTATATACTTCGCTATTTCAATTGTATATATAGTAAAAAATATATGGTTTATTACAAAAATAGTGAAAATGTACCAAAATGGTATATGTTAATATATTATTTGTAATTATAATTTTACGAATTTATTAAGAGTGTGGCGACCCCAAATACCACAAATACCTTAAGCAAAATATTTCCCGTATTGTTTAACGAGAAAATGCGGCAACTGTTTTAGGGGTACCTAAGTTGATAAGCCCTTAGTTTATTTTGTAGAATAGTTTTTATTTCCTAGGTACCTTCAAGCGAAGTGTGAAAAAGCATCTAGTCAAGCCGGCATAGTGTTAGGGACTGATGTCAGTCATTAGTGTCTGACTTCAGTTGCTAATATTCATGTACCTTGCGCGCCACTTACCATCAGGTGGGCCCAAGGTCACATGTCGTGGTAGTATAAAAAAAAACCTATGTTAAGTTATTTTTTTTTCATTTAATATATTTATAAATAATACTTCATATCTATGTTTGAATGCTCTGGGTGTCCCAACCACAGCGCCATAGATTATGGACAAATATCGCTGCAATATAAACAAACCTTAACTCAAGACGGTTTAAAGAAAATATACAAAGTTGATGCCGAAGAGAAAATTACTTTTTGAAAATTTGACAAAAGACAAATTAAATTTCCGGAATTGTAACTGTAAATTTTGGGATCTAAAACAATTATTATCTTTGATTCGAAGTCGGATTTTAATCAAAATATTTCAACAAACGAGCCTGTTATTTCAGGCCGGATTTTCTTTGAAGTACCAGATCAATTTTTGACATTGCCATAGTTACTAACCTAACAAATTAAAATTCATCATTCATCATTACAGCCCCTAGAACACAGAGTCCTAGACTGGCGATGAGCATTCCAGAACATCATCATCATCAGCTTGTATCTCTCCACTGCTGGATGTAGGCCTCCCCCAAGGTTCGCCACTTAACGCATCTTTCGCTACCCTCATCCAACCCCTACCAACGACCATGTTTATCTGTCCATCTGGCGGGGGGTCGTCCGACTCTGCGTCTTCCCGACGTGGTCTCCACTCCAGAACCCGTTTGCCCCATCGTTCGTCGGTTCTGCGGCAGATGTCCCATTGCCACTTCAGCTTGCTAATTTTAAAAGCTATGTCAGTAACTTTCGTTCTCTGACGAATATCAACGTTTCGAATTATATCCATTAGAGAAATACCAAGCATAGCTCTTTCCATGGCTCGCTGAGCGACCTTAAATTTATGGACTAGACCCACTGTTAGTGTCCACGTCTCTGCTCCGTACGACATTACCGGGAGGACGCACTGGTTAAAGACCTTCGTCTATAAACATTGTGGTATAGACGATGAGAGCATGTGCCGGAGTTTCCCGAATGCCGCCCATCCTAGCTGAATGCGTCTGTCGGCTTCTTTGCTGAAGTTGGCTGCTCCTAATTGGATAGTCCAGAACATATATCTGGAGAATTTGGCCTACACTCGCCACGCTGGCTTGGCGAGGATATTATGTCAATATATTATGACAATTATTAACGATTCTACAGGTTGGTATACCTAAGTGAAACCGGGACCGACGGCTTAACGTGCTCTCCGAGACACAGGAACGGTGGTGTTGTAAATCTATGACAAATGTACGTAAGAAAAGTGTATTTCTCATTGGTACATGCCGGGTGGGTTTGAACCGACCTTTGTAGGATTTAAGGAACGTGTCTTACAACCGAGCCACCATCGCGCCAAATTAAAATGATTGGGTAGCAATGTTTTTAAAAATCAATTAATAAATTGGGTTAAAGAGAAGATGTTTTAATATTTAAAAGAATATTGTAATAGCTAAAGTTTAAGCTGGCAATATTGTATGGATACCTACATATATATTTTTAAACCAATGTTAAGAAAAAAAAATGTTTGATATATTTTCTCGACAATTTATTTGACAAATGTTGTAACGTTAAGGTAGTTATACTATAAGACCTGTAAATTAGACTAACATTTATGCAAATAAAGATTTTTTATTTTATCTAGCACTTTTTAAAAGCTTCGGTTCCTATTACCCTTTTACAAAATATTTTAACTAACTTGCAATGTTGGTTTGGTTGGGTCAAATAATGCAAACATGACAAGTGGCAAGCTCGTCGATGTCTCCAGCGAACCAAACTCGAGAAATATCACAAATAAATTAAATATTAATTAAATGTATTTATTTACATTAATAAACATTTTAGTGTCCCGACCAGGAATCGAACACGGTACCTCCGAGTCTAAATCCACGGACTTAACCGCTAGACCACGGCGGCAGTATAATTGCAATATATAAATTGCTAAAAAAATAAAAATAAACGAGTAAAAGGATGGTTTTCGGATGTAATCAAGGACTATCTATGTTTTGAAAATGGCGTCAGCGCGAGAAAACAGAACGTCAGAACCGAATTTTTTAACGCAAACCTGTTATTTCCCCCTTGGTTTCCGAATCCAGGCGTTTTCAAGACATTTAAAGATTTTTCCGATTTGAAACGTGAAATTTATCCGAAGTTATCAAAGCTTTAAGACATTTTTTTTATACGTTTTTTATATTTAAGTAACTGAAGAAGTAATGTACAAGGGCGAACTTAATGCCTTCCGGAATTATATAACAGCTATAGAACACTATTTACAGAAAGAAACTGGTCTATGCGCACTTTTTAAATTTACCATAAGCCTAATACACTCTCTGCTATATTTATTTCTCTCATTATAGTCATCATATAGTAGGTATCTTATATTTATGTATATTTATAGAACGTATGTATGTAGTTATAAATGTATCATAATTGCATGCTGTGTGCACATGCTTTTGGAGATGGTACTGGAACTGTATTGTAAAGATTTGAAATTTTAAATATGTTTTGTACTCAATAATAATACCTAATAATAATAAAATAAAAAAAAATAAAAAATACACCCAGCTTTTTGGGAGATGTGTTTTGGCGCCGTTTGGAGTTAAAACTCTTGGGCCGTGGGGACCAAATGGACAATAAATTTTCAAGGCGTTTGTCAAAACAGCTTGTCATACACTTTGGGAGACAAGAGGTCTGGGCAATATTTGGACCAAAGGATCAGCATTGCCATTCAACGTGGCAATGCTGCCAGTATCCTTGGCACTTTGCCCATTGGCAGCGATTTGAAGCATTTTTTTTATTTATAATAATTTTATTTTGTTTTTTCTTTATTTTAGTTTTTAGTTGTATTTTTGATTATTAAGTAGTTTTTTTTATTAATAGTAAGTTATATGTTTAGTTTTTTTTTTTTTTTTCGAATAATTAATATTATATACTCGTATGGAATCGTACAAAATAAAATGTATAAAATCTCTACAATTTTTTATTATTAAATGTACCTAAAAGACGCTGCATTCCAACGTAAAGATGCTATAATTTTTAATGTTTTAAATATTTTTTAGATCGACTATAATATACTATTACATAAATACCTACTTACATAATATAATTACATACCTACTTATAATAAAACCTATAAATATATATATATATATATACGTTGCCCGTGTAATATAGTGATGAGCACAAATAACCTTCATGTGGTGTAATGGAACCAAAAGTTGAACATGACGCAGATATTTAAGCATCACATATGACCGTACGGTAGAGAAGCTTTTTTTTATCTATTATTGACTAAACTAACAGAAAAATCTTTGAATATGTTAGATTGTGCGAGCGAGAGGGATTAGCTTAACAAACCTGGTAATCAAATTTCCGATATTTCAGACGAATCAAGAAACCCTTACGCAGACTTGTCCGGACGAGTAATTCTGGAGATATCCCCGAGGCATCAGTCGATATCAAACACAAAGAGCAGCACTCCCCATGATTTCTACGTCTCTTTGAACGTTATACTGTTTATTACTTATTCAGTTACCCTAGTTACATAATGGCAAAACGTATTTACACACGAAGATACATTTTCATAGCTATTTTGAAATTGTTTTAATAATAATGAATTATAGATAAGATAAGAAAAATATGCATAAATGTTAGTCTAATTTACAGGTCGTATAGAAAACTAACTTTAAACAAAGTAAAATATCATCACGACCGTATCTCTTCCGGGGTGGTCAGAAACCACGCTTTTAGAAGCGGGTTCTCGTTTAGACAACTTTACTATAGGCCAATCATGACAAGTGGCAAGCTCGTCGATGTCTCCAGATAGATATTAAAATAATTATTATTGTAATATTGTACCGTATTGATCGACGGTTGTACTTGTTACTTATACGCCCTCCGGCAAAACATAGAGTACAACACTAACTACAATGTATAACATCACAGAAATGAAAACCTATTGTTTATAAGAAATAAATAAATGATGAATTACGTGTTTGTGCCGTTTGCTGTAGAGACTTGAGGCTCGTGGGGTCCAAACGCTAAAACATTTTTAAAAAACATCACTTCTCGTTTATTGTCTGCTCTGGTGACAAGAGGGCTGGTTCTTTCCTCCCCCAGAGAATCAGCATAGCACTTTAGCGAGGAAATGCGGCCAACGTTCTTGCCACCATGCCGCGCGGATACGATTTATATTTAAATTAGGTTTTTTTTGTTGTTTTAGTTTATTTTTATTAAAATTATTATATATTATATAGTGTCAAGTCAAACTTCAAAAAATGTACGCATCTGTAATCTAAATGATTTTGCCATTGAACGCCACAGGATCCATTCGGGCCCTCTTGGGGAAATGAATTTTTCTTTTTATGCCACTTTTTGGCAACCCCCTCAAGTATATTGTTCTAACATTACGTTTAACACATACATAATATAAAGAAACGGCTCAATGACAAAATTTATCCTCTCAGAGGCAGTGGTCCTAGAATGCTGGATCTAAATGAAAAATATACCATATTTAATAACGTATAGAAAAGGTCAGTAAAGGCCCATTATCATTATACCCACTACAATACAGAATCCTAGACATCTATATAGTCACTGTATTTTGTATGACAAAATTATTAAACAAATGCTACCTAGCTCTGGTGCAGTCAAACTGGAGAGAGCACAAATTATTTTTTAAGTTTGCAGCATTCCGGCTAGTGTTTTCCAAACTGGCCAAGTCTTGGTCTTGCATCAGACCAACTGGTCTCGGTCTTGGTCTTGTTCTTGCACTCCTAATCTTGGCATTGATTTTTGTCCGAATTTAACTGTTCCAAATGTATATTGTTTAGTTTTTAAAACAATAAAGTTTATTTATTATTATATGTTTTTATTATGGACGTAGACGTAAGACAAGGTTGTGACGTTTGTTTAAAAAAACAATTTAAGTATTCGACAATTATAAACAAATCTGCCTCTGTGGTCTAGCGGTTAAGTCCGTCTTAAGACTCGAAAGTACTGAGTGCGATTCCTGGTCGAGACACAATAATATTTATTAATTAAAAAAATATATTTAATTTATTTGTGATATTTCTCGAGTTTGGTACGGTCATCGATGAGCTTGCCACTTGCCATGATTGGCCTATAGTAAAGTTGGCTAAATGTGAATCCGCTTCTTTATAAGCGTGGTTTCTGAGCACCCCGGGAGGGAAACGGTAATGATGATACTTTACTTTTATATGAACAAATTTTGGAAAGTTACCACGCGATTTGATCTGTTGGAAAGCTCGTTTAGTTAGACGTCGCTATGAAATGTCGAGCCTACTGCTTCAGTACTAAAATGATTTGCGCTGAAGCTCGTCCTATATTAAGTATATATATAGGTCTTTGGTTTTACTACATCAAATGGAACGTTCACGTTATAAAACTGATTTCATATTGTTACGATGTTCTCATCTTCAGACAAAAACAAATTGCTAGGCATTCATGAAATTGTTAAGTCTAAAGTAACCTGCAAATTGCAAATTTATCTAGCAATTTATTTTGTCTCTGGTTCGTGACAGCGCTGTGGTATAGCGAAGTGATTCCTAGTGGGATGGTGGTTTAAATACATTTTTTATACCCAAGAGAGTACAGTCTTCTGAGCAGTGAGTACGTAGCAGGGAAATAAAGAAACCAGGAATTATGTGAAATTTCTAGACATAGACAAGATGTCCAATATGACAAAATTATAGATGATCTTGGTGTTATCCGTGAAGTTAGTTTTTTTATTGCAAGAAACAGAAAGGGGCTGATTACAAATACAATTTAACCACATTTGTAAACTCAATGCTTGAAAATTCTTATGGATACCTTTGAACATCATTATAGGATCCCAGATGAACTAGCTGTATCAGCCTATAGGCCTATAGGCCATACATCTTGGTCTTTTCCCAAAATTTAATAAATATTATTTTTTATTGCACTTCACGGCGTGGAAATCAAATATTTCAAAAGACCACAACATGAAGTAGACCAACTATTATTATCTTACAAATGAAATGATAAAGAACGGGTTCGAGTCTCAGCTTTAAGCAGTCGAAGTTGATGCGAGAGGAATTCCTGCAAAATATTACCACCACTTACTGAAAGAATTGGGCCTAGCATGTTTTGTATTTTATGTTTAAATTAACTTTTTTTGTTTTAACTGATTTTTTGTATATTTTTATTATATTTACTGCCTCCATGGTCTATCGGTTAAGTCCGTGGATTTGGGCTCGGAGGTACCGGGTTCGATTCCTGGTCGGGACACAAAAATATTTATTAATGTAAATAAATACATTTAATTAATATTTAATTTATTTGTGATATTTCTCGAGTTTGGTACGCTGGAGACATCGACGAGCTTGCCACTTGTCATGATTGGCCTATAGTAATGTTGGCTAAATGTGAATCCGCTTATTTAGAAGCGTGGTTTCTGACCACCCCGAAAGGGAAAACGGTCGTGATGATGATGATACTTTTAAATAATTTTCATAAATAAATACTACTGGTTTTTATCTGTTCTGCGAATGTATCTATTGGAGGCTGTGCTAGAGGGTGGTCCAGGCATAAATCTCCAAGTTGCAGGAATTAAGCCCTCGTTAGTCGGATATTTCGTGCCAACTCTGTCGAACTTGCAAGTTTACGATTTATTTATTTTGGAAACTACGAGGTTTTAGCGACATCCCCCTTGGCTTGGCTTGGAGGTTTCTCGGTACAGATTCTCTAGTCAGCAGTTGTGTTATAATTTATAAAACATGATGTTCAAATTCCAGCAAGGGTTGTAAGTTTGTGAACTCTATAGCTAAATTTAGTTTTAATTGCAAACGCTATATAGTGGATTACTGTAATATTTATGTACAATATTGACTCACATTTTATATTGGTTACTATTCAAAGAACTAAACTTATGCAATCATTATATAATTTTATGAAATATAATATAAAATAAAACAAAGTCGGGTTATATATAAAACAACTGCTTTTTAAATTATAATGCAATAAAGGTGTTTAACTGCTTGGGTACTGATATTAAAAGCAGTGATAATGTCAGACTTTTTCACATTCACTAAAATCTTTTCTTCTGGTTTTTATAATTTTAAAGAGTACTACGACAGGATGTACGAGTATGGCAAATTTTATATAGGGTACCCTTTATACAATGACATTTGATATTTTATTTATAAGTAGGTATCTTTTTAATTTAGCGTCGTCCTGTTTTGTTATTGTTTTCTATGTTACAGTTATTTTCTGTTATTGTTTCTATTGCGGTTTATTTCTTCAATAATTTAATCTATTATTTTGTAGTTGTAAACAAATTTGCACACAATTGATGTATTGTATTTTACAAGCAAATAAATGTTCATTTCATTTCTTCCGTGGTCTAGCGGTTAAGTCTAAATGACCTGGAGGTACTGGGTTCGATTCCTGGTCGTATAACAATAATATTTATTAATTAAAATAAATTAATATTTAATTTATTTGTGATATTTCCCGAGTTTGGTACGCTGGAGACATCGACGAGCTTGCTACTTGTCATGATTGGCCTAAGTTGGCTAAATGTGAATCCGCTTCTTTATAAGCGTGGTTTCTGACCACCCCGAAAGGGATACGGTCGTGATGATACTTTACTTTTTTAAAGTCAGATTTCTTGAACACTTATAACTCGAGAACGGATGGACCCATGGAGTTTAGAAATACATTATGCAGTATATATGTAATAATCGAATAAATCTAAAACTAAGGTACTAGTGTTTGAAAGAAGAAGGCTGACAAACGCGACGATAAAGATTGATGATGAAACTCTAGAACAAGTAAATGAAATTAATCTGGGCAGTGTTTTCACTGCGGATGGAAAGTACGATAGGGATGTTGAAAGAATAGTGAACGCGGGAAATAGTGTTAACGGTGCCCTGGGATCACTTATCGGCAGTCGAAATCTGAGTGATAAAGCTCGGCTCGCCATACACAATGCCATGTTGGTACCAACACTGATGTATGGAAGCAAGACGTGTATACGTCAGAATACGCATGAGATTAGGGTTAATGGAGTAGAAATGAGGTCGTTGCGTCGGGTATGCGGCGTCACTTTGGCGGACCGTATACGTAACGTCGAAATACGAAAAAGGGTTGGTATAAAGGAAAGTATAGGGACGAAAATAAGGAAAGGCATGCTACGATGGTTCGGGCATGTTGAAAGGATGAGCGAAGAAAGATTGACAAATCAGATATATAATGCGAAAGTTGTGGGTGAAAGAGGCCTTGGCAGACCGAGACTCACATATCACGATTAAATAAATAAAATTGAACTGAAGAATGAAACCTGAAGGTGAATTAAAAAGCCTTCGTAACAAAAAGGGAATGTATGAAGAGGTTAATGGATGTCGACGAAGCGAAAGAGGTATGTCGTGATCATGTCAAATGGCGCGCAATTGTCTCTGCCTACTTCGCAAGGGATTTGGCGTGAAGATATGAATGTGTAATAAAATTTTAATAACAATCTTTTTTCTATGAAAATAAATTGTTTAATTCCGTATTCTTACATAATATAGGATTATACAGTTTTTTATCTATTTTACTTAAGTGAAACTTAACCCGAATTTGACGCAGGGCACGTGGACGCTATTAACCCGTTCTATGTAAATTAAGTCATCCTATAAATTGCAGGGCATAACGGACCCTCTCTGGTAATGTAAAGGGTTAAGTGTACAGTCCGCGATGGAAATAATAAACACCTGTAACCCTGAGCTTACATAATGAACATATAAAGATATTTTAGTACAGTCAGAGACACAACTTTACTGTCATTATCATTATTAACAAACATTAGAATAGTTTCAGCTTAAAGTTTTATCAAAATTATTATTATTATTTTAAATTGTAAATATATAAAGATTAAAGTTAATTTTTTTGTTTTATACTTCACGAATGATATAATACGTTAATTGTAAAATTCAGGTGAAATAAATAACTGAAAAATAATAGGGTAGCTAGTGCAGCTGGGGCCCAAGACACAAAACGAAAATTCCTGGTTTGGGCTCCAACGTGCAATACAATTGGAAATATGTAGTGTCAATTTTGTTCACATCAAGAAATTTATTATATAAATATTTTACTATTGTATTTATTATTGTAACTAATTTCCAATGTATAAATAAAGAATTATTATTATTATTTCATTACAGCCACTAGAAAACAGTCTCCTAGACCTCCAATGTTGGTCTTTTAGAACATATATCTGGAGAATTTGGCGAGGATCTAATGTAAATTTTTGGTATTAGTGGAACCGGGACCGACAGCTTAACGTGCTCTCCGAGGCACGGGAACGGTGGTGTTCTAAATCTATGACTACAGTACTTAAGAAAAGTGTATTTCTCATTTGTACATGCCGGGTGGATTTGAACCGACCTTTGTAGGATTCTAAGGAAAGCTTTCTAACAAGCGAGACGCACCGCCACCTTCACTTATAAGTATGAACAAAGGCAATTACGGCTTTTTCTAACCTAAGGCTTTTAACCTTTGGGAGAGTAAGACGGCATACATATGTGGGGTGCAATTCTAACAAATAAATTACATAAGTATGTTAACATAGACATACTAAATATTTATTTGATTGATTGAACAATACAATATTGTTTATTGCTGACAATGACTGTACCTAACCTAGCCCATGGGGTAGTCAGTTTGCCCAGTATGCCAATTTGTGGCCAATCTACTGGGTCCTGTTTCCTATTTAGTTAACATATTCTATATCCTTTGGGAGACGGCAACATAGTGGGGTCCTACATTGAAGTTATGTCGTTACTAATTTTCATTGTAACTTAGTGGCGTAGCTCATTGTTTCGTATTCGTTTGTAAGGACAACTGGCAATTTGGTCTATTTTTTTTTTTAAAGCTAGGCCGAGTAATATGCGATCAGTGGAAAAAACTTTCAGGTGGATCATGTTCATAATAACTGTGTCAAATAACATTATTCATTTTGAGCTATGTTTGTACTACTTGTGCCGTGTACAATTTGTATTATTGCCATGTTGATATCATCATTACAGCCCCTAGAACACAGCGTACATTTGTCGTTCATCTGTACAACACCACAGTACAACTGTGGTGTTGTACAGATCTACAACACCACAGTTCCCGTGCCTCGGAGAGTACGCTAAGCCGTCGGTCCCGGAATCCATAATAGATTGTCATTATAAAATGATATCAGACCCTCGCCAACCCGTCTGGCCAGCACAGTGCAGCGTGGCGAGTCTAGGCCAAAATATTTTAAAATCTCTGGATCTCATCTCCAACAGAATTTGCAGAACTAACATACTATTAATATTTACTATTACCATGTTCTATGCAAATAAATAATTTCATTCATTCATTTCATTAATTCATTCAACAGTAGGGGTTAGGACTCTGTGTTCTAAGAGCTGTAATGTTTTTTTCTCTCTTTAATACTAGCACTTGTGACATTTCGTCCACCTGATGGTGAGTGGCGCGCAAGGTTCACTAATGTCAGCAACTGGAATCAGAGACTCATGACTGACATCAGTCTCCAACACTATGTCGGCTTGACTGGGCATGACGGCAATACAAGCCTGATCCCGAAATGAGTGGGTACACTTTACTGGGTTTATCGGCACGAACGGTGGATACTTCCCCGTCCCGGCAGACTGGGCAAATTACCACCATCAGTCCGCCTACCACCTATTAAGGTAGTATAATAAATAAATATGAATAAATATTTCCAGACGGGTCACACAGCGCCATCTAGTTTCCATGGTAAGCTACGAGGCTTGTGTTACGGAAATTAGATGGTTGATAAACTACATATTATTATTATTTTTTGTAAATATATACATATTATACATATAAACACCCAGACCGAGACAAATTATACAATGTACAACTTTCCCCCGGTGGGAATCGAACCCACGACCTCCCGAGTTTACGGCAACGTTTGTTACCACTAGACCACGGAGGCGGTCAGTATGCTTTCAGGTACGTCGCGATGTGCCATGAGTTGGACAGTTCTATTCGTCGAGTGTATTGACGTGCCGAGACTTACCTCCGTTTGAAAGATGGAAGAAATAATTGAGTGGAGGACCCGTTGAGAAAACATTTAAGAATACAGGTGATGTCTTTTTGATATAATAGGATTAATAAGATTAGATAATAGGATATTTTCTCCATGACATTCTAATTATATAATATCCACTTCAATTATCCAGTGTTCCATAAGACACATCGTTAATATTAACATGATTTGGTACGGATAGCATAGCAGCTGTACAAAGTGAGGGATTAATAAACAATTTATTTGACACCAGTACCTCTTCACAAAGAGCGCCGAAACCGTAGCTATTGAAAATCCTTTAATGCGTTAAATTTCTCAATTAATCTGGTGCGCGGTTCCATAACACACGAATTTTTGAAATTGTACAAAAATGGGGCGGGCTTTGGTTGATATTTTTTTATTTAATACATTTTTTTTTATACATTATTTTTATTTTGTTTTTCTCTTGTAGAAGAAGAACTTGTTTTGCACTTCTATAGCATGCAGGTCCGTGAAACAACAAAATTGATAAGAAAGTGCACATTGATCATGACCATAACAGGCAATGCACTGTCATAGACTAATTAATTTTGAGATGATTGTACTCGCTTTTAAGCTCATGCCGTTTGGCTTCTTGCCCCAATTTTGTTTAATGTCTTTAAAAAGGTATACAAAGTTAGCTGTTGGATATTAATTTTAAATAATTTTAGTTTTTGTGCAATAAAGCATTATTATTATTATTAAATAATAACTACCTTCCTTGGCACTTATACTTAGATACCCTACTCAGAGTTTGTTAGTATTATTACTTGTTTGCGCCTTTTGGTCTGACAATGAGACCATGGGGGCCAGTGCTAAGAAGTTTTTTTAAATAACTGTCTAAGTGGCTGATTAATGTATTTATTTTATTTTTATTTATTTATTTAAAAAATTTATTGCACAAAGCACAAAGGCGGACTTAATGCCCGTAGACATTCTCTGACAGCCAAACCTTAGGGACAAATTTGAACAAATATAGGTGCAATGAAAGTAACAGTATTATACAATTATAGATAATTCAACAAATATTATATACCTACTTATATATTCTTATATATGTATTATAATATCAATATACTAAATACTAATACATACACAAACTTGTACATAAACATACACAAATACAACTTACTAACGTGGTTTAGAGCTATTCATGAAGTGTGAATAGACCAGTTTTTTAAACGACAATCTGTTACTTGCCTGCCTTATGTTTACTGGAAGATCATTCCATAATTTTGTGGCAGCTACTACGAAGGAGTTGGAGACAAATCCAGAATGATGTGAGGGAACAGAAAGAAGAGAGTTGTGAGAAGAACGTAAAGATTTATGTATGTCACAAGAGATTTGTCATTTTATTTGCGAAAATTGACATCGTTGTACAGCGGGGAAATGATGCAAGTGTTCTTGGCACACTGCCATATGATCATGGGTTAACATTTTTATTTATAGTTTAGTTTTAAGTAATGTTTTATGTATTTATAATTTATTTTATTTTTTAATTCTTTTTTAATACCTTACTTTCTTCGTATACATAAATAAATTTCATATAATATTCGAGGCAACATTCGTCACTAAAATAACGTGTCGTATGATAATGTGAACACGCCCAATCGCATTAATTACGTCCCCGATCTGTACACGTAGTGTAAAACTAATACTTCACGCCTATTTTGTACCATTAGTTGATGATTATAAATTTGGTGGATTTTAGATTCAGTACCAATAAACTACGTGAATAAATACATATCGATAGATACGAGTATCGTCACGGGGTAGGCAGGGACAATTGGGCGCCATTATTCAACTCTGTGGTATTTGGGTTTGAAACAATGAAGGTATATGAGAACAATAAAAAACAATAGTAAATTAAAACTACTTTAAAGTAAAGAACCTAATTCCTTCCTCTCCATTCCGCAACCGAACCACACGCACAGGTCAGAATATGCACCCACATACCGTAGTCACTATCCCTTCGCGTACCTATAAATTTGGTGACTCGTACATCTGTCGCACAATAAAGACGTGGAATGCTCTTCCAGCCTCTGTGTTTTCACTTTCCTATAACCTGGAGTCCTTCAAGCGAAGTGTGAAAAGGCATCTAGTCAAGCCGGCATAGTGTTAGGAACTGATGTCGGACATAAGGGTCTGATTCCAGTTGCTAACATTCATGGAGCCTGCGCGCCACTTACCATCAGGTGGGCGCAGGGTCACATGTCGTGCTAGTATTAAAAAAAAAAAAAAAAAAAAAAAAAGTAAGAAATGTAAATGGAATTAGGTTAAGCTTATTAATTTAATCTTCTTTATACTATGTCCTAAATAAATAACAATATATAATAATATAAATAAATAAATAACAGCCTCTAGAACACAAAGTACTAGAACTCAGTTGGAGATGGGTCTTTCAGAAAACTCCGGAGAATTTAGCCTACACTCGCCACGGTCGCTGGCCAGACGTCTTGGCGCGGTTCTAAAGACAATTAATAACGATTCCACAATTTGGTATAAGTGGAACCGGGACCGACGGCTTAACGTGCTCTCCGAGGCACGGTTCTGTAAATAAATGACAAATGCACAAAAGAAAACACTATTTCACATGTCGGGGTTGAAACCAACCTATTTATGTTTATTTTATTTTTTAAAGAAATTTTTTTTTGAGGTGGTAGGCGGACTGATGGTGGTAATTTGCCCAGTCTGCCGGGGCGGGGAAGTATCCACCGTTCGTGCCGATAAACCCGATAAAGTGTATCCACACGATTCGGGATCAGGCTCGAATTGCCGTCATGCCCAGTCAAGCCGGCATAGTGTTAGGAACTGATGTCAGTCATGAGTGTCTGATTCCAGTTGCTATCATTCATGGACCTCACGCACCACTTAACATCAGGTGGGCGCAAGGTCACATTTAAACTTTTTAAACTTTCGCGCATATTCATAATAGTTTTTATAATTTTAACGGGTCTTTACGCGATTTACCTTAGAGACATATTTCTCCCGACGTTTCAGCCAAGTTGCATTGGCCGTGGTCACGGGTCGACTGAAAGCTATGCGGTGTAGTCTCGTACATACTGGGCGGTAGATGTAAACCTACCCACTTATCACTTTTAAAAGTTTTTAGTAATCACGACACTCGACACTTACAATATCCTTGGCGACACCGGGCGATTTTTCCCGGCGTCGAAACCTATTCATTACTGGATTCCACGAGGAAGATAGCTTATAACCCCCCTCTCGATTGAAATTTTTGTGTTTCTTTATTTAGATCGCTTCACGTACTATTCTAGGGTAATAGTGACGATCGGTGGAAAGTATCTTTGGGTCATGCAGCTCAATCCAATGGTTTGTGCCACTATCCATTAGGTGTTCTGCTATAGAATAGAAATATGTCTCTAAGGTAAATCGCGTAAAGACCCGTTAAAATTATAAAAATTATTATGCAAGGTCACATGTCGTTATAGTATAAAAAAGTCCTTACAAACGAGCCACCTCCGCTTCCAACAAAAAAATATATATAATCGTATATATTGCTGACTTAAAATCACCACATAAGTAAGCGAACGCGTTAAGGGCGTGGTTTTGAACACAAATCAACATAACTGCTCCATACATCATCATAACTGTAATTTGTTTTGTTCTAGAGTTTCCCGACGCCTTAACATTGTAACAAAGTTGTAAAAGGGTTGATTAAGAGCTTTATTTTATTTATTTTTTCATTAATTACATACATATATCTTCACGGGTTCGGATCGCTAATATTTGCCGAATAAAATTTAAAATTGAAAAATTTATGCCTGTTGAGGTTTGGACAGTTTACAACTAAGACTATCGATTTTTAAGATCCCTTGACAGCTGGAAGGAATGGTTAAGTGAAAGAGCCGACCCTCAACGGCTTCTTCGCTGAATTATTCCTTTATTAGTGTACCGGGAGCGACGGCTTAACGTCCTCTCCGAGGCACGGGAACAGTGGTCTTGTAAATCTATAACAAATGTACGTAAAATAAAGTATCATCACGACCGTTTCTCTTTCGGGGTGGTCAGAAACCACGCTTATAAAGCGGATTCACATTTAGCCAACTTTACTATAGGCCAATCATGACAAGTGGCAAGCTCGTCGATGTTGGAGAACTCAACATATAAATTAAATATTAATTAAATGTATTTATTTACAATAATAAATATGTTTGTGTCCCGACCAGGAATCGAATCCGGTACCTCCGAGTCTAAATCCACAGACTTAACCGCTAGACCACGGAGGCAGAATAAAATAAAGTGTATTTCCAACAACCACCGCTGTACAAATATAGTATTTTTCCAATTCAATAATAATTGTCAGTTGATAGCGTGACCTTGTCTTGCAATCATTACATTGAAATGACATCCGACTGACACTAATCGATGTCAGCAGTGGCACAGTACAATCAATTACAGTAGTATAAATGTTATAATAATAAAGATGTTTTAATTGACCAAGGCAGGCGTCTCGCAAAGTAAGCGTTATTTCAAATTAGTATTTTTTTAAAAACTAGTATTTAAAAAAATAATTGCACTATAAAAAACAAATGGTCAAAGTAAAGTACTTCGGTTATGAACTGTGTGCGTAACGCGCGTAGCAACAAATTAATGAATTTGTTATTAGATGTGCTAACAGATTCCAGTCGGTAGCAGATTGACGATTAATAAAAAATATAAGTTTAAAATTAAAACGCTTTATAAACTTAATATACAGTTAGATTACTTAAAATAACTTAAGACTAATTAATTAATACAATACCTATGTTTAAACTAAAAAATATTTGTTGTGAAAATAAATTCTAACACAAATACAGATGGGAATAAAATATACAAGCACAACATAGATACAGATAAAAACATTGATATAACAAAAAAATAAAATTAATGATAATGATGAAATTACAAAAAAATACCAAATTGTTTGTAAATTTTAAATCTGTTTAAAAACATTATATTTAAGATTATATTTTTACTAACACTTTATAGTGTAAAAGTATTTAAAAATAAAAAATACTGAACCAATTTTTGATAAATTTAAGTAGCGAAACAGCTTGTATTAGTATTTTCGTTTTTTTTTTCTTAACAGAATAATTGACTTGATCAATCGTCGAGATGATACAAAAATAGCAAATGAACCCAAAAGAAAAACAAATTATAATGGTAAACACAATGAAATATTCAAGCACAAATGGTAAATAAAATAAGATTAAACATAATCACAGGATAAACAAAATAAATAAGCAAATATAAGCAACTTAATTATATAAGGATGTTAAAAAATGATGTCAATACAATATGTTTATTATTATTATTTATATTAAGTTACTTTTGACCTTACACTCAAAGATATAATAGCATCCGTGGTCTAGCGGTTAATTCCGTGGATTTAGACTCGGAGGTACCGAGTTCGATTCCTGGTCGGGACACAAAAAATATGTATTAATGTAAATAAATACATTTAATTAATATTTAATTTATTTGTGATATTTCCAGAGTTTGGTACGCTGGAGACATCGACAAGCTTGCCACTTGTCATGATTGGCCTATAGTAAAGTTGGCTAAATGTGTAAAAGGCATGAGAATTTATACGGAACTAAACACGTAAAACTATCCCGCCTTCGTGAGATAAAATCTACACGTAACATCGTGAGCCCTGCCCACGTTTGTTTATGAAACAACATTGTTTGATCAAGATATTTATGTTTTTGAAAAGACATAAATATTGTCGCAATAGTTGTAGTTTAGTGATGATTATGAGCTTTGTGTCACAATAAGTTGTATTCAATGCCGTAATCCTTGTTTATATGCAATTATTACGAGTAATATAACGTATGAATAATACATAAAAATAATATAATTAAAATTTTAATATTTTATTACATGTCACAAACTATTTTACAATTTATAGCACAATGACATACCGCATGTAGTTGTCAAGAAAACAAATATTTTTTAGGCTTCAGTGGCCTAATTTTAGCGCTTTTGACTATTCGAGCAAATCGAGCATGTCCAAAGCGCAAGAATTCAAATAGTTTATTAATCAAAAATACTTATTACTAGGGTTTCACAAAAAAATAATCCTACAGAAGATGTAGGTAAGACATTTTTACAAATAATATCTAAACTAGTAATTTAGACAAATGTGTCGCTGCTAGCTAAACTAATAGTCTTTCAACTACTGTTAAATATAGCTAGCAGCATAATTGGGGCCCAAGTATCGTTGTAAGAACACTTTTTTTTTTCAAAAATAAATATCATTAAAAGAAAATCAAAACACTACTGTATGGTAAAAAAGGCCACGTCTGAAAATCGTAATAAATACCTAGAGGCTGGGCAGTTATACGGGAGAAAGCATAAGTTTAATGTCATTTGGATTTTTATAAATAATATAATTTGGTACGCTAGAGACATAGACGAGCTTGCCACTTGTCACGATGGGCCTATAGTAATGTTGGCTGAATGTTTATCCGCTTCATTAAAAGCGTGGTTTCTGACCACTCCGAAAAGGACCACGTCGTGATGATGATGAACATTGATTATTTATTTACAGAGAAAGGACAGAAACAGGCAACATGGGAAGAAGTATAAAGCACTAGACTAGAAGCAATGAAAATTATACCCGCCAACAGAATATTTATCACTGTGAACTAAATGAATTTAAAATTTATGTGCACCCTTACCCTTGTGCGATACAAAATCCCTTAAAATATCACCTGTTGAACTACTGTATGTGAATATGCTATGGCCTTGTTAACTTTATTATTGGTGCGTCGTTAAATACCATGTCACAACCTTCGTATGACAATAAAACTGTTTTATGACAAATATCAACGTGTGGGACATGTCAATTTTATGTCAATTTCTAGTTGACAGTAAATTATACAACAATTTACGACTGACAAGGTGTGGTTCAATTTGTACTAGTTATTTAGTGTCTAAATTAATCCTATCTGAAATTTATGTTATTCACATCACTTCACATCCTAGACCTCCACTGTTAGAGATGGGCTAGGATATATTTATTGAGAATTTGGCCTACACTGGCCACCCTGGCCAGACGGGTCAATGGTGGTGGGTAACTGCTGTACCAGGTATTGTAATCTCATAGGTACTGATAACTAAATTTAAAAGATTATTAATTGATCGTTGTGGTGCAGTTCTGTATATGTTTTATTTTGTAAATCTGATATAGCTGAGTTTTCCTTGCGGATTCCTTTCTCAGTCAGATTAAACATTAACAGGTCACTGGAATCTGCTAACTAGCTGCTGGTCTTCTGCTAACAGCTTACTTATTGGACCACTTTGCTGCTAAGTCTTCTACTATCAGGAGTAGGATCATTCAAAATAATTAAATTATAGACGTTTCATAAATGCCTGTAATAGGTTTACGTGAATAAAGATATTTTGACTTTTGACTTTGACTTTGGCAATTTTAATGATAATTTAGTTACCGTTCTACAATTTAGTATTAGTGGAACCGGTTATTTATCCGGCCCTTTGTCATACTTTAAAATCATAGCTTCTGATTTATTGAAATTTTATCTAAAACCGTAATTACCAGCATATGAGTCGCAGATCCTGACAAGCCTCTAAGCGCGTTGATCGAGGTAATCTTAAGTGACATTGACCGCCTCCGTGGTCTAGTGGTAACAAACGTTGCCGTGAACTCGGGAGGTCGTGGGTTCGATTCCCACCGGGGGCAAGTTGTACATTGTATAATTTGTCTCGGTCTGGGTGTTTATATGTATAATTTGTATATATTTACAAAAAAAAGGATAATATGTAGTTTATCAACCATCTAGTTTCCGTAACACAAGCCTCGTAGCTTACCACGGAAATTAGATGGCGCTGTGTGACCTGTCTGGAAATATTTATTTATATTTTTTATAGTTGTAAATTATTTGATAAGATGACAATGCCTATTTACAGCAGCTATAATTATAAGTGTAGTTTCGTGTTAAATTATTATTGTGTGTATAAATCACGTAACGTTTTTTAAAATGTTATTTTATGTTTGTATTGTAACGCACTGTTCTACATTTAAGTAAGGTTGTGTAGTTTCATGGCGTTCTACCTGGTAGAATGCTGTGAAATTATGTAGCCTAATATTATAGTATACTTATTGTAAATTTGACAGTGCAAAATACATTTTTTTTTCCTATCCTAATTACAGAAAATAAACGATTTGAATTGAATTGAATTAGTGTATAATAATATAGTTAAACCGTAGAATTTAATACAATTTTGCACCTACCTTTCAATATAATGCTCAATTTGTTCCAATGGTTGGCTAGGATTCCCACCGGGGGCAAGTTGTACATTGTATAATTTGTCTCGGTCTGGGTGTTTATATGTATAATATGTATATATTTACAAACAAAAAAAAGTATAATATGTAGTTTATCAACCATCTAGTTTCCGTAACACAAGCCTCGTTGCTTACCACGGAAACTAGATGGCGCTGTGTGACCTGTCTGGAAATATTTATTATTATTATTTATTATTATAAGCCCGCCCTTGTCTTTGTGCAATAAAGATTTAAATAAATAAATAATAGCATTATTATATTAACTGCCACCGTAGTCTAGCGGTAAAGTTCGTGGATTTAGACTCGGAGGTATCGGGTTCCATTCCTGGTCGAGACACAAAAATATTTATTAATGTAAATAAATACATTTCATTTATATTTAATTTATTTGTGATATTTCTCGAGTTTGGTACGCTGGAGACATCGACGAGCTTGCCACTTGTCATGATTGGCCTATAGTAAAGTTGGCTAAACGTGAATCCGTTTATTTATAAACGTGGTTTCTGACCACCCCGAAAGGGAAAACGGTCGTGATGATACTTTACTTTAATAGCATTATATAAGGTCTAGGTCTTAAGATCTTGTTGAAAATTAAACAATTTCCCTTACGAAGTCTTGGCTTTATCTTTAAGGGCCAGGTTGACACTTTGTGAGGCCCCTTCCAATTAGGCTTAGGCCATAATTCCCTTCTTGGCCATCAGAAAGGGTATCATGCCCCAACAGCAAATCCTAGCTTTACGTGTCTTACGGACGTTTGCAGAAAGGATGATTAAAATAATCCATGATCAACGTTTTGATATACGCCATGCGATTGGTAGTTAGCTTATCGCCAATTTTTCCAGGAATCCGTAAGTAAATATGTATAAACAATTTAAACAAACACTTATTCTAACCAATAAGCTTCTTGAATTTTTGCCCTACATGCAGCCGTGAACAGACCCGGATGGCGCAGCATCGTCCGGGAAAAAGTGATCCGTGGAGTGGGTCACGACCCTCAGCAGTGAGGAGAACGACATAAACTACGATATAATAATATTCATAATATATAATATAATTATTAATTATTATTTATTATAGGCTCTTGGAAACTACGTAGGTCTCTGGTGTGGGATGCGACATGTGTAGACACATTAGCTCCATCTCACATCCAGGCAACCTCGTATAGCACTTTCCATAACTCGCTGAGCGACCTTGAACCAGACCTACCGTCAGTGTCCACGTTTTTGCACCATACGACATTACTGGAAGAACGCACTGGTTAAAAACTTTTGTCTTCAAGTCATAGAAAGCTAAGCTGCTGGTCTTCTGCTAACAGCTTATTCATTGGACCACTTTGCTGCTTAGTCTTCCACTAGCAGGAGTAGAATCATTCAAAAACAATTAAATTTATGACGTTTTATTAATCCCTGTAATAGGTTTACGTGAATAAAGATATTTTGACTATTGACTTTGATGAAAGTTAATACACAATAAATAAAATAAATATAAATAAATATTTCCAGACAGGTCACACAGCGCCATCTAATTTCCGTGGTAAGCTACGAGGCTTGTGTGACGCAAACTAGATGGTTGATAAACTACATATTATACTTTTTTTTGTAAACTACATATTATACATATAAACACCCAGACTGAGACAAATTATACAATGTACAACTTGCCCCCGGTGGGAATCGAACCCACGACCTCCCGAGTTCACGGCAACGTTTGTTACCACTAGACCACGGAGGCGGTCAAACAATAATAACTAAATTTTTCAAAACTACATTTAACCTATTTTTTTTTTAAATATTGGTTTGTGCGAGCGAGATGCAAACGCGTTAAACGCAATTAATGTAAAGTGACAACCCTATTTCAACCCCCGTCGCCCTCCGGTGTGGTCGGAGGTAAAAACCTGCGAAGTCACCATATTGTGGGTTCGATATCTTATTTCATTATTACAAGATATTTTACTTTTTTTAAGTATACACAGAGACATTAAATAGGTATATAACAAGACGGGATAAGAAGCCAAACAGTGTATGACAATTAAACCTATGACTTTTGTCTCAGAATTTCTTAGTCTATAACAATGTCTTCTTCCCCTTCTCGACTATGGGGACGTGAGTAGTGTCGATATATCAAAGGTGTTGCTCAATAAGATGGACAGGTTACTCAACTCCTGTATCAGGTTAATCTTCGGCCATCGCAAATGAAATATTAAATATTTATTTAGTAGATAAAAACGTAACATATATGACATTTACCAGTGTTTTGTCCTGCAGGGGCCCTGAAGGTAATTCCAGATAGTTTCTACCACTAGACAAAGTAGAGATAATTAAAACTATACAATAAATACAGCTATAAAATAAATATCACACATCTCTGAGTATCGAACAAAGTGGCTACCAATTGTCTGTCACAGGAATCTCCAATTCTATGCTTACTATTTTCTATACTTAACGACTCACAGATACACCCAAAAACGTCAAGAGTAAATTTGCCTATCTCACAACTCTGTTCTCCCTATTCCCTCTCACCATACTGGATTTATATTAAGGCAAGCTAATACCAGGTCGTCTTTTAAAAAGCTAGTATATTCGCATTTTATAGATAGCTCCAAACCACGGTAGTAAGTTTTATATATATATATATATATATATATATATATATATATATATATATATATATATATATATATATATATATATATATAAAACAATATTATATATATATTATTTATATATATATATATATAATATTGTTTAAATATTTGCATTTATTATTGTGTATTGATATTATAATATATATAAAGGTATATAAGTATTTATATAATATTTTTAAATTATCCTATCATTATCTTATTGTTACTGTCAATTTCATTGCACCTATATTTGTTCAAATTTGTCCCTAAGGTTTGTCTGTCAGAGAATGTATAGGGGCATTGAGTCCGCCTTTGTACTTTGTGCAATAAAGTTTTTAAATAAATAAAATAAAATAAAAATATGGCCAATAATGTTATGTGTCTCGACCAGGAATCGAACCCGGTACCTCCGAGCCTCCACGGACTTAACCGCTAGACCATGGATGCAGTTTAAGTTAAGTTTTTAAAACAGTATTTCATCACTATTGAATATTTTTTTTTACTTTTTCTGTAGATAGTTGAACCGTAAGGAAACTCAATATTATTTTGATGTAAATTAATTTCAATTACAATCGACAGGTTTATATTTATAACACTCATTTCAATTTACAACACTATTGAATTTCCATCGAAATAAATCTAAACATATAGATTTTTAGTATCTGAAAAAGTTAGAATAAAAACATTGAGTTGGTGAAGAAGACGTCGCGATTTTTTTTTGTAGTCGTGGGATTTATGGTCCAGTCACATATCCTCACTTACAGCAGGGAGTATATAGTTTAAATGTGGTAACAATTGGGTAATAGTAAAATATATTTGACGATGGCTGTGGAATATAGTATATGGATATTGCGAGGGAGTATTATTATGGAGTATTGTCTATGAAAAACATAACTACAATAAGTTTTAAAATACATAACACTCGCTTTTAATAGACAATATTATTAGATATGTAAAATAGTTTGGAACTTTAACTCAGTAGAGATTGTTTACAAATAACTAGTTTACAAGTAACTACGAGTATTTATATAAAGTTATAATTTTACCGACATTTTAAATTTCCGAAAATATCGAGTCCCGCAGGCGTGTCTACCGTCTGATATCAGTACATTCAGTAGCGTACGTTGTCAAAATTACGTCACAAATCCCGCAACGCACATTACTTGTAGATTTTAATATCTTGGAAACTAATTAATGTACGAGTATTTTTTTTCTTCACATGTAGTTGTTTTTGTGCAATAAAGCATTTTTTTAGGCTTTAATTTATTTATATAGGTTCTTAATTATTTTGTAAATAATATATTTTTTCCAATAATAAATTTAATTATATAATGACAAGCTAAAATAGTGGTAGAGGGCTAAGTCAGTCGTCAGTGACTAATGCTAGTTGTTCTTGCTTATAATGAGTCACAAACAAAAATATTATAGAATCAGCCATAAGTATTTGTGACTGAACCATAACTTGTATAACTAAAAACAATTAGCGAAGGCTTCTTCAACAACTCAATGGTTAAAATAAACTCATTTTTGCGTTTGTGATTACGTTGCAGGTTTGCTCGTAAAACGCCAACTGTGCACTCAATCTGTCAGTCAGCTGTCAGAGGGGAGATGGGCGAGTCCATCATTCGGGCAAGTCCATCTTGATGACACTGCACGAATTTACAAACGGAAAATCATTTGTGAAAGGGCAAAACTAAGACATCTCCACCCTAACAAAAGGTAACAAATAGTTTTAAGGCAGGGGACTGTAAAACCCTTATTTATTTTATCACTTGATAGATAGACAGAAATAAAAACCACAATACGTTAACATCGAATCTTAATCTTATTCAGAACCGTATTGGCAGTTGACACTTTGTATTCGTTTGGTCAGTAACACATGACATTGACAGAAGAATTCGTTCGTTCAATAATAAAATAAACTATATTAAAACAAAATCTAAATTTAACATAAAAAATTATAATAATACATAGAAAATAAAAATACATACAAAAAAAAATAGCTCCTCCAAATCGCTGTCTTGTGGCATGGTGCCCAATACACTAGCAGCATTTCCCCTTTGAATTAGGATACTTAATTTTTGGGAGAAAAAATAACATAATTATTTATATTTTATTTATTTATTTACCCAGCTTTGCCCGTATAAACTGAAATAAAATTAATTTCGTTGCGAATTATTTTGATTTTGCTATATCTCCCAAGGTTTTCATTTACTTTGCTAAAGGGAAAAAATAATCTTCATAAAATACTCAAGTCACCTAACGTATTTAAAATGATAAGGATTTATAAGCTTTATAATTGCCCATTTTTTCAATGTATTAAAATGGATATAGTATGTTATCCTTAAGAGATAGACATATGCCATCGCAGACTTTTCTGCAGACCTATATAAAATACAGAATTCCACCATACATTATTTTGTTAAATAAAACACTGACTGAAGGTGCATTAAAAAGTCTTCGTAACCAAAGGGCATGTATGAAGAGGTTAATGAATGTTGACGAAGCGAAAGAAGTATGTCGTGATCGTGTCAAATGGCGCTCAATTGTCTCTGCCTACCCCGCAAGGGATCTGGCGTGAAGATATGTATGTATGTATTATTTTGTTATATCTCAAAGGGTTTGGGCAGCGTTTTCGTTGAAAGCTCCCAGACGGCTTATTTTTTTCCGACACCTCCAACAAATATCATTAATGTATACAAAAACTTATATACATTATATACCAAAATCTTCCTCTATCCATTGGTGAAATTAACAATTTCACAAGTTGGTATTAGTGGAACCGGGACCGACGGTTAACGTGCTCTCCGAGGCACGGGAACGGTGGTGTTGTAAATCTATGACAAATGTACGTAAGTGTATTTCTCATTGGTACATGTCGGGTGGGTTTGAACCGACCTTTGTAGGATTTAAGGAACGCCTTCTTATAACCGAGCCACCACCGCGCCGCAATTTTGCTTAATAAAGCCTATTTACTCAGGTTTACCTATTTTATTCATGATATACTACACCACGGTTAGCCAATATTATTAATTGCAATTGTTGATTGTAAAATGTTATCCCTCTGATAGTTATAACATCATAATAGCATATCATATCACATTAAGCTTCCCTCCATTATTGATATCAGAATGGGCGTATAATTTCATATGCAAAACGTTATTATGCTGGCTCGTAAAATGTCCGAACTCGGCTACTTTAATGGACTAAATTATGTCGTGAATTGTTTTATTATGTTAGTCGGCGTGTTGTGCGGAATATTTAAACTTTGATTAGTGCTTTTAGGCGAAATGTGAACTATGTTTACCTTCATGCAAATATTGTGTTTTAAAACGACATGCCATCAAACGAATATCAAAGACTCAATTAGCAGAGGATTTGCGTTTTGTCGGCTTTCAGGTTGCACACGAGCAAGTAGCCTGGGTACCACTGTACCAGGTATAAGAATCTCATAGTTTTGTGTCATCTGTAAATCTGCTATAGCTGAGTTTTCCTTGCGTTTTGTCGACTCTCGGGTTGCACATAGGCATGTAGTCTACCTTAATTCTGACTTGCCTGGTGAGTTACTGCTGTACCAGGTATTGTATTCTCATAGGTACTGATAACTAAATTTAAAAGGTTATTAATTGATCGTTGTGGTGCAGTTCTGTATATGTTTTATTTTGTAAATCTGATATAGCTGAGTTTTCCTTGCAGATTCCTTTCTTAGTCAGATTAAACATTAACAGGTCACTGGAATCTGCTAAGCTGTTAGTCTTCTGCTAACAGCTTACTCCTTGGACCACTTCGCTGATTAGTCTTCCACTAACAGGAGTAGAATCATCCAAACTAATTTTATAATGACGTGGTGTTGGCCAAATTTTCCAGAAATATGTTTTGGAAGGCCCATCTCCAACAGTGAAGATTTAGGTCTCTGTATTCTGTGTTTAGGAGGCTGTGATGATTGTGTTTCGACCAGGGATTGACCCGGTACCTTCGCGTTTTTAATTCTACGGTCTTAATACCGCTAGACCAGACCATTGACGCAGTCGTGCAATGAAATCGTAATACTTTAAATAGAAGAAAATGTAATTTACATGACAAATACTTAGACCGGGCTTACCTAAGTAATCAATTACATTTGACACAAATCCCCCTAGTATCGGTGTTAGGACAACAGTGTGAGGTTGTTGACCTGGCACGCGTTAGGCAGGTGTAGTTCAAATATTTTGCATATCAAAGCAGCTTGCTCGATGACTCACGCGCAGGTTGTCGTTCGATATTTGAAATTATGACTACCAAATTTGGGGACGCGTTCGGTTTTTTGATTAGCGTCAATATCTTGAATGCATTTACTAGAATTACAGTAATTGAAATTTTTATATTTTTATTTAAATACTGAGATATAGCTACATGTGACATCGCCCCCACCTGATGGTAAGCAGTACGCGAGGTCCAAGAATGGGAGCAACTGACGCCAGCCATAAAGTCAAAGTCAACTTTAATCACGTAAACCTATTACAGGCATTTATGAAACGTCATTAATTTAATTATTTTGAATGATTCTACTCCTGCTAGTAGAAGACTAAGCAGCAAAGTGGTCCAATAAGTAAGCTGTTAGCAGAAGACCAGCAGCTTAGCAAATTCCAGTGACCTGTTAATGTTTAATCTGACTGAGAAAGGAATCTGCAAGGAAAACTCAGCTATATCAGATTTACAAAATAAAACATATACAGAACTGCACCACAACGATCAATTAATAACCTTTTAAATTTAGTTATCAGTACCTATGAGAATACCATACCTGGTACAGCAGTAACCCACCAGGCAAGTCAGAATTAAGGTAGACTACATGCCTATGTGCAACCCGAAAGTCGACAAAACGCAAAAACCTCTGTTAATTTAAGAACAATAAATTGAACGTGTTCGGCAGAGGTGCCAGGCCCCCACAGCAGCACCCGATCACGGACATAACGCATGTGCCAGATATATATATAGATAGCTGACATCAGCTTAAAACTATGCCGGCCTATTAAGATGCTTTTTCACACTTCGCTTGAAGGACTCCAGGTTATAGCAATGCGAAAACACCCCTGGTTGGGAGAGCATTCCACATCTTATGCGTGCGTCAGATGTAAGAGTCTCCAAATGCCTGTGCGTGTGGTTCAGTTGCAGAACAGATTAAAGAGAAGGCTTTTTTATTTTTTATAGTGAACACGACATGTGACATCGCGCCCACCTGATGGTAAGCAGTACGCGAGTTCCAAGAATGGGAGCAACTGACGCCGGTCACCACGACCGACATCAGTCTCTACCACTATGCCGGCCTAACAAGATGCTTTTTTCACACTTCGCTTGAAGGACTCCAGGTTATAAGAGTGGGGAAACACACTGGCTGGGAGAGCATTCCTCAGATGAAGAAGAAGAAGAGTCTCCAAATTTATGAGTACGCGTAGGGATAGTGGGTATGGTCTGTGGATGCATATTTTGGCCTGTGCGTGTGGTTGTGTAAACTAGTAAAGCCGGGCACAGAATTAGAGACTGTCAATGCATAATGCACTGCGACTTAGCCTGGGTCGCATCACAACGAAGACGCAAAGGCACAATTAAAGTTAAAAATGGATAGGATTGTACCAGCTGACGACTAACCTTCAAAATACAAGGAAAGACGTCATTTTATGGAAACAGCATTTATAATATGACTGCTAGGTTATTTAATAAGCTCCCGGATCACCTTAAAGATCATGAAAATAAAATATTTAAAATAAATTTATTTGACCTATTGGCAAACAAGGGTTACTATAACATAGACGACTTTCTCAAGGATACTTTATAATTTATTATTTTTATTGTCATATTATTTTACCATTGACATAATATTATTAACATTGTGTAACTTTTGAAATATTATATTATTAGTTTAATTCATTATTTAGAAATATTTATATACCTGATAAAGGTTGACTTTTGTAGCACACCAATATTTTACCACCCTTTATAAATGTACCAAAAGTTTATAAATAAATGATTGATTTTGATTTTTGATTTTGAAAAAATAAAAATGATACATTCAACGCCATTTTTAACACAATTAACGTTACATTTGCAGAGACTTCATTTTGGTGCATCTGAGGATAATTAATTCTTTGACGATATCTACACGTATGTGAAACAAAAATAACATGTAGAAGGGTAGGTACTACATCGTACAGTACGCCATGTTGTGAACGCTAACCGCAATCTAAATTTAACTGCGAAATAAAAATAAAATTGCAGAACTATACATATCGAGTCATCTTGCTGCGGTTAGGGTCACCGCATGCACTAAATAAATCTAGCAAACTAGATAGTTGTGTCTGTTACGAATAAAAACCTATTTTTACTTCAGTGTTTTGTTTAGATAGATAAAATCTTAACTTACATATCTTCAAACCAAATCCCAGGCTGGTTAGGCATAGACAATTGAGCGTCATTTGTCACAATCAATTCGCTTCTTCGACATTCATCAACTTACCCTTTTGTTTCGATGGCTTTTTAATGCACCTTGCTGTCTTGTTCTGCCAGAATCTCTTTTACCCACAACTTTCGCATTATATATTTGGTTCGTCAATCATTCTTCACTCATCCTTTTAACATGTCCGTACCATCAGAGCATCCCTTTCCATATCTTTGTCCTTATGCTTTCTTTTGCGTATTTCGTCATTACGTATGCAGTCCGTCAAAGTGACGCCGCATATTCATGCATAATCTCATATACATAGTCTTGCTTCCATACATTTTTGTTGTGTGTTGTGGCTGACATTTCGCCTAGCAATCAGTGACCCCAGGGCACCGTTAGCACTATTTCCCGCGTTCACTCTTCTTTCAACATCCCTATCATACTTCCCATCTGCAGTGAAAACACTGCCCAGATATATAATGTCATCCTTCTTCTTTCAAACATTAGTACCTTGGTTTTTCTCGCATTTAAACGGAGTCCTTTTTCTGCATATCCCTCTTTATTGCACAATAAACAAAACACATTTAAATGTACAAGGCGAGCTTAATGTCTAGTGGCATTTTCTAACAGCTAATCTTTAGGATAGTAAGCATCGAATGTGGGTGAAATAATATTTGTTTGTTAAGTAATTTGTTAAAATTTAAATAAAGGATCAAAACATTCAAGATTGAAGTCTCAAATATTAGGCTCTCCTAAGCCTGGCAAAACTTAACTGTCTAAAAACACCAACGTGATTTGCGTTTAATTATTATTAATATAAGTACGTAATTTTCCTCAAAAATGCATGTAATGTGGTCATTATTTTGACAACCTTGTTTGAGCAAAGTCGACCTTGCCGTTCTGTTTCAAGGAGCGGCCGGCAAAGTTTTGCTGGTCGCTCTAACAGGCCGGCAAAACATTGCCGGCCGCTATTTTGACGTTTCAACGTTTTAATATATAATTTATTTCAATTACTTGCTGGTTTTATTTAGATTAGGTACTTGCATTTTCGAGTAAAGCACTATACAAGCCTTGGCCCACTATGACTGCTTCGCTGGTCACGCTATGATTGCCTCGAGCTAGCCTAGCTACGCTCTAGGCCTTCCTCCAGCTTGGCTATCATTGCAGCCCTTGCTGTCCTCGCTGTAAATTTTATCTCAGCTCGTCCATCAAGTGCTGCACGCTGACCGCGCTGTGTCGGCCTCGAGCTGCGCTGTCGGCCATCATCAGCGCGACCAGCAAAGTAGTCATTATAGACCGCGGCAGTAATGTACTATAATAGTTGATAAATTTCGAAAACACTTACAAACTTTATATGCGTAAAGAAGCATAATTATCAAACGTAACACTCCAGAATGATAACCCCCTACCCTCATTGAGAATGAAACCACAATAACGAATCATTAATGCCCGCCAAAAAATTAACATAAAGTCACTAATTCTTTTGTGATATTACACATTACAATTGAACGGGGAAAGCCAGAAAAGCAATTTCCCTGAAATATTTAGCAATATGTAAATTTGGTAGACCATTGCGATAGGCATGCAAATATTATTATTCAGTTTAACATTTTTTTTCTCCCAAAGCATTCACGTTTCTCCGGATTTTGAATTACACGCTTATATAAGTTTTTAAAATCAGTCACTCTTGTTATATAGTAAAGTATCATCACGACCGTTTCCCTTTCGAGGTGGTCAGAAACCACGCTTATAAATAAGCTGATTCACATTAAGCCAACTTTATTATAGGCCAATCATGACAAGTGGCAAGCTCGTTATATGGTCGATGTAATTTTAACACACCGCGCCGTCAAATATATTTATTTATTTATTTAATTATTGCACAAAGACAAATACGGGCTTATAATGCTGCTAGACATTTTATCCTAGCCAACCATTGGGACAACTTGAGGATTATATTGAAAGGTATGTGCAAAATTGTATTAAATTCTACGTATATATATATATATATATAAATACATATACTACATAGTATTACATACACTACATATTATATATCAGTGACAACAATATACTAAATTCTAAGCTGCTCTATTTTGTTACTTAGCCGCAAACGTTATTAGTATGCCTATATTCGCTCTCGTCTCACATACGCCGCTCCGGCATGGTACGCCTTAACATCCCAGGCCTAACGAGGCCGGCTACAGGTTCAGCAGAACCTCACGCTCCGTACCATTGTCGGCGCCACGCGCTATGTGAGAAATGACGTCATTCTCCGCGATCTGCGGATGGAAACACTGGACGAGTTCGTGCGCCGTCTAGCCAAGAGAATGTTCGCACGGACAGAGAGGTCAAATTTCCCACTCGTGAGAGATCTGGCCCCTCTGCACGCTAGACCTCCCGAGGTTCCACGGCGAATGGCAAAACAAATTACAAATTCCCGTCTTCCCCCGGAAGGGGGGGTCTGAGATGACTAGTTACGTACGTAGATTTATATATTTTATTATTATGACGCAAGCTTTAACGTTTGCGACTAAGTACCAGAATAGGGCTGCAGGTCTCTTTGTATGGTATCCCACACAATCCTAAAACTCCTGTATATCTTAAACACCATTTCGTGTTCTTGTGCGATACACACAGCCTTACCCTTTGTTCTACTTTCAATAATCAACTTAAAATACCTTCCCAGTCTAGCAGATATTCAGATTACTTCACTATTTATTAAAAACTGTTCGGTAACATGGGCGACGTGAAGTCGAATTAAACGCACACACATACAATATATTTATTTATGTATTTAAATTCTTTAATGCACTTAAAAATAGTACAGAGGCGAGCTATAATGCCAGTAGGCATTCTTTACCAGCTAACCTTGGGATCGAGTAAGGTGATAGGCAGGATGAAAAAAAAAAGAAATATTAAGGATACAGTTAATAAGTTACTGAACTAATTATAATATACTACACATTATACCTACACACATAAACCATACATACATTGTACAATTGGGAGAAACGAGAATCCGGGAGAAAAACTACAATCAAAAATTATTATTTTACGCAAAATGGTACATTTTGTAGTCGATTGGTAAATTTGACTATTGGAAAACTGAACTCAGTGAATCAATTCATTGAAGGACTTCCCAATTCCCAATGGGTATCCTAATCATTCGCACTTCAGTTAACAATTACTAAGGTTTAGATCGGACGAGCTGATCATTTCAGGTCGAATTGCTTTCAAAAAATTAATTTATACTCCAACTTAGCATTGACAGATATTATTTAAGAGCTTCTAGAAGAAAGAAAGAAAACGTTAATTGACAAAAACAGCTTAGGTGCAATAATAATAACAATAACAATAAAAATAAATATAATAACAATACAGATAATACGGAGACCGGCTGCAAGTATGTAAATACTTGTATATTAGAAGATTATATATTTGCTGTAGGAACTCTGGGCCTATGGAGTCCAAGCGGCAAAAAGTTTAAGACATAACACCGCGTCTTGTCGTCTCCTCAGGTGACAAGATGGCTGGTTCTTTCTTCGCCTAAAGAATCAGTATTGCAATTCAGCGGGTAAATGCAGCCAGCGTTCTTCCCACTATTCTACGTCCACGGACTTATAATATTAATATAAATTTTATTTTATATTTTGTAAAGTATCATCACGACTTTGCCGCTTCCGGGGTAGCCAACCACGTTTTATATGAATGAAACAGATTCAAATTTAGCCAACTTTACTATAGGCCCATCATGACAAGTGGTCAGCTCGTCGATGTCTCTAGCATACCAAATTTGAGAAAGAAAAAAAAAAGATTACGTTTCGAACCCACCTCAGCGTCTATATCCACGGACTTATCCGCTATCTAATTTGACTGACCTATAGACCACGAAGGCAGTTTTATATTTACTATGATATGAATAGTTACTTATTTCTTTATCTTCAATTTTAGCGACCTTCTGTCCATCTGGGTCATCTGTGGTACTAGTGTCTGGTGGTCCCCACTATACGACCATTCTATTTCAAGCTCATTACAACTATATAATGCCACTTCAGCATAATCAATTTTAAGACCTTGTTTATTATATTCTATCGGTTTTGTTCAAATTAAAATTCTAATTCTAATATTTTATTAATAAAAAAAAAGCCTAATACAAAATAGCTTAAAAATAATACTAGTTACATAAATATCAAATAAAAAACAAAATACGACACTAAAAAACTATAAAAATAACTTTTAAATAAAAATGAAGTAATGTAGGGGGCAGGCTGGTGCTTTAACTAATGATGTGCCCTGGGCTCCAAAACATGTGCTATGGAGACCCAATGCTTTCACATATTTAATGGTGATATCTATTTATTTTTTTCATCTCTTTTAAAATTATAAAATATGCATAAAACCTTGTGCAAGAGGGAGAGGAGAAGGTATGGGAAAAAGGAGAAGGGTTTATAAATAATAGTTTTTTATAATTTTAACGGGTCTTTACGCGATTTACCTTAGAGACATATTTCTCCCGACGTTTCAGCCAAGTTGCATTGGCCGTGGTCACGGGTCGACTGGAGCTATGCGGTGTAGTCTCGTACATACTGGGCGGTAGATGTAAACCTACCCACTTATCACTTTTAAAAGTTTTTAATAAAGACCCGTTAAAATTATAAAAAAACTATTATGAATGTGCGCGAAAGATTCGGACATAGACATGTTTAACTCCAAAGCAACATTTATTAGACGTCTAATGACGCTTCATTACGTTGAATCGATCATCGGCAGCAATCCCTAATGAGTGATTTGTTTTTTCATTATCAACTTACTTATGGTTCTCTTGCTCTTTATTACTTAACTTTATATTTATATGTGAAAACCTTCAATAGTTCTTAGTGAATATTGTCAACTGTTGGTTTTCTAAAATGAATAATAAAATAAAAATAATAAAGTTTAAAAGGTTTATAAATAATACTATAATACACACATACACATATACATATATTATACATACATACATATGTTCTGCTCATTATTTTAATCTAAAAGCGGTTTCTTTTACTTTAGTTCAGCAATAGAATTCTATAGGTCCATAGTGTGCGTTCATTTATTCGTGATTCGAATGGCGGTCAAGTTTTGTTAGTGCTCGTTTTTGTTCCGAGTTCGGGACGCGTTCCAGTTAGACATTCAACGGAGTTTTATTGTTTTGCTACGTACAGAAGCTGCATATTCAGTATTCGGGTAATCGATTCTGGGAATTGATTTAAATATAAATTAAGCGTTTGTTTAACCTCTTTACATTTTATGTATTTAAAATCTGTTTTCAGTAATATATCATATTAATTAAATTTATTCGAAGTTAATTAATATAAATTAAAAGATACCTAAATAATAAAATTAAAAATAAACTAAACTATAAATAAAAAATGTCCTCTAGAGACGTCCCATCCGACATAGTCCCTAGGAGACTGGCAACATTTCCCCTCTGTATAACGAGGCTAATACGTTGGCAGAAATAATTGCCAGCCTTCCTGGGCTGGACCCATCGTCTCGAGCACAAACGGCGCAAATTCGTAACCGGCATCAAGGTTGGCATATTTGCGCAATTTGAGGTCCCCTGGATGTGAGATGGAGCTAATGTGTCTACACACGTCGCATCCCAGACCAGAGACCTGCCAAGTTTCCACGGCCCAACAGTCATTCCGTCGGGTCTCTTGCCATCGCTCCGCACAATCCCGGATGGTTCTAAGATTGCGGGTACACCAGCAGTGACAAGAGCCCTTCGGATGATATCGTTGAGAGCCGCGTGACGAGGAATGCGGCACAAGTAATTTTTAAATATCTCTTTTACAGGAAAATGTGCTGATTGGCCAAATGGTATTGTTAATATTTACTAGAAAAAATAAAAATAAATTATGTTTATAAACAAAACAAACAAAAAAAGTTTTAGCAACATGTAGCGATTTCGTCCAGGCATACTTATTGTACCTATAGTTTATAATTACTTTTAGATGATGTTTCCATTAATTTCACTTATTTACCAAAATTTGTAAATTACACAGGTCTACATTTTTTTTTCATGAATAAGTTTTAAGGTCTTATAGGTGTATTATAGTAATTGAGGTATGCTGATCATGAATCTCTGCTTAGTTTTTTTCCAGCACGTCAGGTTTTCAAGAAAAGTGTCATGAGGAACACCATCAGGTTTTAGTCGGTGCGAGCCTCCCGACTCAAGGGGGACTTTATTGCACATAGTACAAAGGCGGACTTAATGCCCGTAGATATTTTCTGACAGCCAAACCTTGGGGACAAATTAGAACATTTATAGATGCAATGAAAGAAATATTAAATCGTATTGATAACAAGAATAGCGATAAGGTTTTGTTTTCGTTTTGGAGCGCGTACGGTATTGGGGGCGGCGGAATGGCGTGGCTTTGTGCACCTAAATTACAATACTGACTGTGGGAATGACCACTATTATAGCACCATCGATTGTTCATCTCTGCGTATCAGCTTCTGCTCCATTTTCATTTAAGGAAAATTCTGTCAATGTTTTTAAACAATTAGTCACTAACTTGTTTCTTGATAAGCAGGAACACACTGCATCCAGTGCACATTGAATATTTGGCACGCAATATGTTTATGGCGCGGTGGTGGCTCGGTTGCAAAAACGCGTTCCTTAAATCCTACAAAGATCGGTTCAAAACCCCCCGGCATGTACCAATGAGAAATACACTTTTCTTTTGACCGCCTTCGTGATCTAGTGGTAACGTTGCCGTGAACTCGGGAGGTGGGTTCGATTCCCACCGGGGGCAAGTTGTACATTGTAAAATTTGTCTCGGTCTGGGTGTTTATGTGTATATATATTTACAAAAAAAAAAAAGTATAATATGTAGTTTATCAACCATCTAGTTTCCGTAACACAAGCCTCGTAGCTTACCACGGAAATTAGATGGCGCTGTGTGACCTGTCTGGAAATATTTATTATTTGTTTATATTTTAAGAACATTTGTCATAGATTTACAACACCACCGTTCCCGTGCCTCGGAGAGCACGTTAAGCCGTCGGTCCCGGTTCCACTAATACCAACTTGGCGAATCATTAATAAATTGTCATAAAAAATTGACATCATATCCTCGCCAAGCATCAGCCAGCATGGCGGGTGTAACCTGAACCGACGGCTTAACGTGCTTTCCAAAGCACGGATACAGTGGTGTTTTAAATCTATGACAAATGTACGTAAGAAAAGTGTATTTTGACCTTACTTAGATCGAACTTTGTATTTAAGGAACGTGTCCTTACAACCGAGCCACCACCGCGCACAACCTGGTAATTTTAAAATAGCTAAATTTGTATCCAATTTTTTTTGTATTGTTTATGACCACCCCGGACAAAATACGATCGTGATGATACCATTTTTTAATGATATTAATAAGAAAAAAACAAACAATTTCAATCTGCGTAAGCAGGTTTGTATATACAATATATATACATACGTATATGAGTATAAGGTGTAAAGTATCATCACGACCGTGACCCTTTCGAGGTGGTCAGAAACCACGCTTATAAATAAGCGGAATCACATTTAGCCAACTTTACTATAGGCCAATCATGACAAGTGGCAAGCTCGTCGATGTCTCCAGCGTACCAAACTCGAAAAATATCACAAATAAATAAAATATTAATTAAATATATTTATTTACATCTTTGTGTCCCGACCAGGAATCGAACCTGGTACCTCCTAACCGCTAGACCACGGAGGCAGGCATTGTGTAGCGCCATCTATATGTTATATACACAAGTAGATAATGTAGATGGCGCTACGGTCGTGAACAGCCAAAAGCCTTGCGTTAGACCTCTATTTCCCTATATATGTATAATACAACTCTTTGCTGTACATGCACCGCATATAATACATTTACTATCGAACGTAATGCATCTCAATTCGTCTCCATCTGAAGGAACAAGCCCACGGGATTAAACGAACGGTCTTACACGAGTTTGAAAGCAAATAAATCTACTCAGCATTCTGTATCCTGAAAATAGCATCAAGCTGTACTAGCTTGATGCTTTTCTTGGAAGCTTCTACAAACCAGTAAGCAAAAAAGATTTCTCACAACCAGACCCCAACTTTTTTATTTTAGTTCATAAATGACAACGCACTTTTACAGCTGCTATAATTATAATAACATACATTAAAATTTAGTTAAGAAATAATTGGTAATAAGAGAAATAAAGCTAAAAACGAAATTATTACTACAAATATTAATAAAATTAAAAACAAAAAAAAACCTAATAATAATTTAATGAAATAATCATGATAATATAATATCAACATCTTATTTAAAAACATATAACACATAACATAAATTTGTTAACATAACACCGCGTCTTGTCGTCTCCTCCGGTGACAAGAGGGCCACTTCAGCATTCAGCGGGGAAATGCAGCCAGCGTTCTTGCCACCATTCCACACGGACGGGACTTATATCCCTATCATCATCATCATCAGCCTGTGTCTCTCCACTGCTGGATATAGGCCTCTCCCAAGGCTCGCCACTTCACACGATCTTCTGCCACTCTCATCCAACCCCCACCAGCGACCTTCCTTAGGTCATGCGTCCATCTCTAGCGGGGGGTCGACCCACTCTGCTCTTCCCGTACGTGCCACTTCACATATCTCTATCCTTAGAATTAATATTAATTTTATTTAATATGTTGTAAATATTTTTTCGAATAAATGTTACAGTTTGAATAAATGTACAGTTAAAAAAAAGGTAAAGTATCATCACGACTGTTTTCCTTTTGGGGTTGGTCAGAAACCACGCTTATAAAGAAGCGAATTTACATTTAGCCAACTTAACTATAGGCCAATCATGACAAGTGGCAAGCTCGTCGATGTCTCCAGCGTACCAAACTCGAGAAATATCACATCTCGTATTTATGTAGTTATTACATACAAATAAATAAATATTTCCAGACAGGTCACACAGCGCCATCTAGTTTCCGTGGTAAGCTACGAGGCTTGTGTTACGGAAACTAGATGGTTGATGACCACATATTATACTTTTTTTTTGTAAATATATACATATTATACATATAAACACCCAGACAGAGACAAATTATACAATGTACAACTTGCCCCTGGTGGGAATCAAACCCACGACCTCCCGAGTTCACGGCAACGTTTGTTACCACTAGACCACGGAGGCGGTCACACACTATTTTCATACACTAATTTATCTACTCTCATACATTGGGGATTGAACCTACTAAATAAAAGATAACAGTTAAAAGTGTAAGAAAAATCACACGAAATGCTATACAACAAAACGTATTGAATGGAGGCAATTTTTATTTTTTATTTTTTTAAATGACCTAGAGAGAATACATAAGTCCTAAACAATGAAATGGCGCCAAAACCTTGCTTATGACCGCGCACGCGCTATGGCGGGCGCTGCCATAGACAAGTAAAAATTGGAATCAAAACTTTTTTGTAATGAAACCTTTGTCTTAAAACAAATAAGTGATAAATAATATGTATGATTCTATTTTTAAAATGAGTGTTATAATGTGATTCTATTTTTAAATTTCAGCGGTATGTCAATATAAATTCGTTTTGAAGTTTGTAATTCGCATTTTACGATATGAGAGTAGATAAAAGTAATTACGTACTAAAAAGGGATACCATTTAGCAGTAGCAGGAAAAGTAATCGATTGGTTCAAGCCGCACTCCAAAGCTGACCTTCTCGGAATGGCCCAATCCCCACTCAAGTAGAGAGTGGATTGTCAGATTGTCTTAGATTTACCTCTTTCTACCTTTTATCAGGAAAAGGTAAGGACTTATATCAAAGGAAATAGCATAATACACATCGTACAGAATTGTTTCAAAAATATGACCCTAAAATTGTGATTCTATCAGCTAATGGTAACCGGGAATCGCGCTTTCCTTAAAATCCTACAAAGGTCGGTTTAAACCCCCCCGGCATGTGTACCAATCAGTAATACACTTTTCTCAAGTACATTTGTCATAGATTTACAACGTCACCACGGAGAGCATGTTAAGCCGTCGGTCCCGGTTCCACTAATAACAATTTAATGAATCAAAATCAATAAAAAATTACATCAGATCGTCGCCAATCCGTCTGGCCAGCGCGGCAGCGTGGCGAGTATAGAGGCCAAATTCTCCAGATATATGTTCAGAAAGGCCGGCGCTCTTTAGACATGCCGAAACACTTCGACTAGAATTCTGTTGCTTAAACACTTTGACTAGAATTCTGTTGCTTAAACACTTTGACTAGAATTCTGTTGCTTAAACACTTTGACTAGAATTCTGTTGCTTAAACACTTTGACTAGAATTCTGTTGCTTAAATCCTTGTTTAAATACTTTTGTATGCATATATGTATACTTTTCTCTTTTTGGATGTATTTGCATGGTACAACAATGTGTTTCTGACTGTACCATGCAAGTTTCAAATACAGAATGAACATAACTCAACGCAAACAGCATTTCCTTCTAGCCCTATATTAATTAAGTTAACCGCAGACTCTAAGACGTAAGCGGCTGGTCTAAGATCTGTATCAAAATCCAATATGCTTTCAATGGACGGCTTCATACATAACCACACAATGGTTATTGTCATGTGTAAATCACGTGGCGCACTTCTGCATAATACCATCCATCGGTGCATCAAATACAGCTTACATTCGATCAATGAATGGTTCTGAGGTACGATTACTCGAATTCGATTTTGATCTTTATTCAATTGATTATTAATATTACATAACAAAATAATATTGTATTCAATGAACATTTTCATGCCATTTATAACTAAAAGTAAAGTATTATTACGACTAGGAGGATACCCTTTCGGGGTGGTCAGAAGCCACGATTTGAAGAAGCGGATTTACATTTACGCAACTTTAGTATAAGATCATCATGACAAGTGGCAAGCTCGTCGATGTCTCTAGCGTACCAAACTCGAGAAATCTGTAGGTGAAGTGGCAGTAGGCCGGACCCAACTGCCACAGAATCAATGGGACAAACGGGTTCTAGAGTGAAGACCACGCATGATAAGGGTATCAAAAGACCGTGTGCAGTGCCGAGACTTTGGGGAGGCCTACATCTAGCAGTAGAGACATATTTCTTCTAAAAGTAAATTACCATTCTTCTTAGTCACTACACTCTGTGGTCGTGGACATGTGTCGAGTAATAATTGTCATGACCAGAGGTGTGGGATGCGACATGTGTAGACACATAAGCCCTATCTCACATCCAGGCGACCTCGGCAAGCGCGGGAAGTGCGAAGGTTTCTGCCGAGAACCTCAAGCTACGCAAATACGCCAACCACGGTACGGGTTACGAGTTTGTGTCGTTTGGGGTCAGACGATGGGACCATGGTGACCCTAAGCCAAGGGTCTGGCCAAGGAGTTGTCATGACGGAGAAATCTGGAGACAGGGAGGCTGACAATTATTTCTGCCAAAGTATTAGTCTACAGAGGGGTAATATTGCCAGTCTTCTTGGGACTATCTCTGATGCGACATCTCTTGAGGTAATTTTTATTTATAGTTCTTTTTATTTTATTAGAGTTAGTTATTTATTTTTATTTAAGTAGTTTGTAATTATTATTTTATATCAGACAAAACTAAAATTAAATAAATAATTTAGTCAACAAAAGAGTTAGTCACCAGGTTTAGGGTCTCTATTTTTTGCACCATAATATAGTTTAATTGAAAAGACAATTCGGCCCGCAGATCGCTCTATTAGCTTGTCAAAAGTATAATTCTTTATGCCAACCATAAATCAATATGAGTAAATTACTGCTAACAGATACATCCGCCCCCGCGTCAATCTATCAAATAACCATTCCGTTGTAACTACTTCTGTTGTAAGCAAAACTTATCACTACATGACTACATATAACTAAGTTCTCCGCCGCGTCCGTCTGTCTGTTTGCGATAAACTAAAAAAACTACTGCACCGATTTTAATGCTGTTTTCATCAATGGATAGAGTGATTCTCGAGGATCTTTTAGTATATAATTTGTTAAGTTTTTGTATACATTAACGATATTTGTTGGAGGTGTCGGAAAAAAATAAGCCGTGTGGGAACTTTCAACGAAAACGCTGCCTAAACCCTTTGAGATATAACAAAATAATGTATGGTGGAATTGTGTATCTTATATAGGTCTACAGAATGTTCCGCGATGGCATATGTCTATCTCTTAAGGATAACATACTATATTCATTTTAATATTAAAAAAATAGGCAAATATAGCGGTAATTGGAAAGCTATTAACACAAATACGGTATTAATCCTTATCATTTTAAATATGTTAGTTAGCTGGAGCATTTTATTAGGATTATTTTTTCCCATGACACCATGAAAATTTATTGAATACCTTAGGAGATATAGCAAATCAAAATAATGTGCAACGAAATTAATTTCTTGCCGCCTTTTACAGGGGCAAAGCCGGGTAAAACAGATAGTTTAACTATATTTTATAGCATATACATTTAATCAAATAATAAATACAAATTATATTTATATATTTTTTTACAGTTTCATTACATGCCTTTGTTCAAAGATATATCAACTTCACATGTAAGTTTCTTGTTTCAAGCGGTGTTTTTTTATATGCAGTAGAAATGCGGTCGTTGCGGCGGATGTGTGGCGTCACTTTGGCGGACCGCATACGTAACGTCGAAATACGGAAAAGGGTTGGTATGAAGAAAAGCATAGGGACAAAAATAAGGAAAGGCATGCTACCATGGTTCGGGCATGTTGAAAGGATGAGCGATGAAAGATTGACGAACCAGATATATAATGCGAAAGTTGTATGTAAAAGAGGCCCTGGCAGACCGAGACTCACATATCACGATCAAATAAATAAAACATTGACTGAAGGTGCATTAAAAAGTCTTCGTAACCAAAGGGCATGTATGAAGAGGTTAATGAATGTCGACGAAGCGAAAGAAGTATGTCGTGATCGTGTCAAATGGCGCTCAATTGTGTCTGCCTACCCCGCAAGGGATCTGGCGTGAAGATATGTATGTATGTTTTTTTTATATATAAATATCATCATGGCATGCTTACAAAATAAAAAAATGGCATTTGATATCATTGCAAATGGCACATACTTTTAACGAAAACAACAAATAGGTAGTAGGCGGACCGATGGTGGTAAATTGCCCAGTTTGCCGGGGCGGGAAGTTTGTGCCGATAAACCCAGTGTAATCCCCATGTTTCAGGATCTCGCTCGAATTGCCGTCATGCCCAGTCAAGTCATAACAGTCATATGTGTCTAATTCCAGTTACTAACATTCATGATCCTCTTATCCTCCTATAAATAATAATAATAATAAGTAATTATTTTTTTTTAGTTATTAAAGTTGATTTTTTTCTTTAAATAATTTTCAGTAAATAAATGAATCGACGAAAATAATTTAACGGTTAATTTAAACAGACTAGGGTCTTCGCTCTTGACATTTTAATCTGCGGTAAGAAAATAAAAATTTGAGCTTTTACAACGTTTTTACTATCCTGTAGGTAAACATTACGGCACGTGTTAAGATGCGAAACAGTTTAAAGACCCTTAATACAAAGGATTAGGGTTTAATTTAGGACTTTAAACACATTAAATGCTTTCGAAATTTATTGATAGTAAAAAGTGAACTAAATTAAGACATACCTATAAAATTATGTGGGTTTTATTATATGCAATGATAAATCTTTGAGATAGTGAAGAAATCGTGGTAAAGCGAGGACTTAATTTTAAAGTATCTATGGATTAATAAAAGTTTTACGGATTTTTTTTTTTTTTATTTATTAAAAAACTATAATAAATAGTAAAAAAAAAGTATGAACACGACCGTTTCCCTTTCGGGGTAGTCGGAAACCACGCTTATAAATAAGCGGATTCACATTTAGCCAAATTTTACTATAGGCCAATCATGACAAGTGGCAAGCTCGTCGATGTCTCCAGCGTACCAAACTCGAGAAATATCACAAATAAATTAATTGTATTTATTTACATTAATAAATATTTTTGTGTCCCGACCAGGAATCGAACCCGGTACCTCCGAGTCTAAATCAACGGACGTAACCGCTAGTCCACGAAGGCAGTTCGAATAAAAAAACTATAATAAACATTTATTATTTACACTGTAGCACATTATTAAACAAAACAACACCGCTTTTGACTAATAATATCCACAGAAAATTAATTTACAAAACAAAAACTTGCACTTGACATGTCTACGCAAAATGGAGCGAAGGACTCCTTATATAATTTATTAATGCATTTTTTATTGTGGTAAATTATTTATTTGTTTAAAACTTTTTGCACTAAGTACGAAGGGAACCTAATGTCGCTAGACATACGAGTATGTATGTATAATTAATTATATATTTATATAATTATTATTTCTATGATTGCACCTATAATTGTTCAAATTTGTCCCTAAGGTTTGGCTGTCAGAGAATGTCTTCAGGCATTAAGTCCGCCTTTGTACTTTGAGCAATAAAGTTTAAAAAAAAAAAAAATCATCAGTCCCTATTTTGTGCTGCTAACCACGGAGGGATACTGCTGCTGGTCTTCGATAGCTCAATTAAAGAGTGTTTAGCGGACTGTATATGGTTTATTGCAGAAGTAGAAATTCCAGTTAATTACTTGAGTAAAAAATACTATGAAATTATGAGAGAAAAAACGTGTGACAGCTCGGTGCGCGGATTGATTCCACTCTCGTGGGCGCCGCTCGGAGCGCTGGCCACCGATCCAACGGTGGTATTGGCCGAGCGGCGATAATGTCGCTGTGATCGCGACTAATACCCAATTATCTGCGTTCAGTTACAATTGTTTACTTATCCAGACAAAGCTTCTTTTACACGTATGCAATAAGTATAGTTTAGCAATGTTACCATCAAATTAATTTAACGTCACATGTGCTTAGTAAAAAAAACCTCAAAATATAATAATCCATAGTTCAACACACCCTGGCACTTGACCTCGATAAAATATTTGCTTAATGCACCGGTCAAGCATTTTTCCCAGCATGATATCGCGAGTTCGATGCCCGGTATGTCAACATTATTAAGGGTCACGTGACGTGTTTGTGTGTATTATTGAGCATTATAAGGTAACAATGCGCTCTTAAAGCTAAAGTAATAAAGGTTAGTTTCGAATATCAATTACAATTTGGCTGTCCAAATTAAAAACCTAGTATATCAGATACTATTATAATTTTAGTATTACCAACCTGTGCTTAAATCATGACTTTATTAATCTGCATTATTATAACCTTCATTAAATAGCTGCATTCTTGTCACGAGAATAAAAACATTTTATTTGTAAAATTATATTATTTCAATTTATTTATGGGTTCGATTTCTGGCCGGTAAATAAATATATACCTATATTTATGGACGAGCCTCCTACATGTCTATATTTACTATAGACATATAGTGTTATTATATTTTATATTAAATTAATATTAAACATATAAACAAAGTAGAAATAGTGGAACATAAGCCAAAGAGATTTTATATTATTTAGACAATACAATAAAAACATAAATAAGAGTAAAATATAGTAATTAGATTTAAATTAGTAGTGCAATTGAACTATGACCAGCATAAGTAAAGTAAATAATAATTATAATAATACTCGTAAATAAGCAAAAACCAATAGGTTAATAATTGTTTACACAATTGTTACAATAATAAAAAAATAATAATAAGAAGCAGGACCAAGTATATTTTTTTTGTAGTATTTGTATATAAGTCAGTGAAGTATACAGACAGTGATAAGAGTTATCTTGATACTGCCTCCGGTGATCAGTTTGATGCATCAGAATAGAAGATGGTTAAATAGTTAATATTGACAAGTATTTTATGAAAAAAAAAAATGTTGATTAACATTTTTAAAAAATCTATAATATAGCGTGGTTTCTGACCACCTCGAATGGGATACTGTCGTGATCATATTTATTTATTATTAATTTTTCACATTATATTTTTACATTATCTTTATGTTTTTTTTGCAAGGCGGTGGCGGCTCGGTTGTAACAACGGTTTTCTTAAAATAATTAAAAGGTCTCGGTTCGAACGCCCGGCACATGAGAAAAACCCTTTCCAACGTACATTTGTTATAGATTTATACAACCGTTCCCGAGCCTCGGAGAGCACGTTAAGCCGTTGTTCCCGGTTACACGAATACCAATTGTGGAAACATTAATAAATTGACATTTTAAATTAACATCAGACCCTCACCGACCTATCTGAGTTGCGTAGCGAGTGTAGACCAAATACTCTAGAATTTTTCGGAAAGCCAAGCTGTATAGAGGTCTAAGACTCCGTGTCATCATTATTTGTAGATACTGGGTATTCAAATTTGACAGCCGGGGTGGCAACTGTCCTATCAAAGTACACACAATACTTGTTTAGTTTATTAAAACTAAGTAAATATTTAAGATGTGGCATTTATTTGTTTAAAACATTATTAAGACCAATAATTGTTTTTATTATACCTACGAATGCGTCAAATTGTGACGTCACCCAAAAGTACCCGCAACACAATAAACTAAAAAACTTAGTTTCAGACGCGTAAAGAAAGAAACAGAAAGAAAGAGCGGGAGAGAGCGAGAGAGGCATCGGCTATACGCGCGGCGCACGCCTATCCGCCCCTCTTCCCCTTCCCCGCCGCGCTGTTTCGAGAGGAAGAAAGAAAGAGAAAGAAGGAGCGGGAGAGAGCGAAAGTGGCAGCGGCTTTACGCGCGCGCCTATCCGCCCCCCATCCCCTTCCCCGTCGCGCTGTTTCCCCTTAAGCGCTGTTCTGACGTACGGACGTACGTTCAACGAAATAGGTCCCCAACCAAACGCGCGCAATAAAGTTCTCACTTAAAAAAACAATAACCAAAATAAAACAACTAATCCTAGTCTTATAGCGTTATTATAAGCGTTATATGTGTATAGATTTTTGTTATAAACTCTATATACATTTTGTATATGTTGGTCAACAAGGTCTATCATATAACCTTAAAGGTTGGTTGTTAGAAAATGCCTGGCCATTAAGCCCGCCTACGAGTATGTACAATTTTAGTACAATAAAGTATTTAAAATAAATAAATAAATTCCAAATTTTAAGTAAATTAGTTTTCTAGATAGTAGTGTGCAAACAATCAAAAGGTTTCCTTACTATTTAAAACAAATATATTTTTTGAGACAGAGCAAGTATCAAATTCATGACAGATCTCTTCGTTTGTCACACAATTCTGTTCTATCTATCCCTTCTCATCACTCTAGCTTTCAGTCTAACTCATTCGCAGTAGTGGCCGCAATCTCTGGAACAGTTTACCTGTTCAAATTCGCCAAGCACCCAGCAAACCGCTATTTAAAAAGCTGGTTTACGTTCATAACCTAAAGAGCTCCTCACAACGTATATAAGTATGTATTGTATGTAGTATATAGTAGCTAATATAGTATGTAGTATATGTGTTATTGTGTACATATTTGTGTGTATGTGTGTTTATTTTAATATATATTACATGACTGTAATGTTCTGTATTGTCCCAAAGGTTGGCTGCTAGAGAATGCCTAGCGGCATTAAGCCCGCCTCTTGTACATAGTGCAATAAAGTTTTAAATAAATAAATAAATAATAAGTATTGCGAGACTCTTGCATAAGTATAATAATAATAATAAAAATCGTTTATTTACTTAAAAAACTAGTACATTTTTTAGGAATTGGCCACTGGTGCCCAAACAAAGTTAATCTGAATCTCAGGGACCAGTTCCATTACACAAATAAGTATAATATACAATACAACACATATAGAATTTTAGCTTTTTTTTCCACTTGGTTTATAGTTTTTCTTACTTTTTACTATTAGCAATTAGAAATTGAATTATGTACCCACTATTTTAATATTTCTAACAATTCTTCTGTTGCTTCGTAGTTTCATTTATTTAACCAAGAACTTAAAATAATTAAAATAATTTTACATTTATTATTGTTCAGAAAATTTGTATAGATACATGACAAATAACAGAACTGGAGGTTAAAACATTTACAACAAACACTTAAATAAATTGAGATTATTATTGCGGCTGTAAAGAGGCTTTGTCAATAATTTAAAAGTACCTAATAAATAATACTAATTATTAAGAGTACCCAATAAATAATAAATATGTCAATTTAATTAAATTAAAAATAGTTATATTGCTTCTGTATAGAAGTTTGTCTAAGATTAATAATAATAATACTATTGGAGATGGGCCTTCTAGAAATTTCGAGAGAAATTGGCTAGGGTCTGATGTGAACTTTTAATGCCAATTTATTAACGATTCCACAAGTTGCTACTACGAGTATGTACGAAAGAAATAGAAACGATGCCTGGAGTCTTTGAACAAACAAACAAATTATTAAACCAAAGCGAAGGTACTTTTACATCCCTTGCGGTTATTAATTTAACGCGAAAACCAGTCGTTTACAACCCCTTTCCCGGAACCCTCGCCTTGGGGTATCACAACCGTACAGAACATTAAACTTAAATCTTTTGCATCCACCTGTACCTAAACTGTCATCTTCTTGGGTGGAGTTATGCAGTAGCGCTATGACGTCACTACAGAAAGTTTCAAAAAACCGTATAATCCAGTATTTTTGCCAATTAAACAAAATTATAACTGCCGCCTTAGTAGTCTAGCGCACATTAAGCCGTCGGTCCTGGTTCCACTAAATACCAACAACCTCGTCAACCCGTCTGGCCAGCGTGGTTAGTGTACACCAAATTCTTCAGATATATATTCTGAAAGGCCCATCTCCAACAGTGAAGGTTCAGAACGCTGTGTTCTAGGAACTATAATACAAATGAAATTATATTAAATATATAGTATATAAAATAAATAAAAGACGCAAATAATCGAGAATTGCAGATAGACAGACTAGTAAGAATTCCACGTGTGTTAAAAAATGTTCATAATACACCTAAACTAAAAATATTCTGGATCATTTTGTGACCCCTAACACCATTTCCGCATCATTGGAGTGAAATGGTCCGCAATGTCGCTTGTCAAACAGTTTTTTGCCTAAAACTGTGATTTAGCATCAATTTTAGACTCAATCGAGCATTAGTTCATACTTCAATTATTTCCGCGTTTGAACCAAAAATAAATATTTTTTTAGGACAGGGAAATTGTTTTAAAGTTCTACCTTTTTATTATATACATAATATTATATATTTTCTTTTCTTTGTTTTACTAATAATTATTTTTATTAACAATTTAAAAGACCCAATTTTAATAATCTAATATGGTATCTCTTATATCGTTTTCAAAATGACTTATAATACTCGTAAAGTCTCAAATAAATAAAACTGCATACGAGTATCAAAGAACGACATCGATCAAGAATCAACTAGATTATAGGTTACACCTCTCAAAGCGGCGGAAGAAATATCAACACAAAATGATTGTGTTAAAATATAGAGGGATGTCGAGGCAATATATAACTTATGTTTAAATGAATTAGGTTGATTTTGTGATAAAAATTTAATTGCATTTATGTTATTCTATTTCTGACTGATCGCTTTGTTTGTGGTATATTATTAAGAGAAAGAGATAGCATGTACGTAGAGGTCCGCTTGCCGGATTTTCGCAGTAATTTTGTATGTGACTATTAATCTAGTTGAACCCTTGATCGTAGTAGAGCGATGTTAGCTTGGTTGTAAGAACGCATTTCTTAAAATCCGAAAATTACGTTTTGAACCCAATGAAAAATACACATTAAAAGTACATTTGTCATAGATTTACATCACCGATCCAGTGCCTCGGAGAGCAAGTTAAGCCGTTGGGTTCCACTAATACCAACTTGTAGAATTGTTAATAAATTGTCATTCAAAATTGACATCAGACCTTCGCTAAGCCGTCTGGCCAGCGTGGTCCATCTCCAAAACAGTATAGGTCTACGACGCGGTGTTCTAGGGCTATGATGATGTGTTGATGAACTAATCAACTACAAATCATCATCGTCATAAACGTCCACTGTTGGAGATGGGCCGTCCAGACTACATTTCTGGAGAATTTGGCATACACTCGCCACGCTGGCCAGGCAGGTTGACGAGGACCGATGGCTTCACCTGCGCTCCGAGTAGATCTAATGACAAATGTACATAAGAAAAGTATTTCGCATTGGTACATGCCTGGGCTTGAACCGCGTACCTTTTGGATTTTAAGGAAAGCGTTCTAACAACCGGGCCACGAATAAATTATTTTAATTTGATTAATATGTAAAATAAGATTGTAGATAAAATAAAATAAGTACATTGTTTTATATTTTATATGCAATAAAGAATTATATTATTATTATTATTATTATTGATTAAGTCAACGTACTTTTGCATAAAACCATTCTTTATCCCTTAGTTTCTTAGTTGAAGAAGAGGGTACAGATTTAAATTAATATCCAATTTGTGAAGGGCAATGACCCCACGCATCGCTGCGTTTCGCATCTTAAGAAATAAACCTAATTATGTACTTAATGAGCTTTGAATGTAATTTACCTATTTTGTTGTAAGTATAAGAGGCAGGGTCTTACCAAATAAATAATGGTCGGTGCGATGTAACATACCTGGAACAAACATTTTATTTTATTAGTATTAACAAAATTAATTCAAAAGCGCACATCGAATACTAGTTAATTCTGAGCCAATTTAATCTCATACCGTTTCTCAAATACCTTAAATTCTTTCATTCAATGCAATAAAGAAAAAATAAGAAAAATAAATAGCAGTCCTTCGCGCCATTTTCGTAGACATGTCAAGTGCAAGTTTTTGTTTTGTAAATTAATTTACTGTGGATATTATTGGTCAAAAGTGGTGTTGTTTTGTTTAATAATGTGCTACAATGTGAATAATTATGGAAAACGATAAATTGGACCTTAAATATGGGACACAAGTTGCAGTTTATTTTTTACGGTTTTCCCGCGCCGTCAACTCCCATATTTTACCCGACGACGTGTTTGAGCAGTGTGACTCCAAGAAAAGCATCAAATTCTGCAGCATTTGTGCAATTTCATGATGACCTCATTAACTTATGAAAAAGAAAGATATTACATCAGACTTGGCTGAATGGGCTAGACCCTTTGCCTTCCCTATCACCTCATTCATCATCCATCGGGAGAAGAAAACTAAAAAAAGAAAAATTAATATTTCATAACATTCACCGTGTGGGAAAGGAGAAAAATGGTGTCTCGGGCTTGAGACCGACTGATTTAAAATAGATACAGATAAAAAGTTGGTCTTCTCTTTTTATTTCCCAATAAGATTTCTCTTCTACCCAACCAAAAACTGTATAAAGCCGATAATTACATCTTGGAGCTCGTTCTTTGCCTGTATTTGCAGAGGCGTAGAATTCGTACTGAGTTTTTTTTTAAAGGCAAAAAGCTATAAGCCTTAAACTATAAGTATATAAGTAGGCGAAGTAATATTATAATTTTCAAAAATCTAGTGTAACTAAATCAGTATAAAACACCCTCTTCGTTTCGAGACTTTTTGTCAAAAGAAAAGACCTAATTTGGGTATTTTTTGCGAGTGTTTTTAAAACGTCAATCACGTCATGACCCACCATCGCTCAATGACAGCCACCTACCCGCAAAACATTGACAAATTAAAACAAACCTACCTTCCATAAAAACTGGCGTGTTTCGCTTCAACCTCATTGTTTTCTTCCCTTTTATGCGTTTCTCCCGCTTTTAACATGCCCATATTTATTTAATATTTTATTTTATTTTATATTTTATTAATATAATTTTATTCTCAAGCTGCCTATATTTAATGTCTTATTAGCATAGTTTAGTAGGCGGACTGATGGTGGTAATTTGTCTGGACGGGGAAGTATCCACCGTTCGTGCTGATAAACCCAGTAAAGTGTATCCACACGTTTTGGGATCAGGCTTGCCATGGCCAGTCAAGCCGGCATAGTGTTGGGGACCGATGTCAGTCATAAGTGTCTGATTCCAGTTGCTAACATTCAATGAGTTTTTACCATCAGGTAAAAAAATATTTTTATAAGAATTTGAAGATAACACTAGTTTACGGAGTAGGCATAGACAATTGAACGCCATTTATCACGGCACCTTTGACGCTTAAAAAAAGTGTAGGTGTTATATAAAAACCGGGAGAAACATTTGGGTAAAAGTGGAAGATTCTCGATAAAATTAGTAAATTGCTACCATTTGTAGAGGGTGAATATTAATGTCCTGGAGCCGATCTGAGCTCCTGTTTTGTTTACTTAAGTTACTTTGATGTATTATTATATTAGTCGGAGATTACACTAAGCACCCACTTTCATATTTAAATTAATAAATTAGCTTTGTACTTTGTACGAAAGGATAATGCCTATTCTTGGTACATATTTTCATTTTTTATTTCAAATGGAACTTGCTTGAAAGAAATATACAAACAATATAAAAGAATTACAATATTATTAATTAACCTAAAAAATAAACTAAATCTAAATAACAAATTAAATATAATAAAAAAATTAGCAACCTTAACCTTACAATATAAAAATTTCCTCCAGGCCATTGTCCAGTGGCATGGTGCCCAAAACACTGGCAGCATTTCCTCGTTGAATTTCGATACTAATCTTTTCAGCGAGGAAGCTGCCAGCCCGTGGGTCACCAGAGACGTCGACTAGTTTTTTTGATATTTCTTTAAATAAAGTTTTTGCCTCGAGGCCCCACGGTCCCATGGTTTCAACGGCAAAGGCCACAAATATATAATCATTGCAAATGTTTATATATTTGCGGCGCTTGACGTTTTGAGCTTGTTCTGCCGCCGCACCAGCTCTGACAGTAGTTCCTTGAAGATGGGAAGTTGCTAGCGTGTCTACACATGTGACGTCCCACACTAGTCATTTTCCCAAACTCCAAGGAACTAAGGTCAGGTCTCTTGCCATCATCTCTAAATAAGCCCGTGGGTTCTTAGGTGGCTGGAATAGAGATGGAGGCAAAACATCTGCGGATCAAATTATTAATGCGGATTAAATTATTTCAAATTCCTTTTGCGCCAAACCTTAAAATTAGGTACATAGGCGAGTTTAATGCCTGTTAGACATTTTCTGACCACTAACCTTTGTGATGGTGAGTAGTGTTGTTCCAAAGCAACACCAAGACCGAGTTTTAGCCAGTCTTGGTCTTGCATCAGATTAGGTGGTGTTGGTCTTGCCCTCCTAATCTTGGTCTTGAGCAAGAGTCTCGCAAGACTCTTTGCTCTGAATCAAAATATTTTTTTTTCCAATTGCACTAAGGAAATCTCTGTACGCAAACTACTATCTGGACAACTACTGGACCGATTTTCTTTAAATAATAATTATAGTCTGTAGATTTGGACTCGGGTTCGATCCCTCGCATTTGGGATGGTAAGAAATTATGGGCAATCCACGGTGGTATTGTAAATGTATGACAAATGTACGAGTACTTAAGACAAGTGTATTTCTTATTTAAATCTCTAGGCGTATTCATAAATTTGGAGACTCTTGCATATGTCGCACGCAGTCAGTATGTTTTCCAAGTCCTATAACCTAAAGTTCTTCAAGCAAGGAATGAAAAAGTATCTAGTTAGGCCGGCATAGTGGTAGAGACTAATGTCCGTCGTTAGTCGCGTCAGTTGCATTCTTGGACCGCGCTTATCAGGTGGGAGGAATGTCGCGTTCAGCATTAAAAAAATATATATTAATAATCAAGTTTGGATCGTAATGGGGTTGGTCCTAATATATAGTTGGCGATGATATCAAGTAAAAGGTCTCCCAACAAGAGCGCCGGAATAAAATTTTCCGACATTTTTTGTACGGTGTTTTTTTTTGACAGTTGTCACGTGATTTAAGAATATGTAGAAGTATTCTAACCAACAACGTTTAATTATTGTAAAAACATATTACAAAAATCGTGAAAGTTTTGCGAAAACAGTTTGCCAATTTCGTCAAAATTTCGATCGCAATAGGGCGCTAAATAAATCGACATTGAGGAGACGTATAATTATATATTTATTCGAAGTACTTAGATACAAAAATATTAAAATAAAATTGATTAAAAAACTAAATTATAAATAAAACTAAAACTGAAAATACCTATGAAATTAAAACTATTCTACAAAATAAACTAAGGGCTTACCACCAGGGAGGGTACCTAAAACGCTCGCCGCATTTCCTCGTTGAATTATAATCGACATATTCTGTTTTAGGTAGTTATGGCATTTGGGATCGCCACACTCTTGAAAAATTCGTTTTTTCGATGTATAATTATAAAATTTATGACCAAATTTACGTTGATGGATCAGAAAATCATTGTTCGTCGTCGTCCTTGTCGGTCACTCGATATAGCCACAGTATAATCCCCAATGTTAGCTGGTGAAGAAGCCTCATGACGTTGTACTAGATTTTTAAGTGTAATAAAGAAGCTTCCATTCGGCATCGTGGTCAAGAATTAAACATTTCCAGAAGCACAACCACGAATTTTTACAAGGTTCAATCGTCGCAAGAAATCAAGCTAAATTTGTCTTTAAAATAAAATTTGACGCTCTTGTTGGCACACCCTATATACTCGTATGCGTGGTGTGAACAAAATGAAACATTTTCCCGTCACTCAATCAAGTCCACCCAACCATTCTTCAATGACAGGCCGCGGAAACTTGGGCTTTTAAACAGGGATTCGGTTTTTAAAAGGTTCGCCGATGCATCAATTTTATTTATTCTCCAGGGTTGTGAGGGTGTGATGTTTACCTTTATTTGCATTTATAGGGTACGGAAATAGAGTATCAAACGTCAGTTGATATCATATTTTTATTTTATTGTTTACAGCGATGAAAAATCCGGAAAGGAAAAATTATATACCTACCCACATTTTTCTTAAGTTTGACGTTTGACATTATTTTCAATAAATATAAAATATTTTTTTAGGCAACCCATCACCATCGATTTTGTTGGTGTATTTTATTCTATAAAAAGTAGATTTTATATGAAAAAAGATGGGCGAAGGTCGTGCTTCTACGTGTATATGTCCGTCAGTATTTTTGTTTCGCCTTCACGTCTAAGCTACTGAACCGATAATGATAAAACTTGGAAGAGATGTTACTTACTAGTTTACTAAGTTAAGACATTGGCACAACACCAAGTTAATTAATTATTGAGTTTAATTAAGCTATTAATACAATTAATTTTATTTTGAGAATAATTTGCAAAATACGCGAAATTCCAAAATTCTATGACTATAGCAACTCAGATTGCCTCCGTGGTCTAGCGGTTTAGTGCGTGGATTTAGACTCAGAGGTACCGGATTCGATTCCTGATCGGCACACAATAATATTTAATAATTTAAATAAATACATTTAATTAATTTGTGATATATCTCTAGTTTCGTACGCTGGAAACATCGACAAGCTTGCCACTTGTCATGATTGGCCTATAGTAAAGTTGGCTAAATGTGAATCCGCTTCTTTATAAGCGTGGTTTCTGACCACTCCGAAAGGGAAACGCATTTTTATAGCAACGCAGATTCTCAGAAAAATAAGCGGTATTAAAAAATTCAAGCAAAACAAAAGTTGCTAAATTTGAGGAAAATTGTGTGATTGTCGCATATCGTCCGCCATTACTGCAAGATATGTTCAGATAAGGGGAGATAAAATATATTTATTATGACAACATTCTCACATCTAACGACGTGCTTGTTATGATAAATAATATGTTTACAAGTTTTTTCTTGTTAGGCGACATCTTAAGACATATGTATGTGAAATATTCCTTGTTTTGAGTTTTCTTTCCTAAACCATACCATATTACGTCGTATTATGAATTCCAGTTTGCCGCTCAGGTTGCAGGTACGAATGTTCATCCGTTTCTGACTTACCTATGCTGCGCCAGCCTGACATCAACTTCTGCTCAGACCAATAGAGACTAGATCCAAAGTCAGCGTAACATATCGCTCAGAGTGGTCACGCGAGCGCCGTGGTTCGTGCGTAATGCCTACTATTGTCGAGTTTACCGATAACAAAAGCTTCAAGCAGGTCTTGCACACGGTTCTCCAACTTGAGACCAGTTCCTAGAGATTTGCTCCTGGAGAAGAGCTGGGCAAATTACCACCATCAGTCCGCCTACCACCTATTTGTTGTTGTCGTTGAAAGTATGTACCATTACGATGCCAAATGTCCATTTTTACTTTATTCTTAGTGCATCTATTTATTTATTCGAAGAGAAAGGCAACATAAGAACATAAAAGATAGCAACAGAGTAGAAGCAATTAAAATTATACCCGCCACCAGAATATTTCTCACTGTGAACAATAGTGCACTCTTTGTGCAATACAAAATTCGGAAAATATCACCTTGGCCAGGTATAAAGAAAACAAGTGCATTGTGTATCACCGTACATTCCCATTGGAATTTGGTTAAGTCAATATAATTTAAACAAAATTGTACACAATATATATTTAACGTTAAAACGTCTTGCTTGGAGAGTGCAATGTGAAGACAAGGAGCAGAACTGATATTTTTTTAAGGAAACTTAATAAACTTTTAAGGAAAACTAATATTATAAGCTTGCTATTGTAGTGATATTTATTTTAAAACTGGCTGGTTTGCACACCGCTTCTTCACACCACATAGCGTATACCACGTGATTTTACCTTGGCGGCGTAACCTTCCGCGTTTATTTGAATAGTGAGTTTGATGATCAAAAATCAAAATCAAAAATGTATTTATTTCTTTTAAAATAGTTTTTCACAAAATTGACACCAAGGCTCCCGTACAAGGCCGGTTAGGACCCGTGCTACAGGCAGCCCTGCTCCTACTTCCAGAGTTTATATAATGAAAAGAAAATAAATAATAATAAATTCGACTTAAAAACTTATAACTATGGTTAAATAATAAAAAGAAAATTAAATATATATACTATCAATATAATAATATATTATTAATACATATACATAACACAATTATATAATATACTTATAATTAATAATAAAATATAATAATAACAATAATATAATAATATGTACTCGTATTTATAAATAGTATACTCGTATTTATATCATATATATTTTCATGTAAGCACATCAAGTAGGTGTTCTGTAGCTTTATAGTTAATGCCTTAAACCAATCTGTTATCTTAACTTTAGCTTCTGAGTGCACATTAGACATGATGGACAATAGTGGTGGTTGGAATCAAAAGAAGAGGGTAATAACTGTATATAACGTTTACGCTTTACAATATAGCGCTGCTGGACAGATAAAAATAAATTTAAATGTCAAAGTACTTTTGCTACAATTAAGAAAGAAAGAAAAAAAAGTTTATTAGTTACAAAAAAAACACAAGCAGTAAAAAATAATAATAATTATACAACAAACAAGATAGTGTGGTGACAAATAGGGAATCAGCTCAGCAATAAGCTGCAACACTCGGTCACAGCGCTGATTTTCATCTGATCCCTCACAATTTTGACATTAACATTGTATTCCAATAAATTGACTAGAACAATATTAAATATAAACTATATACAAATAAATATCATAATAATTATTGTCATATATTTTATATATTTACAACAGTTAGGCTGTATACGAGTATAAGCAATCATTTTAAATAATGAAAACTACATAAAAATAAAAATTTAAATAAATATAAACAAAACCTAATAAAAAATAAACTATAAGTAAAAAAAATCTCTAGAGACGACCCTTCAGTGATAGTCCCAAGAAGACTGGCGATATTAGCGAGGCTAATACGTTGGCAGAAATAATTGCCAGCTTTCCTGTCTCCAGACTTCTCCGTTAGCCGTTTGGACAACTCCTTGGCCAGACGTTTGGCTGAGACTTCCCATGGGCTCATCGTTTCGATCCCAAATGGCGCAAACTCGTAACCTGTACTGAGTATACATATAAGCCACCTCGATCCTTGGCGCCGCATCAGACTGGAAAATTCTCATGGATACATTTGAACACCATTATAGGATCCCAGATGAACTAGCTGTATCAGCCTACATCTTAGTGTTTTATCGGAACTTGAAAAAAGTTATCCCTATTACCGTTCCGTGGAAATCAAATACTCCAAGAGACCAAAACATGAAGTGGAATAAATATTATGATCTCACAGAAGAAATGATCAGGAACGGGTTCAAGACTCAGCTTTACGCAGTGGAAGTTGGTGCGAGAGGAGTTCCAGCAAAATCTTTGCATCACTTACTGAAAGAATTGGGCCTAAGCAGGTCTGCCGTCAATACATTTATGGAACGAGCTTCCAAGACGGCATTAACGGAATCATACAGTATTTGGTTGGGTGGGAGAGTAGTAGAATGGTGGATGGTGAGCGTATTATCGCGCAATAAAATAAAAAAGGGAGGCCTCCGTTTCTTAAACCAGCCTATTGTCGGCAAGCCCGAGACACCATTATTTTCATCTCTTACCCCACACACGATGGACCTGGCACCCGCAAGGTGAATCCATGGAATGCTTAGAAATTTGTCTTCTCTGACAAATTGCAGTGATTGTGTTTCATATGAAAAACACACACGGTGCGTTACCGGAAACAAAAACCAGTGATTGTGTTTCATAGGAAAAACACACACGGTGCGTTACCGGAAACAAAAACCACTGATTAGAGACGTTTCCACTTCAAACACGATACCAAGAGCACAATATAAACACAAGACAAACAATTCCTGTAGAAGACATACTCTGAACTTACTAAATATGTAATTTCAGGAAATGCCGTTTATTTAAAAAAAAAACCACCTGGAACTTGTAGTTTTAAATTGTTCTGCAATGGCAACAAACATATTTATTAAGCTTCCAGTTACTATAAAGGAGCTGCCACTAAAACTGTTTAAATTAGGAGTCAAACAAATGCTGGTTAATAAATCTTTTTATTCAACAAAAGAATACCTAGTTAGTACAAAGTCATGTGTCTAAATAAAAATTTGTATGCTAGAAATAGCGAAGCAGGTGATGTAATTGCATAAAACAATTTACATACCTGTGCCTACCATGTTTCTAACAAATAAATAATTTTATTTTATTTTAAAAAATGACGGGCGTTTCTTTTACGTTTTTAACTGAAAATGTAACTTTTACTTTAACTGTATAGTCGGCCCAGTAATATCCGCATAAAAAACATACATAGTTGTTTTTACATTTATAATATTAGCTTTTTTTTATTTTATTTATTTATGTTCTTGGATTTTTTTTATTTGATTTAGTTTATTTTTAATAAATTTTGTTTCATGACTGCCTCCGTGGTCTAGTGGTAACAAACGTTGCCGTGAACTCGGGAGGTCGTGGGTTCGATTTCCACCGGAGGCAAGTTGTACATTGTATAATTTGTCTCGGTCTGGGTGTTTATATGTATAATATGTATATATATGTATATAATATGTAGTTTATCAACCATCTAGTTTTCGTAACACAAGCCTCGTAGCTTACCACGGAAACTAGATGGCGCTGTCTGGAAATATTTAAAACAAAAAAAAAAAAAAAACGTTTTATAACTTTTATTTATATTACTGTTCCACTAAACTTAAATGTCGGCTATGGTATAATAACAGAGGTTATTGGAACCTGCTTCCAACACCATTTTCTGAACCATAGACCCTTTTGTCATAATATCTTTGTTTTATTTTTTTACCTATATTTTTTTATTAACTTTGATTTTTGTGACATATTAAAACTGATTTTATTTTATTTTTTACTTTGAGAGATTATTTGTGATTTGAGAGTAGACGCTTCGTTCTCAGAAGTATCCGAAACGTCGCGGCCAATTTGCGGGGAAACTTCACAGGAGTGGCGGCGAGATCAAACGTAGTGACGGACCAATTACGACCATGCGCACGCGCCGACTAGCTGGTGCGTGAAAGCTAGCACAAATGGCAGAGAAAAAAGTTTCACACTTTATTTATGAAAACTACATTTTATAATTATTTCTCACTCAGCTGTGTGTGTGACTTACAAAATTTCAATGCAAGAAACAGTTAACAAAGTTACTTTTATCACAAACTTACGATAGTACTGAAGAATTACTTAAAATAACAATATAATAGTTTAGGAATCCTTATTCTCTCAGTAAACCCTAACTGCAATAAGAAATCAATAATAGCAAATGAAGACCAAAAAGAAAAACAAAATATAATGGTAAAAAACAAGATTAAGTACATAAAATTAGATTAAACACAATCACAGGATAAACATCGACGAGCTTGCCACTTGTCATGATTGGCCTATAGTAAAGTTGGCTAAATGTGAATCCGCTTATTTATAAGCGTGGTTTCTGACCACCCCGAAAGGGAAACGGTCGTGATGATACTACAGGATAAACAATACAAATACAAAAACGTTTATTTGTTCCCAAAAATTGTTTACATAATTTTTTGGAGGAACTCCGATCCCCAGACTAGAATTCTCTGGGTTAAGCTGAGGATCAGTTTCTTCCTTGGTTACATTTTATTATTTAAGAGTATAAATTTTATGCCTCAATATTATTTTTGTTTTTTTTATTTATTAAATTAATTTATCATGCCATGCATTATACTATTATTATATTACAAAATAAATAAGCAAATATAAGTAACTAAATATAAATAAATACACAAATAAGATATAACAATTATCTAGTGCAGAAACCAGTGCACTTACTAACATTTCTGTTATAAAAAAGTTAATTATATAATTTCCTAGTTTGTAATTTATGTATATAGGATGTTATAAATTTGGTGTCAATAAATATATTTTATTTTTTATTATTTTTTATGTGTAACTTTGCCTGTATTTTATTTATTTTTTTTTTCTCGTATATTACTGCAATTTTTAAAAATATGGAATTAAAGTATAATAATATGCTTCTACCCTTAAACTTCTTAATTCTTGCATTTTTTTTATTGGAGACACTTATTTATACAATATATAGTTCGTCTAATTTGTTTAAAATACATATCTTCACGCCAGATCACTTGCGGGCTTGCGGGGTAGGCCAAAATACTTGACATCCACTTCCAACACCATCACGACATTGCCTCTTTCGCTTCGTCGACATTCATCAACCTCTTCATACATGCCCTTTTATTATGAAGACTGTGTTTTAATTATTTGATCGTGATATATGGATCTCGGTCTGCTAGAACACCTTTTAGCCATAAAGTACTCATTATATATCTGGTTCGTCAATCTTTCTTCGCTTATTCTTTCAACATGCCCGAACCATTAATTATTATTATATTATTAATAGGTGGTAGGCGGACTGATGGTGGTAACTTGCCCAGTCTGCCGGGCCGGGGAAGTATCCACCGTTCTTGCCGATAAACCCAGTAAAGTGTATCCACACGTTTCGGGATCAGGCTCGAATTGCCGTCATGCCCAGTCAAGCCGGCATAGTGTTAGGGACTGATGTCAGTCATGAGTCTCTGATTCCAGTTGCTAACATTCATGGACCTCGCACGCCACTTACCATCAGGTGGGCGCAAAGTCACATGTCGTGCTAGTATTTAAAAAAAAAAACATCGTAGTATGCCTTTCCTTGTTTTTGTCCCTATGCCTTATTTCCTCCGCATATCCGATGCAACGACTTTATTTCTACATCATTAACCCTACTCTCGTGCGTATTCTGACATATCCACGTCTCGCTTCCATACATAAGTTTTGGTACCAAAATGGCATTGTGTATGGCGAGCCGAGCTTTGTCACTGACATAATAAATGAAGTGAACTTTGGCAGAGCTCTGGTGTTCATTAAAAAGTAAACACTGGTATTTAGCGGTGGTATTCTAAAGAGGTCTGATGAGCGAACGGATGAATAGAAAATGGTCTAAATCACCATAACACCTTTTATGACTATTGGTTGTACGATACAATGGTAATTTCTCAAAAGTATACACTAAGACTTGAAAAATTTAATAATTTTAGATTTTTAAAAATTATTTTTGATGATTATCGCGCGCTTTTCTAGTCATATTTATAGTTATATCATCATAGTTATAGGTAATTGTTAGGGCCTTAAAGATAAATACGTACTACGAGTACATTAACCCCGTGTTGCACCAAAATGAAGTAATTGTAATTATAACCGAACGGGAAACGAATAGGCGCTGGTGAAAATACTCCGAAATTGAGCGAAGGAAATGAAATTATCAGCAACTAACCTTCGTTCCGGGTCTCGAACTGGTGACCGCATTCCTTGGTGGTTTTGATAGCCGACGGGTCATGAAATGGATGGTGATGATGAGGATCACAGCCGAAATTACTGCAGGTTCACGGCACAATTACAGCGAATAATTACGAATTAATTTCGGGAGCAACGATATGCTTCGACCGGCGACCGCTCTTCGACTCTGTCCCACAGAGAGCGTTGTTTTCGGCGGAAACGTCATTAACCGGAAGTGCACCAAACATAGTCCCCTATTTACTACTAGAGGGCGTCGAGACGATGGAACGTCATCGACGCAAAGTACGCCGGCGCACAAAGGCGTTACCGCGTATATTCAAATCAAACGACTCAATTAACGAAATATCAAACAGTAACAATTAAAGTTATAAATAGCGCCGAATGTTGGAGATTTATTTCTGACCCGTGAGCTACGTCATTTTTAACATAACAGTTACAAAGATTATAGATTAATAGGAGAGCATCGCATTGCTGATATGCCTATATCAAGCACTGGTGTAAAGTTCATAAAATTGACAGTTATCACCATAGTCTATGTCTATTGTCACTAGCCACTTGTCCAATTTGTTTTCAAAAGTACAGCTGGGGACAATATGTCTACTGGTATTTTGTTTGACATATAACTCTGTTATTCATGAAGTGATATTAACATACATACATACATATCTTCACGCCAGATGCCTTGCGGGGTAGGCAGAGACAATTAAGCGTCATTTGACACGATCACGACATACCTACTTCTTTCGCTTCGTCGACATTCATCAACCTCTTCATACATGCCCTTTTGTTACGAAAGCTTTTTAATGTGCCTTCAGCCAGTGTTTTATTTATTTGATCGTGATATGTGAGTCTCGGTCTGCCAGGGCCTCTTTCACCCACAACTTTCGCATTATATATCTGGTTCGTCAATCTTTCTTCGCTCATCCTCTCAACATGCCCGAACCATCGTAGCATGCCTTTCCTTATTTTTGTCCCTACTCTGTTTCATGAAGTGATATCTCACATTTGTATTTTCTAAACAATTTTATTGTGTTATGGCGGGCATACACACCGGAGAGGTCTGCCTGTGGAGGTGTGAGTTAGTCCGGAGGAATAGGTGGGAATAGACCTGTGCAGTTTTTTGAATTTGCACAGACCGGCGTAAGTTCAAAAATCAATTATATCGAGTAACACCGTACGGTGTACTGAAGACCGGAACTTACACGCTATCGACGTCTAGTTGACCTGCACAGCCAAACCTGCACACGTAACCTCTCCGGTAGATTGTAGCGTGTATAGCCTACTCTAAAGCTAAACATTTTTGTTAGGTGAGGGCAGTCATACATGCTTGTTGGAAATTTATATTTCTTAATTATTATAAATATAAGCTAAGTAATTTTATTACACGCTGGGGAGCACTAAGAGACTACCAAAAATACACTCAAACTTATTTTTAGTCGTACTTTTTCACCAGACATGTCAAATAGAATTAATACAGACGTCCCCTAACGAGGTTCTATATATTAGAAGCTACCCTTAATAATTGTTAAGTTATAATGTTGTCCAAAATAAACTCTCCACGATTATTATTAGATCTTTGTGAGTATGCAATGTATTTTTGTAGACTGTATTAATAACAAATGTGTAAAAAAGATGCGGCGACGACTCCACAACCACCTAAGAGGAACAGCGCCGGTCGCCGACCACTACAACAGAAGATTTAGACTCTGTGGTACCGGGTTCGATTCCTGGTCGGGACACAATATTTATTTGTGTGATATTTTCTTGAGTTTGGTACGCTAGAGACATCGATAAGCTTGCCACTTTACATAGTAATTACTTTACTTTTTTATCTATGATCTTCTATTATATATATATACTCGTATGAGCTTTTTTTAAAAAATAATAATAATAAATACTTATATTTGAGAAGTACACAGGTAATACAAAATACAAAAAAATATGTTAGTCTATAAAGGAGTAAGGTTAGTTTGTACCATTCAAGATTTAGCAGTAGGATCCAGCTTACTTATGGTCTTTCGATCGTATCTGCTGATTTTAACGTTAAACACCCAGTAACAATTAAGGATTGGACTTTAGTTAACGTCCCAGCCACTGCACCAAAGTGATGTGTCGCAGCGGTCGGGGGGTGTGCTACTTGTCAATTGAAATAAATGAATAAAATAAACATTTATTTATTAAAAACTTTATTGCACGAAGTACAAAGGCGGACTTAATGCCCGTAGATATTCTCTAACAGCCAAACCTTAGGGACACATTTGAACAAATACAGGTGCAATGAAAGTAATGATAAAATATACAATTATAGAATCACTTAACATATATTATATATGTACTATTATCAATATACTAAAAACTTTATATTTATGGACATAATTATTATTAGATTGTAAGCTGACATGGCCTTTTTACAGCCACGAATTTAATGTATCTAGCTGTAAGTAAAAACAAATTCCTCGTTTATGACAACAATGTTTAGTTATAATTATTGTATTGATGTTGGGTTCGGTCCAGCCATGATCAATGGTAATATTTTTATTTCTTAACTTGCATGTATTGACAATATCCAAGTGTTACGTGCTAACCATATGGAAATAAATTATTTTTTAAATTGATTTACTAATAAATACTAGTTATATTATCTAAAAGGGTCTACAGAAATGGATTGTAATGTTATTTATTGCGTATGATGAACGAGGCAATTGCAATCGGGAAGTCGTTTTAATGTTATTATTAGATCTTAATATTGAAAATTACATCATTTGCATTACTGTAATGTTTATATCGTTATGATTATGCAGCTGTGGTCGAGAGCTATTTGGTGCAGCTTTAAATGTGAAATTAAACAATAAATTAAAATGTGTTTACAAAAGATTTGTTTGTTTGCAAAACTATTTATACTATTTACTACTATTCTATATATTCGCAGGAAGTAATGTACCTACAATGATTTTTAAAAACTAATTTTTTAAATAAACTTTTACGACATATAAATTACCACTAATAAAAATACTACTTATTAATTAAAAATACAACTAAAGACTAAAACAATAATAAAATAAAATAAAAAAATATATAAAAAAAAATTGCTTCAAATCGCTGTCAATGGGCAAAGTGCCAAGGATAGTGGCAGCTCCTTTGGCCCAAACATTGTCTATTTATTAATACGCAGGTCTATTTCTTTCAATGAAATGACAAGATTGTAAAATTTACCACCATATACCAGCATATAGCTACATAACTAAACAGTATTAAAAAATAAATTTAAAAAACTTAAAGACAAGAACATTTGTAGCTACGTAAAAATAGGTTGAACATATGCTGGAGAAGGTTTATACTCGTAGATCCCAGCCTTAATGCGTTAGTCCTGTACGTTGGTGACTATATTTAACTGGAGATAAGTTCGCAGACGACAGATGGGGCGTGTTACTCGGAATGCCTAAGTTTACTGTCACTTTAGGGCGATTCCACACCACTATCAGTTTTAAAACTAAAGTTTAGCACACTAAAATAAGGCCGAAGTTTTTGGTATTAAAGTTATAATAATAATAATAAATATTTCCAGACAGGTGGTAAGCTACGAGGCTTGTGTTACGGAAACTAGATGGTTGATAAACTACATATTATACTTTTTTTTTGTAAATATATACATATTATTCATATAAACACCCAGACCGAGACAAATTATACAATGTACAACTTGCCCCCGATGGGAATCGAACCCACGACCTCCCGAGTTCACGGCAACGTTTGTTACCACTAGACCACGGAGGCGGTCAATTTCCTCAGTGAGATCATAATATTTATTCTAAATTCTAAATCTATGACAAAAGTGTAATTCTTATTGGTACATGCCGGGGGGATTTGAACCTTTGTAGGATTTAAGGTTCCGAGTCACCACCGCGCAATGTATTATGTTTATGATGTTACAATAAACGTTTTTTTTTTCATTTTCTATTCAATCTCGTCGTCGACCAACTTCGATCAACTAACTTCGCGAGTAGTGTAGTGTAGGTTTTATACTTCTTTTGTCTTTCTCACATTGAGCTTCGTAACTGCCTTCTGTCCGCAAAAGCTTTTAATAATATGAATAATAAATAGGAATAATAGGTGATATGGATTCGGAAAGTGTGTATAAGGTCTAACGTCAGAGTTTGAAATCGCGGTGTTATTTGAAGAGGAAACGACGCGGTGCTGACGGTTTTAAATTTGCATTCACACGAACTTGGATGACATCTATAAACCGTGCTTGGACTTTGTCTAGCTAGCATCATTATGGATGTGTTTTTCCTTCTTTCTTTTTTCTTTTGCAGTTAATAATAATAATAAAATACTTTATTGCACAAAATGGCAAACGTTGGGTACAACTCTGTCAGCTAACCTTTGTGATAGTGATAAGTGAGGTTATAGGGTGCTTATAAACGATAAGTCAATACAACTAGATATGAATATAGATAATTAACATAAATTTCCAAATATATACGTATAGGTAAACAATACATATCATAACACCTTTGTGGCAGTTGTCGCCACAAATGAGAATGCAAATTTTTCAAAGAAATGGGCCCAAAAAATTATCACGTACCATGTTTTTATTTTTATTTTATAGTAAGCGCAAAACAGATCAGTATTTAAAAAAAAATATATACTACTTACAGTTACTAAAAAAACTTAGCACCCAAAAACTTTTTTTTTAAATTGTATATTCTAGATACTGTAAACATTACGACACTACTTCTTCGGGAAATATTTTGACGCAGTCTGGCGTGTGGAAAAGAAATATTAATTTAAATTGGCTATTCATCAATAATGTTAATCAAACATTGCACAACATAAGTTTACTATGAAATGAAATGAAATAATTTATTTGTCAGAAACATGGTAGGTACAGGGATGTATTATATCACAAGCTTCGCTATTTCCAGCATACAAATATTTATTTAGTCACATGACTTTGTCGAGCTTAGTGTCTAGGTATTCTTTTGCCGAATAAAAACATTTATTAACCAGCATTTGTTTAAACTTTTTAAACTTTCGCGCACATTCATAATAGTTTTTTTATAATTTTAACGGGTCTTTACGCGATTTACCTTAGAGACATATTTCTCCCGACGTTTCAGCCAAGTTGCATTGGCCGTGGTCACGGGTCGACTGAAGCTATGCGGTGTAGTCTCGTACATACTGGGCGGTAGATGTAAACCTACCCACTTATCACTTTTAACAGTTTTTAGTAATCACGACACTCGACACTTACAGCATTTGTTTGACTCTAATTTGAACAGTTTTAGTGGCAGCTCCCTTATAGTAACTGGAAGCTTATTAAATATCTTTGTTGCCATTGCATAACAATTTCGGCTATATTGACTACTTTTACATAAATGCTTTAGCTGTTTCTATGCAGTAATTTTGCTATCTATCCAACCACGTTTATAGATCTCGGTCTGGACTGCCACAAATCAAAATATCCAAACCCAACCTACCTTATTACAAGGAAATAAGAAGCATAATACAACTGTATAATAAGAATTGAGATATAAGTTTTTAATGAAAACCACAGTTTAAACTTTAAAATTTTGTTCAACATAAAAATATTCAAATATGACGATGTAGATAAAAAATGTACTCGAAAATTAATGCATGTAGAATATTGTAGAACCATGCATAAATTTACCATAAATATAAGACTTGAATTATACTCGGGTATTATACGAAATTTAGAGTTTTTTAAAAGTAATTTTTCTTTTTTCTATTGAGAGCATTATATCAGAAAGAATAATGTTAGTCCCTGCTATGCCAGTGCTGTGCACTTTTAAGAAATGTGGTCTATCAACTTTCTGGGAAATAAAATTACGGACATATATTTGTATACCTAATTTTAGACAGAGAAAAATAGCAAAAACATTTATAACGACTTTCTTTTATTTTACTAAAACAAGTAATACTCGTATATGATTAATATAAATAAATAAATAAATAAATATTTCCAGACAAATAAATAAATAAATATTTCCAGACAATCACACAGCGCCATCTAATTTCCGTGGTAAGCTGCGAGGCTTGTGTTACGGAAACTAGATGGTTGATAAACTACATATTATATATTTATTTATTTTTTTTTGTAAATATATACATATTATACATATAAACACCCAGACCGAGACAAATTATACAATGTACAACTTGTCCCCGGTGGGAATCGAACCCACGACCTCCCGAGTTTACGGCAACGTTTGTTACCACTAGACCACGGAGGCGGTCAATATATCTCCAAAGTTAATAATTTCTCAAAAGTACACTCAGGTCCGGATTAATATATCTACAAAGTTAATAATTTCTCTAAAGTACACTCAGATCCGGATTAATATATGTCCAAAGTTAATAATTTCTCAAAAGTACACTCACGTCCGGATTAATATATCTCCAAAGATATTAATTTCTCAAAAGTAGATGGTGGTAATTTGCCCAGTCTGCCGGGGCGGTGAAGTTCGTGCCGATAAACCCAGTAAAGTGTATCCGTTTCGGGATCAGGTTCGAATTGCCGTCATGCCCATTCAAGTCAATGCATAGTGTTAGGGACTGATGTCAGTTATGAGTGTCTGATTGCAGTTTTCATTAAAATTAATTTAAAAAACCTATTACCGGGCTTAAGTTTGTTGAAAACCGAAAATGGGGTAAATTAAAAAAAAAAAAAAACTTAAAATACCCTAAACTAAAATGCTTAAGTACAATATCTTTAAAACTACGAACACAAAGCCGGAATGCTTTCATAATTTGTTTATAAACTTGGCTAAAATCCCAAGTAATCCCACATCAGTCAGGCATCATAAATCCCGCCTTTTAAGAAGAACCCCCGTCAAACACTTTGCACATCACACAAGACAACGCCGAAACCTATTATCCTATTAATGGACACACTAAAACAGATAATATATCAAAGACCGAGTACAAAATCAAAGGGTAAACGCACCCATATTAGGTCTCAAGGGCGCAGTACCATGAGTTTTTTTTTTAATTTAAAAGCAAAAAAAAAAAATCGAAGTAATACTTAATAATAATAAAAGCAATTAAATAGGAACTAATACAAAAAAATAAAATATTTTTTTATAAGAAAATAATATTACAAATAAAAATGATGATCCAAATCACTACCAATGGGCAAAGTGCTAAGGATACTGACAGCATTGCAGCGTTATAATAATGTATTGTTTATATTTATTATATTATTGTACTAAACCAAAAATAAGTGTATACATAGGCGAGCTTGATGCCGTAAATGCATTTTCTACGGTCTATCTTTGAGATTTAGATATGTTATAAGCGGGTGCAGACAGGTTACCAAGACATTTAATATTTAAAAAATAATTTATTACTATTAAATACACAAAATAGTTTATTTATTAAAAACTTTATTGCACTATGAACAAAGGGCGGGCTTAATGCCGCTAGGCATTCTCTAGCAGCCAACCTTTGGGACAATACAGAACATTACAGTCATGAGGCTAGGTGCAAACGATTGTATGAAACGTTGCCAAATAAATTCATTTTATTTGGCAACGTTTATAAATATATTAAAATAAATACACATACATTCAAATATGTACACAATAATACATATACTACACTATATTGGCTACTATATACTACATACAATACATACTTACATAAATAGTTATTATATACAATTATTATTATACACACATAATCATCATATGCGACATAAACTATGAAATAGATACTAGAATTTTTTGCGATTTATTCTATGTCTAAAGTAATTGTATAGCTTGTCTTTGGTTTTTTTTGGTAATGACTCTGAGTGGGATCTTCAGGTGATCGGTCACCAGACTAGACCATCGTTTGGGGCTAATTCCTCTTGTTCTTTAAAACGCAGTTAAATAAAAAATCTGCAAAAACATGACCCATAGTTCTGCTTCTTAACCACTTCCATAAGAGTCTTTACACTTTAGTGACCGCCTAAAATAGTACAAAAACAAAGTTGGTATAAATATTTAGATTTTGGAACGACCGACTTTGGCTGATGAAAAATCTACGTCAGACAAGTGTCGAAAAGTTAATTTAGTAATTTGTTGTTTTGGCTTACCCGAGTTATAGTTTTTATGGGGTTCACGTGTACTTAATTTTTAAAATAGAACGATTAGACAATGTTGTTTTATCGACTTCCTCGTCGTGACTCCATCGCAATCGCAGCATGTTAGTTGCGGCAAGGAACATAGGAAGATGTGTATCTCAGTAGAACAAAAATGTTCCAGATTTAGCAGTGTTAACTAATGGCGGCCATACACTCTACGGTCCACCGGAGAGGTCTGTCTGTGAGGTAGTCCAGAGCGTGTGTGGAAATAGACCTGTGCAGTTTTATGAACTTGCGGAGGCGACCGGCGCAAGATCAAAAATCAATTATTTCGAGTGACAGTACGGTGTATACTTGCGTGTGTGCAAGTACTCCGATCACCTCTGCAGTTCGTGTCAGTTTTTTTCTTGTGTCTGTCCATTCTGAGATAGTTTTTAAATTCTTCAGGTTCGAAATTTAATTAATTTAATAAGTTATCATGACTATATTTTTTCTTTTTCAATAACTGTAAAATCGTCAGTCCCTATTCTGTCCTCGATGGCTCAATTCAAGAGTGTTTAGCGGACTGTATAGGTTTATTGCAGAAGTAGAATTTTCAATTAATTACTTGAGTAAATGAAAAAGTGTGAGAGAAATATCGTATGACCGCTTGGTGCGCGGATTGATTCCACTCTCGTGGGCGCCGCTCGGAGCGCTGGCCATCGATCCAACGGTGGTATTGGCCGAGCGGCAATAATGTCGCTGTGATCGCGACTAATAACTTTGTTAATGCCAGCGCGTCATTGTCCTTAATCAATTACATCGCAAAAATAACTGAGGACCGGTACACCCCATACACGCTATCGAAGTCTAGTTGACCTGCACAGGCAAACCTGCACAGGTAACTTCTCCGGTAGACCGTAGCGTGTATGGCTTACATAACATAGCGGCAAATTTTATCATTCTCATCATTCTTTAGACAATAAGACCTGTATAAGCGATGATGATTTACTATATCATTAAGTTTTCATTTTCTTTTGGCACCATTTATTTATTTATTCGAAGTAAGGTACAAATAACAGTAATAACCATACAATTTTAAATCTAGGGTTGGTTGTAAGAAAGCTTACCTTATGTTGTGGAACAAGTAGATGAATTACTATATTTTATATTTAAATCTTGAAGTCTCTATGACATAAGGTTGTCATAGAGACGACTGTTAATATATAGCTTTCGGCAAAATGTCCTAATTTGTGTTGTAAATGTTGATTATATTTATTTCAGTAGTCAGTGTTTATTTCGGCCTTTATTTCTCCACACCTTAAAAAGGCCGATTCGAATCCCATATAATTTAATGGATTTTTTTTTTTTTTATATATAATATTAAAATTACAGCTATACAGAGTGGAAATGTTGCCAGTCTTCTTGGGACTATCCCTGAAGGGTCGTCTCTAGAGGACATTTTTTACTTATAGTTTATTTTTTTCATATTTATTATAATATTTTCTTTTAAGTAGGTTTAATCATATAAAAATAAATGTTTACTATAAACCACAAAGAATTCATTACAGCCCCTAGAACACAGCGTCCTAGACCTCCACTGCTGGAGATGGGCCTTCCAGATCATATATCTGGAGAATTTGGCCTACACTCGCCACGCTGGCCAGACGGCTTGGCGAGGATATGATGTCATTTTTTTATGACAATTTATTAACAATTCCACAAGTTGACATTAGTGGAACCGGGACGGCTTAACGTGCTCTCCGAGACACGGGAGCGGTGGTGGTGTAAATCTATGACAAATGTACGTAAGAAAAGTGTATTTCTCATTGGTACATGCCGGGTGGATTTGAACCGACCTTTGTAGGATTTAAGGTACGCGCTCTTACAACCGAGCCATCACCGCACCACAAAGAATTAATTAAATAATAATATTATAGTTTAATTAAAAATAAAAGTTCTCTTTTTACCGGAGCAGAGAATAAGTCGAGGAATGATGTCTTTTTGTATTGTTTTTGCGCTTGAACGCGTTTTTGGACCTCTACAGCATACGGCACAAACATATTCTAAACACTTTCGGCTGCGGCTCCAGCTTTTTGCGCTGTTCCCCTGAGGTGTGACAAGTGTCGACAAATACGTAAAATAAATAACTATTCTGTGGCTGGCTAAAATTTAAATACGTCTGGAGTCGTGCGTTGTTATTGGTCGAATTTACCGAACTTGGCAATAAAACACGGGAGCTGCTGTGAGTCTCCGTTTACGAGTGTCGCGAATGGGGACATAAAACACAGAGGTGGGTTATTCTTGTTACATAACAAAACTAAAAGATCCAACTTATATATGTATGTATTGACCGCCTCCGTGGTCTAGTGGTAACAAACGTTGCCGTGAACTCGGGAGGTCGTGGGTTCGATTCCCACCGGGGGCTAGTTGTATATTGTATAATTTGTCTCGGTCTGGGTGTTTATATGTATATAGATGGCGCTGTGTGACCTGTCTGGAAATATGTATTATTATTATTATATATATATATAGATATATATATATATAAAACTTAGAACACAGAGTCCTAATCCTCCACTGTTGGGCTATCAGAAAAATCTGAAGAATTTGGCATACACTTGCCACACTGGCCAAAAGGGTTGGCGAGGTACTGATGTCATTTTTAATGACAATTTATTAACGTTTCCAAAAGTCAAGATCTCCGAGGCATGGAAAACTGTGATGTTGTAAATGACAAATGTACTTATTTCTCATTGGTACATGCCAGCTTTCAAACCGACCTGCCGACCTTCACCTTGCCGAGGGTGTGATATCAATATTAAAGCTTTGATTCCTTTTTTCAATACTAGTTACAAGGTATTAGTGGAACCGGGACCGACGGCTTAGTGTGCTTTCCGAGCCACGGGATCGGTGGTGGTGTTGTAAATCTAGGACAAATAAAACTTAATCCGCTCGCTTTGATGACATAAAACAACCAAATCGTAATGAAATCACGCCACATAATGACACAAAATATGCTTTAGAAACTTCAACAAAACTAGTTCTGCGTTTTATAGTACTGTGGTACAACAAAATGAAAACTCTTATGTTGGAATTAATAGTTTGCTATGAATTATATTGTTAATCTGACCCGGCGAACTTCGTACCGCCTGACAATCAATGAATGTACCCTCGGTCGGTATGCCCCACAAATCAGCGCTGAAGCGCGCCACCTATCGGACAACAGTAGTACTATGTCAGAAACGCCGATGTTCACACAACATATTCCCAAAGTTTTATCCCGATCGGTCAAGTAGTTTTGAAATGCATAGGGAACACACAGACAATTATTTTTATATATGTATATAGATAGATAGGTTTGTAGTATTTATGTTATTTACTAATTTATTTTAATATTCTGACATATTCGAGACATTTATTAAAGTAGAGTATGGTAAGTGGGCCGCAAGGTCAATGAATGTTAGCAACTGTAATAAGGCTCTAACACTATGCCGGCTTGACTGGGCAATTCGAGCCTGATCCCGAAACGTGTGGATACACTTTACTGGGTTTATGGACCCAAACGGTGAATACTTCGCCGCCCCGGCAGACTGGACACATTACCACCACCAGTTCGCCTACCACCTATTAAAAATATTTGGTATTATACACGTATATAGGGACATCCTAATTTTCTTTGTAATGTCGAAATTATTTATTATTAATTAAAATAAAAACTAAGATTTTAAAACATAAATTACTATTAAAAAAATAAAAATAAATTAGATTTTGTAAGCTTTTTTTTGTTTTTTTTTATTTTATAATTATTTTTCCTATTAGCTCTTAATTTAAATAAAAATATATTAAAATAAATAAATAAATAAAAGTACTTTTATTAAGTGAACAACTAAAATAAAGAAAAAAAAACAAATATAATTATTATAAATAAAAAAAATGCTCCAAATCGCTGCCAATAGACACAGTGCCAAGGATACTGGCAGAATTGCCACGTTGAATGGCAATGCTGATTCTTTGGTCCATATATTGCCCAGCCCTCTTGTCTCCCGAGGTGTTGACAAGCTGTTTTGACAACGCCTTGAAAATTTCATGTGCCACTGGCCCGTGGGTTTCAACTCCAAACGGCGCAAAAACACATCTCCATCAAATTATTATATTACATTCCCTAGTATACAAAACAATCTTGACAATAAATAAATTTGAATTGGATTTAGATGTTTCTTAGTAATAAAAAAAATACAATAAGGACTAAACTCTTAGTACTAGGTGAGTCCATATATTAATCGTGCGGGTGCAGAGTACATCGTGTACAGTATTTAAAAAAACTGTGTAAAGTCTACTATATTGTTTATTATTTTATATTTATTAATGACAAAAAAAAAAACATAAATTTGAAATAAAAATGCCAGAATAACCCTCCGTTTCTGTTAAAAGTGGGAAATAAAAAGAAATTAAAACGCTTTGGAGCCAAAGAAATAGAATTCCCAAGAAGCTTGAGATTTCTCAAAACGTTGCGATAAACGTGATTCCATCATGCCAAGGTCAAAAGTTAACGTCCACGGTTGTTTGGCGTAAACTTAACTGTCAAATGACTCGCTTAATTACTAACTTATGGCTTTAAAATGCTTGAAGAAGGCTATAAATTTGTAGTTTTCTTCAAAACATGTTTTGTTATATATATTCTTTACGTACTGCCATACATTCCCACCGGAATTCTGCTAAGTCAGGTTACAAACACAAGTACAACACATTAGTCCTGCCTGGAGAGTGCTATAAGGCAAGGAACAGAACTGCAGGTTAAAGCAATGTCAAAGAAAATTACTTAAATAAAGGCAAAAAAAAAAAAAAATACATTAATATTTGATGATTTTTATATATTAAAATATGTTTTGTTATACCTATTTACTTTATTGATTTAGGTTCCTATAACTTACATATGTACATACATGGCCGTAGCGAGGTACGGGCAGGGCGTAGCTGCTCTCCCTTAAAGAACGGTCGTAGAAGAAGTGTTTTGAAGAGTCTCGTAGATTGATTGTCAAGTAATAAAGCTATTTCTGATTTTTATATATTTTTTAATTACTACCTCCACTGCTCATGTGAGACTCATATGTTGAAAACAACGACACCTTGCTAAGTAGGCAGAGACAGTTGAACGCAGTTTCTTACATGCCCTTTTGTAGGCTCTTTATTTATTTATTTATTTAAAAACTTTATTGCACTATGTACAAAGGACGGGTTTAATGCCGCTAGGCATTCTCTAGCAGCCAACCTTTGGGACAATACAGAGAATTTTGATTATAAGGTAGGTGCAAAGGGCTCAAATATGAAACTTAATTTTAAAGAAAAATAAAATAAACTTATTCTATGATATCATAATACATATTAATATACATACAAATATGTACACAATAATACATATACTACACACTATACAAAGTTCTTAATGGAATCTATGACATCAATTAATAGTATTAAATAGATAAAATTATTTATTGCACACAAAATAAAAACATTCAAATGTCTTAATTTCTAGGCATTTTCTAACAACTAACCTTTAATTGACATTATAATAGTAAGTAAGTACATAAAACAAAAAAAAAAACAAAAAAAGAACTGTCATTTCTGAGTAGACCCTGTAAATCTTGTTTGGAATAGTCTCGATGTGGGATATTGTGTCGATCGCTTGGAAATAGTTTATGGTACACATTAGGCTCGTTCACCCTACTTTCCAAAGCGTAAGGAGAATATAGGACTGCAATGTATGAGATAATCAGTTAGGCTGTTAAATTTGGACCTCGTTCATTGTAACTTTGTATATAAAACCACTTCCCCAATTAATTCCAGTTGTAATAATTATTTATGGTTTTTTAAACATAACATGTGACATCACGCCCACCTGGTGGTAAGCTGTAAGAATGGTAGCAACTGACACTAGACACTAACGTTCGACATCAGTCTCTACCACTATACCGGCCTAACAAGATGATTTTTCACACTTCGCTTGAAGGACTCCAGGTTTGAGTGGTGAAACACACTGGCTGGAAGAGAATTTCACATCTACAGCGTGCCACAGCTGTAAGAGTCTATTTATGAGTAATCATCGTGATAGTGGCTACGGTATGTGGATGCATATTTTCAAATTCAAATTCATATATTTCTTTATAACAATAGGTATTTTATAAGATGGTACAATGGTTATAAATTGGGTACACTATGTTTAGCCCATGGGCGTATAAAGATTAAATAATTAAGTATAGTAGACATGTAAACTAAAGAGAGGTATAATGATTTAATTTAATTGAAATGAGAAATAGGATTAATTAATTAATTTCAAGGTAAGAAATTAATGTTGTTCATTCAATCTTCTAAAAAAGCTTGCACAGAGTAGTAGCATTTGTCAATTAGCATTTTCGTCAGTGTTTTTTTAAATCGTTGTATAGGTAGTAACTTAATGTCATCATTTATTTTATTGTAGATTTTTGGAGCCATACAGACTGCTAAGACCGTTGCCTTTGCGGAGTCAGAAACCACCCTTTTTTTAAAGAAGTATTTATATTTAGCCAAATTTACTTTAGGCCCATCATACAAGTGGCAAGCTTGTCGATGTCTCTGGCGTACTAGACTCAAGCCATATATCAAATAAATTATTGTGCACTGACCAGGAATCGAACTCGGTACGCGTTTATATCCACGGTCTTAACCGTTGGAACACAGCGGCAGTCAAAGTTTTCATATGTGATATTCATTCATTTTTTTTATTTTTTATTTATTTACAAAAAAAAAATCTTGAGGTAAAACAGGCACTAGGTGTTGAATTATGACTGATATCTAGAGAGACCCTTGCTTACCCGCCAAAGGTTATTGGATAAGGTAAAAGTAAAAATATCAACACTACCGTATCCTTTTCGGGGTGGTCAGAAACCACGCTTATAAAGAAGCGGATTCACATTTAGTCAACTTTACTATAGGCCAATCATGAAGTGGCAAGTCCGTCGATGTTTCCAGCGTACCAAACTAAAGAAATATCAGAAATATATATATATATATATATCATTCAAATTTATTTATTTAAATCAATAATTATTATTGTGCTTCGACCAGGATTCGAACCCGGTACCTCCGAGTCTAAATCCACGGCTTTAACCACTAGACCATAAATAAAAAAAAAAAATTGTAGATCAGGTCAAACAGGGCCTTATCGTGTCAAATTCCACAGATCCAATTGAGACAATTCTATAAAATATCAGTTTAAGAGGGGATTTATCCGAAATAAAATAGACTGAAATACCAAAAAAAATGTCTTACTATAAAACGAAATATCACTACGTGTATTGCTTACCTCTTCTGATTTATAGACATAAAGGGTGTGAGAAAGAGAGAGGTGCAAAGGAGACCTGCGATTTGGTTTAGTTTTATATCCAAGAATGGTAATTGCAATAAATTACATTGCATAAATTTATATAAATTGTAGCATGTTCGCAAGCTAATGTTTGGTAAAATATTAGAAACTTTGTGGTTACACCACAAAGTCTACCATATTTCTTGCACTTTTTTTATTTTTTTATAAAACAATTCATTCATTACAGCCCCTAGGACACAGCGACCTGGATGTCCACTGTTGAAGTTGGGCCGTCCAGAACATACGAGTATATCTGGAGGATTTGGCCTACACTCGCCACGTGTTGGCCAGACCGGGTTGGCGAGGATGTGATGTCATTTTTTAATTTTCTTTTCGAGGCACAGAAATGGTAGTGTTGTATATCTATGACAAATGTACCAACGTAAGAAAAATGTATTTCTCATTGGTCACATGCCGGGATGATTTCAACTGACCTTTGTAGGATTTAAAGGAAAGCGTTCTTACAACCGAGCCACCTTATAAAACAATACTCAAAATTAAATGAGGTCTGATAGATTTGCAGAAAATATTTCATATTTCTTCTAGAATATATAATTGATAGTTATTAATGTTTAAACATTCATTAAAGCCCATAGAACACAGCGTCCTAGGCCTCCATTGTTGGAGATGGGCCTTCAAAAATAATATATATTCTCGCCAACTATATAACTACATAATGATTATAATAAACTAAAAACATATATTAAAATAGATTATTAGGACTTAATTAAATGCGTGAACACAACCCTCTTAAAGGTGGCTCTATTCGGTGCTTGACGGATACTGACTGGAAGTAATAAAATATAAATAAATAAAGTCAACTGCGACAACGAATGACTTTGAGACATTTTGCCGGACGCCCTTTTGAAATTTGGAATAGGTTGCATATCCCGTAAAACATTTTATCAAGATGAGTATATTCTTTGGGGACTACGTGTGTTTTTTACGTAAAAATAAGGTTTTTTGTTTATGGTTTTCAGAGGTTTTACCATGTAACAGCTGGGTCTAATAAAAATAAGTGTTGAGTAAAAAATGTGGGGGGAAAGCTGCTTGAAGTACTAAAATTTGGGTCTGATGTTTTTTTTTTATGACAATTTATTAACGATTCCACAAGTTGATATTATTAGGGAACGGTGGTGTTGTTAATCTATCACAAATGTTGTAGCAATTATAATCGACTGTGGCCAAGGATGAAAGTTGCAATTCACACCATTTAAAAAAAAAACTGTCAGATTTATTAATTTTTTTCACTATTTTTATGTCACGCCTGGAGTTCTTCGCGCCATTTTGCGCGGACATGTCAAGTGCAAGTTTTTGTTTTGCAAATTAATTTGCTGTGGTTATTATTGGTCAAAAGTGGTGTTGTTTTGTTTAATAATGTGAATAATTATGAAAAACGATAAATTGGACTTCAAATATGGGGCACAAGTTACAGTTTATTTTTTGCGCTGTCAATTTTTGCCCGACGTGTTTGAGCTATGGTGCCGCGAGTGACTTAAAAAAAAAGCATCAAATTCTGCAGCATATGGAATTTGATGATGACCGCATTAACTCATAAAAAATAAATATATATTACGTCAGACTTGGTAGCTAGACCCTTTGCCGTCCCTATCACCTCATTCATCATCCATCAGGAGAAGAGTACAAAAAAAATATATCACGCCTTGTGTAATAAAGGTTTTTTTAACCTATTTTTAGTTTATTATATTTATTTACGCTATTAACTGCCTCTATAGCGTGGTTAAGTCCGTGGATTAAGACTCGGAGGTACCGGATTCGATTCCTGGTCGGGACACAACAATACTTATGGAGTTTGGTACGCTGGAGACATCGACGAGCTTGCCACTTATCATGATTGGCCTAAAGTCAAAGTCAAAATATCTTTATTCACGTAAACCTATTACAGGCATTTATGAAACGTCATTAATTTAATTATTTTAAATTATTCTACTCCTGCTAGTAGAAGACTAAGCAGCAAAGTGGTCCAATAAGTAAGCTGTTAGCAGAAGACCAGCAGCTTAGCAAATTGACCTGTTATATAGGAAAGTTGGCTAAATGTGAATCCGCTTATTTATAAGCGTGGTTTCTGGCCACCGCGAAAGGGAAACGGTCGTGACGATACTTTACTTTTATTTACGCTATTAATTTAGTGAGTGTTTACCACCTCTACTTAAATGGCGAATGATGACGTCAGTCCCTACCTACCACTAAGTGTAGTGTGTGAATGACCCGACATAACCGCAGTGATGGTGCTAGGATAATATCCATATTTGCATAATTGCAATGCGACTGGTTTAAGTAACTATAAGTATTGAAGCAATACTTATATAGTACAATAAATAGCACCTGCTCAGCCAGATTCTTAAGGACTGATCAAATTGTGAATTATGTTAAAGTAAATAAATATAAATAAATCGTATCTGCGCGGCTTGGTGGCAAGAACGCTGGCCGCATTTCCTCGCTGAATCGCTATGCTGATTGAGGAAAGAACCAGCCCTCTTGTCACCAGAGCAGACAATGAGACGAGGGGTGATGTTTTTTGATAAATAAAATAGATAGTGTCCTTAGTTCAATTTCCTAATATATTCAAGGGATTTTTTTAATCAAATAAAAGCATCCTGTATTATTACACTAGCTGATAGTGTCGTTTATAGGATCAAATTTTGGGAAGTAATGTCAAACTTTAGAAAACTGCAGGAATCGAACTTTTTTGTCGTAATTTTCGGGTCTGACTCGTCTATCTATCCTCTGCTGTATGTATGCTTCCCACTCTCCAGTCACCACCTTTTTCAGGTCATCCGTAAAATTCGCGCGGAGTCGTCCCACTCTACGTCTTCCCGTACCCTACCTACTTCGGTACCTCTGCGGAGGCAATCCAAATAGATTTAAATATATTCAAACAACGCACCTAGTTAGGGAATTTTTTGGTTCGTTAATTTAGGGAAAGGGATAATTACCATTGAAAATTCTAATTCCGTGAAATCCTATTACATCTCGTTATTTAAATCTACATCAATCGATTACGTTCAGAGCTAGGTTAGAAAAAGAGAAATAAGGTTTTCTATTAATATTGAAGTATAGATTCACCGTGCGGGTGACGGATCACTCGTGTATGGAAGAGAGATGTGTAGAACAGTGTCTCGGGCTTGTGAACAAACAAATGTTAGGGGTTCAATGTTACAGAGACTTCATTTTGGGGCAACCCAGCCGTCAGCGACGCCAGAGAGCATAACTCCTGCCTTGATTCATTCTACAACTAAGTTATGGTATCGTAATGTGAACAAATAACAAATAAATAGGGTATTTGTTGGTATCAGTGGGGAAGCACGCTTCTAGTTAAATTATTACGTATAGGGTTGTCAAATATTTTTGGTGATCCGATTCAATTTATTTATTTTACAAGTAGGCATAGTACAAACAGATAAGTATTCTGCGCTTTTACTTGTCAATTTTTTATTAATAGTCTATATTGGTGTATTGGGAGACCCTGAATCCAGTAACGCTAGTTGTATATTTGGAGCACGATTTCAAATAAATAATTTATTTATATAACATATGTTTACAGCCCGAAATAGCTCCGGCAATCTGGAAAGTCTGGTAATTACGGGCGAAATTGAAGGCAAGAGACCTCGTGGCCGGAGCCCGATACGCAGGTCAGACCAGATCCTCAGGATTGAGAAGAACGACGCAAGAAGGAGGAATATATTTGTACTATAATTATTTAAGGTTAGTTGTCAGAAAATGCTTAGTCATTAAGCCCGCCGACGTAAATTTTTAGTGCAGTGAGTGGAGCAGATTGGGGGATATCGCGCAATAAAAAGAGGAGGCCTACTTATAAAACCAGCCGGTCGCAAGCCCGAGAGACCATTCTTTTCCTCTCTCTCCCACACAGGATGGAATGCTAAGAAATTTGTTTTTAAATCGTATATTAGGTATTGTATAATATTTTTGTATTTTATAATATATTTGACAGCTTGCATGCTTGGCACTTACCGTTGATTAATGCAAGAATGTATAGTTTGAATAAACAAACAAATAAATAATTAACCAAACGGAAATAAAATAATTTATTTTAATAAGTTAGCACGTAACACTTGGATATTGTCAATACACACAAGCTAAGAAATAAAAAAAATACAAATAAAAAATATTACCATTGACCATGGCTGGACCGAACCCAATATCAATACAATAATTATAACTAAAACATTGTAGCCATAAACGGGGAATTTGTTTTTACTTACAGCTAGATACTTAATATTAAATTCGTGGCTGTAAAAGCCGTGTCAGCTTACAACTACACAAGTATAATATTAATGTTAAATAAATTGATAACTTACATGTCCGCTTACAATCTAAAAAATAATTGCTATGTCCAAATTAAACATATTACATTCGTGGCTGTAAAAGGGCTGAGTCAGCTTATAATCTAAAACATAATTTTTTATTACTTAATGTTAATTCGTGGCTGTAAATAATTAATAAATAATTAAATTAATAAAATATATATTGTTTCATATTGGGGTTAATAGTGTGAAAAAAAAAACAGAAATAAAACCAATAAAAGGAAACTGGCAACCCTAAAAAACTTTGTATGTACGAGAGGTATTTTAGAAAACTTCACGACTGTTTATAATAAATTGTCACCTCCACAGGGCGTCTGCTTGTTACATGTCTTCAAAACTCTACCCCAAGGCGTTTGTCTACATAACACGAAAGGCGAGACAAAGCAAAGCTATTTAGCGTTAATTTTAGACAGAGAAAAACAGCAAAATATTTATGATTATTTTCCCCTATTTTACTAATACAAATCTTCGATTAATATATCTCTAAAATAAGGGGGTTATTAATTAAAGATTAGGTATAATATAGTGCATAATGTAATTTCATCGGGAAAACTCGGTTTTCATACGAAACACGACGGCACCCGAAGTGTCAATCAATCATTTCTTATTGAGTGACCTTTTCATATCCTTTATCTATTCATTAAATCTAGTATTTAAAACTGCTAAAACATAATTTATAATTAAACTTTTTAAACTTTCGCGCACATTCATGATAGTTTTTATAATTTTAACGGGTCTTTACGCGATTTACCTTAGAGACATATTTCTCCCGACGTTTCAGCCAAGTTGCATTGGCCGTGGTCACGGGTCGACAGTCGGCCCGTAGGTAAATGGCGTAAAGATCTGTTAAAATTATAAAAACTATCATAATTTATAAGTAAATTTTATGTCTTTTTTTATAAGAATAATTATAATTTTTATTTATTTTACTTTATTACTTCCAGTAGATAATAATTTAGTTATTTACGTTATTATTTTTATTTCTAAAAATAATTGTAGAATATATTATATTATATTATTAATTATATTTATATACAGTGTAAACTCTATATAACGACACAGAAGGGACTGTGCATTTTATGGGTTATAGAGAGTTGTCGTTAAATCGAGTGACGTTACATGGAGTTTACACTGTATATATATATATTGCCTCTGTAGTCTAGCGGAAATTTCTGTAATAGTTACGATTAAAGTTAAAAATAGAGCCGAGCTGACAGTTTTATTTTGACGGTTGTACATTAGACGCCACTTTTAACTATACATAATTATCGTTTGACAGCTGAAATGTTGAGTGGCGCTTCTGAGTGGATCTTTTGAGAAAACTTGAATAATCTTTAAAAATGCTGTATTGTACCTGCATTAAAATACAAATTAGGAGAGATAAAATAATCTGTATTATATATTGACATTTGTTTATTTTTTATCATTACTACTGTAAGGTATTTGGTATTATTAAATTATAATTTAGTATTAAGTATGACAATGGCAATTTACAGCTGATATTTATTATAATTTCAATAAATAGAATACTTATAATTTGACAAGGCGGTATCTACTGTTCCTGACCAGTAATTTAAAAAATCCATTACATATTATTGAGTTGTTCAGCTGATATTATGTTTCTGTTTTAATCAGTAGTAGATATTTTAATGTATACATTATGTAAATTATATAGAATGATAAATATAAAATGTAATAACTGTTATGACGTGTAAAAGTGCTAAAAATGTTGCCTATTTACTGAATAAATTATTTGATTGGATTTGATATAAAACTTAGGTCAAAATAAATTCTAAAGTTGTCGTGCGCTTACCGTTCAGTGGACTTTCACCTCCAGAGGTGAAAGTTAAGAATAAAGTTTGCTATGTTATTAATGATTCAGTTCGGAAAGCAAGTCTCTGGAGCTTGGAACTTTCAGTTCCCGTACTAACTGTATGTTTCATTAACAATTGTATTAAAGTCAGTCACGTATACATACAAATATGTAGCTGGGATTTGCTGTGTATTATTTACTGGTATACATACATACTCGTGCATAACTTCACGCCAGCTTCCTTGTGGAGTAGGTTGAGCGCCATCGTACCTCTTTCGTTTCGTCGACTTTCGTAGGCTCTTTACTAAGCTGCTGGTCTTCTGCTAACAGCTGACTCTTTGGACCGCTTTGCTGTTTAGTCTTTTACTAACAGCATTCATCATCATCATCATCAGCCTGTGTCTCTCCAGTGCTGGATATAGTCCTCCCCCACCAGCGACCTTCCTTAGGTCATCCGTCCATCTAGCGGGGAGTCGACCCACTCTGCGTCTTCCCGTACGTGGTCTCCACTCTAGAACTCGTCTACTCCATCGTTCATCGGTTCTACGACAAACATGCCCAGCCCATTGCCACTTCAGCTTACTAATTTTGAAGGCTATATCGGTAACTTTGGTTCTCCGACGGATTTCCTCGTTTCTGACTTTATCCATCAGAGAAATACCAAGCATAGCTGTCTCCATAGCCCGCTGAGCGACCTTAAATTTGTGGACGAGACCCACTGTTAGACTATCATCGTCATCATCATCAGCCTGTGTCTCTCCACTGCTGGATATAGGCCTCCCCCAAGGCTCGCCACTTCACACGATCTCCTGCCACTCTTATCCAACCCCACCAGCGACCTTCCTTAGCTCATCCGTCCATATAGCGGGGGTCGACCCACTCTGCGTCTTCCCGTACCACTTCTCCACTCTTAGACTAACAGCATTACAATTATTCAAATAATGACGTGTATTTTATTTATCTTGGTCTGCCTAGGCCTCTCTTACCCACAACTTTATATACTATACTGGTAAAATATTAAATATAATATAAAACTACTTAAGTAATAAAAAATCATATAAAATATTGATTTATTTATTATTTAAAAAAATGAAATATAAACTTAACCTAAAAAGAAAAACAGACTGACAATAAATAAAAAATATGTACCGCTAAAGACCCTGTCCTGTCTGTCCCATCAGAGCTAGTATTGAGTATAACTAAAAACTGTTTAAAATTCATTGTAGCACGACATGTGACCTTACGGCAACCTGATGGTAAGAGGCGCGCAAGGTTCACGAATGTTAGCAACTGGAATCAGATACTGACTGACAGAGACTGACATCAGTCCCTAACACTGCCCAGTCGGGCATGATGGCAATTCGAGTCTAATCCCGAAATGTGTATCTAGGATAAAGTGTATCCACCCACACACATTAGGGACTGATGTCAGTCATGAGTATCCCATTTCAGTTCCATTAACATTCATGGACCTTGCGCGCCACTTACCACCAGGTAAAAAAAAACACATAACATCATTTTCCTAGGATTTTTTTTATTTTGTAAGTAGACATAGGACAATAAATATAATGTATTCTGCGCTTTTACATGTCAAAAAAAATATGAATATAACGAAAAGCTTATTTTCTGAGAAATTATAGCTGCTGTAAATAGGTATTGTCATATTATAAACTAAGAAAAGCAATAAATTATAAGCCGTAGGGACCAAGTGCACATGAAATTTTCAAGGCGTTGTCAAAACAGCTCGTCAACACCACAAAAGGGCTGGGCAATATTTGGGCCAAAGGATCAGCATTGCCATTTAACGTGGCAATGCTGCCAGTATCCTTGGCACTTTGCCCTTTGGCAGCGATTTGGAGCAAATTTTTTATTTATAAAAAGAAAATTATTAGTTTTTTCTTCATTTTAGTTTTTAGTTGTATTTTTATTTATTAATTAGGTTTATTTTTATTATTAGTCATTGTGTTTTAAAATGTAAGTTTTTAGTTTATTAATATTTTATTATTATTATTTTTTAAATTAATTGTACCTTAATTCCTTCGAATAAAGACTAACTAACTAAGACATACACAATTATAAAATAAACACACCATATCTGGTGGAAACCCAACCTTATCGATGCAACTTTACAATGATAGATCTCCACGGGCTTTTTAATTTTGTCTGTAATAAAATTTAATTTAATGTCAGTACTTTGTGTCATTGCATTCGTCTCCTGCAATAAAATGGCTGTAACTTCATCGTATTGGTTGGATGTACTGGACAGGCATACTTTGTTTCTGTATAAATAAGGATTTTAATTGAACCATTAAAGACATATCTGTGTGTGGTATGAGGGGGCTACGACAATCTTCTGTCGATAATTTCTGATAACTCCACACTCTGCCTCGGTGGTCTAGCGGTTAAGTTCGTGGATATTTTTATGAATAACTCTAAACCACGTTAGTAAGTTGTATTTCTGTATGTCTATGTACAATATTCAATCAAATCAAATTATTTATTTCCTTTGGTTATCTTGTAACAACTTGGATATTGTCAGCCCTAAAATAATATAAAAATAAAACATAAAAAAATACACAAGTTAGTATATTGTGTATGTATTAGTATTTAGTATATTGATACTATAATACATACATATACATATAAAGGTAATAAGTAGGTATGTATATGTATTCCAAGCAAGCGGCGCAAGTATGTAAGTATACACAATAGGACACAAAAATATTTATTAATGTAAATAAATACATTTAATTTATTTGTGATATTTCTCGAGTTTGGTACGCTGGAGACATCGATGAGCTTGCCACTTGTCATGATTGGCCATAAAAGTTGGCTAAATGTGAATCCGCTTCTTTATAAGCGTGGTTTCTGACTATAATTGTATATTATTATTAATATGGTCCATATATTTGTTAAAATTTGTCCCAAGGTTTGGCTGTCAGAGAATGTATACGGGCTATATTTTTTAAAAATAAATACATATTCAGATGTGGAGGTACCGAGTTTGTAGTATAGTATAAAATATAATATAGTAATAAAATAATTGATACAGTTTGGGCTATCAAAAACATCTGTACCATGTGAGACATGATCGTACATTGATAAAACCAGTGCTCGTCCAAGGCTGTATTCGCCACCTGTCCCCGCACATCTGCTGTAAAGACTGTTCTACATTATATGCAATATTATTTAAAATAAATAATTGGCATTTAGTGAATGGACACTTTTCATTAAAACACCTCTATAACTGAGAATCTTAAAACCTTTATTTATTTATTTACAAACACGTAAACATAACATAACAGCCTAAGCCAATTCGTTAGTAAGTGTTCTTCACATATGGTTAATACAATAAATATACAAAAATACCTAAATAATTTGCAGCAACAATAATAATTAATCAATCCTCACTATATCCTAAAAAAGTTTTTGCCACCTTTTTAAACCCAGTCTCCGTGCAAGAAAATAAGTCAAACAAGGGAAACTTCAGTGACATCCCATTTATAATGCCGAGTGATTTTAGCAACGGCGAAGTCTCGTGTGCTCCTGTGCGCGTCATTGGCTCCTTAAATAGCGGCTGCATAGTACGCATATACTGAAACCTCGTCGGAACTCGAAATCCTATTTGCTGTAGCACCTTCGAGTTTGTCGTTTGACCTCTAATTATCCGCCAAACACATTTAACAAGCGCATAGTCTCGTCCGAGTGACAGAAACTCTAAAGCCAACATTCCTAACAAAAATCTCGTAGGATAAATATTTGGAAACTGACGTAGCAACCATACTGATAATTGTACTTTTTAACTGATATTAGATTTCGTAGATTTTTTATATAAAATCTATAATTGGCTACAAAGCTCAATAACTGGTAGTGGCTCGGTTGTAAGAACGCTTTCCCTAAAATCATAAAAAAGGTCGGTTCGAACCCCGGCATGTATCAATGAGAAATACACTTTTATTATGTACACTTGTCATAGATTTACAAATACCACCATTACCGTCATGTCATGTCATGTTTCCACTAATACCAACTTGTGGAATCGTTAATAAATTGTCACTAATAAATCCAACGCGCCTTATATTTCTCATTAGTACATGCCGGGGTTCAAACGCGACCGTATTGTATTTTAAGGAAAGCCACCACAGCTTATTTTTCTTATAATATTTCTTCACATTATTCTTTGCTGTCAAAGATTTATTTTTTGTTTTCGTGGAACATTGGCTCTAATAAAGGCTTTACTGCTTGCAAATTTTACATTATTATAATTTATAGACGCCAGATGCATAGCAGCAACAAGGAATAGGTTTAGCATGTCATGCCTTGCGTGTATTATAAATATGAGTGTTCCATAAATAATACACGGGGAAAAACCGTAATACAATAGGTGGAGAATTTTATTAAGAATAAACACTCTCTAACCGGTTGCCTTAAATGATCTTTGAAATCGGTATTCTTGTTGTAAGCTCTACAAACAAAATCACTTTGAATGTGATTGACAATTTAAAAACTTTGCGGGCTGTCATATATATAAGCCTAAATATAAGCCTAAAACCGTTTAACAACTTTTTCCTAAATAGCTCCCAATAACTTTAAGTATTATATAAATATGTAAGTATATGATATTGTATTGTATAAATGTGTAAGTATTATTATTTATATGTACCTATGTATTATATTTATGTGTAATCTGTTTAGCGTATACCTACTGATTAGTATATAGTATATTAGATTTAGTATTTAGGATTTATTTATTTTGTTTTTTTCACAGACCTAAATGCTCCTATTATATTTAGCACCCGCCTCACATATAGCAATGCTCTATATTGTCCCTTGACTGTTGACTAGTAAGAATGCCGCAGCATTAAGTCCGCCTGTGTACATAGTGCATAGTTTTTAAATAAATAAATAAATAACAACAAATAAGTTACCAAAAATCGCTTTGAAAAAAATAATACACTTTTCCCAAGTGTAAAGGCGGGCTAAGTATCGCTGTATAATAATTAATCTCGATAATAGGTCCATTTTATTGGCAAAGTGGGTTACTTTCAAGACAGGTGGCATTCATTGTATCTGCCTTTCTTGTTGGAACATTTTAATAATTGAGTTTTGAAATTTTTATATGGCAAATACACGCAATGTCGGTGTAAATTTTGCGTTTAGCGTAACCAAACTACTTGAAAGAAAGGTCTAAAATCGATCAAAATTTTATTCGAAGTTAATTAGTACATAAAATAATTATGAAATAAAAATTAAAACTGAATTAGAAATATATTTAAAAAAAAAAAACTAGTTATAAATAAAAATACTCACCCATGATTTGTTCCTGTGGCAGTGTGCCAAGAACACTTGCAGCGTTCTCCCGCTGCACAGCAATGCTGATTTGCTGCGCGAGAAAACTGCCAAGACTCTTGTCACATACAGCATTAACCAGGCGCTTAGACAACTCTTTAAAGAACTTCTTTGCACTTGGCCCCCACGGACCCATGGTCTCAAGACCAAAAGGCACAAACACGTAGTCGTTGCTAATCGACTAGTAATTGCTTTTCAGCCAAGTCCGCTGCAGCCCCGGCCCAGGCAGAGGTGCCCTGGAGATGAGATCGAGCAAAGGTGTCGACGCAAGTAGCGTCCCAGACCAATGCTCATCCCATCGACCAAGGCACCAAGGTCAATCCATCGGGTCTTTTACCGTCACTGCGAGTTCGAGAACCGATGGGATTCCGGCAGTAACCAAAGCCCGATGGATCACATTGGTCGAACTAATGTAAAATTGCAAATACGAATAAATCAGGTTTAAAATTCTACACATAGACTTACACAAAGAACAATCCCTCGCCAACCCGTTTGGCCAACAATATCACAGTAAGTCAAACAGTAAGTTTTATATACTAATAATACATAAACGAATCAATATATATACAAATGACTATATACACACATATTACTACAAAATACAAAATAAAAACCCACACAGAAATAAACATTAAGTAATATATCATAAACTAACATTCTTTGTGTATATATCTATATTTTTGTAATTGTTGTCCAAGCTGTTTTTGATAAATAAATGTTTTTTTTTTTTTTAAACTAAACCTTATTTTTATTTTATTTTATTTTATTTAGGATAAAAAACAGACATACAGTAAAGATTACTAACTAAATATTAACTAATTAAAGTAAGCAACAGTATATCCAACGACATTATCCACATTTTTTTGTGCAATCAACATTTTTAGGCTATCAAAAAGAAAAATATATATGTATAAAAAGCAAAAAGTAAGTAAAATTAAAATTAAACATATGTATATAGAAAAAAGAAATGATGTTTGACAATGCATTTAACAATTGCCCTTAGTGTGTAAGATCTAAAGTGATAAAAAATAAAAAAACTTTACTTTATTACTGGAAAATATCTTGATATAGAAACGGGAGCTGTTTTTTTGCACGTTGTTCGCTGGCGCCAGACATGTTTTCTAACGAGTCTGCAGATCGGTTGGCCTACCAGTCGGGTCGTAAAGCATGCACTTAAGTCTTGTATTTCCTCCGTTGCTGTTAATTAAATTGTACACAGGTATGTGGGGAATTCATTGAGACATACAGAATTTAGAAGTAGGGCGGTTACTTTAAAAGTTACGAGATATGTTGAGGAATATAGTAAGACACAAAAATGTGAAAATAAAATAGCTTAGTAAAGTCAAGTATCATCACGACCGTTTCCCTTTCAGGGTGGTCAGAAACCACGCTTATTAATAAGCGGATTCAAATTTAGACAACTTTACTATAGGCCAATCATGACAAGTGGCAAGCTCGTCGATGTCTCCAGCGTACCAAACTCGAGAAATATCACAAATACAAATACAAATATTTTTATTTGTATTTATTATATATTTCTCGATGAATAATATGGAAATATTTTGTGCGAAAGATGTAATTATCAAATGAAACCATGGAAATGTAATCAAGAAATTCAGTATTTTCTTTAATCGAAACCTTCCTTGAGTGTATAAAGTTGGCAATGCTGGAGCAGTAGTGTTGCCAGACGACACAGAAAACCCCAAAGTGGATTTAATCGTTATAGGTTAGGAGTAGAACGATAAGGAACTTAGTACATAATGACAAATAATCGCGCGGTAATTTCTGACTTAGGGTCAGACTACTTCAATACGATGTAATCAATAAATATAAATAATATATCAAATAATAAGCGTTTATTGCAACAAATAAATAGATGTATAATTAAACCCTGAACGCAACGTTTGTATTACCAGAGTCAGTCTATTCGTGCAAAACAAATAAATTAATAATTTATGAATACATTTTAAAAAGTCAATTTGGCACTTTATAAGTCATAAAATAATTAGTCCAATAGATTATTATATACTCGTATATAAAAAAAGGAAAATTTATTAATTTATAGTTATTTATTGATTTTGTGTTAATTCTCCAGAAAACAGACATGTTATGTATCTACGTTCGTAATCGCAAGTAGATAAAAGCAAAAATTGATTATGCACATAAATTTAAACCCAAGGCTTCGGCCACAAGTCTGGAATCTTTATTGTACCCTCCTTTTTAGGCAACCCTATAGTCAATCGTAACCGTATTTCTCCTCTTTCCATGGACCCGAGACTCGTACAATGCTAAAAAAAATGCCCCCCTAACTGAATATACTCAAATATACCATGGTTAGTGTTTTTAGGGGCCTAACCTAATCCCTTCTTTTTTATTTCGCAACTGAACCACTCGCACACGTATCCATACGCGTAATCATAAATTTGGAGACTCTTACATGTGTCGCACGCTGAAGATGTGAAATACTCTCCCTGCCAGTGTGTTTCCCCACTCCTCCAACCTGGAGTTTTGTGTGAAAAAGCATTTTGTTAGGCTGGCATAGTGGTAGAGGCTGATACAGGCTAACGTCAGATGCTCCCATTTTTGGACCTCGCGTACAGCTTACCATAAAATAACAATAATAAAAGAAACTCTGAACAATGATTAAATGTCGATTTAAATCGCGGCGTTTTATCGTATGTACAAGGGTCTTAATAAGTTAGACCGGACACAGTCGCCAAGTTCTATAAGTTTATTATTGCAGTCGCTTAACCTAAGTCCCACTATCCAGTTCTCAGAATTTAGCATAGATTTAGTAAGTAAAATAATATCACGACCGTAATCCCTTACGGGGTTCACTTTACTATTACTCTAGTGATATTTCTTTACTTAAAGACTTTATCGTTATTTACGATCAGCGAATATAATGCCGGTGAGCATAAGAAGCGGTGGTGGCTCAGTTGTAAGAACGCTTTACTTCAAAAAGAAAAAGAAACTAAATGGTCGGTTCAAATCCCGGCTTGTACAAATGAGAAATACAGTTTTTTTTACGTATATTTGTCATTTACAACAACATCGTTCCCATGCCTCGGAGACCGCGTTAAGGTCCCGGTTCCACTTATACCAAACTTGTGGAATTGTTAATAAATTGTTATTAGAAACCCGTCTGGCCAGCGTGGCGAGAGTAGGCCAAATTCTCCAGATTTTTTTCTGAAAGACCAGTGGACTGTGGAGTTCTAGGACTTTATGTTTTAGGGGCTGTGATGTTGAACATAATGCCGTAAGATATTCGTTGACCGTTGGGACAAATATGATTTCTTTGTTAGATCGAGGACAGGGAAATGATTATGAGAGACCGGTACCTCCGCGTCTAAATCCACGGACTTTTAACAGCTAGACCACGGAGGCAGTCTATATATCGCACCCTAATAATATAACAGCTTCAGTAAAAAAAAATGTATAGTGTGATTTTAAATGCGCTGACAGAGAGAGAAAAACGAAAATAATGACACGGTACTGTATTTGTGTCTCTCTCACACTCTCCCCGCGCGTCTCCCGTTCTTACCAGAATCTTAAACGCAATTTCCCAAAAAAAAAAAAAAATTTCGTTTTATTATTTATATTTCCCTATATGTTTTATTCGCTTTCAAGCCTTTACTACTAGACAGAAATTAAAAAAATAGGCAGAGATGTTCCTGGCCTAGTGCGATTTGAATTACGGATTCATTGACCTGCTTTTGATGCCTTGTCTATTAACACTTGGAATCTGAATCAAAAAGAAGTAATAGAACCGCAAACGCGATATAAAAAGAGATCATTCAATTGAAAATTTATTGCTATTGACCAATATTTTAGGACCCGGGCTTTTAGTACAACTTATTGGTCGTCGATGGGCGGCTAATAGGGAACGTACTATAAAGTACCTTTTGGGGTAGTACCACGCTTATAAAGAAACGGATTCACATTTAGCCGACTTTACGATAGGCCAATCATAACAAGTGGCAAACTTGAGAAATAACGCAAATAAATTAAATATTAAATTAATGTATTTATTTACATTAATAAATATTTTTGTGTCCCGACCAGGAATCGAACCCGGTACCTCCGAGTCTAAATCCACGGACTTAACCGCTAGACCACGGAGGCAGCTACTCTAATCTACAATATTATTTATTTTATTTGTTTATTCGAAGTGAATTACTTAATTAGTATATGAAATATAAATTATTATTAATTAATTTTTAGTTTTTATAATTTAGTATCTAATTTATTTTATTTTTTAATCTTTGTAATTAAAAGCTATCTAAATAATAACATAAAAAACATTAAATGTTAAGTCATAGTTTCTAAATATTCTTATACACATGCACCCACACTCTCTTCTCACTCTCCCAAAGGTTAGTTAAAAAATGCCTAGACATTAAGCTCGCCTATGTACATTGGAACGTTATTTTTTTTTTGTGCAATAAAGAATTTATATATCTATCAAATGTCCAGAGTTTCTTCAGCAATTTAAAAAAATACATAACTACAATACATGCGTTTAGTAACCGGTCTATCTTGTTGAACAGCATCTTGGAGATCGACCACTTTAACTTTCGATGCCTAGTTCTTATATATTGGTCAATGTTTATTGCTATTTTAAGATGATGTTTTAGAATGCCGATCGACTTTCCCAGTGGTATCGTTATACGCAGACACTGCAGTCGTTGTAGTCGGTCACTGCACCGATTTGATGGCTGCACTCGAGTTGCACGCGTCCATTTTATAGCTGTCATATAGTTATATTTAATTTATAGACATACAAATCAGGCTTTAATCAGCCATACTAATATTGTAAATTTTAAACGAATTTGCGTCGTTTGGGGTCGAGACGATGGGCCCATGGGGACACTCAGCCAAGCGTCTGGCCAAGGAGTTGTCCGAACGGCTAACGGAAAAGTCTGGAGACAGAAAGGCAGGCAATTATTTCTGCCAACACAACAGCACGACTGTTCCCTCGGAGATTAATGCTCTGGCTGGCCAAAGTTAGCCAAATTCTCAAAAAATAAATTCTGGTATTTTTATCTGCGTTAGTGGAGATCTAGGACTCTTGTTCTAGATCATCCTAGTAGTAGCGACCCATGAAGGAGGACTATATCCAGCAGTGGAGAGATACAGGCTGATGATGATGAATTAGGTGGCAACTTGTCAATAGCCATACAATACCCATATGTACTGTATATATATTTTATGTATCTAGCTGTAAGTTGTCCCTAAACAAATATATAAAAAATAAATAAAAAAAAAACTTTATAATTTGCATTTTTGGCTAAAATCGTTCGTTTAATTGCTTTTAAGACCCACTATCTTCGAAACTAAGCGTCACAGTGCTTAGTCGATTTTATCACTGTAAAACGCAGAAGTTTTTTAAACGTCTGGCGTAAAAATTGAATTTACTAAAAAAAAGGTTGGTTGGTTGGCGCTATATCAGATCTTTAAATTAGGAAACTTAATAAAAACAATGTTCTCACACCGAACCGGTTTCCTGTAAAATATTTGCCTTTTACGAATGTTGTTTTTTTTTCTTTGACGCACTTCGGTTACGGAAACCTAAAGATAATTATTGAAATAGTGCTGTCAGTTTGCGACACTTTATCGATACGATTGAATAATATTAATAAATAAATTCGTGCCTCCGTGGTCTAGCGGTTAAGTCTATGGACACAAAAATATTAATAAAAATAAATACATTTAATTTATTTGTGATATTTCTCGAGTTTGGTACGCTGGAGACATCGACGAGCTTGTCACTTGTCTTGATTGGCCTATAGTTAAGTTGGCTAAATATGAATCCGCTTATTTATAAGCGTGGTTTCCGACCACCCGAAAGGGAAACGGTTGTAATGATACTTTTATCTTTTTATTTTCAGGCATTAAAACGAATATACAAAAGGCCTATAGATATATACCTTAAAAACTTAAATCGTTTAAAATACCTTTTTAACAAATATAATAGAAAACTATAAAGTATATAATAATGGTATACAAACCACTTTATATATTAATGACATCTGTCAAAAAGTAACATTTCAACACGGTACTGACATACGAAATTAGCATCAAATGTTAGAATTTTCATTAAACGAACGACTTGTGCAAAAAAGTGGTATTTTCATGCTAACATTTTTTAAAACGAACGCGGCTTATGTAAACAGATTAAGCTTCTTTAAAATCGTGATTTCTGACCATCCCGGAAGGGATACGGTCGTGAAACTTTACTATAATTTGTTACTTACAAAGCTGTTATTAAGTTCCGCTAAGTTTAATTTGCACCAAGCAATTAGCCCGCATTAACAACTCAATTATAAATGTAAACAGCGAATTTCTAACCCGCATTCCCACTATCAACTGAACTATACGAAATAGCTTAAAACAATCTCTAACACCTGTATTCTTGGACGTTTCCTCAACTCAACCAACCATTTCTTCCAGCTGTGAAAATTCCCCCAAGGCATCGTCGAAAATGGTATTTTTAGTTGAAAATTTATATTATATTCTATAATTTGCGCGAACCTTCCACATACAATGTTCGTAATGTCCCTAAGGTTGACCGAGTAAGAATGTCTAGCGGCATTAGGTCCGCCTTTGTTCATAGTGCAAAAAGTTTTAAATAAATAAATAAAAGTCTCCAAACCTTGAAAGGCCCTAGCATTATGAATATTTACATATCATATTTTACTTTTAATATTGAAACAAAATCTGATTTGAATTAGTTTGACATATCGTATTCTGTTTTTTTTTTTTTTTTTTTTTCGATTATCATTAATGATACGCCCCCTGCCTGAAGGGCCAATGCGTTGGGGTCGCATGCCCGACTCACCGTGAGGCCTCCTAAGGAGACCCCAAGGCGCCTACGGACTAAAACCCTATAAGCCGTCTCTCTCTCACTGTTGGCCCTGCGGCCTTAACAGCTAAGTCTGAGTCGTGGCTACGAAGTGAAAGGGGTTTTCTGTGTATCGCCAACGGCCAATGTTATTGAGGCTGTGTGGTAAAAAATATGAAAAATTTTTTTTTTTTTTATTCGAAGATACAATGATTTAAAAAAACTTAATTATTAAATAAATCAAAAACTAAAATTTTAAAACATAAGAAAGTAGAGTAAAGTATCATCACGACCGTTTCCCTTTCGGGGTGGTCAGAAACCGTGCTTATAAATACGGATTCTCATTTAGCCTACTTTACTATAGGCCAATCATGACAAGTGGCAAGCCCGTCGATGTCTCCAGCGTACCAAACTCGAGAGATATTACAAATTCCTAAAAAATCTAAAACCACGCCGTTAAACAAACTTCAGTAGTTACATCACTATTACCTTAACAAAGTCAGTGTTGTGTCGTGTTGATTTAACGACAGGTGCCGTGGGCCCTCCCTTTATGACGCATTGTAGACTTTAAGTCACAACTCAGTGTGGTTTTTTTATCATCACTTCATATCTGTCTGTTCGCGATAAACTCAAAAACTATTGCACCGATTTTCATGCTGTTTTCACCAATGGATAGAGTCACTGGAACTACATTGAGAGCATCACCAAAACAGCGTCAAAAAGCTCAGAATACTGAACAAGGTGAAGCGGTTTTTTCCGCCTTCAATTATACTGTTGCTGTACAAAGCACAGATCAGATCATGTATAGAATACTGTTCTCACCTTTGGGATGGTTCCGCCAAGTACCTCACAGATGCTCTCGATGTCCTGCAGAGGCGAGCTGTTCGAATTGTGGACGATGCCACTATATCTGGAACTCTCGAATCCCTGCAGCTTCGTCGAGATGTGGCTTCTCTGAGCGTGTTCTACCGGCTATACTATGGTGACTGCTCTGAAAAACTATAACCTAATTGCTCCCTCTCCATTCCGCAACCGAACCACACGCACAGGTCAGAATATGCACCCACATACCGTAGTCACCATCCCTTCGCGTACGTATAAATTTGGGGACTCATACATCTGTCGCACAATAAATATGTGGAATGCTCTAAGAATAGTAAAATCAAAATAATGCGCAAAGAAATTAATTGGTTGGATATGCCTGATATAGGCTCGCCACTTCACATGATTTCCTGCCATCGATTAGGGATTAGGTCATTATTCAAAAAGATGTTAACGGTTCACTTTTTGCGATAAAAATAAGAAATTAATTTTTAAAAACATTTCCTTGATTTGCTTATCTCATTCAAGGAAATACACATTTTGAAGTAAGATATAACACGTACCTACTCTCATTATTTGTAATATATATTACACATATCTGTGTCTTATTAAAATACTAGCTTATTGACCCGGCGTTGCCTGTGTAATACAGTACATACATATCTTCACGCCAGATTCCTTGCGGGGTAGGCAGAGACAATTGAGCGCCATTTGACACGATCACGATAAATCTCATTCGCTTCGTCGACATTCATCAACCTCTTCGTACATGCCATTTTGTTATGAAGGCTTTTTAATGCACCTTCGGCCAGTGTTTTATTCATTTTTAAAAATTAAATGAATGATATTAGGATTTTGAAACTTCATACCCATTCCTAAATTAAGAGGAAATTACCAATTTCATCTAAATCGGTTTCATTCATCTAAAACGCCTATATTACAGGCGTGAAGATATATATATGTGTGATGTCACATTTCGTGGTAAGATTATCATCATTTAATCATAATCTATGTCCGTCCAAGGAACAAAATTTTCCAAGTTTCCAATCACAATGAGTTCAGTTATATAGACTTGAAGTTGAACAAACAGTTCAAAGATAAGATAGACCTGGCATTGGTTGTTATTTTCATACAAAATGTTTGTTACATTTGTTTATATGCCACAAACAATAGTACAATAAGGATACAATACAAAAATATATTAAATAGTAAATAGTATCATCACGACCGTTTCCCTTCCGGGGCGGTCAAAAACCACGCTTATAAATAAGCGGATTCACTTTTAGCCAACTTTACTATAGGCCAATCATGACAAGTGATAAGCTCGTCGATGTCTCCAGCGTACAAAAACTCGAGAAATATTACAAATAAATTAGGTATTTATTTACATTCGAACCCGGTACTTCAGAGTCTAAATCCACGGACTTAACCACTAGACCACGGAGTCATAATATTAGTATGGATGTGAAAGAAGAATTGTTAATAAACTAATTATGATGTTATAGAGACAAGATAAAAGTGATAAAGGTAAATACAGTATGTAGATTTCGATGACGTCAATCAATTAGCTATGACGTCATTCACAAAGCGTGGACGTAGATGGATTAACTGATTGCTTATACGCTTTCTAAAATATTGTTTTACGATCGACTAAGTACATATTTGTCGAGTCCCTACTTTATTATACTATACTTTGACCTTACATGTAAGAGTTATTGATTAGAGGCACAAAACTGACAGTTGAGGTAGTCTTGAGTACAGTAGATGCGATACGATAGTGGTATAGCATTACAGAAAGTGGATATGAAGCAATATGCAATATATACAACGTTATTAATTGATCGTTGTGGTGCAGTTCTGTATAAGTTTTATTTTGTAAATCTGATATAGCTGAGTTTTTCTTGCAGATTCCTTTCTCAGTCACGATCAAATAAATAAAACACTAGCTGAAGGTACAGTTCGTAACAAGACGGCATGTATGAAGAGGTTAATAAATGTCGACGAAGCGAAAGAGGTATGTCATGAGCGTGTCAAATCTGGCCTGAAGATGTATGCATGTAGATATGGAGTACTCGTCACCTCGCCAACCCGTCTGGCCAGCGTGGCGAGTGTAGGTCAAATTTTCCATAATTTTCTGGAAGGCCCATCTCCAACAGTGGAGTTCTAGAACTTTGCGTTCTAGGTGCTGTGATGGATGATGCTGTATGGAGTATCCGCGATCCTAGAACCCTCTGCGCAGAAAGATGGCAAGAGACCCGACAGCATAACTGTTGGACCGTGGAAACTTGACAGTTCTCTGGTTTGGGATGCGACATGATATTTCTGCCAACGTTTTATAGTCTCAATATACAGAGGGAAGATGTTGGCAGTCTCCTTGGGACTATCCCTGAAGGGTCGTCTCCGGAGGACATTTTTTATTTATAAATAGTTCATTTTAAGTAGTTTTTAATAAACCCTGTATACTCGATATTATAGCAGTAATTAGATAAGAATCTCAGCAATGCAGTAATTGAATGTAATCGTATTATGAGACACTTATCGTGATATTGTTATCTGTCGCAACGTGATGTTACAACATGCGTGTTCCAACAACATAAATACATTCAGCCAAACAAACTTATATACAAATACCGAGATTTTATCATGCAATTGCCTCCGTGGTCTAGCTAAGTCCGTGAATTTAGACTCGGAGGTAACGGGTTCGATTCCTTCCTTTCGATTCTTTCCTCGGGACATAAAAATAATTATTAATGTAAATAAATACATTTAATTTATCTGTGATATTTCTTGAGTTTGGTACGCTGGAGACATCGCGAGCTTGCCATGATTGGCCTATAGTACCACCCACCCCGAAAGGGAAACAGTCGAAATGATACTTTTACAAGCTCTATGACCTGGTGTTGCCCGTCTAATGCCGTACTGCTAGTAAAATAAGCTTCCACTGACCACAGACAAGTTCTTTCAATTCACAAAACAAAAATACTATTTAATACTATATGTACAAGCATGTACAACTTTACAAGCAGTATATATTTTATCTTGACATATTTCTACTTCCTAATAATATGTTATCTTCATACACATCTATTAATTTACCAGGCAATTAATGACATCCTGTCAAGGGCGCTTTTGCATACATCCGCTAGTATCCCCTGCATTCGAAGAAAGTGAGGACATTCGCTGCGTTACCTCGTTGAACGGCGAGGCTGACCCTTTAAACAAAATGTTCTCTACTCCAAGGGTCACTCGTCGCCCAGCGGAGTTTTTTCCCAAGCTCACTAGAGAACGCCAGAGCCTTCCAGGTTTATTATGGCTGGATGTTACGGAAGACTGACAAAGTGTGCATCCCAAACCAGTGCACGGCCTCGTTTGTATGGAATCAACGACATCCCATCGAGACGCCAGACGTAACTATTTCCAATGGTTCGAGGATGCAGCAGGGGATAATACTTAATAATGTAAAAAAAAAAAACACACACACACACTCCTTGATAATGGATATTACTATGGAAAGGAAATTCTATAAGGATGTAGACCAGCGAAGGAATTATTTTGTCCAAAGCCCAGTCATTACATATAGGTGTGTGGTATGTATTAATTATGATAGATGATCTTGGCAGATTGCTTTAATATAGGTAATAGATTTCAGAGAAACGCAAGAAACTATTGATTAATTGCAAATATCGCATTCATCTTAATTACAAAGGGTGTTGTGATATTATTATTTATTTATTGCATAATTATCTACAATTAAATATCTACACGAAACAAAATCGCCAAAAAAACTGTTGCTTCTTTTTTTTCCATTTCTTTACAGCCCTTAGAACACAGCGTCCCAGACCTCCACTGCTGGAGATAGGCCTTCCAGAACATATATCTGGAGATTTTGGCCTACAGCTTGGCGAGGATATGATGTAATTTTTTTATGACAATTTCAAACAGTATAAAATAATTACAATATAAATTAAAACTACTTAAAAGTAAAAATTAAAATAAATATAAACTAAACCTAATAAAAAATAAACTATAAGTAAAAAATGTCCTCTAGAGACGACCCTTCAGTGATAGTCCCCAGAAGACTGGCAACATTTCCCCTCTGTATAGCTAAGCTAATACGTTGGCAGAAATAATTGCCAGCCTTCCTGTCTCCAGACTTTTCCGTTAGCCGTTTGGACAACTCCTTGGCCAGACGCTTGGCTGAGTGTCCCCATGGGCCCATCGTCTCGACCCCAAACGGCGCAAATTCGTAACCTGTACTGAGGTTGGCGTATTTGCGCAGCTTGAGGTTCTCAGCAGAAACCGCCGCACTTCCCGCGCTTGACGAGGTCGCTTGGATGTGTGATGGGGCTAATGTGTCTACACATGTCGCATCCCACACCAGGGACCTGCCAAGTTTCCACGGCCCAACGGTCATGCCGTCGGGTCTTTTGCCATCGCTCCGCGCAATCCCAGAGGGTTCTAGGATCGCGGGTACTCCAGCAGTGACAAAAGCCCTTCGAATGATGTCGTTTAAAGCAGCGTGACGAGGAATGCGGCCAGCACTTCTAGCGCAAGAAAGCCCATGGTGTCCGAGATGTTCCACGGGCTCTCCACACCGACACTGGTGTGGGTGGACAGTCCGGGCTCCGAGACGAAGGCACACCGCCATTGTCAGTGTATTTCGATCAAGGAGTGTGCCAACCGATGCTGAGGGAAAAGCCTGCAACCAGAGACCCGACTCCCTAGTGGAAACGGCCATGAGGCGAGCCCGCTCTCTCGTGTTACTGGAAGATAAAATATCGTCCAGTACCAGTTTGCAGAGCGGCTCGTCCCATAGTCGTTGAAATTTTGTTAAATTTGGAACAGATTTATTGGGGCATGCTACTGACCAGGCATCTCTGGCATCTGACAAGTACGACGGCTCAACGGAACCCAAGGATGGGTTTGTGATTTTCCCGTAGAGCTCGACAGTACTATGTACAGACGACAGAAACGCTGGCAGTGCTACACTAGAAATTTTGCGAGTTCCCAGACCTCCGAACCGAATCGGTAGTGAAGCTTGGGCCCAAGTACGGTCATTCATGGGGCAATTTAGAATTTTAATTAGTGAATTTTGCAAAAGTTTATCTAGTAAAAGAAGTTCGTCCGGAAATTTCCAAAGTTGGGAGCAGCGGAGTACATAAGTAAATTTGGGTGCAAACAAACAAAATCGGATGATAAAAAGTGCCATGTGGGGTTGAATTTGGAATAAGCGTTCTGAAGTTGAGTTAAATTTATTTAATTGTTCCTCAACGTAAATTTGGATCGATTCATCTAGGATTGGTGATCCCAGAAGTCGAAGGGTTTCATTGTTTAAAATTTTAATATTGGGTGCCAGACTGTTGAAAAGAGAAATAATTTCGGATTGTTTACCAGATGTTAGTAAATTTGAAATATACAGTTCACATTTCGAGAAATTTAGTTCTAAACCGATTGTGCCAAAATCTTTTATAAGTTTTTGAAGGTCGCCGAGAACCGTATCCACATTTCCCCCAATCGTGCCATCATCAAGATACCATATGTTAAATTTTGAATTTAGGCTGCTTATTATCTTATGAATTGCCAAACTGAAGATGGCAGGGCCGAGTGGATCGCCCTGTTGGCAACCGACTGCCGAAAGTAAAGTATTGTTTTTGTAAATTAATTTTGAAGGTGAACTATAGTTTTGCCAAAGATAACTGTAAATTTCTGGGGTGTGTTGTTTTATTTGTTCCAACATGGCACCTCTTCTTTTTGACAATTTCTCAACGATTCCCAAAGTTGGTATTAGTGGAACCGGGACCGACGGCTTAACGTGCTCTCCGAGGCACGGGAACGGTGGTGTTGTAAATCTATAACGAATGTACGTAAGAAAAGTGAATTTCTCATCAGTACATGCCGGGTGGGGTTGAACCGACCTTTGTAGGATTTAAGGAACGCGTTCTTACAACCGAGCCACCACCGCGCCGTTCCTACTGTTAGAATATAATTTGCGAAATCATCGATAATGGTCATTCAATTGATTTGAGATTACAACGCTACTCGTTGGGGTTTGCGAACGTCACTACGACTGTCACTTTATGCCCGTTTTGCGCTTTGATTTAACATACATACAGTATTTTGTTAAAGAGAAGACAAATTTCTAAGCATTCCATGGATTCACCGTGCGGGTGCCGGGTCCATCGTGTGTGGGTAAGAGATGAGAAGAATGGTGTCTCGGGCTTGCGACCGACAATTGGCTGGTTTAAGAAAAGGAGGCCTCCTTTTTTTCTATTGCGCGATAATACGCTCACCATCCACCATTCTACTTCTCTCCCTACCCAACCAAATACTGTATGATTCCGTTAATGCCGTCTTGGAAGCTCGTTCCATAAATGTATTGACGGCAGACCTGCTTAGGCCCAATTCTTTCAGTAAGTGATGCAAAGATTTTGCTGGAACTCCTCTTGCACCAACTTCCACTGCGTAAAGCTGAGTCTTGAACCCGTTCCTGATCATTTCTTCTGTGAGATCATAATATTTATTCGACTTCATGTTGTGGTCTTTTGGAATATTTGATTCCCACGGAACGGTAAGTTCAATAAGGATAACTTTTTTCAAGTTCCGAGAAAACACTAAGATGTCTGGCCTATAGGCTGATACAGCTAGTTCATCTGGGATCCTATAATGGTGTTCAAATGTATCCATGAGAATTTTCCAGTCTGATGCGGCGCCAAGGATCGAGGTGGGCTTGCATTTAGTTTTCGTGCTTTGCCCTTCCTTTACAAATGTGGTCAAAGTTTTATTTGTAGTCAGTCCCTTTCTGGCTCTTGCAATAGAAAGACTTACTGCTTCACGGATAACACCTAGGACTTTGTCATGTCGGCGTGAGTAATAGCCCTTTTCTAGGAGAGTAACGCACCCTACAAGTGTGTGTCTAGCAGTTCCTATGGCAGCACCACACAATGTACAGTTCTTTTCCATCTACTTATTATATTCATACGTACATACATACATATCTTCACGCCAAATGCACCTTCAGCTATTGTTTTATTTATCTGATCGTGATATGTGAGTCTTGGTCTGCCAGGGCCTCTTTTACCCACAACTTTCGCATTATACGAGGGGCGTTCAAAATATTCTCGGTATTGATACGTTACAACCTCTTTTATATATATATTTGTTACTGGCCGCTAAGATTCATCCATTGACATTAAAAAAAAGTAAAATTGGAACCGAGATGTTCTTTTGTTTTTCTGCAATTGCCGAACAAACATGAACACCATGAGCGAATTAACAATTTTAACGAAATTAGAGCACAGATCCGTCATAAAATTCTTGACAAAACAGGGTAAAAATCAAAAAACCATAAAAGAGGAAATGGATTGTGTTTACCGTGAGTCTGCTCCTTCTTTATCTACTATTCAAAAATGGTCAAGCGAATTTAAGCGTGGAAGGGAGAGTATTGAAGATGACCCTAGACCTGGCCGGCCTGTAGTGGCTACCTCACAAGAAAATATTGATAAAGTGGAAAAACTTATATTGGAAGACGGCCGAGTGAAGGTAAAATCTATAGCTCAAGTAACCAATCTCTCTATTGGTACCGTACATGACATTATACATGACCATCTTAATATGTCAAAAGTAAGTGCAAGATGGGTTCCGCGAATGCTGACGCTTCTTCAAAAGGATATGCGTGTGGCTTGCTGTTCAGATTTTATCGACCTGTGTGGTGAAAATCCCGATGAGGTGCTGCAAAAAATAGTTACTGGAGATGAAACCTGGGTTCATCATTATGACCCAGAGAGCAAACAGGAGTCCATGCAGTGGCACATTAAGGGTTCAGCTCATCCCAAGAAGTTCAAGGTAATCCCGTCAGCTGGCAAGGTCATGGCCACAATATTTTGGGATTGTGAAGGAGTTTTGCTTATCGATTATAAAGAAAAAGGTGTAAATATCACAGGGCAGTACTACGCTAACGTTATACGTCAATTAAGAGATGCGATCAAAGAAAAGAGGCGAGGAAAGTTAACCAAAGGTGTTCTGCTTCTGCATGACAACGCCCCTGTCCATACTGCTCATATTGCCAAGGCAGCTATTGTTGAATGTGGGTTTGAAACTGTTACTCATCCACCCTATAGTCCGGACTTAGCCCCAAGCGACTTCTTTTTGTTTCCCAATCTTAAAAAGGATCTGCGTGGAAATAAATTTTCTGACGATGAAGCGTTGAAGACGGCCGTGGAGGAGCATTTTTACACCAAAGATAAAAAATATTTTTATGAGGGATTAAAAAAAATAATTGATCGATCTTATAAGTGTATGAACATAGGGGGGGAGTATATTGAAAAATAAAAATATCAAACTTTTCGTACTTGTTTGTTTTTATCCACATACCAAGAATATTTTGAACGCCCCTCGTATATCTGGTTCGTGTCTGTCGTCGGTCTCTCTCTTCACTCATCCTTTCAACATGCCCGAACCATCGGAGCATAACTTTCCTTTTTTTTTGTCCCTATGCTTTCTTTCATACCTACCCTATATTTTTTATATTCATAAACCTGTTTTATTTTATACTACCTACCTCTAAATCCACATGAGGGTACCTCTCGTTGCGAATTTATTTTAAAGTAACATTTGTAATTTTAATGTAATGTGGCACCATTAACTTCTACAAATATAAGTTAAATAATGGCGTAAATAGTTCACATTATTTTTACAATATTTTTTTATTATTTCATTGTTAATTTAAATTTACATTATTTATTATCACGACAATACACAGCTTTTATGTTTTTTTATATCAAGTTTGGCAAGTAAATTTGCTAAAGCATAGGTGTGTTCGTTTTAATTTTAATACACAGTAACAGTCACTTAAACAAAACATTAAATTGAGTTCATAGCATTGACCTTCATGTAAGGATTGTGCATTTTAAAATATTGTAGTTGGGGTTATAAGATTGTTCGTAGACTGAAAAACATGTTTCTTTCATCATGGTCCGTCTAGGAATAGCTGGATATGTTGCAAGGTTTTATTTTTTTATGATATATGATGCTAATAAAAACAAACAGCACGCTTTGGCCTGTATAAAAACCAGTGGTAGAGAGTTGGGACTAAGGCTTGTTTTCCACTTGCTGCAACCACATCACATCGCAGCGACAAAACGACGATGTGGTTGCTATATAGTTTGCAGACACGGCAGATCGGTTGTGACGCAACGTTATGCTTGTGAGATGGTCGGCAGCTAGTGCGCGATTTGACTGGGCGTGCGTACATGCGTCATACAAATTCGCGCCCGTCCACGTGTTGTTGTGACAGTGTGCTGTTATGAATTCCAGCTTGCTCTCAGTTGAAAGATCCAGATCTACAACAGCCTGGCACCACTTTCTTCAAGCCAGTACCAACAGGGGCAAGATCCAAAGTCAGCAGAACATATCGCTCCCGAGCGCCGTGTATTTCAGTCAAAGCTCAAGGCCTGAAAATTCCTACTATTAAGGAGTTTTTGTCGTCGCCCTGACAAGACCGGCCGATAACGGATACTTCAAGCAGAAGTTCCTAGAGAAGTACTCCTGGAGGAGACCTGAAGCAGTCGAACCTAGCCCCCTGTTAGTATGACAGTGCTAGTAGTAACAACGCCGAGCACCAAAAGTGCACGAATTATATCGCCTGCTAAGAATCTGATGGGGAAAACTAAAAATAGAGTGTCCACATGCTCAACCAAACGGAGAGTGTCCCCATGCCCAACCCATTAGCCATCCGGGCCCGGACGGAGCCCACTGTCTGTCTGTTATACATGTGAAATAATTTGTCTGATATTGTGCATTCTCATGTTATCACTTATGGCTTTTGCAATATTAGTTATTACAATGAATACCGAAATGCTATCTTCTAGACTTTAAAACAAGCTGTTAAGAATGTGCAAAAGGGTAGGCATTAAAGAAAGCATAGAGACAAAAATAAGGTAAGCCATGCTCCGATGGTTATGATTGACGAACCAGACATATAATGCGAAAGTCGTGGGTAAAAGAGACCATGGCATACTAAGACCTATCACGATCAAATAAATAAAACAATAACTGAAGGTGCATTAAAAAGCCAACGAAACAAACGGGCATGTATGAAGAGGTTGATGAATGTCAAAGAAGCGAAAGAGGTATGTCGTCATCGAGACAAGTGGCGCTCAATTGTCTCTGCCTACACCGCAAGGGATTTGGCGTAAAGATATGTATGTATGTATATGTATGTTAGGAATATTAAGTTATAACGTTTATGACACAATGTTTAATGTATCTATTAATTCTTTTAAATGTTATAACTTTGTACAACAACTTTGTATCGAATGGTGCCGCAACCTTTCGACACAAACTTAAACTAAACTCATTCGCCACCTACTGGCGACCACACTGGCAGACAGTGTCACTAACATTCGTAACCAACGCCCATCTACTTTAAAGATATCACATTTATGTACAATATATTCTCATAAAACAAATAATTTCGATTATCATTAATTGTATATTTTAAGTATTCCTAATTTTGTTTGAATAAGGAGGTTCCTTCGTAATAAAGATTGTAGAACCACCCGTTCGATATCGTAATGTCGACACCGCTACCAGCTACCAGCTCACTAATATGTACAACCACTTATCTCTATGTTTTGTTCGACAACTATTTAATACAAATGAATTTAACTAACAATTATATTGTCTAATACGACTGTCAAGTTCTTACATTAAGTCAATGTGAAGTCTTCAAGTATAGATATTACACTGGCATAGTAGATTGTTTTTGCGATTTCACGGTCCCTCGGCTGAAGTGAAAGGAAATCCGGTTGACCACTTTACTAGCATCGCACGTGTGTACTTTACGGCGTTTTATTACAGCCACTGTTTATTAGAGCACGCTTTTAGCATCACCAGTGTCTACTTCAATAAAAGCTAAAGTGCCAAAATAATACGAATCACGACAATAGGCTACTTAACAATTATTAAAAACGTGATTTCATTGTTTATATTTACTTACGGATTCCTGTAGCCCTATTCTGTTACTTTTTCGCAAACATTATATAATAAAATACGTTAACTTATATATTAAGGTTGATATTTGCACGGACGCTGTCAAGGTCGAGCGCTTATAGAGTTGAGAATTGAATAATATTTTGTAATTATGACGCAATCGCTGGCGTAAATAACGAAATCCAATAATAACGTTTGCGGCTAAGAAGACTAGAATAATACTTTGAATTTTTAATGGAGTCTAATTCGACTTAAAATCTACTTTTACATATCGTGTCTGAATTTTCGCTTGGACATGCTACAGTTGCAAATGGCTGACGAATGACGTCACGTACTTTATGTTCGACTTAGCGATATAAGAGCTTTTATTTACTTAATTTCCCTTACTCGGAGGTACTGAGTTGTGGTCAGAAACCACGCTTATAAATAAGCGGATTCCCATTTAGCCAACTTTACTATATGCCAATCATGACAAGTGGCAAGCTCGTCGATGTATCCAGCGTACCAAACACGAGAAATATTACAAATAAATTAAATATTAATTAAATGTATTTATTTACATTATTAAATATTTTTGTTTCCCGACCAGGAATCGAACCAGGTACCTCCGAGTCTAAATTAATTAATATTTAGTTTGTATGATATTCTCGAGTTTGGTTCGCTAGAGACATCGACGAGCTTGCCACTTGGCATGATTGGCCTATAGTAAAGTTGGATAAATGTGAATCCGCTTCTTTATAAGCGTGGTTACTACACCCCGAAAGGGAAACGGTCGTGATGATAGTTTACTTTCTATTTCCCTTAGAAAGTCGTTTAAGATTCGGTATAGTATATGTATGTTTATTATACTTATATAGTTATATTACGTAGGTCTATATTATTTCTTAGAATTAAGATTGTAAATAATGTACATTATTCAATCATTTTTATTTTTTATATTTTGTGCACCTACTCCTGTCACTAAAAACTCTCTTATTGTCCTTAAGGTTAACAGGCAGAGAATGTCTAACGACATTATGTTAGCCCTTTGTAACTTATGTGCAATAAAGTTTTTAAATAAATAAAAATTTTTTTTTTTTTTTTAACTTTTTACCTTCCCAAAATGTAATCCTTTTAAACGACACTATAATCAAGTAGTGTTTAATATAATCAAGCTTAGTTTTTTCTAAATTTTCAGGGTTCCCGGATAGGAAATATATGGCTAAGACATTTTTTTTTTTACTGTTTTTTTTTTCATCATTTTTTTTACCTTTTTTCGAAATTTCTCGCAGTTTAAAAAAAGTAGCCATCCACGCTAGTACTGAACTAAACTAAAATAAACATAGATAAAAAAATATCTTTATCCAACCTATAAAATTTGTAATTACGTCGTAACGGAAAAAAAAGTTTCCAAACGTTGTTGAATTTTTTGCAAATTATAAAACAACAGTGCAAAATTAATAAAATAAGAAATAATTAGCAGACACATTTAAGTTTTAATTTGAAAGCGTTGGTAATTGAATTGCTAATTAAATGATAATAATGGTAATTAGTTCAACTGTTATAATATATATTTTTTTAAAATAATTATTCTCAAATTTTAGTCATTATAATGCGTAAGACAGTCGGACAATTCGGCTGTCCAGATTATATTTGACTTTGAAGATGTGTTAAGTTATAAATTCATTACAGCCCCTAGAACACAGCGTCCTAGACCTCCACTGCTGGAGATGGACCTTCCAGAACATATATCTGGAGAATGTGGCCTACACTGCCTCCGTGGTCTAGCGGTTAAGTCCGTGGATTTAGACTCGGAGGTACCGGATTCGATTTAATTTATTTGTGATATTTCTCAAGTTTGGTACGCTGGAGACATCGACGAGCTTGCCACTTGTCATGATTGGCCTGTAGTAAAGTTGGCTAAATGTAAATCCGCTTATATATAAGAAAGGGAAACGGTTCAAACAGTTTATTACACATTGTTGCCTATCATGAAATAAAATTAATAACATAGGAAATTGATAGTACTAAATCGCGAAACAAGAACCCGGAATCGAACCAATGGACCGTTTTATCCTGTACGTGCATAAATAACCGATAAACTTGCAATTTGCATAATTAATTGCTTTGGAAATTCTAATATTGCGTGTTTTACTTTCATTGTAAGGTGTCATACAATCTTCATTACCAAGACGAATATTATAAATGTGATTGTAAGAAGTTTTGTCTCTTTTTTTTTGTGTGTATGTATGTATGTCTGTTTGTCTTGCCTTTACGCTTACTTAGTTTACTTTGTCAAAATTCAGTCATTGGAATTAGCAGTTTTTTTTCATCATTGAACAACATAATAGAAACGTTAGGCAATCACTTTTTCAAACAAGATAATATTTTGTAATTTATATTTATCGGAATGCAATAAAAAAAAAAAAAAACTTTTAAAACCTTTAAGTACTTACTATTAATAAAAAATACTAGTTAATAATTAACAATACAATTAAAAAATAAAACAAAAAAAAAAGGAAATTAAAATAAAAAAATATATTATAAATAAATAATTAAAAAAAAGAAATATTTATTTCAGATACTCGATTAAACTTCAGCTTGGTTCTCTGACAGATGTAACGTTTCTAACTTTATCCTTCAGAAAAATCCAAGAGCGACCCTGAACTTGTGGACCGGACCCACATCGTACCATCCGACATTACTGGAAGAACGCACTGGTTAAAAACTTTTGCCGATTTATACGCTTAGGAATCTATTTAATTATGAATGACCTGGACTCAGGTATCCAATGAGCGCACCTAAGCCGTTAGCCTTGGCTCGAGTTCCAAGTAATTTTGATGACGTCACCACATGCTTCGTTTCTCACTAATCTTAGCGATATCTGCTATCTTTTGCATATTTTAGTTTAATAAAACATACAATGCTTTAGCGGCCTTCTATGTCTTAAGCTTAAATTAATGATTTAATGCACTCATTGCTCACTATCCCAAAGGTTATTTGGTAGAAAATGTCACTAGACATTAAGTTCGCCTATGTACATTTAAATGTATTTTTGTTTATTGTGCAATAAAGAATTTATCTATCTAAGCTACGACAATACAAACATTCAACTTCATTTCACTCCACTCTAAAACTCCAAAATCATTCAAAAACGCACTGCGTGGAAAAAACTATATGGAATAAATGGAGCAAAAGTTTTTTTTGGATTTACAATCGCGCTAAATCCATAACTCCATCACTCCAATGACCGAGACGTTCAACTCACTGTGTGTGCAATCGCGGATTTCCAACGTTGAAACGTGTGATCACTCTACTCCGATACCGCTCGTCTGTGGCCTATCCATCACGCCATTTTACGTTTAGTTCGTTCATCATGTATATATCCTATTTTTTTAATAATGGCGTGATCAGTTGTAGTAAGTAGTCTCACCCATATGAAGATAATGTCGCCAATCAGCTGGCTCACATGATAATAATAATAATAAAATTATAACATAGTGACAAAAACAGTTCAGCTGTGACATCTGAAATAGTCGGTGGATAATAGTTCAGTGGATAGATAGTAGTTCGGTGGAATAGTAGTTCAGATGTTTTTCTTAATTATGATGCAAGAGGCAGCTGCCATAAAAAGAAATTCCGTTTCTTAATCTTTGGATTCCATAGCGATAGACACACTATGCAGGTATATATAGCGTAGAATGACGAAAAATGGAGTATTGGCGTGGAAGGGAGAGCGACCGTGTGTGTCAATAAAAAATGGACGTCAAATATTAAACGCAGAGTGATTGGAGTGGAATGCTAGTCTAATCCCAGGTTTAGACGGCTTTCAATGTTTTTGACGGTCTCTAATTAATAATACGCAACAGAAAGGAATTCATTCGTGGTTGGAGCTGTCTTGGTTGTTTAATAGTATGATCATCATCACGACCTTGCGAGGTGGTCAGAAACCACGCTTATAAAGACGCGGATGAAAGTGATAGCCAACTTTACTATAGGCCAAGTGGCAAGCTCGTCATATCTCTAGCATACTAAACTAGAATAAATTACATATTAATTAAATTTATTTAAAAATCGAACCTGGTACCACCGAGTCTAAATCCACGTACTTAACCGATAGACCAATTGTACATACATATCTGCACGCCAGATCCCGTGCGGGGTAGGCAGAGACAATTGAACGCCACTTAACACGATCACGACATGCCTCTTTCGATTCGTCGACATTCATGAACCTCTTCATACATGCCCTTTTTTACGAGGGCTTTTTAATGCACAATCAGCCAGTGTTTTATTTATTTGATCGTGATATGTGAGTCTAGGTCTGCCAGGACCTCTTTAACCCACAACTTTCGCATTATATATCTGATTCGTCAATCTTACTTCGCTCATCCATTCAACATGCTCGAATTGCTTTCCATTCCTTATTTTTGTGCTTTCTTTTGTACCCTTTCCCGTATTTCGACGTTACGCCGCATATCCGACGGAACGATCTCATTTCTACTGCATTAACCCTACTCTCGTGCGTATTCCGACATAGCCACATCTCGCTTCCATACATCAGTGTTGGTACCAACATTTCATTGTGTACGGCGAGCCAAGCTTTGTCACTGACATTTCGACTGCAGTGACCCCAGTGCAACGTTTTACGTTCACACTTCTTTTAACATCCCTATCGAAGTGAAAACACTGCCCACATATATATTTTCATTTATTTGTTCTAGAATTTCATAATCAATTCTTTATCGTCACGGTTGTAATCCTTCTTCTTGGTTTTTCTCGCATTCAAACGGAGTCCTTTTTCTACACATCCCTCTTTCATTTAAAGAGAATTTAAGAACAGAACCATCTGCATAATCCAGGCAGTTTTTTAAATACTAAAATACACGAATTAGTTTCTCAGAATATTTAAATGTTCTAGGAAATTCAGAAGGTTATATCAAATAGTTAGTAAGGCCATTGGAAGGCTATTTGTTACCTGCTTTACCGCAAAATGATGAGTCATCCCCAATCCGGGTTTTTACATTCATTCATTACACCGAGATGGCTTTTTTAAAGAGATTGCATGTCAACGACCTCTTCAACTGTTACAATAAACTTTTGTGTGGTCTTAAGTATAAAAAAAATATTGTTATAACTGTTAAAAGTTTAGTAAAGTATGAAGTATCATCACGACTGTATCCCTTCCGGGGTAGATACCACGATTTTTTTAACAATGATGCGGATTCATGTTTAGATAACTTTACTATAGGCCCATAATGACAAGTGGCAAGCTCGTCGATATCTCTAGCGTACCAAACTGGAAAAATATCACAAACTAATTAAATAATTTATTGTGTCCCAAACAGGAATCGAACGGACTTAACCACTAGACCTCGAAAGTAGTCTAAATAAACAATATGAGCCATTTAAAAAAATCGCATAGAATTTTTATATAGAAGTTATAGAATTCAACCAAAAATATTAGGTATACAGTAGCTAAGTAATAATAATAATGATTTAAAAAAAAACATGATAGACTAAAAAAAAAGGAATTTTTAAAACAACAATAATTCTATGTCATGGTTTTCATCCACTTAAAATTTTCTATACGCTTTCTTGTATTATAGCTGCGTTTTGCAATCAAAATTATTTATCCCCTTAGAAACATTGTTTACTACATCAGGTGTCGTCAAGGATATTGTAAGTGTCGTGATTTCTAAAACTTTTAAAAGCGATAAGTGGGTAGGTTTACATCTACCGCCCAGTATGTACGAGACTACATCGCATAGCTTCAGTCGACCCGTGACCACGGCCAATGCAACTTGGCTGAAACGTCGGGAGAAATATGTCTCTAAGGTAAATCGCGTAAAGACCTGTTAAAATTATAAAAACTATTATGAATGTGCGCGAAAGTTTAATTGTTTACTACATTTGATTTTTTTCCGAAAATTAATATTTATTGTCACTTTCTTATTTTATAAAAGTATTTATTCATACTTAAGTGCCATCATTAGGGTGTGAAATATTTTTCAAGCGAAACACCAAAAAGCCCAACTCCAATTAAATAGGGATCAAGATAAGTCGACAAATCCCTGAAAACAATAGTGGTTAGGAAATACGAACCGGGGCGGATAAGGACACCATCCTAAGGGATAGATTAGTAAAACAAGAAGACAATATCTTAAGGCACATGTCACACAGCCTGCGATAAGCAAAATAAGTTAACAAGATTGAATTTACTAAAAAACTAATTGCTACGACATGTACCAACCAGCATGTGCCAATGAAAAATACACTTTTCATAGATTTACAACAACACCGTCCCCGGGGGTCAAAGAGCACGTTAAGCTATCGGTCTCGGTTCCACTAATACCAACTTATGGAATTGTTAATAAATTGTCATTAAAATTTACATCAGATCCTCACCAACCCGTCTGGCCAGCGTGTCGAGTGTAGGCCAAATTATCCAGATATATTTTATGTATATGTAAGTATGTATTAATTTATATATGTCATTATATTGTCTAATTAAGCATGTAATTGCACCTACCTTTCATTGTTTAATTGATCTTGTTGTCCCGAAGGTTTGACTGTCATAGAATGCGGCATTAAGTCCGCCTTTGTACTTTGTGCAATAAAGATTTAAATAAATAAATATGTTCTGGAAAGCCCATCTCCAACAATGGAGGTCCAGGACGCTGTGTACTGCACGCTAGGGACTGTAATGAATGAATTAATAATGTTGTTACCAGTAAAAAAATATCATTATAACTTTAATAAAATGTCACAGTGCCAACCATCGATCAAAAATCAATTCTGAAAAGTAACAGCTCTGAAAAAGCGGAAAGAAATATCAGCACAAAATAATCGTGTGCTGATATTTCCGACACTACGTTTCAACTACGGCCAACATGAGGACGTGTTAAAATGCAGAGGGCTATCGAGGCATTTTATAACTTATGTTTAAATGAATTAGGTTGATTTTGTGATAAATATTTAATAGCATTTATGTTATTTTATTTCAGACTTTGTTTGTCGTATATTATTAAGAGAAAGAGACAGCATGTACGTAGAGGTCCGATTGCCAGTTTCTCGCAGTAATTTTGTATGTGATTATTAATCTAGTTGAATCCGTAAGCGTAAAGATCGCAGACTGATTTGCTTACTATTCAGCATCCTTATCGAACTGAACACACCGCAACACCTGAAAGACAACTTTACTTTTCTAGGCTCAATCCATGATCGAACTCTTCGCTCTTCTTCTTACTCCACCCTTTCCATCCCTTCCCATCACACCTCTTTTGTCTCTAATTCATTTGCTGTTGTAGCTGCAAATCTTTGGAATGACCCACCTTTAGGTATTAGGCAAGCTCCAAATCGAGTCATCTTCAAAAATATGGTTTACAAACACTCTCTTTCTAACATAGACTGTCCTAAATTTATGTCTTTTTTTCATTTCCTCACTATCCTCAATTGCAGCAACATCATATTTCACTTCCCTCATCATGTAAGTAGTTTTATTTTACATTATTGTTTATTTATGATGTAATTTATGTTTACATATATTTATATATTGCGTATTTATGTATTTGTATATGTAATATTGTTATGTAATATTAATACTGTTAAGAATAACTTAATTAATGATTGCACCTACCATCTATACTGTCTAAATGTTCTAAAGGTTTGGCTGTCAGAGAATGCCTAGGGGGATTAAGTCCGCCTTTGTATATAGTGCAATTAAGTTTTTAAATAAATAACTAAATCCTTGATCGAAGGTGCCCAATTGTTGTCAACAATACTATGGTTTACCCCAAGTAAAAAGTACAGGTTTTTAGTAATTTTGATAATATGATTATAGCTGATAAGTTACCTGCTACTGGAGATAGTTTCCGCATGACACACCATCGCGATTTCCACTGAAACAAACAAAAGCATAGTTGTAACCAAAGATAAGACATTATCAAGTGATATTTTTTCCAAGGCAGAAATGTTATAGTTCCGGTTTATAGAATAATTTATTTATCAATATGTGACACATTGTAATTACCAGTAAACAATAGATTAGGTAGTGACATCAATGCCTGCAGCCCTATTACATACTGGAAAAAAATAGTACGGCATAAGGCGTGTGCAATTGGACCCGTTACTGATTGTACAGAGCGACTCTGCTGCATTTGCATTACTGGGGCAACCTACTACTTCTATTATTAAATTAAGCATGAACAATACTGGAAAAATATTGTTCAATTTTTTTTTTTATTTAAAAAAAAAATTCTTCTTAGTCGCTACACTCTTTGCAGAGTGGTCGTGGTCGTAAGTGCTAGTTGCACACTTAACAAGCCGTTGTCACTTCTCTCAGACAGCATCTTTCCTGGTGCATTCATGTAGGGGTATGATCCATTGCAGTCTTCACCTGGTCAGTCCATCTCATTAGATACCTACCACATATCCTCTTGCTATCGACTTTCCTCTGGACTACCAGGCGCTCGATAGATGTTTCTCCACGAAGTGTTATTATTATTATTATTTTAGTTTATATTACAAACTCTCGGTTTTTAGGCCGGATTTTAATAATGCTTGCGAGCCTTAGCCAAGGGAGCATTATTTATGTAAGTGAGTAAATAATTTTAATGATAATGTTCTGTTTGTTAATAATTATTATTATTTGTCTTTATGTCTGTCTGTTTGTCGAGCTTTCATACAAAAGCAATTTCGATAAACAATATCTTCCACAAAGAAGCCGACAGACGCATTCAGCTAGGATGGGCGGCATTCGGGAAGTTACGTCACATCTTCCTAATGGACATACCAAAGTGTTTGAAGATAAAAGTTTTCGACCAGTGTGTTTTCCAGTAATGCCACATGGAGCTTTGCTTGAGATTTCTTTGAAGGATAGGAAAGTTAATGGGCTGGGGTGGAGACTGGAAGACGCATAGTGGGACGATGCCTTGCCAGATGGACGGATAACGTAAGGAAGGTCGCTGATGGGGGTTGGATGAGGGTGGTAGGAGATCGAGAGGCAGCATTATTCAGCAGTGGAGAGAGGCTGATGAACTTTGAGATAGAGCGAATTTTTTTTTTTTTTTTCAAAATATCCTGTATATATTCCCGTCTAGAAAAAAAAAAAATCTTTATTGTACAAAACCAAAACAAGTGTAGATACAGAAGGGTGCAGAAGGTTACAAAGAGAATAGTTAAAATTATTTATTACTTTAAACACAGTATAATTACATAGTTATTATATGCACTATCATACACATACATAAGCATGTCCTATACAAATAAATATATACCTTAATATGAAATACATATATACTCGTATATTATATTACAAGTGTGACTTATTCTGTTTATGAAGTTGTAATCTTGTGTTTAAATATTTTAAAGAGATAATAATAATAATAAAATTCTTCATTGCACACAAAATATAAAAACATGTACATAGGCGAGCATAATACCATAAAGGTATTCTCTACCAGCTAACCTTTGGGAGAGTGAGAGAATATTATGGGTGCAGAGTAAGAAAAATTAACGCAAAAATATCAAAATATTTTAATAAGTAAAATTAATAAATATATGTGTACGTAGAAATGGTGCCTGCCTAATAATTAAAGGAAGTCTGTTCCACAGAAGAGCTGTAAAGGAATGCTTACTTCAAAAAAAAAATATTTTTTTATTAAAATTAGCCTGGAGACTCCTTTCAGTATTTACCGATATTCCTCGTAGTTCAGAAAGTAGTCATCCCACTTGAAAAATTCACCCTGTATGTATTGACCCCGTCTTACGATATTGCATACTTAGGTCGTCGTCGTCGTATGAAATATGTTAGTATTTAATGAAGGCCAGGCCGATACACCATACGGTCGCACTGAGTTATGTCGATAATTAAAAATGTCCGACACAACCTTCGGAGTCTAGATATTAAAAGTTCCAGACAAACTATTTCTAACAAAGAATTGAAAAACTCGTACCTACAAAATCTGATCTAAAAGGGGTAATTTTCAGATTTTTTTTTTTATTTTTTTTTTATTTTTTTTATAATAGCACGACATGTGACCTAGCCCCTACCTGATGGTAAGTGGCGAGCATGGTCCATGAATGTTAGCAACTGGAATCAGACACTCATGTCCGACATCAGTCCCTAACACTGCCTTTTCACACTTCGCTTGAAGGACTCCAGGTTATAGGAAAGTGGAAACACAGAGGCTGGAAGAGCATTCCACATCTTTATTGTGCGACAGATGTATGAGTCACCAAATTTATAGGTACGCGAAGTGATGGCGACTACGGTATGTGGGTGCATATTCTGACCTGTGCGTGTGGTTCGGTTGCGGAATGGAGAGAAAGGAATTAGGTTATAGAGCTCTTCAGAGCACTCACCATAGAATAGCCATAGTTTATACTTAAAACAACATATCCCACACCTAGAAATTAAACAGTTTTAACAGAAAATAAAACGAAAAAAAATATGGATTAACGGTTATTTGGGTAGACCAAAAAGATATCACTATCACTATCTGTCCGCGATAAACTCAAAAACTACTGCACCGATTTTCATGCTGTTTTTACTAATTGATAGAGTGGTTCTCTAGGAAGGTCTTAGTATATAATTTGTTGAGTTTTTGTATACATTAACGATATTTGTTGGAGGTGTCGGAAAAAAATAAGCCGTCTGGGAGCTTTCAACGAAAACGCTGCCTAAACCCTTTGAGATATAACTAAATAATGTATGGTGGAATTGTGTATCTTATATAGGTCTACAGAAAAGTCCGCGATGGCATATGTCTATCTCTTAAGAATAACATACTATATTCATTTGAATACTTAAAACATGGGCAATTATCAAAGAACCCTCAAACTTATATTTATTTATTTATTCGTAGGAATACAGCCTTTACAATATTATGTATACAAAAAATATATGTCATCTTAAAGCCTGACAAATTTTCACTGTTAGCTATAATGAAAAAAAAAGAACCAACAAAATCAGTACAATAACAATGAGATATGAAATAACAATTGCATTTGTATACTGATCCCGTTTTACACCTTAAGAATTATACAATATAATAAAAGTAATTAAGTGTAACAACAAGTATTAGTAACAAATGAAAAATCTTTTTAAATATTGGATTGTGCGAGCAAGAGGGGTGCAAAAGCGTTACACCATTTTAAATGAATGTCAATGTCAACCGCTATTAAAAGTTGATATTCGTAAAAAAAATTGTAACGTCGGATGTAAATTCAGTGTACGCCACGGCCTTACCAGTAAATAAATATTTAAATTCTCTCTTCGATAAAATTTCATATTTTCATTCATTTAGCCTGTTTGCAGCAGCCTGTTAATTAGTCAAATTGGTTCGCATGTTATGTCGTCGTTATTAATGTAGTTTAAAAAACATGCAAATTCATGTACACTCTACTAAAAGTACAACGAAAGTCGCGACACACACACGCTACACACAAATTCATTTGTTTTCAGAAAAAGCTAAACTAACACCCATATCCTTTAACGTTTCCTCAATGCGAGACAGGCCCGGATGCTTAATAAGCCTGGGTTGGGGACATTTCCCCCATTTTTTATAGTTAAGTAACCGTGCGGCTTAATAATTTAAAAGATCTGGATAGTTCGTACGTTTTTGTTTAAAGATTTTTGTTTCACAAACAACAGTAGTATCGTAACAATCGTAAAAGTATCGTTTCCCTTTCGGGGTGGTCAGAAACCACGCTTATAAATAAGCGGATTCACATTTAGCCAAGTTTACTATAGGCCAATCATGACAAATGGCACAAGCTAGTCGATGTCTCCAGCGTACCAAACTCGAGAAATATCACAAATAAATTAAATATTAATTAAATGTAATTATTTACATTAATAAATATTTTTGTGCCCCGGCCAGCAATCGAACCCGGTACCTCCGAGTCTTTATCCGCGGACTTAACCGCTAGACCACGGAGGCAGTTACAACAGTAATGCAAGGAGTATATAGTCAAAACACAGGGCTGTGTTTGACTTGTCGCTGTATGCGCTTTTATTATTTTATTTCGCTTTGATAGGCGTTCTTGGTAGCTTTTCCAAGCGCTTTGAGTTTTTAATGACGTCGAATAACCAAAGTAAGTACTGATTTTATTGCCAATTTTCATTTTCGGGTTTTTGTAATTTCCTAGCAAATTGTCTGTAGTCAAAAATATTTCAGCATTCCTTTCTTTTCTATTATATATTTCTATTGTCGTGCTTTGTCTTATTTTTCTATTGTAAATATTTCTTCTATCGTTTAGTTTAATGAAATAAAAAATAAAATAAATAAAATGTTATATTTAATACATTTTCGGGTTTTTCAAATTTTTATTACCATGACGTTATTTGTTTTTATTTTACACATATCTTATATCGGTTAAATTCATTATACGAGTATATATTACTTTTTGGGGTTTGGATATCTTACAGCTAATAGCATTACATATAAATTAAAAGCTACCTAAATAATAAAATAAAATAAAACTAATTTATAAATAAAAAATGACCTCTAGAGACGTCCCATCCGAAATAGTCCCAAGGAGACTGGCAACATTTCCCCTCTGAATAGCGAACATGCGAGGCTAATACGTGGCAGAAATAATTGCCAGCCTTCCTGTCTCCAGACCTTTCCGTCAGCCGCTTTGACAACTCCTTGGTCAAGCGCCTCGCTGAAGGTCCCCATGGGCCCATCGTCTCAACCCCAAACGGAGCAAATTTGTAAACGGTACCAAGGTTGGCGTATTTGCGCAATTCGCAGAAAACGCCGCTGTCCCCGCGCCTGACGAGGTCGCCTGGATGTGAGATGGGGCTAATGTTTGGAGTTTTGTTAATGATAATTTTGTTAATTATTTTACAAAGAGAAGAAATACTGTTAGAGTTGACACGCCGTAAACATTAGATAATAGTTAATACTAAGTCGAAGAAAAAAAAAAACAAATTATAATGTCGCAAATTTTATTTAAATTCATTAACTCACAAAATTTCAAACACGCTATACTGAGTTTGGAAAAATCGTCAGCAAAGATGTCAAGATGTGGTGTTGAATCGAGCAAATTCCTGAGTGCATGAAGTGCACGAGGGATCGGAGAGTAGCGGTGCTCTACCGTGCGGTAGGTAGCTGGGCCAGCAATCCGTGAGCACGCGCGTGGAGTTATTTGTCAGGTGCTTACAATCGCACCAACTGTGACACCAGCTCGGGACTGGCCGACTCGCCGCGTAGGACACGACAAGATTGCATCAAGGAGTCATAATCGCGCCTGCTTTCCAGAGATTTAAATCCGAGGATCTAATTAATGATTCCGAGGTTTTATAGAAGTCAAACGACTAGGCGACTGTTTGGATTGGCTTAAAGCGTCCACGCTTTAAGGTAACAATTTCCAAGTCAAAAATAGCCAGGGTAAAAATAAGAATATTTCACAGACTTTTTAACATTATCACAACTGAGCTTTTTGTCTATTTGATCAATTATAGCGTTAGATGGTTGTTCGACGATTGCGTGTTTATTCGCGTTGATTAATGCGAGCATTAATTGGAACCTTGTTTAGTAAACACAATGATCTTAAAATTTATTAGATGGGGCCCATAAAGATCTGCCTAAAACAACACGAAGCATCGCTGCAATGCGCAGCATGTTAGAGCAATACAAATAAAAGCGCCAGGTTTATATTATGTTAATATATTATTGTTGTATTAATCGTTATTTAAATATTGATAACCAAATATACCTAGATATTAAAGTCTGTATAAGCTCCGAGAAAACAAAAAAAAAAAAACAAAATTTTTCATAGGCACATATTTATTCATTTACTATGCATTCTTTAAATTCTAACTCAAACTCTAAACATTCATTTACAGGTTAAATGGTCTTCTTAAATCTATATTAGTAGACAACGTTCTTCCTGACTACACTAATTTAATTATTATTATTATATTTTTATATTCATTCATTTAATTTCCCAAAAAATCTTTAACATCACAATAGCAGCAATGTTTAAATAAAATTACAGATTATGTATAATCAGTGAATGACAAAAACTTGAGATGGCCGTGGTATTACATGTCGTAGTTAGATAATGACAAAATATAGACAATTTTCGTTCCCAGGATTTTAGGGGAAAACATAGCAAAATTTAATTAAAATCAGTTAGGTAGTTTAGGCATGAACGCGAATCTAAGCCTGAGTTGCACCAGCATGAAGTCTCTTTGTAATCGTAACGATTAGATTATTGGTACAATAGATATATGGGCATGTGGTCATATGTCGTGATCAGATAATAAATAAATAAATAAATATAAATAAATAAATATTTCCAAACAGGTCACACAGCGCCATCTAATTTCCGTGGTAAGCTACGACGCTTGTGTTACGGAAACTAGATGGTTGATAAACTACATATTATACTTTTTTTTTTGTAAATATATACATATTATACATATAAACACCCAGACCGACACAAATTATACAATGTACAACTTGCCCCCGGTGGGAATCGAACCCACGACCTCCCGAGTTCACGGCAACGTTTGTTACCACTAGACCAATGAAGTTATATAGCCTTTGCCCGTCCCTGGTTTCAAAGGATAATTTTTGCAAAGTTTCAACAAAATCGGTTCAGTAATATAGACGTAAAAAGTGGGCAAACAGACATGAGCTTCTTATTAGATTTCTAATATTAGTATCAAAGGGTATAATAATTGAAACCTAACAAAAGGTGATTTTTTCTACTTGATGCTGTATCCATGCCTATGTAAAACATCTTTGTGTAAGCCTGAAACCACACTTGAATGTATACATACACCTTTTACCAAATACAAATAGAGTCTACTTTTGAAGCTAATTGAAGTCTCATTTGTGGTCGCTGGTTCATATTGGCGGGGAAATTGTTAATAACGCCAATTAATTGTCACCGATATCAAGTAGTTGCGGGTACGGATTTGATCACGTAATTATCTCTTGTTTGGCAAAAGCAATTGTCTTACAAAATAACAATGATTTTATACATTTATTGCCATGCTTATCAAGTTGTACTTACTTGCCTTTTTAAAATTATTGTATGCAAATTTATTTTTATTTTTCTCCAAAACTGTAAACAGTAAAATAAAATTAGGCTAGATGACGTGTTTTTAGAAAATTCATTACCCAATAAGACAATTACAAAAAAAACATAAACAAATTTGATTTGGTTAAACGGTTACTTATTTGAGTAAACTGACGTCTCACCCACGACGAAGTTAGTAAAAACACAGTTACTACACTTTTCTTGTCGTATTGTCCGAATCAGGAATTCAAAAATAAATTTAAATTAAATGCGCAATTTTTAAGTTGATACAGTTTTTGTGCAATATATTGGTCCTTCGAGCCGGATCCGTTATCAGGGTTGCCAACTCTATATTATTTTAAGTAGTATTAGTAAAGTATCATCACGACCGTTTACCTTTCGGGGTGGTCAGAAACCACGCTTATAAATAAGCGGATTCACATTTAGCCAACTTTACTATAGGCCAATCATGACAAGTGGCAAGCTCGTCGATGTCTCCAGCGTATCAAACTTGAGAAATATCACAAATAAATTAAATGTATTTATTTATATTTATAAATATTTTTGTGTCTTAACCAGGAATCGAACCCGGAACCCCCGAGTCTAAATCCACGGACTTAACCGCTAGACCATGGAGGCGGTTTTGATAATTTAAGTTGGCAACACTGTCCATTATAACAACAAAAAAAATCACATCGTCTAAACACTTGTCTGAATTTTTCTGTACGGTTCGGAAACATAAACCATAAAGCCTCGGATGCCGAAAATGTCTACGGGCATTAAGTCTGCCTTTGTACTTAGTGCAATAAAGTTTTTAATTGAATACATACGAGTAGAGTGTGTATTGATGCGTTTGAAATGTGGTGCTGGCGTCGTTTGATCAGAATCCCTTGAACTGCACGAAACGGACGTAATTAAATTTCTGTGCTTAAAGAGCTCGAACTTCACAAGGAGTGTAACATGGCAGTTTATAATTGTTATAATAGAAACGCATTAATGCGTTATGCGATGAACTCGGAGATGTTCAGGGACGGTACGCAATGTGTCAAAATCAGCCGTTCCTCGAGTTCTTCGCGCCATTTTGCGTGGACATGTCAAGAGCAAGTTTTTGTTTTGTAAATTAATTTGCTGTGGATATTATTGGTCAAAAGTGGTGTTGTTTTGTTTAATAATGTGCTACAATGTGAATAATTATGGAAAACAATAAATTGGACTTTAAATATGGGGCACAAGTTGCAGTTTATTTTTTGCGGTTTTCCCGCGCTGTCAACTCCCATATTTTACCCGACGTGTTTGGGCTATAATGCCGCGAGTGACTCCAAGAAAAGCATCAAATTCTGCAGCATATGGGATTTAATGATGACCCATTAACTCATGAAAAAGAAAGATATAATACGTCAGACTTGGCTGTATGGGCTAGACCCTTTGCCTTCCCTATCATCTCATTCATCATCCATCGGGAGAATAGAACCAAAAAAAAAAAAAAAAATTGAAACTTTTTCTGCGCAACTTCTTTTTACGGGTGCTCCGTCAATAAAATATTAAATATAACTTTGCTCAAGCACACATTGTGCATTAAAATCACCAAGCGACCGTAATCCCCAAATTGGGGATCCAGTTTTGGGTTAGAAGATCCGCGGGCTTCCGGAGACTCATCTCCTCCGTCGCCCAACTCCCCACCAGCCGAACGTCTCTTCTTCAGGCCCAGCTGCTACACGAGATAAGCATTAGCTAGATTACCTACACTCAAAATGTGCGGAAGTGTCCTCAACTGAATATACAATAAATCTATGACCCGTTATTTGTCGTGCCCCGGTCTTTAACCGGGGAGTTCGCGACAGGAGCAGAGACTCTTTAGTTTCTACTTTGCCTGAATCATGCAAGAAGCCACATTGCAAGAAGAAGAAAAAAGAACAAAAGAAAGAAGCCCCAAGCGATGGTCCAATGCATCAGGCAATTCACTACGCCGACGACCAAAACAATTGGCTGGTGGATGAGCTGCGAGTGCGACAAAGTCACGATCCTCTTCAGTGGGGTAATTTGCCCACTCTGCCGGGACGGAGAAGTATCCAAAGTTCGTGCCGATATATTTATTTATTTATTATAAACTTTATTGCACAAAGTACAAAGGCGGACCTAATGCCGCTAGACATTCTATACTGGTCAAACCTTTCGGACAACTAAAGCAGTTACGACAAGATAAGGCAGGTGCTATCAAAACTAATAGAAAAATTATAGACTTCAATATATATACTAGTGAATAAATACCTAATACATACACAAATACATACAAATAAAATTACATATATACAGTAAAGTGAATCCACACGTCAGGATCCGGCTCAAATTGCCAACATACACAGTCAAGCCAGCATAGTGTTACGGACTAATGTCAGTTATGAGAGTCTGATTCCAGTTGCTAACATTCATGGGTCTCGCACACCACTTACCATCAGGTGGGCTTATGGTCGCATGTCGTGTTAGTTTGAAAAAAGACATAAATAATAATATAGGCTATATCTAAACTAAAAGTACCTATGCTATCAATACGTGTGGGTGACAGATAAACATACTGCAAATAGATAATAGAGTACCAACTGCTAACTATAAATAAAGCGAGATTACATACCTAAACGTTTAAATTTATTTAACTAGACTACAATCCAGTGGAAATGGCGTTTTCGCAGAAATAAAAAACACTTTGGCTGCATTTTTCTGTATTAAATGAACCAGCAACACCGAAATACCCCATGAACAAAACTCCCTCTCTTTCCGCTCTTCACTCCACGACAGTTGCGGTCCGACTCATTTGCAGTTATTGCCGCAAAACTGTTGAACAACCTGCCCTTAGATACCCGACAAGCTTCCAACAGAAAATGCTTGTGTTACCTACTCTGGTATCTACTTTATCTGGTATCATTAATTAAAAATTTAATGTTTTTTTTTTTTTTTTAATACTGAGCATGACACTGCGCCCACCTGATGGTAAGCGGTACGCGAGGTCCAAGAATGGGAGGGAACTGACGCCAGCCTCAGACGACCGACATCAGTCCCTACCACTATGCCGGCCTATAAAGATGCTTTTTCACACTTCGTTTGAAGGACTCCAGGTTATAGGAGTGGGGAAACACACTGGCTGGGAGAGCATTCCACATCTAAAGCGTGCGACAGATTTAAGAGTCTCCAAATTTGTATGTACGCGTAGGGATAGTGGCTACGGTATGTGGATGCATATTTTGGCCTGTGCGAGTGGTTCGGTTGCGGAATAGAGAAGAAGGGATAAAGTTGTGGAGCTCTTTAGAACATTCACCGTAGTATAGCTTTGTTGAACATGCTCAGGGAGGCCACATCTCGGCGAAGCTGCAGCGATTCGAGAGTTTTAGACACTGTAGTATCGTCCACTATTCGAATAGCCTGCCTCTGTAGGACATTGAGAGCATCTGTAAGGTACTTAGCGAAACCATACCAGAGGTGAGAACAGTGTTCCACGCATGACCTTATTTGTGCTTTATAAAGCATAAGTCAGAGTGAGGGCGGAAAAAAACGTTTTACCTATAAATATTTATTTAGCAGATAAAAATGTAACATATATGACATTTGCCCCCACATCACTGTTTTGTCCTGCAGGGGCCCTGAAGGTAATTCCAGATAGTTTCTACCACTAGACAAAATAAAGATAATTGAAACTATACAATATATACAGATGTAGGACATGTTTAAATAAGTGTAAATGATAAATAGTGAAAATAGGTGTAAGTAAATATACTTTAAGAGAGAAGACAAATTTCTAAGCATTCCATGGATTCACCGTGCGGGTGCCGGGTTCATCGTGCGTGGGTAAGAGATGAGAAGAATGGTGTCTCGGGCTTGCGACCGACAATAGGCTGGTTTAAGAAAAGGAGGCCTCCTTTTTTTTCTATTGCGCGATAATACGCTCACCATCCACCATTCTACTTCTCTCCCTACCCAACCAAATACTGTATGATTCCGTTAATGCCGTCTTGGAAGCTCGTTCCATAAATGTATTGACGGCAGACCTGCTTAGGCCTAATTCTTTCAGTAAGTGATGCAAAGATTTTGCTGGAACTCCTCTTGCACCAACTTCCACTGCGTAAAGCTGAGTCTTGAACCCGTTCCTGATCATTTCTTCTGTGAGATCATAATATTTATTCGACTTCATGTTGTGGTCTTTTGGAATATTTGATTCCCACGGAACTTACCGTTCAATAAGGATAACTTTTTTCAAGTTCCATTTATTATTAATATAGTTACGTATATAATAAAGGAAGATATAAAATTTAATATAAATTATAAATACAAATATACCGTGTGATATAATAATATAAGGGCATAAACAGCTGTCTCCTATAGTTCAATAAACTTCTTGTAGGAGACAGAATACCACATCAATGGTATATCACAATATAATGGTAGATCTGCTATAGCTGTGTTTTCCTTGCAGATTCCTTTCTCAGTTAGATTAAACATTAAGAGGTCACTAAGAGGAATTTGCTAAGCTGTTAGTTTTCTGAAATTCCAGTGACTTTATGAATTTCTCTAGCGTACTAGAATCAAAATGTCACAAATAAATTAACTATGTTTTGTGTTAGCAATCGTAAATTGAACGCACACAGATGCACAGTGTACTAGTACGTTAATCTTGGTCATAAATTGTTTAGCTATAATTTCACGGGAGCGATGGAAAGACAAACAGACCGTGTTGACCTGCTGTGTACACTGTGCAAAACAAAAGTCATGAATGTGTGAGGAAAGAATGGATGCGGTAATTTTGAAATAATCAAAGTTTAAATTAAAGAGAAGTCAAAGTTAAAATTTGAAGTTAATTTGAATTATTCGTATTAGCCTACAAATCTTCGCCCGAAACAATATTCATATTTCAACCCAATCTATTTATTGTCACATTATTTTTTCCTCCGTGATCAACCTGTCGATTTCTGCTCGGCACACAATACTATATTTAATTTATTTGTGATATTTCTCAAGCTTGGTAGAGCTAGACATCGACGAGCCAGCCACTTGTCATGATGGGCCAATAGTAAATTTGGCTAAATATTAATCGCTTCTTTAAAGCGTGGTTTCTGACGACTTCCAAAGGGATACGGTTGTGATTATGCTATATATAATATATATATTGATACTGTTAAGAATACCTACTTTGATGACCAAAACTAACCAAGACGTAAGTTTGGATGTCTCGATTTCACGACAATATCACTTTAATGAAATTTTGCATTATTTTTTCTGGATGGAACCCAAAACAAACGAATAAATATAATAGACAGTACTCGCGCCTTCGACATGTATATTCGATCGATTTGCTCGAATGAAACTGAAAGTTTTCTATGGAAATCTGTCGCTTTTCATTCGAATATTTATTTATTTATTTAAATACTTTATTCAGGCATTTTCTAACAACTGACCTTTGGGAAAGTGAGAAATCATGGGCAGGGTGCAAATAAATATAATACACGATACTTAACTTACTACATTATAACGTAATATTTCGAACCGATACGCAAGTCAAAAGAGCCAGAATTAGGCCCCTAGTTTTACGTTAAAGGGGTTTTTTGAGATTATTGTCCTAGTGTACTAATTTTGTAGAATTTTGAAGAGCACACAACACAAGTATGTGCACAGTATTTTTCTTACATTGAGGTAACCCAGTGTAGTAGAGAACACGTGTACAAACTATCGAGCTGAACAAAGAGCACAGTTCAACATGGCCACTATCCGATGGAGAAAATGGCACACGATCAATTTTATTATCGTATATTTACATTACGTATAATACTTTTATGTGTCAGCAAGTAATAAAATGCGTGGAGGCCGTACGTTTGTACAGTCTAAATACATACGTTATATTATATGTTCTCATCCGATATTCTTGCGCTCTCTGTCCACTAGGCCCCAATCGTCGCGCTTTGTTCGATTAAATAAGTATCAGCCGGTTTCTCGAAGCTCTACTTAATTATTCCTTAGCTAATAAATCATTATGTTTAACTTTATCTTAAGTCAAATTTCACAATACTTAAACTTTTCTTAGTTAATGTTTTACTTAAGTTTTATGACTTTCAATAATTGGTGACAAGTAAAATTACACACATACGAGGGGCGTTCAAAATATTCTCGGTATTGATACGTTACAACCTCTTTTATATATATATTTGTTACTGGCCGCTAAGATTCATCCATTGACATTAAAAAAAAGTAAAATTGGAACCGAGATGTTCTTTTGTTTTTCTGCAATTGCCGAACAAACATGAACACCATGAGCGAATTAACAATTTTAACGAAATTAGAGCACCGATCCGTCATAAAATTCTTGACAAAACAGGGTAAAAATCAAAAAACCATAAAAGAGGAAATGGATTGTGTTTACCGTGAGTCTGCTCCTTCTTTATCTACTATTCAAAAATGGTCAAGCGAATTTAAGCGTGGAAGGGAGAGTATTGAAGATGACCCTAGACCTGGCCGGCCTGTAGTGGCTACCTCACAAGAAAATATTGATAAAGTGGAAAAACTTATATTGGAAGACGGCCGAGTGAAGGTAAAATCTATAGCTCAAGTAACCAATCTCTCTATTGGTACCGTACATGACATTATACATGACCATCTTAATATGTCAAAAGTAAGTGCAAGATGGGTTCCGCGAATGCTGACGCTTCTTCAAAAGGATATGCGTGTGGCTTGCTGTTCAGATTTTATCGACCTGTGTGGTGAAAATCCCGATGAGGTGCTGCAAAAAATAGTTACTGGAGATGAAACCTGGGTTCATCATTATGACCCAGAGAGCAAACAGGAGTCCATGCAGTGGCACATTAAGGGTTCAGCTCATCCCAAGAAGTTCAAGGTAATCCCGTCAGCTGGCAAGGTCATGGCCACAATATTTTGGGATTGTGAAGGAGTTTTGCTTATCGATTATAAAGAAAAAGGTGTAAATATCACAGGGCAGTACTACGCTAACGTTATACGTCAATTAAGAGATGCGATCAAAGAAAAGAGGCGAGGAAAGTTAACCAAAGGTGTTATGCTTCTGCATGACAACGCCCCTGTCCATACTGCTCATATTGCCAAGGCAGCTATTGTTGAATGTGGGTTTGAAACTGTTACTCATCCACCCTATAGTCCGGACTTAGCCCCAAGCGACTTCTTTTTGTTTCCCAATCTTAAAAAGGATCTGCGTGGAAATAAATTTTCTGACGACGAAGCGTTGAAGACGGCCGTGGAGGAGCATTTTTACACCAAAGATAAAAAATATTTTTATGAGGGATTAAAAAAAATAATTGATCGATCTTATAAGTGTATGAACATAGGGGGGGAGTATATTGAAAAATAAAAATATCAAACTTTTCGTACTTGTTTGTTTTTATCCACATACCGAGAATATTTTGAACGCCCCTCGTATAGTTTAAAATTATATGATTAAGTGATTTTTGTATGAAATGTATATATATTTCGTCGAATATAATATTAAAAAGTATACTCTATCTGATACATCTAACTAATCACCGGAGGCAGTATCAAGACAACTCTTATCCCGGACTGACTTTGCAAATACACTTCGCTTGCTAATATACGAATACTGCTATACTCGTGTATATAGTATAATTTTGCTCCTGCCTCTCATTCATTCATTTTGTCTTAGGTAGATAATTATTAGTCTATTGGTTTTCACTTATTTATTATTATTATTATTATTATTTACTTTTGCTAGTCACAGTTCAATTGTACTATTAATTTAAATCTAATAATTACTATATTTTACTCTTATTTCTGTTTTAATTGTTTTGTCCAAATAATATAAAATTTCTTTGGCTTGTGTTCCACTATTGCTACTAGAGGAACCGATTCGTTACAAATTCGTGACATTCATTGTTACAACCCGACCACTTAAATTGTGTATTTTTTTATTATTCAATTTAATTTTATAGTATTAATCACTAAATTTATTAGTATGTTTTATAATTGACCTGATATTTGTAAACAATTATTATTTTTACAACGTAATAATTGTGCAGTAATTCGGTTGTTGTATCTTTGTTGAGCCAATTTTAACTGATCGCTTTATAATCATTTGTAGTGTTTGTAGAAACGGACTAAACGAATGACAGTCGACGGTATTATTGTTTATTTTTGTATTGTGAAAATAAAAAAAAAACAATTAAAGTTAAGAAAAAGTTAATTGATATTCTAAGGCTACTTAAGAAAACAGTTGTCAAAAATTACTTAATTTGTATTTCTTATTGCTTTGTTAAACGCAAAATTGACAACTTCCCATATGTACATTTGTATAAATGACAGTTCCCTTCTTAATTATTTCTTAAGTACTACTTAAGATTTGTTTCTGAAATGCATTACTTGCAAAACCAAGTAATTTTTTACTTAAGAAAAGTAAAGTATTATCACGACCGTTAGGGTGGTTTTGGGGTGGTCAGTACCCACGCTTATAAAGTCTGGTGCCTAGGGACATCCACGAGCTTGGCACTTGTCATGATGGGCCTTTAGTATTGTTTGCTAAATGTGAATCCGCTTCTTTAGAAGTTTCTGACCAAGGGATACATTCTTAATGATACTCTCTCCTATATTGCCAACTCGTTGTTGTTTTTTTCGCCTATGATTTATTCAATTAGTTTTTCTCTAAAATTGAACTGCTATACTCGTATATACGAGTATAGTATAATTTTGTTCCTGCCTCTCATTTATTCATTATATTTTAAGTAAATAATCATTATCTATTGGTTTTTACTCATTTATTATTATTCTTTTACTTTAGCTAGTCACAGTTCAATTTATAATATTAATTTGAATCTAATTACTAAATTTTACTCTTATTTCTGTTATATTTGTATTGTCTAAATAATATAAAATCTCTTTGGCATGTGTTCCACTATTGCTACTTTGTTTATATGTTTAATATAATAAGGTGTGATGTTTTTTTTAAATAAATAAATAAATAGATAAATTTATTATTGTAATAAACAAAACGTGACGCGGGTTACAGGTTGTCCCCATTAAATTTCCTCCTATATCGTACTGATGATAAATTTTATTTATACAATTTAGTAGAAAATAAGAACAGAAGAGGACCGGAGGCTGTGGAGGTCGAAAAGTCACCATTGTCGTGCAACAATTTGACCTTTAACTTATTTGCAATTTCGCCTAAAGACAGATAAACTGCAGTATACGACATGCAAAATATTTCAACTTATGGAGTGCTCCAATGTGGCTGCACCCAAACTGCGAGGACTCTTCCGGAGGTCTGCACGGGTCTCCTGGCCTTCCTTTAGAAGATAGGTTGGTACCATTAATAGGGCCCAGCCTTACCTACCTTTATTACACCCCCTAGAACACAGCGTTCTAGACATCTACTGTTGGAGATGGGCCTTCCAGAACATATACCTGGAGAATTTGTCCTACACTCGCCACGCTGGCTAGACAGGTTGGCAAGGCTCTGATTTTTATTAACGATTCCACAAGTTGATATTAGTGGAACCGGGGCCGACTGCTTAACGTGCTTTGCGAGGAACGAGAACGGTGGTGTTGTAAATCTATGACAAATATACGTAAGAAAAGTGTATTTCTCATTGGTACACGCCGGGGGGTTTAAACCGACGTATGTAGGGAAAGAGAGCTACCACCGCGTTACTTACCTACCTAAGTGTATTTGTATTGTGTACCTTAATAAATAAATAAATAAAATATCATATCAAACCTTTTTCCCATCGCGAAATTTAACAGTTCCCTCGATGATAGACGTGACAGGACTCGAGTCCGTCATGTTGAGAGTTACGCCTCGTCACAGCGCAACCCGATCCACATCTTAAATCAACACATAGTTGTTTACACTTGCACTGCACTTAAAACACAGCACTGGCACTCACGAAACATAGAATCTGAAAAGAAAAAAAAAATGTTATGTCAATGAGAAATTATTGTATAATAGGAATAGTGTGCGGATGAATGAGGTGATATGGAAGGCAAAGGGTCTAGCCCATACAGCAAAGTCTGACGTAATATATGTATGTATGTTTCTTTCTTATGAGTTAATGAGGTTATTATCAAATTCAGGATGTTACAGAATTTGATGCTTTTCTTGGAGTCACTCGCGGAACTATAGATCAAGCACGTTGGGTATAATATGGGAGTTCACAGCGCGGGAAATTCGCAAAAATAAACTGCAACTTGTGCCCTATATTTAAAGTCCAATATATTAAACAAAACAACACCACTTTTGACCAACAATATCCACAGTAAATTAATTTACAAAACAAAAACTTGCACTTCCGCGCAAATGTTTTTTTTTTAATTTTCTTTGGATTGATTATCCTGTCGCTACGTCATTATACTCGTAGTTTTGTGGACCTTTGTGGTAGAAGATTACTATTGAGAAGCTTTGGTGAGGAGCGTCCGGGCATTTAGCTGGAGCTGTGGCTAGGCACAGTTCGGAGCTGCACCCGTGGTCTCCCAGGGTGACGAAAATAAAAAGACAGGTTTATGTTTGTGTATGTCCTGGTTTAAGCTTGTAGATATTTAGGTAATAAATATCTTGATCACAAAAAAAAATGATCTGATTTTATGCGGGGACAAGCTTGACGTTCCGAAACTGCTCAACAACATTTATTGTTTTTTTTTCAAATAAATATAGTTCTACCAGTAAGGTAATGATTGTATAACAAACAATACATTAATCTGGATACGGCGAAGTAACTTCTTAATCACTTATTTGATGTGTCTTCGGTCACGTGCGCGAAGATTACCGCACCCATTGTGTATTAAGTTTTCTACTTGAATGGTATCTTACGTTTCTTCGGGTTATTTCTTTTTGTACATAGAAATTTGTCACTATGATTATATATTGCACCAAAACATAAGATTAGCAATTTCCATACCCAGAAAATTACCACCAACAGTATGCCTACCACCGATTTGTCGTTCTCGTTGGAAGTATGGGTCACTTGTAATGATGTCCAATGCAAATTTTTACTTTCAAGGAAAACTAATATTGTAAGCTTGCCATGGTGATATTTATATAAATATAACACCGATTGAAACAAGACTTCCAAGAGAAACAAAAAACGTACGAAACTTTCAGTTGAATCGGAACAAATCCCACCGTTCTCTAAAAGGATAGGCTACCCGTCCAAACTATTTACATGATCCCTAAGAAGTAGCGAGGGGAGAAAGAACCGTGAACTTAAGTCAAACTTAAGTAGACGCTGTCTCAACTCAGGACAGACTTAGGCGAATAGTTGGGAAGCCCACGGCCTTTGTGCAAGTTAATTACGGAAGAAGGAAGAACAAAGTTTTAGCTATTTGTTTTATGCAAATTAAATATTGCATAAATCATTGTATTTATTTATTTAAATTCTTTAATGCACTTAAAAAATAGTACAGAGCCGAGCTATAATGACAGTAGGCATTCTTTACTAGCTAACCTTGAGGATCGAGTAAGGTGATAAGCAGGATGAAAAAATACGAAATTTGAATCATACAGTTAATAAGTTAACTAACTAATTATAACATACTACACATTATACCTACACACTTAAACATACATTATACTACAAATACAACATATACACTATAACTTAAATAAATCATAAATACACAGTTATTTAAATAGTGTTTTATTCTGTTTCTCCAGGAACGATGTTATGAAACGTCTAAAGACGCTGATAGTGCATCGGCACGTCTAAGGTTCAAGAGAAGATTATTCCACTGGCGAGCCGCAGATACATTAAATAAATCAGTGTATCTGGTTGACAAATGAAAAGAAATCTTAAGTTGGTTGTTGTTAGAGGAGCGAAGGGCACATTTGTACGTATATACAAATATTAGAAAGGAATTGGAATCTCTAAACTATAATAAATGTAAGAATTATTTTAAGTTTTTGGTTAAATAAATTAAACTATGATGAAACAGAAGAATTGTTACAAATATTAAAATAGTAGGTACATAATTCCATATGTATTATATTATATATTATACTTATTTGTGTAGTGAAACTGGTGCCTGAGATTCAGATCAACTATGTTTGGGCACCAGTGGCCAATTCCTAAAAACATTTACTAGCTTTTTAAGTAAATAAACGATTTTTATTATTATTATTATTTTATATAATAGTAGGAGTCTTAAGTTTTTAGTTGAGTAGGAGTATTATATAATAATAGAAGGAGACCACGTACAGGAAAACGCAGAGTGGGAAGACCCCCGCCAGATGGACGGATGACCTGAAAAAGGTCGCTGGTGGGGGCTGGATGAGGGTGGCAAAAGATCGTGTGAAATGGCGAGCCTTGGGGGAGGCCTACATCCAGCAGTGGAGAGACATAGGCTGATGATGATGAGGAGTGAAGACGGGACACTGTGCCTAAAACAAAAACCTATGCGCTATGGCAAAGAAGACGGCCGCGCATGTGCTCATATAATGCTTTAGTGTGGCTACACCTAGGCTGAAGTTCCTCCAAACTGCGAGAACTCTTTCGGAAGAATGTGAGATAATACTCATGGAGGAGATAAGATGGTTCCATTAGTGAGACCCATATCAAGCATAATGGTCTCAGGAAGACTGGGTGCAGAGAACTCCTGGACGTAAGAGTAACTATACAGTCAGTCTGACAACGAATTCTACAAGATCTTCAGGATATCGCTCCGTCTTTCGCACGGATACTTTTTAAATCAGCTCAAATAGGCGAATACAGATTCGCCACAAGAACGTTGTTATACTAGAAACCAGTACACCAAAGACATCGACAAGCTAGCTACTGTTTATAAAAATCGTGGTTTCTGACCACCCGCGAGCGCAGGGGTCGTGATGACTTTACTTTGATCATATTATTACAATAACATTTTAATAATTTGATATTAACTTTGAAGCCTTAGCCACTGCACAGTGTTTTGTCCGAAACAAACCAGCTGTACAAAATATTATATGATTTTTTAAAGTCAATAGTCTAGAGATGTTAAAAGCATAAATTTATACCTTCGAGCACTACAGTAAATGTTCTTGGCAATTAAACTGGGCACATTATTCCAAACAGTAGTCAGAATTGTAATTTACATCGTCGAACAAACACGGAACGATGCTAGAAGTCAGTCCGGCGGAAAATTAGCTCCTATATTGTATATTCACTTTTGGATGACCCACTGGGGTAAAGAAACAGCCCAAAATAAAATCCCCATTTTACTTATATTATTTGACCTGATTGTTTTTTATAACTTATCTTGTTTAACAGTGCGGCGGGGAAATCTGCTAAAGATGGTCGCTAGTAGGAGGGTGGCAAAAGATTGCGAGCAATAGCAAGCCTTGGAGAGCATATTTAGTAGTATTCTATTTTAAAATATTTTTTTCCTTATGGTTCACAGGTAGTAAAAAAACATACAACAAACAATAAAAACAATAAACTATGGATGGACCGTGGAGGCGCGGTCTTTTTGGACGCCTGTCGCGGATGTTGCGGGCGGAATAATATGATGGTGATAAAAGTGGACTGTATATGCGGGTTTGGCACACTGCTGGAAAAGGAGGTGATTAGCTCTGAGCCGGTGCGGAGCGGAAATGAAAACAGCTCAAAGGGAAACGCACGTACCTTTAACCAAACGGTGTGGCGGGTGTCTCTCATGGAAAGACGGCAGCTCTTCAAGGCTTCAGCGTAGTCTCGAAGGCCGGCGGATGCGGGTGAGTGCGATGCGCGGAACGATCAAAGAATGACACGTGCGCGCGGCGGGAATGTCAAAATCACACTGGCCAGTAAGGCCGTTGCGGGTCCCTGTGCGTAGGGCGAGGAAAAAAAATGGAATAGGATGCAAGCGTGCCAAAAAAATATACAGTGATAATAATTTTACACAGATGGCGCCACCATTTCCCCCCGGCTTGAAGCGTATGCTTCGAAACCAATAATGCGGAAAATATAAAAATGATGCGAAAATAAACCGAGAACAACTAATATAAAATAATATCGAATGCGGTAATAAGCGAAAATTAAGTAAACTAACAAATATTAAAAATATCAAATGCGGATTAAGCGAAAAGAACAAAGCCAAGTAATATTAAACAATATAGAATGCGGAATAAGATAAAAATTACCTAAAGTAACAAATATTAAAAAATATCGAATGCGGGATAAGCGAAAATAACATATCTAAGTAATATCGGACAATATCGAATGCGGAATAAAAGAGCTATATTAAGCAATAAGTAATATTATACAATATCGAATGCGGAATAAGAGAAAAAATAACTAAACTAAAAATATTTAAAAATATCGGATGCGTAATAATCGAATGATAATTAACCTAACTAATATAAACCATATCGAATGCGGAATGAGCGAATTATAATTAACCTAACTAATATTAAACAATATCGAATGCGGAAATAAAGAAAGAACTAAAGCTAACTAAATTTAAACAATGTCAAATTAAATTAATTAGGTTGTGGACAGAGACGTACAACTGGTCTGAGATAGGGTCCCGTTGTAGTCTTGACGCGTACGACACGTACAATTCCGTATTGTGCGGGAAAAAACCTCTTCTACGAACCCTAACGGCCAATGTAACGGAGGCGCGTTTTCAGTTGTAAGGATTACAACTGTGACTGGATTTGTTGGAGTATTCCATTTTAGACGCGACTGTACCGTGTGCAAATATTTTAATCTCCAACGAATCCAAAACGATTGGACTAATTTATTTAACATTTGATTATGCGAACTAGTACTTAATTTGCCATCGATCTCCGAGGCGTTTAAATATTTGAGCGGAGTTAAAGCATGCGGTAATAATTTTGCGAAGCGTAGAACGTAGACAACACCACGAAATAATTTAGACAAAGACACCACACGTTTTGCGAGATCAAGTTTTAAATCAACTTGTAAAGAGGTTGTGACGAACGTTTGAGTTTTCTCTTCCAGCGGTTGTGACACAATAGTTGACTGGAACTCCACTATTGGCCATTGCGGGGGGTCTAAGATGGCCCATTGTGGACCACTAAACCAAAGCGGGTGACTAATAATCAGATGTAAGGGCGTAAGGCCACGCGACAAACAGTCTGCGGCATTATCAGTGCCAGGCACATGATAAAAATGATGCGGTAATAAATTCGATTGAATTTTGGACACTCTGTTAGCGACAAAGGTAGTCCAGCGGTGCGGCGACGAATGTATCCCGCAGTGCGTCACGGTAGAGTCCGAAAATGCGAATATGTGACGACTGCTGGTTACATCGATAACAATACGTATTAATTTCGAAAGAATTAATGCTGCGGTAAGCTCTATTCTAGCTAGAGACACAATTTTACTTGTGGGCGATATTTTCAACTTGGCGCTAATGAGATGGATAGAGTTGTGATTAGTATTATTTACATGAAAGTAAATCACACATCCATACGTTTTTTCAATAGTGTCAGCGAAGCCAAGTATGGTGACAACACTACTGCTAGTGATGTCTACATGGCGCGGGATAACAATTTTATCGAGCATGAACAGCTCATAGCAAAACTGTTTCAATAATTGCACAATTCTAATAGGTGGCTCATCATGCCAATCACAATGACAGAGCCATAATTCCTTTAGAAGCAATTTGGCGAGTAACACAACGGGTGCAACGGAACCTATTATGTCCCATATTTTTGCAATGCAAGACAATATGGTGCGCTTGGTGCAGACAAATTTTACAGGTATAGAAACCTTCATGAAAAATGCGTCGGAAGCGGGGCACCAATATAAACCAAGAATCTTATGAGATTCGTATTTGTAGAATTTCTTTACAAATAAAAGGAGGTGCGTGTCAGGAATGAAACCTAGGACACGTTGCGAATTGTACGACCATTTCACCATGTTGAACTGGCCAGCCCTGCAGCGGGTGTCGAGTACTATACGCAACTTTGAAATTTTATCGTTGCGCACAGCAGCGTGTTTTAATTTAAAATCAGGTAATGCCCAAAGTTTCCTCTCGAGGCATTTAAAACGTTTTTCGGCGATACGTTTTGAATAGCCAAACGTGAATACATTGCCCTTAGAGGGCAGCGAGACGCAGTACCTACCGTCTGCGTTGCGGGTTGTCGCTTTTACGAAAAGAGCATCGCACTCCTTGTCATCAGTGCTAAGTATAGGGGGAGTATGCATCTCGTCTAAATCCCAAAACTTATAGACGACGGAATTTTGAGTGGAGCGGCTTGAGATGGCGGAGGAGCTTAATAAGCTCGCGGGTGCGGATTCCAAGATAACATAACCCAAAATAGTATTATGAGCGAAAGCGGAATATTTATTGTTATCATTGGAATTTACACGAACTTTGTCGTATAAAATAAGACGCGGGAACAGAGAAGCTCCGATTAGTAAGTCAATGTCTTCAGGAACAGCGTAAGTATCGTCAGCCAATAGTAAATTGTTGAAATTACCAAAGGCGCGGGAGTCAATTGGCGTTGATGGTATACGTTCAGTTACCTTATCAACGACAAATACATTAATGTCGTAATTAATGTTGCGGTTAAAGCGAGAGAAAAACTTTACTTTAGCCAAGCCCTGAATGGATTTACTGGAACCTTCTATCCCTTTTACTACAATGCTAGGTTTACTATTAATATTAGGATTAAATCGCTGTAAACAATTTGTAATAATGTTACTTTGCGAAGCGCAATCCAATAGCGCGCGGACTGAGTATTGTTTACCGAACGCATCTATGATCACAACACGTGCGGTCGAAAGTAAAACGGTTGAAAAAACGCGCACAATATTGTTAACATTTGGCATGATGCATATTGTTACGTCATCGATGCGCGGTGCGGGCGGAGTGGACGGGGATGGGAAGCCCGGAGCTATAGCTGCGCGGGCTTCGCCAAGATGGGGTAGCGACGTAGATGTATGAGGTGTGCACACTTTGGATGCGGTATTGTTAAAATGTAATAAAGTGTGATGCTTTTGTTTGCATTTTTTGCATGTATAATTAGATAGGCAATTTTCTGTCTTATGTTTACTACTAAGACAGTTAAGGCAAATGTGGCCAGCCTTTGCAAAATTGTACCTATCTTGGGGAGTTTTGTCTATAAACCCGGAGCACTGATAAAGATGTTCATGATTTTCATTACACAATGAACACTTTATTTGCGGTTGAATACTTAAATAGTTATGTGTGTACATTGGCCTGTTTGGCTCTTCCATTTTAGTTTCTAAACTTTTCGTGACTCCGTGTTGTGACGATGTATTAGGTTCTGAAATTAAGTTGTCTTTTGAGATAGAATTAAGTACGCGTTTGGCAAATCTGTACATATCGTCAAAAGCGTCCAAAGGCTGGTAATTTGGGATATATTCTGGATTTTCGTGAAGACACGTTTCATTGTACTGGTACAGAGTATTCTCAAAAGATGACCTAAGAGAGTCGACCGTCACCATCCTGTTAAGGAAACAATCCTTGACGGAAGCGGTGTCAACATCTCGCGCATTCTGGGTGATGCATTGCATGCGTGCGAATAAACTATTCTTTTTAGCATCTAAAAGTTTTAATTTTGCCGATTCCGACATCGTAACAAATTAAGTATACCTAATACGAGAAAGAGCGCAACAAGTTGCAACAAGTTACAACAAAAGAGCCAGATGCGAACGCAACATGTGCAAATAAAAAAAACAATGGCTGTTGGGCGTCCTAAAGTAATAAAAAATTCGGGCTCGAAGTGACCAAATGGAGGCGCGGTCTTTTTGGACGCCTGTCGCGGATGTTGCGGGCGGAATAATATGATGGTGATAAAAGTGGACTGTATATGCGGGTTTGGCACACTGCTGGAAAAGGAGGTGATTAGCTCTGAGCCGGTGCGGAGCGGAAATGAAAACAGCTCAAAGGGAAACGCACGTACCTTTAACCAAACGGTGTGGCGGGTGTCTCTCATGGAAAGACGGCAGCTCTTCAAGGCTTCAGCGTAGTCTCGAAGGCCGGCGGATGCGGGTGAGTGCGATGCGCGGAACGATCAAAGAATGACACGTGCGCGCGGCGGGAATGTCAAAATCACACTGGCCAGTAAGGCCGTTGCGGGTCCCTGTGCGTAGGGCGAGGAAAAAAAATGGAATAGGATGCAAGCGTGCCAAAAAAATATACAGTGATAATAATTTTACACAGATGGCGCCACCAGACCGAATGAAATAAGTAACAATCAGGCTTAAAAAATATTCAATAACATTGTTGCCATAGACAAATACTGTAGCTTAACCTAAATTGACGGCCTTAATAAGTCGTGTCAACTTTTATTTTTATTTTTTTATATTAGCACATGAACTTGCGGTAAGTGGCGCGCAAGGTCCATGAATGTTAGCAAGTGGAAGCAGACATTCATGACTGTGTCGCCAACACATGCCGGCTTGACTGGGCATGACGGTAATTCGAGCCTGATCCCGAAACGTTTGGATACACTTTACTGGGTTTATTGGCACGAACGGTGAATACCTACCCGCCACAGCAGACTGGGCAAATTACCACCATCAGTCTAACTTCCACCTATTTGTTGTTCTTGTTGAAAGTATGTGCCATTTGCAATGATGTCAAATGCTAATATTGTAAACTTGCCATAGTGAAACTCATATAAAAATAACACTGCGTGAAACAAGACTTACCTAAACTAATAATATATATAATGCCTAATGTCGTGTTAACCTTTATGATAATGATAAGATCCTTACTACAAAATATAAACTAATAATAAATAAATAAATCTAAAACATAATTTAAGAGGGTCGAAATATAAGCGTCAAAGTAAAATACAGCTGAAAGTAAATTAACCAAATTGGAACCTACTTTTATAAAAGCTAATAATTATGTAGGTGTCGTAAATTAGTTGTAAATTAAATATTATCTGATATAATCTGGCAGTCATTTGCAACTGCAGCGTTTCCGAACGAAAATTCAAACACGCTAACCAAATTAACCAAAGGATATATATTTTTTTATAAAACTCTCGTCTTAGTATTTTTTGTTTTAAAGGTTAAATTTGAGCCGAAAAATATACAAACAAGCTTAATTTAACTGCATTAAATTAAACAAAATATAATATTAACGAAGCTGTGTGGTGTTTTTATTAAATTACAACTTGCTTTTCGCAATCAGACACTCAAATAAATTCAGTTTGTATATGCGTAATTTTATTAAAGAAACATTATTAAATAACTTTGATTAAACACGCGCTATTAACGTCTTCTTTAAACATTGTTTTTTTTTTTCTAGGATCAGACGCTTGCTGACTAGTTTGCTAAAAGGCTTTATTTAATTTACACAAGCTTAGAATAAACAAAACAAAACGTATGTTTATCTTTTAATAAGGCTTTTGCATCCCTCTCGCACAATCCACTATTTACAAAGATTTTATCAAATTTCTAGAAAATACAATTACTTACAGTTCTCCCAAAGTGATAATGCGCATAGAAATCTTCGTCACTGTTCGGCAATGGTCGTATTCCCCAAGCGTCGGAAGACGATATGTATATAGAGTGGTTAAGTGCATTTTCTTCATGCATAATTTAGTAGAATTATGTGTTTTGTGCTAAAAGAGATAAATATTGATTTATCAGTAACAAAATTTGATTCGATAATTCCATGTAAGTAAATAGCGAGGAAAACCACACGATTGAGAATATGCTACAATCTTTGTTGGATTGATTTACTTCGAAAATTTTATAGTACTGTAGTGACCTCCTTTAAATATAAAATCTCTGCCTGTGTCAGACAGACAAGCAATTGTCAAATAAACTATTTAAATAAGATAATTAAAGTTGAAATTAAATTCACCTTTGAAAACAAAACCAAGAAGGGTGTGTGTGTAATAGCAGCTCTATATAATTTCACACAGAGAGAACACGTGCAGTCACCGCCAAAAAACAAAAACAAAAAAACACTGCCCGAATTGTTTTCGATTGTGTACACATGATATTGACTTCTATTTCTTTCGAACAAGGTGCAAAATGCAAGTGCAATGTTTAGGCTCTTACGATTCAATGATTCGGGTGTTTCCGGGAATACGACAATTAGCGAAGATCTGTATGTGCATTATTAATTTGGGAATACTGTACTGACATTTTGTACACATTTTCACTTTCACATAAATAATTTTATTCAGAGAAATATAGAAAATATATTTGTAACGATTCTTCTATTTTACTAAAACATACTTAGTCTAGGGATTAAAAAAGTGAATTTAGACGCAGAGGTTCGATTCCTTAATCATTTATCAATTTATTTGTGATATTTCTCGAGTTTGGTATGCTAGGGACATCGACGAGCTTGCCACTTGTCATCATGGGCCTATAGTAAAGTTAGCTAAATGTGAATTTGCTTCTCTTAAAAGCGAGGTTTCTGACCACTGCTGGATGTAGGGAGGCTCGCCACTTAACGCGATCTTTCGCTACCCTCATCCAACCCCCACCAGCGACTTTCGTTATGTCATCTGTCCATCTGGCGGGGGGTCGTCCCACTCTGCGTCTTCCCGTACGTGGTATCTACTCTAGAACCGGTTTGCCCCATCGTTTGTCGGTTCTGCGGCAGATGTGTCCGGCCCATTGCCACTTTAGCTTATACATACATACACTAATGATAATAATCCTCCATATCATGTATATAAATTAAATAATAATAATAAATATTTCCAGACGGGTCACACAGCGCCATCTATTTTCCGTGGTAAGCTACGAGGCTTGTGTTACGGAAACTAGATGGTTGATAAACTACATATTAGATTTTTTGTAAATATATACATATTATACATATAAACACCCAGACCGAGACAAATTATACAATGTACACAACTTGCCCCCGGTGAGAATCGAACCCACGACCTCCCGAGTTCACGGCAACGTTTGTTACCACTAGACCACGGAGGCAAATATCATTTTACTTTTTAAGAAAGTAAGAAGATAGAAGATGTTTAAATATGTTTAAAGTGTCTGAAAAACAAAGGCAGTCTGTTACATTGGCGAGCTGCGGAAACTGTGAGAGAATCCGAATATCTGCTAGTAGACTCGAGAGGAATTGAAAGTTGATTGTAGTGCGAAGAACGAAGAGAACAAGTACATACGACTGTGCAAGCGAGAGGGATGCATAAGCATGAAACCCTCTTATGATCTATAATATAAGTTTTATTCAAAAACGTTCCCAATACAACAAGGGTAGTAAAAAAAAATTTATGTACGACGTAACCGCTGTCGAACGTAAAATAAATAATAACACTCCACCTGTCCATATATTCAATTAAATTTCATCGCTAAAATCACCCCCTGAAGGACACCATAAACGAGAGAAAAAAGAGAGTGCCAGCTGTATTACAATAGAAATAGTCCCTAGTGGGCCATAATTGTGTAAATACGAATTTTCGAAATAAATCTCTCGAATGCGAATGCCCCACTGTGCGATGTAAAAGCTTCGCTCTAATGGTATTAGTTATTTTGTGTTTATTCGTTTAGTATTAATCATTATTTATACCTAGTGGTATATCTGTGCAATTCAAGAATCTACCTAGGAGAAATAAAAAGGAAGTTTTTCGTTGTTTTCTAGTATTTAAATAAATTTAAAAAGTGTATTTCTCATTGGTATATGCCGGGTGGGTTTGAACCGACCTTTATCAAAGTCAAAATATCTTTATTCACGTAAACCTATTACAGGTTATATATAAACCTATTATTATTCGAATAACTTGTAATTCATTTTTAATAATTGGTAAGTTAAATAACTTAGTTTTTATTTTTTAAACAAAACAATTGTCAAAATCATTCAAATCCGATTTCGTTTCAAAATTAATACTATTTATTAATGTATTCTATATATTTTGTGGTTAGGCTAACTTCTTTGTACATAGATTCTTAGTAGGTTGAAACATCTGTCTCATCTGACCTATTTCTAATCAATATTAATTATTACCCTGATTCAGCAGGGTATAATCAGTGGGGTAATAAAACAGGATGTTAAGCAAATAGGGAATTTTATTAATATTTATTATTAACCCGGCCTTACTATTAGTCCGGCAGACAATAGATGCAATATCATTTGCAATATTGTAATTAGGGTTGCCTCTGTATTGGAAATAACCGTTTAAATTAAGAAGGTATTATGTTACGACATGGACCTTGTCTAAGGCGCGGTGGTGGCTCGGAACACGTTCCTTAAATTCTACAAAGGTCGGTTCAAACCCTCCCGGCATGTATCAATGAGAAATGCACTTTTCTTACGTACATTTGTCATAGATTTACGACACCACCGTTCCCGTGCCTATAACACTATGCTGGCTTGACTGGGCATGACGGCTATTCGAGCCTAATACCGAAATTTTTGGATACATTTACTGGGTTTATTGGCACGAACAGTGGATACTTCCTCGCCCCAGCAGACTGGCCAAATAACCTCCATTAGTCCGCCTACCACCTATTGTTGTTCTCGTTAAAAGTATGTGCCATTTGCAATGATGTCAAATACTAATATTGTAAGCGTGTTATGGTGATATTTATATAAAAATAACATCGCGTGAAACAAGGCTTACCTAAACTAATAATATAATGTCTAACGTCGTGTGAACTTATAGGATAATGATAAGATACTTACTACAAAATATAAACCAAAAATAAATAGAAAAATCTAAATCATAATTTAAGAGGGTCTAAATATAAGCGTCAAAGTGAAATACAGCTTCCGACTACCATCTATAACTGCCTCCGTGGTCTAGCGGTGAAGTCCGTGGATTTAGACTCGAAGGTACCGGGTTTGATTCCTGGTCGGGACACAAAAATATGTATTAATATAAAAATATTTTGATTTATATAAATTAAATTAAGTACGTATCATTATTATTTTTGCTGTTTGTTTTTAACTTTTTAATTGATGTGTATAATAGTTCTAAGTTAAAATGTTACTGACAATTATGGAATTTAATTCTGAAATAAATAAATTATTATTATTAAATAACAAAAGCAATCAAACAATAAAATGTAGATGCAATTACAGACTTAATTAGATAATATGATAACATAATATATAAATTATTATACTTCTATATATAAGTGTTTACATAACTACATACTAAAAACTGCCTCCGTGGTCTAGCGGTTAAGTCCATGGATTTAGACTCGGAGGTACCGGGTTCGATTCCTGGTCGCGACACAAAAGTATTTATTAATGTAAATAAATACTTTTAATTAATATTTAATTTATTTGTGATATTTCTCGAGTTTGGTACGCTGGAGACATCGACGAGCTTGCCACTTGTCATGATTGGCCTAAAGTAAAGTTGGCTAAATTTGAATCCGCTTATTTATAAGCGTGGTTTCTGACCACCTCGAAATGATACTTTACCATCTAATTAATCAATTATGATTTTTTACTAGTTATTATAAATACAATTACACTAAACAAACTAAACCTAATGTAATAATTTTAATACTTTATTACACGCCTTATGACTGGATTGCAACTTCGCAATTTCGGCCATTACGTGTCCTATAATCAAATGTTAATGTGGTGTATCAGGCAAAGCTTTTTGTAGATGTCGCTAGCGGCAATGGTACCTTGTTTTACACCTATGTCGCATATTTTTTAAAATATTTTTGTAGTTTTATTGTTTTTATAACAGAAAAATGTGTTTTAACTTAACGTTACATACCTTAAAAAAGAATTAAGAAAGCGCACACCGTCTTTCATAAGAAAAAAGGTTTAATTAATAGAACGGAAATTTAGAGATCCCCATATCTTTGATTTTGCTTGGAAATCTCAATTTGTACACTTTAAAGCTGCTCACTTCGGCATAATATCCAGAAAATAAAAAAAATCGTAATAAAAATACAAGTTTTCTATGCAACTGACAGTTATATTGGGTACCATCTATCATGCGTCATCTATCGTGATAAAAAGTTAGTGATACACCCCATTGTGTTCATATTATCTTTTCAAAATGAGGCGGTAAAATTGTCATTAACGACATTCAAAAAATGCAGTAAAAAAAATAGTTGTTAAAATTGCAAAACATTACAATTCTGACTCAATCCAAAAACAGATGTCTAAAGTGGGCGAATAGGTGTAACTTTCAACAGCTTATTTGTCTGAACCAAACTACAATATGACGCATTTTGATAATAAGATTTGTAAATGTACTTCAAAGTAAGAAAGGACTTTGTAAGAAAAAGGCAACACTTCCTTACATCTGCCTGAGCACAATGCTGCTGTTCAATTTAAAAACCCACCAACAGGTTACATTACATTTTTTATACTACACAATACTTATTTGTTTCTGGCGTTGTTCATAATAATACCTCTATCTGATATGGTTAAATATATATAAATAACTACACACATCAAAAGTGTCTAGGGATCAACATATATTTTTGCAATAACTTTTCTCCTGATTGATATTCATTAAAATTTTCTTTAAGGATTGATCAAATAAAATGTTTTCGTTTGTCTACAGTAACGATAAACCAAGTCACCTTTGCATTAGTAAAAAAAATTGCCATTTTCCTAATAAAGGGATTTTTGACATTTGAACCACTAATATTAAAGTTCGAAAAAAAGACTGAAATAACAGTTTTTTTTTTAATTTTATTGGGTAACTTAAACAATTAATAATCCGTGTTTCTACCGCGAACACTAACAACACAAGAACATCGGTTTGGCATACTCAAAATGAGTTCATCCAAATCACGCTGTGGAATGGCCGCCCATGTTCGTTGCAACAACAAAAAAAGGTCTTCTTGCGACTGGATACCCTCCATATTCGGCAGAGCTCTTCTCTGAAGAATATCCCATGCATGCTCAATCGGGTTCAAGTCTGGCGACTGAGCAGGCCAGGGCAGGACATTGATGTTAGCTGCGGCGAGAGTCTGTCTTACAACTCTTGCGGTGTGCGGTCGTGCATTATCATGCATTAACTGAAATAAGGGACCGATATGCACTTGTAGAGGAACGATGACGTCTGATACAACCGTCTCAGCATAAATTTGAGCGTTGAGGTTGCCTCTGATCCAAATCAACTCAGTTCTTCCGCCGATCGAAATACCCGCCCATACCATGATGGTTCCACCACTATAAGGATGGACTTCCTGGCAGGATTTTAATCGCTGTTGGCGTCCAGGGGTTCTCCAGTGTCGTATACGTCTTGTATCCGGCCTCATACCAAAACGAGACTCATCAGAAAAGCACACGAAACGCCATTGTTCTTCTGTCCAATTTCTGTGTTCAAGAGCCCATTGATATCGAGTCCTACGATTGTGCATTGCTATAGGTGGTACCCGTAGCGGTCTTCGGGAATGAAGGTTCACTTCATGCAAGCGGTTTCTGACTGTTTGGTCGCTAATTAAGTTCCCTGAAGAGCGATGAAGGCTCACGGCTAACATCATGGCGGTTATTGTTGGAGTTCTTCGAGCTGTGATTTGAATGTATCGGTCTTGTCTCCGTGTGGTGCAGCGATACCGTCCTCCATGGCGCTCAGCCACGGTACCAGTGGTTCGGTAACGTGTCCAAAGTCGACTGATAACACTCTGACTTGTATTCAGAGCTAAAGCCACAGTACGTTGCCGGGAACCAGCTTCTATCATTCCCACGGCTCTGATCATTTCTTCCCTGCTTAAATGACGTCGCCGCTCCATAATAACGTTGGTTTTAATCAGTAGTAGGGAAACAGTAGCACTAATAATGTCTTCAATGCGTCTTATGTTTTTATAGGGAAAATATTGACAGCTGATTTTCATCTTTTACTTGAATTTGATTGACAGTTCCTGTTTTAAATTATGAAATGCACCAAAAAGGATCCATATAAATTTATAAAATCATAAATTTATTACAAAGCCACATCTCAATCACAAGAAATCCGCATAAACATGCTTGATCCCTAGACTTTTTTGATGTGTGTATATGATATATAGACTTATATATACATATATAACTATATATATTTTAAAATAAAATAATAACACACAAATAGAAATGTTACATAAGAAATAAGCAAAAAAAAATTTAAAATAGATTTAGTTATTACTGTTCTGTTTCTGAGGATGTAAGTATGTCTTGTACTTTTTTTTTTTTTTTTATACTAGCACGACATGTGACCCTGCGCCCACCTGATGGTAAGTGGCGCGCAGGGTCCATGAATGTTAGCAACTGGAATCAGACCCTTATGTCCGACATCAGTCCCTAACACTATGCCGGCTTGACTAGATGCCTTTTCACACTTCGCTTGAAGGACTCCAAGTTATAGGAAAGTGGAAACACAGAGGCTGGAAGAGCATTCCCCATCTTTATTGTGCGACAGATGTATGAGTCACCAAATTATAGGTACGCGAAGGGATAGTGACTACGGTATGTGGGTGCATATTCTGACCTGTGCGTGTGGTTCGGTTGCGGAATGGAGAGGAAGGAATTAGGTTATAGATCTCTTCAGAGCACTCACCATTGTATAGCAATAAAGACTTATACATAAATAACTTAGCAACGCACAAGGTCCAGCAGCCATATTCGGTTGCCTAAGCATTACCACACCCCTTACAACGAGTCCTAGACACTGTTGGAGATGGGTCGTCTAGAATTTTTTGGAGAATTTGTCCTACACACACCCCCGCTGGCCAAGGATCTGATGTCAACTTTTAAGGATAATTTATTAACGATTAACGAACGACAAATCGTCATGATCGTAGAATAGTGACGGATCTACTATATTTAAAATTTTCATGGCGGCCATTCAACTGTCATTTCGACTGTTTTTTTGTCACTTTTTAAGTCTCATAATAAGTGCAAACCTTTTAGATTTCATTTTGGAACCCTTTCTAATATTTGCACTATAAATTACAGACCACAAACAATATAAAACTATATATAAATATATATGCAAAATTATGGGTATTTTTTTAAATCCGACACTGTTCTACGATCATGACGAAATGTACGTCTAGTGTATTTCACATTGATACATGCCGGGGTTCTAACCGCGACCTTTTTGATTGAAAGAAATCGTTTGTAAAAACGAGCCACCACTGCTCTTCTTATTACTGGGTATAATAATATTCTATGTTGTTAACTTGGACAGCCGATCTGCCCAACACAATGGGCTGTGTTACTCATCTATGTTGCTTTGTCACGCTTAGGGTTGTCAACATTGTAGTTAATTATATTTATTACCACAAAGTCACGGTAATTAGACAAGAAGTTGCAGTACACCCTTGTAAGTACAAAGGAGGGAAAATTATGATAAATTAATGTGTGAATATACATAAAAAATGGCGTGTAAAGCAAAAGGGCAAAAGGTATGCTAAATGAAATGAATAATAATAATAATTTCTTTATTGTACAAAACCAAAACAAGTGCAGGTACATAGGCGAGCTTAATGCCGTAAATGCATTTTCTACCAACTAACCTTTGTGACTGAGAGCTGTAATAAGCGGGTGCAGAAGGTTACGAAGAAAATAGATAGTTGAAATTATTTATTACTATACAAAACACAAATTAATTACATACATATAGTACTTATTATATGCAATACAATATACATAGATAACCATCCTAAATAAACAAATAAATATATACCTAAATATAAAACACATATATACTCGTATATATATATATATATATATAATAAATAAGTTATGGCGACTTATTCTGTTTGTAAAGTAAGTATTTGTATAATTTATCTTTAAATTAATGTAAGTTATACGTCTTTTTGATAAAATTTATGTTGAGTGATAAGTAACGGGTACATTTTAATAATAAATACATATATGTCAGGGCTAACCATCGTTAAAGCTAACGAAGACGACAAGGATAGAAGACAAATTTCTTAGAATTCCATGGATAAAGCGCGAGAGTGACGGGTCCATCGTAAAAAAGAGAAAGAAGAAGAATGGTGTCTAGGCCTTGCTATAGGCTGGTTTTCGAAAGAGGCCTTTGTTGCCATTGCGCAACAAGACCTCACTTACCATCCACCATTTTGCTCCTCTCCTCACCCTTCCAAATACGGTATTACTCCGCCAATGCCGTCTTGGAAGCTTGTTCTATTAATATATTGACGGCAGATCTTTATGCATAGTATGTATATTTATTATTATTATTTGTTATAGTACGGGCACCAAATAATAAAATTATTGACATAAAAAAAATTACTTAGATGTTTACAATACATAATATTATTTTGTTTTTAAATTGGAAAACCACGTGAAAAGTTTTTTTTTAAATGCTACCTTTAAAATATATTTATTTTTTATATTTGTATCGATAGTTGACAGACTTGGAAAGTTATTTATTTATTTACTTACAGATTCAACAGCGCTTAAAATTAAACCTAGTCTACAAAATTCTTAACTAAATTAATCAATAATAATAATATATAGTAAGCGATACACAAAAATAATATATAAGTATACATATATATATTTGAGGAAATTCATATTTGATAATTGTTGTTTTTCCTTAATTTTATTTTTATTTATTTAATAAGCTTAGATCTTAATTTAATTTTAAGTAAATGTAAGTAAAATCGATTTCATCAACCAATACAGGTAATCGAAGAGTCCCACGAGCCAGGCTTATTACCTAGTGTGGGCTCACTATTAATTCACAATTTAATTTAAACTCCCGCAGTGTACTAGAGTCGAAATTGTTTATTAGTTTTATATATAAGTTTTGTAGAACACTAAAAATAAAAATTATTATTATTATATTTTTTAATGAAAAAAAAAACCCCCTAACCTGTTCTCATGTGTGCTAAGGCATTAGAATTGGTCTGTGTGTGTGTAAAATGGATGTGTAGTTGTGACAGTGTAGATGACAACCCTACAAAAACTACAAGAGCTGCATTTTCGCAAAGGACAATACAATCATCCAGGGGTGTCGCTTGTCATTATCTTATCTGCCCTACATTCTACTTTTTTTTTGTACAATTTTGCACATTCATGTGTAAGATTAGCCAGCTGCTCTAAAAGTACCGTTTTTAGAAATTGATATCTTTAAATTATCTTTGAAGTGCAGTTCAATAAACTTAAGTTGAATGTTGTACCCAAAAAAGTACTGCATAGGTACTGAAGACGTGACGTAAGGCGTCCTATTGAGTTTTAATGTACATCATTACAGCCCCTAGAACACAGCGTCGAAGACCTCCACTGCTGGAGATGGGTCTTCCAGAACATATATCTGGAGAATTTTGCCTACACTCGCCACGCCTGGCCAGACGGCTTGGCGAGGATATGATGTCAATTTTTTATGTCAATTTATTAACGATTTCACAAGTTGGTATTAGTGGAACCGGGACCGACGGCTTAACGTGCTCTCCGAGGCACGGGAACGGTGGTGTTGTAAATCTATGACAAATGTACGTAAGAAAAGTGTATTTCTCATTGGTACATGCCAGGGGGGTTTGAACCGACCTTTGTAGGATTTAAGAACGCGTTCTTATAATCGAGCCACCACCGCGTTTAATGTACGTTTGACGTCAATAAAAAGGTTCATCACGATCGTATCACTTTTGGTGTGGACAGCTTATAAAGAAGCACATTCACGTTTAGCCAACTTTACTATAGGCCCATCATGACAAGTGGCCAGCTCATCGATGTCTCTAGCGTACCAAACTCGAGAAATACCACAAATAAATTAAATTACAGTGTCCCAGGCAGGGATCGAACCCGGCACCTACGCATCTAAATCCTCGGACTTAACCGATAAACCACGGAGGCAGTAATAGAGAATATTTTGTTCATAGAGTCATCCTCGCCGTTGAACGGAAGAACGCAGCGAGTGTCTTCGGCACACTACGTCTATTAGACAGACGTAACTTTAGTTTTATTTATAATAGTAAAATACATATACTTAATAAATAATAATAATAAATATTTCCAGACAGGTCACACGGCGCTATCTAATTTCCGTGGTAAGCTACGAGGCTTGTGTTACGGAAACTAGATGATTGATAAACTACATATTATACTTTTTTTTTTGCAAATATATACATATTATATCCTCACCTTGGCATATATTATTTTATTAGTATTATATAATATGTATTTTATTGTATTTATTATTCGTATTGATTACATAAGTCATAATATGATCCTATTTATCCCATAGTTTATTAATTATGTTATTATTATTTTTCTCTTATTTTTATTTTTTCATTTTATTTTTCTGACTCTGCACCTATAATATGTACATCTTTTTATATTTTATATTTTGTGTGCATTAAAGGATTTTATTATTATTATTATTATGTAATGTGTATTTTTAAAGAATCTCGGTATTTAACCGGTTAACCTAATGACGTTCACGGGCCTCGGCCAAGTGGGCCTTTGTTCTGTATTTTCGTCGATTGACCGATGACGGCAATGGTGGACAAACGGCCTTACTTACCATGTGTCTAGATATATCGAAAAAGTTCGCACAAAAAGTAGGTAATTTGGTACTAATTTCGAAACCTACCAAAATACGGGCAAAAACTACCACATCCGCCATGTGTTGAGTCGGGATCAAATTTAACGGTCAGATGCTCTCGACCAAACCTCTGTGAGTAACCTTATTGGGCAACCAAAAGTTTATTTATAAACAGGACAAATTAATAAAAAGTCTCCAGTGTGCCACAAAGGAACAAACATACATACATACATACAGAGGCTGATAAACACAACCCATTTTTACGTTGCACAGTCGGCTAATAATACTCTTTGATAAAAAGATTGTTTAAAGTCGCTCAGCAAATTTTTGCACTTTTTTGGTGGTATTTGATTAATAGGCGAGCAACGCGTTATTGTTATTAGGCTGGGTTGCACTAAAAGTAATCTATGTAATTGTGACGACTAAAGTTAAAAATGGCGTCGAATATACAAGTTTTATTTCAAAGGTACATTCGACGCCATTCTTAACTTTATTTAATTATATATCTATTTTTAATTTTTGCACTATGTACAAAGGCGGACTTAATGCCGAGCATTCTCTGGCAGTCAAACCTTTAGGACGTTAAGACAGTATAGATTGATGGTAGGTGCAATCAATTAAGTCATTCTTAACAGTATTAATTAATACATAATAAAATTACATACATACATATACATAAATACGCAATATATATATATATAAAATGTCCATCACAAATAAATCTAAATCTTCTTACTTGACTGAATGCGAAAAAATAAGTTATTCTTAACAGTATTAATCAATACATAATAAAATTACATACATATATATACATAAATACGCAATATATATATATAAATAAAATGTCCATCACAAATAAATCTAAATCTTCTTACTTGACTGAATGCGAAAAAATATATTGCTTCAAATGAGTAGATAGTAAGAAAATGGAAAACATTTCATATACAATTTTAAACAGAGAAAAATAGCAAAAACATTCATAACGATTTTCCTTTATTATACTAAAACCAAGATTATTTTTTACTAAAAATTAGACAATATTTCTCAAAAGTACACTCCGACTTGTAAAATATTTAATAATGTTGGATTGTGCGAGTAAGTGGTATGCAAAATGTTACACCCTATTAAAAGGTTTTGTTCCATTTCGAAATATTACAGATTATATTTCCTTACATTTAAGATATCTCGTAATAACAAAATTAAATTGGGTTATCGAACGATAATGAAGTTATCAAAATGTGCCTTTCTCACGATAACGCTGGCCGTTGGGTCTTGCACAAAAAATATAAAAATGTATTTAATAGTCAAATCTAGTACGCTAGAGACATCGAAGAGCTTGCCACTTGTCATGATGGGCCTATATAATAAAGTTACGACGCCCATACAGTCAATAATAATAATAATACAATTACAGGTCGTAGAATTATTGTATATTCAGTTGAGGACACTTCCATACATTTAAGAGTGTAGGTAATCTAGCTCTAATGCTTATCTCGTGTAGTAGCCGGCGGCGCCGTGAAGAAGTGACATTCGGCTTGCGGGGAGTTGGGCGACGGTCAGGATGAGTCTCCGAAACCAAAACTTGTTTCCCAATTAGGGGATTACGGTCGCTTGAGGATGTGGACGGTGGCACAATTATGTGTAATCGAGAAAAATATGTTTTTTAAATTTAGTTTATCGGAGCTTGCGCGAAAAGAAAAGTTTTTTTTTTCTTGGTTCTCTTCTCCCGATGGATGATGAATGAGGTGATAGGGAAGGCAAAGGGTCTAGCCCATACAGCCAAGTCTGACGTAATATATCTTTCTTTTTTATGAGTTAATGGGGTCATCATCAAATTCCAGATGCTGCAGAATTGGAGTCACTCGCAGCACCATAGCTCAAACACATCGGGTAAAATATGGGAGTTGACAGCGCGGGAAAACCGCAAAAAATAAACTGCAACTTGTGCCCCATATTTAAAGTCCAATTTATCGTTTTCCATAATTATTCACAATTTTAAACAAACCAACACCACTTTTGACCAATAATATCCACAGTAAATTAAATAACAAAACAAAAACTTGCACTTAACATGTCCACGCAAAATGGCGCGAAGAACTCCAGAAAATAATTTAAAGTTAATCAGGAACGGCTGATTTTGACACTTTGCATTCCTTCCATGAACGTTCTGTTACTCCGAGTTAATAATATAACGCATTGCTGCGTTTCGTTTATAATAAATAAACTACCATGTTACAGTATACTCGTCATGTACTTCATTTTCTATCAGTTAACCCTTGTGTTGGTAAAAAGTGAGGTAATAGGTTGATTGAGATTGGGAATAATAATAATATAGATACAACATTATATATATACGAATAAATATACAAAAACAATACTTAAAGATAAATCTTCTAACAAACAAATACTTATATAAAAGTAATATTATAAAAGTAAAAAGTATCATCACGACCGTTTCCCTTTCGGGGTGGTCAGAAACCATAACCATATATTAATAAATAAGCGGATTCACATTAAGCCAACTTTACTATAGGCCAATCATGACAAGTGGCAAGCTCGTCGATGTCTCCAGCATACCAATTAATTTATTGTATTTATTTACATTAATAAATATTTTTGTGTCCCGACCAGAAATCGAACCCGGTACCTCCGAGTCTAAATCCACGGACTTAACCGCTAGACCACGGAGGTGCTCAATTGTCTCTGCCTACCCCGTAAGGGATCTGTAGTGAAGATGTGTATGTATGTATGTATAATTTAGAGTTTAATTTTATATTATGTAAACAAATTATTTGCTTCAATAAAATATAAATAACTAACCCACCCCCTTAAGTGAAACCTTGGTTACCCTACCTTTGCTCCCATTTGCGAGGGTAGTCCGTACACACAGCGGTTTAAGCTAAGCACGGATTACCGAAATCCTTTGCGATTTAATTTGAACGTAGCATTTTATTTGCGCTCTTTTTATATGGCAACATTTAATTATGTTTGGTTTTGTGAGCTTTTTAGAGCCGGTATTAGTGTTAGAAAATGTTAATTTAAATTAAATTAAAAATCGTACAATACAACAAGGGTTAAGTATTTATTTAATTAATAAATGTGTATAACTTAATAATAATAATAATACAATTTTTTTTTATTGCACATAATTTACAAACATTCTCTACCAGTTAACCTTTGCGAAAAAAGTGAGGTACCTATATATATATATATATTTCTACAAATAAAAAATAAAACAAAAACAAAATATTTATAAAATTAAAATAAAATCTCGCTGAATCGCTACACTGATTCTCTGAGCGAGGAACTATTCAGCCCTCTTGTCATCAGAGCAGACAATGGATGATGTTTTTTAAAAATGTGTTATAGTTAGGCTGGCAATTATTTCTCCAACGTATTAGCCTCGCTATACAGAGGAGAAATGTTGCCAGTCTTTTTGGGACTATGTCTGATGGGACGTCTCTTAAGGATTTTTTAATTTATAGTTTAGTTTTTATTTAAGTTTAGTTTATAGTGACCTCGATTTATTTAGGCAGTTTGTGATTATTATTTGGTATTATCAATTTTTTTTTTTCGAATAAATAATTTTGTTTGGAAAACCTTTTTTTTTAAATACTTCAAACATTTTTAATAACAATAATAGTTGAAAACTAAGGCATTATAACATCTCATTTTTATCTTTCATTTCTTAGATGTAATTTAGGTAAAAAAACTTCAACGGAAAGGTTAAGAAACTCGTTTCGTATCGCGCCACAGACTATCGCAAAAAGTTAGTTTACAATTGTCTATTTAATTACAAAAGTTAACAAGTATGAAAGATTAATTTGATCGTCGAGTGATCTTAAAATTTCAAGCTAATGAAATTTTTGCCAGTCACGCTACGGGCCATTGCCGTTCGTAACGTGTGGCTTAACTTGGGTTTAAAGCATGGAATACATTATTTATTACATTTATTCTCCCTAGCCATCGATGATTAATATCGAGTGAAACTAGTCTTTTTCAATGCATACAGCATTGTGGCTAAATTTCCTAATAAAAAAATACATTTATTGAACGAGGTTCCAAGTCGGCATTAATGGAATCATATCACTATTTGGTTGGGCAGGGAAAGAGGAGAAAATGGTGGATGGTGAGCGTCTTGTTGCGCAATTAAATAAAAAGGAGGCTCCTTACCAGCTACATACCTACACACATAAACTATACATACAATACATAAATATACTCGTAATAAAAGTACATAATATACAGTTATTTAAATAGTGTTTTATTCTGTTTCTCCAGGAAATCTTCAGTGCATTTTTTTTTACTAGCACTAAGTGTGACTTTGCGCCTACCTAATGGTAAGTGGCGCGCAAGGGCCATAAATGTTAGCAACTGGAATCAGATACTCATGACTAACATCAGTCCCTAACACTATGCCGGCTTGACTGGGTATGATGCAATTAGAGCCTGATACACTTTTCTGGGATTATTGACACGAACGGTGGATACTTCCACGCTCCAGCAGACTGGGCAAATTACCACCATCAGTCCGTCTACCACCTATTAAAAGCCTGGTATAAGTTGCCCCTATTCCTAGATCTCCTGTACCGTGTACCAAAATATACTTTTATAAAATTAAAATATTTTTTAAAGCTCCATGCTTCCAGTCCTGTTACGTCGACAAAACTTATTGCTAAAACATTGGTACTTCGGAAAATTGGCAACATAGCACAAGTGGCGACATTAAGAATTAAAAGGCTATTGACATATTTATTCTTCTTAGACGCTACACTCTTGGCAGATTGGTCGTGGTCGCCATTTAAGTGCGAGTGGCACGATTAACAAGCCGCCCATTGCAGCCTTCACCTGATAGGTCCATCTCATCGGAGACCTACAACGCACCCTCTTGCCATCGACTTTACCCTGGACTACTAGGCGCTCGATGTTTCTCCACGCCCGCGCCGTGTCCGAAGAAAGGGAGAATGCGTGATTGTAGCCGAGAAAAGGCGTTGTCCGATTCCCAGTTACTCCACTATGGATTTATTGGTTGGAACGCCGTCCATGATATGCCCAACATTTTCCGCCAATACATCTCTAAAGCATTAATTCGTTTTATTTCTGTTTCGCGTAGGGTTCACGTCTCCGCAGCATACAAAAAAATTGGGAACACAACCAGCTCTAACCAGTCGGATTTTAGTGACTTTGGTAACGTTTTGGTTCTTCCATAATATCTTCTTCAGCTTGTCCCATAGCAGGTTTTGTAACTGCCATTCGACACTTGATTTCATCCTCGCATCCACCGTTATTAGTGCTCCCAGATAAATGTAAGATTGGACCACATCGCACTTTGCTATCCTTGTAATTTCTGGCCAATTATTGTTGGCTCGGTCTACGATCATCACCTTTGTTTTGCTGCGGTTGACATATTTATACTGACACGATTTAAGGGAGATAATCCTGATACTGACTGTCGTGCTAATTTGAGCCGGTGGAATCGCACCTTTAGTGATGTTATTTGGGTAGTTTCATTTACATTACATTTAAATGAGGTCGTTGCGTAGGATTTGCGGCGTCACTTTGACGGAACCAAAGGCATGCTCCGATGATGGTTCGGGCACCAGATATAATAATCCGATAATTGTGATAAAAATTAGTCATTGTACTTATATTTGAGGTTTGATGCTATTGTATTGGTGCCATCCCAAAACCTGCCTCGTCTGTGCAGTCCACGGCATTTGTCTCGCAGTTTTGTGCCCGTGGAATTGCGCCTTCACACAAGATTACAGTTGAACCTAAATGTGAATATGTCCCAGCTATAATAGCGATGTAATTTGGCAGAGTTGCAACAGTGCGCCATTATCGCATGTTGTGAAACCTAATGCGGTGTGATGTGCTCCAGTTGTGTGTTGGATTATATTTATTATGCTATTTTCATCTAAATTCATGTGTTGCGACATTTGAGACAAAAACAACTCAACTAGAACTATTGGGGCAAACAACAGATTAGGAACAACGTCTGTAATACTTTTTTACTTCTTTAAATTCCGTTTCGTACTCCTATAACCAGCAGCAGGATTCTGTATCCACAAACGTTTGATTACTATATGTTATTATCTTTAGCCTAGAGTCATCATCATCATCAGCCTGTATCTCGCCACTGCTGGCAGGCCTCTCCCAAGGCTCGCCATTTCACACGATCTTTTGGCAACTTTATCCAGCCCCCACCAACGACCTTTTTCAGGTAATCCGTCCATCTGACGGAGGGTCATCCCACTCTGCGTTTTCCTGTACGTGGTTCTGCGACAGACGTGTCCGGCCCATTGCCACTTCAGCTTACTAATTTTAAAGGCTCGGTAACTTTAGTTTTCTGACGGATGTCTACGTTTCGGACTCTATCCATCAGAGAAATACTGAGCATAGCTCTCTTCATAGGTCGCTGAGTGACCTTTAACTTGTGGACTAAACTCACTGTCAGTGTCCACGTTTCTGCTCCTTACGACAATACTAGAAGAACGCTTTGTTTTTAAATACTGTGGTATGTTTGATAGACTACAATACCGTTTACTAATTCATATAGTTAGTTGAGTCTCTGTCTGCGATGTTACCAAATTGATGACATTACTGTCGCATTACATCAATTGCATTATGCTAATGAAACTAAAACGAATTGCAAAGTTTGGTAATTTTGTACGTGACCGAGATTATCCTTCTTCATAAACGTTGCTAAACTCTCGGCCCTAGTCTGTCGAAATACGTCAAATCAAACAAACTGAACCAATAAATATGCTGATTTTATTGTTTGATTTATTATTATAAAGAATACTTATTATTACTACTATTATATTATTATTGTTTTTGGGTTTATATAAATATATATAATTTTAGTTATATATAAGATATGTTGCCAAATTGTTATTTTTGTGTTTAAATTTAGATATTAATGTCTTTCTGTATTTCATTCTTAATATTGTTTGCTGCATGTTGTGTACAAATGTTAGGTTGGCAAACTTACTACTTATTTATTACACTGTATTTTGTTAAATGTTTACGCGGCGAACGAGTGCCTTCACTCCGTAGCCACGACTCAGACTTAGCTGTAAAGGCACACAGGGCCAACAGTGAGATAGAGACGGTTTATAGGGTTTTAGTCCGTAGGCGCCCTGGGGCTTTCTTAGGAAGCTTCGCGGATGAGTCGGGCATGCGACCCCCACCCGCGTTGGCCCTACAGGCAGGGGGCCTATCATTGAGGATTTATCAATTTACCGTCTATAAAAAAAAATGTTAAATGTTTTGTCTGTTAACTGTTTTTTGTACCTTAATAAATAAATAAATCGAGGGATCGTATGATCTTGCAGTATAATAAAATTATTTATTGCACATTGTTTACAAAAGTATTGTACAAGGCAAGGGCGAGATTAATGCCGTAGGCATTTTCTAACAGCTAACCTTTGTGATGACGATAAGAGAGCTACCGTGGATAGGAAAAATTACAAATATATATATATATATAAATTTAATATTTACTAATTCAGAAATATTCATAATATACATACATATATAAAATAATTACCATGTCAGAGAGTGATTTTGCTTTTTAAGGGTTAGAAGCAGTTATAGGGTTATTGAGGATAGCGTCCTCCAGGAGGAAAAGCAGGTGGAGATGTCTGCAAAAAGGATATTTAGCCACTTTACGCAGGCCAAATACATAATATGCATAGGTTGCAGTATGCGTGTTTCTATACCGTTTATGACAAAATTGAGGCCAATTCAAACATGTAGAATTACAAATATGTAGATAGATTAAATAATTACCTAATCGGTGTAAAGTAGGTAAAATATTTTATAATTAAACTTAAGATTAAACATTATCAGAGGTTTAGAAGGCGTTGCAGTAATAGGCGTAAGAAATAATCTTAATCGCAACTAAATCAAGGATAAAAACCGCATGACTAAAACTTTAAAAGAAAATTAACGAAAGTAAAGTAAAGTAAAGTAAAGTATCATCACGACCGTTTCCCTTTCGGGGTGGTCAGAAACCACGCTTATAAATAAGCGGATTCACATTTAGCCAACTTTACTATATTATAAGCCAATCATGACAAGTGGCAAGCTCGTCGATGTCTCCAGCGTACCAAACTCGAGAAATATGACAAATAAATTAAATATTATTTAAATGTAATTATTTACATTAATAAATATTTTTGTGTCCCGACCAGGAATCGAACCCGGTACCTCCGAGTCTAAATCCACGGACTTAACCGCTAGACCACGGAGGCAGATTAACGAAAGAAAGGTGATAAACGTTTATTCATCGCACAAAACAGACACAACTTACACAATTAAGATATGCAGCACAAGGCGCCCCGACAGGCACCCAACAGTACTCCAGGATACAGCCGCGAGTAACTGATATTAGAATATGGAAGTGGCTACATCCCACACTCATATCCCGAGCACCGCCAGGCAGCCATTGAGGCGCGCTGCACTACAATTCAGAGGATGCGTCTCCGATGAGATGGACCGAGCAGGTAAAGGCTGCAATGGATCATCCCCTACATGAGTACACAGGAAAGCTGCGGCACTCAAATGTCGACCACGACCACTCTGCCAACTCCTTGCGTCGTATTTCCTTCCGAAGAATTCGTGTGGGTCTTGGACGCCAACCGTTCCTGTCTTCGGGGGCATGCACAGCATCATGGACGCTAGTGTTGGTGGTGGAACGTATTTGGTCGGACCAGCGAACCCTGCTTCGCCCTCTCGGTCTCTTTCCTTCTACTTTGCCAGTAACAAAAAGTTTTTCCAGGCTATCTCCTTCTTTTCTGTACTGTATCTGACGTATCTGGAGTACCCGACGAAGACATATGGTGGAAAGACTAGTCGATATGTCTAGATGTTTTAAAATCGACACGTTAGTCCGATGCAAAGTCCACAAGATCCCCAGCATTTTTCTCCAACACCACATCGCAAAAGCATCGATATGCTTTCGGTCGGCGCTCTTTATGGTCCATGTCTCAGCACCATATAGGAATATGGAGAAAAACAGTGATCTAACGAGTCCGGATTTCGTTTTTATGGAGATGTCCGTTCCTATTTTGTGTAGCTGAGAGTGTAGCGACTAAAAAGAAGAATATTGGCGTAAATGTGAGACAAACATACAGACTGACGGACACTCAGGTTCTTTCACATTGCACAGACGTAATTCATACCTAATCAGAGCATGCAACACATTCAACGAGCTTATAATTAAGTATGACACCGATATTTTCTTTTCAAGTGTTAAGATGGTGAGGCAAGTGCTAAGCAATGGTTTTTTTACTGAAAATGATATTGATTAATTCTCAACTACTTATTATTGTTTAATTGTATTTGTTTGTGGATACAAATATTCATTAGTAGTTTGTTGTGTAGTGTTTATATGGTTAGGCTTTTTTGTTTTTTGTGTTTTTTTACATTGTTAATATATTTCTATTTGTGAAAACTTATAAATGACACTCTTGCTAACGTTTAGTTATTGTTAGCAAATAAATATCTTTATCTTCGATCCTCCTCCAATAATCAACTTAAAATTCCGCCACATTCTTCCAGCAGATGTTCAGATTCTTATACAGTATCAGCAGCTCGCCAGTGGAACCGACTACCTCTTTACATTTGTAAAGCACCATCTATCATTAGTTTTTAAAATTTGCTTACCAAACACTCACAAAAAGCAAGACGAATCTACATAACTTTACAGAGTCTGTATATTATTGTATGTATTATTTGTACATTTTTATATCCATATACTATATATATATATAATATATAGTAGGTATAATTATGTGTTATTTATGTATATATCAGTAGATAAGTACCATAGCTTTATTATTTATAAGTTGTTTTCTCAATAAAACTCTTTGTCAAACATCAGTGGTCATGCACCCACAATCCCTGCTCACTTCTCCTAAAGGTTAGCTGTTAGATAATGTTTTTAGACATTAAGCTTGCCTATGTACTGTAAAATGTTTTATTTTCTGTGCAATAAAGAATTTATCTATCTATCTATAATATATTTATAGTATGTAAACTTTCTATATTCTAAAAATGGTCACACTCTTAGCGAATGACAATTTCTCACGGTTTGTTTAAAGTAAAAACACAGTCCTAAAGGTGTTAAATGGGCTTTTAAAGTCAAAATATTTTGTCTAAGACTTGGCATTTCTAAGACAAAAAAAACAAGACACGTTGCGGCTGATCGAAAACCCGACAAGTCCATAATTAGAGTGATAAATAAAATGTGGCTAAAATTAGAAGATTTCCCCTCACGCCATCTTAATGGATGGTATAAAAAATATGGGTAAAAAGTGCTTAGTGAGTTCCACACACTAGATGCTAATGTTTTTTTTTATAATACGTTATAGTTAGCGTCGCTGTTACACAAACGTGTTTTTTTACCAAAATAAACCTTTGTGGTCATGAATTAGATAGGACCACCTAAAAAATAGTAAAGTATGATCACGAACGTATCCCGGGGCGGTCATAAACCACGCTTATAAAGAAGCGGATTCACATTTAGCCAACTTTACTATAGGCCCATCATGACAAGGGGCAAGTTCGTCGATGTCTCTAGCGTACTTAACTTGAGATATACCACAAATAAATTAAATACATTGTGTCCAGGAATCGAACCCGGTACTTCCGCAACTAAATCCACAAACTTAACCACTAGACCACGAAGGCAGACCACCTAATTATTATTATTAAATTATTATTGTGTTTCTTTTATATTATTTATTTATATATTTATCGCCATAGGATCCTATCGGAACACTCAAGTAATTTTTTCTAAATAATGCTAAACAAAATACCTGGCCAGATATGGTGATACAGTATGGCAAGGAACAGCCCCGATTTCCATTATTATTATTTTATTATTATTATCTCTATCTCTTCCACTTCTAAGCCTAATAATTATTATAATATATAATAATTTAGGTCTAGTTTGTGGCTGTAAAGGTGCCTCGTCGGGTATTTTAATAAATAGTAGTTAAAATGTACCACACTTTTTGCGCTAGCTGTAAATGTATGTGTCTCGCCTTTCCGCCTATAATACTGAACCGATTTCGATAGAATTTGACAGAAATTCTTAGAACCCTGAGACGGACATAGGCTATATGACGTCTTCATCTGACCACGACATGTGACTTTGCGGCAATAATATGTTTATTTATTTCGCCTAAGCGCCTATTCCATATTACTAAAGCGATTTTGATTAAAAATAATAATATCTATAGTAGCTACTATCAACCTTATGCCTAAAGTAGTTTTATGATATAATTGTGTGTGTTGTCGCTACTGATTTTTGACATGGTGACTATGTACTTTTTCTATATGTGCAACTATAATAACGCCATCTATGATCACCTAGAGGAACTTTTTCGTTTAAAAGTCAGCGGACTGATGATGGTAATTTGCCCAGTCTGACGGGGTGGGGAAGTATCCACCGTTCGTGCCGATAAACCCAATAAAGTCTATCCACGCGTTTCGGGATCAGTCTCGAATTGCCGTCATTCCCCGTCATGCATAGTGTTAGGGACTGTTGTCAGAATGAGTGTCTGATTCCTGTTGCTAATATTCATGGACCTTGCGCGCCACTTACCAACACATGTTGTGCTAGTATAAAAAAGAAGAAACAATCTAATTCATTCTGTACCTATGTAATTTAAAAAGTTTAACAATCTAATTCATTCTGTACCACTTGGTTTCTTGCCCTGTATAGTTATATATTTTAATGTCTATGTATAGTATACCTTACTAAAGTTTTTAAAGTAAAAATAATGTATACATGTTATTGTTCATACAAATGTAACAATGGTCAGTTTTGTCCCTGAGCTAAATTTATTGTATTGTAATTATATCGCGAGTGTTTTGTTTGAGTTGGGTCTTATATAAACAAAGCACTTCTTAGTAATAAAGGGTGTTGCATTACTTGAATGCTCGGTATAAAGTCTAAAGGTATACACAATCATGACCTGAGAAAAACTAATTTTGTTGTAAAAAAAAAATTCTCAAATAATGCATTATAACAAAAAATTTTATGCGATTCGCACGACCGACCTCTCGTTCTTCTCATACTTTCAGCAGCCAGTGGAACAAGCTCCAACTGACCATTAGACTCAGTTCAAATCTTTAAACACATAGGCTGGGTTGTACCAAAACGAAATCTCTGTAACAGTGTTAAAGTTTAAAATGGCTCGACCTGAAATCTTCAAAATAAATCTGATATATAATTTATAATTTTTGTTTCGACCGTGTTTATTTATTTTAGAGGTCATACTTTTGTTATATTATTTTATTTTATTTATTATAAACTTTATTACACAAAGTACAAAGGCGGACCTAATGCCGCTAGACATTCTATACTGGTCAAACCTTTGGGACAACTAAAGCAGTTACGACAAGATAAGGCAGGTGCTATCAAAACTAATAGAAAAATATTAGACTTCAATATATACTAGTGAATAAATACTTATTTGCATACTAGTACATACACAAATACATACAAATAAAACTACATACATACGTTCTATGAATATACATAAATATAATATACCTACTATATGATGACTATAATGAGAGAAATAAATATGAGAGAAATAACTATAATGAGAGAAATAAGTATAGTAATATTATGTAAGTTTAGTTTTAAAAGTAATTATTATTAGTAATAAGTTTTTAATTTGTTCTTTTTTTATTCGTAAATGCTGTGACTAGTGTTGCCCAAAGCAAGACTCTAACTCTGACTCAATATATATTTTATTTTCCAATTGTACTAAGGAAATCTCTCTCCGCGATGTCTTTAGTGTACCAAACTTGAGAAATATCACAAATAAATGAAATAATTTATTGTGTCCCGGCCAGGAATCAAATTTAAATCCACGGAATTAACCGCTAGACCTCGGAGGCAGTAGGTATAGGTAAGATTTAGGTATACTAAAATAAAATAATTTGCAAACGAGCTCTCCCAAGTTCCAAATACCTAAACGTTATTTTTTTCCTTAGGAACAAAAAAAAAAATCAAAATTACCGACACGGCTCAATTAAAATTTATTGAAAACCTAACCCCAAAAAAAGTAAACACTAGCAAAATTTAGAAAAAAAGTAAGACTTGCAACCATATCAGTAGTCTTGTAAAAATGCAAGGCCAAGATCAAGATTGAGCAACACTAGCTGTGACACCTAATTGGTACATATATTAGATAATATTGTGCGTGTGTTAATATATGTATTGTTGTGTGTAGTATATAAATAAAATAATAAAAAATACTGCCCATCCTAACTGAATGCGTCTGTCAGCTTCTTTACTGAAGCTATCCCTAATTGGATGGTGGATGGATTTAGGCTTGGATTAAGATCTACAATTTTTAGTGCAATAATGAATTTTTGAATTGAAATTGAAATAGTTATTCATTGAAAAACAACGTGAGATACGAATATGTACATATATCCATTAATTAAAGTGATCGAATTAACTACAAAAACCTGCCAGCGATAAAACCGGTTCACTCCAACGAAAGATGCAAAAAATGTTCGTGGACTATAGAATTTTATTCCAAGGTCAAACATTTCAATACAATTCTAAAACACTGATGTTTTTGTGGATTTCAACGGTTTTTTGTTCTACACTTCTCGATTGTCGAATGCATAATAAAAATAAAAATACCAAGAATGAGTACCTAGCAGAGAAAGAGGTATATATACCATTAGATGGGAGCAAGGTCACATGTCAGGCTAAAAAAAAGTTCACTTGGTGCATCATATTGGCCGGGTGGTTTGAGTACTTATAAAAGATAGTAATCTTTATAAAAGATTCTGCAGAGTACTGCATGCGTGGCTAGTTCAGGAATGTTTCTATACTTTGGAGGAATACTATGTGTATTTTTTTGCATGCTTATGGCGAAATATGTGACCCATTTAATATTAATAAGACCTAATATTGTTTGTTACCATGTTTCCTGCAAATAAATATTTCATTTCATTTCATTTCATTTCATTTCATTTCATTTCATATCATTTCATATCATTTCATATCATTTCATATCATTTCATATCATTTCATATCATTTCATATCATTTCATATCATTTCATATCATTTCATATCATTTCATATCATTTCATATCATTTCATATCATTTCATATCATTTCATATCATTTCATATCATTTCATATCATTTCAAATCATTTCATATCATTTCATTTATTTATTTAAATACTTTATTGCACTTAAAAACCTAATACATAGGCGAGCTATAACGCCAAAAGGCATTCTTTACCAGCTAACCTTGGGGGTCATGTAAGGTGATGGGCAGGATAAAGAAAAATATTCATTTCATTTCAGTAATTTGTTTATCTGTCTACGGTATAAGGTCTATCTACCACAGATTCGTCATCGACTGCTTGGGTTAACGGTTTCATAGCAACTGTCAGATGTAGGTATAGACCGTTTCTGAAGTGAGGGATGGTAGGTACCAAGGCATAACACTTGGCTTTACTTGGTAGTTAAGGCTAATTGCTAAGCACTAGGTCACGTGATCCGGTGTCGTTAGTTAGTAGGTAATTAAAAATCATCCACGATAAGAAAAAACCTCGCAATCAAAGTACAGTCTGCTTCAGAATAATAAATATTTTAATAAAAAGGTACCAATTAAAAGTTTTCGTCGAACCTCGTAAACTGATAATAATAGGTATTATCATACATACTGATTAATTTGGTAAAATAATTTTATTATACAGGTATATTAATATTAATTATGCCTCTTTTAAATACACTTTTTTTTAAATATTATTCTATCCTTTATTTATTTATTTATTCATTAATTTCCACAGCACATTACAGAACATAAAGGTTAGTATATAATTGTGTTTATACATTGGCCAAATTAGGAAACATACTTTATTACTGATACTTAGGTGTCAAAGAAAAGGAGAAAACATAAGAAATACAACGAAAAGATATAGAAATTCAATTAAACAAAAAACAATATCACAAATAAAATTACAGATATCCGATATTGAATTAAATTAAATTAAAAAAGAAAAAAAACTAAAGATTAAATTAATAATTAAATTAAAAAGATTTCTAAATTAAATAATTAAATAATTCTTGGCTGCCCTAACTACAGGAAAGTGTACCCTAACAGTGAGTGAGATGTGATGTAGCCCTGTAGAATTGACAGCAGCACCGCGGACAGCATTAACAACCGGGATCTGCATCCGAAGTACAGATTAATATTAATACTTTTATATATATTTGTCTATATTCTTAGATCTTTATATGTTTGATTTTTTTTTTTTTTTTTTTCTATACTGTCTCCATAATTTTTGTGCATTGCATGTTAAGATCACAAATGCCTTCATCACAGACCTACTGTATCACGGACAGTACAGTGATCCCCGTATTTGCTGATTGATGTATCAGGTTTTTAAGTCAATAAACGTCTTTATTTTGATTATTAATTATTATATAAAAAAATATATACCGGGTTCGATTCCTGGTCGGGACACAAAAATATTAATTAATGTAAATAAAGACATTTAATTAATATTTAATTTATTTGTGATATTTCTCGAGTTTGGTACGCTGGAGACATCGACGAGCTTGCCACTTATCATAAATGTGAATCCGCTTATTTATAAGCGTGGTTTCTGACCACCCCGAAAGGGAAACGATCGTGATGTTACTGAACTTTTACTTTTTTTTAAATATATAAAATAAATCTTATATAATTTAAATAATAAAAGAAGTCCTTTAGAGACGACCGGCTATCAGTTAAGAGTTAAGGACAACATTTTGGTAAAACAAATTGATTTATGTGATGATTCATGTATTATTTTTAAAAAAATAACTTAGGTATTTTACGTCGTTTTTTTTTAACTTGCCTTATTTATTTGTCCAAATTCATGTTGGTCATTTAGCCGTCATAATATGCACATCGGTATTTTTTAGGAACAAAACAATGAATTATTTCATTAGGTCACCCCGCAATAGTTCACGGTCGTAATGATTAAAAATAAGTAAATTGTCGTTATTGATGTAATATTTATTAAGTTTAATCTTTGGACTTAATAAAATCAGGTCAAATTACCTACTTATCTACTTCACTGTTACTGTTAGTTTGTTATAGGTATAAGTATTGATAACCCAACCTATAGATTGTTCGCTTGTAATATACGAATCAATATAATCTAATTAAAATACCATTAGAACAGTCACTACGCAATTTTCTTACAGCTATGTTCACTCGGATGAATTAAAACTGTAGGCATTTTGGAGATTTATAGTAATTCTATAGGTACCTATTTGTTTTACTAAAATAGAGGAAAATCGTTATACCTACCTACATATGGTTTTGCTATTTTTCTGTCTTTTTTTTAATCGTTTATTCAGATAAAAACTTAAACTAATTACATTTTTAAAATTATACGCCAAACTGCATAGCAGTTTGTTGGCGAATAGTACTCTTTTTTTAGTTTTAGATTTTTTTACACTATATTTGTCAAAACACAAAGTTATTTAACATTAAATCACATTACTGTTGTATTTACTTAGCAAAAGTAACTTTAATTTTCCTTGAACTTATTTTTTTGACATTTTTACACAGTCATCAATGGGCATAATATTATTAAATATAATGGGTTAAAATGTATCATGATCATCAGCCTGTGTCTCTCCACTGCTGGATATAAGCCTCCCCCAAGGCTCGCCACTGCACGCGATCTTTTGCAACCCTCATCCAACCCCCACCAGCGACCCGTCCTTAGGTCATCCGTCCATCTGGCGGGGGGTCGTCCCACTCTGCGTCGTCCCGTACGTGGTCTCCACTCCAGAACCCGTTTGCTCCATCGGAGCATATCCATCAGAGAAATACCAAGCATAGCTCTCTCCATAGCTCGCTGAGCGACCTTGAATTTGTGAACCAGACCCACTGTCAGTGTCCACGTCTCTGCTCCGTACGACATTACGGGGAGGACGCACTGGTTGAAGACTTTTGTCTTCAAACAATGGTATGGACGATGAGAGGATATGTCGAAGTTTCCAGAATGCCGGCCATCCTAGCTAAATGCGTCTATCGGCTTCTTTGCTGAAATCTAAAATTAGGTAAGTAAAATTTTAATTTTGTTATAGGTTTTTTTTGTAGGTACCTAATGGGTTTTAGTTATTTAATTTGATAAATTTTATGTAGGTAGTTTGTTAACTATTTTAAAGCTGCAGGCTAATGGACCAGGGTTGAAGACTTTGACCGCCTCCGTGGTCTAGTGGTAACAAACGTTGCCGTAAACTCGGGAGGTCGTGGGTTCGATTCCCACCGGGGGCAAGTTGTACATTGTATAATTTGTCTCGGTCTGGGTGTTTATATGTATAATATGTATATATTTACAAAAAAAAGTATAATATGTAGTTTATCAACCATCTAGTTTCCGTAACACAAGCCTTGTAGCTTACCACGGAAATTAGATGGCGCTGTGTGACCTGTCTGAAAAATATTTATTTTATTTAAATATATTTTATTTACCTGATATATTATTCCATTATTTAATAGTTGCTGCCTTCGTGGTCTAGCGGTTAAGTGCGTGGATTTAGATTTTGAAATACCGGGCTCAATATTTATTAATTTAAATAATATATATATATATATATATATATTTAAATAATCGAGTTTGGTACGCTGGAGACATCGCCGAGCTTGCCACTTGTCATGATTGGCCTATAATAAAGTTGGTTAAATGTGTTTCTTTTTAAATAGTAGCCTATAAGGATCAAATACTAAAATGTAAACTGCAATAAATATAAAGATAAATCTGTGGTGTCAAGGAAAAAGGAGATGAGTCCAAAAAAATAAAAATGAGATATTTGCACCTATCAAAACATTCATATGCGTCAATGCAATAAGGAGATGAGTCTATAAACTGTACAGTTTATTTTACACCCCTACGTACATAAAGGGGCTAGTCGTAACATTAAAATGTTTAAGTAAAAAGACTTCAATCGAGATCGCGCTTTTAATTATAGTACATTAAATATAAATTAAAAGCTACCTAAACAATAATAATAAAAATTATAAATGAGTTGTTTTCTTAATTTGCCTCTAGTGAAAAGTTATTTTTTTGTACTTATCCCCTTTTTCTTTGACACCACAGAAATGTCTGTGTGCATGTTCTCTATGCATTTCAAAACTACTTGACCGATCGACATGAAACTTTGGGAATATGTTGTGTGAACATCGGCGAAGGTTTCTGACATACACACATCAAAAAAGTCTAGGGATCAAGCATGTTTATGCGGATTTCTTGTGATTGAGATGTGGCTTTGTAATAAATTTATGATTTTATAAATTTATATGGATCCTTTTTGGTGCATTTCATAATTTAAAACAGGAACTGTCAATCAAATTCGAGTAAAAGATGAAAATCAGCTGTCAATATTTTCCCTATAAAAACATAAGACGCATTGAAGACATTATTAGTGCTACTGTTTCCCTACTACTGATTAAAACCAACGTTATTATGGAGCGGCGACGTCATTTAAGCAGGGAAGAAATGATCAGAGCCGTGGGAATGATAGAAGCTGGTTCCCGGCAACGTACTGTGGCTTTAGCTCTGAATACAAGTCAGAGTGTTATCAGTCGACTTTGGACACGTTACCGAACCACTGGTACCGTGGCTGAGCGCCATGGAGGACGGTATCGCTGCACCACACGGAGACAAGACCGATACATTCAAATCACAGCTCGAAGAACTCCAACAATAACCGCCATGATGTTAGCCGTGAGCCTTCATCGCTCTTCAGGGAACTTAATTAGCGACCAAACAGTCAGAAACCGCTTGCATGAAGTGAACCTTCATTCCCGAAGACCGCTACGGGTACCACCTATAGCAATGCACAATCGTAGGACTCGATATCAATGGGCTCTTGAACACAGAAATTGGACAGAAGAACAATGGCGTTTCGTGTGCTTTTCTGATGAGTCTCGTTTTGGTATGAGGCCGGATACAAGACGTATACGACACTGGAGAACCCCTGGACGCCAACAGCGATTAAAATCCTGCCAGGAAGTCCATCCTTATAGTGGTGGAACCATCATGGTATGGGCGGGTATTTCGATCGGCGGAAGAACTGAGTTGATTTGGATCAGAGGCAACCTCAACGCTCAAATTTATGCTGAGACGGTTGTATCAGACGTCATCGTTCCTCTACAAGTGCATATCTTTTCCTTATTTCAGTTAATGCATGATAATGCACGACCGCACACCGCAAGAGTTGTAAGACAGACTCTCGCCGCAGCTAACATCAATGTCCTGCCCTGGCCTGCTCAGTCGCCAGACTTGAACCCGATTGAGCATGCATGGGATATTCTTCAGAGAAGAGCTCTGCCGAATATGGAGGGTATCCAGTCGCAAGAAGACCTTTTTTTGTTGTTGCAACGAACATGGGCGGCCATTCCACAGCGTGATTTGGATGAACTCATTTTGAGTATGCCAAACCGATGTTCTTGTGTTGTTAGTGTTCGCGGTAGAAACACGGATTATTAATTGTTTAAGTTACCCAATAAAATTAAAAAAAAAACTGTTATTTCAGTCTTTTTTTCGAACTTTAATGTTAGTGGTTCAAATGTCAAAAATCCCTTTATTAGGAAAATGGCAATTTTTTTTACTAATGCAAAGGTGACTTGGTTTATCGTTACTGTAGACAAACGAAAACATTTTATTTGATCAATCCTTAAAGAAAATTTTAATGAATATCAATCAGGAGAAAAGTTATTGCAAAAATATATGTTGATCCCTAGACACTTTTGATGTGTGTAGTACTACTGTTGTATATCATAAAACAAAGTCGTCCGCCGCGTCTGTCTGTCTGTTCGCGATAAACACAAAAACTACTGCACCGATTTTCATTCTGTTATCACCAATCGATAGAGTGGTTCTCAAGAAAGGTATTTAGGTTTAGTATATAATTTTATAGGTACATTAACGATATTTGTTGGAGGTGTCGAAAAAAAAATAAGCCGTCTGGGAGCTTTCAACGAAAACTCTGCCTAAACCCTTTGAGATATAACAAATTAATGTATGGTGGAATTATATATCTTATATAGATCTGTCGAAAAGTGTCAATGGCGTATGTCTATCTCCTAAGGATAACATACTATATCCATTTTAATAGTAAAAAAATGGAAATTATAAGCAATAATTGGAAAGCTATTAACACAAGTACGGTATTAACCTTTATCATTTTAAATACGTTAGTTAGCTTGAGCATTTTATGAAGATTGTTTTTTGCCTTTACACCATGCAAATCAAATGAATACCTTAGGAGATATTTCAACATCAAAATAATGCGCAACGAAATTATTTCGTGTCGCCGTTTACACGGGCAAAGCCGGGTAAAACAGCTAGTATCAAATAAAAGTGACGTGACATAAGAAATATTTTTAACTAGCCCTCATTTAGAGAAACATTTCTGAATATATATATTATTAAACTATTGCCACTACTTGGATTGGAACCTGGAACCTTGAGTTTTCATTTACTGTTGCGCAATCACACGTAATAAAAAAAATCCTGTTTTTTTGATTATTCTATGCCACAGATAAAAACATACATAGATAAGTAACTAACGTATATTTTAAATACCTACCAACTTTAGGTAATAATATAAAACAAATAAAACCATAACTGTAATTCCTACAGTTTTAAATTCAAAGAAGTCACGACAGTTTCAAGAAAAGGTTTTATTTTGTTTCGTAACCACTATTAGCAAGAATTACTTAGAATTGCATTAGGTATAAAAAAACGAACCGCTCCGCTAGATTTTTTACACGGAAAAGCAGAATTTATGCCGATAACGTCGATTCGCGCCATTAATCTTTATCTGAGGTCGACAGGCCACGTCAAATCACTGCAATACAATAGAAATGATTGATAAGAGAAAAAAAAACATACCAAGTTAGCCAAAAACGCCTTTCAACTCTCAAAGATACAGTTCTTTGCAGCTACCTGCAAATCTTTAACTCACACTTTTGCACAAAGAACTTAAAAATAAATTCACTTAAACTTTGCGTTATTCAAACACCAAAATTCACTGTAACAAGTTTTTCACACACTATAATTACTTGTCGACACGTAAAAAACTGCAATGTTTTTTTACGAAAGTAAGTACGCGTGGCAAAAAGACAACCGACACACGTCCAACGCACGGCAATGTCGGCCGCTAACTGACGTGACGCGTGCGAGAGAAACAAAATACAACACTGGCGGTTTACAACAAGAGTGAAAGAGAGGGGTGTATCAACGAATGAAGATAGCGGAATGACAGCTGTGCTTGACCGAGAATGACCACATGGCACGCGTGTTCTACACACAAAATTTACATTGCACAAAATTCGCAAGAATGTTTGAATTCCGACGTTCACTGCCCCTTTTCATAACTATAGTTAAGTTTTTACGGTTTAAAGGGATTAATGTATGACAAAAGATAAGTAAGGCTATTATTTTAAGACTTTTTATGGGTTTAATGTGTATTAGATTGTTAAGTTTTGAAATATAATAGGTCCTTTTCTATTGTAAAGTTTTTACCCCTTGGAGGTTCGATCGGAGGTTTTGAGAGGCGGGCGTCAGAGATTTTGATTTTATTTATTTTTGTCAAAGATTTGACAAGGGTGAGGTCTCGACCTCAGAAGGATAAAGAAAATTTTAACAATAGGGGATGGTTTTTTGAATAAATTGTTATTTTTAATTATTCTATTTGCAATTCAATATCAAACTTTTCTTAACAAAAACTTCTAGCTATTTATGCCAGGTGCAATATTTTGAAATAGATCTTTCGAAATCTGTGGTTGGAGGTATGGCTGGCCAGATGGCCCGTATTTTACGGGTTATCCTGATTTACGCAGTGCAAACATTTAGGAACCCGAGTGGTTGGGCTTCTAGGAGTGGACTGTATATTTTTAATTAAGAAGCATTATAATAAATAGCTCGGTGGTTTTACTGCAATTATTTTTGTGTTGCTTACGTTTAGCGATATCCCTGATTCAAATCTAAGGTAGAAGATTTATTTATTTAAATACTTTATTGCACTTGAAAACCTAGTAGGTACATAGGCGCGCTATAACAGCATAAGGCATTCCTCACCAGCTAACCTTGGGGATCATGTAAGGTGATGGGCAGGATGAAGAAAACTATAATAATAATAATAATATACCACCTCCAATGCAAAATATAACTACACAAGCACTTAAAAACTATAAAAAAAAATGGCTTATTGAAAAGCAGATAGGAGACACTGGAGCCAAGCTGTAAGCTCTTAATATTAGCCCTAAAATAGCCCTAAAATTGTTTTTTTTTTTATTCAGTTAAGGTTATCACACGAACCTTGTTTGTATTTAAGTATTTATAAGTAGTTTTTTTATTTTTTTTATGTATTTAATGATTTATATACTATTTTATATTTATTTTATTATATAATTATTATCTTTAATAGTATAAATTATAGTCTATTATATACAAAATTTTATATTTAGGTTTTTTATTTCTTTGTGTCTATCGTCGTTTTCTTGATGCCCCTTGTTAACTTAGTTAAACCTGTACGTGAGCTCGGGTTTTGGCATAAAAACAGCGTCAGTTAGTGCACCACATTATGTGATGTACAGCTGACTGAAGCTGAGCCAAGACCCTTGCCACCTCATATAAATTTATTTTAAAATATTATGCTCTAGATCTTGTATTAATTGATGTGTCAATAAACGTTTTTTATTCTTATTTATTCTTATTCTTATTCTATTATAATAACTTAAATTAGTTAAATAAACATAATTACGCATTTATTACACTCAAAAATACATATACGTAAACAATATAAAAAACAATACACATACATACTATATAATATACACTATAAATTAATATATATATAAATGAAATGTCAAACAACTTCGTTAATTCGAGAGACATACATGCATTCTGTTTCTCAAGAAATAATGTGGTTAGAAGGTTTTTAAATACGTTGACGGACGGTTCGCGCCTGATAGCCAGGGGTAGCTTGTTCCACTGACGAGCGGCTAGGAGATGATGCACGTGCTGAAATAAATGGACAAAGGCATACGACTTGAGGGGAAAAAATGGTACTTACAGATCTCGAAGCACACTATTTCCAGTTTGGCCAAGCACTGCACTTTACACAAAACTTCAATTATTATTAGAGAAGACAAATTTCTAAGCATTCCATGGATTCACCGTGCGGGTGCCGGGTCCATCGTGTGAGATGATGAGAAGAATGGTGTCTCGGGCTTGCGACCGACAATTGGCTGGTTTAAGAAAAGGAGGCCTCCTTTTTGTTCTATTGCGCGATAATACGCTCACCATCCATCATTCTACTTCTCTCCCTACCCAACCAAATACTGTATGATTCCGTTAATGCCGTCTTGGAAGCTCGTTCCATAAATGTATTGACGGCAGACCTGCTTAGGCCCAATTCTTTCAGTAAGTGATGCAAAGATTTTGCTGGAACTCCTCTTGCACCAACTTCCACTGCGTAAAGCTGAGTCTTGAACCCGTTCCTGATCATTTCTTCTGTGAGATCATAATATTTATTCGACTTCATGTTGTGGTCTTTTGTAGTATTTTGGTTGGATTCACGTAATTTCGCCATGCAAGCTCGGGCAAGCGAAACGTCAGTTTATCACAGCTAGACACGACTAGCTCGCATCGCGGTCGCGCAGATATAACAGTGACGTTAGTAGATGTCACTTTTTGGTGTGGGAAAAGAATAAGCAACTTGAGGAATCTGGATAGGGTACGAAGTTAATTAGAAAATTAAATACGTGGTAAACAAAGTCAGGGATCCTGGAACTAAACACTAGATGGGCTCGGAGTCACAAGTCATGCTTTTTTTTGTGTTCTCTTCCGATGGATGATGAATGAGGTGATGGGGAAGGCAAAGGGTCTAGCCCATACAGCCAAATCTGACGTAATATATCTTTCTTTTTTATGAGATAATGAGTTTATCATCAAATTCCAGATGCTGCAGAATTTGATGCTTTTCTTGGAGTCACTCGCGGAACCATAGCTCAAATACGTCGGGTAAAATATGGGAGTTGACAGCGCGGGAAAACCGCAAAAAATAAACTGCCCCATATTTAAAGTACAATTTATCGTTTTGGATAATTATTCACATTGTAGCACATTATTAAACAAAACAACACCACTTTTGATCAATAATATCCACAGCAAATTAATTTACAAAACAAAAAAAATATTTAATCATTTGCCATCTGATCTAAAAGCATTAAATGTAAGCGATTTTCAAAAAAAGTTATTTAAGCAATTGGTACTAAAGGTATACTATTCAAATATTTTCACGCTGCATGACGGCAGGATACGCCGGAAAACTACTACTACTAGCCACATTATGTACTGTATTCTAGAAAATAAATGTTTTGATTTTGATTTTATGATTATGATTTTGATTTTAAGGAATTTCTTAGTAATGTACTTGAGTAGGATAATTAAATTATTATCATAAATAATATCATAATAAATCTTTGACATAATATAAGTAGGTAATTGACATGTAATTTATTGTTCCACTTTTTTTTTAATGTGTTTAGGTGTGTTGAAACTATTGACTGTAAACTACTATATAACTGTAAATATTTTCACGCTGCATGACGGCAGGATACGCTGGAAAACTACTACTACCAGCCACAATATGTACCGTATTCTAGAAAATAAATGTTTTGATTTTGATTTTGAAAAACTTGCACTTGACATGTCCACGCAAAATGGCGCGAAGTAATTCTCGTTTTCTTTTTTTTTGGTTATTTAATGTTGGGTTTTTTCTTTAATTTATTTAATATTGTAATTGTTTTATACTGTTTGTATATTACTTCGAATATATATATATTTTAAAAATGTTGTATTGTGCGAGCGAGATAAATACAAAACTGTTAAACTGTTCTAAAAAATGGACACTAGGACGCAGTCTGTACCATCTGCTACGGAAAGGAAAATATTTTAATATAAATACTGCTGTATTAAGTTTTCTGCTCGTTTTAAATTCACCAGCTCTTAGGTGCAAGTTTAAATATTTTTATGAATAATTTCTGGGATCGCATTTCATTGTGGATTTACTAACTTTTTCTGTATGCGACTGTTCTGGTTTTTATATTGCTTTATTTATTTATTATGTTTGGAAAACTTACAGCTATTTTACCAGTGTAAAACTTAAGATTAGATACAATAAAGCCAATTAACAATTTCCACTTATAGTGCACCTTGAACAAAGTATATTTTAATATATAAATAAAATAGTACAAAACAATACTGACATACTGTTATTTAACTATTATATAATGTAACCATTTATTCAAATAGTAAGTTGCCCTTTTGAATTTTGCAAATTTTGATTTGAATGCGAGAAAAACCAATACTAGTGTTTGAAAGAAGAATGACAACCGTGATGATAAAGATTGATGATGAAACTCTAGAACAAGTAAATGAAATTATATATTAAGCTTTTAACTGCGGATACGTGAAATAGTGTTAACGGTGCCCTGGGGTCACTGATCGCCAGCCGTCAGTGGCAAAGCTTACTATACACAATGCCATGCTGGTACCAACACTTATGTATGGAAGTGAGAATTGGATATGTCAGAATACGCATGAGAGTAGAGTTAATGCAGTAGAAATGAGGTCGTTGCGTCGGATATGCGGCGTAACTTTAACGGACCGCATACGTAATGATGAAAAACGCAAAAAGGTAGGTATGAAAGAAAGCGTAGGGACAAAAATAAGAAAAGGCATGCTCCGATGGTTAGGGCATGTTGAAAGGATGAGCGAAGAGATATTGTCGAACCAGAAATATAATGCGAAAGAGGTGATCGTGACAAGTGGTGCCCAATTGTCGCTGCCTACCCCGCAAGGGATTTGGCTTGAAGATATTTATTTTTATTTATTTATTTGAAACTTTATTGCACATAAATATACAAAAGCGTGACATAAGGTCTGACAGGCAGAGAATGTCGCTTGACATTCTCTGCCTGTCAGACCTTCGGGACAACGAGAACATTTATGCAAGGTAGGTGCAATATATCAATTAAAATTAAATATATACGTCTATAGAATATTATTTATTATTTAATAAACATTTATTAATAAAATTACATACGAATTCATACACACATACATATAAACTACATAAATAAGTTATACTATTTATATACTACATAAATTAGGTACTACGTACCATATGATAACCGATGATGTAGGATAATAAGCAACAATCAATGAAAATTTTACGAAAATTATGAACCCAAAAAGATATGTATGTCTGTATGTAGTAATTTGCCCTGTCTGCCGGGGCGGGGAAGTATCCATTGTTCGTTCAGTTAATCCCTGTAAAGTGTATTAAGCGCAAACGTTATATAATAGAATCCTTTAACTATACAATTATATATTACGCTATTAAAGTTGATATTTGCATGGATACTGTCAAGGTCTATCGCTTATAAAGTTGAGAATTGAATAATATTTTGTAATTATGACGCAAGGTCTGATGTAAATAACGAAATCCGAAAACAGGCTAGAATTGCCGTCATGCCCAGTCAAGCCGGCATAGTGTTAGGAACTGATGTCAGTTATGAGTGTATGATTCTAGTTGGTAACATTCATAGACCTTGCGCGGCACTTACCGTCAGGTGAAGGCAAGGTCACATGTCTATTTATTTAAGGAGTAGAAAACTTTATTAGGCCTAAAAATATAATAATACAGCGATCAATAGTTATAAAATATAACCTAATATAATGATCCTTAAGGATCATCCACTTAAATAGATGTCAAGCTAGTATAAAAAATAAAAAAACAAAGGTATGTCGTGATCGTGACAAGTGGCGCACAATTGTCTCTGCCTACCCCGCACGGGATCTGGTGTGAAAATATGTGTTTTATAATGTGCTGTAAAAAATAATAAATAATTTATATCGTAATTTTTGACCAAAGGAATACGGTTGAGATAATTCTTTAAAGAAGGACGTCCAACTTTTAATGAAACGTTTAATTTGGTTCCACAATGACGGCACCTGACTGCACAGTGGGACGAGCGTGCGTAAAAACCGCTATAAAAGTTTTTAGGCCCTCCCCAATGATCTGGAAATAAATAGATATAACATAAGCGGTCGAAAAGTGTTCAGAAAAGTTTTTTTAGTACATTTGTCATAGGAGTAAGCCGTCGGTCCCTGTTCCACTTGTACTTAGGGAATTGTTAATATTTTGACGTGACAACGTCTTATAAATTGGTTTGCCGGGTGACACTTCAAGAAACTGCGTTACGCTCCGCTCACGTTATGCGCTCACAATGAGAGCGAGTGAGAGGCACGCGTCCCTTCCACTCGGGCATGGTTAGCCCGCCTAAGAGCGAGAGAGACAGACATAAAAAGTGAAAGACATTGACTTGACATTTTCTAGGCACATTACAGCAGAAACACTTCCTTTCATTTCATATTTCTCCTATCATCGCCCTATCCTCAACAAAATCACTCAGATAGGAACAAGTTAAGTTGTAGTAAACGCTGTTTCATTGTACGCAAATGTATTGCAAGTTATTGTATGTATATTTGTATATAAATACGTATGTATGTGTAAAGGTAAAAATAAAATTTTGTTAATATGAAATTCAGTGCGAGATTCTTTGTATAAATTAATGTTTTAAATATAATTCTTTGTATAAATAAATGTTTTAAATTGTTACTATTATTTCATCCTTCTTCCTACTATACGAATGAATATTCACATTAAAATTATTTTACCACTCAAAGTCGTTGTCACGTAAAACTTTCGCCCGTATACCGACTTTACAGGCAACCAATTTTTTTTTATTAAAATTAACAGCCTCACCAACCCGTCTGGTCAGCGTGGTGAATGTAGGCCAAATTCCTCAGAAATATGTTCTAGAATGTTACTCCAACAGTGGAGGTCTTGGACACAATCCAAAAAGGTTTGCGGTTCGAACCCCGAGATTTACCAATGAGAAATACTTTTCTTACGTACATTTAACATAGATTTGCAAAACCACCGTTTCCGTGCCTCGGCGAGTACGTGAACTTGTGTTTTGGAGGTCTTGGGCTCTACGTTCTAGTAGGGGCTATTATGTAATGTGAGTACAATGCTATACAATATTAGTCCAGAAATATAAGTATATGTCATGAGGGATGGTTACTAAAATTGACTTTACATTGAGAAAATCGATACAGTGAGTAGGTGATATTTTGCTTCCAGGGTGGTAACATAAGTTAACATATCACAATATCAGAGATTGCTAGACGAATAATAGTATTGACAGATAAAAAATATATTTTTATATGTTAATACTATTATATATATAAATATCTTAAATCATTAAGTTTGTAGTTTTATTATACTAATGCTGCATTGTACTAATGCTGTATCTATAATTAAAATATCTTGGGATCATTCTGTAAGGGCCAGGAAAAACTACAATATTCACGACCGAGTTTTTGCACCTTTCACGCTCGACCCCAGAACTTTTGGTTTGTTACAAGTTTCACCTACGTTGTTTCACCTAGGTGGGACTTTAATATTACAGCGCATAAAAAAATATTAAATAATATATGAGTCATGATCTTGGCCAGTTTACTTTATAAATACAATATATGTCATAATTGTCTCAATATGCACTAAACATACATATTAATGCACTCCCGATGAAAGGATGTTTATTCACCCTCGACGTTCATCAAATGGACCGTTGATGCCCACATAGTTACAGGCTTTTCGGGTCGGCAACCTCGCTCGAATCTCATGGCTCTTTTTTTACGTAAGTCAAAATTCGCGCTATCGTCGACCTTTCGCTACCTACTTGTTTAGGCTCGGCATGAGTGCGATATTTTTAGGAAAACTTCCCTAATTTAAGATTTTATTGCTAAATATTTTTAAAAAATGTAAGTACTTTATTTTTATTCTAGATTATAATATAAAAATATTTATTCTTAAATAAATCCCACGTAGTATATTATTAATCTTATGTCAGTAAAATAGATCTGTCTGCGGCCCGTTTCATACATTGATTTAATTTAGATTTTTTTCTAAAAATAAACTGCAATTTGTGCCCCATATTTAAAGTCCAATTTATCGTTTTCCATAATTATTTACATTGTACACAACAACACCACTTTTGACCAATAATATCCACAGTAAATTAATTTACAAAACAAAAACTTGCACTTGACATGTCCACGCAAAATGGCGCGAAGGACTCCTGACAGAAAATAAATTTAATATTTCATGGTTTGCGAAACGTTTCTGAATAGCTTTATCATTTATTAACATTAGATTTGATTAATTATATTTTGAAAATGATTATTTGTTAGTAGTGGATAATTTTAAATTGTCTATTTCTGTGTTTATAAAGCCCGCCTATGCACTTTTTTTTTGTGCAATGATGGTATTTAAAATAAAATGATCAAATTAATATTTTTTTAGAAACAGTAGGTAAGTATTTACATAATTTACGAGATATCTTTTACATAAGTAGTTTTCGAAATAAGAATGTATTGATTTAGTACAATTTCACCTACCTGGGTGAAATACAAATGTGAATGTAAACTAATAAGAATTTTCATAGCGCATAACGTATACGAATGACCTTTTTTTCCTTTTTTTACTCAGAAATGTTGAAATATCTAGAGTTTGCTGACAGACGAATTTTTCTTATTCACTCCTTGTTTAATGTTGTAGTCAAATTTAAGTTCTGTCAATTTTGTATATTGCTCAATAAATTATCCTAAAAAAATATATAAATCAAATAATTACACATGTCAACTAAATCAAATAATTATAAATTGGTGCTGAGATATCGTTAGTGGTTTTGCATTGGCAACATAAAAAAAAATTTTTTTATTGTTTTCCTGTGTGTAGATTTGTATCTACACTCTGAGATTCTATCATTTCGGGGTTACTACCAAGCACCATCGCAGTATTAAAATATAATATATAATTAAAAGAGGACTGCAGAGTGAAGAATTACCGAATCACACGCACATGCCTACGCGTACTCATCAATTTGGAGACTTAACATCTGTCGCATGCTAAAGATGTGAAATGCTCTCCCAGCCAGTGTGTTTCCCCACTCCTACAACCTGAAGTACTTCAAGCGAAGTGTGAAAAAGCTTCTTGTTAGGCCGGCAGTCATAGAGACTGATGTCGGTCGTTAGTAGGTGGCGTCATTTGCTCCTACCTCGCGTACCGCTTACCATCAGGTGGGCGCAACGTCACATGTCCTGTTCAGTAATAAAAAAAATATTGGCATTTATATTTACACATTTCAAAATAATAGAATGTGGTTTTTATTCGAAGGAAGTAAGGTACAATGATTTAAAAAAAAACTAAATTAATAATTAAACTAAAAACTACAATTTTATAACATATCATCATCATCATCAGCCTGTATCTCTCCACTGCTGGATGTAGGCCTCCCCTAAGGCTCGCCACTTAACGCGATCTTTCGCTACCCTCATCCAACCCCCACCAGCGACCTTCTTTAGGTCATCTGTCCATCTGGCGGGGGGTCGTCCCACTCTGCGTCTTCCCGTACGTGGTCTCCACTCTAGAACCCGTTTGCCCCATCGATCGTCGGTTCTGCGGCAGATGTGTCCGGCCCATTGCCACTTCAGCTTGCTAATTTTAAAATCTATGTAATTTATAACATAAATTACTATTAATAAAAAATAAAAAAATACCTACTTAATAAATAAAAATACAAGTAAAAACTAAAATAAAGAAAAATTACAAATTATTAAAAGACCCTGTCGTTTTACAAAAAAACGGCTTTGTGTTTAATAAGTACTACATCAGTTGTATAGAGATATTTATTCAGGATCTTGTCAAGCCTGAAGAAAACATATATTATTTAGTTGTTAAGAAATGATAAGGAACAATATCCAAATTTTGCTCTAGAATTGTTCATCACATTTACAGATGTTGAATTATTTAATTCGTTTTCTCTTAAGGAAAAAAATGTTCTTACAGTGGTGACTCGGTTGTAAGAACGCTTTTTTTTAATCTTTACAAAAGTCAGTTCAAACTCCCGGCATTGAGAACACGTTAAGCCGCCGGTCCCGGTTCCACTAATACCAACTTGTGGAATCGTTAGTAAATTGTCATAAAAAATTGACATCATATCCTCGCCAAGCCGTCTGGCCAGCATGGCGAGTGTAGGCCTAATTCTCCAGATATATGTTCTGGAAGGCCCATCTCTAGCAGTGGAGGTCTAGGACGCTGTGTTCTAGGGGCTGTAATGATATATATGTATGTATTAGTAATTAGTTTATCGATATTATAATATTTATTCCATATAAAGTAAATATATATTCGTTAGCTGTTAAATTAAATAGTTATTTGTCCCCAAGGTTTGGCTGTCAGAGAATGTCTTCGGGTATTAAGTCCGCCTTTATACTTTGTGCAATATAGTTTATAAATAAATAAATATGCTTATAATTCTAGGGCCTTGAATCTCACTTACCACCAGGTAGTAGCGAGGTCATATGTCGAATGTAAAAAGTAGTTATGTGTGTGCAAGCTTCATTACAATACAATGAGTGCACCGACGAGATGCACGAATGATATAGTCTAGGGGTCTACTCTGAAATTCCAAGGAATTTAAATACGGTCGGAAAAAAACCGTCATTTAATCAAATATATTATGAGTGCTTAGTTTAGTTTGCTATATCGTCTGTAAATAATAGCAAATAGTCCTATTTGAAGTTAAAAAAATAAAAATATGCACAAATTGTTCTTTGGAGCAGCGAAATGAACTAAAATTAAAAAACTAATCAATAAAGAATATTAAAAAAAATATTTTTACATAGATGTTATCTACTAAAGTAATTAGTAATTTGTTTTTCTTTAAAGTTAACAATTAACAGTTAGGACGATATGTCAACTTGTTCAACTTCGTTAAAACCCGTCTGGCCAGCTTGGTGACATTAGACCAAATGCTACAAAATATGTTCTGGGACATGGTGTTCTATTTATTTATTTATTCATTATAGGATAACGACTAATAAACACATAAAGATAAAAAATGGAAATATAATAGGTCTATTAAAAGTTACCACAAATAGACTACAAAAAATATAGAAGTAAAGTTAAATAAAGTATTTGTAAAAAATAAAAAACTAAATAGGTTATTAAAACGGCTATAATAAATAAATAAATAAATAAATAAATATTTTCAGACAGGTCACACAGCGCCATCTAGTTTCCGTGGTAAGCTACGAGGCTTGTGTTACGGAAACTAGATGGTTGATAAACTACATATTATACTTTTTTTTTTTGTAAATAAATACATATTATACATATAAACACCCAGACCGAGACAAATTATACAATGTACAACTTGCCCCCGGTGGGAATCGAACCCACGACCTCCCGAGTTCACGGCAACGTTTGTTACCACTAGTCCACGGAGGCGGTCAATAATATACTTTACTTCAGTTAAACCTGGTTAATAAGTATGATGATGATGATTATAATAAATCAATTTGATAAATTAAGCATTTTATAAAGAAATTGTTCCAAGGCTCATTGACGTCTCTGGTGACAATAGGGCTGGCAGTTTTTTCTCCCAAAAATTAAGTATCTTAATTCAAAGGGGAAATGCTGCTAGTGCATTGTGCACCATGTTTTTTTTGTAAGTATATAATTTCTATTTTCTATGTATTATTATTATTTTTTTAGGTTAAATTTAGATTTTGTTGTAATATAGTTTATTTAATTTAAAGTTTTGTATGAAATAAATAAATATTTTGGTTTATATAATAAAATAATAAAAAAATATTAATATTTAATTTATTTGTGATATTTCCGAGTTTGGTACGCTGGAGACATCGATGAGCTTGCCACTTGTCATGATTGGCCTATAGTAAAGTTGGCTAAATGTGAATCCGCTTCTTTAAGCGTGGTGTCTGACTACCCCAAAAGGGAAACAGTCGTGATGATACTTTAATTTTATTAACAGCTGTGGTGGCTCGGTTGTAAGAACGCTTTATTTAAAATTCTACATAGACTTGGCTTGGATTGGTTTGGTTTGGTAACTCGCTTTAATACCCGTTTCATTATAAGACTATTTTTAAAAACCTCTTCAAAAGCTCCGATTTTAGATTTCGAATGTTCGGAGTATGATTTCTAGTCACGACAGCACAACGTGACATTCTTATCATATTGTCCTCACTGTGGCGGTTAAATAGTAAAAATTTAATTACCTTTCATACAAGGTATAATATATATATACATAATAATAATATAATAAATAAATAAATATTTCCAGACAGGTCACACAGCGCCATCTAGTTTCCGTGGTAAGCTACGAGGCTTGTATTACGGAAACTAGATGGTTGATAAACTACATATTATACTTTTTTTTGTTGTAAATATATACATATTATACATATAAAAACCCAGACCGAGACAAATTATACAATGTACAACTTGTCCCCGGTGGGAATCGAACCGAACCGAACCGAATATTTTGTACTATTTTTTAATCTATCTTTCCGATCAGCTAGAGACTTGAAATTTGCACTATAACTAACTAGTGGGTGACAATACATAAAAATATGTAATGTATATATATATATTTTTAATGTACCTTTCATAATTTCATAACGGTGTAATGCTCTAATATTTACGTATTGCATTAAAAGTTCAAAAGTATGATTTCCAGGATATTTTTTTTACATTAAATATTTATTTACATACATACACACATACATATCTTCACGCCAGATCCCTTACGAGGTAGGCAGAGACAATTGAGCGCCACTTGACACGATCACGACATACCTCTTTCGCTTCATCGACATTCATCAACCTCTTCATACATGCCCTTTTGTTACGAAAGCTTTTTAATTCTCCTTCAGCTAGTGTTTTATTTACTTGATCGTGATACGTGTGTCTTGGTCTGCCAGGGCCCTTTTTTACCCACAACTTTCGCATTATATACCTGGTTCGTCAATCTTTCTTCGCTCATCCTTTCAACATGCCCGAACCATCGTAGCATGCTTTTCCTTATTTTTGTGCCTATGCTTTCTTGTATACCTACCATTTTTCGTATTTCGACGTTACGTATGTGGTCCGCCAAAGTGACGCCGCATAACCGACGCAGCGACCTCATTTCTACTGCATTAACCCTACTCTCATGCATATTCTGACATATCCACGTCTCGCTTCCATACATAAGTGTTGGTACCAACATGGCATTGTGTATGGCGAGCCGAGCTTTGTCACTTACATTTCGACTGGCGATCAGTGACCTCAGGGCACCGTTCTTTCAACATCCCTATCATACTTCCCATCCGCAGTGAAAACACTGCCCAGATATATAATTTTATTAACTTGTTCTAGAGTTTCATTATCAATCTTTATCGTCACGGTTGTCATCCTTCTTCTTTCAAACACTAGTACCTTAGTTTTTCTCGCATTCAAACAAAATATAATAATATATAAATCTTTATTTAATTTTATTATTGTTTAATGTACGAGTATAGTGTAATAATATAATGAAGTGTTATGTATATTTCTGAGTAGGTATGTACAATTATTGTTATTAGAAAAAAGGCAAGACCTTTTAACAATACATTTTAAATCACACCGTAGCTTGCTTTTAAGACCTATGTCTAAGTACACTCAAACGGCCAACTCGGCCCGCTCTCAAAACGCGCTTTGTTGAAAGCTCTTTGAACTGTACCAGCCACATAACAAGCTATACAACCTATGTTAAAGACTTAAAGGCAAAATTTAGAACAATTTGTTTAGCTAGAACTGTGTGGTACCTGTATTGTTCTTTTACACGCTAGCTAGCAGCAACTAGCGGTCTTTGTTGTTCATGATGTTATATTCGTAGATATGTTTTAAGGACTCCAATATATATGTAAATATATATATTTTATACTAGCACGACATGTCACCTTGCGTCCGCTTCAAGCGGTGTTATTTTTATATAAATATCACTATGGCAAGTTTACAATATTAGTTCTCCTTGAAAATTGGCATTTGACATCATGGCAAATGGCACATACTTTCAACGGGAACAACAAATAGGTGATAGGCGGATAGGTGGTAATTTGCCCAGTGGCCCCGGTGGGGAAGTATCCACCGTTCTGGCCAATAAACCCAGTAGGTAGAGTGTATCCACACGTTATATGGCGCGTTATATACCGTCATGCCGAGTCAAGCTGGCGGCATAGTGTTAGGGACTGATGTCAGTTATGAGTTTCCGATTCCAGTTGCTAACATTCATTGACCTTGCGCGCCACTTACCATCAGGTGTGGATAAGGTCACATGTTGTGTTTAGTTAGTTAAGTTAGGGATTATTTAAAATTCAGTTACAAGATTTGACCGTAAGAAACAAATATTACAAGTTAAATAAACCTTTCAGCACAACAAAAAATATTTTGGATATTAAAAGTTTTAAATACTTAAGGTCTAAAATATCTTATAAGAATAGTTTTAAAATCCTCCACTAGCAAATTCCACAAAGCCCCCTCCTCATATTCGTTCGATGTTGTTTTCTAATGTGCTATGGGTAATGTAATGAAAATAAAAATCACTATTGTATTTTTTTTTTCTTATAAAAGGCCTAGGACTATTCTAACAATTTCTAGATGAGTGCACGATCTATCGAGGCTGGTTCGAAGCGGCAAAACAGAATTTGGCGACCGGAGTGCACGATCTATCGAGGCTGGTTCGAAGCGGCAAAACAGAATTTGGCGACCGCTAGATATTTTTTTGTAACGCACGCTTGTTATTGTCCGTGCTGAAAGGGTTATAAGCTTATAATAAAAATAACACATCTCTACGTAAAACATCATTGGTGTCGATGTTTAATGAAAGCTGACGTCATTTTGCTAGGATTTTCTTAAATCTTATTAATTAAAGCCTTTCGGCTCAAAGTCAAAGTTTAGCTTTTAATAGTAGTAAACAGTTGGTAGGTGAGATAGCTAAAATACACCTCTTCAAACATGCCCTTTTGTTTCGATGGCTTTTTAATGTACCTTCTCTTGTTTTATTTATTTGATCATGATATTTATTTATTAAAAACTTTATTGTTTAATACAAAAGGCGTAGGTAATGCTGCTTGGCATTTTCTTGCTATCAACCTTCGGGACAAGAAATCGAAGTTTAGGCATGGCAAAATAAAAAAAAAACACAAAAAAATAAAATTAAAATAATCAAATCACTTATTAGTACTAGTTAAATTAAATATACGATAAACATCATAAGAATAATAATACTTAAACTAAATAAATAATTATATACATACACTAAGTAAACGGGAAATATATACTTATATACACAATAATATGCATACACAATACACTTACTACAACAAATAATTAAAAATAAAACATTATACGAGTAATAATAAATAAAAAAAATAAATAAATAATAAATAAATCGAGTAATACTTATTGCAATTTGAAAAAGTGGTGATAGGTGACATTGCTGTGCCTCTTTTCCCCACAACTTTTGCATTATAAATCTGGTTCGTTAATCTCTCTTCGCTCATCGTTTGAACCATCGGAGTATGCCTTTCATTATTTTTGTACCTATGCTTTCTTTTATATCTACCCTTTTGCGTATGTCGTCAGAAAGGATATAGCCGAAAACCAGGCCCAACTTTATTGCAGCGTGCCGGAACCAAATATAATTCAATAATTAATTAATTAATTATATATGATTTTTGTGGTGTTTTGTTTGTAATATCAAGATCACTTTTACTCCAGCATTAAAATACAATTTAAATAAATAGTCAATTATTTTACGCCATATACAGTGTTTTTTTTTTAAATTATTAATATGGTCTAAACAAAATATTTAAAAAATCTTGCCATGATCTTGAATGATTTATTTCACTTTAAATTCGTTTTATAATGTAAAAAAGCCTATTTAATATTACTACTTTAATAAACTAAAGAAAAATATTTTTATTTATTCAGGAAACTTATTATTAACTGCCTCCGTGGTCTAGGGGTTAGGTAGGTACCGGGTTCGATTCCTGGTCGGGGCACAAAAATATTTATTAATATAAATAAAAATACATTCAATTAACATTTAATTTATTTGTGATATTTCTCGATAGACCACAAAGACAAATTCCTAAGCATTCCATGGATTCACCGTGCGGGTGCCGGGTCCATCGTGTGAGGGTAAGAGATGAGAAGAATGGTGTCTCGGGCTTGCGACCGACAATAGGCTGGTTTAAGAAAAGGAGGCCTCCCTTTTTTATTTTATTGAGCGATAATACGCTCACCATCCACCATTCTACTTCTCTCCCTACCCAACCAAATACTGTATGATTCCGTTAATGCCGTCTTGGAAGCTCCATAAATGTATTGACGGCAGACCTGCTTAGGCCCAATTCTTTCAGTAAGTGATGCAAAGATTTTACTGGAACTCCTCTCGCAACTTCCACTGCGTAAAGCTGAGTCTTGAACCCGTTCCTGATCATTTCCTCAGTGAGATCATAATATTTATTCGACTTCATGTTGTGGTCTTTTGGAATATTTGATTACCACGGAAAGGTAAGTTCAATAAGGATAACTTTTTTCAAGTTCCGAGAAAACACTAAGAAGTCTATAGGCTGATACAGCTTATAGATTGACAACGATAATGCATAGATCGGGTTGAGCTGTCAAAAGTCTTCAAAGAGTTACAATCACCCCTTTAGAAGTTTGTTCTGGCTAAGTACTTATTTACTCTGTGGAAAGAAAGTACCCACAATATCGGAGAGTTATAGCGGGCGCACGGCAATGGGGCATAAATCCACCGCCCGCTCGGCTAATATTGGCAAAGGGCACAATTTATAGACTATGACGCGGCTGAACCAAAGAATACTCCGCAAACTTTGCTTGTGTATTTTTACTTACAAAACCAAGTTAAAAACAAAGAGGAAAGGCGGCGTAAACTCCAAACATACAATCACCGGCAGATAAAAAGAGCGATGGCCAGAAATTGCGCAGAAACCGATTAATGGTTGCTGACGCTCCGCCCCCTTAAAAAGTACAGTCGCGAACACATGTTTTTTTACCTTGTTATATATTTTTTTTATTTAAAAACTATTCGTTAAACATGATTTGAAATTTAAAAAAAAAAAATCTTACATAAAATAATATTACATAACAATTTTATTTGCCCGAATAAGAATGGCCATTTTTCTTAGAGAAATGGGCCCAAAAAATGTTGTCGTGTCATAATGATGTTTTTTTTATTTCATAGTTAATATATTGTGATTTTATAATCTGTAATTAATTTTATTTATTTTACCCTAGCATTAATCATCATCAAAAAGATAATAATTTACAAACATATGTAGTTTCGATCCCGCTAATTTGAAATCCAGTGTTTTATCTATAATAAAGTACCTGATCGTATAAATAATGCTTTGCAAAGATTTCATACATACATTTTAACCAATTGACTATTTAATTAAATTATATTTTAATGCTGGGGTAAAACAGATGTTGTAATTTTTTTTTTTTTTTTAATTTTAAGATTATTGAATTATATTAAGTTAAGGCACGCTGCAAAAAAGTTGGGGCCTGGTTTTGGGCAATCTATTTTGCTCCGCCTACTCGTAATCAGCGTTCTTTTTATCTGCCGGTACCTCTAACAAAAGAAAAACATTAAATTTTTATAAAAACTACTAGTATTAAATTTGGCATGAGCTATTCCGTTAATGCCGTCTTGAAAGCTCGTTCCATAATGTATTGGCGGCAGACTGTTTCTTAGGCCGAATTTTATCAGTAAGTGGTGCAAATATTTTACTGGAATTCCTTTCTCACGAACCTCCACTGTGTAAAGCTAAATCTGAGAATATATTTAGTAATATAACATCATCATCAGCCTGACACACATCAAGCGGTCTTTTTGCAACTGTCATCCCACCTCCGCCAGCGACCGTTTTCAGGCAATCTGTCCATCTGGCGGGAGGATTTTTCACTCTACGAGTATGTCATCCTGTGCGTGGTCTACACTCTAGAACCCGTTTGCCCCATCAGTCGTCGGTTCTGCGGCAGCTTGCTACTTTTAAAAGCTATGCCAGTTAATTTGGTTCTCTGACGAATATCAACTTTTTGAATTCTATCCATCAGTTAAATGCCAAGAATAGCTCTCTCTATATGACAGTCTCTCTCAGTATGACATTACCGGGATGACGCACTGGTTAAAGATACGTCTTTCATCTATGGTATGGACGATGAGATGATGTGCCGGAGTTTCCCGAATACAGTAATATATACGAATACCTAAATCAAAATGACTAATACAATAAAAAACGACTAGCTTATAGAACCAAAATTTAATAAGCTTTAAATAATCTGAGAATGAATAAGGGATTATCCAAAGCAAGCAACGTTTTATCTCTCACGTTTATCGATTAAAATAAGGATTATATTTACATTTAAACACATCGGATGGCTTCTAAAATTGTATTATGTAAAAATATTCAGTGTGGCTCGGCCACTGCTGTGTTTAGAATACTGTATTAGGTGCAGTAGACGCCTGGGTGTATACCACGATGTTTTGTACAGACAAAACTTACACACATTTTTTATTTATTTATCTGATGGTAAGTGGCGCGCAAGGTCCATTAAGGTAGGGATGGTGACTATGGTATGCGCATGTTCTGACCTGTGCGTGTGGTTCGGTTGCGGAACGGAGAGGAATTAAGGGATTAGGTTATAGAGCTGTTCAGAGCACTCACCATAGTATAGGTGGTAGAACACACTTAGAGAAGTCACATCTCGGCGAAGCTGCAGGGATTCGAAAGTTTCAGATACAGTGGCATCGTCAACAATTTGAACAGCTTGTATCTGCAGGATATTAAAAGCATGTATTAGGTACTTGGCGGAGTACAAATCAAAGTTAATAATGATATAACTTAATAAAATTTATATAAACAGGATAATAAGAATTTGTACATTTTTATTAGATTTACCTAAAGCGTTTGACACTATCAGCTTATAATTGCTTGTACTAAAGTATAAATATGACTACTGTACAATATTTATCGAGGCCTACTTAGTTTTCCAAACCAGACGGAAGGTATTTATTATAATGCCCCCTCGAGACAGACTCGCTCAGTCTTGCGATCTTTTCCATGTCTTCCGCGTACGTACAATAGCTGGCATCCGTGCACCTGTACGACGGAAGTGCGACACGTACAACAGGCGGTTACCTGTCGTGGATATATTCAGTAACTCCCGCGCTGTCTTCAAAGCCAAGTTCAAGTAGCTGCTTACAAGTACTTTTGGTTTATATCTCGCAAAATATAAGCAGTTTACTTTAGAGTTCACCTAAGAGCTTACACTTAAGCATAGCTGGGCACCGTTAATCAAATAGTTAACTTCGTTAATCGTTAATCCGCTACAAAAAAAGTTAGCTTCGTTAAACGTTAAAGCGTTACATTTCGGAAGAATTAACGGAAGTTAATGTTAATCGTTAATCCGTTAATATGTGTAAAATTGCATTTTTATATCGTTGCGTTAGTGAATATATAAAACCTGTTGGTTTAGGTTCTGGAAGTTAACAGGTTAATATATAATATTGTCAGAATGTGTTCTCTTTTTTGTCTTGCTTCGGTTAGAGCCCGCCTTAACAATATCTTCAAACTGCAGTACGTATTGTGACTCATGTACCCTTGTAAACAAAAATGTAAACATGTTGTTTCAAATTATTCAGGCTTGATACATGAACTTTTATTTTGGTGTCTTTCGGCAAGCAACGCTTACAAGCAAAAAGTATTTGCTATCTGGATACAAATTCCACATACTCAGTCAAATGTGGTCAAGGATTCTCATCGGGACTGCTGAAATCCAACCCCATGTCTTCCTTGATATAGTTTTAATTACTACACTGCACAGTACACTTTTCTATCTAACTAATTACACTGCACTCTTCTTTATTAACACGCAAATTATCACTGACAGTAATTTATAATAACAACAAACACAACACTCGTCACTCTAAGCACTGGCGCTAGTACTTCGCAGTTTTCTTACTCGCACGTGCCGGCAAAATATATCTAGCTTTATTTTTGTCTCACGCGCCGCCGCGCCCGGCACTTGTCGTTTCATACTTGTCTGAACCTGTTTTTCGCGCCACACCGCGGTGCCGTGCGGTAAATAGTGGCATTCGATTAACGATTAACGGACTTCTGCATATTAACGGAAGTTAACGTGTCCGTTAACATTTTTGAAAGTTAACTTAAAAGTTAACCCGTTAATCAAAATGTTAACTTCTTTAATTAACGATTAACGGATTAACGAGTTAATGCCCAGCTTTGCACTTAAGTACACGTAACTTTTAATGCATTCAAACACATTCATTGCAGTTGTGTTCTTATATACCTGGCTTTTCGTAATTGCTTCCGCCCTATTGTTTTATTCCTGTTGCCTGTCTCTGTTCTTTGCCTTTGGATAAATAAATAAATAAACAACAGCAGAAATATCTTTTGTTAATTCAGACGAAATGTTATTGTGTTCGGTACTACAGGGTATCAAGGGAAGATTACTAGGCCCTATGGTATTTTTAATATTAATTTGAGCCTTCTAAAGTAAAACATAGGTAGCATGATAAGCTTACTGGAATCTTTTCACGTACCAGATAAATATTAAAAGAAAAGAGCTCGTAGGAAGCGGTCATAATACATTCTCCTATTCTCGGACCTCGTGTTGTATCGTCTAAAACATCTTTGACTTTACATTCCTGAGCAAATACCTGAGATTGGCACTGATAGTTAGTGTGTTCGGTACGCATTGTAACATTTACTGTGATTTGTTTTTGATAAAGTTTACTAATTAATATATTCTCATCTTACTCTTTAACTATATTAGACTCCAAGTCTGAATAAAACAATATATTAAGTTACGATTTATTACAGTCAGGATCCCTCAGACATTGACGAGCTTTGCCTGGAACAACAACGTCAATATTTCAGTTTTTTTTATATCTCATCAGCAATTACATATAATTTGTACCCTAACCTTTGCGTCTAGCTGAATTGCGTCTTTGCTAAATGATAAAAGATCTGCTCCATGACTTGCTACTCGTATAATCCAAAATTATATTTTTGCATTACCTTTTTTTCTTTCGGTTGAAGTAGGTTATAGGAATAGGAAATACCTTGGCTGGGAGAGCTGGGATATTAGCTATGGCATATTTTGGCATGTGCGTGTGATTGGATTGAGGAACAAAGAAGAAGGAGTTATGTAGCTCTTCAGAAAACTCACCGTGGTATAGCTTGTAGGCCCAATAAATTTAACCAGGTAACAATGGAGAAGAATAAGATAATTTGTGTGTCACCTTACCAGGAATTAAAACCAGCCACGGATGCAGTTATAAATACCAACTTTACAGTGGCAAAATAATCGCAGGATTCCAATCAATGACCAACGTCGAGTGACCAAGTCACTGTCAAATAACTTTAAACTGTTAGACATAAGCTTTGAGCGCGACAAGGGAATTGCATTAGCTCGGACACCGGCGTAGATTAAGGTAAATGCTTCGACACCTTTCTTCTATAAATACAATAGTGACTATTGACCTTAACAATAAGGACCAGGATAATTTATTATTAAAATAAAATATAATAAAATAATTTACTTCAGACTAGCTATTGGACCCAGTTACCCGTGTAATCAGCAATAAACCTTCAGGTAGCGGTAGTGTCACATGTCATTTTATCGTGAAGCGATAGTTGAGAAGAAAAAGATTTTTAGAGAAGGAGCCTGTCTAAGAAATTTAAATTAAAAGAAGGTATAAGTTATGTACAATATAAGTTTATTTACAAATAATTAGATGAGTGAAGTGGAGAGGTGAGATCGGAGAGCACGGAGATTAAGTTTCGGGTCGTTGATGAAGGTCGACGGCGTTCCGGAGGCGAAGTCGGTGATGAAGTTTAGCGTTGCCGACTTCGTAGACTCCCGGGTTGAGCAGTTGTTGGAGCGTAGAGTTGAGGTAGCGTTGATTGAGAGTAACACGTAGAGATGAGGCAGCGATAGTGAAGAACTAACTGTAGGGATGAATCAGCGATGGTCGAGCGTCTTCAAGGAGCGGTGAAGAGTGATGCAAATCTTCGGTGAAGAGAAGAGTTCAAGAGACGGGTGAAGCGATAGTAGTCTTCTGAGTCCGAAACTTGAACGTTGCTGAGTGCAGTGATGAATTCTTCAGTAAAAGAGTTCCGAAGTTGTAGATATAGAGAGAGCTTCTTTCGAGTCCAAAATCGAAGATAGCCTTTCTTGAGTCCCGGGGCAGTGGCCCCGGGATTAGGCCTTTAGGTTGAGTTCTTCTTTTGGCTACTCCAGCCGAATGAATGAATCAAATGGGGTGTGGTATGTCTTATATACTGTTTGAGGGGTTCGAAAAAATGAATGGAGAAAATTTAAAATAATGAAGTTTGTGAGTCAAATATGTTTCCAAAAATATATAAAAATGTGTGTTTTAGTAAAAATTATTGCCGAAAGGAATGGATGAAGGACGTTAGAAATAATTTTGCATCTGAATTAAATAAATATTTGACAATGTTGCCTTAGCAACGACGAAAAACAGAGTTGTCAATAAATAAAAATATTGCAAAAAGTAAAATAGAACAAATTTGAGTAAAATAAAGTTGATTGAAATGAATAAAAAAGTGGTGTAAAGATATAAATAAGGTATGAGGAAGAAATGTTGTGAACAATGGAAGCTGAATTATGAAAAATATGAATTTTAATGAGATATGATGTATTATGAAGCCAAAAGACGAGGAATCCAAGGTATTTATAAAGTAGGGATAGTGAAACGCTATATTTTATTTAAAGAGAAAATAAAGAGACAGGCAACACAAGAACAAGAATAAAGCAATTGAGTCGAAGCAATTAAAATTAGACCCGCCACCAGAATGTTTCTCACTCTAAAGAATAGTACAATACAAAATTAGAGCATCCTTAATAATTAATTTGTTAACTTCGATGGTTACTATAAAAAAACAAAACAATATATTTATAATAGTAGATACAAAAATATTAAAATAAAATAACTAGTTATAAATAAAACTAAACTAAAAATACCTATGAAATTAAAACTACTCTACAAAATAAACTAAGGACTTACCACCAGGGAGGGTACCTAAAACGCTCGCCGCATTTCCTCGTTGAATTATAATGGAAATATTCTGTTTTAGGTGGTTATGGCATTTGGGGTCGCCACACTCTTGATAAATTCGTTTACCCAGCTATTTTACGAATTACATAATATAAAAATTAAATACTTACTTAAAAATAGCTCCTCCAAATCGCTGTCTTGTGGCATCGTGATCGATTATGATACTTAATTTTTGTACGAAAAAAACTTGTTAATTGTCGGAATTCGCAAAATCATCAATACCCGGGTGGTGGTCTATATGCCCGACTCACCGTGGGGCCTCGTAAGGAGACCTTAAGGCACCTACAGACTAAAACCCTATAACCGTCTCACTGCACCCTTGTGTGCCTTTACAGTCTTTGTCGTGGATACAAGTAAATACACTCGTTCGCCGCGTTAAGAGTAACATGCAGAGCAGTCTACTTGATCGCAGCAAACCCAATCTGAAGGGGCCTGCTTTGGAGCCATCGAGGGGGGCTTGGCAGCCAAAGGACTTAGAGGCATCAATTAGTTGATTGAGACTGGTTATTATGCGTGCAGTTTACAGAAAAAATATGACTCAATAGCAGGGACGGCTTAAAAACAATAAGTTTATCTTTTTAATAAGTTTAACTGCCTCCGTGGTCTGGCGGTTAAGACCGTAGATTTAGACTCGGAGGTACCGGGTTCGATTCCTGGTCGGGACACAAAAATATTTATTAATATAAATAAATACATTTCATTATTAATTTACTTGTGATATTTCTCGAGTTTGGTACGCTAGAGACATCGACGAGCTTGCCACTTGTTGGCCTGGTTTCTGATCACCCCGAAAGGGAAACGGTCGTGATGATACTTTACTTTTTCGGTCAATATATATTAAGTCAATGGGATGTATTTTGGAGCTACCGAGGCAGCAAGCAAGGTTCTAAGAGCTTGTAAAGGTACGCGTAATAAATCTGTAGCCATCGGACGATGTATGTAATGTACCAGACCGTACCAGAGTATTTTTTTGTTAATAAATCTTAGTTTAGCTGCTGTCTAGATTTTTCGCGTTCATATTTTTTCTCTCGCAACGGTCCTCCCTAAAATTAGGATCTAAATGTGATTTAGTTAACTGGGCAGTTAAGACGTCCCGCGAGCTGCGTATGCAAAAACAATATCCAGGTTTTTAATATGAATTTAGCGCGCTAAAAAACGACTAGGAGTCCTAACCAATATTTATCTATTAATGTTGTGATGTTTTTTGACTGCCAGCACCTCGTAGTGTCATGCATTACATGAGTGAGACAGCACCGCTTGCAGTTTTACAGAAGTGATTTTTTTAGGGTTACAAGGATATTGATTTTTCCCTAAATTTATGGATAAGAGTTCTCATTATTTTTTGTATTTTTTAAGACAATTTCAACTATAATCATAACATTTAAGTATCTAAAGACACTTGTACAATTTAAGTTAATAAATGGTAGCTCGGTTGTAAGAAGGCTTTCCTTAAAATCCTACAAAGTGCGGTTCAAACCCCTGCGGCATGTACCAATAAGAAATACACTTTTCATAAGTACAACACCACCGTTCCCGTACCTCGGAGAGCACGTTAAGCTGTCGGGCCCGCAATACAAATACCAACATGTGGAATTGTTAATTGATTGTCATTAATTATTGACATCAGATCCTCGCCAACCAGTCTGGCCAGCCGTGGCGAGTGTTGGCCAAATTCCCTAGATACTCGTATATGTTCTGGAAGATACCAATAAATAAATAAATAAAATCAGTTTTTATTTGTCACAAAAATAGTTAATAAAAATAAAAAATATAGTTAAAAAATAAAACAAAGATATAATGACAAAAGGGTCTATGGTTCAAAAAATGGTGTTGGAAGCAGGTTCCAACAACCTCTGTTATTATACCATAGCCGACATTTAAATTTAGTGGAACAGTAATATAAATAAAAGTTATAAAACAATAATGAAACAAAATTTAAAAAAAAAAAACTTAAAATTAAAAAGAAAAAAACACCATGAACATAAATAAATAAATAAAAAACAGAAACCTAGACGGGAGCTGCCCCAGCCTGCTTCACAAGCAGCCATGCTGCACACATTTTACGAAAGGTGGGTAACGTTGTAACTATCGCGTCCCGAACGGGCGGTGGAAGATCATTCCATATTTTGGCAGCGGCATGCTTGAAGCAGCCCCGGGCGCCTACCAGGCCGTACATGGGAAGGTTAAACAAAAGACCTCTGTGTCTGAAAGATCGTTTGTACGACTTGTAGTCAAACTTACTATGCAAATAGTCAGGACATTGAGTGTTTATTAAAGTGTAGATGAAACATTATTTTAATATTCTGACATTTTCCATATTAAGGATTTGTTTTTCAACCAAATACGGCGTGATGTGGTCCCTTCTAGGTATACTGTAACAAAAACGTAAACATGCATTCTGGACTCTTTGAATCGCCTTAATTGTCTTATATATATATATATTGAATAGTGGAGGTCTAGGTTTTATTAGAGGCTGTAATGTAATAAAATGTTTAAAATATTAAAAGAATTAAGACCCACGCCTTAACGACTTATTATGTAAAAAAATATTTACTGTTCTATTAAATACATTTAAATATTATCATTTAATCTTATCAATGATTGGATGAACATGAACATGATTTTAAAGTTAAATTACGGCAAAGAACTGTCTCCGTAGTCTAGCGGTTAAATCCGGATTTAAACTCGGAGGTACCGGATTCGATTCCTGGTCGGGACACAATAATATTTAATAATTTAAATGAATCAATATGATTAATATTTAATGTATTTGTGACATTTCTAAATGTGAATACGCTTCTTTATAATCGTGGTATCTGACCACCCTGAAAGGGATACGGTCGTAATGATACTTTTAGAAGAATATTATGTTGATTGAAAGTGGGGAAAAAAATCAATTCCATTGGTATCATTTTTAAATTCAACACAAACGCCGCAGTTATTAGACTTGAGTGGTGGTTCCGACTTTTATATTGAGGACTTGCGGGTCCTGTTTGACAGCTGAAAGGTTGAGTTGAGGAGCCGTTGAGAAAAGCTCGAGTCAACTAATAAATATAAATCGCAAAAAAAAATAATACAAATCTAATATCGATCTTTGATGTGAACCACTCGATCACACAAACTTATGGCCGGGATACACGAGCTAGTGTTAAATCGAATTAATGGTTCGATGCTAGCCTTAGAGCAACGCGGCTACGGGGGAGACGCCATAGCGTTTTTGTCTACCCTGTGTTAGTCTTGTCGCTTTAGGCGCTTTTTTTTAGCTTATATCGATTTGAAAGTTGTTCGACTTGGCGTTTGTCTATCTATGGTTTTCATACAAAATTAGATAAAAAAAATAAGCTGCTTTATTTGCTTTTCTGTCGAACTTAGCACTAATAGAAAAGAGTCATATATCACTAACACTAATTGGCGCGGTGGTGGCTCGGTTGTAAGAACGCGTACCTTAAATCCTACAAAGGTCGGTTCAAACCCCCCCGGCATGTACCAATGAGAAATACACTTTTCTTACGTACATTTGTCATTGATTTACAACACCACCGTTCCCGTGCCTCGGAGAGCACGTTAAGCCGTCGGTCCCGGTTTCACTAATACCAACTTATGAAATCGTTAATAAATTTTCATGATAAATTGACATCATATCCTCGCCAAGCCGTCTGGCCAGCGTGGCGAGTGTAGGCCTAATTCTCCAGATATATGTTCTGGAAGGCCCATCTCCAGCAGTGGAGGTCTAGGACACTGTGTTCTAGGGGCTGTAATGAAATAAAATGAAATGAAAAAAACCCTAACTGGCGTGGCGAGTGTAGGCCAAATTCTCCAGAAAAAAGTGGGACGACCCCCCGCTAGATGGACGGATGACCTCAAGAAGGTTGGTGGTTGAAGGTGGGGGTTGGATGAGGGTGGCAGAAGATCGTGTGAATTGGCGAGCCTTGGAAGAGGCTTATATGAAAAGTGGAAAGACACAGGCTGATGATGACGATGATGATTAATACATCATAATATACATAAATATATAATATAAATACTATTCTGTCTTCGTGAAACAGTTCATGTATGACCGGCATTGGCGCGTAATCACATGTCAAACGTCAGCCAAACAGACAGACAGACAAACAAAACGACGTTATTACTGCCACGCGTTTAGTATTAACACTACGACGGAAATTTCGAAGTACATTGCGTATTTTTGAGCTTGTATTTTGATTGAAGCTAAAATTTGGAGAGAAAGAATTACGTAAGTCAACGTTCGCGCGCTAATAGGTGGTAGGCGTACTGATGGTGGTAATTTACCCAGTCTGCCGGGGCGGGGAAGTATACACCATTCTTGTCGAGAAACCCTGTAAAGTGTATCCACCCGTTTCGGGGTCAGGCTCGAATTCCTTCATTCTCAGTCAAGCCGGAATAGTGTTAGGGACTGATGTCAGTCATGAGTGTCTGATTCCAGTTGGTAACATTCAAGGACCTTGCGCGCCACGTATCATCAGGCGCAAGGTCACATGTCGTGATATATATATCACGACGGCGCGCGAGGTCCATGAATCACTTTGCTGGGTTTATCAGCTCGAACGGTGGTTACTTTCCCGCCCCGGCAGACTGGGTAAATTACCACCATCAGTACGCCTACCACCTATTAACGCGCGAACGTTGACTTACGTTATTCTTTCTCTCTCTATTTCGTCTCTTGGCTGTGGGCAAGATCAATTAAGAATAACACTCCCCAGAGCGTTTAGGTATTCATATAGATATCGCGATTTTCAGACGCAACCTTATTCACCATGCAGTAGTGTTCTGTTTGTCGGATAAAAAAAATATTTTTAAAAAATGTGACCTTATTTTATTAAAAAAAAACATTCTACCAATAACACCTGAAGCTTAAAAAAATATTTGTCTTTTCACAATTACACGCGGTATGTACATATTAAATAGATATGTAAGTATATTAAAAGATTACATATTTATGCCGTTTGCTGTAGAAACTCTGGGCTCATGGAATCCAAGCGCAAAAAAGTTTTTAAAAGACATAACACCACGTCTTGTCGTCTCCTCCGGTGACAAGAGGGCTGGCTCTTTCTTCGCCCAGAGAATCAGTATTGCAATTCAGCGGGGAAATGCAGCCAGCGTTCTTGCCACCATTCCACGCGGATGGGACTTATATCCCTATCCTTAGTATTAATAATAATTTTATTTTATATTTTGTAAATATTTTTTTCGAATACATGTTTATTTTTAATAAATATAAAATACATACAATATTATTCCAATTTAGAGATGTTATGTGAACTTGCTTTTATATATCTATCTATCTACACGGGCAACGCTGGGTCAAACAGCTAGTGTATTCAAACACGCGATGTATGTGTGTAAATATGAACCCGGGCCAGCCACGTGCCCTTATTATTTTCCGGTCACCCTCCGCAATCGAAGGGTTTTTTTAACGAGCGTGTATTATTTATTGTTTTGTTTCGTATTTACTTGAGTCTCGTATGGGACTTATAAGTAGCGACACGAGTAAATAATCCCTATTTTTGGGCCATAAGTTGTTCCGCGAAAGCACCTAATAATTATTATTTTTTTTTTTTTTTTGCAAAAATATATTTTTAATTTGGCAACACAAAATTATGTTCTATAGTCATTCCTACTTCTATGGGCGGAGTCTACGCATTTGTTCTTGTTTTAAATTGTTAAGGCGCTTTCAAGATTTATTTTAAAATAAATAGATAGAATTTAGTATGGTGTAAATAAGATAAAAATAAAGAAACAAAATAAAAATATTAAACTAAGTGTTAATTAAAATTATGATAAATAATATTTAAATGTATGATAAAAAAATCCATTTTTTTATCCTGCCTATCACCTTACTCGATCCCCAAGGTTAGCTGGTAAAGAATGCCTACTGGCATTATAGCTAGCCTCTAGTACAGTGCATTAAATAATTTAATTAAATAAATAAATGTAGGTAGGTATATTAAATTAAGTGTTAATTAAAATTATGATAGAAAAAAAAATATGAAAATTTAATTAGGGGTTAATATTTATTTTTGTTTTAACTGTATTTTGTCAATAGTGTTCCATAAATAAATAATAATATTGAATGTTAGCTTGGATTTTAGTTTTTTAATTTATTATTGTGATACTGGAAAAAAACTTCACATAAAAAAATATTCGTTTTATTTTTTTTATCTTGTATTTATTATAGTTTATTCAAATTAGTAGTACCGAAATTCCCGGCGTTAAAACTAGCCATTAAAAAAATGACACAAACTTCCACCCCAAATATTCGAGTGCGAAGATGATTTTAACACTTCAGATAATTATCTATTTAAAAACCGCTTAAAACATATTCCTTAAGTACCTACTGAGTACAACAAAAAAATCTGTCACCCAATGATGGCCCTTATTACCATCTAGACATAGAGGCGAATATGGTTTGTTGTTTTGTGATAGGATTCGATCCAAATTTAGCTCTTGGCGCCATCCAGTCACACTTTAAACCAGATTATTTTAGTAAAAGTGTTGATAACAATGTTAGGTGCACCAAATTGTTTTCTTTATTTTAAGATCGTTTAACGGTTTTGCTTCCCTCTCGCTCGCACAATACAGCATTTTTAAACATACAAGTCTGAGTGTACCTACTATTGAGATATGTATTAGAAAATTATATATATTTATTTGACATTCTAATTGTATTTATATTGTAAGGTGACACGGCCATTTTATAGCCACAAATATCAAGTCTGTCTGTCTTTCTTTGCGCAAAAATACTAATTAAGTTGTATTCTAAAAACGATTGTTCTAAATTTAAATTGAAATACGATAATCGTTTATTTGTTCCGACACCGCTCGAGTACAATGAGCGTTCTATTTTTGAAAATAATGTCTCTTTTGCGCGGGCGCATTTCCTGTCATTCTATTGGGACTTGAACGCACTTCATTACACAGCTGTCAAAGCTAAATTTTAAATTTCGAACCGTATTTTCGACGGATTAAAACTTGAATCAGGTTTGGTATTTGATTTGTTAGGGTTGGTACGTTGATAGTCTAAGAGCTGACTGTTAAAATATCAGTTTATATATTACGAGTTGAACGAAGATCTGGTAGACGCTTGCCTTATGTTTACAGGGAGATTATTCCATAAATTTGTGGCAACAACTGTAAAAGAATTTGAAACAAATCCAGAATGATGCAACGGGACAGAAAGAAGTGAGTTATGAGACGAACGAAGGGATTTGTCGTGAAACGAAGAAAGATAGGCAAATTTATCCTTGAGGTATTTCGGTGTCGCAGGTTCGTTTAAAACAGAAAAAAGGAGACAGAGAACTCTTAGATTTCTGCGACAACGAATTGGCAGCCACTTAGAACGATATTCAGAGATGTGATCGTATTTACGTAAACAGAAGATGAACCGGATACACGCGTTAAGTAACCGGTCCATTTTGTTGAGCAACATCTCTGACAGATCAATGCTGCAAACATTACCATAGTCGAGGAGAGGAAGGAGAAGGCTTTGAACTAGGGTTATTTTAGCTTTTAACGGCAGAATTTTTTAAGCTTATTAAGAGAGTGCAGGGAAGTAAAAACTTTACTACTAGTTTTGGTAACATGCGTAGTCCAACTCAGATTAGAATCTGGATATACACCCAGATTCTTCACCTCGCCGGAATACGCTATAGGGACGTTGTCAAACCGAACGGGTCAATACTGTTAATTACTATTTTGCTTAAAACCGTGAGCTCCCAAATACAAACATAAACAAAACTAAAACTAAATCGTTTATTTGCTTTAAATTGCATTGGCATGCAAAAATTAATTAATTTAAATATATTCTTATCAAGTAAGTCTAGTCATCATTACATAATTAAATTTAGGTCAATACAGATAATAATTTTATGTTATTAATAACAAAAAATAAAAATAAAATATAAATAGTCTAACTTATTTCTAACTAAAATACCTACATAATATATAGTTAAAAATTAATGTCCAACCAAATTTTTATATAATTGGCTTGTCATTTAGGAATTCTTCGAGTAGCATTTATCCCATAATATTTTTTTTTGTACTTTAAACCTATGTAATGGCAAATCCTTAAGTGTATATGGCAGTTTATTATATATTTTTGGAGCCCAACCAAAAAAACTTTTATGCAATAATGCTGTATTACTTTTAAGCCTACGTATTTGATTAAAATAAATTAAAATCAGTTTTTATTTGTCAAAAATTAAAATATAGTTAAAAAATAAAACAAAGATATAATGACAAAAGGGTCTATGGTTCAGAAAATGGTGTTGCAAGCAGGTTCTAACAACCTCTGTTATTATACCATAGCCGACATTTAAATTTAGTGGAACAGTAATACACACATCAAAAAAGTCTAGGGATCAAGCATGTTTATGCGGATTTGAGATTGAGATGTGGCTTTGTAATAAATTTATGATTTTATAAATTTATATGGATCCTTTTTGGTGCATTTCATAATTTAAAACAGGAACTGTCAATCAAATTCGAGTAAAAGATGAAAATCAGCTGTCAATATTTTCCCTATAAAAACATAAGACGCATTGAAGACATTATTAGTGCTACTGTTTCCCTACTACTGATTAAAACCAACGTTATTATGGAGCGGCGACGTCATTTAAGCAGGGAAGAAATGATCAGAGCCGTGGGAATGATAGAAGCTGGTTCCCGGCAACGTACTGTGGCTTTAGCTCTGAATACAAGTCAGAGTGTTATCAGTCGACTTTGGACACGTTACCGAACCACTGGTACCGTGGCTGAGCGCCATGGAGGACGGTATCGCTGCACCACACGGAGACAAGACCGATACATTCAAATCACAGCTCGAAGAACTCCAACAATAACCGCCATGATGTTAGCCGTGAGCCTTCATCGCTCTTCAGGGAACTTAATTAGCGACCAAACAGTCAGAAACCGCTTGCATGAAGTGAACCTTCATTCCCGAAGACCGCTACGGGTACCACCTATAGCAATGCACAATCGTAGGACTCGATATCAATGGGCTCTTGAACACAGAAATTGGACAGAAGAACAATGGCGTTTCGTGTGCTTTTCTGATGAGTCTCGTTTTGGTATGAGGCCGGATACAAGACGTATACGACACTGGAGAACCCCTGGACGCCAACAGCGATTAAAATCCTGCCAGGAAGTCCATCCTTATAGTGGTGGAACCATCATGGTATGGGCGGGTATTTCGATCGGCGGAAGAACTGAGTTGATTTGGATCAGAGGCAACCTCAACGCTCAAATTTATGCTGAGACGGTTGTATCAGACGTCATCGTTCCTCTACAAGTGCATATCGGTCCCTTATTTCAGTTAATGCATGATAATGCACGACCGCACACCGCAAGAGTTGTAAGACAGACTCTCGCCGCAGCTAACATCAATGTCCTGCCCTGGCCTGCTCAGTCGCCAGACTTGAACCCGATTGAGCATGCATGGGATATTCTTCAGAGAAGAGCTCTGCCGAATATGGAGGGTATCCAGTCGCAAGAAGACCTTTTTTTGTTGTTGCAACGAACATGGGCGGCCATTCCACAGCGTGATTTGGATGAACTCATTTTGAGTATGCCAAACCGACGTTCTTGTGTTGTTAGTGTTCGCGGTAGAAACACGGATTATTAATTGTTTAAGTTACCCAATAAAATTAAAAAAAAAACTGTTATTTCAGTCTTTTTTTCGAACTTTAATGTTAGTGGTTCAAATGTCAAAAATCCCTTTATTAGGAAAATGGCAATTTTTTTTACTAATGCAAAGGTGACTTGGTTTATCGTTACTGTAGACAAACGAAAACATTTTATTTGATCAATCCTTAAAGAAAATTTTAATGAATATCAATCAGGAGAAAAGTTATTGCAAAAATATATGTTGATCCCTAGACACTTTTGATGTGTGTATAAATAAAAGTTATAAAACAATAATGAAACAAAATTTATTAAAATAAAACAAATAAAAAAAGCAAGAACATAAATAAATAAATGTAGCTGTGTAGTTGTAAGCTGACACGGCGTTTACAGCCACGAATTAATATTTATGGACATAATTATTATTAGATTGTACGCTGACATGGCCTTTTTACAGCCACGAATTTAATATTAAGTATCTGGCTGTAAGTAAAAAAAATTCCTCGCTTATGGCAACAATGTTTTAGTTATAATTATTGTATTGATGTTGGGTTCGGTCCAGCCATGGTCAATGGTAATATTTTTTATTTGTTTTTTTTTATTTATTGGCTTGTATGTATTGACAATATCCAAGTGTTACGTGCTAACCATACGGAAATAAATTATTTTGATTTGATTTGATTTGATAAATAAAAAACATTAGGATTAGGAGGATAAACTCGCCTATGTACCTAATTAAAGTTTTTGTGCAATAAAGTATTTAAATTAAATGAACACCTTGTAACACTCTCTAACAGCTGACCTTTGGGAGCACGACATAAGAAATTGTGTGGTTAGTGGTTCACGTACATACACGCGTGCGCGATGGCGCCCGTGTGGAATATGTTTACTATAATATCCAAGTTGTTACAAGCGATCTAAAGGAAATAAAATATCCCTCAAGTATGTCTCGACAATCGTGGGTATTTTTAGCAGTGGACTCTTAGGCTATAAGAATTGTTAGCTAAATTCTATTTCCGTTCGCTGACACACGAATGCACTCTGGTACGAGTTATGACAGTGTTTCTGCAGTAATGAACCCATTGTCAATTCTGTTCCAATAGCGTGTTTTTACATATTACATCTTTATTTTTTTTATTCTACCTTGACCTTGCGCCCACCTGATGAATGTTAGAAACTGAAATCAGACACGTAAGATCGACATCAGTCCCTAACCATTATGCCGACCTATCAAGATTTAATAGGTGGTAGGCGGACTGATAGTGGTAATTTGCTCAGTCTGCCGGGCCGGGAAAGTATCCACCGTTCGTGCCGATAAACCCAGTAAAGTGTATCAACACGTTTCGGGATCAGGTTCGAATTGCCGTCATACCCAGTCAAGCCGGCATAGTGTTAGGGACTCGCGCGACACTTACCAATTGTCGTGCTAGTCTTAAAAAAACATATATGTTTTTTCACACTTCGTTTGGACTTCGGTTATAGGAACGGGGAACACACTGGCCGAGAGAGCATTCCACATCTTTAGCGTGCGACAGATGTAAGTCTCTAAATTTATATGTACGCGTAGGGATAGTGGCTACGGCATGGGGGTGCATATTTTGGCCTATGCGTGGGGTTCGGTTGCGGAACAGAGAAAAAAACGTGGTTTCTGACCAGATAAGATAAGATAAAAAAAAACATTATTTGCATAAATGTTAGTCTAATTTACAGGTCTTATAGTAAACTAACTTAACGTAATAACATTTGCCAAGTAAATTGGCGTGCAAATATATCAAACAATATAATAAATTTTAAATAAGTTATGTCCAAAAACTTACATGTAGGTTAGGTTAGGTATTACAATTGTCAAAATATTCTTTTAAATTATAAAACATATTTTCTTTTAACCAAATTATTAATTGATTTTTATAAACATTTTTTTCCAACAATTTTAATTTGTTAGGTAATTTATTATAAGTTCGTATACCTACACATAATAAGGCAATTTTTATTACATTTAGTTTTTTAGGATTTATATCTACAATCAGATCATAGGGGTTTCTTCTACTTCTAGCGCTGAAATCTCCAATCTTTCTAAACATGTCGCTGTGTTTTCTAACAAATAATATATATAATATGGTTGTAATGATAGTTTTTTTTTATTATTTGTACCTTTTACCATCACGTGTAAAAATAACATGTTACTCAGTATAAAAAGTAAAAGAAAAAAAGGTTGTTTTTCTCTTCAATAAAGAAAATGAAACCGGTCAAATGTTTTGTTCTTGCCGCACGAAATTCGTTCGTCCAACATCCTAATGAAAGCCCAATGTAGGTACTAATTCAAAATACGCTCCGAATTTTGGCAATTGTTAAAAGCCGGGCCAAAAGGAATGGTACCGCTTTGACCTCGAGACTTTGACCTTTATGTTAATGTGAAGTTTAGGCATTCTCGCTTATTTAACCTGGTTAGAGTTGTAAATCGTAAATTATACGTATATTGTATACATGTGAAGATTTTTAAATTGATTACTAAAAAACATATAGCATTTGAATATTTTTGTTATTTTGGAACTTATTCACAAATAAATAAAAATCATTTACTTTGTGAGGATCGATTTATTGAACATACTTTATTGCAGTAAAAACGTACATTGCCGGGCTTAATGAATAAGCATTTTCTGACAACCAACCTTCGGGAGTGTGGAAAGTTATGTATGGATGCAATTTTATTTTATATTATACACTAACATAATAATATTACATAAAATATTTACAAGTATGTATTTAAAATAAAGTGTTGTAAATCTATGACAAATGTATGTAAGAAATGTGAATTTCTCATTGGTACAGGCCGGGGGATTTGAACCGACCTTTGTAGGATTTAAGAAACACGTTCTTTAACCGAGCCACCACCGCTTATAAAATTTTATATCTGACTAATTTATAATTTTTTAAATTTAATAGTTTTGGTTTTATACTTTTTTAAATGTACTAAAAAATACACCCTGCCAGGTCAGAGTAGCGAATGTAGACAAAATTATCTAGAAAAAATCTGAAACGCCCATCTTCAACAGTGAAGGTCTAAAGCTCTTGTGTTCTAGGGGCTGTGATATTATAAAAGGAATATGTATTCTTTACATTCGGTCCCACATTAAATATAGGTCAACTAAGGGTCAAAACTTAGAGGGGCAAGGGGTCAAATTTCGGTTGAAACGAGGGTGGCCATTTCCAACTTACCATTCGGAACTCTTACCTCGTAAATATTTCAACACAATTTAGTTTTGCACTCACTGGCACGACCAGACAACGCAAGGCATTTTACTAGAATCTCCATGCTGTGCCAAACAAAAGTCTTATCCACTTTTTGTATATATTAGCTTGGCCAACTTTTTGATGTAATTTTCTCCACATATCATACAGTCATTATAATCACATCCCATCGAAATGTGTGGTCGAGTCATCGAAAATTGGGTTCAACAAATCGACCACCGTAAACGTGCTCGTGGTGGACATATGAAGGATGTCGAATTCCATACATATTTTGATTGTACTTAAAGCCAATAATAGAATTTTCGAGATATCTAAAATGGCTTTCGATTTATTTAGGAAAATATACTATAACTAGCTGACCCAGCAAACGTTGTTTTGCCATATAAATTATTTCGGGAATTTCTAGTGTAGAAAAAAAAAACTAACTTGTTGTAAGTGTGTAAGGATGTGGTATACGAGTGAAAGAGCATGCCTCTGCTGCTGTGAGCGATGAGCGAATATAAAAATAACAAAACACCAAACATTTTTTATTTTATTTATTATATTTATTCCTTAAAATTATATATATCGTGAGAGAAACAGGAGACCGGCTTCGGTCTCATCCCTACTCCGTGCTGTTTACTGGGGAGTGACACTGGACCCAGAAAAAGCGCGGAAAATTTAAAATCTAGCACTGGTAACATTAATTATATATGTTAATGTTTCAATTAAATGTTAGGCTCAACTGGCGGGGATAACTTACTAAGTAATAATTGGTCAGTTATCGAGCGGGATGGATAATTATTAAATTACTAAAATGACTATTAGAAAATAGGGGTTGGTGATAGAAGGGTAAAAATTTAGGGTTAGTATGTATCTTTTAAATGCACATTATAAAAAAAAATAAAAAAATTGTCCAAAAAATAAAAAAAAAATGTTGGGGGTGGACAACCCTTATCACTTAGAGGTATGAAAAATAGATAGTAGCCGATTCTCAAACCTACTGAATATGCATATAAAATTTGATAAAAATCGGTCAAGCCGTTTCAGAGGAGTATGGTAACTAACATTGTGACACGAGAATTTTATATGTAAGATATAGAATGAAATAAAGGCTTAATGTTAATTTAAATAGATATAATGTAACGTGTGGGCTAAGAAAGGCTAACGGAAGACAGCTCAGGGCAGCCTGTCCCTCCCTTTCAGAACCAATTAAGTTTACATTACACGAGATTGTTTGTTATAATTAGGAAATTACAGCAACGCTCGGCTAATTTATCTAATGGTCTTACAGTTAAGATAGTTGATAGTTTAGCTATGGTTTTGGATCCACGCATGGATAAAAAAAATCTTTCAATCAACGAAAAGTACTAAGAACACTGGCGTGGGAAAACGTTGCACTTCTTAAGATTTAGTTGTTTTCAATATTTGTTAGATCTCCAGAATTTTTTCTCAGTTTGTCAATATTTTTTTTTTTATAAACACAGAGCAGCAAAGCCTGGACAAATGCTCGTCATGTGATGCCGCTAAAGTATTGACAATAATAATAATGTTTATTTCAAACTAAATTTAGTTTATAATTTTATGACAATATTATTTATAAATTAAATTAGAATACCTGCAGCTATTCTGTTACTTAAGCACCAACGTTATATAATGGAATCCGTTAACTATATATTATATATCATGCTATTCAAGTTGGTATTTGCACGGCCGCTGTCAAGGTCGAGCGCTTATAGAGTTAAGAATTGAATAATATTTTGTAATTATGACGTCTGACGTAAATAATGAACTCCACTAGTAACAGAACAGGGCTGGACGTGTTTCGCCGTGATATGATCCGATGCCGTGTCATTACACGTCCATATTAGGCGTAACAAGTTCATAGAATTGTCACGGAATCTTATCCGATCATTATCACTGTGTCTGTCCAATCCTGGATATTGGCCTTCGACCCTCATCCATCCCTCACCAGCTAAATTCAGCTCATCTGTCCGTCCAACTGGCAGGGGGTAGTCTGCGTCTTCCAGTGCGTGGTCTATGCTCCAGAACTCGTCCACTCTATCGTTTCTCAGTTCTGCGACAGACGTGCACGGCCCATTACCACTTCAGCTTGTTAATTTTTATAGCTATGTCAGTTTTTATTGTTTATTCTCTTATACAACCATACCTTCCCACCGGAATTCGGTTAAGTCAATAATTTACAAAACATCTTGTACGCGATATACGCGTATATTATACACCTAAAAGTTTTAATTGTCCTGCCAGGAGAGTGTTATAACTATAGGCAAGGAACTGAACTGTAAGCCAATATATGCTACATTTAGTAACACCAACACAAAACAAAATACAGAAAGATATTTTATCTGCCAGTAATATGAAAGAGCGGGCTCGCCTCATGGCCGTTTCCACTAGAGAGTCTGGTCTTTGGTTGCAGGCTTTTCCCTCAGCATCGGTTGGCACACTCCTTGATCGAAATACACTGACCATGGCGGTGTGCCTTCGTCTCGGAGCTCGGACTGTACATCCGCACCAATGTCGATGCGGAGAACCAGTCGATCATCTCGGACACCACGGGCTTTCTTGTGCTAGAAGTTAAAGTGTTCCGAAGGGCTCTTGTCACTGCTGGGTCACCCGCAATCTTAGAACCTTCTGGGATTGTGCGGAGCGATGGCAAGAGACCCGACGGAATGACTGTTGGGCCGTGGAAACTTAGCAGGTCTCTGGTGTGGGATGCGACGTGTGTAGATACATTAGCTCCATCTCACATCCAGGCGACCTCGTCAGGCGCGGGAAGTGCGGCTTTTTCTGCGGAGAACCTCAAATTGCGCAAATACGCCAACCTTGGTATCGGTTACGAATTTGCGCCGTTTGGAGTCGAGACGATGGGCCCATGGGGACCGTCAGCGAGGCGCTTGGCCAAGGAGTTGTCAAAGCGGCTGACAGAAAGGTCTGGAGACAGGAAGGCTGGCAATTATTTCTGCCAACGTATTAGCCTCGCTATACAGAGGGGAAATGTTGCCAGTCTCCTTGGGACTATCTCGGATGGGACGTCTCTAGAGGACATTTTTTATTTATTAGTTTATTTTTAATTTTATTATTTAGGTAGCTTTTAATTTATATTTAATGTACTATAAAAACAAAATACAAGTTAGCAAACTACACTGAATAAAATTAAATATTATTAGGATTGCAGCTGTAAAAGGGCCTTCTGGAACTCAAACTTAACTTTAACTTTGGTTTACTGACGGATGTTAATGTTTCCGACTTTATGCTTCAGTGTGGACCAGATCCACTGTCAGTGTCTACGGTTCTCCGACACAATAGTACAAATAAGCAATTATTTTAACACAAAAAATAGTACTGCTTATAATTTAGATCAAACAGCTGAGCTCTGAAAATAAACTATCAAAAATAACTTAAGTAGAATAGATTAAAGTTGAATTTTATTCTTATTTTGAGGGTGGTTCGCCTTTAGAAAATCAAAGAAGCATTAACGCCGGTACGTGAGGGTGCGCCTGCCAAGAGCTCGCTGGATGCCAAGTGCTTACGCTTCCACGCTGAAACATCGAGGTATTTCATCACAGCTTTATATTATTCTTTGAAACAATTCGGATTTTACTAACCGTTTTACTAAAAAAGATAATATTCAGGTTTAACAAAATTTTAAACAACTGCATCCGTGATCTAGCTAGCTATTAATTTTAATAAATAAATCAAATTAATATTTAATCAAATTGTGATATTTGCCGAGTTTGAGACGCTAGAGACATCGACGAGCTTGTCACTTGTCATGATTGGCGTATACTAAATGTAAATCCGCTTTTTTATAAGCGTGTTTTTAGACCGGACGTGATGATACTTTAGTTTTATGCTGAAAATAAATTAATCTGCCGCAAGCTCGAGATATCGATCGTCTCCTCTCTTTCTCACATACAATAAATCCAAGGAATGCTAATTCATTTTTCTCCTTCTATTTTTTTTATCCATTATCAAATTGTCTGTGAATTTACAGTACTATTATGACTGTACCAATTTTGACAGTCCATATTTTCGACACTGGTAACTTGTAACATTTCACTGTTAAGCAGGGATTTCTCTATAGACTAGTTGAGCTGTGTTCTAGTAGTCAGTGCTCTCACTAGGAACCATTAAAATAAAAATACCACATCAGTGAGTAATAAAGCAAAAACAAAAAACCTAAAATATATAAAACAAAATATATAAAGAAAGAGAATAATAGAAACAGTATTAGCCAAATTATTTATTAAATAATATATAAGTAAAAAAAATAACTTTAAAATATATGTTATAAATTTAGGTTTATTTATAATAAGTTTAAAAAATATATATTTTTTAATATATTATTTGTATCTACTTCGAATAAACAGTTATAAGTTATAAGTATTATTTTGTATATTTTAGGACAACAAAAAATCATTACTTAGTTAAGTTAATAATAAACAGTTAATAATATATTTTGTTGCTGATCTTGTTTTTTGTTGATCTGTGTACAGAACTGACTACATTTTTTCATATCAAAAGTTTGTGTGCCAAATATACGCGTCGCCGGTATGAAAATTAAACATTGGAATAATGCATGAAAGGATTCCCGCTACATATAAAACAATTGGTACTAAAATAAGTCATGAACATTACCGCAAAGTGCATACCGCAAAAAGGTGGGCTTAGACCGAACGAGCGAATACTTATTCTAACATCTCTTTATCAAATTTATATCTATCATCAGCCTGTATTAATCCAAAACCCGTTTGCCCCATCCTTCGTAGTGTTGCCCAATCTTGGTCTTGGTCTTATTTATGATTAGCGAGGCTAATACGTTGGCAGAAATAATTGCCAGCTTTCCTGTCTCCAGACTTTTTCGTTAGCTTAGACGCAAGCGTCACTGCACTCAGCTCAAGAGCTGAGTGCCCATCGTCTCGAGCCCAAACGGGGCAAATTCGTAACCTGTACTGAGATTGGCGTATTTGCAGCTTGAGGTTCTCAGCAGAAACCGCTGCACTTTCCGCGCTTGACGAGGTCGCCTGGATGTGCGATGGGGCTAATGTGTCTACACATGTCGCATCCCACACCAGGGATCTGCCAAGATTGGATAAAACTTTATTTTTTTGCTATTTTTCTTTGTTTAAAATTAGATATGATGGGATGCTTTGAGAGTTCAAAGTCAAAGTCAAAATATCTTTATTCACGTAAACCTATTACAGGCATTTATGAAACGTCATTAATTTAATTATATTGAATGATTCTACTCCTGCTAGTGGAAGACTAAACAGCAAAGTGGTCCAATAAGTAAGCTGTTAGCAGAAGACCAGCAGCTTAGCAGATTCCAGTGACCTGTTAATATTTAATCTGACTGAGAAAGGAATCTGCAAGGAAAACTCAGCTATATCAGATTTACATAATAAAACATATACAGAACATATTAATAAACCTTTTAAATTTAGTTATCAGTACCTATGAGATTACAATACCTGGTACAGCAGTAACCCACCAGGCAAGTCAGAATTAAGATAGACTACATGCCTATGTGCAACCCGAAAGTCGACAAAACGCAATAACCTCTGCTAATTTAAGAACAATAAATTGAACGTGTTCGGCAGAGGTTCCAGGCCCCCACAGCAGCACCCGATCACGGACGTAACGCATGTGCCAGCCATCCCCCCGCTCAACCAGGCCCTTAGGGTGCGGACCGGGACCCGACACACGTGCCACCACTACAATGACCTTCTAAGGAAGGGACGACCACCGGACACGCCACACCATGAGAACCTGAACACAACAATGACTTTCATGAATGTTTACTGCTTAACTTTCTTCAAGTTCGCTCTTTTAAGCTTTTTGTACAATATAGAGTTAATAAACGAAATAAATATGTTATACAATCTCGACGGTTCTTTATTAACTTAATTTGCATATTTAACAAAAAGTGTAAAGTACAAGTAATTAGCTTTGAACAAGCTTCAAAGAGTATGCGCTGCAGCGTCGCATTAATATGCAATGTTTATCTTATCGTAAGGTAGTCTAGATTGAAGGCACATTCACAACACTCCGGCCTGACTTAAACTGGATCCGGATTAACTAAAACGGTCCCTAACGTCTTTACCACCTTGACCGCGAAAAGGATGCTGCGTCTCGCACAAAACGTAAAACGAAAGCTAGCACCCATAAACATAGTTATCAAATTAAGTGGTTTTTTAAACTTATATAACAAGCTAATAATTTGTAAGTTACTTGTCTTGTACACTGTCTAAAATTCACGTTCTCGATTCGATAATGAAATTTGTGCTTGATAGAGATACTGGACCTAAATCAGTTCGCCTTACAACCACGTCGAATAGTATTTCATATTTGTGATAAACGGCATTAACATTATAGATTAACATTATAGAACTCTTCATCGATGAGTTATCTGAATAAAATCCACTTTTTATATTTTATATATATTTCTATTTTTAGTTCTAGGTTTGTACTTCTTGTAATTAAATCATTATTGTTCTGACATTTTGATTTTTTATTTTTATTTTTTTGTTTATAAGATTGTTTATAACGCCAGTTGCTTTATGTTACATAATGTAGAAAAGGTTTATTAATATATTTTGTGACATTTAATTTAATTAGTAATAAAGACGATGGCTGTTATTTGCTACTAATGGTCAATCTTTTGCTATCCTGCCATGATTGGTAAACTGATGATTGTATAACTGGAAAATCCGAGTGTACTTAATTTATCTTATGGTGAATAAATTGAATTGAATTAAATATATTATAAAATACGCTAACAAAAGCGGTGAAGATGGGTTGCCTAATGAAATATGTGTTTAAATATATTTATTTATTTATTAATATAACTAACAAATAAAATAATTATATGACCCGTCCTGTTTCCGATGACGTTCAGCCGTATGCTAGGTCGCGCTCAATCTCCACTCTGTCGTATGATAGCCGTGCTAAATTGGACGCAGAACCAGCGTGATATGTGTTTGACGATGCCTGGACTATATTGACATTTTGTAAATCCAATACAACTCCCCTAGTATAAATAATGATCATTCTCTGGCACGGTTTTTAGCCGTAAAGATGTACGGATGTCGGCGCAATGTAAATGAGCCTTAAGTCCAGTTAGTGCTCAGAAATAGATTGTAAATGGCTACTAGGTAACTGTACAACTAGGCGCGTGGGAAAGTATACTTTGTAAACATTATTACCTACTTGGTCATTCTTAGTAATCGAATATCGGCGTAAGTTTTGAGCGAAGATATTTTTGTGTTTTTATAGCTTTCAGATGTTAGTAAGCGGAACTCGAGCTCCAACGATGATGGAAGCATTGTATCAATTACATATACTAAGATATTTTTTTTTATTGGGCCATAAAAGTTATATTCGAAGTATATTAATATACATTAAATATAAATTAAAAGCTACCTAAATAATACAACTAGATTGTCCCAAATTTATGTCTCTTTTTCATGTCCTCACTATCCGCAATTGCAGCAACATCATATTTCACTTCCCTCATCATGTAAGTAGTTTTATCTTTATATTATTGTTTATTTATGATGTAATTTATGTTTTTATATATTTATATATTGCGTATTTATATATTTGTATATGTATTAGTATGTAATATTGTTATGTATGTATTAATACTGTTAAGAATAACTTAATTAATGATTGCACCTACCATCTATACTGTCTAAATGTCCTAAAGGTTTGGCTGTCAGAGAATGCCTAGCGGCATTAAGTCCGCCTTTGTACAATAATGTTTTTAAATAAATAAATAAATATAATCAAAAATGTCTTCTAGAGATGTATCTGCAACAAATAAAGTGTGTTAGATGTGTTTCTTACTTGGTAAAATATATAAATTGAAGACTAAAACTTTTATTGCTAAATATTTTGCCTCTCTTTGGAGCGGCGTCATCAGTGAAAGTGACTGAAGGTCTTTGTCATTTTTGAAAAAGTAATTTTATTTTTAGCAATGGTAAAGGCAATGCACTATACAGTTTTGTATTTATTTTTTAGAAAAATATCATCATCACCTAGCGCATCATGGAAAACATCATCAGCATGTTATGTCCATTGTTGGTTCGATATTAATACTTAAATTTACAAAACAAGTTAGACAAAACCTAATGCATTACATTCAGACCAGGGCTATAGTATGCACCAAGCTGCTCCAAAGCGAGGCGAAATATTTGGCAATAAAATTTTTAAGCTTCAATTTATATATTTTACCAAGTAAGAAACTCTTCTAGAGATGTCCCATTCGAGATAGTCCCAAGGAGACTGACATCATTTCCCCTCTGTATAGCGAGGCTAATACATCGGCAGAAATAATTGCCAGCCTTCCTGTCTCCAGACCTTTCCGTCAGCCGCTTTGATAACTCCTTGATCAAGCGCCTTACTAAAGGTCCCCATGGGCCCATCGTCTCAACCCCAAACGGCGCAAATTCGCAACCGGTACCAACGCACCGGTGTGAAGTTAGCAGCCAAATCTCAGCAGCTAATGACAACTGACCGATTTAGGAAGTCATTTTTTTGTAATGAAATACGTAAATATATCATGTAAATTACTATCAAGACAAAAATTTTCTTATTGGATAAATTGAAAATAACTCGTTAGGTTTCTTAAACATCTTAGTAAGTTCATTTTGGTTAGTACGTAGTGTAGTTAGTACATTTAGCTCTAATATGCTGGCTATGAGTGGTAAATCGGTCAGTAAGATAATTGGCAACTGAGATTTGGCTGCTAACTTCACACCGGTACCAAGCGCCAACCTTATATGCGCATTTTGAGGTTCTGAGCAGAAAACGCTGCACTCCCTGCACCTGACGAAGTCGCCTGGATGTGAGATGGAGCTACACACGTCGCATCCCACACCAGAGACCTGCCAAGTTTCCACGGCCCAACAGTCATTCCGACGGGTCCCTTGCCATCGCATTATTTAAAACTTTATTGCACATACATATACAAAGGCGTGACATAATGTCGCTTGACATTCTCTGCCTTCGGTACAACGAGAACATTTATGTGAGGTAGGTGCAATATATCAATTAAAAAGTCTATAGAATATTATTTATCGATTATAATAAATATTTATAAATAAAATTACATACGAATACATATTATATTATTTTTATTATTTGTGTTAAGCTTTATTACACTTTAAACAATGCACCTGGGTGGGTCGGTTAGCACCTTAGGAGGGTCGGTTAGCACCTTAGGATGGTCGGTTAGGACCTTAGGAGGGTCGGTTATCACCTTAGGAGGGTCGGTTAGCACCTTAGGAGGGTCAGTTAGCACCTTAGGATGGTCGGTTAGGACCTTAGGAGGGTCGGTTAGCACCTTAGGAGGGTCGGTTAGCACCTTAGGAGGGTCGGTTAGCACCTTAGGATGGTCGGTTAGGACCTTAGGAGGGTCGGTTAGCACCTTAGGAGGGTCGGTTAGCACCTTAGGAGGGTCGGTTAGCACCTTAGGAGGGTCGGTTAGCACCTTAGGAGGGTCGGTTAGCACCTTAGGATGGTCGGTTAGGACCTTAGGAGGGTCGGTTAGCACCTTAGGAGGGTCGGTTAGCACCTTAGGAGGGTCGGTTAGCACCTTAGGAGGGTCGGTTAGCACCTTAGGAGGGTCGGTTAGCACCTTACGAGGGTCGGTTAGCACCTTAGGAGGGTTTAACACTTTTGCATCTCTCTGGGCTGTACAATCCAATTGTTTAAAGAATTTTTACAATTTGAGTGTATATAAAATTACGGACATTTTGGACAAATTTTCACTTTGATATACCTAATTTTCGACGTAGAAAAATAGCAAAAGCATTTATACTAAAACAAATATACGGAGGAGACAAATTTCTAAGCAATCCATGGATTCACCGTGCGGGTGCCGGGTTGCGACCGACAATAGGCTGGTTAAAAAGGAGGCTTCTTTTTTGTTTTATTGCGCGATAATACGCCCACCATCAATTCTCCCTAGCCAACTAATTTTAAGCTTTGAGGGAGAAAATAAATAACTATTTTATTTTTTATTTGTAACATCATACCGAGTGGTATTGATTATTTTTTTATACTAGACCTAGTGCAATCTGACAATGTAATATTATAGATCTTACAATCATAATCTAGGCTTTGAGATAAAGACATTAATTTTACACTGTCTTCATGGCTTCATTATTAAATTTGGCAATGAGCCAAATATGCAAAGGAGGGTTTTATTCTCTACAACACTTAACGATAACTATAATGAAATACGTAAAGATTTTAACGACTTCGGTAAGTTACTTCGCCTGTGCACATTAATTTTATTATTTTAATTTTTAATATTATTATTACTTGTAGAACTTCAGAACAGTAGCAGTATGAATTTATAACAATATCCAGCAATGAGGTAGCATTCTAAATCAATAAAGAACTCGTTTAAATTTAATAAATATAAGGAATGCTAATATATATAAGAAAGGATAAGTATAGTCTGGTCTAGCGGTTAAGTCCGCAGGTTAGACGCAGAGGTAAAGGGTTCGATTCGTGCTCGGGACACAATAATTTATTTGTGATATTTCTAGAGTTTGGAACGCTAGATACAATGACGAGCTGGCCATTTGTCATGTGAATCGGCTTGTATAAAATTGTGATGATACATGATTTACATTCATCTACTGCTTGAGATAAGCCTTCAAAACATATTTCTGGAGAATTTGGCCTACACTCGCCACGCTGGGCCAGACAGGATAGCGAGGGTCTGATGTCAATTTTTTATGTTAATTTATTAACAATTCCGGGACCAACGGCTTAACGTATTGATATATAAAGGCTTGGGTACGATGATGTTGTAAATCTATTAGAAACGTACGAAAAGTGAATTTCTCATTGGTACATGCCGGGGTTCGAACCGAAGTTATTAGGATTTTAAGGAAGTGTACTAACATGCCTCTTCTGCCCATCACACGGATATGTATATGTTAAAGTATGTATATGGATTTACCTAGTTTATTTATTTATAGCTTTCAAAATTAGCAAGTTGAAGTGGCAATGGGCTGGACACGTCTGTCGCAGAAACGATGAACGATGGAGTAAACAGGTCCTGCAGTGGAGACTACGTACTGGAAGACGCAGAGTGGGACGACCCCCCGCCAGATGGACAGATGACCTGAGGAAGGTCGCTGGTGGGGGATGAATGAGGGTGGCAGAAGATCGTGTAAAATGGCGAGCCTTGGGGGAGGCCTATATCCAGCAGTGGAGAGACACAGGCTGATGATGATGATGATAGTATATAATGAGTTATTTGATTTTATTCTTGTTTTATTATACCAGGCCCACTGTAACAATCATCAAAAGTCCGAACAGAAATTCAATTTAAAATTCAAAAGGTACTTTCGAATCTAAATGATATTTAAATTCAATAGTTTGTAAACTCCGCGAAAGGGTGAATATATTTCAGGAAATTGAAAGCGAAAGTTCATCAAGTAGCAATGTCAGTGTAATATTATTAGCGACCCTTTATTAAGGGTATTGCCACGTTAGCGCTAAAGTCCAAATTTAATATGGGGTTTATATAAAAATAGCGGCCATTTGTTTTTCGTTTTACACTAGATATTACTAATCATAATTACAATCCCTAGGACACGGAGACCCCTTCACTACTGATACATTGACAAGACAAGAGAGCGGTCTTGGTCTTAGTCTTGCATCAGAACCGCTGGTCTTGGTCTTGAAAATATATACCCTTTGTTTAATATGTCTGTTCACAAACTATCATCTCGAGAACTACTGGCCTTATTTACTTGAATACTCGTATATATGGTTTTTGTTGTTACATAAGTAATTCTGTATTCGTTTTATTTTACATATTAGGAAATTCTCTGTTGAATTACTAATAAAAGTAAAAGTAAGAATCATCACGACCGTTTCCCTTTAGGGATGGTCGGAAACCACGCTTATAAATAAGTGGATTCATATTTAGCCAACTTTACTTTAGGCCAATCATGACAAGTAGCAAGCTCGTCTATGCCTCCAGCCTACCAAACTTGAGAAATATCACAAATAAATTAAATGTATTTTTATTTACATTAATAAATATTTTTGTATCCCGACCAGGAATCGCCGGTACCTCCAAGTCTAAATCCATGGACTTAACCGCTAGATCACGGAGGCAGTTACTGATGATTACTGAATTACTCTATTTAATCCATATAAAATATTTATTAATGTTACTTATATATCAAGTCAAGTCAAGTCAAGTCAAAATATCTTTATACACGTAAACCTATCACAGGCATTTATACAACGTCATTAATTTAGTAATTTTGAATGATTCTACTCCTGCTAGTAGAAGACTAAGCAGCAAAGTGGTCCAATAAGTAAACTGTTAGCAGAAGACCAGCAGCTTAGCAGATTCCAGTGACCTGTTAATGTTTAATCTGACCGAGAAAGGAATCTGGAAGGAAAACTCAGCTATATCAGATTTACAAAATAAAACATATACAGAACTGCACCACAACGATCAATTAATAACCTTCTAAATTTAGTTATCAGTACCTATGAGATTACAATATCATATTCTATTTATTTTATATAAGTACTATATTGTTTCTATTTAATATAAAATATTATTACTACTCATTAAATATTAATTCATTTTATTATAGTTTCTTAGGTATAAACATATCGAATTCCGCACACAATGGATATGAATACTGCTTCCTGGAACACAGATAGGTTCACATACACACAGGAACACTCTTCGTTCGGGTTGCAGGGTTTACTAATAGTAGAGTGGCGCGGTGGTGGCTCGGTTGTAAGAAGGCGTACCTTAAATTCTTCAAAGGTCGGTTAAAACCCACCCGGCATGTACCTATAAGTAGAAATACACTTTTCTTACGTACATTTATCATAGATTTACAACACCACCGTTCCCGTGCCTCGGAGAGCACGTTAAGCCGTCGGTCCCGGTTCCACTAATACCAAGTTGTGGAATCGTTAATAAATTGTCATCATATCTTCGCCAAGCCGTCTGGCCAGCGTGGCGAGTGTAGGCCAAATTCTCCAGTTCTGGAAGGCCCATCTCCAGCAGTGGAGGTCTGGGACGCTTTGTTCTAAAGGCTGTAATCAATGAATCAAAATCAAAATAATTTATTTGCTAGAAAACATGGTTACATTGAAGATCTTATAGCTAGAAAATTCGCTTCACATGTTTCACCTCAATGGCATGCAAATATTGGGCAATTACAATATGAGAAAAGTCAAATGAATGAATGAAAGCTACGTTATTTCAATGTCGTTAGCAATTCGTTAACATAAGAGAATGGATGTCTGAGTACCTAGTTTCAATGCTATGTAATATCTATTATGATAATGCTACTTTTACTAGCATGCTCTATGTGAATTATAATTTAGGGGTTTTCTAAATTTATGTACCTTGACGGGGAATATATTTATCTATTCCTGTGCATACATGTTCAGAGATGTTTTTTTGGACAAACTGAACTTACCTTACTAAACCAGTAGCCCTATTCTGTTACTTAAGCGCAAACGTTATATAATGGAATCCGTTAAGTATATATATGTATATAACGCTATTAAGTTGATATTTGCACGGCCGCTGTCAAGGTCGAGCGCTTATAGAGTTGAGAATTAAATGATATTTTGTAATTATGACGCAACCTCTGACGTAAATAATGAAATCCACTAATAAGGTTTGCGATCAACTAAAAGAATAGGGCATTACTTAAACATTAATATATAATTAATACTCGTATAACAACTAAAATAAATAGTAAAATAAATATATTGTCTACGCTTTGTGGCGATTAACTAAAGTAGCTAATGAAAAAACCGCCCTTCAGGCATACCATGGATATGTTGCGTCAACGGGTACGGCATATTATTGTGGGGTAATGCAGTGGAAATAAATATAATCTTTATTGGACAAAACAATTCATTCGTGCTATTTGTAACAACACCTCCTATGACTTCCTATTGTCCTTTATTTATAAAACCAAAATTACTGACTACTACATGCTTGAATTTTCTTCTATCAAAAATAATTATTACTGCGCATAAAAGTACTCAATATAGCCGAAATTGTTATGCAATGGCAACAAAGATATTTAATAAGCTTCCAGTTCTATAAGGGAGCCGTCACTAAAACTGTTTAAATCAAGAGTCAAACAAATGCTGGTTATGAAATGTTTTTGTTCGATAAAGAAGACAACCTACAACATTAAGCACGACAAAGTCATGTGACTAACTAAATATTTGTATGCTAGAAATAGCGAAGTATGTGATATAATTACATCATCATCATCAGCCTGTGTCTCTACTGCTGGATGTAGGCCTCCAAAAGAAACGGAGGCACGGAGCATGTCCACTGCCTTATGCAACAATATTGCTGTTGGCAGAATTAAAATACTTTCCAATGCTCAGATGTTTTGCATAAAAACAAAAAATGAAACTAAGGCCGCGTTCGTTTTATAGCATTTCCAACATTTCGTAGCCACTTCATCAACCAGCGTGAAATGTCGTTTTTGTTAAGAAATTCCACTTTTTTTAACAATGCTAACATTTCTTAAAAAAACGAGCGGTAAGGCTACTTTTTGACAAGTAACAAATAATAACAAATCAATTGACAATGTATTATGGTCTTTGAATTTATTACATCGTTTAAAATACATTATAAACCAATATAATATAAACTATAAAGTATACAAAAATGTAAACAAACCATTTCTTATGTTAAATGACATCTGTTAAAAAGTAACATCAATAACCCTCCTTTCAATACGGTACTGGCATACGAAATTAGCATCAAATGTTAGAATTTTCATTAAACAAACGACTTGTGCTAAAAAAAGTGGAAATTTCATGCTAAAATTTTTAAAGCGAACGCGGCCTTAGGCTCGCTTAGGTAACAATGGCTTTAGAAATAGTTTGACGTTTTATTAATTAGGTAAATAATAATAAACAGGTATCGTCACTACCGTTTCGCTTTCGATTCGGTGATCAGAAACTACGCTTATAAATAAGCGGATTCACATTTAGCCAACTTTATAGGCCAATCATGACAAGTGACAAGCTTGTCGATGTCTCCAGCGTACCAAACTCGAGAAATCATCATTACAGCCCCTAGAACACAGCGTCCTAGACCTCCACTGCTGGAAGGCCTTCTAGAACATATATCTGGAGAATTTGGCCTACGCTCGCCACACTGACCAGACGGGTTGAAAACAATGAAAAATATCACAAAACTCGAGAAATATCACAAATGAATAACATATAAATTAAATGTATTTATTTACATAAATATTTTTGTGTCCCGACCAGGAATCGAACCCACGGACTTAACCGCTAGACCACGGAGGCTGAAATAATGCTATAGATGTGTTTTCGCCTTGTATAGTTTCAATATATGCATCTGTTTGGCGTCTCAAATACCTACTCACCTAACTTAGTGGATGCCAAATCTATTATAATTAAGGTATTGTTTCGTTTTACATAGTAATAAATAACCGACGGAACCCCACGTCGGCACGCGCGCACCTGGACTTCGATGTGATTAATTGTCTTCGGGAAATAGGGTTCCGTGGCCAATGACTTTGATATTATAGTGGTTTATGAATAGGTTTTATGGCATTATTAATAATCTAATTATTTTATTTTTTATTTATTTCCTATGAGAACCTCGACTTTAGGAGGCGAATTAAAAAGATATATATTTATATATATATAGGCGCGGTGGTGACTCGGTTGTAACAACGCGTTCCTTAAATCCTACAAGGTCGGTTCAATTCAAACCCACCCGGCATGTACCAATGAGACATACACTTTTGTTACGTACATTTGTCATAGATTTACAACACCACCGTTCCCGTGCCTCGGAGAGCACGTTAAGCCGTCGGTCCCGGTTCCACTAATATGGGGAAACGTTAATAAATTGTCAGAAAAAAATGACATCATATCCTCGCCAAGCCATCTGGCCAGCGTCGCGAGTGTAGGCCAGATTCTCCAGATATAGTTCTGGAAGGCCCATCTCCAGCAGTGGAGGTCTAGGATGCTGTGTTTTAAGGCCTGTAATGATGATGTTAATGACTAAAATTAAATATAATATAAAAAAGTTAGTTCAGTAAATTTGACCTTAAAGGCTGTCCTATTAACCCTCTACAACTATGGGTCATATAGAACGACATATTTTTATTATACGGCCCTCCAGACCCCGCGGCGTTATTGATATAGGTTCACATTGGACAATTAAAATTATTTATTACAACATCGATTCATATTATTCGTAGACATATTATTATAAATAGAACGGACGCATATTAAAAAAAATAATACTAGAATCCAATATATTACTGACGATTTCAGAGCTCAAAAAACTGTGTATACGTTAAATCGGTGATTGGCAGCCATTATAGGTAGTGTTGCCCAAATTAAGACCAAGCCTAAGACTGGCCAAGTCTTGGCCTTGCATTAGAACAGCTGGTCCTGGTCTTCTTCTTCTTGCACTCCTAGTCTTGTCTTGCAAAACTATTCCGCAAGACCAATACCTTTTATACATAAGGTATATATAGATGACCTGCAGATGACAATCTTAATCTAAGCTATTTATTAATTATTTATTGTAGCATTGTTTTATTTATTTATTTATCAAGAATCCACAGCATCACACTAGGGTTGCGTACACTTTAAAAGGGGCCAAATTAAAATTAATAATAAATAAATAAATATTTCCAGACAGGTCACACAGCGCCATCTAGTTTCCGGGGCTTGTGTTACGGAAACTAGATGGTTGATAAACTACATATTATACTTTTTTTTTTGTAAATATATTATTACATATTATACATATAAACACCCAGACCGAGACAAATTATACAATGTACAACTTGCCCCCGGTGGGAATCGAACCCACGACCTCCCGAGTTCACGGCAACGTTTGTTACCACTTGACCACGGAGGCGGTCCATATTATTTTCATATTAGTTTCATAGGGATAAAATATGTTGACGACAGTGTTTGTACGTTTGTCCTCGTTGTTTTGCCAGTCCATATTTCTATATAATACGTCAATAATTTTATTACTATTTATCGAATTACTACGAAGCGGGGGACATGGGTATTGAAATAGGGTAAATAAATCATTATAAATGATTATTTGTTTCGTTAGCTTTTAAGTGTGAACGAATGATGGTTGTGTAGTTTGTAAATCGTTTATTATTGTTGTTATAATTTGTATTTGAGTGCAAGATTGTATTGAGATGAAAAGAATTGACTGCCGCCGTGGTCTGGCGCATTAAGACGCGGAGGAGACCCGGTAGTTCGATTGCTGGTCGGGACACAATAATTTAATTAATTAACATTAAAAAATGTAAACACATCGACGAGCTAGCCACTTGTCATGATGGGCCAATAGTAAAGTTGGCTAAATGTGAATGCGGTTCTTTAAAAACGTGGTTTCTGACTTTGGTTTGTATTGTGTTTATTTTATATTTATTTTTATTATTAGGTAGTTTTTAATTATTTGTGTCAAAGCGGCTGACAGAAAGGTCTAATTTCATACCGTAGGTTTAAGTAGTATAGTAACTGACAACGCTCTTTTACAGCAGCATCTACTCTCCATCTAGTTCTCCAAGCATTCCAATTATGATTCATTTGGATAATTTAATGTTAATTTATTTTTTTAACTAGCAACACTAGCACTGAACAAACCAATATCACCGAAATTTTCATTGTAGTTTGAGCATGATCTTAGCACAAAGGAGTTTGGGTGGTGTTTAATTTACACAGTTTCAATTTGGTAATGACGATGGCTGTTGTTTGCACTAATAGTCGATCTTTTGCTAGCCTTCCATGATATCATCATCAACATCATCAGCCTATGTATCTCCACTGCTGGATGTAGGCCTCCCCCAAGGCTCGCCATTTCACACGATCTTTTGCCACCCTCATCCAGCCTCAACCAGCGACCTTTGTCAGGTCCATCTGTCGGGGGGTCTTCCCACTCTGCGTTTTCCTGTACGTGGTGTCCACTCTAGAACTCGTCTACTCCATCGGTCATTGGTTCTGCGACAGACGTGTCCGGCCCATTGCCACTTCAACTTACTATTTTTGAAGGCTATGTCGGTAACTTTGGTTTTCTGGCGGATGTCTACGTTTCGGATTCTATCCATCAGAGAAATACCGAGCATAGCTCTCTCCATAGCTCGCTGAGCGACCTTAAACTTGTGGACCAGACCCACTGTCAGTGTCCACGTTTCTGCTCCGTACGACAATACTGGAAGAACGCATTGGTTGAAAACTTTCGTTTTCAAACACTGTGGTATGTTTGATAACAGGATGTGGCGTAACTTCCCGAATTCAGCCCATCCTAGTTGAATGCGCCTGTCAGCTTCCTTGTTAAAGTTGGCTAGGCCATGATATGTAAACTGTTAATTGTATAACTGACAAAACCAAGTGTACATTATATATCTTATGGTGAATAAATGAATTGAATTCTATTTCTCATTGGTACATGCCGGGGCGGTTTGAACCGACCTTGTTAAAATCTGCCACACTCTCCAGCCTTTTTCCAGACGCAGCCCCATTCACCATACAGTAGTGTTTTGTTTTTTAGTTACCTATTTTATTTATTTATATAGTACACACAGCAGTACATATATTATCACACACATAACATAGTATAACTTATCTAATATATGTACCAATTAAGTGTCACAACATTCACCAATATAAAAAGAAGAAGAAATTGAAAACTTATTACTGTTAAAACAAAAAAATAAATTTAACAAAAACTAACAAATTTACAAAATATAACATAAAAATATGACTTGTAAAATAAAATTATACATTTTTTCTTTTTTAATAGAACTATAAAGGAAACATAAAAATTGTATAAATTTGGTACCTTAAAAACGAAAACAAATCACTTGTTAAATACATTATAAGCTACTCATATATTGATGGTTTGAAAAGTTCGAAAACTTTTTTTCTGAATATATTGTAACGGTCATGAAATATGTCTATATCATTATTGGCACTGCAGAGACTACTGTAGGTGTTTATTTCAAAAATGGGTTCTACCAATGATAATAATAACACTAAGAATAAGTCTAAAATTCCTTCTCATTCCTCAACCAGATACACTGATTCCTTTACAGTATCTGCGGCTCGCCAGTGGAATATGCTGCCCTTGGCTATTAGACGTGCACCGTCTGTCAGCGTCTTTAAACGTTTAATAACCACATCGTTCCTGGAGAAACAGAATAAAACACTATTTAAATAACCGTGTATTTATTTAAGTTATAATGTACTTGTATGTATAATTGTATGTATGGTTTATGTATGTTTATGTGTTTAGGTATAATGTGTAGTATATTAGAATTAGTTAAGTAACTTATTAACTGTATCATTAAAATTTCTTATTTTTTTCATACTGCCTATCACCTTACTGGATCCCCAAGGTTAGCTGGTAAAGAATGCCTACTGGCATTATAGCTCGCCTCTGTACTATTTTTAAGTGCATTAAAGAATTTAAATAAATAAATAAAATAAAAAATATATGTGCTCTTTTGACAATTACATGTGGTATTTAATATACTTTAGACGGTAAATATTTAGAATAAGAAAACATTATTTTACCGAATGTTATTAATCGCGTGTTAGGAGGCGCGTTGCGGTGACACAGATGTTTGATTTTGATTTTCAATGCACATCTTGCGATTACAAATATGTGTTAAGCCCACATGTGACCCAAATTCTGTGGGGTCGGGGGTAAAATACACCCTATAATCTGTCGTTTCCTCCCCGCTTGTAAATTAAAAATATAATAATGTGTTAGTTCGCAGGGTTAGGTAGTCGTATCTTTCGAGTATTGTGATTATCCAATGCAATGAGAAAATCCTGTATATATGTATGTATATTTTTGTGTATGTATTATATACATATTACAGTATATATAAAAGTATATTATGTAAGTATTTATAATTATGTTGTTGAATTTATCCTACTAATAATATTTATATCATTGCACCTATAAATGTTCAAAAGAGATTGCCCAAAACCAGGCCCCAAATATTTTGCAGCGTGCCTGAACTAAATACAATGAAATAATCATAACATACAAATAAAGTCTTTAAATAAATAAATATCTTTGCGATACATGTCACTGTCATGGAAAGAGCTATGCTTGGTATATCATAAAATTAGCAAGCTGAAGTGGCAATGGGCCGGACACATCTGCCGCAGAACCGACGAAAAATGGGGCAAACTGGTTTTAGAGTGGAGACCACGTACGGGAAGACGCAGAGTGGGACGACCCTCCGCCTAAAGAAGGTCGCTGGTGGGGATTGGATGAGGGTAGCGAAAGATTGCGTTAATGGCGAGCCTTGGGGGAGGCCTACATCCAGCAGTGGAGAGATACAGGCTGATGATGATGTTGATGATGACATGTCACTATTATCCCTGCAATATTCTTTATAAGTCTGAGTCGTGGCTACAAGTAAAGGCACTTGTTAGTCGCGAGTTAGCAAAACAATTGAGATGGCTATCGAAGGAGAACTGGAAGATGGAGAATGTAGTGACTAGATCGGAGGGTCCTTGGATCGGTCTGGAGACTTTAGGCGGCAATCAGCACGATTTAGCAAGCAAGAGCAAGCGATTTAAAAAAGTAAGTAAGCAATGAAATATTAACGACAAGTCTTTACGAAGAGAATATGGTAGCTATTCTGCTATACGCTTCCCTATCATCCCTGTAATAATCTTAGAAGTGTGATCACAGTGTTATCTGGATGGTGACAGATTTACGAGCGATCATAATCTCGATGCCACCCACTTCGATATGAGATAAGGCGTATAAGTTTCAGAAGAGAATCTTCCGTCTATTTATTAAGACGTAGGTATCGCAAATATGGCCTTAATAATTTGTTTTTTATTTTAAAAATAATCAAATGTAATTAATAAATACATATTCGTAACTACATAAGATTAAAAATCTTTATTTTCATAAATGTTAGTCTAATTTACAGGTCTTATAGTAAACTAACTTAACATAACATTTTCCAAGTAAATTGGCGAGCAAATATATTAAACATTAATATAAATTTTAAATAAAATATGTCCAAAAACTTACATGTAGGTATTCAGACAATATTGTCAGCTTAAACTTTAGGTATTACAATTGTCAAAATATTCTTTTAAATTATAAAACATTTTTACTTTTAACCAAATTATTATTTCATTTTTTCCCAACAATTTTAGTTTGTTCGGTTAGGTTAGGTTTTGTATTTAACAAAAAAAAAAAATCACTTATTCTTATTCTTTATTTGTCACCGAACGTTCCCACCGGAATTTGGTTAGGTCCATGATTACATCAATTTCTACATTCGATATTTTAATTTAATTACCGAACTAAATCGTGCCTGGTTAGTGGTTATATTAAAGGCAAAGAACAGAACTGGCGGTACCTTTAGAAGATAGATGAATTATTATTGTTATTATTATAAAATTAGATTAGATGCGGCTGTACAGCGTCGAAAAAACTTGGGATACTGAACAAGGTGAAGCGGTTTTTCGCGGTATGCCGCCCCGTGTGCTGTGTGATGGCGCAGCATCATCCGGAACGAAGTGATCCGTGTAGGGAGGACCCTCAGCATTGAATAAAACGATGCAAGGAGAAGGTCAAAGCCAAAGACACAATAATAATAGACGGAGTTGGAATTTAATACTGGCGCCTGTTCTATTCGACTACAGCCGTCTCTTCAAAGAGTACCTATCTAATAATTATCTCAAAATGTCATCTGCCATTTAATTAATGTCAGATAATAAATTAGATATGACACCCTTACTAATGTTAATTAGTTAATTAAGCCCACGTACCCGTATCCAATAAATTATATAAAAACGTCCCATTCACAAATGGTACCATATGGTGTGTGCTATCTATCCCCTTTTGCCAATCATCATGGCTATATAATTTAGTTAAATAATGATCGTGATGAGAGATTTAGAAAGACAAAAGATTTGATTTATTATTATTATTACATTATCTATACAAAAAGATCACGAGGAAAAGAGATTGCCCAAAACCAGGCCCCAACTTTTTTGCAGCGTGTCTCAACTAAATACAATTCAATAATCATAACAATTAATTGTGTTTTTTACAACATCTCTTTTACCCCAGCATTAAAATATAAATTAATTAAATAGTCAATTGGTTAAAATTTATGTATGAAATAGTTACAAAGCACTATTTATACGAAAAGAAGATATCAGAGCTTCATTTACGCCGTTGGTTATCTCGTGTGATGGCCGCTTGACGACTTTCTGAAAAATGGCAGAAGCCATTCTCACAAGTTGCAGGCTGGCTAAAAACAAAAATACAAATTTCTGTAATAAGGGCTATAAGCTTAAGGATCAGAGGAACCAGAAAGCGAGTGAGATGGATAGGATGTGAGGATGGAGCAGGTATGTTTGAAGGAACGAATGAATGATTGAATGTGAATGAATGTTAGATGATTTTATATATTTAGTTTTATGTTTTTTTTAGTTATTATTGTTATTTTGTTGAAATAAATACATTTAAAGGCTATTTATACGATTAGGTTCTTTATTATGACCAGGTACTTTATTATAGATAAAACATTGGACTTCAAATCGGCGGGATCGAAACTATGTAATTATGAAAGTTTAAAAAAAGTTTATGTCAAAAAAAAATAATTACAGATTATGAAAACACTATACATTAACTATCAAATAAAAAATAAATCATTATGACACGAAAACATTTTACTGGTACTTTTTTTCTCTAAAAAAAAATGGGCATTCTTATTTACACGGTTTCTCAGCTACAAGTTTAAGTTGCCCAGTCTTATCTACGAACAGCGTTGTATTAAATATCACATTTCCTCAGACATAATGTAGCAGACCTGACTTTCTTATGAAAATTGCCAAATTGTCTATTGTCCTGATCTGCTTAACAAGATCGGACTTAGGGCACCAGTCCATAGCTTGCGTGCTTCCGACCTGCTGTCTGTACCTTATGCCCACAGTAATTATAGGCAGAACAGTTTTATGCTTAAAGCAGAGATATATATTGCGTATTTATGTATTATTTATTTATTTATCTATTTTATTTATAAACTCTTTATTGCACAAAATAACTTAAAAAGTAGTGTACTAGGGCGAACTTAATGCCTTCCGGCATTTTATAACAGCTAACCTTTGGTAGTGTGGCAGAGGATTGCGGGTGCATTAATATACATACAATTACTTAAGAATAATTAAATACTATTACATAAATACTTACATGATATATAATAAAAATAATATATATAATAAACATAAATATATATTATGTATGAATAAATATAAATACAACTAATAGATAGGTACTCGTATTATATTACGATAATATATTAAGAAAATAAATAAATATTATAATGCATAGGTACTTGTAGTTATTATGACAAATTATTTTGTTTATTAAAAAAGTGAGCAATGAGTAGATTTTTAAACACATTTATTGAAGGCGCCCATCTAATGACTCCACCGACTATTTCAGATGTCACAGCTAAACTGTTTTTGTTACTATGTACGATTTATTTTATGCCCTAACCTATGTAAAAACTGAATTGTAATGTATTTTTATTTTGCAATAAAGATTTTATTATTATTATTATAATGACTAGTGGAAGCTTGTTCCAGTCTCGAGCAGCGAAAACAGTAAAAGAAATATTAGTATGTAATATTGTTATTAATTTAAGATTCATATTTAGCCAACTTTACTATACACATCGTTAGTGCGTAGTATCACGGAATATTGTTATTAATTTAAGATTCATATTTAGCCAACTTTACTATACACATCGTTAGTGCGTAGTATCACGGAATATTGTTATTAATTTAAGATTCATATTTAGCCAACTTTACTTTACACATCGTTAGTGCGTAGTATCACGGAATATTGTTATTAATTTAAGATTCATATTTAGCCAACTTTACTATACACATCGTTAGTGCGTAGTATCACGGAATATTGCGGAGTAGTTTGGTCACCAATCTACAAAGTGAACGTGCAAAGACTGGAGTCAGTCCAGAGACGCTTTCTTCGAATGATCTCTTCCAAATTTGGTCTTAGGCGTAAGATCGTTTTCGTCACTTTAAACTGTTGCCGCGCTACGAACGGCGCACTATCGCGGACTTAACAACACTACACAGCACGGTCTATCTAAGTGTCCCCAATAGACCAGTTCGAATCCCTCGCCCTTTCTGTGTCTCTAATGCCAGAAACAATGTCGCTTTAACTCTCCAATCTCGCGTATGTGTCGAAGTTGCAATGAACTTTATGTGTCAGATCCTGAGATGGATATATTTAATATGAAAAAACACTCATTTAAAATTAACCTCACTAAATTGTTTGTCGATACCTACCTACTATGCACAATAAATTGTGGAACGGGTTAGGAAGGAAAAAGTGATTTTGTTTCATGTTATTATCTCATTTTGTTATTATTATGTTTACTTTTATAATCTTATTAGTTATTACTTTTAGTTTTTATAGATTTTACTTTTAATTGCATTTTATATATATATATATATATATTTTTACTATTAACTTTTATTTTATATTATTACCATTTTTTGTATTATTCAATGTTGTGTACATTTTTTTTAGGCTGGCAAACCAGACAGGTTTATTTGTCTATGATTTCAATAATTGTTTTGTTTGTTAGCTGTTATTTGTACCTTACTTCGAATAAATAAATAAATAAATAGGCCCATCATGACAAGTCGCAAGCTCATCGATGTCGAGAAATATTACAAATGAATATTTATTGTGTCCCGACCAGGAATCTAACTCGGTACCTTATTAGTGTATTTAATTTCACTAAAAGTAGATTTGATTCGGATACGCGACCGGTGAAGGTCGCTTAGACGGTAACTTGACTAAATAAATAAATTATATTCCGTCTAAAGTGACAGCAGATGCCGACAACAATGATGAATGTTTGGCAGAATTGATTTTTTTTTTTCAAACACAATACAATAAACTTTCAAATCGTTCATTCACGCTTTAAAAAAAAAACGCATCAATACCTCCCCCACACTGTAACTCGATATTTCAACCATTCCTTTACCGTATTATTAGTTTCGACCTATCTCAACAAAACACCCATTTTTTCGTCAACCAATTCTCATTCTTATAGCTATGTGTATTGCTGCCTATATTGGCTTAAATATTTTTTTTTGTAATTTGGATAACTCTCGGTTTTCTTTGGGGAGCATTCGCAAGCACGTGTATTAGAAATTCGGGTCGCATATGCTCTCGTTTAGATTGAGGGTAAGAATTGAAAATATTGTCAACTAGCTGATTGATCCGGTGTTGCCTGTATACCTTCCAATAACCGTAGGGTCGTGACGTTCGAGTATGTCTTACAACTAAGAATACCCAAGGAATGGAAGAACTGTTGAGTAAACGTATATGTATTATTAGTATATCATATATATCATTATTATATATGTTCGCGCCGATCGCGGTAATTCGACCAATTTTGGATAGTTAGGCGTTATTGTGATTCGTCGGTGCATAAACAGACTTCCTAATTTGTTACCCCTATACCCTTGTCCTATCTTTCTCGCCGCTTCCTTTGTATATTACCCATCCCGCTCACAAGTCCAAAAGCCGGCGCTTGGGTACTGAAGTTGAGGCAGTGCATATAACTGGCCGCGCCGCATGGTGGTCGTAATCGTCGAATCGAAATATAGTCGTCGTCGTCGCGCAGTCGTTGTCCTACAGTCGTGATAGAAGACGCTGAAGAAATCGGCGCGATCGTTGTTTTCGTCCGCATTCGCCTAACCCGCAAAATCAGTGTAAGAATAATTTATGAGTGCTGGTGCCGAGGACACCAGGTGAGTTCCTTTACCAGTTTCCATTCTAGTTTGTTTATTGCACCGATTATCATAGTATCGTCTATGTATCTAATTTGAAGATTATCGCAAACCCCGCACCTAGATACAGTCCACTAAAACGGCGCCATCAATATATCATAGTTATTAGTATGTATTTAGTAATATAATTGTATTTATATGTATATAGATTTATTTATTATTATATTTACATATATTTGCACCTACCTTACATTTGAAATGGTCCACATTGGCCCTAAGGTTGGCTGTCAGATAATGTTTAGCGGCATTAAGTCCGCCCCTTGTATAACGTGCACGCACTAAAGTTTTAAATAAATAAACGTCCTAGAAATGTGCAAGATATTAGGAATTAAAAAAAAAAATTAATAATGTATTAAAATAGGGTGTTTGCTTTCTATAGTGGATGTATAAGGAGTAATTTGCTGTGGCCGGCGAGCAAACTAAATTAATATTTATGAACTACTCACTGTGGGTATTGTATTGTTTTTTTTTATTTTTAGTACAAAGATTAATAAAGTTTATTCGAAGTTAATAACATTGCAAGTACATTAAATATAAATTAAAAGCTACCTAAATAATAAAATTAAAAATAAACTAACTTATAAATAAAAAATGTCCTCTAAGGACGTCCCATCCGAGTTAGTCCCAAGGAGACTAGCGACATTTCCCCTCTGTATAGCGAGGCTAACACATTGGCAGAAATAATTGCCAGCCTTCCTGTCTCCAGACCTATATATATTTATTTTTAAATATATGTAAATGTTTCATAATTGCATGCTGTGTACACATGCTTTTGGAGATGGTACTGGAACTGTATTGTAAAGATATAAATTTAAAAAAATAATTTGTACTCATTTCTATTGTGTGTACCTAATAATAATAAATAAATAAATACAGGTGTTGCTATCAATTACTTCCTTGGACTTATATTCATTCTTACAAATTGCATAAATAAATTAATAAGTAGAAGTAGAACAGGAAACAGATATTAATACCCGTTCACTCATACAGACAGACACACAGAACGTATTTAATAAGAGCTTCGATATTGTCTGTTACATATAGATATACTCGTAGACTATTCGCCAGATGCTTGGAGTACGGACAGCAAAACTAAATAAACTTCTAAATAAAAGAAATTATGCGGCGTCACTTTAGCGGACCGCATACGTAACATCGAAATACGGAAAAGAGTAGGTATAAAAGAAAGCATAGGGACAAAAATAAGGAAAGGCATGCTACGATGGTTCGGGCATGTTAAAAGGATGAGCGAAGAAAGATTGACGAACCAGGTATATAATGCGAAAGTTGTGGGTAAAATGTGCCCTGGCAGGCCAAGACTTACATATCACGATCAAATAAATAAAACACTGGCTGAAGGTGCACTAAAAAGCGAAAAGGTATGTCGTGATCGTGTCAAGAGGCGCCCAATTGTCTCTGCCTACCCCGCAAGGGATCTGGCGTGAAGATATGTATGTAAAATAAATCATCCAATTTAGGTTATTTTTGTACTAATTGTGCCTGGACAATGTTTTTTTTAAGGATTAATCGTAATGTTCGTACAAAAAATATGGGAATAGTATTGTTTGATTTCTAACATTTCTAGTACTAAAACCCTAATCGGTCTAGTAGAGACTTTTGATCCGTATAAAAAAACAGGATCGATTGGCATCAAAAAAGTTTATTGTGTAAAATTACCATTTCTTTGCAGACTGCGTTTTTTTTTCCAAAATCTGTGAATGCAGTTCAGAATAACTCAAAAAGTTATGGATGATCTCCTAGAAACGTTTTCCTGTACCTATAATGGTTAAGGTAGCTGACTGACCTGACAAAATCCAACCCGTTTAGTTTTATAAAAAAACCCTTTAATTTGTTTTCGTGTTTATACAATCGCCTGGTCTACTCGAATGACCATTGATTCTCATCTAGCCCTGTCTTGTGATATCTTTGTGCTTTTTTTCGCAGTAGTGCAATCAAAGCACGTCCATGGTCAATAATGTTGTAAAATTTTGATTTTTCCAATAGAAATATTATATATATAAATCTAACCAATGATCACGACAATAATATATTTAATTTATTTGTGATATTTCTCGAGTTTGGTACCCCAAAGACATCGACAAACTTGCCACTTGTCATAATGGGCCAATAGTAAAGTTGTCAATACCAAATAAAATTTTAAAAAAGCGTGGTTTCTGACCACCCCGGAAGGGATACGGTCGTATCAACTTTACCTTATATTTCCACATACTCCTTGCGTCGTTCTCCGTCGTACGGATCACTTTGTCCTGGACGATGCAACGCCATCTGGGTCTGTTTACGGCTGCATGTAGGGCATCGTGCATTTGGGTTTTAAGAGTGGTGCCGATCTGGTCAGACCAGCGTATGGGGCTTTGGCCACGCGGTCTTTTGCCTTCAACTTTCCCTGTGCTGTAACATGCCTGAAAGGTTACCAAATCTTTTATGGAAATTATGGCCGAATTACTCAAGGACTCGTTTTAGACAGATGGAAGACAGCCTAGTAAAGATTTTGAGCTTCTTGAGTATTGACACATTAGTTCTTCGCGCTTATATTTAATGTAATAATAATAATGATTCTGGTGTGTTGTTAATAATAATTGACAATGTTGGTATATTATTTTGCTAACCGTACTGAAACATGTTTACACGCAAAGTATTACTTACCTACATAACGTGGTGTATATTAATAATACACTACAGTGCGATTGCATTAGATTATTAATAATGTAATACAGTTACATTATTAAAATACTAGGGCATTATGAAAATTATACTATTGCTTGAACGCCAAAGATATTAAATATTAACACGATGGGGCAAGAAGCCAAACGGTATGAGTGTTGCGGTATTAAATATGATAATTATTAAATTAAAGACTTTATCATATTTGCAACAATTTTTACTTGATTGTCATAGTGACCCTTTTTAACAATTCTTGAAATAAATCAAACGCTTCATTCTAAACATAAAATGTTAAAAAAGTTACAACAATGAGAATTAAAGCTATCATCACATCGTTTCAGAATTAATTAGGTCAAGTTGCACAAAATTCTTCGTTAAATTTACATTTGACGGCAATAATTATTTATTTAATTTTAAATACTGCCTCCGTGGTCTAGCGGTTAGATTTAGACTCGAGGTATCGGGTTCGATTCCTGGTCGGGACACAAAAATATTTATTACTGTAAATAAATGCATTAGTTTAATATTTAATTTATTTGTGATATTTCTCGAGTTTGGTATGCTGGAGACATCGTCGAGCTTGCCACTTGCCATTAAAAGGCCTAATCCGCTTATTTAAAAATAGTGGTTTCTGACCACCCTAAAAGGGAAACGGTCGTGATGATACTTTAATTATTTTTTTAAAATTTTAAATACTTTATTGCACTAAAAAATGTAAGTTCTAACAACCAACCTTTGGGAGTGGGAAAAACTATGTAAGGATGATAAACCATTTATTAATAATACATAAAGTAATAAATATATATACATATAGATGCATATAACTTAAAAACACATCTAACACATTTTTATTTGTTGCAGTTTATTCTTATTTCTTGAGATAGACTATTTAGTATTCTGGAATGTAGATACTCTCGCGTCCTCCTGCCGTAGTAGTTGCCACGGATGTTCCCTTCCACCAGTTCCCTATTTGATGAGGGTCGTGACCTACCGATGAATTGGTGTGCGTCTTGATGATAGCACACATCATGCACAGCATCATGGACGCTAGTGTTGGTGGTGGAGCGGATTTGGTCGGACCAGCGTACCGGACGAATATTAGCGACTGGACGGAAATTAGTACCTAACACTGTGCCGGTTTGACTCGGCATGACGGCAATTCGAGGCTGATCCCAAAACGTGTGGATACACTTTACAGAGTTTATCGGCACGAACGGTGAATAACTTCCCCGCCCCGACAGACTAGGCAATTTACCACTATCAGTCCACCAACCACCAATTTGTTGTTCTCGTTGAAAGTTCTGCCATTTGCAATGATGTCAAATGGCAATTTTAACTTTCAAGGAGCTTGGTGGAGAATAGTAAGATTAGGAGAGGAAACCTACTAACCAGTAGATGCAGCGATCGAGGCTTCCTCCTGGCGTCCTTCGGCTGGTTCACTATTTGATTTCTCCACTGCTTTTACAGTGATTATTGTCTATTGTTTATTAAATACACGTATATTCACACTTTTTAAAGATGCAATAAATATTCACAATTCATTTCTATTCTCATTGTTATTGTAATGTAGTTGCTATATATAATATAAATATTAGTTTCTGTTTATGTATATACTTTTAAGTAGTTTATGTATGTATTATTTATGTAGTGTCTGTATTATTATTATGTAGTTTAGGTATTAAAATTATGTATTTATTTATTTAGTTATAAGTACGTTATTTAAATTAACACCAAAATTATTTAATTATTCTTTATTTTATGTTTGTTTTATAAACCTACCATAATTGATACAATGTCCCGAAGGTTGATGGTAAGAGAATGCCAATCGGCATTACATACGCCTTTTGTTATCAAAACAATAAAGTTTTTAAATAAATAAAAAATATTTTAGCACTGCATTTGGAGAATTCGCGGCGTGATTTTGCGTGTTTTAGCGTTTTTAACGGCGGAGCGTGGTAGTTTTGCGGACACGTCCAAGCGCGGCGGATGAGCGACCGCGATGCCAACTGGCGTTGGGCAAAGGAGTTAGAGGTAGGAGTGGAAGAAAAATGAAATTAAGATAGATACTTACATAAGAATATATATATATATATATCGGCGTAACCAGAGCTAATAATGGAAAATAACACCGCTTGACACAAGCCTTACCCTCATGGTGAATCCATGGAATGCTAATAAATTTGTTTTCTTCTTTTGTGTCATTCTCTTACGGGCACAGCCGGGCCGAACAGCTAGTGAACTATACTTTTTGTATAATAATTTCAATAGCTTGTTTGACAGGTTCCAGGATCAAAGTCTAAAAATTCTGGACCACCCACATTTTATCGTCAATTTAGCATTTAAACTTGAAACTACTTTTATTATAATATTGGAATAAAATATGACCAAAGCAAGAAACCTAGTTAAACTTATGATTCTTAACTCAATGCAGGAAAGGTCAATTTGGCCTGAGTTCCAGTCAAAGTGGTCTCAAATGCTCGTTAACTGGATTGACAATCGACAAAAGGGAAGAGAGGTAAACCACTGGAGTAGGCTTTTGTACGGTGGCCATAAATTTCGAAGAATACATATAAAAATATAAAGGCTTTATCTTTAGTAAACAAAATTCTCCCTGCTACCCATAAGCTTTTAGATAAGGCAATCCTAAATGACAAGGCAATTATATAAAAAAATGGTTGGACAATATTTTTTAAATATATGCATATTTGACCGCCTCCGTGGTCTAGTGGTAACAAATGTTGCCGTGAACTCAGGAGGTCGTGGGTTCGATTCCCACCGGGGGCAAGTTGTACATTGTATAATTTGTCTCGGTCTGGGTGTTTATATTTACAAAAAAAAAAAGTATAATATGTAGTTTATCAACCATCTAGTTTCCGTAACACAAGCCTCGTTGCTTACCACGGATACTAGATGGCGCTGTGTAACCTGTCTGGAAATATTTATTATTATTATTATATGGTATTTTAGTTAGAAATAAGTTAGACTATTTAGAGTTTAAGTTAGGAGAATCTTAACGTTTTAATATTATTATATTATTATTTTTTTAAAATTATTTTGAATTTGAATATATTTACTATTTAACCGCACGCACTTCGCTATGTGATAAATTTAAAAAGTATGAAATTCCAACAGTAGCATCTCAGTATATACTAGAGAATATTATATACACCCACAAGAGTATAAAACAATTTAAAAGAAATTGTAACATACATTCTCGTAACACACGAAATAAGCATAAATTTGCTTTGCCTCAAGTTCGCCTCAGTAGAACTAGTACCGTCTTTTTTAGGACTTGGTGTTCGTTTTTTTAACACACTGCCAAATGAACTAACTAGCTGATACTTATAGGTAAGGCCTATAAATTTGTGATAAATATGAGATTATTAGTGACAAAAATCTTTGGTAGATGTGCAAATGTGTTTTTATTTTTATTTTAGACAACTTTTATTATTGGTGCAATTCATATTGTATTGTAAAAAAGATAATCAAATTAAAACAATATAATGTGACAATACAAAATAACCCGAGAAGGCCTAATTGTAATAAATTTGACTTTGACTTTGTTAGCAGATGAACATCATCATCAGGCTGTGCCTGTTCATAGCTGGATATAGGCCTCCCCAAGGCTCACCATTTCATTAAATATTCCGCCACCCTCATCCAGTCCCCACCAGCAACCTTTTTCAGGTCATCCGTCCATCTGGCGAGGGATCGTCTCACTATACGTCTTCCCATACGTGGTCTCCACTCCAGAACCATCTAGTCCAATGAACGTCGGTTCTGCGACAGACGTGTGCGACCTATTGCCACAATTTTGAAGGCTATGTCGGTAACTTTGGTTCTCTGGCGAACGGACGTTTCGGACTTTATCTATCAAAGATATACTGAGCATAGCACTCTCTATAGCTACACTCGACCGTAAACTTGTTAAACCTACCCCAATGTCAACGACGCTGCTCCGTACGACAATAATGGAAGATCGCATTGGTTGAAAACTTCTGAAGTTGAAGTCTTCAAACACTGATATGTCCGATAAGGAGATGTGTTTCAACTTCCCAAATGCTGCCCATCCTAGCTGAATGCGTCTATCAGTTTCTATGAAGAAGTTGGCTACGCCTAATTGTATAGAACAAATAGCTGAAGACCAGCAGCTTCTAAATAATTATGTATTTCTTAGTTTGTAGTATATTGCTTATTATCTTTTTTTTTATATCAGCACATATGCATATATATCAGAAGGGTAGTCCTTCATCTCATACTCTCCCAAAGGTAAGATGTTAGAAAATGCCTTGCATTAATCTTCGCATTTGTAAAATTTTTTTCGTGCAATAAAGAATTTAATAATAATAATAATATATATTTATCTATTGGCGCGATAATTAATGACAGGTTCCAAATTCAAATTTATAATATTGTTTTTTTTTTTAATTAAAAGTATTTATGGCCGGACTACGTAAATAAGGTTTGATAAACATCTTATGGTCACCCGATTGAAAGCTTAATGCGGTCAAACGAAAAGCCCTTTACCTCTGCGGTTAAAAAGGGTTAAATACATTTAGATCGCAATCAAAGCTTTGAACTAGTGACGGTGGTGCTAGATTGTGTTTAGAGTACACAGTAAGTACATAGTGTGGCATCACAAGTTTCGGAAAGGATCTACAGTTCTTGATTTTATTTATTTATTTATTTAGTACACACAGCAGTACATATATTATCACACACATAACATAGTATAATTATAACTTATCTAATATATGTACCAATTAGGTGTCACAGCATTCACCAATATAAAAAGAAGAAGAAATTAAAAACTTATTACTGTTTTTAACAAAAACTATCAAATTTACAAAAATAAAAATATGACTTCTAAAATAAAATTATACATTTTTCTCTTTTTTAATAGAACTAATAAGGAAACATAAAAATTGCACAAATTTGGTACCTTAAAAAAAAACGAAGACAAAACACTTGATAAATAAATTATAAGCTACTCAAATATTGATGGTTTGAATTTTATATATTTTTTTATATATTAACAATTTTATATCAAGTTCGTGTCTAAAACTCTAGCGTCGCTGCAGCTTCGCCGAGATGTGGCTACCCAGAGCGTGTTTTACAAGTTATACCACCCCACCGTAAGTGTCAAAGTCAAATCAAAATATCTTTATTCACGTAAACTTATTCCTGTAATACTTTATGAAAGACTAAGCAGCAAAGTGGTCCAAAAAGTATTTATTTATTTAGAACTTTATTGCACTATGTACAAGGGGCGGGCTTAATGTCGCTAGATATTCTCTGACAGCCAACCTTTGGGACAATAAAAAGTATAACTTAGATCGACGAGTAGGTGCGAAGACGTATTTAAGACTGATCATTATTAAATAATAACTATATTTATTAATAATATATATACTACATACTAATAGTATTTACATACATACATATATACATAACTATACTACATACAATATTTACTTATACACGCTGTAGGGAGCTGTTTAAGTAATGTGAGCTGAGTAAGTGAGTAAGCTGTTAGCAGGAGACTAGCAGCTTAGCAGATTCCAGTGACCTGTTAATGTTTAATCTGACTGAGAAAGGAATCTGCAAGGAAAACTCAGCTATAGCAGATTCACAATAGAATGCATATACATAACTACACCACAACTTTTGGGCTTTCGTGATAAAATATACCACTAATGTTTTAAAAATATTTTACATATTTTTTTTTTTTTTTTTTGTATATTACTTCGAATAAAAATGTTTATCAAACAAAAAAAAAAAAAATATACCTAAAATATTTTTGTATAATAAAATCCGTGTGGGTGTGTCAGAGTGGTTTTATTTTGTCAAATAAAATGTATAGGAGAGGAGACACGAGTTCTCAATATCACGGATTCGTGTGCTACGGTCCGCTACGGTCGAGTGTTCCGTTAGGGTTAACACTAACCAAAATATTAATAAAATTAAAACTAAAAATAAAAACTATTTTTTTTTTACATTTGATGTTTATTTAAAGTAAAAAGTATTATCACGAATGCATTGCGGTGTAATCAAAATCTGCACGCAATTTTTTAAAGAAGTGAGTTAAACTTTAATATTAGCCCATCATGAAATGAAATAATTTATTTGTCATAAACATGGTAAGTACAGGGATGTAAATTATAATATGTAATTATATCACATGCTTCGCTATTTCTAGCATACAAATATTTAGTTAGTTCTATGACTTTGTCGAGCCTAGTGTCTAGGTAATTTTTTGTAATTTGTTTGACTCTTAATTTAAACAGTTTTAGTGTACCCTTATAGTAACTGGAAGCTTATTAAATATCTTTGTTGCCATGACAAGTGGCAAGCTCGTCGATGTCTCTTAACGTACCAGACTCAAGGTATTTACAGTTTTATTATTGTGTTTTGTCGGGATCGTTTTATTTTGTAAAAAAGAAAAGAGAGATAACAAAGAAATGAATCACACGAATTTATACGTTTTGATACACCTTAATGCAGTTTACGATTTGAATTATCCAAAATGTTAGTTTATAATTATGCAAAATACAATTCGGTAAAATAGACAGAGTGCAGACAAAATATCTGGGACAAATTTCGAAGTGGCAATCCCTATACAAAATTACCTATTTAAGATTTGATTTTTCCTCTATTTTACTGTGTTTATCCATATTTTAATTCGCAAAATCATTACATACTCAAGGCGAAAAGCAAAATAAAAAATATTTATTCCATTTTCGAGCTTATCCCAGACACATGTAAAAAATAAAGTATTATCACGACCGTTTCTCATCCGGGATGGTCAGAAACCACGCTTATAAAGAAGTCGCCAATCATGACAAGTAGCAAGCTTGTCGATATCTCTAGCGTACTAAACTCGATTAAATAATAATTACATTTATTTATTTTGAACCCGGTACGAGTCCGAGTCTAAATCTACAGACTTAACTGCTAGACCACGAAGGCAGTCACATGTATCTATCCACCTATGATTTATATTACCTATAGGTAGATAAAAAAAACTTGGTGACTTGACAACCCTAGTTAAAGATGCCACCGCACGTGTTAATATGAACCACGTGCAGGGACTAAATAAGTTTTTTTATTTGTATTATGAGTTAATATTATGAATGGCATTTACAAGTATAATCTTTTATGATTATTATATTATGTTTGCTGTCCTAAAACCAAATTCATTATGACATCCACGTGACATAATTCGTTTTTTTTTAACAATAAATAAAAAACTATGTTAGACTGATTGTTATTTCTTTGGGCTTTACAATTGGGCTTTATATATTTATAGTTTATTTTATTTAAAAACTTTATTGCAGAAAAGTACAAAGGGCTAACATAATCGCGTTAGACATTCTCTGCCTGTTAACCTTAGGGACAATAAGAGAGTTTTGACAGAAACAAATACACAAAAAAAAAAAACGAGTATAATCTTAATCCTAGGACCTAAACTTATATAATTATAATAAACATACATAAAAATAGTTTTTTTTTATATTTTTTTAACCCACTTATGGTAAGTGGCACGCGAGGTCCATGAATGTTAGCAACTGGAATCAGACATTCGAGACTGACATCAGTCCCCAACACTATACCGGCTTGACTGGGCATGACGGCAATTCGAGCCTGATCCCGAAACTTATGGATACACTTTACTGGGTTTATCGGCACGAACGGTGTATACTTCCCCGCCCCGACAGACTGGGCAAATTAACATCATCAGTCCGCCTAACATCTGAAGTTGTTCTCGTTAAAAGTATGTGCCATTTGCAATTATTTCAAATGCCAATTTTTACTTTCAAGAAGAACTAATATTGTAAGCTTACCATAATTTTAAAATAGCCAATTTGTATGGAGAAGAAAAAAATAATTGTTATACCTTCACTCCGTAGCCATGACTCAGACTTAGCTGTTAAGGCACGCAGGGCCAACAGTGAGAGAGAGGCGGTTTATAGGGGTTAAGTCCGTAGGCGCCCTGGGGTCTCCTTAGGATGCCTCACGGTGAGTCGGGCATGTGTCCTCCCGCGCTAGGGGCTTATCATTGATGATTTATCGATTCACCGTCTTTAAAAAAAATATTAGTCTAACGTAAGACGATACAAAGTCACGCGGTATACTAAAATAAAATCAAATAAACAATAAAAAAAACACTGTTAGAACTTAAAATAATATTTAAAATTATTAATTGTAAAATATTTAAAATGCTATTTACAAAGTTTTTTTTGATAAGCTATTGTTATACGAACGAAGCCGGCTTATAAAGCTAGTTTCGAATAAATGCTTTACCGCCAATTACGCGAGGAAAATCTCATAAATTTCATTGTAGATTGTCTCTCTAATTAATTCTGCACTTCCGCTCGACTTTTATAAAAAAAAACTACCTATTTAATCCGGATTCGGTCGACGACAAAGAAATCCTTCTGGCGGAGCGGCGGATGTAGATACTTCGTGCACAAATAATGATGTCATCATGACTGTTGGAGATGGACCTTCCAGAAACAACATCATTCATTTTGAATGGGGATTTGGGCTAGAGAGAGAGAAGACAAATTTCTAAGCATTCCATGGATTCACCGTGCGGGTACCGGGTCCATCGTGTGTGGGTAGGAGATGAGAAGAATGGTGTCTCGGGCTTGCGACCGAAAATAGGCTGGTTTAAGAAAAATACGCTCACCATCTACCATCTACATTCTAATTACTAGTTTATATATATATATATATATATATAACCTGCCTCCGTGGCCTAGCGGTTAAGTCCGTGGATTTAGACTCGGAGGTACCGGGTTCGATTCCTGGTCGGGACACAAAAATATTTGTTAATGTAAATGTATTTATTTATTTGTGATATTTCTCGAGTTTGGTACGCTAGAGACATCGATGAGCTTGCCACTTGTCATGATTGGCCTATAGTAAAGTTGGCTATATGTGAATCCGCTTATTTATAAGCGTGGTTTCTGACGACCCCGAAAGGGAAACGGTCGTGATGATACTTTACTTTACTATTGTCAATTAGTACAAAAATAGCCCAAAATGGTAATTTTTGGAGAACTTGTCGTTCGTCCGATATGAACGACTGGTTCTCCGCAACGACACTCTGGCCTCCGAGCCGAAGGCACACCGTCATGGTCAGTGTATTATTACTAAAACAAAAAAATATTAATATATCTCCAAAAAATCAGCAATTTAGACTTGAAAAATCTTTGAAAATATTCGATTGTGCGAGCTAGAGAAATGCAAAAGCTTTAAATCTTATTAAGCCGCCCTTAAAATGCTACGTTTATATAGCATAGTCATAGCGACCGCCTCCGTGGTCTAGTGGTAACAAACGTTGCCGTGAACACGGGAGGTCGTGGGTTCGATTCCCACCGGGGGCAAGTTGTACATTGTATAATTTGTCTCGGTCTGGGTGTTTATATGTAAGTATAATATGTATATATTTACAAAAAAAAAGTATAATATGTAGTTTATCAACCATCTAGTTTCCGTAACACAAGCCTCGTAGCTTACCACGGAAACTAGATGGCGCTGTGTGACCTGTCTGGAAATTATATACTAACCTATATACTATATATATACTTGTTTATATATATTGTTTTGTTTTTTTTTTTTTATAGATTTGGCTCCACTCAGCGTTAGTAAGTAGTATATATATATATATATGTTTATGTATAATAATGTGTATGTATTAGTATTTAGTTTATTGATATTATAATATTTTATATGATGTAAGTATATATCAGTTTACTGTTAATTTTCATTAATTATATTATTATTATCTTTATGATTGCACCTTTATATGATTAAATTTTGGTTTGTCTGTGAGAGAATGTCTTCGGGTATTAAGTCCGCCTTTGTACTTTGTGCAATAAAGTTTTTAAATAAAGAAATAGGTGCGATGTAAGACGTAAATGCAAGACAGACAGGAAGACAAAAGCTTCCTTTGCATTTATAAAATTAGCATAAATTTTCATTATTAAAAACCCTTTGGATCTTTACAAAATCCCAGAGATGAGAATTAACGAAAAAATGCCAATAATTCCAGTTGGAGTTCCGACAATGGGGCAGAGGACGTAATCCGGCGCTTTTGGCCTTTTAGATTTAAATTAAGAAGAGTTTTATAAATCATTCCAGAGCCTCATTCGGATATCGGTTTGAACCCTTCTCTGGGTACAAACAAAGATACTTTACTATTAGATATGTAGACCGCACATTTTGTGTTCTTTATTTTTTTATAATGAAACTAGAAGAAACAAAACATACTTTATTGGCAAATACATTTTACAAGCAAATATATTTCAAATTTTGGAAAGTGACCATGTGGTTTGGTCTGTTGGATAGCTTAGGCAAATAAGGCATTCACATTTGGCCAACTTTACTATAGGCCAATTAACAAAAAGTGGCAAACTGGTCGATGTCTTCAGCGTACCAAACTCGAGAAATATCACAAATAAATTAAATATTAATTAAATGTATATTAATAAATATTTTTGTGTCCCGACCAGGAATCGAACCCGGTACCTCCGAGTCTAAATCCACGGACTTAACCGCTAGACCACAAAGGCAGTAGATATATAAATATAATATATAAATAAAACTACTTACATGATGAGGAGAGTGTAATTAAATTAACAATGTGATGATTGATGCTGCTGCATATTAAGGAAATTAATATTTAAAAAAAAAAGGTTTACGTTTATTCAATCAGTTAAAAAGTGTTTGTATATCTGGTTTTTAAATATTGCAAGATTGGGGGCTTTTCTGATATCGAATGGTAAATTATTTCAAAGATTCGCAGACAACCGCAAATGAGTCCGAAATGTAGGAAGTGTGGTGAGAATATCTGTTTAGCGGGCGCGCCTCGGAGAAAGAAAGAAAGATAAGGTGCATCTTTCTATATATATTTCCAGACATATATTTTCAGACAGGTCACACAGCGCCATCTAATTTCCGTGGTAAGCTATGAGGCTTGTGTTACGGAAACTAGATGGTTGATAAACTACATATTATACTTTTTTTTTTGTAAACATATACATATTATACATATAAACACCCAGACCTAGACAAATTATACAATGTACAACTTGCCCCCGGTGGGAATCGAACCCACGACCTCCCGAGTTCACGGCAACGTTTGTTACCACTAGACCACGGAGGTGTCACTATAGGATTACTGGGAGGGAGACAGATTTCTAACCACTTGTCAACCATCTACCTTTAAACAAAAATATCATTGGTCGAGGGTCAATAATAAATTAACCCTACAATGAAGTTACTTTTACAATGACATGTGAAAGGTTTTCAAAATCGATTTTGAGTCATTTATCTATTTTTCGAGCGATAAGCCTTTTTAATGACGTCCTCCTTTATTATTGCTTTTATAAAATACATATGCCTGCAACATGTTTTTAAGTATTTTGGTCTTATAGCCTACAGGCCCTGGCAATTTGGAAAGGAAAAAATGACCGCCTCCGTGGTCTAGTTGTAACAAACGTTGCCGTGAACTCGGGAGGTCGTGGGTTCGATTCCCACCGGGGGCAAGTTGTACATTGTATAATTTGTCTCGGTCTGGGTGTTTATATGTATAATATGTATATATTTACAACAAAAAAAAGTATAATATGTAGTTTATCAACCATCTAGTTTCCGTAACACAAGAAAAAAAAAAAACACGGGCAAAATTGAATGCAAAAGCCGTGGCTGGAGCCCGACAAGCTGGTCAGACCAGATCCGTACCACACTTCACACCCAAGTCCACGGAGCCAAGGAATAACGGCCCTCAGCTTTGAGGAAAACGACTAATATCAACCTATGGGTAGTGTTTTTAAGATTATAAGTGCCAACTTAATACAGATATAGTGCATAATGTATTTCCACCGGGAAAACTCGATTCTCAATCTGAATATGACGGCACCCGAAGTGTCAATCAATTATTGTATTAACTTCTTCTTCTTCTTTTATTTATTGGCGTCAGATGTCGTATATACAACAATTCTGCCAATGTCGAGTGATTAGGCGTGGTGTGGAGGAAGTAAATCCAGAACAGCGCGCCGTTTAGTAGTGCAATCTGAAAAAAGAAAAATAAACACACACACGTCACACAATTGCTAATGGTTAGTCTACTAATGAAAGCATGTTATTACCTAAACTAAAACCTTATATTATTGCGAATTAAAAATTTGCAGAAAAGATCGATGATATTCGAGTTAGAACATGTTAAGATGAAAGTGGTTATTGTATTAAATGAGTGACATTATTATTTAGTGTCAAATGTCAAAATGAAAAATTCTATTGTATAATAATATAGAGATGTTACAAAGAGACTAAGAAAGAGACAGCACGATAAATACGAACTTATCCGATAATTACATGCTTTCTCAAAAAACAAAATAACATCTATTTTCCACATCTTGACATAGATAATTATTATATTAGTATTTATTTAATTTAAGTATTTATTATATCATATGACATATTTATTAATTGGTATGTTATTTATACTCACTATAGTATATTTATGGTATATATCTATATATATCTGGTAGAGAATACCATACGGTATTATGCTCGCCTATGTACATTATTTTATATTTTATATTTTGTGTGCAATAAATAATTATATTATTATTATTATAAAATACGATAGAAACATTATGCACTATATCTAAAGCGCTATTTATACTTTAAAAATATCATTTTAATCAACATTTACTTACGAAAATAATCTGAACGTGGACGTCGAACACGACGATAACCTGCATTGACTGTCATACACTAATTGATTACATGTACTTTGGTTTAATTTTGATTCTCTCTGGCCATATCTAACAATTGTTTGCTTCTCAAATAATGTACTATACGCGCTATTGATACAATTAAATTAAATTTGATTAAATTCAATTAAATTTAATTCTTTTTTATTTTATTTTGCAAGTAGGCATAGGACAAAAAAAAATGTATTCTGCACTTTTACACGTAATTTTTTACAATATTGATATAAAACAATATCATTTTATAGTGCATATCGGTGAATCTGGAGCAGTACACGATAACCATCATTTGGGAAGAGAAACAATAAAATAATAAATATAACAAAATTATAAATACAGAATAACGCTTAACATTATAGCTGCTGTGGATAGGCATTGTCACACTATAAGTTAAGACAGACACAATTATAAAAATAAAAATGTAAATGTCAGTTAAGATAATAGCTGCTGTATATAGGCATTGTCATACTATAAGCTAAGACAGACACAATTATAAATATAAAAATGTAAATGTCAGTTAAGATAATAGCTGCTGTAAAGAGGCATTGTCATACTATAAGCTAGGACAAACAATTATAAAAAAGGTAACTTAAAATTATAGCTGCTGTATAAAGGCATTGTCATACTAAACTAGACTATAACTAAATACAAATTGTGTAATAAATACCTGCCGTATAGATACGGTCACTGTACTACAATGTTGTCCGATTAAATGTTACAAATGACGACTCACCTTTAAATTCCCATATAAAATTAAAACTTCATTTTGCCATTGTAAACCTGAAAATAGTTTAAAACAAGGCGAGCTAATTACGTCTCCATTACGGCGTGCCATCTGGGTTTAACCCTCAAATAGTTAATGCCCTTTTTTTTCGGTCTCGGGGAGGGATTTTGTCATAGACGTATATATTTATTGTGGGGTTTGTGGTTACAGTTTTATTAAAGTTTGTAACAATGATTGTGATCACGGTAGCCTTTCCGCACTTATTTATTTATTTAAAAACTTTATTGCACAAAGCACAAATGCGGACTTAATGCCCGTAGACATTCTCTGACAGCCAAACCTTAGGGACAGATTTGAACAAATATAGGTGCAATGAAAGTAACAGTAATTTACAATTATAGGATAATTCAACAAATATCATATACCTACTTATATATTCTTATATATGTATTATAATATCAATATACTAAATACTAATACATACACACTCCTTAACCAGAGCCATCCGATCTCCTCCATGAAGCCAAGGAGACCCGTCACGTTCCTGCAGACTTCTGAAAGAGTCCTCGCAGTCTGGAGGAACTTCAGTCTAAGCGCAGCCACACTGCAGCACTACATGAATACATGCTCGTACGCCGCCATCTTCTCCTCTGCCTCTGACATACATCCTTTACGCAATGAGCTATCTGTAACCTTCAGAGTAACCCTTTTTTTAATGAAGCGGATTTACATTTAGACAACTTTACTATAGGTCCATCATGATTGTTAGAAAATTCTTAGTCATTTAAGCCCGCCTATGTTCAATTTTATTAGTGCAATATAGATTTTTTGAATTTAAATTGAATTTGAATTACAAGTCGATGTTTCTAGACTGTTCTAATACCAAACTTGATTTATTTGTAATATTTCAAAAATAAATTGAATATTTTTTGTGTCATGATTAGGAATCGAACCCGATACCTCTGCGTCTAAATCCACGGTCTAATCACTAAACCACGTAGGCATATAACCAAAATTAGTAAGCAGAAGTGGTAATGACCCGGAGTTTAACGACGGAGTAGACGGTTTCTAGAGTTGAGACCACGTACGGGAAGTCGTAGAGTGAAACGACCCCCCGTCAGATGGACGGATGACGTGTGAAGTGGCGAGCCTTAGGGGAGACCTATATCTAGCAGTGGAGAGACACCGGCTGATGATGATGATAAATTATAATAATAAACTTTTTTTTTGGACTTTACATCCATATACATATTAACAATTTTACTTTATTTATTTATTCAATTTGGAAAACCAACAGTTGACAATTTCAAATAGATAAGTGATATTAAATATTCTAAAAACTATTAAAGTTTTTCACATATAGGTTTTAAAATTGAGTACAATAGCAAAAAATAAGAAAACCTCACTGCAATACAATAACAACATACTCAATACACAACAGACAATACACAATACTTAATCTATATTTAGTATAACTAATAATTTATTTTAAACTATCCGCTACTGGAGGCTGTCTACTTGACTGTAGGCAGCTGTATCCAGTGCTCCAGCAACGGTGAGTACCACCGATCTCCCAAAACGTTTGGGAGCCTATTGGCACAGCATAGACGCAGATATTTTGCGCATAATTGCTTGAAAACTGTCAGTCCTCGAATCAGCAAACATACCCAGGCACTGCAGAACCTCAGCAGCCCCATCAGGATTCTTAACGCATTATTATACTGGACGCGCAGGTCGCTGTACGCTCTCCGAGTATAGTCCCCCCATAAATAAGTAACGGTACAGTTTGTAAATTCCAATTTCGTTTTACAAGTTTTCTCTTCTTTACCAAAAAAACTGTACGAATACCAATATATGTGCTGACGACGAACATTTTAGGCCAAAGTTTTGGAGATATAACATGTTTAGATATACGTCGATGTTTCTGTAAAAATGCGACGTTTTTAATGCTCCCCTCTCGTGTGTGGGACAGCTACAAATGACGCCGTAAATGAAGGTTCTGATGCAATGGACATGGACTTTTGTCTCTGTCAAATTTTACCTTAATTTTGCCATAACTTCCCTGTTTTTTGGGATTTATTTACGTCACCCTTGATTGTTAAATACACCCTCTTTTAAAGAAACATTCCAATTAAATATTTTTATGCTTTTTTTTAACATTTTAGTAATATAATAATTAATGGTTACTACACGCATTGCCTTTTGCGAACCTCGGCGCACTTTTTGACAACAAAACGGTTTCGATTCGCTGTTGGTCGGATCATTGTGTCTTGCATCGATGTCCGTGTGGAAAGGAGTTCAGGGGCTATCCTGTTCCAAAAGTGCGGGCAGATTTTCCCGCCACGGCTCCCATAACGATACTATTAAAAAGGGCTCTAGCCACCATCGAGGTTCCAACTCTTCTGGAGCGGAGATACAATGTGTGTCTGAAAGAAAAGACAAAATAAAAAGGATGACTGTTGTTAAAAACTTGTCAGTAACGATATTCATAGAATCAATGAGTATGTTATCCTGCGGCAATCCTCCCAATTGAATTTTAGGAAATCCTTCACCTGTTGGTTTGTTCTTACTTTGTCCTTTAAAATACATTTTTAGAGTATATCCCATGCGCGCTCGATGGGGTTGAGGTCTGACGATTGTGCAGGCCAAGGCAATACCCGAATATTTTTCATTGCCAATTACTGGTCCGCAAACAAAAAAAAATAAATACATAAATTAAGAAACATATATTTTGTAAAGTAGTAGTAGTAGTATCATCACGACCGTTTCCCTTTCAGGGTGGTCAGAAACCACGCTTATGAATAAGCGGATTCACATTTAGCCAACTTTACTATAGACCAATCATGACAAGTGGCAAGCTCGTCGATGTCTCCAGCGTACCAAACTCGAGAAATATCACAAATAAATTAAATATATTTATTTAAATTAATAAATATTATTGTGTCTCGACCAGGAATCGAACTCGGTACCTCCGAGTCTTAAGACGGACTTAACCGCTAGACCACGGAGGCAGTTTTTTGTAACTATAGTCTATGAAACTATAGTTCTATGCATTATTATCATAGACAAGTTATTCGTCGTTACCATACCATTCCTGACCTACACCTACATTCCTCAACACACAAAAACAAACAAACATAACTTTATTATCAACGTCAAAAAAAAATAACCTGTCAAAAACTAGAATGACATGAGAACGTATAAAATAATCACCACAATGTGCACACACTGATAAGATTAACCGTAACTCACGGTTTAAGGTTAGCGTCAATTTGGCAGCAAGTTGCAGACGATTCAAAGAAAGAGATTACACATTATACAACTATACTGTCTGTATGTCATAAAGGTTTGGCTGTCAGAGAATGTCTAGCCATTAAGTCCGCTTTTATTTATAGTGCAATTAATCTTTTTATACGAAGTAATATACAAACAATATAAAAGAATTACAATATTAAATAAACTATATTCGATTAAAACAAAATCAAAGTTTAACCTAAAAAATAATAATAATACATAGAAAATAAAAATACATACTTACAAAAAAAATAGCTCCTCCAAATATCTGTCTTGTGGCATGGTGCCCAATACACTAGCAGCATTTCCCCTTTGAATTAGGATAATTAATTTTTGGGAGAATAAACTGCCAGCCCTATTGTCACCAGAGACGTCAATGAGTCAATAGTGCAATTAAGTATATTATTTCTTTTTTTTTGATACCATCGAGGTTCCAGCTCTTTTAGCTGTAATCCGAGATGATGATGATGGTATAACGTTGATTCCCTAAGGAACGTGCTCTGTAGCCATATTCTGTTACTTAAGCGTAAACGTTATATAATGGAATCCGCTAACTATATATATATCACGGTATTAAAGTTGATATTTGCACGGCCGCTGTCAAGGTCGAATTATAGAGTTGAGAATTGAATAATATTTTGTAATTATGACGCAAGCTCTGACGTAAATACGAAATCCAGTAATAACGTTTGCGACTATGTAACATAATAGAGCTGCTGGTGTGAGACGCCACGCTCGTCGATACCCTCGCCGCGTCGCGCCTCAGGATTTTTCATGTCTTAGTGTCATCATCATCATCATCAGCCTGTGTCTCTCCACTGCTGGATATAGGCCTTCCCCAAGCTCGCCACTTCACACGATCTCCTGCCACCCTCATCCAAGCCCCACCAAGGTTCCTCAGGTCATCCGTCCATCTAGCGGGGGGGTCGACCAACTCTGCGTCTCGTACGTGGTCTCCACTCTAGAACTCGTCTACTCCATCGTTCATCGGTTCTACGACAGACATGTCCAGCCCATTGCCACTTCAGCTTACTAATTTTGAAGGCTATATCGGTAACTTTGGTTCTCCGACGATTTCCTCGTTTCGGACTTTATCCATCAGAGAAATACCGAGCATAGCTCTCCATAGCCCGCTGAGCGACCTTAAATTTGTGGACCAGACCCAATGTTAGCGTCCACGTTTCTGCTCCGTACGACAGCACTGAAAGAACGCACTGGTTGAAAACTCTCGTCTTCAAACACTAGGGTATGTTTGATAGGAAGATGTGGCGAAGCTTCCCGAATGCCGCCCATCCTAGCTGAATACGTCTGTCGGCTTCTTTGCTGAAGTTGGCTACGCCTAATTGTATAGTCTGTCCAAGGTAGACGTATTTTTGCACAACTTCTAGAGTGGCATTACCAACGCAGATTGATCTCGGTACGACATGGTCGTTATACATGACTTTTGTCTTGTCCAAGTTCATACCGAGGCCAACCTGCTGGGACGCTACGTTTAAGCCATTTAGCATTCCGCTAAGATCCTCCAGCGAGCTAGCTATTATGACTATGTCATCCGCAAAACGGAGGTGTGAGATGTATTCTCCGTTGACATTTAGGCCTCAGTCTTAGTGTACGGTTTGAGAAAAGTAGTTTAGTTAATCAGCTATAAATTAAAATTACATTTTAGATACTCATATTATTCATAGATTTATTTTGGTAAAGTAGAGGAAAATCGTTGTAATTACTTTTACAATTTGTCTCCGTCTAAAATTAAAACCTAAAATATGAAAGTAAAAATATTGTCTAAACTCTAAAATGTCATTTCCTAGAAAGCTGATTAATTATTTCATACATTTCTCAAAAATACACTCAGATTTAAAAAAAAACCTTTGAAATTCTTGCAAAGCCCCTTCTGAGCTGCGATTGGAGGCCGAAGTAAGTACCGAAAAATTGTGTTAATTATAAAGTTAAGTATAAAACAATTAGGTATAAAGTCACAAAAAAGTAGTACCTACTATAATAAAAAAATTAAAACCAATGGGGTGTATCAGGCAAAGCTTTTTGTAGATGTCGCTAGCGGCAATGGTACCTTGTTTACACTTATGACGGATAATTTTTTAATGTTTTTGTAGTTTTTTTTATTTTTATAACAGAAAAAATAATTTTAAATTAACGTTACCTACTTTAAAAGACTAATTTGGAAAGCGAACACCGTCTTTAAAAACAAAAAATGTTTAATTAATAGATCGGCAATTTTGAGATCACCATATCTTTGATTTCTCTTGGAAATCTCGATTTGTTCACATAAAAGCTCCTCACTTCCGCAATATATCCAGAAAATAATAAACCTCGTAATAAAAATACTAGTTTTCTATGCATCTGACAGTTCTATTAGGTACCATCTATCATGCGCCATCTACCGTGATAAAAAGTTAGTGATACACCCATTAACAAAGTAAGAATTTTATCGTGGTGCTTTGGGTTTCACGCACTTTTAATACTTATTATTGTGTAAGATTTGGACTTAACGTCAGTAACATTAGGTATTTTTTTTATAGACGGTATTTGCCGCGTTAGGTAATTATTATTTTTTTGTTTATAGACGCTATATGCCGCGTAAGGTAATTCAAATAAAAGTATCAGCATAAATTGTCCGTATGAGTGAAATTCAAGACAATCGTAATGCGTACGGACCGTTGGACGTTCACCTTAAACTTTACCCGAGTTAAGTTGTCTAAGATCATAAAGGGTAGTGTTTGGACAAGTAAATTAACCTCTATTTAGTATCATAAAGATAAAATTTATTACGTCATTACACTATAATATATTACATTACACTATAATATATTACATTGTTTAGATTTAAAAATATATTGCATTACATTTAAAAGTAATTGTGAATTGCATTCTCGTCCTCCTCCTTGCATCGTGTTCCTCATTGCTGAGGGTCATGACCGTCTCCACGGATCACTTTGTCCCGGATAATGCTGCGCTGTCCGAGTCTGCATACGGCGGCATGCATTGCATTGTGAAGTGGGGTGTTGAGTGTGGTGCGGATCTGGTCAGACCACCACATTGGGCTCAGGCGACGCTGTTAAATTTTGTCCGTAATCCTTTCAAGATTACTTTTCCGTGCTTTATGACCAAAATACTCAAGATCTCGTTGTATGCAGATAGAAGAGAGCCTGGTAGTGATTTTAAGTTCCTTGAGTATTGATACGTTGGTTCCCCGCGCTGTACACGGAATGTCGGACAAAACATACGTCTCCAGCACCACATCTCAAAGGCGTCGACACAACTACGATCAGTCGCTCTGGGGGTCCAGGTTTCGGCAGCATATAAAAATATGTAAAATGCAATACTGCGGACAAGTCTTGTTTTAGTCCTGATAGTAATTTGTATTTTTTTTATGAACAATAACAGAGAACCAAAGTTATTGACATAGCTTTCAAAATTAGCAAGCTGAAATGGCAGCCACATCACACAGCAGGACACATCTGCCGCAAAACTGAAGGCCGATTTGGCAATCGGGTTTACCACGTACGTCGTCCCGCAGAGTGGGTCGCCGCGGTCGCCATGGACGGTAAAGTAAGAATAGTCGCTGGTGGAGGATTAATGAGGGTTGCAAAAGACCGCGTACTATAGCGAGCTTTGGGGGAGGCCTAAATCCAGAAGCTCTTCACTAGCTGAAGGAATTATAACAATGTAATGTAAAATAAATAAAAAAATAAAAAATATTTATTGACACCAATTTTTTTACATCCTATATACATAAATTAAAAACTAGGAAATTATATATATATTGATCAGGGAAGGTGTAGTTTCTTGACCTTAGTTTTGCAAATGTGACAATAGAAAAGAGCTCGAGAATTCTCTTGTTGTATCTTGTAATGAATGATTAGACTTAGACTTTAGTTTTAAAATTTTACAGATTGGTCTACGAATAGGTACACAATATATTCGTTTGTCAACAAAATGCCATCTCTGACATTCGTTTTAACACCTCATTTAGAGAACTTTTTAAAACCCGTAATAAAAAGCAAACGATCTAACGAAAAGATTTGGGTTGTGGTGAACAAAGATTTACTTCTTTAAAAGGTTGTAATAGGTATATAAAAAAGATATAAGTGTTTTGACATAAGTAGGTAGATGTACAAGAATTACACATTTAGATTTAAATTTTAGAAGTCTCTATTTATTTATTTATTTATTCGAAGTAAGGTACAAATAACAGCTATCAAACAAAACAATTATTGAAATCATAGACAAATAATCCTGTCGGGTTTGCCAGCCTAAAAAAAATGTACACAACATTGAATAATACAAAAAATGGTAATAATATAAAATAAAAGTTAATAGTAAAAATATATATATATATAAAAATGCAATTAAAAGTAAAACCTATAAAAACTAAAAGTAATAACTAATAAGATTATAAAAGTAAACATAATAATAACAAAATGAGATAATAACATGAAACAAAATCACTTTTTCCTTCCTAACCTGTTCCACAGTTTATTGTGCATACCTACCGACAAACCTCCAGTTCTGTTACTTGTCATGTACCTATCTATAGTGATAAATGTGCAAAATATATATATATATTGAAAATTAAGAGTATGACTTAACCGAATTCCGGTAGGAATGTATGGTGTTAAAACTAAACTAAACTAAACTAAACTAAACTAAACTAAACTAAACCAAACCAAACCAAACCAAACCAAACCAAACCAAACCAAACCATACTAAACCAAACTAAACTAAACTAAACTAAACGAAACGAAACGAAAAAATAGTTGCTTATTTTTGGTTTATCAGTGAAAAAAATATATATGTAACATAAAATTATACATCGAAATTACCCCGAAAAAATATTGCATTTTACAACCATGCTTTTGTCATTTTGTTTGTCAGTTAATTTATCGACACTTAAATTATATTATCGGTAATAATAGGTAATGGTAGGTAATATCGTAATTAGATAATGCAAGTCAAATCTAAATTGATGTTTCACACGACATGAGGGTACCAAAGTTTTAAAGCTGGCCGCACACGGGATACTTTCCAATGCAATTATAAACTAAAAATTCATCACGACCGTTTCGCTTTCGGGGTGGTCAGGAACCACGCTTATAAAAGCGGATTCACATTTAGCCAACTTTACTATAGGCAAGCTCGTCGATGTCTCCGGCGTACTAAACTCGAGAAATATCATAAATAAATTAAATATTAATTAAATGTATTTATTTAGATAATTATATATTTTTGTGTCCCGACCAGGAAACGAACCCGGTACCTCCGAGTCTAAATCCATGGACTTATCCACTAGACCACCGAGGCAGTTTAAAATTTAAAATTATAACAAGTCTTAATGTATCAACACGACCGTAATACCTAGCGGGGTGATCAGAAACCAGGCTATAGTTATAATTGCATTCACAGATTTTGAAAATATGTACAGTCAGCAAGAAAATTGTAATATTACACAAAAACTTATTTTGATGCTAATCGATCCTGTTTCTTATTAGGATCAAAAGTGTCTACTAAGTTTATTTTATTTATTTATTTAAATAGCGGTCTGCAAGAGGGCTGCACCGCATATAGCTCTTACACACTTCTTTTGGGCAATAAGTATACTGTTAATTTTGGATGAGTTTTGTCATTATTAAGTGATCATCTGCATTTAATTAAATATAACTACTGTAGGTAGGTTATTTTTTAGCACTAAAGAGTATAGTTGTATTTTTAGTACAAAACCACACTAAAACAACTTCGCGTGCATAAATTTAAAAACACAAAGTTTACACGAGCTCACAACTGAACCAAATATCCGCTCTACAGATCTCTAGGGTTGTCAAAAATCCCATATTAAACAGTTTTTTATATTTTATTAACAAATTTCAATACACCTTTTTTTTTGCTATTTACACTTCGTTGCACCAAGTTAAGTAATGTATGCCATGGCAAACATCTCATCAATGTACACGTCTACGTGTACACATCCGTTGATGGGACGTCGCTTATAAATTCAAATGTCAATTAGCCCTGAAAAAATATATCGTCAATGGGCAGGTAAAAAGCCTAAAGGGCCACAAATGCCGAAAATTAGTTAATAATAATATTAATTATTGGATTTTTTTATATGTCGAATATTCGTAGTCTTGCAACGGCGTTTGGTCTATTTCATCATTAATAATTCAATACAAATATTTTTATTTCAAATAATATTACTATCATCCATACTTTTATATATAACAATTTTCATAATATTTTACATTATTATTATTATCTGCCTATATTCCTAACTATCTATAAATAAACTTAACCTAAATTTCCACTAGTATGCAGTCCAGTGTTGCGTAATAGGCCCCCCCACGCTGCCCGCAACCACCCTCAGGATGCTAATGGCACTCCCGCATAACCGCGCCATCAGTGATGATACTTTTTTACGCATAATGGCGGGAAGCCATCCGTGCGAATCTCAGCAAACATCCCGGAGGCACTACAGAATCTAGGGAGTCCCAACAGCATTCTAAAAGCGTTATTATATTGCACGCGTAGAGTGTTATAGGCCTTCTAAAGCGTGATCTTTACTGGCACCGTAAAGCGAGCAAACCCACGGGCCAGCATCTTGTTTCTGACCGCGCTCCCTTTTTATATCTGCATCGTCAGTTACGTCATGAAACAGGTACGTAAACTACTTTACTTCTCTCCGCACAGTTTTATTGGTGGCACAAATAATAATATCACTGTCCTTTGTCCTATTTCATTGATTTCATTAATTATTTCATGATCGCAGTCTCTAGAAGACAGTGTCCTAGACCTCCGATGTTGGAGATGGGCCTTCCAAAAAATACTGGAAAATTAGTCACAATTTATTAACGATTCCACAATCGAATCTGGGATTTTGGGGAAAAATATTTATCCCCTTGTAAAGTTGATTTATGTTGCGAGTGACCTGATGGGAGCAATTAACATTAGCCACGACAACTCACGTCAGTCCCAAAATCAATTTCAGCGGAACAAGATGCTTTTAAAACTAGCCTGGAAAAACTATCATTTGTTATTTGAACTCTCTTTTACACAACGATGACAACCCTAACCAGTTCTAACCCCATTAATTCATAATACTTGTCGTCTCTATTCTAACTACTTAAGGTTGAAATTAGACTGAAAATGTAGGTTTTTAATAGTCAAAAACTAAATTTGCATATTGACCGACGCGAAAACCTAACAAACAAATATTTAGCTATTAATTAAGTTTTGTTTCAAGCAGTGTATATAAATATAAATATCACCATGACAAGCTTACAATATTAGTTCCCCATTAAACTAAAAAATATAATTTGACACCATTGCAAACCGCCTCCGTGGTCTAGTGGTAACAAACGTTGCCGTGAACTCGGGAGGTCGTGGCTTCGATTCCCACCGGGGGCAAGTTGTACATTGTATAATTTGTATATAGGTATTTACACAAAAAAAAGTATAATTTATCAACCAATTGATAGTTCCATAAATTCGAACACAGCAATTGTATTATCCATTATACCTGGCCAAGGTATAGTAGTACTAACGTATCTAAAAATATAATTGGTGCACTATTGTCCACAGTGGGAAATATTTTGGTGGCGGGTGGCTCCTACAGTATCGTTTCCTAATTGTTCTTATACTGCATGTCTCTGTTCTTTCTCTTCGAATAAATAAACCATCTAGTTTCCGTAACACAAGCCTTAGCTTACCACGGAAAGTAGATGGCGCTGTGTGACCTGTCTGGAAATATTTATTATATATTAAATGGCACAATACTTTCAACGAGAACAACAAATATGTGGTAGGCGGACTGATGGTGGTAATTTGCTCAGTCTGCCGAAGTGGAGAAGCTACCAGTGCTCGTGCCCATAAACCCTGTAGAGTATAGCCAGACGTTTCGGGATCAGGCTCAATATGCCATCATGCCCAGTCAAACCGGCATAGTGTTAGGGACTGATGTCAGTCATGAATCCAGTTGCTAACATTCATGGACCTTGCGTGCCACTTACTATCAGGTGGGCGTAAGGGCGTAAGAATTGTGGACCATGGCACTATCTGGAACTCTCGAATCCCTGCAGCTTCGCCGAGATGTAGCTTCTCTGAGCGTGTTCTAACGGCTTTCCAAAAAAATCTGGAAAATTTGGCCTAAACTCGCCACGCTGGCAAGACGGGTCTGTTCTTAATGCATAAAAAATATCTATTTGTTCCGTTTAAATTCCTTTGACTCGTCCAGTATTTATATACCTCTGATTGGATACTAAGTTAGTTGTCAAGTTGGATCAGTGAAGAGGCGCTTTGACGAAGTTTAACGTGCGCTAATTGTTGCAATAGTGCTTCATTTGAGATTTGAAGGGGTTTCGTCTAATTGGACGATGACGACAATCTTCATTATTATAAATTAAAAAAAACATTACAAACAACAAATAATAAATTAAAAGATTAAATTAAATTATGGATGGACCGAAATAAGTAAGTGACATTGCTGCCATAAACAAGTACTGTAGCTTAGTCTAAATTCGAGGCATTATATGCGTGTCAACTTATAATCTAAATAATTATAATTTAATGTCAAATTATAATTAAATTAAATTAATTTCGTGGCTGTAGAGTGGCCGAAATTAAAATTAAAATCATAATAATATGATATTAAATAAATGTCACTTCCACCTAGGCGCGATGGTGGCTCGGTTGTAAGAACGCGTTCCTTATATCCTACAAAGGTCGGTTCAAACCCACCCGACATGTACCAATGAGAAATGCATTTTTCTTACGTACATTTGCCATAGATTTACAACACCGTTCCCGTGCCTCGGAGAGCACGTTAAGCCGTCGCTCCCGGTTCCACTAATACCAACTTGTGGAATCGTAAATAAATTGTCAATAAAAATTGACATCATATCCTCGCCAAGCCGTCTGGCCAGCGTGGCGAGTGTAGGTCAAATTCTCCAGATATATGTTCTGGAAGGCCCATCTCCAGCAGTGGAGGTCTAGGACGCTGTGTCCTAGGGGCTGTAATGATGAAATAAATGTCATTAATATTAAATATTATAAAATATTAAAATTAAACTTAAATTCGACGAAAATTTATTTAGAACGACTACAATATTTAAAGACTTCTACCAGTGCGTCCTCCCCGTGATGTCGTACGGAGCAGAAACGTGGACATTGATAGTGGGTCTGGTCCACAAGGTAAATGGTTTTTTTTTAAGGTATTGCATAGCTTTTTTTTGAGCGAGATGAAATTCTGTAACAAAAATAAACCTTACACCCCTCACTCCGACCGCCACAGCGGTGCGGCGTTGAAAGCTGTGCATCGTCTAACGTCGTCGTTTCAGTTCGGCAGACTTCGGCACGGTGTTTGTGTGCGTGCGACTAGACGTATGCGTGTAGACTAGCTGCTAACTGCTCATAACTGATTCTATCTCTTTTAGACACAATGCTAGGTGAGACAGAGTAATATAAAAAACTTGAATTAATATCAAAGAAAAAAAAATACTGCATAAATAAAATAAATAAATAATTATAATTGCATAGGTTGATAAAAAATGCAGTCCCCGAGTGTCACACGTATTTTTTTATTTTTTATATATTGCTTGGTGTCATTTATTCACTTTATTTGTATGCCAACATTACCAAAAAATATACCAACTAAACCAATTGACTATTAATATTAAGTCAATGACACACACAGTGTGCTTTCCGTGAGGATACACGAAGCAAACATACCATAAAGTAGACTTAAGCTAAGTTAATCTGAGCTTAAGTCTTGACTCAGTTTTAAGTATGAGGAAGTCTGCTCTTGTCCAAACAAAGGAACTTTTGTTCTAAGATTACCACAGGACTAAGAAAATACTAGAATAAAGTATGATCACGACCGTTTCCCTTTCGGGGTGGTCAGAAACCACGCATATAAATAAGCGGATTCACATTTAGCCAACTTTACTATAGGCAAATCATGACAAGTGGCAAGCTCGTCGATGTCTCTAGCATATTGTTACTTATGTATGTCTTAGTTTATACTATGACAATGCCTCTTTACAGCAGCTATAATTTAAGTGACACCTTAAACTGTTTTTGTTTTAGCTTATAGTATTACAATGCCACTTTACAGCAACTATAATCTTAGTGACATCCTCATAATTGTTTTCGTCTTAGCTTGTAGTATGACAATGCCTCATTACAGCAGCTATAATCCTTGGTGTATTTATTTTATAATTGTGTATGTCTTAGTTTATAATATTACAATGCTATTTACAGCAGCTATAATTTTAAGATTATAATTATGTATATTTGGGTTGTAATGTGCTGCTCCAAATACAAGCTATTTCCCAGAAAAAAAGCTTTTCGTTATATTGATTAATTTTTTTGACATGTAAAAGCGCAGAATACATTATATTTATTGTCCTATGCCTATATAAAAAATACGAAACTCGAGAAATATCACAAATAAATTAAATATTAATTAAATGTATTTATTTACATTAATAAAAATAATTGTGTCCAAAAAAAGAAATGAAAAAGATCTATAGATAGTGGAGTTCTAGGAGCTCTAATGATTGTTATATCTATGGTTCAAAGTTTATTATTTACCGAAAAGCAACTCCTATTAAAAGCAATATTTTTCATCACCACCATATCATTAACGTTGAACAATCGCGCCACGGTTCGAAAACTTTCAAATACGAATATTATGCTTTGAATAATGGTGATGAAGTCCATTGTATTATCAAACCGATAATTAAATCGTCAGGTTACAAATTGCTGGCGTCTGAACGATGTTATATTTAAGTAGTACTGTTACAATCAACGAGGTCAATTATAAAATGGAGCGGGCATTAATGACATATCAAGTACATTATTGTGACTGCCTGCGTGGTCTAGCAGTTAAGTCCGTGGATTTCCGACTCGGAGGTACCGGTATGGATACCACAAGGTAGCATCCTTGGACCCTTCTTGTTTCCGGTGTATATTAACGATCTACCCAGAAACACAAGGTTTCCCATGGTGCTATTTGCAGATTAACAGTAGTTACAATTAACGACGTCAATTATAAAATGGAGCGCGCATTAATGACATATCAACTACATTATTGTGACTGCCTACGTGGTCTACCAGTTAAGTCCGTGCTTAGGACTCGGAGGTACCGGTATGGATACCACAAGGTAGCATCCTTGGACCCTTCTTGTTTCCGGTGTATATTAACGATCTACCCAGAAGCACAAGGTTTCCCATGGTGCTATTTGCAGATGATAGCACATTACTGGTTAAATGTGAAGACGTAAAAACTTATAAAGCAAACATTAACAAAAATAACGTAATAATTAATCTCCACAAAACTAAGGTACATTTTAGCCAAAAAAAGGAAAATTTAATTATAAATAAAAATTACAGAGGGAAAAATACAGAATCAGTCGATAATACAAAGTTTTTAGGAGTAATATTGACCATTACCTTAACCGGAAAGTTCATATTGACTACATAACAATCCTGGCCGGGACACAAAAATATTTATCAATTTAAATAAATAAATTCAATATTAATTAAATTATATAAATACATTACTACTTAGTAATGGAAGGAGCTAGGTATTGCAATCCCGCAGCTCTTTTAATCCCCCGGGATTGGTCAATGCCGCGCGGGATCCTTCACTCTAAATATAATAATCAACACAAGTTTTGTGAAAAAAGTTTTATATTTTATAATCAACACAAACTTGTACATATATGCGAAAAAAGAGCCCAGCCCTTATCACCTCATAGGAGACGACAAGACGCGGAGTTGACTTAAACTGTTTTGCTCTTGGACTCCATGGATTCAGATTTTCTACAGCAAACGGCACAAATATGTAATCTTTTAATGTACTTCCGTACTTGCGCCGCTTGCCAGACTCCGCATTTTCGGCCGCGACCCCCGCTTTATGCGCTGTCCCCTTGAGATGCGATGCGGCGAGGGTGTCGACACACGAGAGCATGTGCTCGTTCCCAGCATGCTGCAGAAGAGTGCAAACACTTAGATGGAGGATAGACCCCTTTTGATTGTATCGGAGTTGTGGCGGGAAAATCTGCCCGCACTTTGGGAACAGGATAGCCCATGAACTCCAAGTCGGTCGACCTCCTTTTCACACTGGCATCAATGTAATTAATTATGTTGATGACCATAAATAGTTCTTGGGAAATTTCCTTAATATCCATCTATAATGATAAATGTTTTTTTTTTTTCAAAATTAATATAATATACACGAATTGTCAAAATAGCAAATATTTGTTTTAGAATTCGGGTGTCATTAGTAGAATCTGTATTTGAAATAAAATGGTCACTTTTTTTAAAGATAAAAATCATTATCCGAAAAGCAAAACGCGTCTGAAAATCGCGATATTCAAGAATAAATACCTAAAAGCTGGGAAGTATTATTATTAATTGATCTCGCCCACAACCGAGAGACGAAATAGAGAGAGGAAGTATTACGTAAATCAACGTTCGCGCGATCGTCGACCTCACGCTGACTGCATGAATACCAGTGAGTTGCGTTATTTTAAGGAAAGCTTCTCTGCACCGTAACTTAAGATTTACTTACTGAATAATAAAAATAAAATATACGTAGTTCTTTATTTTTATTCTAGATTATAATATAAACATATTTGATCTTTAATAAATTCCACGCAGTATATATATAAATAAGCAACATTAGTATCTACATACATGTAGTTTTTAAATTAGTGTGCGATCTTCATTAAGCACACAACGACGGCTTAATGCTATATTAACTATTGCGTATCTCCAATCGATCCATTGCGTCTTATATGCGAAAATTAAGAATGCTAACTTAAGTGCGAAACGCAATGGATTGGGTAAAGCATCCTGCACTTTACCTTTGAAGTCCTTATTCCAGTGGTGTAGAGTTCAATATATAGCCAATTCCTTTGTCGGCTTTGACACAATAGAGCTTGTGGTTTCCAGACACTTCGGCAACTTGTAACTTGATCTTCTTCTTAGGCTGGCCATACACAAGAGCTTTTAATAATAACGCCTAGAAACCTACGACGCGTACGATAAGTGAGGCAGGGTTTACTGAACCGCAACAGCTTGCACTAGGCAGCCAAAATCTTGAACAAATATGTTTAATTATTTATTATTTGAAAAATTTACAGCCATTGCAATTATATACACAAATATTTGTAGGATTCTATAAGCCAATTACAAATTTTAACTAATAGAAATCACAAAGTAACTTAACCTGATGTCGCGTAGGGGTTGCAACAGATTAGGTAGGGGGTTCAATGAAACCAGCTTTTAGACTAATATCCGTAATTAGCCTATTATTGCACAGCCCGGAAGATGTTTTTTGATCTGATGGGTTTAGGAAACGACTGGCCTGGTAGTCTTCGGCTTCTCCAGCCTCGCCTTGCACCCCTCCACCGAACTTCTTTGTCGTGGAGTCTTGGGTGGCTGCCAGCGGTCTCTGGAGCGTTTCCTTCGTACATAGGCTAGCTATAACGCCATAAGGCATTCTTCACCAGCTAACCTTGGGGACCTGGGCAGGATGAAGAAAAATATGAAAATAACTCAAATTAATAAAATAACCATAGTGACGCATTCAAAAAAAGATACATATACATACAGTACGAGTATAATAACAATACACATATAATACATACATAAACATACACTATAAATAAATATACATATATCCAAAATACCAAACAACTTTGTTACGTCGAGAGACATACTCGTACATTCTGCTTATTAATATATTATTGTTTTTTCTTGATTATTATTTATTATTAATTTACAAGCTATTTATCATATTTTGATTTATTTATTTTATTCTCATTTGTTAAACATATATGTAAACTGTACATTTTGTGTTCTTTCAAATTTAGTAACAGTGTACATATCTGCGACCATGAGCTGAAAATCAGCGCTGCAGCCGCAGCTGTGGCATATGCTGAGCTGACCACCTATTTAACGCCACACCTGTATAAATGTTTCGGTATACATTTATACAACTAGATTTATTTCTCAGATGTTTTAATTGTTGCGATAAATAAAGTATTTACTTTCTTTCTTTTCAAGAAATAATGTGGATAGAAGGTTAGCACAGTTCAAGCTAAGCTTTACGTGTATGGCCAGCCTTAGCATTTGACTCCTGTCTTTAACCCTAGACCACCAGCGCTAACTAATGTTCAGTGAAGTTTAGTCTTTAACCCTGTAGTTATAAAGTGCACGAGTGGCCAGATTGACTTGTGGTCGAATGTACAACACAGCCACGAACCTGGAGCACTCTAAACGATCGAAATACGCAACTTTATACAGTAAGTCTGGTTTCAATCGTTGTTGTTTTTATATAAATTTCACCATGGCAAGCTTACAATATTTATCATCATCATCATCAGCCTGTGTCTCTCCACTGCTGGATATTGGCCTCCCCCAAGGCTCGCCACTGCACGCGGTCTTTTGCAACCCTCATCCAACCCCCACCAGCGACCCTCCTTAGGTCATCCGTCCATCTGGCGGGGGGTCGGCCCACTCTGCGTCGACCCGTACGTGGTCTCCACTCCAGAACCCGTTTGCCCCATCGGTCGTCGGTTCTGCGGCAGATGTGTCCGGCCCATTGCCACTTCAGCTTGCTAATTTTGAATGCTATGTCAGTAACTTTGGTTCTCTGACGAATTTCAATGTTTCGAATTTTATGCATCAGAGAAATACCAAGCATAGCTCTCTCCATTACAATATTAGTTCTCATTAAAAACTGCTTCCGTGGTCTAGCGGTTAAGTCAATGGATTTAGACTCGGGGGTACCGGATTCGATTCCTGATCGGGACACAATAATGTTTATTAATTTAATTAATATTTAATGTATTTGTGATATTTCCTTAGTTTGTTACGATAGAGACATCGACGAGCTTGCCACTTGTCATGATTGGCGTATAGTGAAGTTGGCTTAATGTGAATCTGAGGCCTCCCTGAGCGTTTTCTACAAGCTATACCACGGTGAGTTTTCGGAAGAGCTCCACAACCTTACCATTTTCTCTATTCCGCAACCGAACTGTAGCCAATATCGCTATGGTACATATACATTTGGAGATTCTTACATCTGTCGCACGTTGAAGATGTGGAATGCCAGTATAAAAATAAATAAATATAAAAAAAAAACAAACAGACTTATAATAGATACCTATGGTCTATGCCACTCTATGCTCTAAAATGGTGGGTTTCAACATCGCTCAATGATTACTGAGAGTAGGTACCTACACTTATATGAAATGACCTAAAATTCATTGAGCCGCTCAAATCACAAGTTACAACGTCAATTTCTTTTCTAAATAAACTCATAATAATTATCTTTCGCTGAGTTAAGTAATTTGAACTTAATGTAAAATGACATAAAGGATTAAATTTGTTTGCATTCCGTTTTTTTTTGAGTCCGGTAATTCAGTAGATTTTAACTCTAGATTAGCTTGTGATTAGGTTTAAGTTTTTTTTTTACTATAGGAGTACCTAACTGACGCCAGCCATTGATGACTCCCTATATACATATATACCTCTATGCTGGCCTAATAAGATGATTTTTCACACTCTGCTTGAAGGACTCCAGATATAGGAATGGGAAACACACTGGCTTGGAGAGCATTCTATATTTTTAGCGTGCGACAGATGTAAGAGTCTCCAAATTTATATGTACGCCTATGCAAATTTTAGCCAGTGCTTAAGTTTAAATATTAGATCGTTTAGGTATAGTATTTGAAGTAATTGATGCGATCCAATTTTTTAAAATGTTTTTTATTATCTGATTTTAGCCCCTGGATTTATTATATGATGTTAGTACTACTATAATGTGTTCCCTTGTTAATAATTGGAAATAAAAATATTTGTGTATAAAATAATCTAAAATGTAATGGTCATTAATATGATATACGTTATAGTTGTCAAGTTATTTGTAGTTGGTATTTTTTTTTTAAACTTTATGATTTTTATTTCATAATTCCAGATGGAAATACCTTTGAAATATTTTTTTTAGCTTTAAGTATAATGATATAGTACTTCACTATTATCAAAAATATATAGTATCAAAATATTTTGATAAATTACCTAACTAAAGACTTGTGTATTAAAGATATCTATTAAATGAAAAAACGGCCCTAAGGGCTTAATTTAGGTACAAGTTTGAGTGATCACGATAACCAATGATTAGCTATTGTACAAATCCCGCTAGATATGAACAAGTGATACGAAGAATGTTCGTTTGTCCGTCTGTTTATTGTACATGGATCATTAACTTAATATGTATATGAATTTGTGTGCAATCGGGACAATTTTTTTCTCATTTTTTTTTTATTAAATTTGCATCACGATGTTCGCAATCTAATATATATCCCGTACTTCCTCTCCCCCTGCGTCCGTACTACCCTGTGAGGCGCCCGCGCGCTCCGACAATAACAATGTCTCGACGGAGACAGTCAGCAAGAGACCCTGCAGGCGGTAACACGCGCGCTTACCGCAATCGTCGGCGACCCTCGAGATACAATAAAAAGTATTACCTATATGTAGTGTTAAATACTCTGTGTATCTATCTAAAGAATGTGTGAATATATGATAATATAAAATAAAATAAAAATACTTTATTGAGAAAAACATTTTTACACAAATTATTTTAAAATACAATGGATAGTAACTTAAGCAAAAAATATAAATAAAAATGTTTTACAAATAAAAATTGACATTTGTTTTGAACCTTATCTCCCGAAAAAGTAGTCTGTGTATTAGGAGATATGTACTTACAGCTGAACCTTAAATAATTACCTTAAATAATGAGAACATAAAGTTAAGAATGAAACCCATTCTACAAGACAGACTTGCCCGCCGAACCTACACTACAGTATTTCTACTATTTGTCTAAAATATCCACATAATTATTACCACTTCTATCTATTTTATTGATATTTATTTCTTATTATGTATATTTATTAGTATTTTTGTATATTGCTATTTAAGTAACTTTTTAATATTATTATTTTCTTTTCCTTTCTAATGGCATCGTAGTATTATTGTATTAATTAAAGCGTTCACAATTTGCCGACTAGGGTTTTTTTTTTAAATTTAATTTAATAACTTTATTACAATATGTACTAAAGCGGACTTAATGAAGTACCATCGGGGCATGCCTGTCGTTAAATATGTTCCTATGCGTTCATTTATACTCTATTGCGTATTTCGTCGTTGCGAATGCGATCCGCCAAAGTGACGCCACGTATCCGACGTAATGACCTCATTTCTACTATGTTAACTTTGTCTCATACGTTTTCTGACATATCCACGTCAGTGCTGGTATCGGCATGGCATTATGTCTGGCGAGCTGAGTTTGTCACTGGCATTTCGATTGCCGATCAGTCATACATAATATTTTAATTAATGTGATTTCTTCCCTTTCGATTTCCCACTATCGAGTTATATAGACGGTGCAAGGTATTAACAGTTCGTCAACTCTTTCTTTTAAATATTATTATTAAAAAGCATGTAACGACTGAATCCTCTAATGTATACACTGACCAAAGAAGAAATAAGGATGTATTTCTGCCAACACGAGTTAGATCTAGTTTTGTAAAGAGACTTTATTGTTTTCTTGAATACTATATTTACAACAAAGTTAATAAGGCATTATCTATTAGGTATAAAACAAAAGCTACCTGCAAGAGGGTTGTAGCCGAATGGCTTCAGAGCCAAAGCTATGATGAAACTGAGCAAATGTTGATTGTTGTGAGGTAGAATGTATAATTAGTATTGTTTCTGAGAGCACTATCTGACTTTTAAGTTTTTAAACATTGTTTCTATTATTAAGTTTTTGGTTTTAATGTACGTTATTTTTCTTTTTTAAAACACAAATTGTAATTTTTATTTAGTCTGAGGGATGCAATCTGGTGACCTGAGATACAGATATCCTTCGGATATCCACTTCAGGCACCAGCTCTGATGCCCAGATTTTTATATTTCATTTTTTGTAAACTAATTTATGTCATAAGAAAGAAATAAACGATTTTTATTATTATTTATTATTATTAAACCCATAGTCACCCTAGTTGAGTATATCGTTAGTTCAGTGACTTAAAGGCATAAAGGTTTAGTGATCAAATAGCGTGTAAGGATGTAATGCAACCTGACACTAACATTCTTCAAGGCCACACATTGAGCTATCCAATTTGGAATGTAGTGTATAACATGATTTGTTAGCTCTCTTGCTTTAGAAATCATACCATAGCTATCAATCACCTACGAGTATTGCCAATGAATAAAATCCAACATTCCAGTTAAAATATGTTTCTTACCGAGCTACCACCGCACATTACCAATACCCGCTCTATCTTATCAATTAATTTATTTTATTTATTTAAAAACTTTTTGCACTAAGTACAAAGTTACTCGGTCAACCTTATTTATTTATTTTTATTTAGATACTTTATTGCACTTAAAAACCTAGTACATAGGCGAGCTATAACGCCATAAGGCATTCTTCACCAGCTAACCTTGGGGATCATGTAAGGTGATGGGCAGGATGAAGAAAAATATTAAAATAGCTTAAATTTTTTTGTATTTATCTTGTCTATTTTTTTGTTGGTAATTTTATATATATATATATTTTTTACGTTTTTATTATTGTATAAGCTGTTGTGTGCAAATAAATATTTTTTCTTCTTCTTTCTTCTTCTTCTAAATTAGTAAATTAACATAATTATAGCACTTAAAAATACATATACGATCACAATATAAAAAAACAATACACATATATACTATACAATACATACATACATAAACATACACTATAAATAAATAGATTATAGATTTATATATATATATATATAAATAAAATGTCAAACAACTTCGTTAATTCGAGAGACATACATTCTGTTTCTTAAGAAATAATGTGGTTAGGTTTTTAAATACGTTGACGGACGGGACGGTGCACGTCTTATAACCAGGGGTAGCTTGTACCACTAACGAGCGGCAGCAACAGTGAAGGAATCTGATTATCTGCTAGATATTCAGATTCCTTCACTAACTAGATAACCATAACATGGTATGTGGGAGGTAGGTGCAAATATTTAAACAGGAAAATCTGGAAATATTAAAAAAAAAAAAAAAAAAAAAAACAAATAAATAATAATACATACATACATAATTATATACAATATTACTTACAGTTGTTAGGAAATATTCAAGAAGTGTGTGAATACCATTCTTTTAAACAGCATTCTGTTGGGCGCTGTCGGATATTTAAGGGCAGGTTGTTGCACAGATTTGCGGCAACAACTGCAAATGAGTCGGACATAAAATTAAAGAGGTGAGATGGTATAGCAAGTACAGCAAGTGGAGAGAAGAGAGGAAGGAGAATTTGTTCTAGAAGTATTTTAGTTGTATTTATCGTGAGGTATTTATATATATATAGGAAAATACCCCTAAATGGTCAGCGTATTCGTCACTGACTGTATCTACCTATAGATTAGTTTAAACTTAGGTTTTAGTTCGCAAATTAGTCTTGAATATTCAAATATGTTTCTAAAAAGCCGGTATCATTCCGTACCCTCGCCAACGGCTAACGAGCGTAGGCCAAATTCTCTAGAAATATGATTTGGAGGCCCATCTTCAGCAGTGGAGGTCTAGGACAATGTGTTCTAGGGAATGTAATGATGATGACATAACCCCGTAGTAGCCTTATGTTCAATATGGTTGGGGTTCTGCCCTTTTCCGCAAGATCGGTTGATGATACATAAAAAAATATACTTTTTATTGAAAATAGTACATATAGTGGGGGTAAATAATACTATAACACATTTGTTAATTCGTTTACTCAACACGATAAAAAGTACTTATAATAGTTACAGTTAAAAACAATTGAAAATAATACGTTTGTCCGGCTGAAGCGAAGTTACATACATTCGCGAACGCGGTTCGGGCTCGACTGACTCGGCACGCTTCTGTCGGAGATAGTCCGCCCGAAACGCGTTGCTATTGGTATCGCAACGGACGTATGCCACGACTAATTCGGGGAGGTACTCCACTATCCCTCGCTATATACATTAATTTATCATTATATTATCTACAATTTATAATGAGATTTTGCTACCAGTGTTCAGTAGTTCTAGCACAAAATCAGTTTTACTTCTCGATTCGATAACATTCTTTAATTGCTTTTGTCGGCTTTCGGTTGCACATGGGCAAGTAGTCTTAATTCTAACGTGCCTGGTAGGGTTCCGCTGTACCAGGTATTGTAATGTCATAGGTATTCATAGCTGAATTTAAAAGGTTTTTAGTTAATCGTTGTTGTGTTTCTGTATGTTTTATTTCGTAAATCTAATACAGCTGAGTTTTCCCTGCAGATTCCTTTCTAAGTCAGATTAAACATTAACAGGTGACTGGAATCTGCTGGTCTTCTCCTAACAGCTTACTCTTCAAACCACTTTGCTGCTTAGTCTTCCACTAGCAGGAGTAAAATCATTCAAAATAATTTAATTAATGACGTGACACAAATTCCAAACTTATACTTTGTATATATTTGACTTATACTTATAGGTCTGGATTAATGTGTCAAAGCCAAAAACACAATCTATACATGCCTTTTTCGCGTTGTCGACATTCATTAGTCTTTTTATACATGTCTTTGTGTTTCAACGGTTTTTACTAATCACCCAGTCTTTTATTTGTAATTGTGAACTTGAACATTTTAAACTTTCGCGCATATTCATAATAGTTTTTTATAATTTTAACGGGTCTTTACGCGATTTACCTTAGAGACATATTTCTCCCGACGTTTCAGCCAAGTTGCATTGGCCGTGGTCACGGGTCGACTGAAGCTATGCGGTGTAGTCTCGTACATACTGGGCGGTAGATGTAAACCTACCCACTTATCACTTTTAAAGTTTTTAGAAATCACGACACACGACACTCTAAGGTAAATCGCGTAAAGACCCGTTAAAATTATAAAAACTATTGTGGACTTAATCCTTAAAAAAATCAAAATAAAAAAATGATAGTGACTCTTAAAAATATCTTATGCACGACTTTGGTTCCACAAATATGAAGTTTGGAATACGCTTCTGTGTTTGACTTCGAAACATAGATTCTTGTGATATTTATTTAGCAGTATAATTTCACTCACACTTACACATTACGCCTTCACACACCTACACTGTTAATACACATTCACATACACACTTACATAACGATGCGTGGATATATTATTTTTGTTATTGTCATTTTATTTTTTATTTTTAAACTGCCTCCGTAGTCTAGCGGTAAAGTTCGTGGATTTAGACTCGGAGGTACCGGGTTCGATTCCTGGTCGGGACACAAAAATATTTATTAATGTAAATAATATTTAAATTATTTGTGATATTTCTCGAGTTTGATACGCTGGAGACATCGACGAGCTTGCCACTTGTCATGATTGGCCTATAGTAAAGTTGGCTAAACGGAAATCCGTTTATTTATAAACATGGTTTCTGACCACCCCGAAAGGGAAACGGTCGTGATGATACGTCTTATTATTTTTAAGTAGTAAAGTTTATTTATTTATAATCCCATCGTGCTACTTGTTAAGTTATAATAATGTTATTCCGTAATGGTGTGTATCACTAACTTTTTATCACGATAGATGGTGCATGATAGATGGTACCTAACATAACTGTCAGTTGCATAGAAAACTTGTATTTTTATGACGAAATTTATTTTTTTCTGGATATTATGCCGAAGTGAGCAGCAGCTTTTAAGTGTATAAATCGAGATTTCTAAGCGAAACCAAAGATCTTAAAATTGCCGTTCTATTAATAAAACCTTTTTTCTTTTTAAAGACAGGGTGTGTTTTTTAATTCGTCTAAAATTTGTACCTTAAAAGGTAGGTAACGTTAATTTAAAATACATTTTTCTGTTATAAAAATGTAAAACTACAAATAAATTTAAAAAATGATCAGTCATAGGTGTAAACAAGGTACCATTGCCGCTAGCGACATCTACAAAAAGCTTTGCCTGATACACCCCATTGGCTAGGTGTTATTGTATTAAGTTTGAATGTAAATATTAATTTGTAAGAGACACCTGTGTTGTCTCTTAACTCTATAGTTAAGTACATTACATAGTAAAAATATAAGCATATATTCAAAAAAAATATTTACAAAATATAAAATGAAATTTATATTAATACTAAGGATAGGGATAAGTCCCGTCCGCGTGGAATGGTGGCAAGAACGCTGGCTACATTCCCCCGCTGAATTGCAATACTGATTCTTTGGGCGAAGAAAGAGCCAGCCCTCTTGTCACGAGGAGACGACAAGACGCGGTGTTATGTCTTTTAAAAACTTTTTTGCACTTGGACTCCATGTATTACATAGTTAAGTTGGCCATCATGTACACTTGATCTGAGGATCTGATATTAGAAAATAATCGTGTAAAAATCGATAATTAATTTCCTAAAAACTGTAAAGCAGAAACGGAAATCAATTTTTTTAAAGCATCTCTAGAAAAAGCAAGAATTTTCCTCAAAAGCGCAACCGGGGATACATTTTTTTTTTTTTTTTAATATTTTTTTAACATTTTTTTTTCTCCCATTCCGTGCATTTTGTGTTATGAGGTACTATACAAAAAAGTTTCCAAATAGGCAATTTGGAAACCTTTTTTGTATTGTTAACGCTAACACGAACTTAAATACTAAGAGTCATCCGGTTGCATTTTTAAGACTGAAATTACGCACCATTGCTTTAAATAGCCTGTAAAAAAAGCAAACCACCGTTTTTGCTATCTCTTTCTTGTCATTAAGGCCATGCAAGCTAGAGGGAAACGAATCTAGTTATTGCGACGGCTTCATTAAATTCGGCATTGACTGTCAGTTTTTCGCGTCAATTTTTTTCCTATTATACTATATTTCCCCACTCACTGGCGTCAAACCGGCTCTTCAGTTTTCGACCGGCCGTGTCGAGAAAAAAAATTGGCGGGAAGTTTTAACTTCTTATTGGACGATAATTATTACAATAGATAATTAGACGATTTTTAATAATTGATCAATTTATTAATTTCGATAGTAACTATGAAAACAATCCATTATAGCGAACTGACGCGATTGGATTGCAGATCACACACTCACGGTCAGTTTGGATGTAGGTTTGGTTGGATGTGGGTGGGGATTACGGTAGTCACGGAAAAAATCGTGGCGCGTCGTCAGTTAAAACTCTGGAGTTGGGTTTCGACACTTACGATCAAATTTTAGATGTAATCCTCACTTTTACGTCTGGTTTGACGCCTAAACTGACCGTCAATGTCCTACTTTGGAACAAACAATGTAGGGTTGCACGTTTCACACTTACATATTATGCCAATGTGTTGTCGCGCTCATCTTTCACGTCGCTACTCTAGTGTATGAAATTTGGTGTAATTTATGAGTAACAAAAGCTAAAAGCAAACCCTAGTCCGGCGCAGTCCGGAGGTCGGCAACAATAAAATTTCCGCTGGTAGACACTCCCTTTGTTTCCTATTCATATTTATTTTAACTACCCTCTCTTGCCCTATTGTGGACCGACTTTACTTTTACCATTGAATTACTGAAATAGACATCTTAATATTATTTTAAAAATAAGGCGGCAGTATTGTTTCCCAGCCCGCTCAGAGATTGCGTTATAATTATTATTATTCAATTCTCAACTCTAGCGCTCGACCTTGACAGCGGCCGTGCAAATATCAACTTTAATAGCGTGATATATATGTAGTTAAAGGATTCCATTATATAAAGTTTGTGCTTAAGTAATAAGAATAATAGTAATAATAATAATAAAGAATAGGGCTGCAGGCGACCTGGCGACCGAAAATGGGAAGTGCAGCGAATTGTGCTGAGCACCTCCAGTTGCTCGGTTACTTTTTTGAGCCGATTGGAGTTGGGACAAGGAATTGTCCAAATGGCTGACGAAAGGGACCGGAGACGAGAAGGCTGACAATTATTTCTAACAGCATAATATAGAGAGTAAATGTAGTCAGTCTTCTTGGGGCTATCTCCGATGGGGACTTTACTATAGGCCATTCATGACAAGCGGCAAGTTGGTCGATGTCTCTGTCGTACCAAACTCGAGAAATGTTGAAAATTTTTGTATTTTTTTTTGTTTTCCCGACCAGGAATCGATCCCGGTACTTCAGCGTCTAAATCTGCGAATTTAACCGCTAAACCATGGAGCTGCCTCCGTAGACCACAGACAGTGTATTGGTTTAGTTTTTTTTGTAGTTAAAGAACACCAAACTGTTTTATTGACGCTTTTCTATATACGAATACCTTACAATTTTATTATTTTATATACTTTAAAATCTCATATCCGTAACAGAAACTATCTGGAATATTTTCATATTCGTAACGGTATCTGAAACTAAACTGAAGTGTAATTATTTTTCTCATACACCAAAAGCAATCTATAAAAAAAGATTTGTGACAGGACCCTAACTTTTTGGACAACAAAAATAGTTCGTAATATCGTCACTAATATAGTGTCAATGCTGATATGCACAAGTTTTCGTATAAATAGCAATATAACCTTTAACATCGCGTGATCTACATAAAGGTATACTAAAGTACTCGTATCATCACGACCGCAATCGTTTGTAGTGTCAGAAACTGACAATTGACGAGAGGGTGCTGCACACAATATGTACATGTACCTATTTATTGCAATAAATAAAAAATAAATTTAAAAAACTGCCGTGGATTAGGCAATAATATTTATTAATTAAATAACTACATATATCATGTTCCAAAAGTGCGGGCAGATTTTCCCGCCACGACTCCCTTAACAATACTATTAAATGGGTTCTAGCCACCATCGAGGTTCCAGCTCTTCTAGAGCCTGTTGGAGTTATCCGTGATGATGGCAAGAGACCTGATGGTATGACGTTTGTCCCCTGAGAACGAGGACGTGCTCTGGTGTGGGACGCCACGTGCGCCTCGCCATATCTCAGGGAAACAGCGCATAAAGCGGCGAAAAATGCGGAGTCCAGCAAGCGGCGCAAGTGTGTATGATATTAAAAGATTACAAATTTGCGCCGCTTGCTGTAGAAACTCTGGGTCCATGGAGTCCAAGCGCAAAAAAGTTTTCAAAATACATAACACCGCGTCTTGTCGTCTCCTCCGGTGGCAAGAGGGCTGGCTCTTTCTTCGCCCAGAGAATGAGTATTGCAATTCATCGGGGAACTGCAGCCAGCGTTCTTGCCACCATTCCACGCGGACGAGACTTATATCTTTAGTTATAATATTTATTTTATATTTTGTAAAGATTTTTTTCGAATAGTTTAATGTATAAATATTCAACTTATTCGTAATATTTTCTCACCACCCCAGAATGGAAACGGTCGTGATGATACTTTACTTTTTTATAAATTAAAAACCTCGGCGAGACGGTGTGCCATAGCGACGGACTGGCGGTCTCGTCCACGAGCTGTTTAGATGACGTATTGTTTTTTCAAAATACTATTTCGACATGCTGACCTTACCTGATGGTAAGTGGAGGGCAAGGTCCGTTAATGTTTTTTTATTTATTTTCAGAAAAATCACAGCTTATAACTAGCACGTATCATTACAGTATTATAGATTATTAGATCTTAAGCCAGAAATATTTTATATTATTTGTACATTTCATTTCTTCAAAAAGTTGGTTAAATACTAAAAAAATAAAATAAACATTAGTAGTAATTACAATATTGTAAAAAATAAGTAGCATAGGATTATTATAATGTATGAAAATGTTAATCAGATACTTATGACAGACTGGGCATAACGGCAATTCGAGCCTGATCCCGAAACGTGTGGATACTCTTTACTAGGTTTACCGCCATTATGGGTGGATACTTCCCCGCCACGCAGACTGTACAAATTACCACCATCAGTCCGCCTACCACCTATTAAAACCGATAAAATTATAAAATACTAAAAATCTACGTACTAAAGACAATTTCGCATCACAGGCGGCAATATTTTTCGGAGTAAATTGCTTAATAAGTCGTGGTAAAGCTGGCAGGTGAACTTTTACGACCGCCACCGTATTAGAAGGCGGTCAGGGGTCGTAAACATTTTCACTTTGTGCGCAGATTGCTTTACGAGCTTTTGGGCTGCACATTCTCATTTTAATTTTAGCGAGTGCATTTTCCAAACAATCCAGCAGCCCTATTCTGTTATTTAGTCGCTAACGGTAGATTGTCAAAATAGTGAATTCTGTTATTTACTACCACTTTTAGCCCGAGTTTCTCCGATCGTAGTCGACCTTATGTCAAAGCATTTTCCACTATTTCAAAGGTCACCCATGGGGTTGCAACTTCAAAATCATTGGGAAAACGTGAATTAAATACTTAAATTGTCCGCCGCGAATTTATATTAAAGTAAAATTAAACTAAAATTATATATTTACATTAAACATAGTTTTATAACACAATAAATGGTAATAAATAAAAAATATGGCAAATAGTTTTTTTTTAATGAACGCATTGTAACTTAATTTTGTTGTCATCTATATTTACTAAAGAGAAAGGACAAAGACAGGCAACATAAAAAACATAGAAGATAGCAACAGAGTAGAAGCAATTAAAATTATACCCGCCACCAGAATATTTCTCACTGTGAACAATAGTGCACTCTTTGTACGATACAAAATTCCTAAAATATCACCTTGGCCAGGTATAAAGAAAACAACTGCATTGTATGTGTTTGAATGCATTAAAACTGTTAGGCGAACTCCGAAGCAAACTGCCCACACTTTGCGAGCAGCTAACCCAAAAGAAGCAGCTTCTTGATTTTGGCTTTGAATTTGTAGTGGAAACTGTTCAAAATCAAATCAAAATCAAAATAATTTATTTCCATTGGTTCTCTCAAAACAACTTGGATACAGTCAGAACTAATTAAATCAATACAATTTTCAAAACATATGTACTAATCAAAGTGGTAATAATGGTTGGATCGTAAACAGGCAATAATCCATATTTATGTATGCTATGCACAACATTATTGCTACAACCAAGTAAAACTAACTAACTAACTTAGAAACTACTTAAATAAGATCGTGGCTGTAAAGAGGCCGTGTCAGTTTACATTCTAAATACTTAATAATTATGATGTATAGAAATTATATACATATGTCAGATAATTTATAAATGTATAAAACAAAAATAATAATAAAATAATAAAAAAAAGACGTCATCTTATAATCCAAATACTAATAATGAAGTCAATTAAACATAAATTCATAGCTGTAAATGGGCCGTGTCATCTTATATTCTAATAGCATTAATGTTAATTAATATTCGTGGCTGTAAAATGGCCGTGTCACCTTACAATCTAAATAAAACATTCTATGTCAAGTAAGTAAATTTAAATTTAAATTCGTGGCTGTAAAAGGGCCGTGTCATCTTATATTCTAATAGCATTAATGTTAATTAATATTCGTGGCTGTAAAATGGCCGTGTCACCTTACAATCTAAATAAAACATTCTATGTCAAGTAAGTAAACTTAAACTTAAATTTAAATTCGTGGCTGTAAAAGGGCCGTGTCTATTAGGAATAAATATAAAATTAAATAATATTAAATTTAAATATTAAGAATTATTATTAATTTATAAATAATTTATAAAATTTGGCCGAGTACTTCTATGCAATGGTATCTTTAATTGCATCTTGTAGCTCATAATAACTTTTGTTTATGAGAATATTTTTAGTGATGTTGTAAATTTTGCATATTCTAAATTTGTTACATCTGCCGATAATTTATTATATAGCTTTATACCATTGCATAGAAAACTCTTTATCGATTTCGTCAGACGAGCTTTGGGGTATTTAATTTTATACAAGAATACTATTACAAGGTAATTAGTTGTCATAAGACTCTCGCCAATCGGTCTGGCCAGCGTGGCGAGTGTACGGGTAGACTAAATTCTCCAAAAAAATCTGGAAGGTCTCCAACAGTGAAGGTCTAGGACTCTGTGATCCAGGGGATGTAATGATGAATAATAAAGTCACATCCCTATCCCTAGGTTTTTAAGTTGTACAGCCAAGGTGTATAAACAGTTTTGTGGCCTGTGTATAATCCATGCACGTCTCGTTCGAGTATTATAGAACTCCAGAACAATAGATGTAAGACACGATCAGCTTATCTATCTACATCTATACGCACCTATATATTAACTACATGTATCACAGCCTTAAATAGAGCACGCCACACACGATTCAATCAATACTGCTACTGCTGCAGCGGTAGTCTGTTTCTTTACACGTAAACGTTAGATTGTCAAATTATTCTATCCTTTATTTACTGTAACTGTCCGTAGGAATATCAAATTATGTTTAATTGCGTTTGACATTAAAAGTATCCTTTTGTTAAGCGATTACTTTTGAGTATCGAACAATGTTCAAGTGGCTTCTTCTTGGTACCTATTCGCTGTCGCAGGAATCTCCGAATTCTCTGCTTACTATTTTTTATACTCAACGAGCCTGTGATACCGAAATACCTTAAGAGCCTATCTCTCTTCATTCCATGATAAGTCTCTCCACTCTTCTCACAACTCTGTTCTCTCCATTCCCTCTCACCATACTGAATTAATGGCTACCTCATTTGCTGTTGTCGCCGCAACCCTGTGCCAAGATGTGACAAGCATCCAACCGAAAAATGATAAAAAAAATGGTGTCTTCGCATTATTTAAATGCTTTATAAGTTATATAGTTGTATATAAGAGGACATTTTTTACTTATAGTTTATATTTTTATTAGGTTTAGTTTATATTTATTTTAATTTTTACTTTTAAGTAGTTTTAATTTATATTGTAATTATTTTATACTGTTTGTATATTACTTCATTAAATAAATAAATAGTTATATAATCGTAACATATGTAGTATTTGTATTATTAATATTTAGTATATCATAGTTATTAGTAGGTATGTATTTTAGTATATTATATTTAGACTTATTTATTATTAATTATTATAAAACTACCCATAAGTTGGTATAAAAACATTTGTTTGTTTTCAGATAATGTATAGCGGCCCTTGTATATTTGTATATTATATTATATTTGTGAACTAAACAGTTTTTTTTAAATAGAACCAGGGAATCATATCAAATGAAATTGATTCAGTAGTATAGGCTAGAGATGGCACAACTCGAATTACGCTCGGTTCGAGTTGCGCTTGGCTCGAGTTGTGCTTAGCTTGGGTTGGCCATGCGTTGTTTTGCTTATTAAATATTATATTTTGTTAAAAATGCCGAGAGCTATAATATCAATCGTAAGGATATCTTTATGTGTTTTAATCACCATATACTCTAAGCTTCGTCCCTCTAACCCCAGTCCCACTAAGTTATATAAATTTAAACTCAAGTCACTCGTAACTCGAGTCGTGTTTATTTCGAGTTGACATATCATGAATGCAAATCAACCCAACAGACAGACGAAAAACAGACAAAGCTTCTTTCATATTTAGTCGTATATATTAAGTACGGATAATGGTACATTGTAAATTAATTTGTTTAACCAACCGACACGATCACGGCGTATTGATTCAACCTGCCAATAATATCATTATATTTTCTACTTGATACATGGTGGCTATCAGAACACGCTGTACAATAAATTTGCATACATTCACAGTTCAATGAATGATTCAATTTATCTCATAGACATACATATGTAGGGACTTTTTGTACTCGTAGCAAAGATGCAAGGAGCCACATCTTTATTAATTAAATTTATTCGATATTTCTATAATGTATTGAGTCGTTTGATTTGAATATCGCGGTAACGCTGGTAAGCTAGTAGTGACTAGCGGACTATACTTGGTTCACTTCCTGTTAATGACGTTTCCGCCAAAAACAACGCTCTCTGTCGGAGAGTCGAAGCGCGGTCGCCAATTGAAGCATATCGTTGCTACAAAAAAATAATTTGTAATTATTCGCTGTGATTGTGCCCTGGACCTACAGTAATTTCTCATCATCACCATCGATTTCGCGACCCGTCCGTCGGCTATCAAAACCACCAATGAAATCGGTCACCAGTTCGAGACCCGGAACAAAGGTTAGTTACTACTAATTTCATTTCTAACGCTCACTTTCGGAGTATTTTTACCAGCACCTATTCGTTTCCCGTTCACAATTCAATTTATTTTATTTTCTGTTATTATGCACAGGACAAAAAAAAAAGTATTTATGTATTTTAGAGCATTACAATACAAACATCAAAATAAAATAAAATAAACCTACGTGATTTAAACACAAAACTACACTTATAATTATAGCTGTTGTAAATAGGCATTGTCATTTTATCAAATAATATACGACTATGAAAATATTAATGTCACTTAAGATTATAGCTGCTGTAAAGAGGCGTACATAGGTCATATGCTAATGCAACATAAGTATAAAAAATCACTTAAAATTATAGCTGCTGTAAAAAGGCATTGTCATAAAATATTTTATACCTATTTTATAAAACAAGATAGTAGCGGCTTTATATAAAAAAGGTATATATGAGATAAAAAGATTTATTGAGTATAAAACTTATTACAAAAAAAGAACAATATTAAAAAAAATAACACACATACATATACTGGTTACATACTATACTCGTATATATACAATAATATACGGATTTAGTCAAGTTATGTAGGTCTTGCTTTTTGTGAAAGTGTTTAGTGCGCAAATTTGTTAAACATATAAGTGATGGTACACATACATACACATCTTCACGCCAGATCCCTTGCGGGGTAGGCAGAGACAATTGAGCGCCACTTGACACGATCACGACATACCTCTTTCGCTTCATCGACGTTCATCAACCTCTTCATACATGCCCTTTTGTTACGAAGGCTTTTTAATGCACCTTCAGTCAGTGTTTTATTTATTTGATCGTGATATGTGAGTCTCGGTCTGCCAGGGCCTCTTTCACCCACAACTTTCGCATTATATATCTGGTTCGTCAATCTTTCTTTGCTCATTCTTTCAACATGCCCGAACCATCGTAGCATGCCTTTTCTTATTTTTGTCCCTATGCTTTCTTTTATACCAACCCTTTTCCGTATTTCGACGTTACGTATGCGGTCCGCCAAAAAAATGAAATGAAATGAAAATGAAATGAAATGTGACGCCGCATATCCGGCGCCGCGACCTCATTTCTACGGCATTAACCCTACTGTCATGCGTATTCTGACGTATCCACGACTCGCTTCCATACATCAGTGTTGGTACCAACATGGCATTGTGTATGGCGAGCCGAGCTTTGTCACTGACATTTCGACTGCCGATCAGTGACCCCAGGGCACCGTTAACACTATTTATAAGTGATGGTGATTTACGAATATGAAGAGGGAGTCGGTTCCACTGGCGAGTTGCTGATACTGTGTAAGAATCGGGCCGACAACGGAGACTTCAAGCATCTCCAGAATATCGCTCCATCTTGCGCTCGGCCCCCCAACGGGAGACCGCTTCCTGGAGAAGTGCTTCTGGAGGAGAGATGAAGTAGTCGAACCTAGACCCCCTGGGTTCGTGAGCCACACGGGCGCTGTTACACTAGTAACGGCGCCCAGCACCGAAAGTGCATGAATTACCAGCGGGTGGTTACCCGCTGAGATCCTGTTGGGGAAAACGGGGGAATTTCCCCATCCCCAACCCAAGCCCATTAGCCATCAGGGCCTGGACGACTCCACTGACTGACTGATAAAAAAACTAAGAATTATAGACTTAAAGAAAGCAATGTTAGGACCAATGTGTGTGATAGATATAATAAATACTTTAATTGGGCTGGTCCATTTGTATATAGGTGTATTATTTACGGCTTGTAATTCGAAACCGGAAACAGAATGGATTTACAGTCCAATACTTCACGATATTTACAAATTTAATGTGGTTACAATTTTGATGATTTATTTTTTTATTATTTTTGATTTATTTAATGTGACTATAAGAAACTTATATTGCATGCTCATACATTCCTTTCATCATAATCATTAAGAGTTATAATAAATAAAGTATCATCACCACCATATATCTCATTCTGGGGTGGTCATAAACCACGCTTTTTAAGAAAGCGGATTTACATTTAGCCAACTTTACTATAGGCCTATCATGACAAGTGGCAAGCCCGTCGTTGTATCACAAATACAATTTAAAAAAATATTGTGTCCCGACCAGGAATCGAACCCGGTACCTCAACGTCTTCATCCACGGACTTAACCGCTAGACCACTTACTACTTGTGCTTAATGCGTTATCCAAATTTAAAAGATCTTTGTTAAGAAAGCATCAAACAGCGACGTTTTCGGTCGTGTTTTCAGAATGCAAAGGAAAAACTTAATCTATGAATCATCTCACTTTGTCTCCAATTCAAATTTTCTTTGTCTACTTTTCTTTTGACAGTTCTATGATTGATTATTTTTGTAGTTTATGTTTTTGTTATATGGTTATCATGAGGCTTGGTTTATCCAAAATCTGTTTATTTGAGCGTAACGTTATATAGATTTAATTCATTTATTCGTGGTTTTTTGGTACATTGTTCTTAAGTTTAGATCAAGGTCGAGAGATTGAAAGCATACATTGGCATTTGACATCATTGCAAGTGTATCCACACGTTTCGGGATCGGATTGCCGTCAATCAAGCCGGCATAGTGTTAGGGTCTGATGACCTCTGTCTGATTCTAGTTGCTAACATTTATCAATTTGAGTTCTTGTGCGATACGCACTATCTCCCTCTTCGTTCTGCTTTCAACAATCAACACAAAATCCCATCCCACTCCTCTAGCAAATATTCAGATTCTTTCACTGTCTGCAGCCCGCCAGTGGAACAAGCTACCACAGGCCATTAGACGGGCACTATCTGTCAAAGTTTTTAAACAATTAGTTCATTTAAAATGTAAAATAAAATTGGCCTATCAACAACACTTCAGCAAGCTCAGTATCAGAATAAAAGTTTTGTTGAGTTTCATCTGTCCATGGACAGGTATAAACGGACTGACCAATTTTATTATTTGGTAATTTAGGGCCAATGATAAATTATTGCAGCTTATGAGCAGAAGACGTCTTCACGGCAAGTTGTCAACGTGATATTATTTTGATGTTTTGTTATAGTTTTGCCTTTTGCCCTCGAATCCTCATTATCATCATCAGCCTGAGTTCCTCCGCTGCGGGATATAGGCCTCCCCCACGGCTCGCCATTTCACACGATCTTACGCCACCCTCATCCAGCCCCCACCAGGCTTCGGGGGGGTCGTCCTACTCTGCGTCTTCCCGTACGTGGTCTCCACTCCAGAACGCGTCCACACCAAGGGTCATCAGTTCTGCGATAGACGTGCCCGGCGACATTGCCACTTTAGCGTACTAATTTTGAAGGCTATGTCGGTAAATTTGGTATTCGGACTTCATCCATTAAAGAAATACCGAGCATAGCTCTCTCCATAGCTCGCTGAGAGATATTTTTTACAACAAGCTGCCCGAAGAACTAATGAATCTGCAATTTAATAGGTTTAAGTTATCTATTAAACATCAACTAATTAAAAAGGGATATTACACTGTTGATGAATATCTCCAAGACAAGAACGCACGAGTTATTATAAAATATAATAAAATAAAAATAGAAATACATAAGAAACCTGGTGCCGCTGCAGAATCAGCCACACGCCTTAAGCGCAACAAGTACGCGGAGATCATCATCAATCACCATTTCATTCCATTTGCAGTTGAAACGATGGGCCCGTGGTCCGAGGAGGCTCTTGTGTTCTCCCGCGAGCTTGGTAAGAAACTCCACTTGGCGACGGGTGACCCTTTGAGTAGATAATATCTTGTTCAAAGGGTCAGCCTCGCTGTTCAGCGGGGGAACGCAGCGAGTGTCCTCGGCACACTATGCCCATCGAATAGTCGTAATTTTATTTATTAATTTTTAGTTTTTATAATTTAGTTCTTAATATATTTTATTTTTTAATCTTTGTACTTTACTCCGAATAAATTGAAATTATTAATTACAATAGGTTTACATCGAAATACATAATTGTATTGTAGTATTGGGGCCGAGCTCTGCTTTATTATTATTATTATTTAGACAGCCACTGTCTAAATTAGCGTTGACGTCGGGTCTGTTTTATTATATATGTCTATGACCTATTGGAGTAAAGAGCATCAGTGTACTTTGTTTAACTTCACCAGTGTCAATAGCAAGCTTAAATATTCTAGCTTACGGGCTAGTAATAAAGTTTAGTGTTTAGTTTAGACGTTGTTTAGGCAATCACAAGTACAGTCAACATCTCGTAAGGCGCAAATATTTTGGTGAAATTCCAATTGATCCTTTATAATCCTAGTTTAATTTAATAAAAATCCAATACAATATAGCTCCTATGATAAGTTACAATTTATTATGTATTACAAACATAAGTCAAGCGCGGTGGTGGCTCGGTTGTACGAACACTTTCCTTAAAATCTTACAAAGGTCGGTTCAAACCCCCCCCCCCCCCCCCCCCCGGCATGTACCAATGGCATACAAGAATGGGAGCAACTGACGCTAGCCACTAACGACCGACATCAGTCCTTACACAATCAAAGTTAAAATATATTTTACACGTAAACCTATTACAGGTACAAGTAAGTGTACCATCATGTGGGCGCGATGTTTACACTATAAAAAAATGGAACTGCACTCTTAGTTACTGTACTCTTTGCATCGAAACATGATATGTGACACGCGCAATGCCGGATCAAACAACTATTAAACTATAAAACACAGTTAATTAAACTTGGCAGGTCTCTGGTGGGGGGTGCGACATGTGTCACATTAGCTCCATCTCTCCTCCAGGGGACCTCGTAAGGCGCGGTCAGGTCAGTTCTCAGCAGAAACCGCCACGTTTTCTTGATAACTATTTTGAGCCGTTTGGGTTCGAGACGATAGGCCCACGGGAACCAGCCAAGCGCCTGGCTAAGGAGTTGTCAAAGCGGCTGACGGAAAGGTCCGGAGACAGGAAGGCTGGCAAATATTTATGCCAACTTATTAGCCTCGCTATACAGAGGGGAAATGTTGCCAGTCTTCTTGGGGCTATTTTTGATGGTACGTCACTAAAGGACATTTTTTATTTATAGTTAATATATTTTAGTAGGTTTATATTTATTTTTATTATTATAAAAAAATAATATGATTGAAGTAATTTGTAATTATTAAACATTGAATTTAAGGTTTTCATATTGGATTAGGTAATTAGGCAAAGGTTTGGAAAGATAATTTCTTTCGTCTGTGTCTGCTCATCCGATCAGTCCTAAATCTAATTTAGTTCTTTAGTATTCATGGCGAAACTCGAAAACAATGGCCAATCTCTTCGCCAAACTTATCAAGCGTGTAGTTAATCGACTGTACTTTGTTCGTCTTTTACATTTAATTTTGTTATTTAAAGCGTTCTTTGTCCATTTTTTCGTGGCCTAGCAGTTATGTCCATAGATTTAGACGCGATAGTACCGGGTTCGATTCCTGGTCGGGACACAAAAAAATATTTAATTTATATGTCAAGGAGTTGTCCAAACGGCTGACGGAGAAATCTGGAGACAGGAGGGCTGGCAATTATTTCTGCCAAAGTATTAGCCTCGCTATACAGAGGGGAAATGTTGCCAGTCTTCTTGGGACTATCTCTGATGGGACCTCTCTTGAGGACATTTTTTATTGCCTCCGCGGTCTAGCGGTTAAATCCGTGGATTTAGACTCGGAGGTACCGGGTTCGATTCCTGGTCGGGACACAAAAATATTTATTAGTGTAAATAAATACATTTAATTAATATTAAAGGGAAGGAAACGGTCGTGATGATACTTTACTCTTATTTTATTATTTTTATTTAAGTAGTATGTAATTATTATTTTATATTTTGTAAATATTTATATGATATATTTCTCGAGTTTGATATGCTAGAGAGATCGACGAACGACGAAATTAAATATTAAATAATATTAATGAAATAATAAATATATACAACAAATTGATTAAATAAGTAAAAGTATTATTCTTAACCTACAAAATAATAATAATGGCAACCCTCAATTTGTATGGAAGAAAACAACTCCTGTCGACGGGATTACTACTTATTCTGTGTCGACGAGCTTGCCCCTTGCTATGATGGGCCTAAAGGCCTAGTAGTTGTCTAAACGTGAACACGACATGACGGCCATAATGGCTGATTATTCTTACATACGCCAGATCCCTTGCGGGGTAGGCAGAGACAATTGAGCGCCATTTGACACGATCACGACATACTTCTTTCGCTTCGTCGACATTCATCAACCTCTTCATACATGCCCTTTTGTTAAGAAAGCTTTTTAATGTGCCTTTAGCCAGTGTTTTATTTATTTCATCGTGATATGTGAGTCTCGGTCTGCCAGGGCCTCTTTCACCCACAACTTTCGCATTATATATCTGGTTCGTCAATCTTTCTTCGCTCATCCTCTCGACATGCCCGAAACATCGTAGCATGCCTTTCCTTTTTTTTGTCCCTATGCTTTCTTTTATACCCACCATTTTCCGTATTTCGACGTTACGTATGCGGTCCGCCAAAGTGACGCCACTTATCCGACGCAACGACCTCATTTCTACTGTATTAACCCTACTCTCATGCGTATTCTGACATATCCACGTCTCGCTTCCATACATCAATGTTGGTACTCACATTGCATTGTGTATGGCGAGCCGAGCTTTGTCACTGACATTTCGACTGCCGATCAGTGACCCCAGGGTACCGTTAACGCTATTTCCCGCGTTCACTCTTCTTTCAACATCCCTATCATACTTCCCATTCGCAGTGAAAACACTGCCCAGATATATAATTTCATTTACTTGTTCTAGAGTTTCATAATCAATCTTTATCGTCAAGTTATTATTCAAAATCAAATTAAATTATTCAAAGGTCCAGTCTGGTCCGGGATTTAGGAATTACTTGGGATTCCAAACTTATTTTGGCGGAACACTTAGACATAATTATAAATAAAGCATACCGAATGTTTGGCTTTATCACTCGAATCACCAAACCGTTTAAAAACCTGGCATGTTTAAAATCATTATATTTTGCTTACGTTAGAAGCAATCTTGAGTACGCTTGTAGTGTTTGGTCACCACAATATGAGGTTTACATTCAACGAATTGAACGAATACAAAAGAGGTTTGTGAAATTGTTAAACTTTAGAAGCTACAAAAGCTTGTCGTACACGTACACGTCTGCCTGCCAGCACTATCGTCTGTCGACGCTGGAGGATCGGCGTAGGCAACACGACATGTTGTTACTACATGCAATACTGACAGGGCGTGTCGACTGCCCAGAACTGTTAACGTCCTTACACTTTTCGGTACCTAAACGTCGCTCTAGACACCCCCAACTGTTTAATGTGCCCTCAACTCATACTAGATTTGCAGAAAATTCTGTTCTTCATAGAATAGTCCGCACCTACAATAAGAACTACTTCGATATAGATATGTTTAATGTCTCAAGGGATGGTTTGAAGAGATATGTTGTGCTGACCCAGAATAATTTGATTAACGCCATAACGCCATAAGCTCCAACACATAAAATAATAGTAGTGCAAAAACTTAATCCCTATACACATTGATCACATATAGGTACACACCCACACGCATACACACATACACACATACACGCATACACTCATACACGCATACACACTCACGCGCTCATACATACACACTTTATTTACAGTCCTTCAACCAATTTATTGTTTATGTTACAGTTTACGATAGAAAGCTTTGGTGTCTGTGGCTGATGGGTAGGAATGAATACATATTTTCTTCCGTCTTGTTGTATGTTATTGTTTTCTTTGCGTTTTTGTTGTATTTTGTAAATTTCCTTAATTTTATGCACTATTTGTTTTTGTTGATTTCTTAATCTGTCTTCACAGTGGATTTATATTTTTGTGTATAATTTGTGAACCCATTCATGGTCTTATTTATTGTGTAAAATTTTATAATATTGTATTTTTGGTTATGCTGTTGGAGTTCCAGATAAATAAATAAAAAAAAAAAAAAAAAAAGTTTGTCATCCTTCTTCTTTCAAACACTAGTACCTTGGTTTTTCTCGCATTCAAATTCTATTCTATTTCAATTCAATTCTTCATGTCTTAAAATATCATTAGTTCTTTAATTTTAGTACAATTTATTTACACGTAATGAGAACTGAAGTCATTTTTAATTTAATCTGATTGTTCGTTAACCCGACTTTGATGAATGCGCCTATTTTATCCAGAAGTCCCATCTGTAGGAACATTTGTCATGCGCATACGCATATCTCTCTAATTATGATGGGCAGATGAGATTTTAATTTAAAAGATTTAATGCTTGGAATTGTTTTTTTTTTACTTTTTAATTTGTAAACTGCCTCCGTGGTCTAGCGGTTAAGTCCGTGGATTTAGACTCGGAGGTACCGTGTTCGATTCCTGGTCATCTTTCAACAGTACAGCCTCTTGAACACAGAGTCCTACTCGCCACGCTGGCCAGACGGCTTGGCGAGGATATGATGTCATTTTTATGACAATTCATTTACGATTTCACAAGTTGGTATTAGTGGAACCGGGACCGACGGCTTAACGTGCTGTTGGTGGTGTTGTAAATCTATGAAAAATGTACGTAAGAAAAGTGTATTTCTCATTTGTACATACCGGGTGAGTTTGAACCGACCTCTGTAGGATTTAAGGAACGCGTTCTTACAACCGAGCCACCACCGGAACACAATAATATTTATTAATTTAAATTAATAAATTTAATTTATTTGTGATATTTCCCGAGTTTGGTACGCTGGAGACATCGACGAGCTTGCCACTTGTCATGATTGGCCTATAGTAAAGTTGGCTAAATTGAATCCGCTTCTTTATAAGCGTGGTTAACCAACCCGGAAGGGAAACGGTGTGCTGGAAACATCGATGTCTCCAGCGTACCAAACTCGAGAAATATCACAAATAAATTAAATATTAATTACATACATACCTACATATCTTCACGCCAAATCTCTTGCGGGGTAGGCAGAGACAATTGAGCGCCACTTGTCACGATCACGACATACCTCTTTCGCTTCTTCGACATACATCAACCTTCTCATACATGCCCGTTTGTTTCGATGGCTTTTTAATGCACCTTCAGCTATTGTTTTATTTATTTGATCGTGATAGGTAAGTCTTGGTCTGCCAGGGCCTCTTTTACCCACGACTTTCGTATTATGTATCTGGTTCGTCAACCTCTCTTCACTAATTCTTTCAACATGTCCGAACCATCGGAGCATGCCTTTCCTTATTTTTGTCACTATGCTTTCTTTAATACCTACCCTTTTGCGTATTTCGTCATTACGTATGCGGTCCGTCAAGGTGATGCCGCATATTCGACGCAACGACCTCATCTCTACTGCATTAACTCTACTCTCATGCGTATTCTGACATATCCACGTTTCGCTTCCATAATATTAATTAAATGTATTTATTTAGTCCAAATCCCCTTACAATATGAATAATGTCCGTTCTAGAAGGCCCATCTCCTAACAGTGGAGATCTAGTACTCTGCAATGTGTCCTAGGGACTTCTAAGCATTCCATGGATTCACCGTGCGGGTGCCGGGTCCATCGTGTGTGGGTAAGAGATGAGAAGAATGGTGTCTCGGGCTTGCGACCGACAATTGGCTGGTTTAAGATAAGGAGGCCTCCTTTTTTTTCTATTGCGCGATAATACGCTCACCATCCACCATTCTACTTCTCTCCCTACCCAACCAAATACTGTATGATTCCGTTAATGCCGTAATAAGTTAATGGACTTGCACGTATATTGTTCAGATTTTACTAGTCTGAACAATACACGTTTGTTTTTAGCCTTCAACTTGTTTGTAATGCGAATCGTTGAAGTGTTACTGCTTCCTTTTAAGTAAAATTTAATTAGTAAACGAAATAAAAGGCTTGTCGATGTCACAGAGACGAGAATCAAAGGAGATGTAACAAAGACACAAATCACTTTGTGTTGCTCCTTGAAACACGACGTAGTTCCGCAAAAACATTGTTTGTCTAGTTCCTGTAGCAAAATGCTATTGCGGCACAAACATTACACAAAATCCTTGAAAATTCTAAAGGATTCTTTGACTAACAAAATTTTTATTAAAAGGGTTTTGTGTTTATCAGCCTATGTATGTATGTATGTTTGTTCCTTTGTGTCACACTGGAGACTAAACGCGTGGTCCGATTTAGATCAATTCAATCGAATCGTTTTAATCACGCAAGTGTCACTGAAGATGATGAGACGCCATATTGTGGAAAAAAAAATGAAAGTCACCGAACTACACACATCAAAAAAGTCTAGGGATCAAGCATGTTTATGCGGATTTCTTGTGATTGAGATGTGGCTTTGTAATAAATTTATGATTTTATAAATTTATATGGATCCTTTTTGGTGCATTTCATAATTTAAAACAGGAACTGTCAATCAAATTCGAGTAAAAGATGAAAATCAGCTGTCAATATTTTCCCTATAAAAACATAAGACGCATTGAAGACATTATTAGTGCTACTGTTTCCCTACTACTGATTAAAACCAACGTTATTATGGAGCGGCGACGTCATTTAAGCAGGGAAGAAATGATCAGAGCCGTGGGAATGATAGAAGCTGGTTCCCGGCAACGTACTGTGGCTTTAGCTCTGAATACAAGTCAGAGTGTTATCAGTCGACTTTGGACACGTTACCGAACCACTGGTACCGTGGCTGAGCGTCATGGAGGACGGTATCGCTGCACCACACGGAGACAAGACCGATACATTCAAATCACAGCTCGAAGAACTCCAACAATAACCGCCATGATGTTTGCCGTGAGCCTTCATCGCTCTTCAGGGAACTTAATTAGCGACCAAACAGTCAGAAACCGCTTGCATGAAGTGAACCTTCATTCCCGAAGACCGCTACGGGTACCACCTATAGCAATGCACAATCGTAGGACTCGATATCAATGGGCTCTTGAACACAGAAATTGGACAGAAGAACAATGGCGTTTCGTGTGCTTTTCTGATGAGTCTCGTTTTGGTATGAGGCCGGATACAAGACGTATACGACACTGGAGAACCCCTGGACGCCAACAGCGATTAAAATCCTGCCAGGAAGTCCATCCTTATAGTGGTGGAACCATCATGGTATGGGCGGGTATTTCGATCGGCGGAAGAACTGAGTTGATTTGGATCAGAGGCAACCTCAACGCTCAAATTTATGCTGAGACGGTTGTATCAGACGTCATCGTTCCTCTACAAGTGCATATCGGTCCCTTATTTCAGTTAATGCATGATAATGCACGACCGCACACCGCAAGAGTTGTAAGACAGACTCTCGCCGCAGCTAACATCAATGTCCTGCCCTGGCCTGCTCAGTCGCCAGACTTGAACCCGATTGAGCATGCATGGGATATTCTTCAGAGAAGAGCTCTGCCGAATATGGAGGGTATCCAGTCGCAAGAAGACCTTTTTTTGTTGTTGCAACGAACATGGGCGGCCATTCCACAGCGTGATTTGGATGAACTCATTTTGAGTATGCCAAACCGATGTTCTTGTGTTGTTAGTGTTCGCGGTAGAAACACGGATTATTAATTGTTTAAGTTACCCAATAAAATTAAAAAAAAAACTGTTATTTCAGTCTTTTTTTCGAACTTTAATGTTAGTGGTTCAAATGTCAAAAATCCCTTTATTAGGAATGGCAATTTTTTTTACTAATGCAAAGGTGACTTGGTTTATCGTTACTGTAGACAAACGAAAACATTTTATTTGATCAATCCTTAAAGAAAATTTTAATGAATATCAATCAGGAGAAAAGTTATTGCAAAAATATATGTTGATCCCTAGACATTTTTGATGTGTGTATATTGAGTGTATCGTCGAATAGTAAAAAGTGAAGTATTCACGACCGTTTCCCTTTCAGGGTGGTCAGAAACCACGCTTATAAATAAGCGGATTTACATTTAGCTAATTTTACTATAGGCATACACATGACAAGTGGCAAGCTCGTCGATGTCTCCAGCATACTAAACTCGTGAAAAATATAAATAAAATAACGTTTATTGGATCATAATCAAACAATTCCAGTTAGTGAGCACTGCCTTATGGAAAATAAATTCTGTGTTCCAGAAGGCAGTTTCCCTATTTTTGACACAATAAAACTATACTGCCTCCGTGGTCTAGCGGTTAAGTCCGTGGGTTCAGACTCTGAGGTACCGGGTTCGATTCCCGGCCGGAACACAAAAATATGTATTAATGTAAATAAAGACATTTAATTTATTTGTGATATTTCTCGAGTTTGGTACGCTGGAGACATCGACGAGCTTCCCATTTGTCATGATTGGCCTATAGTAAAGTTGGCTAAATGTAAATCCGTTTATTTATAAGCGTGGTTTCTGACCACCCCGAAAGGGAAACGGTCGTGATGATACTTTACTTTACTTTTTAAAACTATAGGAGTACTTACATAAATTAATAACACAGTGCATTCCCATCCCCATCAAACATTGTTTTACTGTAACCAGCCTCTCGGCAACTGTGTGCTACTGTAGTGTATCCCAAATAAATTGAGTATTAACATTAGAAAATATTTTTGTGTCCTGACCAGGAATCGAACCCGGTACCTACGAGTCTAAATCCACGGACTTAACCGCTAGACTATGGAGGCAGTTTAAGTGTTAATACATATGCCAGTATATTATCTAATTAATCCTGTAATTGCATCTTTCATTGTTTAATTGTTCTTGTTGTCCCTAAGGTTTGACTGTCATAGAATGCCTAGCGGTATTAAGTCCACCTTTGTACTTTGTGCAATATATTTATTTATTTATTTAAAATTTGGAACACAAACAGAGATCATGGCTAAAATTTGTATAGAATAAACAATATGTGAGACTGAATAAACAGTACTCACTAGGAACTTTTTTTTTCCGTAACGGAGGAAATTACACAATTAATTAAAGCTAAAGTTTAAAGAAAAATAAATAACTAACTAAAAATAATAATAGATCATATCAGGTTATATAAAAACTAAAAAGTGGCCTGGATCAAATAACAGAAAGCAAGAAGAAAATAGTTAAACTGCAATGATATATATAAAAGAAAAACATTAGAGTAATAATAGATCATATCATAGATTTAAATAAATACATACGATTGTGAGTCAAGCACCCAAAGGTCGTAGGTTCGAACTCTGAAGCCAGTAAATACTAAAATCCGTTTTTCAATTCGTTTCTGACCACCTCTTAAGGAATTACAGTCGTAATTTTACTACTAAACCACAGTAATAACTCTTAGGTCGAGTTGCTAATAATCTGTCACAACTTGTCAAATCACAAATTAGAAAACTTAAATTGGACAAAGTCGTAGAATTAATTTGAATAGAATTACAATGTGGAATGTATTTGAATCAAAATGTTGAAGCACCAATGTGCCTTTATCATAAGTTTAGCAGAAAACTAGCTGTTTGACTCGGTTTTCATCATCATTACAGCCCCTAGAACACAGCATCCTATATCTTCACTGCTGGAGATGGGCCTTCCAGAACATATATGTGGAGAATTCGGCCTACACTCGTCACGCTGGCCAGACGGCTTGGCGAGAATATGATATCAATTTTTTATACGCGATATAAGCGTTGCCATCCGAGCGTCAACAGGTGATCCTTTGAGTAGGGAATATCTTATTCAGAGGATCAGTGTTGCCATCCAACGAGGCAACGTCGCCGGAGTCCTCGGAACATTGGGTTCATCTTCTCCTGGATTCGATGACATATAGAGATTATAATCTAGATATTTGTAAGTATTTAGTTTTTAAATTAATTAGGTTTATTATTTTTTTTTTTCAAGCTAATACGACAAAGAAATATAACAATTTCAAAAATTGATTACATATTTCACGAAATTACAAAGTAATTATTTCCCTACGACCGGTAATGTCACTGGAATTTTTTATGACAAGTTATTAACGATTCCACAAGTTGGTATTAGTGAAACCGGGACCGACGGCTTAACGTGCTCTCCGAGGCACAGGCACGGTAGTGTTGTAAATCTATAACAAATGTACGTAAGCAAAGTGTATTTCTCTATGGTACATGCCGGGTGGGTTTGAACCGACCTTTGTAGGGTTTAAGGAACGCGTTCTTACAACCGAGCCACCACCGCGACTCGGTTTTACTTGTGTAATATTGTATTATATATTATTTGAGGTACACTAACAGGTTACAATTAATACATATCAAGCACAAATTTACAATAATTCATAAGGTCGGAATTGCAACCCAAGGGCAGTGTACACGGCATGCTACACATAGCTACTTGGATGATCAGAGTCAACTGTGTTTATCAGTTTTAAAATTTTAGGTTTCATCCATTTCATCATTATCAACATGTTAATACTATATACTTACGAGAATAAATATATTATTATTAATGTCAATTTAAGTTGAAAGTTATATCATAGGTTATATATTAGTCAAAAAAGTCAATATAAGAATAGTAAAAAGTCACTTTACGTTAGTTTAGAATCTATAACACTTGTCTTTTAAAAACATTTGGGTTGAAAATGTCTAGATTCACAGTATCGCTGGAAAGGTCATTAAATAGTCGACACATACGGATAATAGGGTTATTATAAGAGCTGTTGATTTTATGGATACCAATAATAAATGTCCGGTTCTTTTGACGGGTTTACGCCAGGTACTAAATCTAAAAGAAGACAGCAAAGTAGAGGATTGAATCAATGAGTGTGTAGTTTTGTGCAGGTAAATGAGATCTATATGTATATAATTGTGTATTTATTAATAAGTTATCTGCATTAAAACTCTTAAATTTATCTCAGTTAATTTAGTATTGCACCTTACCATATGTACTTACTGCTCTCGTTCTCCTGACGGTATGACCGTCATAGAACGTCTAGCGGCACAAAGTACATAGAGCGGTCCACCTTTGTACTTTGTGCAATTGAGTTTAAATAAATAAATTAATTAAAATTGACTTCAGATCCTCGCCAGCCTGTCAGGCAAGCGTAGCGAGTGTAGGCAATAGTCGAGGTCTAAGACGCTCGCGTTTTAGCGGCTGTTATGAATGAAAAAAAATGTCGATGACGGAAGTGTAAATCATGTTTTTCTCCGACTAGAGAAGCAGAACAAAGTAGATCGCGTAAAAAATAATGTAACATATTTTTACAATAATAATAAATAATTTGAGTCGCATCTAAGGGGGACAGCGCATAAAGCGGGAGCCGCGGCGGAAAATGCGGAGTCCAGCAAGCGGCGCAAGTATGTAAGTATATTAAAAGATAAAATAAACCTGGGGCCGCTGCAGAATCAGCCGCACGCCTTAAGCGCAACTAGTACGCGCAGATCATCATCAATCACCATTTCATTCCATTTGCAGTTGAAACGATGGGCCCGTGGTCCGAGGAGGCTCTTGTGTTCTCCCGCGAGCTTGGTAAGAAACTCCACTTGACGACGGGTGACCCTTTGAGTAGAGAATATCTTGTTCAAAGGGTCAGCCTCGCTGTTCAACAGGGGAACGCAGCGAGTGTCCTCGGCACACTACGCCCTTCGAATAGTCGTAATTTTATTTATAATTTTTTAGTTTTTATAATTTAGTTCTTAATTTATTTTATGTTTTAATCTTTGTACTTTACTCCGAATAAAGATATTAAGACTCAAAGATTACATATTTGTGCCATTTGCTGTAGAAACTCTGGGCCCATGGAGTCCAAGCGCAAACTTGTCGTCTCGTCCGGTGACAAGAGGGCTGGCTCTTTCTTCGCCCAGAGAATCAGTATTGCAATTCAGCGGGGAAATGCAGCCAGCGTTCTTGCCACCATTCCATGCGGACGGGACTTATATCCCTATTCTTAATATTAATATTATTTTATAATATGTTGTAAATATTTTTTTCGAATAAATGTATATTTTATTTTTAAAATGAAAATACCAACAAATGTGCGCTCTATCATATACGAGTATTTGATCTCTTTGTATGTATGTATGTACATAACTATATGTAAAATGTATGTGAAATTATTTTGTAATGAAATCCCTCTTAAGGATTTGGAGCAAGTCACCCTGAGTACGAGTATGTTAAGCCGTTATGTTCTTGTACGTTAGAGGGTTTAACCAAAATTTGTTTATTCCTACCCTCTACCATGAACTTCTTGTAAATCTTTTTATTTTGTATGTAATAAAGAATTTTATTATTATTATTTTGTAAAGTTATAGTAAAGGAAAATTTAGATTTGGTCAATCTCCGATGCTGGGCACGAAGGAACTTCTCTTCGAGCATTTCCATTTGCTGCGCGTAACAGTCATAATACGGGTTCCATATAGTGCATGCGTACTCTAAATGAGGACGAATGAGGTTTGAAACATAATCATGTATGTATAGTATAGGTTATAAGAATGGCGAAACACACCGACACTGAGAGAATACAAATACAAAATATTTTATTGTTCATAAAAGTACAATTAACTGATTAACACACTGACTCCTAAACTAAGTCTAACTAAGTTAGACCTGTCATTTAGGATCCCAGTTACTTCCATTGGTTATACAAAAATATACAACACGTAGTGATGACAGTTAACAATAAAAATATTTACAATAAATAAAGGTATTTTAATTAAAACAACAGGTGGGTAGCTATTAATATAATAAATAAATAATAATAATTATATAATAAATTATTATAAATACTATAAGTGCATAAAAATAAATAAATAAATAATATATACATATTGTGTTTGTACAATATATAATATTAGGGAAAATTCAGTTAGTTGTATATTGAATTTACCAAGTTTACATATTTGATTTTTAGATACCTACATAAGTATTTAAATGTTTCAGTTCATTATTATTATGGTTTCTTTACATTATTTTATCTATTTAATACATAAGAATAAATTTTCTGTTTCAGCATAACTCAGTTTTTGCAAGTGTTTTTTAACTTTAATTTTACATGTTTTAAAATTAAGGGGATATATATTTAGGGCTTTATATATATTATTTATAGATATTATACAATCTAGGACCAGCAACAAAAGAATGACGTTTAGCAAGTTTGATTCTAGGTTTGACGGTACGACAAACACGGTCTCTCCTGCGTATGCCACAGAAGATGCCACAATCACGCCTTCAGCGTGCAAAGCAATATCATTTCAATCGTTCATGGTAGACCGCGATGTCGAAGTAATTTGTAAGCCTTTACAAAGCTTAGAACGAGGTCTAAGTAAATACATTTAATCGCAGTGTTTGTTTGTTTGTCACTCCAACAAACATTTCTGTAAACGTTACGTCTTGTTAAACCGTGGTTCCAAATACCAGACGCCGCATCATTATAGAGAATCATTTAAAATTTGTTAACTACTGGAATAGAACCATTTATTATGTTTACTTTTAATTTTGTAGTAGTTAAATAGTGTATTCCTTAAACATTTTAAAGTTTTGTTTATTTCGTAGTTTATTAAAAAAATTCAAAAATAGTAATTTATAAACAAAATAAACTACACTACAAACAAAATTAAAACTGTCCAATAGGCGTTGTGTGCCGAGGACACTAGCCACGCTCTGGCCAGACGGGTTGGCGAGGCTCTGATATATTTTTTTAATGGGAATTTATTGACGATTCCACAAGTTCCATCAAGTTGACAATATAAATAAAAATTAACCCTGCCATTAAAATTAACGATGCTTTAGTGCCCAGAGAAAAAACTGTGCGCAATTTAGGGCTCCTTATAGACGAAAATCTTAAAAAAATATATTTTTTTTATTATTTATTCATTGCATACAAAATTTAAAATTATGTACATAGGCGAGCATAATACCGTATGGTATTCTCTACCATTTGGGAGAGTGAGAAATGATTATAATAGGTGCATAATACAATCTATTGTTATTGACTGCCTCCGTGGTCTAGTGGTAACAAACTTTGCCGTGAACTCGGGAGGTCGTGGGTTCGATTCCCACCGGGGGCAAGTTGTACATTGTATAATTTGTCTCGGTCTGGGTGTTTATATGTATAATATGTATATATTTACAAAAAATATATATATATATAATATGTAGTTTATCAACCATCTAGTTTCCGTAACACAAGCCTCGTTGCTTACCACGGAAACTAGATGGCGTTGTGTGACCTGTCTGGAAATATTTATTTATTTATTTTGCACTATGTAAAAACTATTTATTAAATTGTTATTATAGTATTGAGTAAATATTTTTTTAAACATATTATTCACCTAAGTATATAAAATGTTCAGTTAAAGACGAAGAAAACAATCACTTCACATCTCGTCCAACATTAGGCTCTAAGTCACTTGTCGAGCTTTGAAAAAAAAAAGGAAGTTCAGTCATTAATTTATTGTTTAGTTCCACTACACTCACGAGCAATAAAAACAAGTTTATTAAACAGTGTTCCTCTTAGTCACTGTACTATTGACAAAGTAGTCGCGGTCGTAAGGTAGTGCTTAACAAACCATCCCGCTATTCGCCGGACTGCAGCTTTTCTGGTCGTACACTCGTGTAGTCTGGATAATTGCAACTTTTTTATGTTGAAAAAAATATTTTTTTATTTTTATTTTATACCTGATGATAAGTGGCTCCCTGCGTACATGAATGTTAGCAACTGGAATTAGACACTCATGACTGAAATCACAATACTTTGCCGGCTTAATAAGTTTTCAGTGTACGGTAAGTTATACAACAATTTATTAAATATAAATAAATAAATAAATATTTCCAGACAGCTCACACAGCGCCATCTAGTTTCAGTGGTAAGCTACTAGGCTTGTGTTACGGAAACTAGATGGTTGATAAACTACATATTATACTTTTTTTTTTTGTAAATATATACATATTATACATATAAACACCCAGACCGAGACAAATTATACAATGTACAACTTGCCCCCTGAGGGAATCGAACCCACGACCTCCCGAGTTCACGGCAACTTTTGTTACCACTAGACCACGGAGGCGGTCATATGGATTAAGAATGCAATTCATAATTAAGTAACTAAGTTAACTAACGCTCAAAATAAATGAAACTACGTAAAGAAAAAAATGTCACTAATATTGTGACTTAGAGATTAAATTATATATAGAGTTTAAATTATTTTTTCATTTCATTTCATTTATTTATTCACCATTTCATACATTTTTCGTCACCTACATTTACGAGTATTTTGAACTTTCAGATCCTAGCAATGGTAAATGTCAAACAAAAAACAATATTAATTTATTTAAAAACTTTATTGCACAAGGTACAAAAGGCGGACTTCATGCCCGTAGACATTTTCTGACAGCCAAACCTCGGGGTTAAATAATTTATTATAAAGAAATATTAATAGTAGATATATTAATACTAGAGGTATAATATCAATATAATAAATACTAATACATATACAAAATTATACATAGTATATATGTACAGTTATTATTATTATTGGGTAAATGATCATCTGGTAGACGCTTATTTAACCGGAAGATATTTCCATTAATTTGTGGAGACTGCAAAACAATTTTTAAAATAAATTTCTGAATGATGGGAGGAACAGAAAGAAGTGAATTGTGACAAGAACGAAAGGATTTGTCGTGAAGCGAAGAAAAATATCCGTTATATTTTCTTTTCGAAAAAAATACAAGATTACTGCAAATTGAAAGCATATTATTTTTTCCCTGCCAAATCAATGGTCCAAATCAACAAGCCAAACTGATAATAGAATTAAGGTTGGTGGGCCATTTACATTGCTTCCGAGTGTAGATATAAATCAAATCTTGGTAATGATTATGATAAGAACAAAAAAAAAAACTAGCCACTACCGGATGATCTCTATCCTACTAACATTAACACGAAAAGAATGAAAAAAATCGGGCTTACATGGCACAAGAGTGCGACAAAATGTTAACATTTCGATTAAATGTTATGTTATAGACTGACCGTAAAATATCTGTGCTGCATCATTTACAGGACGTTAACAATGGGTGAAATGGCCTGCCACGCGGAAGGCGGCCGAGCCATGTTACATCCTGTTATCAATTCCAGCTTTTCGCTCAGGTTAAAAGTCTGGACCTACAAGATGTTCCTGTCTTACTTAAGCTGCGCCAGCCCGGCATCACCTTCCGGCGAACACCAATAGGGACAAGATTCAAAGTCAGCCCAACATATCGCCCAGAGTGGTCTCCGGAGCGTCGTGGTTTGTGCGTAATTCAGTTATAGCTCGAGATCTGGAGATGGCTACTATTGAGGAGTTCGTCGTCGGCCTGACTAAACGTATGTTTACTTCAAGCATCTCTAGAATATCGCTCCGCCTTGCGCTCGGCCCCCCAACGGGAGATCACTTGCTAAAGATGGACCTGGAAAAGAGCTGAAGGTATCGAACCTAAACCTGGGGTTCACGAGCCACACGGGCGCGAATATACTATCTAAACCAGTAACGGCGCCCAGCAGCAAAAGTGCATGAATTACCAGCGATCTCGCTGAGATCCTGCCGGGGAAAATGGATGAATGAACGACTCCACTATCTGACTGCCCATTATAGTTTATTACTATTTTGGAGTGTTTAGTAACAATACAGCGCTCCCACAGAGAAACTACCGGAACCAGTTCCAACTTTGCCTTCTAGACCAACTTTTAAGGCCCTACATTGATGAAAAGTGAGTCCTTTGTTTGGTTGTATATTATTTATAAATAATCCCTACGTTTTGATTTTCTAGTATATATATCTTGATCATACTTTCGATAATCTTGTTAAGTTCGAATGGTGATTGTGTAAAGTTGCCTCGATAGAATTAATTACCAAAGTTACCTCTGATTATTCACATATTTCGTTGCTGTTGATTGGTAACTGTTTATTTAGGAACAATTTTTGGCATACTTTAAGATCGTAAATATTAGGAAAATCTGGTAGTGTAACTTTTTAAATAATGCCTTACTTTTTATTTTATAGACCATTTAGTGATTTGGCGCTTACGACTTTTAAATTAAGGCATGGGCATTATTGCTATCTCTTTTTTACGCGTGCAAGCGCCTTGTAAAGCGGTGAGCGGAGCTTGTTACGTCACACTATCTGTGGTGGCTTGGCACCATCCTCTCCTATTGATTCCTTCCACAACCATTATTAAAGAGTCAACGAAACAAAAGGGCGTATACTGATGAATGTCGAAGAAGCGAAAAACGTTTTGTTGAATAACAAATTGCGTCCAATCGTCTCTGCCTAACCCGCAACGGAACTGGCGTGAAGATATGTATGTATTTCTATATTATTTTGTGTTATTTTTAAAGTTTTTTTAGTATCACATTTTTTTTTTGTTTTTCTTTTTCACGGCGCTTAACTAAAAGTGGAAACTATTAATTGGCTTATAATTGTATAATAGCTGCAAGTTCAGCAATCATAAATAAATTAGGTCACGGAGATAGGTGCGACTTAAGCCAGCTACTGTTGCACAAAATTGTCGCACGTGCCATGCTAAGTCGCGATAGCAAAGTGGCATCGCAACGTTCGAGCTCGGTCTGTCATGCAGTGATAAATGAACATGTTACAGCCAAAGTCGAAATCCCGACTATATTGACATCGCCCGGAGTTAATGGGAAAACTTGTGAAAGGCGGGTTTCACCAGTTGGTTTAATTAAAACTACTTTAGTTCGCCGTTTGAAGTGCAAATACAGAGTGATTTTTATTGCTTCCTTGTCTTTTTGTTACGTATGTAAATCGGTTTATTGTTGTTTTCATGCAATGAAAATAATCTTATAAAAATTAAGATATACGAACACGAAAATAATCGTCAAAAATATCAGTTTTCTTACAGTTGAAATTGAAAGAAGTGGCATTTGAGGTTGAACAAAAATAACGAAATAAAATTGGTGTAAAAAATATAAATACGCCAACCTCAGTACAGGTTACGAATTTGCGCCGTTTGGGGTTGAGACGATGGACCCATGGGGACACTCAGCCAAGCGTCTGGCCAAGGAGTTGTCCAAACGGCTAACTGAAGGGATTGGAGACAGGAAAGCTGGCAATTATTTCTGCCAACGTATTAGCTTAGCTATACAGAGGGGAAATGTTGCCAGTCTTCTTGGGAATCACTGAAGAGTCGTCTCTAGAGGACATTTTTTACTTATAGTTTATTTTTTATTAGGTTTAGTTTATATTTATTTTAATTTTTACTTTTAAGTAGTTTTAATTTATATTGTAATTATTTTATACTGTTTGTATATTATGTCAATAAAATTTTAATTAAAAAAAAGGGGGAAAAACACAATAAATATTCAAGTCTTTCAAATAAATATGATAGGTACGAAAACCACGAACATTTTGTATGGTAAAATGTTTATTCTTTTATTTAAGTTTTTCCACAATTTATTAAACTAGTTATTCTGCTATTCGGAACAAAGACAAATCCAACAAATCGAAAACCATGAAAAACTGTCCAGCCGTTCTCGAGTTATAAATATTTTAACAATCCTGACTTTGTTTTATCAAATCAAATCAAATCATTTTTTTCCTTAGGTTAGTATACAACACTTGGATATTGTCAATACATGTATTTTTTTTCTTGACTGGACCAAATCTAACAGCAATACAATAAATAAATCATTGTTGCCATAAGCGAGGATTTTGTACTTATTTATAACTAGATTCTTAAAATTTAATTCGTGGCTGTAAAATGGCCTTGTCTGCTTACAATCTAGTAATAATAATATACTACAATCTAGTAATATTATATATTTAGATTAATATTTCCTACTATGTTTTATTAATAAATAATTTTGTATAAAAAGATATATATGTAAGTACTCGTATATTTTAATATAATACACGCAATTTTGTATTATTTTTATTTATTTATTTTAAAACTTTTTTGCACTATGTACAAGAGGGCGGGCTTAATGCCGCTAGGCATTCTCTAGCAACCAACCTTTGGGACAATGAAACGATTTGTGTTGTAAGGTAGGTGCAACCATTAAATAGATTAATAGGTAAACATAGGTACACAATACTACATAGACTACATACTACATATATATATTATACACTACATATAATACCTACTTACACTGTGAAATAATGTGAGTATACCATCTTTTTGAAAAGTGATCTGTTTGGCACTTGACGAATTTCTACCGGCAAATTGTTCCACAGATTTGCGGCCACTACTGAAAAAGAGTTGGACTGAAATAGTTGTATACCTATAGATTTAATCACGACTCTACATCTATCAGTTTCAGACTCCAGTATCATCAGAAATGCATCGGAATCTAATAATAAAGTTGTGCATCAGGAAAATTTGTATGTAGTATTGCTCCTAATACAATTTAAGCTTTCACAGATAGAGAGGTCGCACACTGGAAGCGTTTGACATTTTATTTTAAAATATAGTATTGTTTTAAGTGACGCGAGAGCGAAGTCTATAATAGTTCAATGTCTATCGGACAAATATCTAGAAATAGTAAAAAATGGAAACACCGCCAAAGAAATGTTGAGTAGCCTAGAAGAAGTTTTTTAAATGGAAAAGTATTTACAATAAAATGCATCTAAAGAGAAAGTTAATTTCATTGAAATTTAAGAACGAAAAGTTACAAGATTATTTTATAAAGTTTGACGAAATATTAAGTGAATTAACAGCAATTGGACCAAATATACTTTTAAATTGACCGCCTCCGTGGTCGAGTGGTAACAAACGTTGCCGTGAACTCGGGAGGTCGTGGGTTCGATTCCCACCGGGGGCAAGTTGTACATTGTATAATTTGTCTCGGTCTGGGTGTTTATATGTATAATATGTATATATTAAAAAAATATATATATAATATGTAGTTTATCAACCATCTAGTTTCCGTAACACAAGCCTCGTAGCTTACCACGGAAACTAGATGGCGCTGTGTGACCTGTCTGGAAATATTTATTATTTATTAAATATAGTCTTAAAAATGTACTTGCAGTAGACCTGTTTAAGCCAATTTATTTATTAATTAGTTAAAAGAATTTACTAGAATTCGTCTTGCACCAACTTCTACTGCGTAAAGCTCTTCTGAAAGATCGTAATTGTTAGCGCCAGGGTAGAGCTGTGTGGAACTACTATAAAAACAAGGGATTTTAGGTAAATTATAAGTGTATTTCGATAAATTTGGAACAAGGCTGCAACAAAAATCATAAGCTATCAAAATATACTTCTTAAAATATTTAAATAAAAAAAATATAAAAAAACCCTCCTGCTTTATTTTTTTATTTTTATCTTTTTAGTTATAGCTGTCTGTTATAATATAAAAAGTTAAGTATTATCACGACCATTTCCCTTTCGGGGTGGTCAGAAACCAGGCTTATGAATAAGCGGATTCACATTTAGCCAACTTGACAAATGGTAAGCTCGTCGATGTCTCCAGCGTACCAAACTCGAGAAATATCACAAATAAATTAAATATTAATTCAATGTATTTTTATTTACATTATTCAATATTTTTGTGTCCCGACCAGCAATCGAACCCGGTACCTCCAAGTTCCACTGACTTAACCGCTAGACCACGGAGGCAGTACCTATATAATATTTCTGACCACCTCGAATAGGATGATGATACTTATATTACATCTTCATTATAGGTAGGTAGGTGAAGATAGGACTTTCATTATTGATCGTTATTGATTCTAAATGGTCACTCTAAATAAAAAATGATAAGAGAATCCTCAACATGATTTTCAAATACCTATTCGATGATACCCCGATATAGTTTTTTTATTTTCCATCATATAGCGTCTGACATTATTGGGACACATCATGCGCAATAAAAAGTATAGCTTGCTGCAGCTCGTCATGCAAGGCAAGATACAAGGCTCCAGAAGACCGGGGAGAAGACGCACTTCCTGGCTCAAGAACCTCAGGGAGTGGTTCGGGATGAGCACCAGATCCTTGTTCCGGACAGCGGCCAACAAAATCAAAATCGCCTTAATGATAGCCGACCTCCGATAGAAGATGGCACCGTAAGAAGAAGAAGATAGCGTCTGGTTGTCGCCTTAATAAAATTTGATTAATGTCATATCTTCAGTGATACTCGCGTGATAAAGACGAATCGATTGACGTAAGAATCATCAAAATCGACCAATGATTTTAGACTGCAGTGTGCCACAAAGAAACAATATAGGCTGATACACACATAACCCTTAGCGTCGCGCAGTCGCCAAGAGTAATATGTGTTGTACTTGATGTAGGAACTGTAGAAACATTTTTTTTATTTTATACTAGCACGACAATGTTAGCAACTGTAATCAGACACTCATGACTGACATCAGTTCCTAACACTATGCTGACTTGACTGGGCATGACGGCAATTCGAGCCTGATCTCGAAACGAGTGGATACACTTTACTGGGTTTATCGGCACGAACGGTGACTGGCAAAATTACCACCATCAGTCCGCCTACCACCTCTAGACATTCATATAAACGTTCTATACTGAAAAATTATAATAAATAATTTTCATGTTTCCAGTGTGCGCAATTCTCGTAGGAGACTGCCAGCAGAGACGAAAAATTGGATTTACGTTGTCCTTTGGCGGCGTTCTATTTCTACGTCGCGTACACGTTTCTACGGATAAATACTCCCAGTCATTTGTATAATGAATTACTCGGCTTCTAAAGAAATCCGTGCAAATAGCATTGGAGGGATTTCTACTTGATGACGGTAGGTTTAAATAGAAATACATTTTAAATTTATTATTGAATAATTCCAACAAATTCTTTGGACCACTTACAGAATAAGGTAACTTTCTATAGAATATTGTTTATATATATAGTATAGGGCTCTATAGTAGTGTTACCCAATACTGGTATAATAAATGGTATACCAAGACTGGTCTTGCATCAGAATAGGTGGTCATGGTCTCAACTTGGTTTGGCACTCCTAATCTTGGTCATAATCTTGCTCTCAATATATATATATTTCCAATTGTACTAAGGAAATCTCGTGAATGAAAAATATTTCTTTACTAATTTAAAGATAGTTATTTATTTACATACCATTTAAGTTATTACCTGCCGTGCCTCCGTGGTCTAGCCGTTAAGTCCGTCCATTTAGACGTACGTAAATACATCATCGATGTAGGTACCTATTCCTGACTAAACGCATAAAGAGATTTAGTATTTCTGGGGGTGACTTTGTATCTAAATACCTAATATTCCAAATACCTAAGCGTTATTTGTTTTCCTTCGACGGACACGATGCAATTACAATTTTTAAATTACAATAACCTTAATCCCCAATAAAGCAATATTTTTTTGCATAAATAAGAAAATAATCGCTGAGAAAGAAGCTTGCGAGACCAAGACTGTAAGTATCAGTGGTCTTGTACTGGCAAAAACGCAAGACCAAAACTGCTAGACCAAGACCAACATTGGGCAACACTACACTATAGCTCCTTCATGTCTTAAAACACACTTTAAATCTCTTTGTGATTTGCACGACCGCCATCTTCATTCTTCTTATAACAATCATCTCAAAATCCTACCCCACACTTCCAGCTGATATTCATACTTTTAAGTCAAATTGCTTTAATAATAAAAATAAAGAAATTGGGCCTAAGCAAGTCTGCCCTCAATACATTTATGGAACAAGCTTCCAAGACGGCATTTAATACAGTTAGGAAAACTTACAGCTAAACAATACTTAAATATAAAGAAAAAAGTTAAAGTAAGAAAGGGCTAATAACAAGTTTTCACAGAAATAGATATTACTAAACACTGAGTAGACTATTACAAAAAGAATGAGATGATATGAGGCAGAATAAGACAAAATAACAATAGAAATGGAACACTTATACAGATCGGCTTAAGGCATTTGTAAAGTAATCCTGAGTCAAGCCACGTCGGTCAGCGGCTGGGGTAGTACATGATATGTCAATATGTGAGCAATGTTTATTAAAATAGTCAGATGTTCTCCAGATGAAAGCATTCTGCATATAATTATTGGATACAAATGGGATGTAAAAGGTATCCCTGTGACGTGTTTTGCAGAGTGTACTAAAATGTATATTTCCTAGAATATCTGGACAGTCGACCTTTCCTCTTATGACACCCATAAGATATGACACGTCGGCGAATTCCCTGCGTTTTACAAGAGGTAAGATATGGTGGCATTTACATTAACGGAATCATACAGTATTTGGTTGGGTAGGGAGAAGAGCAGATTGGTGGATTGATAAAAGAAGAAGGCCTCATTTTATACCAGCCTTTAATCAGTTGCAAGGACAAGACACCATTACTTTTATCTCTCTTCCACACGGTGGACCCGGCACCCGTGCGAAGTTATAGAATGCAAAGAAATTTGTCTTCAGTAAGTCTTGTTTCAAGCGGTGTATTTTTATATAAACATCACGTGGCACACAATATGAGTCCGCGGCGAACGAGTGCCTTCACTCCGTAGCCACGACTCAGACTTAGCTGTAAAGGCACACAGGGCCAACAGTGAGATAGAGACGGTTTATAGGGTTTTAGTCCGTAGGCGCCTTGGCATCTTCTTCGGAGGCCTTAAGGTGATTCGGGCATGCGACCTTCAGCGGTGGCCATTCAGGCTAGGGTCGTATCGTCAGGCGATTTTGCGATTCCCGTCTTAAAAAAAAAACATTATTGGTTCTTCTTAAAAGTAAGAATTGGCATTTGCAATTATGTAAAATGTTTAAATAATTTGCCCAGTCTGCCGGGGTGGGGAAGTATCCACCGTTCGTGCCGATAAACCCAGTAAAGTCAGTAAAAGTATCCACACGTTTTGGGATCAAATCAAGTTAGCAAAGTGTTAGTTAGGGACTGTTGTCAGTCATGAGTGTCTGATTCCAGTCCCTAACATTCATGGAACTTGCGCGCGACTTACCATCAGGTTGGCGCAGGGTCACATGTCGTGCTAAAAAAAACGGACCGATGGTGGTAATTTGCCCAGTCTGCCGGGGCGACGATGTATGCATACCAAATTCCGTTTCGTACAACCCAGCCTAATATATATTTAAACAAAATAACGACTTCCTAATAACCATGGCAACTAAAACAGAATGTCATATTTTAAATATTTCAAGCGAAATATACTTAGAAAAAAAATTAAAATAAAAGATTTTAGAGGAACTTGATCCAGCCTATGAACTTGTTGAATTAAAATATTGTGCATAATTTAGTCAAGGAAATGTTACTCGACACAAGACAACATAATCATCATTGTTAATGTACCCACCCATTGTAACCAAAATATTAAGCCAAACTACATTTAGTGTAGAATTTTTAGACCAGGATCCGACTGGAGCGATACTCATTTGAATTGTATTATTGAAAAGAGTTGTGTCGTGGCTCGGTTGTATTGATTTATTAAAATAAAAATAAAAAATTTGAATTTTCTATTTTCAAATAATACAAATTGTCAAACACCATTATTTTTATCTCTCTTCCACACAATGGACCCGGCACCCGTACGGTGAATTCATGGAATGCTATTTGTCTTCTCCCCGTTCTGTGAGTCTTGTTTCAAGCATGGCAAGCTTAAGTTGTTCTTGAAAGTAAAAATTGGCATTTGACATCATTGCAAATGGCACATACTTTCAACGAGAACAACAAATTGGTGGTAGGCGGACTGATGGTGGTAATTTTCCCAGTCTGCAGGGGCGGGGAAGTACCCACCGTTCGTGCCGATAAACCCAGTAAAGTGTATCCACAAGTTTTAGGATCAGGCTCGAATTGCCGTCATGCATGCATGTCAGTCCTGTCTGATTCCAGTTGCTAACATTCATGGAACTCGCGCGCCACTTACCATCAGGTGGGCGCAAGATCACATGTCGTGCTAGTATAAAAATAATAATAAATTTATATAAATGCTGGTTTTAAATATAAGAAAAAACTAAATATATATTATTAAATGTAATAGCGAAAATTTCCATTTTATAAATCTACCGAGGAGTTCTTTAGTAAAACCAATTCCTTAAAAATCGCTTTGAATAGAGCCGCCTCATTCCTATTGGTTCAAATTCCGACATTAACTTTAAAATAAATTTGAAAGAAGATTTTTTGTGTCGGATCTCGGTCTAGAATCTAAAGTTAATTTAAATACGTCGCCGGATGCGCGCATTTGAATGAAAAAGGCTGCGAGGACAAAGGCTTTATGTGATAATGCCATTATTATAGCTCGGCTGTCCAATTTAAAAATCTAGTAACAGACAATGATAAATAATAAATATTATATTTTATTAATTATTTGTGTCCTGGTGGGGACACAATTATCTCTGTCAACAATCTTCTCCATTTTTCTGTACGGTTCGGAGACATGGACCATAAAAGCCGCGGATAGAGCGAGGATTTATGCGTTTGAGATGTGGTACATTAATGGTGGTCTGAGCAAACGACGCTGGCTCAGAATCTCTTGGACCGCACGACGTACCAACATTTCTGTGCTCGAAGAGCTTTAGCTGACCAGGGAGCAAAGACTCTCTACCGTCTGCTTGGCCCGAATTCTGCAATACTTTGGCCACATTGCAAGAAGAGAAGATGATAATCTAGAAAAACTTCTAATCACGGGCAAGGTAGATGGTAAAAGAACAAGAGGAAGAAGCCCCAAGCGATGGTCCAATCAGGTGTCTGATCACCTGAACATCCCTGTACACCATTCCATCCACTACGCCGAGCACCGAAACCGTTGGGACGACTGGTGGATGAGCTGCGACGGAGTCACGATCCCCATCAGTGGGTTACCGACTAAGGAGGAGGAGGGGACACAATAAATTATTTAATTAATTTGTGATATTTCTCGAGTTTGGTACTTTAGAGACATCGACGAGCTTGCCACTTGTCATGATGAGCCAATAGTAAAATTGGCTAAATGTGAATCCTCTTCGTTGAAAAAAAGCGTGGTTTCTGACTACCCCCGAAGGGATACGGTCGTGACGATACTATACTATACTACATATAAATAAAATAAACTACACAAAAAAAAAAGTTCAATCGAATTAAATATTAATTTCTTTTATTCAAAGTAAATTAATATACATAAAATATAAATTAAAAACTACCTAAATAATAAAATAAAAAATGAACTAAACTATAAATGAAAAATGTCCTCTAGAGACGTCCCACCTTAGATAGTCCCAAGGAGACTGGGACTGGCAATTTCCCCTCTGTATAGCGAGGCTAATACGTTTGCAGAAATAATTTCTTCCTGTCTCCAGACCTTTCCGTCAGCCGCTTTGACAAATAAATTTAAATCAATTATTATGTCCCGACCAGGTATTGAACCTCCGCATCTAAATCCACGGACTTAACCGCTAGACCACGGAGGCAATTTATTTAATATATATTTATTTTTGTTTTGCTTACGTCATATAAAATATGTATTATTTGGATTTAAATCTGTTATGTGCATCATTATTCATTACAGCCCCTAAAACACAGCGTCCTAGACCTCCACTGTTGATAGGCCTTCCAGAATATTTATCTGGAGAATTAAACCTACACCCGCCACGTTGGCCAGAAGGGTTGGCGAGGTTCTGTTGTCAATTTTTAATGACAATTTATTAACGATTCCACAAGTTGGTGTTTGGTGGAATCCGGACCGACGGCTTAACGTGCTCTCCGAGGCACGGGAACGGTGGTGTTGTAAATCTATGACAAATGTACATAAGAAAAGTGTAATTCTATTGGTACATGCTGGTGAGATTTGAACCGACCTTGTAGGATTTAACGTAAGCGTTCTTACAACCGAGCCACCACGGCGCCGTTATGTGCATGGGATTATGCAAATAAATAAATGTGTTTCTGTTTAATTGCCTTATTTAAAATTACTGGGTTTTTAAATTGGGCAGCCGAACTGTGTTACTGTAATGTTAGGTGTTATCGCATTTTTATGAAACCCTCATGGGCTATGAGATGTTTCCTTAATTGCTATGTAAAAATACCGAGGTGTGTGAGTAACGCTTTATTAATTAAAACTATATATATATATTTTTAATATTCAAATAATGTATCATCATGACCGTGATCACTAGCAGGGTAGTCAGAAACCGCGAAGCAAGTATATAATTAGCCAATAAATTTAGGCCAATCATGACAAGTGGCAAGCTCGTCGATGTCTCCAGCGTACCAAACTCGGGAAATATCACAAATAAATTAAATATTAATTATATGTATTTATTTACATTAATAAATATTATTGTGTCCCGACCAGGAGTCGAACCCGGTATCTCCGAGTCTAAATCCACGGACTTAACCGCTAGACCACTAGTAATACAATGAATATAATATTTATTTAAAATTATGATTTCATGTTAGTAATACAATGAATATAATATTTATTTAAAATTATGATTTTATGTTAGTAATACAATGAATATAATATTTATTTAAAATTATGATTTTATGTTAGTAATACAATGAATATAATATTTATTTAAAATTATGATTTTATGTTAGTAATACAATGAATATAATATTTATTTAAAATTATGAATTTTATGTTAGTAATACAATGAATATAATATTTATTTAAAATTATGATTTCATGTTAGTAATACAATGAATATAATATTTATTTAAAATTATGATTTCATGTTAGTAATACAATGAATATAATATTTATTTAAAATTATGATTTTATGTTAGTAATACAATGAATATAATATTTATTTAAAATTATGATTTCATGTTAGTAATACAATGAATATAATATTTATTTAAAATTATGATTTCATGTTATAATAATAATAATAATAATTTATTTATTTGCATAAATGTCATATTTACAAATTTACAGGTCTTAAAGTAAACTTAAGAGTAGGTACATTTGCCAAGTTTTGGCGAGCAAATATTTTATACAGGGGTGTTCTGCTAATGCATTACATTTAAAAAAAGATAAACAATACTAAGATCACAAATAGTAAACCATGTCATTTTTTGTAATAGTAAAGAATTCATTGATATTATAATAACATTTTTCTATTAACCATTTTTTCAATTTTATAATACACAGTTTGTTTGGTAACTGTCTAATTTCTTTAGGTATGTTGTTGTAAACCTTGATACACATAATATATGAGTTCACACTAAATAATTTACTTTTATGACTGGGAATTTTAAGTTTTGTAGTGTCCATGCGACTAAATTTTCTTCCTGTATCACATTTGACAAATAGTTCAATATTTTTTCCAACAAAATTTACTATTTCTAGGATATACAAGGATGTGAGGGTTAATAGTTTTAATTTTTTAAATAAAGGTCTACATGACTCTAGTGGTCCAACCCCACAGATAGCTCTGATGCATTTTTTTTGTGTTAGAAATGCTTTATTTATGTCTGTGGAATTCCCCCACGCTATAAGACCATATCTTAGTACAGAAGTTACATATCCATGATAAGCCAATATAGCTGTACTTTCGCTACTTACATTTCGCAATCTTTTCAACGCATATATGAAGCTATTGAGCTTGGTACATAATAAGTCAATATGTAGTTTCCAATTACAGTGTTGGTCGAGTAGTAAACCTAAAAATTTTATACTTTCTGTTTCCTCTAAGACTTTATTACGACACTCGACTTTGATTTGTGATGGGTTAGATTTATAGTTACGGAAGTTTATATATTTTGTTTTATCCAAGTTTGCTTTTAAGTTATTACATTCTAGCCATTCTAAGACAGAGTTCACTGTCTTATTGACTATAGTTCCATATAAAGGTGATTTGTCAGTATTAGGTATAATAATTGAGATGTCGTCAGCAAATAATACACATTTATGGTTAGTAATTGAGGGAAGGTCATTGATATACAAAAGGAATAGCAAAGGTCCTAGTACGCTTCCTTGAGGGACTCCATATTTATTATATTCGTAAGACGATTTATGTTTCATACACTCTAAATTGTTAGAAATATTTGTTATTTCTACACATTGTTTTCTGTCATCTAAGTAGGTACGAATCCAGTTTAGAGCCGGGCCTCTAATGCCGTGACGTTCGCATTTGTCCATTAATAAAGTGTGATCTACATAGTCGAATGCTTTTGACATATCAAAAAACATTGTTATAACCTGATTCTTTTTGTCGATATGTTTAGTTACATTAGAAATTAGTGAAAACATTGCACGTGTTGTCGATTTTCCTTTTTGAAAACCACTCTGTTCTGGATTAATAACTCTGTACTTGTCAATAAAAGATGTCAATCTCTGATGCATTGCTTTTTCAAATATTTTTGAAAAGATTGATATTTTAGTAATTGGCCTATAATTACTTAACTCAAGTTTGTTACCTTTCTTGTAAAGAGGAGTAACTATTGAGCTTTTTAGTAGTGATGGAAATACGCCTTCAAGAAATGAACAGTTAATTAAATAGGTTAACACTGTAGCTATCGATAAGACTGATGACTTAACAATATTTGTAGCAATCAAGTCAAATCCTACCGTTTTAGTATTTTTAAGGCTTTTAATATTTTTAATAATTTCATATTCATCACAAGGATCTAGATATATACTATTACTCATTATAGGAATTTGTACATTTACTTTAGTATGGGGTGTATTTATGCCATCAGTATTTGTTAAGTTTATATAATATTTATTAAATGCATGTGCGATTTTTTTAGGGCTATTTAAAATATGTCCCTTTACATTGATAGCCATGATTTCATTTGTGCCTATGTTATTTGACTTGTTTTTAATAATGTCCCAAGTGGCCTTGCATTTATTATTAGCATTACTTATATGTTTTTTATTTATATTTCTTTTAGACCAATTTATACACGATCTTAGTAACTTATCATATTTTCTATATATATATTTATTTTGTATTATTTTAGTTTTGTAATATGTATACCTTAGTTTTTTTTTAGTAAGACAAGCTTTTTTAATACCTTTTGTTATCCACTTAGATTTATTATTATTGCTACTAATTTTAATTTTAATTTTTGGAAAACAAAGTGAATATAGCAGGCAGTACATGTTGTGAAATAATGAAAATGCAGTATCAAAACTGCTCTCACCATATACATCGGACCATGATAAACTCATTAAGCAATTATTAAATTTCCTTACATTATCTTCACTATAGTCATTTTTAACAATAAACCAATGATAGGGCTTTGTCATGGTATTTTTTGTTTTAAAGTCAATAGTTTGTGCAGTGTCATGATCGGACAGATAAAGCGAATGTACCTCTGCCTTCACATTTTTGATGTTACTTGCTATGTTATCAATGCAAGTATTTTGTCGTGTTGGTTTTTTAATATGAAGTTTTATGTTATAATTAGCTAATAAGTTTATTAAGTCTATTGTATTATTGTTTTTAATCATAGTATTAATGTTAAAGTCACCAGAGATGATAATTTGTCTGTCTTTGCACTTAGTTAATTCATTTAGTAGTAGATTAAGCTTATTTAAAAATATACCTACATTGCTGCCAGGGATCCTATATACACAAAGAGCAATGCATTTGTATAGTGGTATCTCAATTCCACAACATTCAAATTGTTTTTCTTTGGATAATTTTTGACATATGTCTAGGTTTTTAAACTCCAAAGTTTTTTCAATAAGAATGCATACACCACCACGTTTTTGTTTTTGCCTAGAGTAGAAACTAGCCGGGCAGAAGCCTTTTAAGATTATATTTTGTTCGTCACCAGATCTGACAAAAGTTTCAGTTATGCATATTATACTGATATTTTTATTTTTTAAATTAGTCAATTCTAGTTCTAACATAGTTATAGTTAGTAATACAATGAATATAATATTTATTTAAAATTATGATTTCATGTTAGTAATACAATGAATATAATATTTATTTAATTATGATTTTATGTTAGTAATACAATGAATATAATATTTATTTAAAATTATGATTTTATGTTAGTAATACAATGAATATAATATTTATTTAAAATTATGATTTTATGTTAGTAATACAATGAATATAATATTTATTTAAAATTATGATTTCATGTTAGTAATACAATGAATATAATATTTATTTAAAATTATGATTTTATGATAGTATTACAATGAATATAATATTTATTTAAAATTATGATTTTATGATAGTATTACAATGAATATAATATTTATATAAAATTATGATTTCATGTTAGTAATACAATGAATATAATATTTATTTAAAATTATGATTTTATGATAGTATTACAATGAATATAATATTTATTTAAAATTATGATTTTATGATAGTATTACAATGAATATAATATTTATTTAAAATTATGATTTTATGGAAGTAGTACAATGAATATAATAAGTAACACGATATGCATTGTGTTTTATACAAAGCAAACACAGACTTACCGATCCAGCAGGGAAGCACCAGGATAACAGGATTGACACAATTATTTAGTTAATTTATGATATTTAGCAATATTTTGCTGCGCGCACGCGGCTTCAGGCGGCCGGTTGGAATAGAAGAGGATTTGACAGGTCGTGGTGAAAAAGAGAGGGAAATACGGAAAATGGCAAGGAAGGGATGGACGGCAGCCGTATCGCTGTTGTACTGAACATGCATGGTAACCCGACAAAATAAAGACTGCGCACATTTGCCAATGACCATTTAATCTTGTCTCATAATAACAAGTTGGGATGTAACATAGCCCCCCATGAAAAGGGACAAAGCCTTTTCCTCACCACTAAAGTTGCTGTATGAGTTTCAACAATTAAGCAACCGTATAGCAAAAATCCTATTAACGTTGTACACACAAAATTATAACTCACGAACATTTCTTAGCATATTGTAAGTTAGTTTAAATGTAATGTGTAATCTCTAAAAAATTAAAACATAATATATTATTCGATGTAGAATGGACTGTACATAAAAAAAAAAAAAAAAAGATTTTAACAATTAAACTTGTAGATTTAAAGAAACTTAACTACTAAACTATAATCTACAAATAACTTAATTATTAAATAAATGAAACATTAATCCAAGTTACTTGGTAAGGGACAGAGCTTTGAAAGCGATCTAATAAATTGTCCCTTAGCCGTTTTTACTTCAACAACGCGAACCGCTGAGTCCTGTCCAGGAAAAACGTTTATGACGCGACCGATGCACCACTGGAGTGGTGGCAAATTGTCTTCCTTAAGGAGTACTAAGTCTCCTAATTTAATGATATACTTAGTAGAATGCCACTTGAGCCTCTGTTGCAATGTGTGGAGATATTCATGACTCCAACGTTTCCACACGTTATTTATTATCGCTTGCGTGAGTTGCCATCGCGATAATAGTGACATATTCTGTATGTCCGATGGTAGCTCGGGTACGGAGACCAGAGGTGCGCCAAGTATGAAGTGACCTGGAGTTAGGACCGATAGATCACTAGGATCGTTAGACATAGGGCATAGAGGTCTAGAATTTAATACTGCCTCTATCTGACAGAAGATAGTGGTTAGTTCTTCGTAAGTTAAGTTATGATTGCCGACAACACGCTTAAGATGAGTTTTACATGATTTTACGGCTGCTTCTACGAGACCGTTGAAATGAGGACTGAGTGGTGGGGAGTATCGCCACTGTATAAAGTTTTCTGCAAAATATGAATTCAAAACGGGATCTTTAGTTATGTCTCGCCTGTAAGTGTTTAATATTTTACAACAACCACGAAAATTTGTCCCATTATCGGTCCAGATTTCGCGTGGAAGTCCACGGCGCGATATGAATCGCTTTAACGCCGCCAAGAACGCTTCAGCAGTTAAATCACTAACGACTTCTAAGTGAAGAGATTTTGTCGTGAAACAAGCAAATACGCAGAGATAAACCTTCAAAATCTTTGTATTGCGAAGTTTGGTAGCCTTCATATTAAAATGACCTGCAAAATCGATTGAAACTGAAACGAAAGGTCGGCGCGATTCATTAACGCGGCTAGCTGGCAAATTTGCCATTATAGTTTCTGGAGGTTGACACTTTAAACGATAACACCTTAAGCATTTAAAAACTCTGCTTCTTATAGCCCGACTGGCAGATAAGACCCAGAATCGTTCTCTGAGCAGAGACATAAGTAAACTGGGACCGGCATGTAAATATTTCACGTGATACGAATCAATAATTAAATTAGTGAAATGATGAGATTGCGGTAATATTAATTGATGTTTTGAAGAATAGTTAAGTGACGAGTTCGTTAGCCTCCCACCTACCCGCAGAAAATTATTATCATCTAAGAACGGATGTAAGCGTTTTAATCTTGTATTACTTAACTTGTTTAATTTAATTTGTTTTATTTCATCCTGAAATGAATTATGCTGAACTATTTGAACGAGTGTCATTAAACTACTATCTAACTCGTTGCTAGAAAGATAACCCGATCGATTTCTATTTTTATTAGAACAGTTGTATATAAATCTAAGGCACCAAGCAGTTATGCGTTGAAGTTTAGTCAGGGAGCTATATCGATAAATTATATCCTCATTTATGCTAGTATTAGTTATAGTTGTAAATACGTTTTTATTAGTTTTAAGACCTGGCATTTTATCATACGTGAGTTGTTCGCAAGGGGGTGGCCACGAGTCCTCATCTCGAGTGAGCCACTCTGGACACCACCATAAGTTGTGATTGGCTAATAGTTGAGGCATAATGCCTCTCGACGCACAGTCCGCAGGATTGAGGGCTGTCGGTACGTAGTTCCAGAACTCTGGTGCTAACAGATTCTGAATAGTGCTAGTCCGATTAGCTTCGAATACCTTTAATAAATGTGCGTCTGTACGCAACCAGCACAATACGACGGACGAATCACTCCACGCGAAGGTACTTCTGTGCAAGTCTGTTCTCAACTTTAAAACTGATGTGATACGTTGTAATAAGCGAGCGAGTAAGTGAGCGCCCGAGAGCTCGAGTTTCGGGATCGTCAGCTTCTGTTTGATCGGAGCTACGCGAGTTTTAGATATAAGTAGGTGGACTGACACGGTATCGTTATGATGCACACATCGCATGTAAATACAAGCTGCGTATGCATTCTCTGACGCATCACAAAAGCCGTGCAAGTCAAAATACTTAACTGACTTTGAAATAACCTGACGATCTATTGAAATGTCACTTAAACAATGCAAGTTGTCACAAAAGTCTTGCCATTCGTTAATTATAATACTAGGCGGTTGGTCGTCCCATCCGATACCTAATCTCCATAAACGCTGCATTAAAATTTTAACAAAAATAACGCAAGGTGCTAACCATCCATTAGGGTCGTAAATAGAACTAATTTTAGATAAAATTACTCTCTTGGTGCATTTACCAGCGTCGATTGACGCCTGGAATGCGAATTTATCTGTAACAGGGTTGTACTTGAAACCTAATATTTTGATTGATGCATTTTTATCCTCGTTAAATGTCAATTCGCAAAAACTCGTGGGTATGTCAGAAAGTAATTGTGGACAGTTACTGGTCCATTTTCTGAGCTCGAATTGAGCTTTTGATAAAAGATCAATCAGTTCGTATTTTAGACTATGAGCCTCAGCTAATGAGGCTGCTCCGGTTACCACGTCGTCAACGAAGATATCGTTGAGCAGAACGTGTGACGCACGTGGGTGAGTCTCGCTATACTGGTACGCCAGTTCGTGGAGACACCGCATGGCTAGGAAGGGCGCTGAGGTGACGCCGTAGGTCACCGTGTTCAGTTGATACTCAATAATTGGCCCGTCGCTCTCGCGCCACAGAATTAACTGGTAACACCTATCGTCAGGATGTACCGACACCTGCCGGTACATGTGACGAATGTCCGATGAGAATACAATTTCATGCAGGCGAAAATTGAGGATTATGTTTACTATATCCTGCTGCAGCTTGGGACCAGCTAATAATAACTCGTTAAGTGATTTCCCAGACGAGCTCTTTATGGACGCATCAAAAACACATCTAATTTTATCGGAATCCTTCTTGTAAACGCCATGATGAGGAATATAAAACTTGGGTAATCGATTTGCAATTGAGGGTTCAATTGGCTGCATGTGGCCCAGATTAACATAGTCCTGCATGAATTCTGTATATCTTAATTTGAGAATATGATCTCGTTGTAACTTGCGCTCTAATGATGACAGCCTATTTAACGCTAAAGATTTCGTGTCACCGATGTCGCGGTCACCTTGCTTAAAAGGTAAGCGCACGACAAACCTACCACCTGAAGTACGCGAGTGAGTCCGCTTAAAATGATTCTCACAGTAAAGGTCGTTGGGGTCAACCGGTCGCTCGGTGGGTACATCCTCCAACTCCCAAAATCTTCTTAAAGTCTCGTCGATCGAAGTTACGCACGTAAAAGCCTTAACTTCCGGTCTGCTTATTTTATTGTAATCCACGTCACCCATCAACACCCAACCGAACATAGTTTCGAAAGCTGTAGGTAGATGATGGCCAAAAGTTAACTTATTACCCTTAAATATTTTGGCACAAACACCAGCGCCTAGCAATATGTCAATGGTACCTTTCTGAAGGCAATGTGGATCAGCTAGATGTAAATTATTGTAATTTTGTAAAATACTTTTATTTAATTGTAATGTTGGCAATTCTGTTGTAATCTTAGGTAAAATAAATAGTTCGGTTTGCAAAGCTATGTCACTATTAAAGTTATTATTTGACTTTAGATACAAGTTAAGTTGACCCTTTGGGGTCAAGCTATTTTCACCTCCAATACCTGTAATTAATAAGTTACTTTTATCATAGCGCAAACCTAAACGTTTTATGCACGACATCGAAATAAAGTTCGTCATACTTCCGGGATCTAACAGTGCACGCACACACTGAAAGACGTTGTTACACGAAGAAACCCTTACAAGTGCAGTAGCCAAAAGCGTGACAGAACGAGCGATAGCATTATCGTTAGCGGCGTACGAGTGCGAGTGAGACGACAAGTCGCTGCATAGGGCCGATAATTCAGCGCGCGGGCTGACTGAAGGCTCGTTGTCTGTGTTTGTATTTTCATTCATACTTACGTTTTGGATATTGTTATGTAACAAAGTATTATGACGTTTTTTACATACTTGACAGCGAGATTTAGAAAAACATCTCGCCACATTATGAGGTCGTAAACAATTAAAACAAAGCTTATTGGTTTTTACAAAATTACTTCTTTCATTATAATTCATTGAGACAAACTTTATGCATTTAAATAACAAATGTGAGCCGTCACATAGGGAACAAGTGTAACTACTATTAGTGGACGAGGGGTCTACGCTGGACGTGTACGCAACCTTTCCACCTTTACTGGGCATCGCGCTATACGGCTTGCCGCTTACTTGTTGACCTGTGGTCTCCAATGTTTTGCAAACGTTATTTAAATATGTGAGAAAATTATCAAACGTAGGAATTTGATGATCGTGACTCAGCTCAAACTTAGACCTTAAATCGTTGTCTAGTTTCTTACTAAAAATGTGCAGCAATATAAACGACCAATTGTCAACTGGAAAACCTAGACTAGATAAACCACCTGTATTTTCCTGTAAATTACTAATAAATAACCGTAACTGCGAAGCGTTCTTGGCGGTAACGTTTTGCAAAGCGAGCATCGATGACAAATGTGTGTCGGCAATCAATCTCTTATCATAATAACGATCTATAATCAGTTTCCGCGCCACTTCATAGTTTTCGCTAGTGTTAGTTAAATGTTTGACTAAATTCAGAGGTTCACCTGTAAGACAACTTAATAAATAATGTTTCTTCTGGACAGAACCCAACGATTCGTTCTGATGAACTAAGTTATCAAACATGTTTATAAAATTAGGAAAATCTCGATAATCTCCTGTAAAAATAGGCAGATTAATTCTAGGTAACTTTACATTAAATTGACAATTTGAATTAGAAATAAGTGTATTATCCTTTACATCTGTTGTGTGAGTTACAATTCCCTGGGTACTAAACGACTTTAATTTAACCATAATTTCCAAATATTGTTCTTCAAACAATGAATATTTCGCTTTATGTATAACTGGATCTAAGTCCTCTGGCTTAAACGATGCTTGCAAAGTGATATATGATTGTTCATAATCATCTCGTAATTTTTCTATTTCGTTGCAACGTATTTTAAACTTTGAAATATTTGTTGAAATACTAAAATCGAAGGTTGTAGCCATAATATAAAATGTATTCATCTTTTCTTGCATGAAATCATGCTTTAACAATATTAATTGACCTGTTTTCGACATGATTAATGATTTTAAGCAAAAGAAAAAAACTACAATGACGAATGCATTTATAAAAAATCCAATATGGCGACACCGGCAAAGTATACGCAGTTCAGTAAATCGGGTCGAGGAACCAAAAATGTTTTATACAAAGCAAACACAGACTTACCGATCCAGCAGGGAAGCACCAGGATAACAGGATTGACACAATTATTTAGTTAATTTATGATATTTAGCAATATTTTGCTGCGCGCACGCGGCTTCAGGCGGCCGGTTGGAATAGAAGAGGATTTGACAGGTCGTGGTGAAAAAGAGAGGGAAATACGGAAAATGGCAAGGAAGGGATGGACGGCAGCCGTATCGCTGTTGTACTGAACATGCATGGTAACCCGACAAAATAAAGACTGCGCACATTTGCCAATGACCATTTAATCTTGTCTCATAATAACAAGTTGGGATGTAACACATTGACTTTTACGCGGTACGAAGTTCGCCGGGTCAGTTAGTATTATATATGTAATACGTTAAAACCACGTTAGTAAGTTGTATTTGTGTATGTTTATGTACAAGTTTGTGTATGTATTAGTATTTAGTATATTGATATTATAATACATATATAAGAATATATAAGTAGGTATATAATATTTGTTGAATTATCTATAATTGTATAATACTGTTACTTTCATTGCACCTATATTTGTTCAAATTTGTCCCTAAGGTTTGGCTGTCAGAGAATGTCTACGGGCATTAAGTCCGCCTTTGTGCTTTGTGCAATAAAGTTTTTAAATAAATAAATAAATAATACGTTTAAATAAATATAAACGCATTTCCGATATAAACTGGTATTGTCGCCAATCGTAAAAGCTTTTCAAATAAAAACTGTTTTCGTACCATTCGCTGAAATGATTTTCCGATATTTATTGGCTTGGCTCGCGCTTAATTAAATAAAACTAGAAGCAATAAAGCTCCAAGAGCGATTGAAAAGTTCAGCCCTGAAACACGAGGGACTTTTATGTTGAATCTAAAAAACTTATATTTTTTCAATTCAATGTCTATTAGTACTCGAGCGGCTCAGTTGTAAGAACGAACGGCATGTACCAATGAGAAGTACACTTTTCTTACATACATTTGTCGTAGATTTACACATCATACATTTGAACATCATTATATGATCCCAGATGAACTAGCTGTATCAGCCTATAGGTCAGACATCTTAGTGTTTTCTCGGAACTTGAAAAAAGTTATCCTTATTGAACTCACCGTTCCGTGGGAATCAAATATTCCAAAAGATCACAACATGAAGTCGAATAAATATTATGATCAGGAACGGATTCAAGACTCAGCTTTACGCAGTGGAAGTTGGTGCGAGAGGAGTTCCAGCAAAATCTATGCATCACTTACTGAAAGAATTGGGCCTAAGCAGGTCTGCCGTCAATACATTTATGGAACGAGCTTCCAAGACAGCATTAACGGAATCATACAGTATTTGGTTGAGTAGGGAGAGAAGTAGAATGGTGCATGGTGAGCGTATTATCGCGCAATAAAATAATAAAAGGGAGGCCTCCTTTTCTTAAACCAGCCTATTGTCGGTCGCAAGCCCGAAACACCATTCTTCTCATCCCTTACCCACACACGATTGACCCGGCACCCGCACGGTGAATCCATGGAATGCTTAGAAATTTGTCTTTTGCTACTGTCCCGTTCCTCGGAGAGCACGTTAAGCCGTCGGTCTCGGTTCCACTAATACCAACTTGTGGAATCGTTAATAAATTGTTAATAGATCACAGCAGTCCGAGACTCACATATTTATTTATTTAAAACTTTATTGCACGTTATGCAAGGGGCGGACTTAATGCCGCTAGACATTATCTGACAGCCAACCTTAGGGACAATGTGGATCATTTCAAATGTAAGGTAGGTACAAATATTTATATATATATATAATAATAATAATAAATAAATCTTTATACATATAAATACAATGATATTACTAAATACATACTAATAACTATGATATATTAAATACTAATAATACATATACAACATATGATACCATTACATTACATACATACCATTACATAACATATCACGATTAAATAAATAAAACACTGGCTAAAGAACATTAAAAAGCCTTCGTAACAAAAGGGCATGTATGAAGAGATTGATTAATGTATAATGATGATGATGAAGCGGAAGAGGTATGTCGTGATCGTAAAAGTGGCGCTCAATTGTCTCTGCCTACCCCGCAAGGGATCTGGCGTGAAGATATGACTTATTTTGAAACTCTTGGGAAGTCCAACCACACATATACGTACACATGTACTAAAGCACAATATTGATATTATAATATAATTACAATAAAATCGTTACCATGAAACTAATCTAAATCGCAAGTCTATTAGTTCGTACCGTACACCTGATTGGTCGGATTCGTATACCTTGGTGTTGGTCGATTCTGAGAGCAGAGGTGAGTGGTTCTCTATCATCATTAGATCCTAAATACCGATGTCTATCTTCAATTATCATTATCCAATAAAAGGACCATCATAATAGCATCCATGAAAAATGCTCGAAAAATGGGAATAACACAGGGATTTCTGTGATTTCGATCTGTCTGGCTGTCTGTAATAACTTTTCCCCGTTGACCTAAATATAAGCTCCAGGCTTTTAAGAGTCGCTACGAATTCGGCGTGCACTCACAAAGAATGAAATAAATATTTTTTTTTTAATGAAAGAAAAATATTTATTAGTCGCAAAGCTGTTGCGATGCAACTTTAGTTCCACTTTGTAGGTAAGTCGGGACACAATACAATTTATTCATAAATATATATATTTTTAATATATATATATTTTTAATATATATATATAAATATATATATATATATTAAATAGGCAATTAAACAAAACACATTTATTTATTTACATAATTCCATGTACATAACAGATTTACATCCAAATAATACATATTTTATATGACATAAAAAAATATATATTAAATAAATTGCCTCCGTGGTCTAGCGGTTAAGTCCGTAGATTTAGATGCGGAGGTTCGATACCTGGTTGGGACATAATAATTGATTTAATTTTCTGGTCTGGAGACAGGAAAAAAATATTTCTGCGAACGTATTAGCCTCGCTATACAGAGATGAAATGTTGCTATAATACAAAATAATACACCTCGACAATAATAAAATGTCCTACGTGATATAATTATTACATCCAGTCAATGAGTAAAAACTATTTTCCAATAACCTGCGATGTAGTCTTCGACGAAATAATTAATTTGGCAATTCTTTTATGGTTACGGGAGGGTGGGTTATTATAAATAAATAAATATTATGATCTCACAGAAGAAATGATCAGGAACGGGTTCAAGACTCAGCTTTACGCAGTGGAAGTTGGTGCAAGAAAAGTTCCAGCAAAATCTTTGCATCACTTACTGAAAGACGGCATTAACGGAATCATACAGTATTTGGTTGGATAGGGAGAGAAGTAGAATGGTGGATGGTGAGCGTATTATCACGCAATAATAAAAAAAGGAGGCCTCCTTTTCTTAAACCAGCCAATTGTCGGTCGCAAGCCCGAGACACCATTCTTCTCATCTCTTACCCACACACGATGGACCCGGCACCCGCACGGTGAATCCATGGAATGCTTAGAAATTTGTCTTCTTCTTATTGCCATATGGAACACATTGTTCTTTACTAAGCTAAGATTACATTTTGGTATATATAAATCTAGTTTGGTATATGTAATCTAGTATAAGAGTACACTGGCAGTGTTGTACAATTCACATGTCCGCAGTTCTCTTGAATTGAACGCTATAGTTTGGAATCCTAGAGAAAGTACATACAGACTAATAGTGGAAAAAGTGCAGAAACTATTTCTCAGAGCCATGTACACGAAAACATATAGTTACTACCCCTTTCTGTACCCCACATTATTTATATTAGGTATGCTGCGTTATAACTCCTTAGAAGTTAGACGCAATAAAGCATTAGTTATATATTAAATATTCGTAGAGGTAAAATATATCTACCTGCTATATTAAAATTAATTTCATTGTTTGTACCTAACAAGTACCTGCGCGCGCGGCCATCGACTATTTGCTGAGGAGAGTGCTCGTACACGACTACTCCAGAGTTCCCCGTTCCCCGTGCAATCGTTTTTAGAATTTTGATGTGTTCGCATCAACAGATGTTGAAAGTAAAAACATTGTCCTAAAGTACTTGGAGCCATATTAATTCACACATCTAGTCACTTGTGTTTGAATTTTGTTATGAAATATGTATTGTTTAGACGTATAATCTGTTATGTACATTTCATGGAAATAAATAAATAAATCATGCTTGTATTGGCCTCTTAACTCTTTTTTTTTTTTTTTTTTTTTTTTTTTTTTAATACTACCACGACATGTGACCCTGCGCCCACCTGATGGTAAATCCGACTAGTCCGACCCTTATGTCCGACATCAGTCCCTAACACTATGCCGGCTTGACTAGATGCCTTTTCACACTTCGCTTGAAGGACTCCAGGTTATAGGAAAGTGGAAACATAGAGGCTGGAAGAGCATTCCACATCTTTATTGTGCGACAGATGTATGAGTCACCAAATATATAGGTACGCGAAGGGATAGTGACTACGGTATGTGGGTGCATATTCTGACCTGTTCGTGTGGTTTGGTTGCGGAATGGCGAGGAAGGAATTAGGTTATAGAGCTCTTCAGAGCACTCACCATAGTATAGCCGGTAGAACACGCTCAGAGAAGCTACATCTCAGCGAAGCTGCAAGGATTCGAGAGTTCCAGATATAGTGGCATCGTCCACAATTCGAACAGCTCGCCTCTGTAGGACATTGAGAGCATCTGTGAGGTACTTGGCTGAACCATCCCAAAGGTGTGAACAGTATTCCACGCATGATCTGATCTGTGCTTTGTACAACAACAGTCTGATTGATGGCGGGAAAAACCGCTTCACCTTGTTCAGTATTCCGAGCTTTTATGATGAAATGGAAATGGGAGATGTTGTAACGCATTTTTAGACCAGCGCATTAGCGGGCACTATTTTTAATGTCTTGGACTTTTAATTTGGTCAATGTGTTCCACCCTTATTCATAGAAACAATCGGCCGCCAAATAAATCAGAGACCCAAATAAAGAGTTTTAATCGTTTTTGACGTTTTGTCCGGAAAAGTCGCATTTTCGACGATTCGCGGACAATTTATGACTTTCATATATTGAGAGAACATTGACGTCACAATGGCTTAGGTGAAATATTTATTATGTTTGCTTGATTTGAGTGAAATAAAAATACAAATATATTTTTTGGACATGTTTTTTTTTATTATGGCACGGCATGTAATGGTAAGTGGCACGCAAGGCCCATGAATGTTAGCAAGTGGAATCAGAAACTCATGACTGACATCAGTCCCTAACACTCCTTCTCCTCCTTAATCGGTACCCCACTTTTGGGGATCGTGATTCCGTCGCAGTCCATCCACTAGCCGTTTCCAGTAGTTGCGGTACTCGGCGCAGTGGATGGCTTGGCGTACTAGGATGTTTAGGTGGTCAGACCTGACTAGACCATCGTTTGGGGCTTTTCCTCTTATTCTTTTACGGTCCACTTTTCCCGTTACAAAAAGTTCTTCGAGATTATCGCCACCTCTTCTAGCAATGTGGCTAGAATTCGGGTAAAGCATACATACATAAATACATACATACATATCTTTACGCCAGATCCCTTACGGGGTAGGCAGAGACAATTGAGCGCCACTTGACACGATCACGACATACCTCTTTCGCTTCATCGACATTCATCAACCTCTTCATACATGCCCTTTTGTTACGAAGGCTTTTTAATTCTCCTTCAGCTAGTGTTTTATTTACTTGATCGTGATACGTGTGTCTTGGTCTGCCAGGGCCTCTTTTACCCACAACTTTCGCATTATATACCTGGTTCATCAATCTTTCTTCGCTCATCCTTTCAACATGCCCGAACCATCGTAGCATGCTTTTCCTTATTTTTGTGCCTATGCTTTCTTTTATACCTGCCATTTTTCGTATTTAGACGTTACGTATGTGGTCCGCCAAAGTGACGCCGCATAACCGACGCAGCGACCTCATTTCTACTGCATTAACCCTACTCTCATGCCTATTCTGACATATCCAAGTCTCGCTTCCATACATAAGTGTTGGTACCAACATGGCATTGTGTATGGCGAGCCGAGCTTTGTCACTTACATTTCGACTGGCGATCAGTGACCTCAGGGCACCGTTAACACTATCGGGTAAAGCAGACGGTAGAAAGTCTCTGTCCCGTGGCAAGTTTGAGCTCTTCGAGCACCGAAACGTTAGTGCGTCGTGCGGTCCAATGGATTCTGAGCAAACGACTCCAGCACCACATCTTAAACGCATCAATTCTTGCTCTATCTGCTGCTTGTCTCCGAACCGTACAGCAATATGGAGAATACGAAAGTTCTGACAATGTGGATTTTTGTATTGCTTAAAAATATTGTACAATATAGTAGATGATATGATTAAGATCAGTTACATATTTAAAGCGTGTAGTATATGTAGTTCGTTTTATATGTAGTTAGTGGATCCATTACATTTATATCTCCGACAGCTACACGACGCATTCTTACAAAACGTTTCGCCAGTGGTTCTCATCAATAGTATTATATTTACATATATTGTAAATTTGTTGTTTAGTTTATTTCATTTTCCATTTTATTGTTTTTATTAGGTATCTATGTATAATTGTTTTTAATTTTTTTTTTTTAGTTTTGTTTTGTTCTATGTTATGTAGTTTATTGTTCTTAGTTTTAAGTTTAGGTTAATTTTACTTGTGTTGTTATTGCAGCAAGCACCACCTAATTATGTAATTTTACCTATCGGTGGCAACTTGTCAATAGCCATACCCTACCCATATGTACTCTATATATATTTTATGTATCTAGCTGTAAGTTGTCCTTAAACATTAAATAAAAAAAATAATAAAAAAATATTTATGTACCAAATTAAGTAAGTATCCTGTGTTATATTTATTTGCACCCTGCCCATGATTTCTCACTTTCCCAAAGGTCAGTTGTTAGAAAATGCCTAACTGGCATTAAACTCGCCTATGTACACTAATTTTAGTTTTGTGCAATAAAGTATTTAAATAAAATAAATAAATAATAGATTTATAACACCACCGTTCCCGTACCTTGGAGAGCACGTAAAGCTGTCGGTCCCGGTTCCACTAATACTAACTTGTGGAATCGTTAATTCATTGTCATTAAATTGACATCGGATCCTCGCCAACCCGCCTTGCCAGCGTGGCGAGTGTAGACCAAATTCTCCAGATATATGATCTGGCGGCCCATCTCCAACAGTGGATAGGGACTGTAAGATACTTATAATGCTTTGTGAGCAAATTTTTAAAAATATTGAATTAAATAAATATGAGCTTAGTGCTTGGGATGTCACATAAGTCCACATGTAAAGTCTGTTCGCCGAGAGTTGATAAATAAAATGATAACGTCTCGAAATAGCGAATGTCGCTTAATTACCGCCAACTATATGACAGGCGTCGCTTATCACCGTGCGTACTGACTATCGTGGTACGAGGGAATGAGCTAAGAACCCCTATCTTTTTTATGGACTCTGCAAACTATACGTATCGGGTGTGCCAAAGCCTTGAAACGATCGATGTGTAAGTAATGTTAATAATAAGTTCCTGAAATTGCTGGAAATCGTACGCGTCGGGGCATGATAGACATTCGAAAAATCTGTCCCAAATTTAGGCTATTCTTGGACGGTAAAGGATTGGTCTGGGCATGGTCATACAAAGCCTTATTAGAAGTTAAAATTGAAAGAAAATGGCCACATCTACAAAGCATCCTGGTAAATTCTGTATAGGCGTTATTTTATTTGCCTTTCCGAAAAAAAAAAAAAAAATTGTCAGAGTATTGTTTTATTCCCTATTATTTTTCTCGTATTTTTCCCCCGAAATAAATAATAATATTAAAAATATAAATAATATATTTAATGTTAAAAATTCCAATTTTTATGATTGTGGGGGAGGTAAGATATTTTTTAATTGTAATAAATATTCTTTTTTATTATCTTCTTTATTAGTTAATCATAAAATTCTATTACCATCTAAAATGAGTCATTTATTACATTTAGCTAATTATAAAATATTGTCCCTTATTTATAAATATATTGATTATTTTAATATTAGAGTTTAGTTTTAGTTCATTTAAAATAAAATATTTATTATATTTTATTAATCATTTTTTATTTAATGTGTTTAATTTTTTTTTTGGTTTACTATTATTGTTTTTATTTTCGAATAGAAGTGATGCCTAGTTTTGTTTGTTTCATCGCGGTCATGGATAGGACTTAAGCCTTAACATAGGTGTCCATCCACTATTTTGTACTGTGGCAATATTGTTACAGTAACGTGACAGAAGGCCAATATTCAAGATTGAATTGAATTCCCCCGAAATTAGACTTTGATTGTCTGTTATGTTTATTTTTTATTTTTTTTTATTTATACTAGCACGACATGTGACCCTGTGACTGATGGTAAGTGGCGCGCAGGGTCCATGAATGTTAGCAACTGGAATCAGACCCTTATATCCGACATCAGTCCCTAACACTATGCCGGCTTGACTAGATGCCTTTTCACACTTCGCTTGAAGGACTCCAGGTTATAGGAAAGTGGAAACACAGAGGCTGGAAGAGCATTCCACATCTTTATTGTGCGACAGATGTATGAGTCACCAAATTTATAGGTACGCGAAGGGATAGTGACTACGGTATGTGGGTGCATATTCTGACCTGTGCGTGTGGTTCGGTTGCGGAATAGAGAGGAAGGAATTAGGTTATAGAGCTCTTCAGAGCACTCACCATAGTATAGCCGGTAGAACACGCTTAGAGAAGCTACATCTCGGCGAAGCTGCAGCTTCGAGAGTTCCAGATATAGTGGCATCGTCCACAATTCGAACAGCTCGCCTTTGAGAGCATCTGTGAGGTTTTTATGTTTATGTTCTATGTGATTTTTATGTTCATTTTATACACATATAAACTATATTTGTTGTGCAAGAACAATTAAGAATAAGTTTTACTATCGTTTTAAGTTCAATCGTCTTTAAAACGTTATGTTAAACCAGAATACATATGCGGCTTGAATTTATGAAATGCCTATATTATGAAGCTTTTGCAGTCTATTGTCATATCTCAGGAATTCATTGCAAATTCCAGTGTATGCAAATTTATGAGTATACCTATATATATTTATATATATATATAAATCGCTCCATTAAGCCCGCCTCTTGTACATAGTGCAATAAAGTTATATCCCCAGGTATATATATAATTATATTCTATTATATAAATATGTATATATATATTGTTAAAGTGGCAATGGGCTGGACACGTCTGTCGGAGAAGCGATGAACGATAGAGTAAACGGGTCCTGCAGTGGAGACCACGTACTGGAAGACGCAGAGTGGGACGACCCCCCGCCAGATGGACAGATGATCTAAGGAAGGTCGCTGGTGGGGGATGGATGAGGGTGGCAGAAGATCGTGTAAAATGGCGAGCCTTGGGGGAGGCCTATATCCAGCAGTGGAGAGACACAGGCTGATGATGATGATATATCATAAAAAATTAATTCTACCTGGATATAACTAGCTAGCTGGCTACCTGGATATAACTTTATTGCAAGAGGCGGGCTTAATAATAATAAAAATCGTTTATTGACACTATTTATCAAATATTATATTTTTACACTTTAAGTTTAGATTGGATGTCCTGACCCCTATCGTAGATATTTCTGAATGACAGGGGTTAGTTCACTCCCAGGTGACACAATAACAAGCTTATACAATTTATTTAAACATTGTAAAGCTTAGCCAAGTACAAACAAATAAATAATAATAATAAAAGAGTATTATAGGGCTGTTGGTGGGTATTTTAGGAATTCCGTGTATCCTCTCTGTGTGTTATGTGAATGTGTATGAATGTCTGTGAGAGGGTGTGTAAGAAGAAATAAATAAATAAAAAGAATTTATGCCGCTAGGAATTCTCTAGCAACCAACCTTTGGGACAATACACAGCATTTAAGTTGAAAGGTGCAACTGGCAATATGAAACAATTACAAAATAAATTAAATCGATCTTATATATACAACAATACATACAATTTCCCGTGCCTCGGAGAGCACGTTAAGCCATCGGTCCCGGTTCTACTGATACCAACTTGTAGAATTGTTAATTAATTGTCATAAAAAATTGACATCAGATCCACGCCATCATATTCTGGCCAGCCAGCGTGGCAAGTGCAGGCCAAATTCCCCAGATATATGTACTGGAAGGCCCATCTCCAACAGTGAAGGTCAAGGACGCTATGTTCTAGGCTATAATAAAAAAAAAACAAACAACTACAAATACACATACATTGGAATATTAAATAACAAATACATATACTACACACTATATATATAGGTAGGGAGAGAAGTAGAATGGTGGATAGTGAGCGTATTATCGCGCAATAAAAAAAAGGAGGCCTCCTTTTCTTAAACTAGCCTATTGTCGATCGCAAGCCCGAGACACCTTTCTTCTCATATCTTACCCACACACGATGGACCTGGCACCCGCACGGTGAATCCATATAATGCTTAGAAATTTGTCTTTATATATATTACATTAAATACGCTTTTTTGTGTAAGTGCAAAAAGTCAGTCGCCTAGTGAACTAAAATCTGCGACAGTTTTTTTAAGAAAATCTTGAAGATTTTAAGAGCGGTGCCATTTTGCAATGTGTGGATCTATTGAACGTAAGTAGACTGGAAGCTTTGCACGAGACAGCTCCGGATTGCACTCTCCTAATACGAATGAATAGAATGCCAGACGAAATTGGGTCAAAATTGCTTTTTAAATGCATTTAGAACATCGCGTTGTCTAATTGCATTTAGGTTTTAATTCGGTTTTACTAAGAAAACTAAGTTAAATTGTTTATGTAATAAAATATAATATAAAATATTTATAGAAAAAAAGTATAATTACGTACGTATCATTTTCGGGTTGATATGACAAGTGGCAAGCTCGTCGATGTCTCTAGCGTACCAAACTCGAGAAATATCACAAATAAATTATATAAATTATTGTGTCCCGACCAGGAATCGAACTCGGTACTTCTTCGACTTTACCGCTACACTACAGAGTCAGATACGAGTAAATTTAAAATGTACGAGTATATTTTTATACTGATCTGTGTAGGTGGACTGCAGCCCTATTCTGCTACTTAAGCGCACACGTTAAATAATGAAATCCGTTAACTATATAGATATCACGCTAATAAAGTTGATATTTGCACGGCCTCTGTCAAGGTCGAGCGAACTTATATACTTGAGAATTGAATAATATTTTGTAATTATGACGCAACTTCTAACGTAAATAATGAAATCCACTAGTTGATTGTCCTGGGTTGTTGGATCGATTGGGTCTACGAGTCCCAAGGTTTAATCTCCGCTGTCCTTCCCTCTTGTTTGTCCAGCATGCTAGGACTAGGTACAGGCAGAATAGTTATTTTTTGAGAGTTTGTAACGAATTTAATTCACTTACGGAGGAGTTGGACATTGATCTTTTCAACTCCAAAGCAGCAAATATAAGACGTCAGTTGACGGCTCGTTATGTCAGTGATCTTCATTAATGTAATATGTATATATTTTTTTGTTTTTTTTTTGTTTTATTAATCTTGTGTTCTTATAATTTAGTAAATTTGTGGATTATCTTGAACGAGTATGTTATTATTGTGTTGCAGTGATGTTTTCTTATTTTATTGCTATTGTACTCAATTTTTAAAAACTATATGTGAAAACCTTTAATAGTTCTTAGATTGTTTAATGTTACTTACCTATTTGAAATTGTCAACTGTTGGTTTTCCAAAATTAATAAATAAATAAATAACGTTTGCGACTAAGTAACAGAATAGGGCTACTGACCAGCGGCAATGGATCACCACCTACATGAGTGCGCAGGAAGGCTGCAGTTCGAGATGAGTGGCGACGGCTTATTAAGCGTGCCACTGACACTTAGGTGAAGACCCTGACGACTCTGCCAAGAGTGTAGCGACTAAAAAAATACAAGGGAAAAACTATTCTAAATGTAATTTAAATTTGTATTTGATATTTCGTTTTTTAAGTCGTTTGATTCTCATAGCGCACTCTTGTCAGCGACCTTCCGCCCGTCCCGACGTCCCCTGGTGGGCAATAGCAACTGTGCTCGGCGCACTTCTTGTCATTGACGTTCCTGCCGGACACAACGCCTTCTGATGGGAGTATTAAAACTATCATGCCGGTCGCGACCCACATCGTTATTCTTGTTTTTGCAATTTCATGCATATTATTTTTGCTGTGATCCTTGTCGGTAGCTTTTAGCGACACGTCGGCTATTCCTCCTTCTCCTCCTTAGTCGGTACCCCACTGATGGGGATCGTGACTCCGTCGCAGACGCAGCTCAGACGGTTTCTCCAACGGTTTCAGTCCTCGCCGTAGTGTATGGCCCGGTGTACAGGGATATTCAGGTGGTCAGTCACCTGACTGGACCATCGCTTGGGGCTTCTTCCTCTTGTCCGTACCGTCTACCTTGCCCGTGATTAGAAGTTTTTCTAGATTATCGTCTTCTCTTCTTGCGATGTGGCCAAAGTATTGCAGAATTCGGGCAAAGCAGACGGTAGAGAGTCTTTGCTCCCTGGTCAGCTTAAGCTCTTCGAGCACAGAAATGTTAGTACGTCGTGCGGTCCAAGGGATTCTGAGCAAACGTCGGCTATTATCACCACAAAAATTCGATCGACATTCGAGACTCGAAAAGTTAGGTGCTGCTAATTTCATTTCTTTCGCAAAATTTCGTAGTATTTTCACCAGCGCCTATTCGCTTTGCCTAAATTTGTATTGTTTTATTTCCAGAATAGAACTTACGCTAGAGTCAGAAGTGGAGATTGGTTAAATTGACCGCAAGCAAAGAGATCAAATATATAGAGCGGATATTGGTTGTAATATTCATACAAAATTATTGTTACCAATTTTTTTTACGCCATCTACTTTATTCTTCTTCTCTTGTCGAAGAAGAACGTGTTTCACACTTCTATATACTTGTATATATCACCTATACCGAGTGTAATTGTCAAAAGAGCAAATATTTTTTTAGGCTTCAGGTGTCATTGGTAGAACCTCTATTTGAAAAAGATATAATAGAAAAAATTACGTAAGTCAACGTCCGCGCAATCGTTGACCTCTCGCTACCTACTTCATTAGGCTCTGTATGAGTGGCGATAATTTTAGGAAAACTTCTCTGCACCGTAACTTTAGATTTTATTACTGAATAATTAAAATAAAAAGTACGTAGTTCTTTATTTTTATTCTAGATTATAATATTAAAATATTATACATAACAATTGTTATATTTTGGTATGTCAATTAAAAATTTTTAAAATAAAAACAATAATGCTATTAATACTATGCACTATCTAAGTAGACAAAAGAGCATTAGGCACACAATACAGCAGACGGCATAAGACCACAAGTCACAACTATTTAAATTAATATTCCGTTAAAGGCATGCCAATAAATTCTGACAGGTTATAAAAAGTATTATTTTGGAAAAAATAATTTTAATTTTGTATTCAATTATCTTTGTTTTAGACTAGTTATGTCCGTAGCATGCAGGTCAGTATATTATCAGTGAAACAACAAAATCAATTTGAAAGTGCACGTCGGACACGACCATATCCGTCAATGCACTCAGTCATAGACTAATTAATTCTAGAGTGAGTTCCCGCCAATGTCAAGTCCAAGTTTTTTGTTTTGTAAATTACTTTACTGTGGATATTGTTAGTCAACTCCAACACTCCATTTTGTCTAATAATATGAATAATTATGTAAAACCATAAATTTGACTCTATATGGGACTGACGTTGCAGTTAATTTTTCTCCTATATACCCGATGTGTTTGGGTGATATTGACGCTAATTACCTATATGAAAAGCATCAAATTCTGCTACACTTGGAATTTGATAATCCCCAACTCGGGTATTAACTCTGTTATGAATAAATGACGTGTTTAGGACTGATGTATTTAGTACAATGTCCTTTAAAGAAACTTGAAAACTAATTATTTCAGAGTTTATCCTAGCTTTAATTCTCGTACTGTTTGGCTTTTTGCCCCATCTTGTTATATATTAAATGTCTTTGACCGCAAGTAAACATGGCACTGTCTGCTCGTTAGACAACTTCTATTTCTATTCTGCAATGGAACTTCAATTGTGGTGCAAATTGTCCTGGAATTATTCCAATAGTTTTATTTATGGTGTTTTGGGAGCAATTATTATAATCTTATTATAAGAAATATAATCTTATAAGAAATATATTATTATTATTATTAGGCGCGGTGGTGGCTGTAAGAACACGTTCCTTAAATCCTACAAGGTCGGTTCAAACCCACCCGGCACGTACCAATGAGAAATACACTTTTCTTACGTACATTTGTCATAGATTTACAACACCACCATCCCCGTGCCTGGGAGAGCACGTTAAGCCGTCGGTCCCGGTTCCACTAATACCAACTTGTGGAATCGTTAATAAAATGTCATAAAAATAGACAGCAACCGTCACCAAGCCGTCTGGCCAGCTTAGCGAGTGTAGGCCACATTCTCCAGATATATGTTCTGGAAGGCCCATCGCCAGCAGTGGAGGTCTAGGTAGCTGTGTTCTAGGGGCTGAAAAATGATAAGAAATAATAATCATCATCTCAGCCCAACAAAACACAGAGTCCTAAACCACTATTGGAGATAAGTCTTCCAATTTTTTATAGGAATTTGGCCTACACTCGCCACGCTGCAGCGCTGGCCGGGTTGGCGACGGTCTGATGTAATTTATTTTATTTTATGACAATTTATTATAGATTACACAAGTTCGTATTAGTGGAATTGTGACCGACGGCTTAACTTAAGAAAAGTGTATTTATTGAGAACGCTTTTAGCCGAAGCTGAAAACATAGTAAATTCTAGGCCATTGACGTACGTCGCAGTTGGTGCTGATGACGACCACACTTTAACACCGAATCATTTTTTTAATTGGAACGTCGTCGGGTTCACCACTTACTACAGAATTAGAGGATCGAGATCTAGTCGGCAGAGCATCATGGCGTAAGGCAATCCGGCTCGAAGGACCAAAAACTGTGGGCGATAATGGACTGTAAAAGGATAATTAATTAAAGTCTTATCAAATACCATGTTATTCATGCACTTTTTTATTCACCAACTTTCGTTTATTATACAAAAGACAATCTCTCTATCAAATGTGACATTAGTGACAATATTATTTAATTATAAAAAGAGGTGTCCGTCACAGTATTTCTCATTGGCACATTACGGGTTTCGATTTTTTTACTTTTTTTTACACTACACACCCAAGTACACGAAACCCTGCACGCCGCTATGAGCAGACCAGGATGGCCCAACATAGTCCGGGACTAATTGTTCCAAGTGGGCCTTCAGCATTGCAACCCTTGCCTACTTGTCTGGCCGGCGCGGCGGCTTGGCAAGTGTAGGCCAAATTCTACAAAAAAAAATATCTGAAAAACCCATCTCTAATAGTTGAGATCTAGGACTCTGTGTTCTAGGGGCCTGTGATAAAGATGTAATTTCCTTTAGCTGTAAATTTTTCGAATAAAATTCAACAGAATAAAGCTGTAGTGATTGTTTAACAGGCGTGCACGAGGGCAAAGTATATTAGTGTTCAACTTCAAAGAGACACCGCCTTTGTCATGTTTTATTACGAAATTGCTTCACCAGTCTTCCCTCTCTTTCTGGGACATGTCTTTCCTAATTGCTAAAAGTGAGACGCATTTAACTCAATGAGAGTACTATATGTTTGTTTTTTATTTAGTTTAGTTTAACATTTTTAACTTTATTATTTTAGGATGTAAGCTGACGCGGCCCTTTTACAATACACTAATATGTATTAAGTCGTATATCTTAAGTTGTATTCTAAGACTATAGATTGATAGTCATTGTGATTGGTACAACCATATAGATCAAGTTTGCAATAAAATTAATAAATTGTTTATCCTCTTTATTGACAATTTATTTATTTAAAACTTTTTGCACTATGTACAAAGGCGGACCTAATGCCGCTAGACATTCTTACTCGGTCAACCTTAGGGACATTACGAACATTGTATGTGGAAGGTTCGCGCAAATTATAGAACATAATATAAGGGAGAAATTAAAATACTACTAAAACTAAACTACTTACTAGTAAATAATATTAATATACTAAACACTAATATACTTATAATACTTAATATATACATAAATACTATATATACATACTTACAGTTGTTGGGATCTATTTAAGAAGTGTGTGAAAACCATCCTTTTAAACAATGTTCTATTTGGCGCCTGTCGGATGTCTAAGGGTAGGTTGTTCCACAGATTTGCGGCAACAACTGCGAAGGAGTCGGACATAAAACTAGTGTGATGAGAGGGAATAGCAAGGGTAGAGTTATGCGACTATCTATTACAACATCGAAACAAACGACCCTTCAAGCTTATCATGGCTACGTCGCTTCTGTTTTAAGATATGGCCTGGTATATGGGGCAATTCCGCAAAAAGTAACAATGTGCTTGTAATTTAAAAAAAATGTATTCGTGCAATCTGTGACGTTTATCCGACTGAATCTTGTAGACCTCTTTAATTTAAATTTTTACTCTTACTAGTATGTATATTTATGAGGCTTGCGTTTTTGTAAGAATGCAGCCAGCTTTATTTACAACAAATAAAGAGGTTAACCCAAAAACACGTTATCCAAACAAACTCATTTATAGCATAATGCCTAGAAGTAAAGCAGTAAGTTGTAACGCATATATAATGTGCATTAAACTGTATAATAATTTGCCTAACGAAATATTAAGTCTGTCTACAAACTTATTTAAAATAAAGCTGCATAGATGGCTTGCTGAGTGTTGTTTTTATAATACTAATTGTTCGCGCCTGATCCAGAACCTTCCAGCTAACTATGCTTATGCCAAAAGCACCGACCAAACGCGAACAAAGGCCTTCTAAAAGTGGACTGTATTTGAATTTTTATAATAGCAAAACGGCTGGTAACGAGCAATCCGGATACAGAGGTACGATATCGGAAACAGAGTAGGACGGGTCACTTATATAAGGAAAGTATGCCACGTACCTTTTCACAGCTTCACTATCACCTATCCTGGCCAGGATATTCGCCAAACTCAATCACTTCACGATTATTATAGTTCTTTATTTAGCACAGCCGTCCGCGGAGAACACAACGGCGCGTCTTCCAGAAGAGCGGGATCACGGCAGATCATAGACTTCTCACTGGGTCGGGGCGCGACGTGCGACTGACGTTGCAAGCAATGAAGCTTACAAAGTAACCTATTTTCTGCAAGTCCACAAGTGGGTACTTCTCGTTGCGAATATAATTAATAAATATTCAAATGTTGCAAATTTGAAGTAAGTGGCGCCATCTTGTGGTGGCATACTTGGTTATTGGAAATGGAGGGAATTTTGTATTGCGCATTATTAACAGATTCAACTATTACAAATATGAGTTAAATATTGGCGTAAACACTATATTTTCTTTAAAACCAGACATAATTATGTTTATCATTAATCTAATTTAGACATACGAATAATGTTAATTTAACATACAATTTTAGTTTATTAAATGCAAGCAGATAGACACAGTTCCTTAACAATGTTTTTATTTTATAGATTTGTAAAATAATGCTGGAGACAGTAAAAATATGCTGATCTTAATTTTAAGTTCAAAGTTTTAAGTAAAAACTTGTTTAAGGCAATAGTTGTTTAATTTAAAGTTATGGTATAGCTGATATGATGGGTCCCCCAAAGTAGCTGTTGGTTATTTTTTAGTTATTTTGTCTAAATAATTGTAAATATTGAAAAAAAAATGTATTGACAATATCCAAGTGTTGTGCTAACCAAAGGGATAAATTTAATTTGTTTATGTTTGTTTAAAAAAAAACAATTCATGCCTTTTAGGAAGCGGGTTTACTATCGTATAAGCAAATTTTATACTACAAAGTTCACAGATCGGTTATCCAAATGAAATCCAATTTAGTAAAGTTGTCAATGTAAAAATTTACTTTTTAATAAAGCGTGGTTTCTGAATACCCCGACAGGGATGACGGTCGTGAAAATACTTTTATTAAATAAATCTAACGTAGAGTATGTTGAAGCAACTAAAGTTTTTAAAAGATAAGTTTATCAAAACCCTTTGAAGTAGTATCGACTTTATTTTACCTCAAATGGTACTTTATAAGTTTAGATCAGGGCCAGGGCACACCAGACCATGCGTAGACGTAGACTTTTCTATAATATTATTATTTAACGTTTTGCTAATAACATATGAGAATAAAGATAGTCAATATTTTACTGTTTATCCAAATGAAATCCAATTTAGTAAAGTTGTCAATGTAAAAATTTACTTTTTAATAAAGCGTGGTTTCTGAATACCCCGACAGGGATGACGGTCGTGAAAATACTTTTATTAAATAAATCTAACGTAGAGTATGTTGAAGCAACTAAAGTTTTTAAAAGATAAGTTTATCAAAACCCTTTGAAGTAGTATCGACTTTATTTTACCTCAAATGGTACTTTATAAGTTTAGATCAGGGCCAGGGCACACCAGACCATGCGTAGACGTAGACTTTTCTATAATATTATTATTTAACGTTTTGCTAATAACATATGAGAATAAAGATAGTCAATATTTTACTGTTTATTAAGTAAATTGTACCCTGAAAAAAAAACCTGCAGATGTAGATGACGTCACATTGCAATATATTTTCATTATTTAATTAAAAAGTTTATTGCATTAAATACAAAGGGCTAACAATAAATGAAAAAAAAATAAAATAAAAAAAAAAATAAAATAAAACAACACAATGTTAAAAATAACAATACAATAAGTAAATAAATTAACAGATAGTTAAACCATTTCTCTTTTAGACTAAGCAGCAAAGTGGTCCAATAAGTAAGCTGTTAGCAGAAGACCAGCAGCTTAGCAGACTTAACTTAGCTTGACTTAACCAGATCACGATAGCAAGATCACGGAAGTAATCTTATATCAAAATTCAAAATAATAAAACAATTGTCACCCGGTGTGCCTACGCCTTTAATTTAAAATCTAGAATGAAAGAATTCTCCACAAGCAAACAGAATAAAATTGCAAGAGAATTTTTAAGCAGTTTTATTTTGTTGGAACGAAAGAGGAACGAAGTGAATAAAAATGAGAAATTATTAGTTTAAACTTTTAATATGAAATATTTTACTTTATGTTACAAATGAAGCTAAGAATAAGGAACGTGGTTCAGGAAAGAACATGGAGAAATAAAATCCTTTCTTATTAAATCCAACAATGAAAATGTTGGCCATATTAGTTATTTCCAGAAATATTATTTATTACATGCCATACGCTGAAAAGATTAGTGGTGTCTAAAGCAAGATAGACTTAGACTTCAGAACAGATTGATCTTGTAATTGCACTCCAAATCTTGCTCTGATTGAAAATATAGATTTGTTTCAAATTTAGACTCAGAAGTACCGGGTTCGATTCCTGGTCGGGACACAAAAATCAATATTTAATTTATTTGTGATATTTCTCGAGTTTGGTACGCTGGAGACATCGACAAGCTTGCCACTTGTCATGATTGGCCTATAGTAAAGTTGGCTAAATGTGAATCCGCTTATTTATAAGCTTGGTTTCTTACCACCCCGAAAGGGAAACGGTCGTGATGATCTTTAGCAATATTAGTTAAGGCAACAACCAGACCTAATATTGTGAAAATTAAAAAAAAAATGTCGACGACCCATTTTTGGGAAGATTTGAACCTGTCTCAGTTTTTCATGGGTCCTGACTGATAAAGTCGCTATTTAATAAAATATATAAAATTATTTTAATTGTGTAGTTAAGCGGTTATCAAACTTTTTGATGACGGAACCCTTGGGCTTGTTTTTTTTCCTTATCTATTTCTTCTTAGTTTGAAGATTTTTTTAGGCAGTCAGGTAATTTTTTCTAATTCAATTTTTAACAGACACGCGTCGACAACTCATTATTATAATGCTCTATAATGAGTGTTTAAGTTTAATAATAATAATAATAAATTATTTATTGTATAGAACCAAAAATAGTGTGGGTACAAAGGCGAGCTTAATGCTATAAATGCATTTTCTACCAACTAACCTTTGTGAATGGGGAGCCATTATAAGCGGGTGCAGAAATAATATTGTGATGAACAATAATGAAATATAAATACATACTAATTAAATATACATATCCTACATATTAAATAAATATATACATAAATAATAAATACATATCTAAGTACATAGTAGAAAAGTTATGGTAAGTTATTCTGTTTATGGTGTAAAAAATTGTATATCTTGTCTTTAAATAAATTAATATAAATAAATCCGGAACTGCAGTGACAATAAATTGCAATACTGTAAATTAAATTGCAACCAGCAATAAGCATATAAAAGCGTATCTCGGGCTGTTACTTTTCAATAATGTTCCAGGACGTTGTTGGGCTGAATATTTTACAAGTGCGGATGCTGTCGGAATTTGAAACAAGCATAGACACTTATATAAGGAACGGGCTAATATTTAAATGTGTTACCTTACCAATCAATTCTTTTACAAACAATAACATAAGGCGCGGTGATGGCTTGGTTGAGAGACAGACAGACAGACAGTGGGGTCGTCCAGGCCCGGACGCCTAATGGGCCTGGGTTGGGGATGGGGATATTCCCCCGTTTTCCCCGGCAGGATCTCAGCGGGTAACCACCCGCCGGTAATTCATGCACTTTTAGTGCTGGGCGCCGTTACTAGTATAATACTATAATATAATAATATAATATAATAATGACGGAATTACGCACGAACCACGGCGCTCGGGAAACCACTCTGAGCGATATGTTCTGCTGACTTTGGATCTTGTCCCTGTTGGTCTGGGCCAGAAGGTGGTGCCAGGCTGGCGCAGCATAGGTGAGACGGGAACGGATGAACATCTTGTAGATCCGGACCTTCAACCTGAGCGGCAAGCTGGAATTCATAACAGGACGTAACATGGCTCGGGCCGCCTTCGTGTACCTTAAATCCTACAAAGGTCGGTTCAAACCCACCCGGCACCGAAATGAGAAATACACTTTTCTTACGTACATTTGTCATAGATTTACAACACCACCATTCCCGTGCCTCGGAGAGCACGTTAAGCCGTCGGTCCTGGTTCCACTAATGCCAACTTGTGTTATCGTTAATAAATTGACATCATATCCTCGCCAAGCGGTCTGGCCATCGTCGCAAGTGTAGGCCAAATTCTCCAGTTCTGGAAGGCACATCTCCAGCAGTGGAGCTCTAGGACGCTGTGTTCTAGGGGCTGTAATGAATGAAATTATATACTTGTCTATGGAAACAAGCAAACTTGGCGTTTTGTAGTGCTTCTGAATATTCACAACTGGAAATAAAACTGTTATTCCTCTTTGTTCGCCAACTTTTCACTCGACACTTTGCTGTTTAATTTATATCCTAGTTGAGGTACCCACTTTGTTAACAATTTTCTTGATTCTAACTAAAAGCTAATCTTTATGTTACTTGAAAGTAAGGTTATACAAAATGCAAGGGGGTTATTTTTAGTGGACTGTATGAATCTAAGGAAAAAGCTAGTTGCATTAATAACATAGGCTAAGAAGTTGGAAAATGGGAAATTGCAAGGAGTACGCACCTGATGTCCTTCGGGGGGGGGGGGGGGGGGGGTGACGTCTTTCCGTATGCTCACTTCACAAACACTGCTTTTAATACACCGGCCGGTGACTGATACAAATAATTTCCTTACAAACAAATCTATATTTCCAGGCAGAACAAGACCAAGACTTGGTCAAATGTGGTCTTGGGCTTGCTTTAGGCAACACTAGACCTACCAAACAAAAATAATCATTTAAATCGATTCATTATTAATGGGGTGTATCACTAACTTCTTATCACGATAGATGGCGCATGATAGATGGTACCTAATATAACTGTTACTTGCATAGAAAACTTGTATTTATGACGAAATTTATTATTTTCTGGATATTATGCCAAAGTGAGCAGCTTTTAAGTGTACGAATCGAGATTTCTAGGCAATATCAAAGATATGGGGATCTTAAAATTGCCGTTCTATTAATAAAACCTTTTTTGTTTTTAAAGACGGTGTTCACTTTCTTAATTTGTTTTTTAAGGTAGGTAACGTTAATTTAAAATAAATTTTTCAGTTATAAAAATAAAAAACTACAAAAACATTTTTAAATGATGCGATATAGGTGTAAAACAAGGTACCATTGCCGATAGCGACATCTGCAAAAAGCTTTGCCTAATACACCCCATTGGCGGAGCAATCGCCTAACACACATACAAAAGAAAACATACAGTCGAATTGAGAACCTCCTCGTTTTTTAAAGTCGGATAAAAAGCACACATGCTAGATTTACTGTTATGCTCATAGCTCATAACTAATGCCGATTTGTAAGACGTATTGAATAGAGTTTTATTCCTAAGTAGGGAGTGCACGGTAAGCGTTGTATGAATTTCATGTACACCATCTACTTTGAAGTAACCTGATACTGACACATACGAGTTTGCATGAAAATAGGGTAAATACACCAGTTATGACTCTATTAAAAAAATAAAAAGTAAAGTAAAGAATCATCACTACCGTTTTCCCTTTCGGGGTGGTCAGAAACTACGCTTATAAAGTAGCGGATTCACATTTAGCCAACTTTACTATAGGCCAATCATGAGAAGTGGCAAGCTCGTCGATGTCTCCAGCGTACCAAACTCGAGAAATATCACAAATAAATTAAATATTAATTAAATGTATTTATTTATATTATTAAATATTTTTGTTTTCCGATCAGGAATTGAACCTGGTACTTGCGAGTCTAAATCCACGGACTTAACCGCTAGACCACGGAGGCAGTTAGGCAGTCTATTAAAAATATAAAATTATTTCTTCTTTCATTTTTTTTTAATTATTTATTTATAGCCATGGATCCTATCGGAACACTCGGTTAAGTCAATTTTTCTAAATAACAATGCTAAACAAAATACCTGGCCAGATATGGTGATACAGTATGGCAAGGAACAGCCCAATTTCCATTATTGTTATTTTATTATTATTATATAGTTACGACTTTATTTAAGAGACGCGAAGTCTAAGAATTGAAGCAACGGGGCGGACCGTGAGATTGTGGAGCCCTAGGCTAATACTACTTGAAGGCCTGCCTAATCAATCAAGCTATACAAATTTTATTGTCATAAACCTATTTTCGATAATTATGTAGATGATTTTTCTACAAAATTATTAGAAAAGAAAAGAAAAGAAAAGAAAAAATATTTATTTGCACACAACAGCTTATACAATAATAAAAAACGTAAAAAAATATATATATAAAATTACCAACAAAAAATAGACAAGATAAATACATAAAAAATAAATGAGTGAGCTGCTGCGACAAACAGGCACTCAGGTCAGCATAGGCTGCAACATTTCTGCTGCAGCGCTGATTTTCACTGAGCCCCATGAATCAAATAAAATTACGTAATATAATAAATCAAATATAATAAATTTATGCTAGGTGCGACAGTTTGCCTAAATTTTTCTTTTAACCATTACCGACACATGTAAAAAATACTACAATGTAATAACCAAAAAAGTAAGAACTGTCAACATAATATAACTACATAATTTATAATAACATACATAAATTATTTATATAATAAATATAATTTTAAAAATAATAATAAAACAGTAAAAAAACTATAAGATACATATATACATACCCACACATACAATATACATAGCAACAAAATACATACACATAAAATAAAAAAATACAGTTATGTCTGCAGCTGCGCAGATAGAAGTATCTTTTTAAGATTAGACTTAAACCCAGTTCGCGACTGCTTGTCGCGAAGTGGCGGAGGTAAGTTATTCCAGATCTTCGCAGCTGCGTATCTAAAACTACCACGGAATGCCGATGCCTTGCAGCGCGGAATGCACAGGAGGTTTAAGCTACCACGTGTAACAAATGGTCTAGGAAAGCGCGGCCAGCTAAGTTTATCGTAGAGATAACGAGGCGTAGATTTCCTTATTACTCCAAACAGTAACGTTGCCAGGTGGATGTCTCTTCGAGCGCTCATTTTTAGGCGGCCGTGCTGATTTAAATAGGGGGTGATGTGAGACCTAGGCGGCATGGGGTAGCAGAATCGTGCACACGCATTTTGCACCCGTTGTACAAGACGGCTAGTCCTTGACAACAAACAGGGCCCGTACACGGTGTCAGAATAGTTGAACTTTGACAAGACAACCGCCTCACACAGCTTCTCCCGCACGTTGACGCTTGCATAGCCACGAACCTTGTAAAGAACTTTAAGCCTATAAAAACAGTTACGCACAATGTCTGCAATATGCTTCTCGAATCGTAGCTCTCCATCCATCAGAAGACCCAAATTTCTTGCCTCCGTAACGCATTATATAACACATAATATATTACACAATATAGAAAAAAGAACCATGAAATATTTTATTTATTTCGTAATTTAATATAATGCAAGCAACGCCATTTAGGGTTGCCAACCTTACGTTAGGATTTTTATTATTATTTTACATATATAATATTGCCTATTGTCTTCATTGTTGCAGCCGCGAAAGCCCTTATACATATATATACATCTCTGCTGACAACTGACCACAATACCGGAGTAACAAATAAATTATTTACTTTATAGTTAGAACAATTTGTAAAAATAATAATATTATAGCAAAAATAAACAACAAGATCGTGACAAATACTAAACTTTTTTAGTTTAGTTTACAGGCTACGGATTCACAATAGTTATAGATAGTTGACACAAGCCGAAAAAACATTATTTTTATTTATTAAAAACCTTTTTGATAAATTAACAAAAGACAGACATAATGCATTGGCATTATTGCCTATAGAGCACTGTCTTTCAATCAACCTTCGAAAATTGAAAAAATAATAGTTGAGATTAGCAAAAATAAACAATATACATATATATATATATATTATTATAACTAGAGTATTAAATTACATATCTTCGCTTAGCAAATAATACCGTACAAGTCAACCTGACATTTTTTACAGGAGAGTGAAACCCTAATTATAATATGATAATTTTTTAACATACTTACAATCCATATAGTAATAGATTTATTACAGGATAACTAACGACTAATAAACACATTAGGAAAAAACATAAAAAGACAATTAAAAGTTACCACAAATAGATGATGCATCATCATTACAGCCCCTAGAACACAGCGTCCTAGACCTCCACTGCTGGAGATGGGCCATCCAGAACACATATCTGGAGAATTTGGCTTACGCTCGCCACGCTGGCCAGACGGCTTGGCGAGGATATGGTCAATTTTTAATGACAATTTATTAACGATTCCACAAGTTGGTATTAGTGGAACCGGGACCGACGGCTTAACGTGCACTCCGAGGCACAGGAACGGTGGTGTTGTAAATCTATAACAAATGTACTTAAGAAAAGTGTATTTCTCATTGGTACATGCCGGTGAGGTTTGAACCGACCTCTGTAGGATTTTTAAGGAACGCGTTCTTACAACCGAGCCACCACCGCGCATATAATATATATATATATATATAATATATATATATATAATTATATACAGAACCCAACACCATGATTGATCACGAAGTTAAAACAGTGCTTCACTTCCATGCAAAATAGGTCAAATTGATTTGAGACTACATGTATATACTATTATCAATAGAAAGAGATCATTTCAAGACTGCTGTAAGAATACTTCGTCTGCAGCTAAATTAATCTGGCATTAAATAGAATCCTGTAAACACACAAAAACATCAGGAAGCAAAAATAATTCGATTTGTTAGTTTCAAAAAGCCTTTTCGTGATGGCAAATTTACAAAGTACGAATACACCTAAGTGCCAATTGAATATTCTATCACGTACAAATCAGAGCCAACAAACGTCGGCGACGTCCCTTGACGATGTCTGGAACTCTTTTTATTCCAACTTCATGATTATACTACTGAAAATGTACGAAAAAATACACGTCAGCGTTAAAGATTTCCGTAAACGTAGCTTTAACGCGTCAAGAATAATAATGTCGCATAAACAATGTTAAATATTTAAAATGACGAAAAAGGTAAGGATAAAATAAATATTTGAAAAATAAAAGGAAAAACGCTATACCCTGATGAGTAGTTTTAAATATTTCAACGAAATTTGTTTTTTTTATTATTCTTTTGTGAATTTAGGATTTATTATAAAACAATATGGCGGTGGTGGCTTCGTTGTATAAACACTTTTCTTAAGTACATTTGACATACATTTACAACAAGTAAGCCGTTGTTCCCGGTTCCAATAATATCACCTTTTGAAATCATTAATAAATTGTGAATGCCCTGCCCTCGCCAACCCGTCTGGCCAGCGTCATGAATGTTCTCCAAAAATATCTGGAAGGCCCATCTCTAATAGTGGAGGTCTAGTACTCGTTGTTCTATAATACATTATCAACATTTTAATATCCGTCACTTGATTGGAATTGGAACTTTTGTCATTTCAGCCAATGACGTGCCTCATAGGCGGACGTTAAACATATCAAAAGTTTAGGCCTTTCTGAAACCTGTTGTTAATATTTTAGAATAGTACTTTTTTATATCTTAATAATCCAACTGCCGTTGATCGACGTTAAGTAGCAATGAAAACACAATAATATAAAGCAATTTACGATCGTCTTTATAAAATATAAAACGCCATATTTAAAGAAAAGAAAATAATACTTTAACCCTAGACATATAAACAATATTAATAAATAAATAATCTAATTTATATTAAAATTGTATATATACTCTAATTTGAATGCTGTAATCTCCTATAATTAAGGTGGCACTTAGCGCCATATTATTCTTATTATGTTGTAATGAATTGGTGTACATCTTGTTGGAGATCTAATAAATAAATAAATAAATAAATAGTGATGAAAATATAAACAGGCGCTCGAGAGGCGCACAACTTTTACAAACGATTTATATATCTATTATTTATTTTGTAAATTCATTAAGTGTTACATTCATCATCAGCCTGTGTCTCTCCGCTGCTGGATATAGGCCTCCCCCAAGGCTCGCCACTTCACACGATCTCCTGCCACTCTCATCCAACCCTCACCAGCGACCTTCCTTAGGTCATCTGTCCATCTAGCGGGGGGTCCACCCACTCTGCGTCTTCCCGTACGTGGTCTCCACTCTAGAACGCGTCTACTCCATCGTTCATCGGTTCTACGACATACATGTAAGTGTTACATTATTATAAAGTAAATAAAACACAATTGTATTATATTGTTTATTATAAAATAAATAAATAAGTATAATATGAATCATTATTTTCATTCAACATTTATTGTAAATTAAATTTATTTTGTCTTACTGGTTAATTAATTACGATATTATCAGCCTTAAATGTGAAAAAATATTTAAAGAAAATTGTTGCAATAAACATGATCCTCTCGAGCGCAACACGTCGCCGTAACAACTAAACTCTGGTACTCACTGTGTACGATCTATCGATATACGTCCATAAAACGCGCTGATTGCAGGCGCAGCAAATATTATGTATTAGGTACTTATTAAGAATAAATTAGTCGTTTAACAACACTCAAGCTGTCTGGTCATTTGCATCTTCCCTAGCATTAGCAGAATACAATCTGTAGCAGTGATCAGGCAACACCAGCGGCGCATTTGGGCATCCAGTCCGTACACACTGAATAAAACCGTTCATCCATCGAAAGTGTTCATCGACGACTAAGTTGGTTCGAAAAATTTTATTACACGCTCGGCGAATAAAAAAATGTCAGCGATATATGTTTTGAGGGCGCCTTCGAGGCGCACCTTATCTTTCCAGGGTTAAACTCTTTTTATTACATGTTTATATTAACTTGTTTATCAAGGCATTTATAGCATTTATAAAGTCAGCTTATCATCAATATTTAATACGTATTAAGGCATGGAAACACCAAATACAATTGGAACAAAGTGAATAGTTATGTACGGAATTATATCAAACACGTCACTTCGCTTGCGTGGTGTACACGTCTGGTCGTGGGTCTGTCATAAAGTTGCCTGTGAACGTCTACATGTCCAGCTTTGAGACGTTTTTGGGTTTGTAATAGTGCACGGTCACCAGATAAATATATTAAACACATAACCCTACTGCGTCGCGCAGTCGGGTATCAAATACAGATAAAACAGCTTGAATACGTTTTTTTTGTTTGTAGTAGTTTACGGTCAGCAGCTAATGCGGATAATGATAACACTGAGGAATTGTTAAAAACTGTATCATAAAATAATATAACATACACACTAACGCAAATACACACACATAAACTTAAACACGATACACAACACACACGTGATATACACTCACAACATGTAAAGGATAATAATTAATATTATATTAATATAATATTAATATAAAATAATATTATATTATCTTCTTTCTACATTATACTAAATACAATTCTTGGTAATGGTTAGATATAAAATAATGTTAGCATAATAAGGTTCAGCTGTAAGTATCTCCTGATACACAGACTTTTTGAGAGGATTAAAACAAATGTCAATTTTTATTTGTAAAATGACGTTGAATTTGAATGACGTTGGTTCCATGGAGGATAGGTTTGCCTTTAGTGTGGGATGCCACCTGTGTGGACACCCTGGCGCCTTCCCACTTGTCCTTGACTTCTAAGGACCCAGGCGCTGCTGCATTAAAAGCAGAGAACCTCAAGCGGCGGAAATACACTCAGCTTATTGGGAGATGTGTTTTTGCGCCGTTTGGAGTTGAAACTCTCGGGCCGTGGGGACCAAGTGCACACGAAATTTTCAAGGCGTTGTCAAAACAGCTCGTCAACACCTCGGGTGACAAAAGGGCTGGGCAATATTTGGGCCAAAGGATCAGTATTGCCATTCAACGTGGCAATGCTGCCAGTATCCTTGGCACCTTGCCCATTGGCAGCGATTTGGAGCAAATGTATTATTTATAATATTTTTTATTTAGTTTTTTCTTCATTTTAGTTTTTAGTTATATTTTTATTTATTAATTAGGTTTATTTTTATTAATAGTAATTTATGTTTTAAGATGTAAGTTTTTAGTTTAATTAATATGTTATTATTTTTTTAAATCATTGTACCTTATTTTCTTCGAATAAAACCATAGTTGTGTAAATAATGTTTTTCTCAATAAAGTTTTATTTAAATAAATAATCCAATACAAGTGAAATAACAGACAGTCACTAAAACCGGAATGAACCGATTTACGCTAGCTACCATGTGCTTCATCAGTCGTTCAATAAGTAGCTTGACAGTTTTGTTATTATTGTCTTACTTGACCGCCTCCGTGGTCTAGTGGTAACAAACGTTGCTATGAACTCGGGAGGTCGTGGGTTCGATTCCCACCGGGGGCAAGTTGTACATTGTATAATTTGTCTCGGTCTGGGTGTTTATATGTATAATATGTATATATTTAAAAAAAATATATATATAATATGTAGTTTATCAACCATCTAGTTTCCGTAACACAAGCCTCGTAGCTTACCACGGAAACTAGATGGCGCTGTGTGACCTGTCTGAAAATATTTATTATTTATTATTATTTATAATTAGTTTAATGTTTTTTACATTTTACTGTATTTCACCGTAAGTATATTTAATTCCGTAATTGTTAGTTTCACAAAAAAATACATCTTGAACTCTGCACCCATCATATAAAATTACTCTATCGTACGAGTATCAACTAAAATTGTAGCGGAGACTGCTCCCCAAGATACAACATAATGGTTTGGGGAGCAGAGTTATGTATCACTTATTTTATTTATTTTTTACTGTACATTTTCTTTTCTTCTTCAATTTAATTTTGCTTTAATAAACGATTTTTACTTTACTTTTCCAAATGTAACTGTTAGTAAATACGTTTTATTTTGTATACATATTATGTGCAATAAATATTTATTATTATTAAAATCAGAGCTACGGGGGTTGGTGTGCCTAGTCCTTTAATATTTATTAACATTTTAAAAAGTAATAAAATATTTGCGGCAATAATGGGTGTGTTTACCCTATAGATCTAAGGCACGTTTACAGGTCGTTCTTTATGATATTTTGTGCTATCGTAGTGGCGTTAAAATGCAATTTGCAACTGATACTGGCAACGTTGGGGCTTATTACCCTACTAGCGCTATGTGGAGTTGGTTTTGCTGAGAACTTTTAATATTAAAAAGATTACCTACTGGATTTTTCGACACGTTTATGCTTTGATGCTTAGGTGGCATTAGGGGAATCATACAGTATATGATTGGGTACCACTTTCCTATAACTTGGAGTCCTTCAAGCGAAGTGTGAAAAAGCATCTAGTCAAGCCGCAGGCATAGTGTTGGGAACTGATGTCGGTCATGAGTGTCTGACTTCAGTTGCTAACATTCATAGACCTTGCGCGCTACTTACCATCAGGTGGGCCCAAGGTCACATGAAAAAAATATAAAAAAAAAATAACAGGATCAATTCATTCATTACAGCCCCTGGAACATAGCATCATATACTCGTACCTCCACTGTTTGAGATTGGCCTTCCAGAACGTATATCTGGAGAATTTGGCCTATATTCGCCACGCGTGGCCAGACTGATGTCAATTATTTTTTAATGACAATCTGTTGATATATTAGTGGAACCGGGACCGATAGCTTTACATGCTCTTCGAAGCACGGGAACGGTGGTGTTGTAACTCTATGATAAATGTACGTAAGAAAAATGTATTTCTCATTGGTACATGCCAGGGTTCGAACTCACCTCCTTAGGATGTTAAGGAAAGCGTTCTTACACTCGTATAAGCTAAATACAAATTTCACCTGTAAAATTTACAAAGTAACTTAACCTAACTTATAAATTAACAAATTTTCAAAATTTCGATGTCCGTTCTCATCAGAGTGAATTAATTATATGTGTAAATTGTCACAGTTAGTGCCCTGGTGATAATCACAATATTGTGTTAACTTAGTACAGAATACATCTATCTCTTGTTTGGAGCAAGATATGAGAATAACCTATTAAAAGCTATAAGTACCTATGAAATAACAATATCTGGTACAGCGATACCCTATCAGGCACGTCAGAATTAAGTGCAACCCGAAAGCTGACAAAACGCAAAAACTTCTGCTAATTTTAACCTGTTTGCATTATATTAAATTGCGAAATAGGTTTTTGACAATAAAATTTGTACAGCTTGATTGATTAGGCAGGTCTTCAAGTAGTACTCGTATTAGCCTAGGTCTCCACAATCTCACGGTCCGCCCCGTTGCTCCAATTCTTAGACTTCGCGTCTCTTAAACAAATTCGTAACTATAAAATAGGAATTATTTTTGTATTTTTAATAGACTGCCTAACTGCCTCCGTAGTCTAGCAGTTGAGTCCATGGATTTAGACTCGGAGGTACCGGGTTCGATTCCTGGTCGGGACACAAAAATATTTAATTATATAAATAAATACGATTAATTATTATTTAATTTATTTGTGATATTTCTCGAGTTTAAAACAATAAATTGAACGTGTTCGGCAGAGGTCCCGGGCCTTATTCAAGAAACAGCGTCTGATAAAATGTCAAGGCAATATCAAGACATCCCATACTTAAAGATGCAGTATCTACCGAACCGAATACTGTATGACGAAAACTTATTCCGTAAACGTAATATTAATTAGTAAAAGATTTATATATCTTATTAAATATTTATCTCCAAGCTCGGTAGTAGATCAGAAGTCGGCGAGATATAATATGCAAGATATGAATTATGTAATCGGAGCGAAGTTGCTAGCATTTCCAATCTTCTTTGAGGCCAAATTCTTAATTTAATAAATATATATATTTTGCCTTATTAAGAGTGGAAATGAATTCTCACACTGAGAAAAATTTATATTTTATATTTACATTTTTAGAATTTACGCCGATAAGATCAGTATTTACGAATACAATGCATTTTAAATTAAATGATTCATTACTTTCCACTTATTTTAATCTAAGCTGGACAATCCAAGTCCAAAAAACAGTAAAAATTCAAAAACATTATATACTTTCCAATACTTATTAAATAGCCCGCCAAAGTGTAATCACAGTTTGTTGTCGGAGAGAATTGCTCTTGAATTATTGTTGCGAAAACTTGTCAATAGCCATATTTAATTGTATCATTGTTATAAATATAAATTAGCGGCAAGTTTTCCTTAGTCAATAAATAAATGAATATTAATATCAGTGTTCAATAAGAAATATTTTTTCTTTGCACTAAATAAACTTTACAACTTTCTGCCGTTAAAAGCTAAAATAACCCACGTCAACCCTCTCCTTTCTTTTCTCGACTATGGTAACGTGTGCAGCATTGATATGCCGGAGATGTTGCTCAACAAGATGAACGTTTACTAAATGCATGTATCCTGTTCATTGCTTACGTCAATTTTATCACATCTCCGAGTATCGTGCTAGGTTGAAGTGGCTGTTCGCTGTCGCAGAAATATTAGAATCCTCCGTCTCCATTTTTCTGTTTTAAATGAGCCTGCGATACTGAAATACCTCAAGGACTAACTCGCTTATCTTTAGTCATTTCATCATAAATGTCTCCAATCTTCTCACAACTTACTTCTTTCCGTTTTCTTTTATGAATAGATAAATTATTTATTGTACAGAAAATAATTTATTTAACAATACATAGGCGAGCTTAATGTCTAAAAACATTTTCATTCCGGAATTATTTAAAATTCTTTTGCGGTTATTGCTATCATTAAAAAAAATCTGGTCTACTCACATTTTGCCGCTGGCATAAGTAAAGACGTTAGCATCAAGAATACCACCTTTAGGTTTGTACAAATATCATTACCTTCAAAGCAATATTAATAGGTTATTACGGAAGGTGTATTTACTGTAATTTTGATCAGTATGTCAAATGAAAACCAAAATTCCAAATGTCGCAAGTTTGAGCCTCATCATAATTTCAAAGTCAAAGTCAAAGTCAAAATATCTTTATTCACGTAAACCTATTACAGGCATTTATGAAACGTCATTAATTTAATTATTTTGAATGATTCTACTCCTGCTAGTAGATGACTAAACAGCAAAGTGGTCCAATAAGTAAGCTGTTAGCAGAAGACCAGCAGCTTAGCAAATTCCAGTGACCTGTTAATGTTTAATCTGACTGAGAAAGGAATCTGCAAGGAAAACTCAGTTATATCAGATTTACAAAATAAAACATATACAAAACTGCACCACAACGATCAATTAATAACCTTTTAAATTAAGTTATCAGTACCTATGAGAATACAACCCACCAGGCAAGTCAGAATTAAGGTAGACTACATGCCTATGTGCAACCCGAAAGTCGACAAAACCTATCAACCTATAAAATACAGAGTCCTAGACCTCGACTGCCTGCCTATCAGGTCCGGTATACTTCGAACAGACAGACAAACAGCTGATTCATCCAGGCCCGTATGTGCAATTGGTCTGGGTTGAGGATGGGGATAATCCCCTATTATCCCTGGGAGCATCTCGGCGGGTAACTACTGTTCCCAGTATAATAGAGCCCGTGTGGCTCACAAATCTAATCTCATAGATTAGATTAGAGAAAGATACAGCCAATCCAAAGATGTTAAAACTAGGCGTCTATATCTAGTTGTAGCCAGTATAAAGAAGGCAAGACAAAAAAATGCGGTAAACAATTGGATACGCTGGTTTCATTAAAATCCTGAAAGGGTGGGTTCGAACCCCGGCATATACCAATGATAAATAGAATTTTCTTACGTACATTTGTCATAGATTTACGAAACAACAACAATTGCGTGTCTTTAAGAGCACGTTAAGCTGTCGTTCCTGGTTCCGCGGGTAAAAGCCCAATGAGATTCTATAAATATAACAACTAGGAGTGGCCGGTAGCAGTTTTATTCGACTAAAATTTGGTGTAGTCTTATTACTGGCTACAACTATAGTATATATGAAAACCCCCAATTGCTATAACAATAAGATCCACCTATGACAAGCCAGATCCGTGAATTCCATTTAAAGAGGCAGAACTTCTTACCACTTCCAGCAGCAACTAACCACGTCTCAGTGGAGTCGACCCCAGGGTTCCAGAAGAAGATCAGCTCTTCTGGTGCGAAAACTCTTTTCACACAGATGTCATTTTATACAAAGCCAGCGTGGCGCGTGTAGGCCAAATTCTCCAGATATGTTATGGAAGGCCCATCTCCAACAGTGGAGACAGGCTGTAATTAATGAAATAGCTAACAGCCACCACCGAGTCCTTCACTGAAATGTCGCCACTCCTAGCCAGACGGATTGGCGAGGGTCAGATGTCAATTTCGAATAACAATTATTTAATGATTCTACAAGATCCATTAGTAGCAATAATAGCATATAATATATATAGGTAGTTGTAGCCAGTTGTAGCCAGTTGTAGCCAGTTGTAGCCAGTTGTAGCCAGTTGTAGCCAGTTGTAGCCAGTACAAAGACTAGACCTGGTTATAGCCGGGTGTTATAGTTATAGAACCTCACTTAGGTTTTGGCCGTAACATTATTATATTCATTCTTGTCTAAAATACAAACGATAAATAGCATTCGCAGAAAAAGCAATCCATCTTGCTCGCCGAGATTTCCACCATTTCCACACATACATTAGCGAAACCAGACGAAAATTACACGAATCCACTACTACATAACTCTTTCAATTTAAAATAAAATGTTTCCCAAACCATAAATCAAAGTGATATACAGTTATGCAATACGCCTCTTCTAAAATTAGTCTGACAAAATATGCACGCAGCTTTCACCCCTATTTTATTCAACCTTACAGAATATTATAGCTTGAAACTAATGTAACAAAAAGCTATTTTCAAAATAAAATTATCATTTTTCACAAGAACAAAGGCGAATAAACTTAACCTTTAGGCAAGTTTTAATGTGAAAATTAATCACAATTTAATGGTACTTCGGTGAAAGGAAATAGGTAGTCAATTTACACTTCATTATTTAAGTACAGTCGGGAATATTATTAGAATGAATACAGTAATGTAATTATTACCTTCAAGCATAGAATAATTTGGCTTGCGTAAGTATGATCAGATCAAAAATTTTTTTGGCTTAATATCCACTTTGCAGATCTGCCCATCTCGTCGTGTCTCTATATAGTATCCTGAACAATCCTTGTGCATCTGCATTGCTTAAATCCCGTTTTGAGTTCCTGTGCGATACGGACAACCTTTCATTACATTCTTCCTATAATAACCAACAGACAATTTTATCCCACTCCACTAGCAGATACTCAGATTCGTTTACTGTGTCTGCAGCCCACCAGTGGAACAAACTAACACTGGCTATTAGACACGCACCGGCAGTCCACGTCCTCAAACACTTGGTATAGCATTATTTTTAGACAAACAGGAATCAGCATCGGGCTAACAAAAAATATTTGGCAAATACATTTTTGTATAATATGTATGTATGTATTTCTTAGGATGTAGTGTATGTATTTCTTAGGATGTAGTGTGTATATTTCTTAGGATGTAGTGTATGTATTTCTTAGGATGTATTGTATGTATTTCTTAAAATGTAGTGTATGTATTTATTAAAATGTAGTGTAGGTATTTCTTAGGATGTAGTGTATCTATTTCTTAGGATGTAGTGTATGTATTTCTTAGGATGTAGTGCGTATATTTCTTAGGATGTAGTGTATGTATTTCTTAGGATGTATTGTATGTATTTCTTAAAATGTAGTGTATGTATTTATTAAAATGTAGTGTAGGTATTTCTTAGGATGTAGTGTATGTATTTTTTAAATGTAGTGTAGGTATTTCTTAATATGTAGTACTAGTATATTGTTTGTTATTTTATTTCAGCACTATCCTTCAGCTCATAATCTCCCAAAGGTTAGATGTTAGAAAATGCCTTGTAGGCAATATTCTTCGCCTTTATACATTTATTAGTGCAATAAAGAATTTAATAATAACGCATAGGAACATAGTTTAATACAGATACATTAAATATTGCCATAAACATTGTTGCAAGAACAACATCGTTTTTATTCATTATATAATATATTCATTATTGCAGGTATAATAATAGCATTTTCTCATTTAAAATGATCTCCATCGGCCTCAATACAGTTCTTTAAACGTTGTAGACAGTTATCGATTGAAACACGCATGGGAAAAGTATCAACACAACTGTAGTCCTTTCGGGGGATTCAGAAAACACGTTTTTTTTTACAAAGCTGTTTTAGATTTAGAAAACTTTACTATAGGCCCATCATGACAAGTGGCAATCTCGAAAAAAATGATTTTTTTTTTGTTTTTCTTTTTTTGAGTTCAAATAATTTAATTTGTAACCGCAACAACGTAGGTTAAAATTAGTCAATCCACTTGATTGTATAATTACATAAAACAACATAAACAATATTTATAGTTAAAAATATTAAAATAAAATAGATAAAAAATTTAATTATAAATAAAACTAAACTAAAAATACCTATGAAATTAAAACTATTCTACAAAATAAACTAAGGGCTTACCACCAGGGAGGGAACCTAAACGCTCGCCGCATTCAATTATAATGGAAATATTCTGTTTTAGGTAGTTATGACATTTGGGATAGCCACACTCTTGAAAACTTCGTTTACCCAGCTCTTTTGTTATACATTATATATAGACCGCCTCCGTGGTCTAGTGGTAACAAAGGTTGCCGTGAACTCGGGAGGTCGTGGGTTCTATTCCCACCGGGGGCAAGTTGTACATTGTATAATTTGTCTCGGTCTGGGTGTTTATATGTATAATATGTGTATATTTACAAAAAAAAAGAAGTATAATATGTAGTTTATCAACCATCTAGTTTCCGTAACACAAGCCTCGTAGCTTATCACGGAAATTAGATGGCGCTGTGTGACCTGTCTGGAAATATTTATTTTATTATTTTATTTTATTTTATATATTATTATGTTATATATTATAATACATTATTGTGTCCCGACCAGTACGTCCCAAACCCGGTACCTCCGAGTCTAAATCCACGGACTTAACCGCTAGATCACGGAGGCAGTTTTAACGTTTAAGCTGACATTTATTATTATTGTTAGACTGTAAGCTGACTCGGCCCTTTTACAGCCACGAATTTATATTTAGTTGACACGGCCTATTTTCAGCCACGATCTTATATTAAGTAGTTACGGTTACACTATTACCTGTTACGGTCCAACCATAATTACCGAACTATTTTGAACATCGACGAGCTTGCCACTTGTCATGATTGGCCTATAGTAAAGTTGGCTAAATGTGAATCCGCTTATTTATAAGCGTGGTTTCTGACCACCCTGAAAGGGAAACGGTCGTGATGATGATACTCTGATACTGTTTTGTATCTGTTTATTTTATTGTATGTGTATGACTGACTCCGTGGTCTAGCGGTTTTAAGTCCGTGGATTTAGACTCGGAGGTACCGGGTTCGATACCTGGTCGGGACACAAAAATATTTATTAATATAAATAAATACATTTAATTAATATTTAATTTATTTGTGATATTTTTCGAGTTTGGTACGCTGGACATCGTCGAGCTTGCCACTTGTCATGATTGGCCTAGTTGGCTAAATGTGAATCAACTTCTTTATAAGCGTGGTTTCTGACCACCCCGAAAGGGAAAACGGTCGTAAAGATACTTTACTTTACTATTTATTTTATTGTTTAAGTCTTTATTTTAGTGTGGACAATATCCAAGTTATTTCAAGTAAACCAAAGGAAATAAATGATTTTATTTGTTGCAACGAATTTAAAAATGCGATTCCTTTGGCGCGCACAATCACACAGATCACGTTAATCGATCCTTTGATCCCTTTTTAAAACATTATAGCTACTTTTTTACATAACCATCACGCTCTATTAGGCTCAAGGATGATACTGATTTTTTGTATAAAACCTATTCAACTGTCAAAAAGGTCATCTAATAGCCATGATTCTTTGTCTCTGACGATCAGAAACCATTCAACTATTGAATCAAACGGTTTGGTTTATTAAATTATAAAAAATACACAAATAAAATAAAATGTCGCATTTAATTTTTATTTTATTAGTGGTGACTTTGGTTGGAGGGATATTTATTGTTAAAGGTATGTTATATTAATTTATTTTAAATATAATTAATTCGGTTTTTATTTATAAAATTAAGTAATCAAAATGTTATAATAATAAAAAAAACTTGGCAAAACCCTTAACTATTATATATATATATATATATATCGTCGTTGGTGCTGTTCATATATATATATATATATATAAACTGCCACCGTAGTCTAGCGGTTAAGTCCGTGGATTTCGACTCGAAGGTACCGGGTTCGATTTCTGGTCGGCTCACAATAATATTATTAATTTTAAAAAATACATAATTAATTTATTTGTTATATTCTTGAGTTTGGTACACTAGAGACATCGACGAGCTTGCCACTTGTCATTATTGGCCTATAGTAAAGTTGGCTAAATTTGAATCCGCTTCTTAATGCTATACTATATATACTTCATTCTGATATTATAGTCTACATTTTAATTTGATTAAAACAAATGATAATATTAAAATTAATAAAAGATAAGTCTAATAATAATAAAAAAAATATAAATAAAAAGATATCCAAAATGAAAAACGACTTTATCAAGTTCGAGATAGATACATTCGTTTCTTAAAAAATAATGTGGTTTTGAAAAACATTGACGAATCGTCCGCGCCTGATAGCTAGGGGTAGCTTGTTCCACTGACGAGCGGCAGCAACAGTGAAGGAATCTTGTGATTTTTTTTAGTTTTTTTTTTGGTAAATTTCCTTTTTTTTATCGACAATTTAGTTCAGACGCAAGTTCAGTGTTACTTCCATGACTGAAGATAAATTCAAGGAAGTTTATTTTTTATTGCGCAATATTATTAGCGCGGTGGTGGCTCGGTTGTAAGAACGCGTACCTTAAATCCTACAAAGGCCGGTTCAAACCCACCCGGCATGTACCAATGAGAAATACACTTTTCTCACGTAGGTTTGTCATAGATTTACAACACCACCGTTCCCGTGCCTCGGAGAGCACGTTAAGCCATCGGTCCCGGTTCCACTAATACCAACTTGTAGAATCGTTAATAAATTGTCATACAAAAAAAAAATGACATCATATACTCGCCAAGCCGTCTGGCCAGCGTGGCAAGTGTAGGCCAAATTCTCCAGTTCTTGAAGGCCCATCTCCAGCAGTGGAGGTCTAGGACGCTGTGTTCTAGGGGCTGTAATGAAATGAAATTAATGAATATTATTACACGTAAAAATTAGTTATTATATTTATACTAGTAAGTTTTCTATTGTACTTTTTCCTTAAGATTGATGTCAACACAATATTTTCAGTATGACTATTCCTGCAGTTGGCTGAATAAATACATTTTCCTCCAGGATACACTCTTACGAAGCCTTTTCTAAAAACAAAACAAAAATAATTAAATAAATCATTGTGTAGACAATTAATTTATATTATATAGTACTAAGATTTGGTTGTATTAAGTATGTGTAACATTTGGTGGGAAGAAAATCTCCAATACCTCCATACCGTAGTATGCCGATGATACAACTGTCAGTAATAAGGCAGGCTGCGAAGGTGAAAGTCGTCGACGAATGGAAATGTCCAAAACTGCGATGACCCAACTTAACAGAATATATCCAGAAAGACAAATTTCACATCGTCACAACACTTGTCTTCTTCATTTTTCTGTACGGTTCGGAGTCATGGACCATAGAAGACGCGGATAGAGCGAGGATTGATGCGTTTGAGATGTGGTGCTGCCGTTGTTTGTTCAGAATCCCTTGGACCGCAGGACGTACTAACATTTCTGTGCTCGAAGGTGACCAGGGAGCAAAGACTCTCTACCGTCTGCTTTGCCCGAATTATGCAATACTTTGGCCACATTGCAAGAAGAGAAGATATATTAATAAAGATAATAAAAGATAATAATAATAAAGAACAAGAGGAAGAAGCCCCAAGCGCAGCAGCTATCTTAGGCGGTCGGCCATTTGGGATTTAGGATGACCCAATTTTATTATTGTAAAAATAAGCTTTATCCCTATAAATATTGTACAAGTATCAATAGGTCGCGGATCGAACTCAGGCATATGACAAATACACTTTTCTTACGTACATTTCTTTGCACAAAATTCGCGGATGCGGGTTACGATAGCGAACGCAGCGCCTTCTTCATCGACTTCTATGACAACTGCGCTGCGCAAGCGCCGGCCTTTGTGTACTGCGTGAGAGTGATGGGTAATATAGAAAGAAAGCGGCGAAAAAGAGACAGAAATGGGTATAAGGGTAACAAATTAGGATGTCTGTTTATGCACAGAAGAATCGCAATAACGCCTATCCCAAAATTAGTCGAATTACTGTAAATGACGCAAACAGGAAGGTTTATCTCCAGCGACGGGTTCAAGTGGTTGTGATGATGACGTACCGACAACGGCATCCAGCAATACAATGTTCTAATTTCGTTGGCAGCATCATTTCTCTAACTTTCATGGTAGATGACCTCCAGCAAGTATACTCGTGGTAGAATGTACACGATACGTACACCTCATCTGAGGGGCATTTCTTTTCTACAAAAACAGATTTTATTACTATTGGAATAGAGTCATCTAAAAATAATCTCTACAACCTAATCTTCTATCAGTAGCAGATGATTACGTTGCTATTTTGGCTGGTTATTTGTTTATTAGAAGAACTGTCGTGGTTCAAAGTCAAAGTTAAGTCTAAATATTTATTCACGTAAACCTATTACAGCAATTTATGAAACGTCATTGATTAAATTATTTTGAATGATTCTGCTCATGCTAGTGAAAGACTAACAGCCATTTGCAGAAAGGATAATTATCTTTTGACATGTTTAACGTATGCCTAAGAGTCACGTCAATGGCTGAAATAACCGCCTCCGTGGTCTAGTGGTAACAAACGTTGCCGTGAACTCGGGAGGTCGTGGGTTCGATTCCCATCGGGGGCAAGTTGTACATTGTATAATTTGTCTCGGTCTGGGTGTTCATATATTTACAAATAAAAAAAAAGTATAATAAGTAGTTTATCAACCATCTAGTTTCCGTAATACAAGCCTTGTACCTTACCACGGAAATTGGATGGCGCTGTGTGATCTGTCTGGAAATATTTATTTATTATAACCGAAGTGACAAGCTAACTAAATAGGTAGGCGGACTGATGGTGGTAATTTGCCCAGTCTGCCGGGGCGGGGAAGAATCTACCGTTCGTGCCGATAAACCCAGTAAAATGTATCGACACGTTTCGGGATCAGGCTCGAATTGTCGTCATGCCCAGTCAAGCCGACATAGTCTTAGAGAATGATGTCAGTCAAGAGTGTCTGATTTCAGTTGGTAACATTCATGGACCTGGTCACATGTAGTCCTAGTATAAAAACATATATATAAATAAAAACAACCAATCACGTGGCGTATATCAAAATTCGATCAGAGATTATTTTAATCATCCTTTCTGCAACTGGTGAGCAGGTTGGTCCTAAGAGTAAGTTAGCAGAAGACCAGCAGCTTAGCAGATTCCAGTGACCTATTAATGTTTAATCTGCCTGAGAAAGGAATCTGCAAGGAAAACTCAGCTATATCAGATTACAAAATAAAACATATACAGAACTACACCACAACGTTCAATTAATAACCTTTTATATTTAGCTATGAGTTTCTATAAGATTACAATACCTGGTGGTTTTGTTGTAAGAACCCTTTCCTTAAAATCTAACTGGTCTCGCGGTTAAGTCCGTGGATTAAGACTCGGGAGGTACCGGGTTCGATTCCTGGTCGGGGCACAAAAATATTTATTAATGTAAATAAATACATTTTATTATTATTTAATTTATTTGTGATATTTCTTGAGTTTGGTACGCTGGAGACATCGACGAGCTTGCAACTTGTCATGATTGGCCTATAGCGAAGTTGGCTAAATGTGAATCCGCTTATTTATAAGCGTGGTTTCTGACCGCTCCGAAAGGGAAACGGTCGTGATGATACTTTACTACTTTTTCCTCTATATTGTAGAGTAGTAGTAACGTTTTTGTTCTTATTCTTGACAATAAAGAGATGGCAAAAACGGTGGTTTTGAAACTCATGTCATAAAAAAAAAAATGAAAACTATTTAATGTCAGTAAACATGGTCAGCCTATAATGACAAGTGTTAAGCTCGTAGATGTCTCTGAAACAAATAAATTGATTCTGTCCACGAATCGCACCTGTACCAGCGAATTTATCTATCTACGATCGCTGAGCTATGATAAATCACATAATTAACATTTAAAACACTCACGAACATAAACAGAGGAACACTGCATATAAATAATATTAAAAATAATCAATATTAAATAAGACATTGTCGATGAGAAAACAAACCAAACGATTTGAAAAAAAAAAACACGTGGAAATCAGTGTATTGATTTAAAACTAAATGCGTGAAATTAAAACGAATCGAACTAGAACTAGTAATAGGGGTATGGGCACACCAAAGCGTCAACCGTAAGAACGTTTTCCAATCCAAAATGGTTCGTGGTTCGAACCCCGGCATGTACCAATGAGAAATACTTTTCTTACGTATATTTTTGCAGGTCTGCCTTCAATTAATTTATAGAACGAGCTTCCGAGACGGCATTAACGGAATCATACAGTATTTGGTTGGGTAGGAAGAGGAATAGAATGGTGGATGGACAGCGTCTTGTTGCGCAATAAAAAGAAGGAGATTTCCTTTATAAACCAGCCTATTGGCGGTAGTAAGCCCGAGACACCATTTTTCTCATCACTCTATCCCACTTTGTTGTCTCCCGACCAGGAATCGAACCCGGTCTAAATCCACCGACTTAACCACGCGTGAGAATGTATAGTATATATGTATATTTAGTTATATATTTATGTAGGACATTTATGTATGTATAAGTACTATATTTATTTATTTATTTATTTAGTACACACAGCAGTACATATCACACACATAACATAGTATAATTATAACTTATCTAATATATGTACCAATTAGGTGTCGCAGCATTCACCAATACAAAAAGAAGAAGAAATTAAAAACTTATTACTGTTAAAACAATTAAAAACTTACTACTGTTAAAACAAAAAACAAAAAAAAATTAACAAAAACTATAAAATTTTAAAATTTACAAAATAAAAATATGACTTCTAAAATAAAATTATACATTTTTCTCTTTTTTAAGAATTAATTAGGAAACATAAAAATTGCGCAAATTTGGTACCTTAAAAAAAAAAACGAAAACAAAACACTTGTTAAATAAATTATAAGCTACTCAAATATTGATGGTTTGAAATGTTCGAGAATATTTTTTCTGAATACATTGTAACGGTCATGAAATATGTCTATATCATTATTGGCACTGCAGAGACTACTGTAGGTGTTGCACATTCGGGATGTTGACGAATGTGAACCTACATTAGTTCTTGAGGGAGGACAGCACAGGATCTTGGTTATAGGGCGACGTGGAATATTATAGGGTACTGTCAGGGAAATGTGTTGCAAGAGTTCGATACATCCAGTCTGGCCATTGACAATTTTATGTAATAGTAAAAGGTCGTGTATGGATCTACGTGATTTGAGAGCAGTCATTTTGAAGAAATCTAAACGTTGGTTGTACGGACATCGATGTGACATTGCTGGGGCTTTGTATGCTAAATACCTAGTAAAAGATCTCTGAATGCTTTCAACTCTTTGAGAATGTATTGCATATGAGGGATTCCATACTGAACATGCATATTCCAAGTGGCTACGTACTAATGAATTGTATAAATAAATTTTCGTTTTAATTGTAAACTCTTTTGTGTTACGTTTTAGAAATCCCATCATTTGTGCAGATTTTTTTACTTTAAGGTTAATGTCGTCAGTATATTTTAATTTATTGTCAATAATAACACCCAGATCTTTAATTTGTGTTACTTCAGCTAATGTTTCACTATTGAGTTGATAATTAAAGGCAAATGGAGACCTCTTCCTAGTAAACTTTATGTTATGTTTGTAATTAATGTGTGTTTTATATAGTAATAAATAATGTCAATAATCATTTTTTCCTGTTGCACCCGCTTATTACATATCTCAATCACAAAGGTTTGTTGGTAGAAAATGCATTTACGGCATTAAGCGCGCCTATGTACCTGCACTTGTTTTGGTTTTGTACAATAAATAATAATAGTATAAATGATATATTTTTTTTGCTGATTATAAGTGGCGAGCTAGGTGCATGAATGTTAGCAACTGGAATCAGACATTTAAGAAAGACATCAGTTCCTAGCACTATGCCGGATTAGGCTGTAAATAAAAAAAATAATGCACTTTTTGGTGTAAGGTAAAGAATAAGCAACTTGAGGAATCTGGATAGGATACCAAGCCGTAACAATAATTATGTAAAATAATATTTATATTACATAGACGAGCTTAATACCTTCAAGGTATTCTCTAACAGCTCTAATGATAATAATAATAAAATAAAAAAACTAGTTAATATTTTATTTTTAAACAAACAGAACAAATTTCTACTTCGCAATAATATATTATTTTAATATACATCGCGGAATTTATTAAAGAGCAAATATTTTTATCTTATAATCTAGAATGAAAATAAAGAATTACATATTTTTTATTTTCATTATTCAGTAATAAAATCTTAAGTTACAGTGCAGAGAAGTTTTCCAAAAAATATCGCCACCCATACTGAACCTAATCTAGTAGGTAGGGAAAGGTCGACGATCGCACGAACGTTGACTTACGTAATTCTTTCTCCCTCTATTTCGTCTCTCGGCTGTGAGCGAGATCAATAAATAATAACACTTACGAACGGTTGCATAAAGGATGGTTAAAATAATCTATGATTAATATTTTGATATACTCCACGTGATTGTTAGTTGGTTTGTCACTTTGGGTGTTTAAGGCAATGACGTTCTTCATAGGCATACGTTAAACATGTCAAAAGATAATCATCCTTTCTCTAACCGGCCGTATAATTCCCTAGCCTACAGGTATTTTTCATGATAGATATTTTATTCACCATACAGTAGTGTTTTGTTTTTCGGATAATGATTTTTATCTTTAAAAAAAAGATGCCCTTATTATTTCAAAAAGGTGTTCTACTAATGTACTTCTACTAAATATCTGAAGCCTAAAAAATAATTGCTTTATGACAATAACACTCGGTATATCTACTATAATAAGTATATATTGATAAGTATTTATGTAGTTTATTTGTTAGAATTGCACCCCACATATTTATGCTGTCTCACTCTCCCAAAGGTTATCTGGTAGAAAAACCTGAAATAGATTTAATTTTATTTTATTAATATTTAAAATATTATGTTTTTTAAATTATAATTTTTACTCAACATATGCGTATAGTGTGCCCACGCCTTTATTGTGTTTACATTGCACAAACTTATTGTATAGTTGTAAAATTATACCTTTTTATGTTCCTAGATGAATGTCCTCAAAACGAAGAGTACTTACTGTGCGGGTCGGCTTGTCCGTTCAACTGCACAGATCCTGATGGGCCGGTCACGTGTTCTGAGGACTGCGTCGAAGGTTGCTTTTGCAAAGCTGGATTCTTGAGAGGCGAAAACGGAACGTGTGTTACACCAGACCAGTGTATGGGAAGTGAGTATCATTATCATCAGCCTGTGTCTCTCCACTGCTGCAGAAGGCTCGGACTGCATGCGGATTTCATAAAAAGAACTCATATCAAAAGAAATCATATTACGTGAGACTTGGCTGTATGGGCTAGACCCTTTGCCTATCAACTCTTTCATCATTCATCGGGAGAAGAGAACTCAACAAGGTCTACGGTCACTATGACTTTATGTTTGTTTACACAATATTTCAATTAAAAAAACACAGTCAATAAATATTCCATTGTCCAAATGTTCAGAACGGGTTCGCCAGTGGAGATCTAGGACTGTGAGTGCTCGAGGCTGCGAAGATGGTTACTGACCTCGAAGCTTTATCACAATCTTTGATAGCATTCTTATAAAGCTCCATTTTCATTCTAGCTGCACTTCTGTTGCAGTACAGCACTGCCCTCAGTCTGCTGGCGTACAGCGGACACACTTGGAGGGCAGTGGAGTAGCTGGCAGCACTCGCAGTGTACTCCTGATCTTTGAAAGAGTCGTTTCTAGCTTGTTTTAGGGCTTCCGCTAGATAAATTGGGCCAAATTTTAGTTTTTAAACTAGAGCAATAAATTTTATTGTACAAAAGGAGCATATATTCATTTTTAGATAAATTATTCTAACAAGATTACAATTTAAGGAGAAAAAACTCTTTCTGCAATTCAAGTAGATGTGTTTCCCCAGACACAAATGCGGTACCCATTACCATGGTTGCAGCAATGGAAGCATACTGTTCAAGACGAATATTATACATACATGCTGAATGTCTTGACTAGACAGTTTGCAACCCCCACCGGACACCTTTTTTTAGTTCGTCCAACAATCTGGCTGGGGGTGGCAGCACTCTGCACTGTAGAACCCGTTTACCCCATCGGTCGTCGGTTCTGCGGCAGATGTGTCCGGCTCATTGCCACTTTAGCTTGCTAATTTAGAATGCGTAATCAATGTTTCGGATTCCATCCATCAGAAAAATTGCAAGCATAGCTCTCTCTATTTCTCGCTAAGCGACCTTGAATTTGTGGACCAGACCTACTGTCAGTATCTCTGCTCCGTACGATATTACGGGGAGGACTCACTGGTTGAAGACTTTGATCTTCAAACATGGTGCTATGGGTGTATATTTGTATATTTCACCTATATTCTTTATTCTTAGTGTATCATCGTACATTCCCACCGGAATTTGGTTAAGTCAATATACATACATACATACATATCTTCACGCCAAATCCCTTGCGGGGTAGGCAGAGACAATTGAGCGCCACTTGTCACGATCACGACATACCTCTTTCGCTTCTTCGACATTCATCAACCTCTTCATACATGCCCTCTTGTTTCGATGGCTTTTTAATTCACCTTCAGCTAATGTTTTATTTATTTGATCATGATAGGCAAGTCTTGGTCTGCCAGGGCCTCTTTTACCCACAACTTTCGCATTATATATCTGGTTCGTCAATCTCTCTTCGCTCATCCTTTCGACATGCCCGAACCATCGGAGCATGCCTTTCTTTATTTTTGTACCTATGCTTTCTTTTATACCTACCCTTTTGCGTATTTCGTTATTACGTATATAATATAATATAAGTCAATATAATTTAAACAAAATTGTATACAATATATATTTAACGTTAAAATATCTGTCTTGCATGGCGAGTGCAATGTGAAGACAAGGAGCAGAAATGGTATATGGTAAATATAACAATCGTTATATTTTGGTTTATCAGTTAACATATTTTAAAATAATAACAAAATAATGCTATTAATACCATGCATCGTAGACAAAGGAGCATTAGGAACACAATACAGTAGAAGGCATAAGACCACAAAACTATACAACTATTTAAACGAATTTTCCGTCAAAGGCATGTCAATAAATTCTGACAGCTTATAAAAACCAAAATTTTGGAAAAAAGAGTTTCAATTTTGTTTTAAATTCACTTGGTTGTAGTCTAGTTATAATCTCAGGTAGTATATTGTATAATGTAATTTTGTGATAATGGGTGAAGAGAGGATGTGCATTAATTTCGAAACAAATACCTACGAGTGATAATAAAGACCTGTTCCTAATTATGACCAGAAATGCATACCGTATTGCAGGCTTTACTATTAATATACATAAAGTTACGTATGTTTAATTATCCGACTATAGTAGATGCAATAGCTAACATCACTGACGTTATCAAAGTTCCTGCCAGATTCCGTTGTTGCAACCATGAGAAATATTACGAGTGATATTAAGACCTATTCATAATTACGACAAGAAATGGATACCGTGTGGCAGCCTCTACTATACATATAGTTAGGTATGTTTAACTAGCCGACTGTAGTAGATACAATAGCTAACATCACTTACGTTATCAAAGTTCCTGCTGGATTCCGCTGTTGCAACCATCAGATATATTATACATACATACATATCTTCACGCCAAATCCCTTGCGGGGTAGGCAGAGACAATTGAGCGCCACTTGTCACGATCACGACATACCTCTTTCGCTTCTTCAACATTCATCAACCTCTTCATACATGCCCTTTTGTTTTGATGGCTTTTTAATGCACCTTCAGCTATTGTTTTATTTATCTGATCGTGATAGGTGAGTCTTGGTCTCCCAGGGCCTCTTTTACCCACAACCGTCGCATTATATATCCGGTTCGTCAATCTCTTTTCGCTCATCCTTTCAACATGCCTGAAATATCGGAGCACGCCTTTCCTTATTTTTGTCCCTATGCTTTCTTTCATACCTACCTTTTTGCGTATTTCATCATTACGTATGCGGTCCGTTAAAGTTACGCCGCATATCCGACGCAACGACCTCATTTCAACTGCATTAACTCTACTCTCATGCATATTCTGACATATCCAGGTTTCACTTCCATACATAAGAAAATTATGAGATATATTATGACTTGGTAAAATATATAAATTGAAGCTTTAAGCTTTTTTGCCAAATATTTCGCCTCTCTTTGGAGCGGCGTCATCAGTGACAGTGACTGAAGGTCTTTGTCATAAATTTTGAAAAAAGTAATTTTATTTCTTTTAGCAATGGTGAAGGATAGCTTTTCTATCCTTAAGAATAATAAATATTACACGAAATCTTTTGGAAACGTGCCCTAGTGTAACGTATAAACAAAATAAAAATTTAAAAGCTATTTTAGCAAAAAATAAAAATACACGGAGTAATAATACATTGTTAGGTACACACAAGTGCAACCAATCTCGTTGCAAAACATGTCCCATAATAAATTCCGATATCAATATACAAACTCATCATAACCCTGTTGTCATCAAAATTCAAAATTTCGCACAATGTACTACTTCTCATTGCGTATATATGCTGGAGTGCAGATTTTGTAACAGTTTTTATGTGGGAGAGACTACGACACCCCTTCGTACTCGCATGAATGGACACAGACATTCAGTAGATTCTCAAATTAATAATATTTTACCTGTGCCCACCCATGCGCGTATACATAACACTACCTTTAACAATTGTTTCACAGTAAGAGTATTAAAGAGTTTTCCTAAAACTATTCGGTCTATTGATTTAAAAACATGGGAAAGCTCTTTTATATGGCAGCTTGGTGCATACTATAGCCCTGGTCTGAATGTAATGCATTAGGTTTTGTCTAACTTGTTTTGTAAATTTATTAATATCGAACCAACAATGGACATAACATACTGATGATGTTTTCCATGATGCGCGAGGTGATGATGATATTTTTCTAAAAAATAAATACAAAACTAAATAGTGCATTGCCTTCACCATTGCTAAAAGAAATAAAATTACTTTTTTCAAAATTTATGACAAAGACCTTCAGTCACTGTCACTGATGACGCCGCTCCAAAGAGAGGCGAAATATTTGGCAAAAAATATTTTAAGCTTTAATTTATATATTTTACCAAGTAAGAAACACATCTAACACATTTTATTTGTTGGAGATATATTATGAGTGATATTAAGATCTATTCGTAATTACGACAAGAAATGCATGCCGTATGGCAGGCTCTACTATACATATAGTAAGATATGTTTAACTAGCAGACTGTAGTAGATGCAATAGCTAACATCACTTACGTTATCAAAGTTCCTGTCGGTTTCCGATGTTTCAATAATCAGAAATATTACGAGTGATATTAAGACCTATTCGTAATTATAAGCAGAAATTCACACCGCTCTACTATACATATAGTTAGGTATGTTTAACTAACCGACTGTAGTAGATGCAATAGCTAACATTACTTACGTTATCAAAGTTCCTGTCGGTTTACGATGTTTCAATAATCAGAAATAAAACAAGTGACAATAAAAATCTATTCGTAATTATGAGCAGAAATGTATACAGTAATACAGGTTCTGCTGTACCTATAGTTACGTATGTTTAACTAGCCGACTGTAGTAGGTGCAATAGCTAACATTACTTACGTTATCAAAGTTCCTGTCGGTTTCCGATGTTTCAATAATCAGAAATAAAACAAGTGACAATAAAAACCTATTCGTAATTATGAGCAGAAATGTATACAGTAATACAGGTTCTGCTATACGCATATATATATATACGTATGTTTAACTAGCCGACTGTAGTAGGTGCAATAGCTAACATCACTCACGTTTTCAAAGTTCCCTGAGGGATTCCGTTGTTGCACTGCATTAGCAAACACAAACATTCCCTACATCTACCGGATCCAATACATAATGTATGGCTAGGCGATACAACTTGCCAGTTTGTCAAATAGACTGATGGCCTTAGTTAGTGAATTCCAACTACAGTACAAAGGGAACTAAGATCCAGGAAGCGGACTTGGGTTTTGAAAGTAAAATTTAAAAAACGTCATAACTTTTTGCTATATTCGTTTATGCTTTGGATTTCGTTTATGATTTGGTATAGGTTGCACTTTTTTATACCTTGTTAAAAAACAAACTCAACGTAAAACATTTTTAGATTTAATAAAGGACATCATTATTTTTGTATTTGGGCTAAATGTAAAATTAGTTTATTTAAAACCTAACCTTAAATTAAATAAATTATATTACAACAAATAATAAAAGAGATTGCCCAAAACCAGACTCCAACTATTTGCAGCGTGCCTCAACTAAATACAATTCAATAATCATAACAATTAATTTTGTTTTTTTTAAATTTAATTACTACATCTGTGGGATTACTACATGTTGCTGAGGAGCATTAAAAAATAATTTAATTAAATAGTCAATTGGTTAAAATTTATGTATGAAATAGTTACAAAGCACTATTTATACAATTAGGTTCTTTATTATGACCAGGTACTTTATTATAGATAAAACACTGGATTTCGAATCGGCGGGATCGAAACTACACACATCAAAAAAGTCTAGGGATCAAGCATGTTTATGCGGATTTCTTGTGATTGAGATGTGGCTTTGTAATAAATTTATGATTTTATAAATTTATATGGATCCTTTTTGGTGCATTTCATAATTTAAAACAGGAACTGTCAATCAAATTCGAGTAAAAGATGAAAATCAGCTGTCAATATTTTCCCTATAAAAACATAAGACGCATTGAAGACATTATTAGTGCTACTGTTTCCCTACTACTGATTAAAACCAACGTTATTATGGAGCGGCGACGTCATTTAAGCAGGGAAGAAATGATCAGAGCCGTGGGAATGATAGAAGCTGGTTCCCGGCAACGTACTGTGGCTTTAGCTCTGAATACAAGTCAGAGTGTTATCAGTCGACTTTGGACACGTTACCGAACCACTGGTACCGTGGCTGAGCGCCATGGAGGACGGTATCGCTGCACCACACGGAGACAAGACCGATACATTCAAATCACAGCTCGAAGAACTCCAACAATAACCGCCATGATGTTAGCCGTGAGCCTTCATCGCTCTTCAGGGAACTTAATTAGCGACCAAACAGTCAGAAACCGCTTGCATGAAGTGAACCTTCATTCCCGAAGACCGCTACGGGTACCACCTATAGCAATGCACAATCGTAGGACTCGATATCAATGGGCTCTTGAACACAGAAATTGGACAGAAGAACAATGGCGTTTCGTGTGCTTTTCTGATGAGTCTCGTTTTGGTATGAGGCCGGATACAAGACGTATACGACACTGGAGAACCCCTGGACGCCAACAGCGATTAAAATCCTGCCAGGAAGTCCATCCTTATAGTGGTGGAACCATCATGGTATGGGCGGGTATTTCGATCGGCGGAAGAACTGAGTTGATTTGGATCAGAGGCAACCTCAACGCTCAAATTTATGCTGAGACGGTTGTATCAGACGTCATCGTTCCTCTACAAGTGCATATCGGTCCCTTATTTCAGTTAATGCATGATAATGCACGACCGCACACCGCAAGAGTTGTAAGACAGACTCTCGCCGCAGCTAACATCAATGTCCTGCCCTGGCCTGCTCAGTCGCCAGACTTGAACCCGATTGAGCATGCATGGGATATTCTTCAGAGAAGAGCTCTGCCGAATATGGAGGGTATCCAGTCGCAAGAAGACCTTTTTTTGTTGTTGCAACGAACATGGGCGGCCATTCCACAGCGTGATTTGGATGAACTCATTTTGAGTATGCCAAACCGATGTTCTTGTGTTGTTAGTGTTCGCGGTAGAAACACGGATTATTAATTGTTTAAGTTACCCAATAAAATTAAAAAAAAAACTGTTATTTCAGTCTTTTTTTCGAACTTTAATGTTAGTGGTTCAAATGTCAAAAATCCCTTTATTAGGAAAATGGCAATTTTTTTTACTAATGCAAAGGTGACTTGGTTTATCGTTACTGTAGACAAACGAAAACATTTTATTTGATCAATCCTTAAAGAAAATTTTAATGAATATCAATCAGGAGAAAAGTTATTGCAAAAATATATGTTGATCCCTAGACACTTTTGATGTGTGTATATAATAATTAACGTAAAAAAAAAGTTTTTGTCAATTGTCGTTACGCTAGGGTGAAATAAATAAAATTAATTACAGATTATAAAAAAAATAAATCATTTTGGCACGAGAACATTTTATTGGGCCCATTTCTCTAAGATAAATGGGCATTCTCATTAGACCTAATAAAAAAAAAAAAAAAAAAGTTAGCTCCTTTAAATAGCTGTCCTGTGGCGTGGTGACCAATACACTAGTAACATTTCCTCTCTGAATTAAGATACTTAATTTTTGAGAGAAAAACTGTTTTTTAAACCAACAACGTTTAATTATTGTAATGTGTTACAAAAATAGTGAAAGATTCATTAAATACAAAATGGATTATTATATTATATAAAATAACTTAGGCGCGGTGGTGGCTCGGTTGTAAGAACGCTTTTCTTAAAATCCTATCCTACAAAGGTCGGTTCAAACCCCCCCCCCACCCTGCATGGACCAATGGGAAATACACTTTTCTTACGTGTTTGTTATAGATCTACAATACCACCGTTCCTGTGTCTCGGAGAGCATGTTAAGCCGTCGGTCCCGGTTCCACTAATACCAACTTGTAGCAGCAATGGAATCGTTACTAAATTGTCATTAAAAAACTGACATCATATCCTCGCCAAGCCGTCTGGCCAGCGTGGCGAGTGTAGGCCAAATTCTCCAGATATATGATCTGGAAGGCCCATCTCCAGCAGTGGAGGTCTAGGACGCTGTGTTCTAGGGACTGTAATGAAAAAAAAAAGTATATATTATTTTTTTGGTTTGTACAGTTGTACTGATCCTGGTAGTACAGACACTACCGCCGGGATCAATCATACATCTATGTATTTGTTGCAATAAACGCTTTTATTATTATTATTATTGTTGTTATTATTATTTAATTCGGATACACGATCGGCGAAGTTCGCTCTTCTTCGGTTCTTGTACTATAAGATTTCGATGTATTTGTGTATTTTTCCTAGCTAATCAGACAATATGCAGCGCCAACGAGGAATTCCTGTCTTGTGGAACCGTGTGTCCTCTGACTTGTGCCCAGCCTTCAGGCCCTGCTGTGTGTAACCTGGCCTGCAGCATGGGCTGCTTCTGCAAGAGTGGCTTCCTTAGAGACCAGAACACGAACCAGTGTGTCACTCCAGACAAATGTCCAGCAGGTAATGTGTTCTACCTTATTTTTAAGCGCTTCTAATTTTAAAAGGTTCGCAATTTTGCAGTCGGTAAAAAAGAAAAGTATTATGACGATCGTCTATCCCTTTCGGGGTAATCACACGCCATGATTTTAAAGAAGCAGATTCACATTTAGCTAACTTAATTATAGACCCATCATGACAAGTGGCAAGCTCGTCGATGTCTCAAGCGTACTAAACTTGAGAAATATCACAAATCACGTGGGAGCTTTAGGTATGCTGCTACTAAGATATGGAACTACCCCCACCATTGCACGATATGCAGTCGGCGGTTGCTTTTAAAAATAAATATAATACATCTCTTTTGACATACCAACAGCTATTGTAGCAGCATACCTTCTTTATATTTTATAGTTTGTTTTTTACTATAATTATGTTTTACATTTTTTTTAAATGTAAAGAAAAAAAGTAAAGTATCATCACGACCGTTTCCCTTTCGGAGTGGTCAGAAACCGCGCTTATGAATAAGCGGATTCACATTTAGCCAACTTTACTATAGGCCAATCATGACAAGTGGCAAGCTCGTCGATGTCTCCAGCGTACTAAACTCGAGAAATATCACAAATAAATTAAATATTAATTAAATGTATTTTGTTTTACATTAATAAATGTTTTTGTGTCCCGACCAGGAATCGAACCCGGTACCTCCAAGTCTAAATTCACGGACTTGACCGCTAGACCACGGAGGCAGTTAAATGTATTAGTTATCCTTTTATGCGTACATACATACACCACACTATATATATGTATATATTATTCATTAACACCTCTTCTAACAAGGGAAGAGCCGAAAATCAGCGCTGTGGCCCAGAGTCGCAGCTCCATGCTGAGCTGATTCCCTATTTGTCACTACACATCTTGTGTATACTACCAAGCTTTATTTGTTAAAGTTGTGGCAAATAAAATATTTTTCTTTCTTTAATTAACTAAATTATTGTGCCCCGAACTGGAATCGAACCCGGTACATCCCCGTCTGGTGAGAGTGGTGGTGGTGGCTCGGTTGTATGAACGCTCGTCTTAAAATCCTACAAAGGTCGGTTCAAACCCTCGGCATATGTACCAATGAGAAATACACTTTTCTTACGTACATTTGTCTCCTGGTTTCACTAGTACCAACCATCGATGTATATAGATAGGCTATCACTGATATAAAAACGTTCCCGCAAAACCAATCGAAGTCATGTAGCTGCACCAACAGTCGCGAGCTAGCAAGCTTAGAGCGCGCTTACCTGATAATAATATTGAGTGAAACTAGTCTTTTAGTATTCCTTGCGAAATAATTTCCGATAAATACCGCATGTGACATTATCCCCCAGAATTGACCCCCAAAGTTGGTAGGTACACGTGGCAAGCGGCACGTCTTTAGATTGCGTTTTGTATTGGATAGGCCTATCTATAGACATCGATGGTACCAACTTGTTAAAATAATTGACATCAGAGCTTCGCTTTCCTATCTGACCAGGCAGCGTGGCGAGTGTAGGCCAAATTCTCCAGAACATAATCTGGAAGACCCATCTCCAACAGTGGAAGTCAACAGTTTCTATGTTCTAGGGGCTGTGATGCTGATGCTTCTATTTAACCACTTGGCAGTATACCATATAAAAAAAAAAGTATCATCAAATTCAAATTCTTATTTGCTTTAAATGTGGTACATACAGTAATATGGTTGGCTCTGCACATTTAGCCATTGTTGTGGCATATTTTTTTTTTTAATTGAAATATAGTCTTATCATTAAGTCATCATTACATAATTAAATTTAGGTCAATACATACAATAATTTTATGTTAATAATAACAAACAAAAAATAAAATAAAATATATCATACAAATTCTTTTAGTTATTATTCCGCTCGAAGAACTCGCCAATATTATAGAAACCATCACATCATCACGACCGTTTCCTTTTCGGGGTGGTCAGATATATAAATAAGCAGATTCACATTTAGCCAACTTTACTATAGGCCAATCTGACAAATGGCAAGCTCGTCGATGTCTCCAGCGTACCAAACTCGAGAAATATCACAAATAAATTAATAATTAAATGTATTTATTTACATTAATAAATATTTTTGCGTCCCGACCCGGTACCTTCGAGTCTAAATCCACGGACTTAACCGCTAGACGGACGGAGGCAGTACCATATGTTATATAGATATTTTTTCTGGTTGTGATAGCATTACAAAGTCAAAATCAATATTGTTTTATTCCAGAACAATGCTTCTCCAAAGACGAAATTTACGACATATGCAATGCTAACTGTGAGTCGACTTGCGAAGACCCCGAGCCTATTTGTATTCAGAGTTGCGAAGGCGGGTGCATCTGTTCTTCCGGTCTACTGAGAGATCCATCAGGTCAATGCGTCACTGTAGACAAGTGCCCAACTAACACAACTGATGCCGGTCTACTTAATAGATACATGAATGTTATAAATAGAATTCTTCATTTGTCAGCTGTTTAGAAAGTTCCAGGAGTGCGATTTTTTTATGACATCGATGAGTTTGAAGGTGAGAAAAATATTAGCGGTGATGAAGATTTTAAATAGTTAAAAAAATCCTACCTCTCTATAAGGTGTATCTGTTATATACATATATATAAATTTATATATATATATATATATATATATATATATATATATATATATATATATATATATATATATATATTATATTATGTGTTTGAAATTTGGAAATCGATAACTGTTTTGTAATTTTAGGGATATTTAGTCATCCGCTGACATTAAAAAATCGCACCTCTACGAAATTGAAATAAATCAAAAATTTATATTTTTTAAAATTTATTTGTAAATATATTTAATGCACAATAATGCAGCGATAAATAGAGAAATTAGATTACTGTTGTGTAAAATAGATCCAGCCTTATTTAAAGGAATTATAATGTAATTCACCATCTGAAAATAAGAAAATTAATTATTAGGATTATTATTAAAATTTTGTTATGTTAATTCATTGGATAATGATGTATTTATTTTCCCCATAAGAGGGTTTCACGGTTTAGCATCCCTCTAACTCGCACAATCCAATATTTTCAAAGATTTTTCACGTTTGACGGACAGTTGCAGAAAGGATGATTAAAATCATAGAATTAAGATTTTAATTAAAAAAAAATATATATTCGAAAAAAATATAAGTCCCGTCCGCGTCAATGGTGGCAAGAACGCTGGCTGCATTTCCCCGCTGAATTGCAATACTGATTCTTTGGGCGAAGAAAGAGCCAGTCCTCTTGTCACCGGAGGAGACGACAAGACGCGGTGTTATGTCTTTTAAAAACTTTTTTGCGCTTGGACTCCATGGGCCCAGAGTTTCTACAGCAAACGGCACAAATATGTAATCTTTTAATATACTTACATACTTGCGCCGTTTGCTGGACTCCGCATTTTCCGCCGCGGCTCCAATTATGATAATCAATCAGTATTTTGATATACGCCTCGTGATTGGTAGTTAACTTGTCACTGGATATATCAGCCATTGACGTTTCTCATAGGCAAACCGTTAAACATTTCAAACGATAAATAGCCTTTCTGCAACTGGCCGTGATTGTACTTTTGAGAAATGTAGTCTATCATCTTTTTAGGAAATAAAATTACATAAGATCCTGCCGGGGAAAACGAGGGAATGTTCGCATTCCCAACATTATAATAATATATAAGCTTCATGCAACAGATGGCGTTTATCACACTTTAGAATTTAAAAATGTAATTAGCGCCATCTATGCAAAAAGCTTTGAAGCTAGGGTAACCGTTACTATGCTAGAGCCTCCAAAGCTCTTAGTAGTGTAAGGTTCCGCTAATAGATGGCGCTTGAAAAGTTTTTATTCAAAAACTAACCTATTTAGTTGCAACCTGGGTCAACCAACATTAGAAGCGGCAGTCACCTTTTTATAGTTTTCTTCCCGTATTCCGTAGGACTTGTATGTGTATGATAGGAAATCCGTATTGTTCGAGGATAGCTGGAAGACCATCGTTTGACTCCCAGCTTGGCCGTGAAGAAGATGGAAATCAACTTCACCTCTTACGTCGGTTGTTGCTGTCACTTCCAAATATGCTAGGACGAAACCACTCTGAAATAAAATAATAAATAAAAGGTATTTTTTGCTATTATCAACCCGAACTACCTACATTAATATCTCCCACCTGATTTTTTAATATTTTATATAGGTACGAAGCACGACATGTAAATGTAAATGCGGGTGGTGGCTCTGTTGTAAGAACGCGTTCCTTAAAAAAAAAACCTAAATAGTTCCGACATTTGTCATTTATTTACTACACCACCGTTCCTGTGCCTCGGAGAGCACGTTACGCCGTCGGTCCCGGTTCCTACCAACTTGTGTAACCCAGGCCAGCGTGGCGAGTGTAGGCCAAATTCTACAGATTTTTTTGGAAGGAACAGTGGAGGTCTGGACTCCACGTTCTAGGGGCTGTAATCATGATTGTGTCCAGGAATCGAACGCGGTACCAACGAGTCTAAATCTACAGACTTAACTGCTAGAGAGGCAATAAAAAACAATTACTTTAAACGGAACTGCTTCCGTAGTCTAGCGGTTAAGGTCGTGGATTTAGACTCGGAGGTACCGGGTTCGATTCCTGATCGAAACACAATAAATTAATTACTTTTGTTTGTCCTATTTCCCGACTTTGGTAGGCTAGAGACATCGACAAAATGGGCCTATAGTAAAGTTGGCAAAATTTGAATCTTCTTCATTAAAAAAAGCGGGGTTTCTGACTACCCCGGAAGAAATACGGTCGTGATGATACTTTACCTTTACTTTAATTAAACAAACTTACCTTTGCGCTTGTTGTGATTGTAACATAGAATGGATCAAAATTATTTCTATGTCGCAGTCTGTCAGAACCACCCTCCATTGGTAGGGATTCTGAAATAATTGATCAGAAGCTTAAAAAAATACGTCATAACATATTATTAAACTTAAATCGACGGAGATGTATTTCGTTGTTGACGCGACACATTTAATTTTATCCCCTAACATTTAAGGGACTTAAGTGTAATTATAATTGACATCACGTCCTTGCTTCGTCTGGCCAGTGTGGCGAGTGTAGGCAAAATTCTCTAGAAATGATGATGGTCTTAAGCTATAAGGTAAAACAATTGTTATTTTGATCAGCGAAAAAAAGCTTTAGCCGTACGTCGTCCATCCTATAAAACGATATTTTTAGGATAACTTCTCTGCACCGTAACTTAAGATTTTATTATTGAATATTTAAATAAAAAAAATACGTAATTCTTTATTTTTATTCTAGATTATAATATATAAAAAATGCTTTTTAATAAATTCCACGCAGTATATATTTTTTATAAATATTTTTTCTTCAATATATCCATGCTATAAAACGGTGCTATAAAAATTTGGTATGAGTGGCGATATTTTTAGGATAACTTCTCTACACCGTAACTTGAGATTTTATTACTGAATAATTATAATAAAAAATACGTAGTTCTTTATTTTTATTCTAGATCATAATATAAAAATATTTTCTTTTTAATAAAATTCACGCAGTTTATATTTTTTTTATAAATATTCCATCCTATAAAACGGTGCTTTTTTGTAACAAAAATTCGGTATGAGTGACGATATTTTTAGGATAACTTCTCAACACCGTAACTTGAGATTTTATTACTGAATAATTAAAATAAAAAATACGTAGTTCTTTATTTTTGTTCTAGATCATAATATAAAAATATTTGCTTTTTAATAAATTCCACGAAGTATATATATATATATTTTTTTATATATTTAAAACTTAAAGTTATATTTGTAGGATGGTTTTTATTACTTACTTTCGTATTCTATCCCAACAAAAAAATCCTGAGTGACAAACTCCATTGGCGCCGACACAACATACGCAAAAACCAAACACAACAAAATAAACTTATTCATCATTAATATTCTATTAAAATTAATACAAAAACACAAGCGTTTTTTACTTAATATTTGCAACTGAATTTCAATCGATTTTATCTAAAACGCTCAAGTGTTTTCTGATAAGATTCTTCTCAATATTATCAAAATGTTTCGAAATCTATGAAAAGATACGTAAAGTCAATATCAATTTCATTTGCGTATAATGTAAACAGACGTTTGGTAAATTACTTTTTTAAGAGTTATCTCGTAGCTTATTGCTCATTGTGTTTACTCGTTAATAGGTTATTTTATTGAGTTTTTTTTTTGTAAGGCAATAAGTAGCCTCTACATTAAACACAGTTTTTTTATCAATAATATATCGCCGGGTTACAGCAAAAACCAAGTAAAATAAATAAATAATAAATAAATATTTCCAGACAGATCACACAGCGCCATCTAGTTTCCGTGGTACGCTACGAGGCTTGTGTTACGGAAACTAGATGGTTGATAAACTACATATTATACTTTTTTTTCTTGTAAATATATACATATTATACATATAAACACCCAGACCCGATGGGAATCGAACCCACGACCTCCCGAGTTCACGGCAACGTTTGTTACCACTAGACCACGGAGGCGGTCAGATAGTAGGCGGGCTGATGATGGTAATTTTCCCAGTCTGCCGGTGCGTATCGACACCTTTCAGGATCAGCCTCGAATTGCCGTCATGCCCAGTCAAGTTGGCATAGTGTTAGGGACTGATGTCGGTCATGAGTGTCTGTTTCTAGTTGCCATTCATGACTTCGCGCGCCACTTATCATCAGTGGGAACAAGGTCACATGTTGTGTCAGTTTAAAAAAATAAACATCAACCTATTGTAATACAAGCAAAGCCGGGTTAAACAGCTTGTTTAATATATAAAATGATTTTAAATTGTGTACGTTATTTGCTTATGTCTTTAGTTCAAAGTGTAGCCTAAAGAGAAGATACTAAAACACAACAGAAGGTCCGCTTATATTAGATTAGATATTCCAATTATCTCGTCCGCTTAGCATTGGTATACGAGAAAACGACAGCACAGTTTCATTATAAGTTAAACATAAGGATATATAAAATAAAAAATAATACATTATATTATTTAAGCTTACCCTAATAGAAGTTTTAAAATAAATATTTAGGAAGTTATTGTGATCAATTTATAAAGTAAGAAAATAAAATTTACAATATATTTTCAATATAAAAAAAAACGTAAAACAACGTAGGGCACGGTAGGAGCAAAATAATGTAATTATGTTTTTTTTTTAATACGACTTATAGTTTGTATTGTTTTATATAATTGTCTTACTTATAAGTAAAAACTTGTCATTAGCTTAATTTTGTTTAATCTTTAATTTTATATACGAGTATGTAGCTGTAAGTTTTCCAAACATAAATAAATAAAATGATGAGAGTGTTATTGCGCAATAGAGACCCTGTTTTAAACCAGCCTATAGTCGGTCACTAGTCCTTGTCCTCTTTTCCCCATACATGAAGGACCCAGCTCCAAATGCAATGAAATCTGTATTCTTCTTCAATGTATAAAAATATATACTATTTTTTTTTCGGACATTTGAGTACATATCCAGTTTTTTATTACAGGAATTATTACTGCCGATTTATTTGGTTTGTTACCCTGTTTCAAAATTATAAGTATCTGGTTTATTTTATAAATAAAATATTGAGTGAGATAGGTCAACGTTTTTACCGTGTATAGAAGTAGTTAGGCTAAGGTAGTTATTATACGGAGTGACTTTGTATAGAACGTTTTACGTTAGACTAATGTGTTATTCTATTGATAGAAATAAACAACTGTTAATTTTAAAATAGCCAATTTTCATAGAGAAGCCAATAAAATTGAGTGAGATAGGTCAACGTTTTTACCTTGGTGACTTTATATGGTCTTACGTTATACTAATGTATTATTCTATTGATAGAAACAAACGTGGTCTAGTGATAACAAACGTTGCCGTGAACTCGGGAGGTCGTGGGTTCGATTCCCACAGTTGTACATTGTATAATTTGTCTCGGTCTGGGTGTTTATATGTATAATATGTATATATTTACAAAAAAAAAGTATAATATGTAGTTTATCAACCATCTAGTTTCCGTAACACAAGCCTCGTAGCTTACCGAAAGAGGAAAAGGAAATTAGATGGCGCTGTGTGACCTGTCTGGAAAAAAATATTATTATTATTATAAACAACTGTTAATTTTCTAATAGCCAATTTGTATGGAGAAGACAAAAAAAATATTAGTGAGATAGGTCAACGTTTTTGCCCTGTATAGGATAGTTAGGCTAAGGTAGTTATTATACTACACACATCAAAAAAGTCTAGGGATCAAGCATGTTTATGCGGATTTCTTGTGATTGAGATGTGGCTTTATAATAAATTTATGATTTTATAAATTTATATGGATCCTTTTTGGTGCATTTCATAATTTAAAACAGGAACTGTCAATCAAATTCGAGTAAAAGATGAAAATCAGCTGTCAATATTTTCCCTATAAAAACATAAGACGCATTGAAGACATTATTAGTGCTACTGTTTCCCTACTACTGATTAAAACCAACGTTATTATGGAGCGGCGACGTCATTTAAGCAGGGAAGAAATGATCAGAGCCGTGGGAATGATAGAAGCTGGTTCCCGGCAACGTACTGTGGCTTTAGCTCTGAATACAAGTCAGAGTGTTATCAGTCGACTTTGGACACGTTACCGAACCACTGGTACCGTGGCTGAGCGCCATGGAGGACGGTATCGCTGCACCACACGGAGACAAGACCGATACATTCAAATCACAGCTCGAAGAACTCCAACAATAACCGCCATGATGTTAGCCGTGAGCCTTCATCGCTCTTCAGGGAACTTAATTAGCGACCAAACAATCAGAAACCGCTTGCATGAAGTGAACCTTCATTCCCGAAGACCGCTACGGGTACCACCTATAGCAATGCACAATCGTAGGACTCGATATCAATGGGCTCTTGAACACAGAAATTGGACAGAAGAACAATGGCGTTTCGTGTGCTTTTCTGATGAGTCTCGTTTTGGTATGAGGCCGGATACAAGACGTATACGACACTGGAGAACCCCTGGACGCCAACAGCGATTAAAATCCTGCCAGGAAGTCCATCCTTATAGTGGTGGAACCATCATGGTATGGGCGGGTATTTCGATCGGCGGAAGAACTGAGTTGATTTGGATCAGAGGCAACCTCAACGCTCAAATTTATGCTGAGACGGTTGTATCAGACGTCATCGTTCCTTTACAAGTGCATATCGGTCCCTTATTTCAGTTAATGCATGATAATGCACGACCGCACACCGCAAGAGTTGTAAGACAGACTCTCGCCGCAGCTAACATCAATGTCCTGCCCTGGCCTGCTCAGTCGCCAGACTTGAACCCGATTGAGCATGCATGGGATATTCTTCAGAGAAGAGCTCTGCCGAATATGGAGGGTATCCAGTCGCAAGAAGACCTTTTTTTGTTGTTGCAACGAACATGGGCGGCCATTCCACAGCGTGATTTGGATGAACTCATTTTGAGTATGCCAAACCGATGTTCTTGTGTTGTTAGTGTTCGCGGTAGAAACACGGATTATTAATTGTTTAAGTTACCCAATAAAATTAAAAAAAAAACTGTTATTTCAGTCTTTTTTTCGAACTTTAATGTTAGTGGTTCAAATGTCAAAAATCCCTTTATAAGGAAAATGGCAATTTTTTTTACTAATGCAAAGGTGACTTGGTTTATCGTTACTGTAGACAAACGAAAACATTTTATTTGATCAATCCTTAAAGAAAATTTTAATGAATATCAATCAGGAGAAAAGTTATTGCAAAAATATATGTTGATCCCTAGACACTTTTGATGTGTGTATATATAAAGGACTCTCTGTTATTGTGTATTATTTGCTACTAATATTGTTATCAATATATATTATTGGAGAGCAGCGTAAGAATAATCATCACTACACGAGACGACCTTGTCCAATATGATAAATGCACTAAAACTGTGTTAAGGTGAGTTTAGACCAACAGAACAAACAACTACAGTCAGTACAAAAGCGTTGGTAAACGTCAATTTGTATTTTATCATTTATACCAAAAGAATACCAGCAGCCCTATTCTGTTACTTAAGCGCAAACATTATAATAATGAAATATAGTATATATATATCACGCTATTAAAGTTGATATTTGCACGGACGCTGTCAATGTCGAGCGCTTATAGAGTTGAGAATTGAATAATATTTTGTAATTCGTGTGATATAAACGATCAACAATCTTGCTCAGCAATTTGCCTATTTTTATATAATCACACTAGCTGACCCGGCGAACTTCGTACTGTCTAATAATCATTGAATATATGTAAACCTTAGATAGCAATTTTTTACCCAAGATTTTATGTATGGAAAATGTTTTTTTTTTTTTTTAATTTTATTTATCGAGTTATAAGTGTTCTATTGTATTTCTAACAAACCCGACTTTGTTTTATATATTAAAATTTACTTATTATGCAATCTAATATGTCAGAAACCTTCTCTGATGTTCACACAAGATATTCTCAAAGGTTTATCCCGATCGGTCAACATGCATAGGGAACACACACACAGACATTCACCTTTATATATATAGATGAGTAAACCGCTATTACAGTAATTTAAACACGAGTATATCCAAAAAGACAATGTTTTTTTTATTAAGTAACTTTTTAAAAGTTGTGTTGACGTTAAATAAAAGTTGAAACCATTTTATTTTTATTTAGCTTGCTCATCCCAGTCTCATGTTTTTTTAGAAAAGTTCCAACTGAGTCAATACAGTCGAGCTTATTTTACTTACCACAAAAATACAAAGTTATTTTTCATAAAACCAAGACATTTAAATATTAACAAAGCCATTTCACCGCAATCTTAGGATTCAGTCTCGCCGCGAATGCGACGTAGCTCATCTGACATTAATTTCACGCTTTTCTTAAGCGAAAGTCATCTTTTGACGACGAGACAAAGGTTTTACGATGCTGCAGTGCGTACTGCACGCCGCCACAGGTGGAGAGGGTGGCTCAGCATCCAGAGATCAAATCTGCCTCAGTTGGGAGGCGACTACACGCGCGAGAGGTCGCATCCCATTTCTCCCGCGAGTCTGACGTTTTCCGTCATGATCGGTCAACGTAAACTGTATTTATTCGAATTTATCTCTGTGATGTGAGGCTGTGAAATAGCGGAATGGATGGCGAAAACCGAATAATTCTCAACGTTGGAGGCATCAGGTAAAAATATTTACTTATATAAGACTTACTAAAACAAAGTTTACTATTAATTTTTACACGTTATTGCAATAAGTAAAGCGGACCTAATGCTGCTTAATAAATCTTAAGGAAAATTCGCTTTATATTATATTAAAGGTAAGAACGAAGATTTATAAACTTTAATTATTTTTTATGTAAGTAATCCAGTTATGAATATGAATATAATTAGGTTAATTTTTAAAAAAAATATATACAACTTTATTGCACGAAGAGATTCACTGAATGGAAAACTATTAAATGAGAACTATTAGGTGCAACGTGAGAAATATTAAAAGAAAATTAACTGGTAATTACGTATATACATAACTACGAGTACCTTAACATATGGATTCAGTGCACATGAGTTAGTATATTAGTAAGATCTGGGTTCAGCCAAGTGAATATACATGTCTGTCTAGATAAAGTGAATACAGTCATCAGCTAGTGAACTGCTGCATGGTAACAATAAAGATAAATGAAAACAACAAAGGACCGAGAATGTCACCTTTAGGGACCCCTCAACTACGTAAATAATGGCGTTTTAATCAACCTATTTACGTAACTTGATAAAAAAAAATCGAAAAAAAACAATTATTAGATAGCAACGGATTCTTCAACAACAAACAAGTGATTAATTAGTAAACAACTAATTAACTTTGTCGAAAGCATTTGTAAATTCAATTGGTACTAGACCAATTAGGTCATACTTAGGTATCTCAAGTATTTGTACCGGTATAACCATGTTTCTAAAGAGAGTGTATTTTAGAAATCAGAATTTCTTTACTGAAGTGGCAATCTGGGGTAGTGCCGCAGCTCGTCGACGTTTCTGAGAGTACCCAGACGCTGCGCTTTTTTATCGCTTTCAAAATATCTAGTTTTCGTATCAATCAAGTCCTTTAGCTGACAAGATGATATTTAAAAAAAAATCACACCTAAATTTTATAAAATAAAGGGTTTTTTCTGCCTAAAATTGTAATCTTGTTAAAATAATTTATCTAAAAATGCATATAAACTATGAATACAATTTAGCCCAAATCCCCTTACAATAGGATTGATGTCATTTAAAGCAGGTATAAATGTTATGGTTAAATTCGTTGATGTAGACGCGGGTACCAGGTTTAATTACACAATAATATAATTAATTTGTGATATTCCTCGTGTTACGCTCGAGATATCGACGAGCTTGGCAATTGTCATGATGGCCTATAGTAAAGTTGGATAAATGTGGATCCGCTTATTTATAAGCGTGATTTCTGACCACTCCGAAAGGTAAACGGTCGTAATGATACTTTTTTTACTTTACAAAATGTATGGATTCGTTATCCGCTCTCGCCACGAATTTAAACATTCCTCCACCTCCGTGCATCTGTACGTGTCTCCCATTCGCTTACAACTTGAATATGCAGTGTCCGAGTTATAAAAAATACAAAGACTCAATAGAGATGGTACAAAAGAATTTTCTACGTGTTGTTCAATGCAAATGCTACCAGAACAGATTAAAATATGTATTGCTGGTGAATTATAACATGCTGGACTGGTGTTCATGATGACAGCAGTAATGATGTTATACGACCTTTGTCATAAAAAAATACGATTCCATAGCCCTTAACAACAAAGTTTGCCATATAGTACCGCCCAAACATCACCATCGAGAATGAAATCTCTTTTAATTATTCGCAGTGGGCTCATGCTGTACTAACTCTGGGATGCGTTCTCCTATCTATACACTGGTTGACACTTGCAATTAAAAGTTTAATCCTATTGATTGATGCACTGCTGCGACCTTTAGAACAAATGTTTTAAGGGTTTTAAAGGAATGGCATATTGTCTTTTTTGAACAAATGTTTTAAGGGTTTTAAAGGAATGGCATATTGTTTTTTTTTGTCATATGTTTTATTTAGTTTTATTAATTTACGAGTATTAGCTTGTTTATTATTTATATCAATACTCAAGCAGCTTAAAGTCACTACCAGGCTCTCTTCTATCTGCCTGCAGCGAGTCCTTGAGTATTTTGGTCATATAGCATGAAAAAGTGTGGCCAATCTGGAAAAGCTGGTGATCATGGGTAAAATCGAAGGCAAGAGGCCCCGAGTTGGCGTGGATTTAATGTTATTTTTAATGACAATATATTAACGATTCCACAAGGTCGTATTAATGTAACCGGGACCTACTTACTTAACGTGCTCTCCGAGGCACGGGAACGAACGGTGCTGTTGTAAATCTGTGGCAAATGTACGTAAGAAAAGTGTATTTCTGATTGGTACATGCCGAAAAGGTTTAAACCGACCTTTGTAGGATTTTAAGGCAAGCGTTCTTACAACCGAGTCACCGTGTAATGTAATGTATCTTATTATTTAATAAAGAAAAATAAAATAAATAACTGTATATTTTTAATTAACTTAAAGTATTCACCTCTGCAGTAATTCTAAAATTAACTATTTTAAAAGCGTCTAGTGTTTCATGACAATGGCTGGTCTTGAGGAGTTCTCAAATAGTTTTCTTACTAGAAAAGTTTTCCGGTAGAATCTTATAACAAAGGAATTCTATTGTCTTCATATCCACTTTATCCACTGTAACTCAATTCGTTACTCAACTGTAAAACGTCACATGTATTATTAGAAAATAGTGGATATAAAAATAAAGCATGTATTTATAGATTATCATTACTTTATCACCACAGTCCCTAAACCTTCACTGTTCGAAATTCTTTCTGCTTTCCAGATTTTTTTCCTACACTTGCCACGCTGCCCAGGGATTAACGAGGGTTGATGTCAATTTTTAATGACAATCTATTAACGATTCCACAAGATCGTATTAGTGGAACCGGGACCGACGGCTTAACGTTCTCACCGAGGCACGGTGGTGTTGTAAATCTAAGACAAATGTACTTAAGAAAAGTAAATTTCTCATTGATGCATGCGTTCTTACAACCAAACCACCATCGCTACATATTATAATAATAATAATAAATTATTTATTGTACAAAACCAAAACAAGTGCAGGTACATAGGCGAGCTTAATGCCGTAAATGCATTTTCTACCAACTAACCTTTGTGACTGAGATATGTAATAAGCGGGTGCAGCAGAAGAAAAATTATAGTTAAAATGATTTATTACTATATAAAACACACATTAATTACAAACATATAGTACTAATACATAAATAATTCAATTCAATTCAATTCGTTTATTTTGCAAGTAGGAATAGGACAAAAAGATATGTATTCTGCACTTTTAGACGTCAAGTTTTACAATATTGATATAAAACGATATAATTTTATAGTACATATTGGTGAATCTGGAGCAGTACATGATAACCATCATTTGGAAAGAGAAACTATAAAATAATAAAATAACAAAATTATAAATACAGAATAACGCTTAACATTATAGCTGCTGTAGATAGGCATTGTCACACTATAAGCTAAGACAGACACAATTATAAGAATCAGTTAAGATAATAGCTAAAATAAATGTCCTACATACACGTGCAGGTACACTTGTTTTGGTTTTGTACAATAAATAATTTATTATTATTATTAATATTATAAAAAAATCTTTCTCAGGGTTTCAATGAACAACTCAGCAAAGATTTAAATTTATCTCATTTACAATCTTATTATGGGTCTATCTACACTGGTTTTGTGGGTGTTAGTGAATAACGCGTGCGTTTGTCTTCACTTTCTTTCATTTCACTGTTTTTGATTTATATTGAAAAGTAGATTTTGTGTTGAGATTAATTGGCAGTCAATCTGTGCGTTCGGGAGATTGAATTGGTCAATAAATCAGTAGTGAGGACAAATTGTTTTCGCTTATCCAATAAACATTATTCTGTCTGTGGTAATTTGTTTTTTAAATCTATTAATTGATTGCTGTCTATGTTAATATTATTTTTTATTTATTTAAAAACTTTATTGTTTTGTTAATAAAAGGCGTATGTAATGCCGATTGGCATTCTCTTACCATCAACCTTCGGGACATTGTATCAATTATGGTAGGTTTATAAAACAAACATAAAATAAAGAATATTTAAATCATTTTGATGTTTATTTAAATAACGTACTTATAACTAAATAAATAAATACATAATGAGTAAAAAACAAAAAACCGTCTGGGTTCAGGGACCTTGCGCCCACTTGATGTGGTTAGTGGTGCACAAGGTCGATGAATGGTTACAACTGGAATCGGACCTCATGACTGACATCAGTCCGTAACACTATGCCGACTTGACTGGGCAATTTGAGCCTGATCCCGAAACGTGTGGATACACTTTACTGGGTTTATAGACACGAACGGTGGATACTTCCCCGCGCCGCTGCAGGCAGGCTGACTGGACAAATTACCACAATCAGTCCGCCTACCACCTAATATATGCTCTGGAAGGCCCATCTTCAACTGCGGAGCTCTGTGTTCTAAGGGCTGTGATGTTCAACAAAGTGACGTTAGTCTTTATGACTATTGTACAGCTTATGGCTCATAACTCATGCCGTTTAATATACTAAAATATTCACTCGTGAAACAAAGACGGCCAGTGGGGAACCCGCATACAATAATGTACCAACTATGTTAGTTCGACTAACTTGTACGGGTAAACATTTATTTTGAGCGTCAAAATAGCAGGGCCAGCAGCCCTGTCACTGTCACGTTAAATAAAGGAATCCGTTACCTATAACATAGCGTGATAACTATATTATATTATATTTATCACGCTATTAAAGTTGATATTTGCACGGCCGCTGTCAAGGTCTAGTGCTTATAGAGTTGAGAATTGAACAATATTTTGTAATTATGACGCAATCTCGGACGTAAATAACGAAATCCACTAATAAGGTTTGCGACTAAGTAACAGAATAAGGCTGCAGGTTTACTAGTCTTAAAGTAATTCTATTTCGACCTAGTACCAACTATGAGAGTTCGCGGCTAACTTGTGCGAATACACTTATTTTTTTTATTTTTATTTATTTAAAAACTTTATTGTAAATCTATACAAAAGGCGAACGTAATGCCGCAAGACATTCTCTTCCCGTTAACCTTTGGGACATTGGGACATTTAAATATGAGCATCAAAATAGCAGGATCAGTCTTGCTACAGTCTTAAAGTAATATAATTTCAACCTTACTCAGTAGGAAATCCGCGTAGCTTATTGTACTAATATCAACTATGTTAGAGATAACTAGAGTTAGCGTGTAACTTGTGCAAATTTATAATATTTAACAAGTAAATATTTACGCGTACTTGAAATTTTAAAATTTAAAAAAGTCCTAAAACGTGTGGCTAAAACTCCACTGTTGGAGATGGGCCTTCCAGAAAATTCTGGAGAATTTGGCCTACACTCGCCACGCGGGCCAGACGGGTTGGCGAGGTTCTGATGTCACTTTTTTAATGTCAATTTATTAACGATTCCACAAGTTGGTATAAGTCCGAGGCACGGGAACGGTGATGTTGCAAATAAATGACAAATGTATGTAAAAAAAGTTATTTCTCATTGGTGCATGCCGGGGTTCAAACCGAACAATTTAGGGTTTTTTAAGGAAAGTTCGTAAAACCGAGCCACCACTGCTCTCAAATTTTATTTCTAGTTATATATATTACGTAAGGTAAAAGTAAAGTATCATCACGACCGTTTCCCTTTCGGGGTGGTCAGAAACCACGCTTATAAAGAAGCGGATTCACATTTAGCCAACTTTACTATAGGCCAATCATGACAAGTGGCAAGCTCGTCGATGTCTCCAGCGTACCAAACTCGAGAAATATCATAAATAAATTCAATATTATGTAATATGATGCATTTACATTAATAAATATTTTTGTGTCCCGACCAGGAATCGAACCCGGTACCTCCGAGTCCTAAGTCTACGGACATAACCGCTAGACCACGGAGGCAGTTATATATGTTACGTATTTATGTATTTATATATGTATTTGTATGTATTGATACTACCATCTAATGTCCTGAAGGTTTGGCTGTTTGCAAATCAATAACAACTGGCCCTGCCACCTTGCCATTCACGAACCGCTGTGGTTTGAGTGTGCGTTAAACTGTGGAAGGATTGATAAGTAGACGTCTCGAATCATACGTCGGACTGATGTGGTCAGGGTGAATTTACATACATTAAGACTGTGGTAAGGCTTATAGCACAATCGTACAATTTACTATTCCCATCATGTCCATAGAGATAGAGATAGCTAACCATACAACACTCAGAATTCATACAAATATTATAAATGTGTGTTTATGTATGTATGTATTATATAGTATTTATGTGTATTGTTTTTTAAATTGTGTACGTAGGTATATGTATTTTTGAGTGCTAAATGCGTAATTATGTTTATTTTGGTAATTTAAGTTATTTTAATATTTTTCTTCATCCTGCCCATCACCTTTCGTGATCCCCAAGGTTAGCTGGTGAAGAATGCCTTATGGCGTTATAACTCGCCTATGTACTAGGTTTTTAATTTTTTATATTTTATTTTTTAAATATTTCAGACAGGTCACACAGCGCCATCTAATTTCCGTGGTAAGCTACGAGGCTTGTGTTACGGAAACTAGAAGGTTGATAAACTACATATTATACTTTTTTTGTAAATATATATATATTATACATATAAACACCCAGACCGAGACAAATTATACAATGTACAACTTGCCCCCGGTGGGAATCGAACCCGAGTTCACGGCAACGTTTGTTACCACTAGACCACGGTAGGCGAATTGCAATAAAATATTTAAATAAATAAATAAGAAAGAACCATTTTCAATCCAAAAAGGTTTACGGTTCGAATTGGCATTTACCAATGAGAAATACAAACTTGTGTAATCTTTAATTGTCATTGAAATTGCCATCAGATCATTGCCATCCCGCCTGGCCAGCGTCGCGAGTGTAGGCCAATTTCTCCAAATATATATTGGAAGCCTATTTACAACAGTGGAAGTAAATCATTGCTCACTATCCCAAAGGTTAGCTGGTAGAAAATGTCACTAGACATTAAGTTCGCCTATGTACATTTAAATGTGTTTTTGTTTATTGTGCAATAAATAATTTATCTATCTATCTAAGTCTAGGACTCTGGGGCTGTAATAATGATGATGCAAGAAGGTTTGTCTGTGTGTATATTTAATAAATTTGTCAACTATAATTATGTTCCTATGAACCCTGAGACGAAAGTTGCTTATATGACTATGTGTTAGATAAGGGGTTGTAATGATGACGAAGTTAAGGAATCGAATATTTAGACAATTTACGGTTAAAGAAAAATATAAAGGTGAAGTGTGAAGTGTTTACTGATATCAGTTCGATTGTGGATGGGTAGCACGTTTACTGTGTTTGTCTATTTGTTGCCTACGTAAATATTTGGCCGGCAAGTCAGAGTAATAAAATCAAGAGGATCGAATTCTTTTGCTGTCTATGTTGACCTACATAAAATAAATCTGGCACTCAAAAGATGTGGAATGCTTTCTGTGAGTTTCCTCTAAAGTGTGAAAAAACACATTGGCAAAGTGGTAGAGACTGCTGTCGGCTTTTATTTATTTATTTTATTTAAATACTTTATTGTTTTTATAACAAAAGGCGTATGTAATGCCGATTGGCATTCTCTTACCATCAACCAAAGGTTTATAAAACAAACATAAAATAAAGAATATTTAAATAATTTTGATATTAATTTAAATTAAATTCTTATAACTTCAGCTATTATTTTATTAATTTGGTCGTAATATGTAAGTCTAGGTCTGCCAGGGCCTCTTTTACCCACAACTTTCGCATTATATATCTGGTTCGTCAATCTCTCTTCATTCATCCTTTCAACAAGCCCGAACCATCGAAGCATTTTCCCTATTTTTGTCCCTATGCTTTCTTTCATACCTACCCTTTTGCGTATTTCGTCATTACGTATACGGTCCGTCAAATTGACGCCGCATATCCGACGCAAGTCAAATCGATAAGTCTCTTAAATAAATGAAAACGAATAAATATTATTAAATAGCTTGAAATAAAACAAGTTGAATCTACCCTGTTGTATTTTTTATTTAAATTTGGAATTAGAAGAAAAAACTAACTTAACGTTAACTACCTAGATTTAAGCAAAAACTTGTTTATGGCAACAGTCGAAGATGATGGTATAGCTGATATTATGGGTCTACCCATAGTAGCTGCTGGTTATTTTATAATCGAAATAATAGTAAACTATGTATAAAACTGCCTCCGTGGTCTAGCGGTTAAGTCTGTGGATTTAGACTCGGAGGTACCAGGTTCGATTCCTGGTCGGGACACAAAAATAATTATTAATGTAAATACATACATTTAAATAATATTTAATTTATTTGTGATATTTCTCTAGTTTGGTACGATGGAGACATCGACGAGCTTGCCACTTGTCATGATTGGCCTATAGTAAAGTTGGCTAAATGTGAATCCGCTTATTTATAAGCGTGGTTTCTGACCACCCCGAGAGGGAAACGGTCGTGATGACACTTTTAACTTTTTGTTTGTAATACTCTTTTTGTATCCTATATAAAAATAAAAAGTTGGTACTTATGTCTGTAGCTGAACTGTAGCTTCTAAGCAGTTTAGTACGAAAAACTTTCAACTGCGCAATCTGGAATGAAATATAACAGGAAACGTTTTCGCGGGAAATTAATTTAACTTTTCATAGTCCAGGTAATTACTTTTTCTTAGCCTTCACGATTTCATGGTTAAAGAAACGCTTTTTTTTAAATATATTTTATTTTTATTCGTCAGAAACATGGCAAATTGTTACTAATGCCATTAAAAAAAAAATGTTATAATATGACAATGCCTCTTTACACAAGCTATATTATAATATTAATATTAATAAATTATTTATTGTACAAAACCAAAACAAGTGCAGGTACATAGGCGAGCTTAATGCCGTAAATGCATTTTCTACCAACTAACCTTTGTGACTGAGATTATGTAATAAGCGGGTGCAGAATGTTACGAAGAAAATAGATAGTTGAAATTATTTATTACTATATAGTAAAGTAAAGTATCATCACGACCGTTTCCCTTTCGGGATGGTCAGAAACCACGCTTATAAATAAGCGAATTCACATTTAGCCTACTTTACTATAGGCCAATAATTACTATATAAATATGGTTCTCGTCCTTATTGATTTCACGAATGCCTTTAACACTGTAGATCCTGTTTTGCTTATCGCTACTTTGTCTCGTCTTGGGATTTCGTCGGAAGCTCTTGCGTCGTTTTCGGCATACCTTTGTGGCCGTCAACAACAAGTTCGTATTAATGAAACTTCGTCGTCGAGCTGGTGTGATTTAAATACGGGCGTTCCACAGGGTGAAATTCTTTCTCCATTACTCTTTTCATTATTTATTAATGGTATCACTTCATCTCTTCACTGTCACTACCACCTTTACGCTGATGACTTGCAACTTTATGTGCAGACAGACATCGACACACTTAATAGTGCTATAGCTTGGCTCAATTCAGATCTTGGTAGTATTTTGTCTTGGTCAACACGGTTTGGTGTCGTTGTCAATCCGAACAAATGTCAATCTATTATCATCGGGAGTCCCCGAAAAATTGCCAAAATTGACATGAGCAAAATTGATTCTGTACGGTTTGACAACGTTCCAATTGCTTTCTCTGACGAGGTTAAGAATCTTGGTGTATACCTTGATTCTCGGCTTAGTTGGGTAGCGCAAATCACCAATACCAGTCGTAGGATTTTTTCTTCACTGCACTCTCTCAATAAATTAAAGAATTTTCTGCCGTTGAAAGCTAAAATTACGCTTGTACAAACACTGCTGCTTCCCTTACTTGATTATGGTGACATGCGTTGTGTCGATCTCTCACAAGAATTACTTAACAAGATGGAACGACTACACAATGCATGCATCAGATTCATTTTTTGTCTTCGCAAATACGATCACGTTTCTCCATTTCGCGAAAAGCTGAAGTGGTTAAATATTCGCAGTAGGAGAAATAGCAGAGTGCTCTGCTTACTATACTCCATATTATACGAGCCTGTGACCCCCAAATACCTTAAAGACAGCTTCACTTTGCTTGGTTCGCATCATGACAGAATTCTTCGCTCTTCCTTTAATACTACTTTTGCTATCCCCTCTCACCACTCCGCTTTTATGTCCAAGTCGTTTGCAGTTGTGGCTGCAAGGCTTTGGAATGACCTACCGACGGGGGTTAAAGATGCTCCAGATTAGTTTACAGACACTTTTTGGGTTCATAATTTTCAAAAAATTTTCATTGATTGTTGCTTATTATTATCCTACATCATCGGTTATCATTAAGTACGTAGTACCTAATTTATGTTTATGTAGTTTATATATGTATGTGTGTATGAATTCGTATGTAATTTTATTAATAAATATTTATTATAAGCAATAAATAATATTTTATAGACGTATATTTTTAATATATTTAATTTTAATTGATATATTGCACCTACCTCACATAAATGTTCTCGTTGTCCCGAAGGTCTGACAGGCAGAGAATGTCAAGCGACATTATGTCACGCCTTTGTAATTTATGTGCAATAAAGTTTTAAATAAATAAATAAATATATTCCTAAGTGAACTTATTTTTATATAAAATGAACTAATTAAATTGAACTGAATTGTATAGATGTTAATTGTTATATATAATTTATAAGAAGACTACTTTGCTTACTATTCAGCATCCTTAACGAACCGGACACACCGCAAACTGATAATTTTAAAATTAGTGGAGAAGCCAATGTAGTTTCCGACATATGGTTTCTTAGCAAAAGTTGATTATTTTTATCAATAGAATCACATAAACATTACCATAACTTTCTACTATGTACTTAGATATGTATTTATTATTTATGTATATATTTATTTAACATGTAGGATATGTATATTTAATTAGTATGTATTTATATTTCATTATTGTTGATCACAATAGTATTTCTGCACCCGCTTATAATGGCTCCCCCATTCAAAAAGGTTAGTTGGTAGAAAATCCATTAAGCTCGCCTCGTACCCACACTATTTTTGGTTCTGTAGAATAAATACATTATTATTATATTAGTCTAACGAATCGATGTATATAAAAACGTACCCGCAAAACCAATCGAAGTCATGTAGCTACACCAACAGTCGCGAGCTAGCAAGCGTCGAGAGCGCCTTATAGTAATATTTAAATCGAGTGAAACTATTCTTTTTGCATGCATTGTGACAGAATTTCCAATAATAATCGGATGTGACGTTATCTTTGCTCGAGAATTAGCCCCCAAAGTTGGTGCCACGTGACAATCGGTACGTTTTTTTTTGAATAGGCCTATCTACATACATCGATAGTCTAACGTAAGGCCATACAAATTCAATATATATAAAATATACGGGTATATACTTATTACAATTTATTTTATTCGAAGTAAAATACAAAGGTTATGAAATAAAAATTAAAACTAAATTAGAAAAAAATCAAAAAAAAAACCAATTATAAATAAAAATACTCACCCATGATTTGTTCCTGTGGCAGTGTGCCAAGAACACTTGCAGCGTTCCCCGCTGCACAGCAATGCTGATTTGCTGCGCGAGAAAACTGCCTACAATAAAACTACTTATTACATACTTGAAATATTATACTATTATTATTATATATTTTGCTTACTTTCACAAAAAGCAAGACGAGTCTACATAACTTGACTAAATCGGTATATTATTGTATGTATATATAACATTATGTACAGCAAATCAGCATTGCTGTGCAGCGGGGAACGCTGCAAGTGTTCTTGGCACACTGCTACAGGAACAAATCATGGGTGAGTATTTTTATTTATAATTAGTTTTTTTTTTTTTTTTTTTCCAATTTAGTTTTAATTTTTATTTCATAATTATTTCATAACCTTTGTATTTTACTTCGAATATATATAAATAAAATAAATAAATAAATAAATATATATATATATATATATAGTATGTAACCAGTATATGTATGTGTTATCTATGTATTGTATGTATTTATACTATAGATTTAATATCGTTCTTTTTTTTAGTTATAAGTTTTTAACTCAATAAATCTCTTTATCTCAAATATTAGCGGTCATGCACCTCACAATCCCTGCTCACATCTCCTAAAGGTTAGCTGTTAGATAATGTTTTTAGACATTAAGCTCGCCTATGTACTGTAAAATGTATTATTTTCTGTGCAATAAAGAATTTATCTATCTATCTATCTATATTTGGTTGAGCTTCTAGGAGTGGACTGTATATTTTTAATAGAGAAGAATTATAATAGCTCGGTGGTTTTATTGCGTCGAATTCTGTGTTGCTTACGTTTAGGGCTATCCCTGATTCACAAAAGATAGGTACTCACAGATCTCGAAGCACACTATTTCCAGCATGGCCAAGCACTGCACTTTACACAAAACTTCAATTATTATTATTATCTAGTCGTTTACTTGGATTCACGTATTTTCGCCATGCAAGCTCGGGCATGCGAAACGTCAGTTTATCACAGCTAGACACGACTAGCTCGCATCGCGGTCGCGCAGATATAACAGTGACGTTAGTAGATGTCACTTTTGGTGTAGGGAAAGAATAAGCAACTTGAGGAATCTGGATAGGATACCAAGCCAAGCAATATTAATATACTAAATTATAATAAATAAATGATACTAATAACAACATATACAAATATTAGATATTTTTTTGTAATAGGAATTCTGTAGAAACATTTTTTTTTAATTAGCTTCGATTCAAACGACATTTATAAATATTGTAAATAAGCATTTATTCGAAAAAAAATATTTACAAAATATAAAATAAAATTAATATTAATACTAAGGATAGGGATATAAGTCCCATCCGCGTGGAATGGTGGCAAGAACGAAAGAAAGAAAGACGTCGGAGGAGACGACAAGACGCGGTGTTATGTCTTTTAAAAACTTTTTTGCACTTGGACTCCATGGGCCCAGAGTTTCTACATAAATCTGTCTAACAAGATTTGTAATTATTCTGACTTTAATACAAATAAACGGGTTATATCATAAACTATATATATTACGAGATGATATGATAAGGGTCAAGCTGTTAACCTCCCGTCACATCGGGGATCAATCTTCATTGCCAAACTGTATGAAACTTGTCGGAAACATTACCTAAACTTGTTTAGGGTCCCAGGTACCTAAACTGCTTCATTTTTTTTTTGAGAAGAGAAGGATTGGTGGCACATAACTTATAAGGATATCTATCTATCTATCTATCTATCTATCATAAGGTTAAAACATTAACAATTATGACGTTTCATAACTTGAATTAATGATTATCAAATGAAGATATTTTAATTTCTCGGTTTTCTATTAAAATAATTGTTGTTGTTGGAACTGCCTCCGTAGTCTAGTGGTTAAGTCCGTGGATTTAGACTCGCAGGTACCGGGTTTAATCCTGATCGGGACACAAAAATATTTATTAGTGTAAATAAATACATTTAATTAATATTTAATTTATTTGTGATATTTCTCGAGTTTGGTACGCTGGAGACATCGACGAGCTTGCCACTTGTCATGATTGGCCTATAGTAAAGTTGAATAATCTGAATCCGCTTATTCATATGCGTGCATTTTTGGTTTCTGACCACCCTGGAAAGGAAACGGTCGTGCTGATACTTTACTTTACTTTTATAATTGTTGTTAGGCAGTTCAAAAATAAATTTATTCGAATTAAATTAATATAGATTAAATATAAATTAAAAGCTACTAAATAAGATTAAAAACTAATTATAAATAAAACTAAACTAAAAATACCTATGAAATTAAAACTATTCTTCAAAATAAACTAAGGGCTTACCACCAGGGAGGGAACCTAAACGCTCGCCGCATTTCCTCCTTGAATTATAATAGAAATATTCTGTGTTACAACCCCAAATGCCACAAAGTTATAATTTTGTTAAATAGTGCTTTTTAAATTCGGCTGTATGAGCAGCCGAACCGGCATTTTTTGATGTAGAGGAAATGTGGCAAGCGGCAAAGGTATACAGGTGACATTGTTGTTGTGTTCCACAGTTGTTCTTGAGACCTTTTATATTATTGAAGTAAGGACTTTGCAAAATTTAATTCAGGTAATTTCATGTATGGGCGCTCGCCATTGTTTTTTGTGTTAAATTACATTCGCTAAAAAAGTTGAGTGTCTTAACGAGTAGGTCACAAAGTTACCTCGTTACTGTTTAATTAGATTAAGAGGGTCGTTAAAAATCCGTGATTGCATTGCTTTACAACCTTTAGGCCTCTGGGGGTCTACCCCTAACACATGTTATCTGGACTGGTCCAAACTGATGCCCATCTATACTAATATTATAAATACCTACTAAATATGCACCCTCATGCCGAAGCCACTATTCATACACGTACATATAAATTTGGAGACTCTTACATCTGTCGCACGCTAAGGATGTGGAATGCTCTCCCAGCCAGTTTCCCATTTCTTTAACCTAGGATTCTTTAATAATAATTGTGGGTCGAACATCTTTTTTGTACTTAGGGTACAGCTTACATGTATAGGTATAGGTATCATTAGGTATTCTGTTTTTTTTTTTAAATACGCGACAAATAGCTCCCCTAAAAGCGTTTAGCGCTTTTGCATCGCTCTTGCTCGCACAATATTATTATTATTAATAAATTCTTTATAGCACGAAAAAAAAATTAAAAAGGCGAAGAATAATGCCTACAAGGCATTTTCTAACATCTAACTTTTCAGCATTTTTAAAGATTATTTAAGTCTTAGTGTACTTTGCAACCCTCTTCCAACCCCCACCAGCGACCTTTCTTAGGTCATACGTCCCTCTGGCGGTGGTCGTCCCACGTCGTTTGCCTCATCGGTCGTCGGTTTTGCGACAGACGTGTCCGTCTTATGGGCACTTCAGCTTGCTAAATTTGATTCTCTGACAAATATCAACATTTCATTTTTTTTTTGTATAGTAGCACGACATATGACCTTGCGCTCACCTGATGTTAAAATGCGCGCGAGGTCCATAAATGTTAGCATCTGGAATCAGACACTCATGACTAACATAAGTCCCTAACACTATGCCGGCTTGAGTGAGCATGACGGCAATTCAAGCCTAATCCCTAAACGTGTGGATACACTATACTGGGTTTATCGACACGAATGGTGGATACTTCCCTGCCCCGGCAGACTAATTACGATCGTCCGCCTACCACCTATTTGTTGTTCTCATTAAAAGTATGTGCCATTTGCAATGTTGCCAAATGCCAATTTTTATTTTCAAGGAGAAGTAATATTGTAAGCTTGCCATTGTGTTATTTATGAAAAAATAACACCGGTTGAAACAAGGCTAACGTTAAATTCTATCCATTAGAGAAATACCAAGCATAGCTCTCTCCATAGCTCGCTGAGCGACATTAAATTTGAGGACCAGACCCACTGTCAGTGTCCACGTCTCTGCTCCGTATACGCTACCTAAGTATACATTTTCAAAATATTCTTGGACATGAAGGGTAGACCTACTGGGTTCGACACAGTCTTGATACTTTAATGTCTTTTTATGAAGAGAAATAGCTTTCCTAACGACTTTTAACTTTATTCTTACACTTAAAACGTATTTATAAATAAGTAAAAATTTTATTCGTAAGACAATGGAAACGAATTTCAAGGTCGGTTGTGATTGGTTTTGTAATGAAGGCTTATTCTTGTTTCGTTTTACTTTTTAATTTGTTTTATTTGACAAAGTTAATGTTAAACAAAACAAATAATTTAAAGTTGGTAATAAGATAAGGCTTAACTGTTGACAAGTTTAATAAAAATATACTGGATTAAAGATTAATAATTGCCTCCGTGGTCTAGCGGTTTAGTTCGTTGATTTAGACTCGGAGGTACCGGGTTCGATTCCTGGTACACAAAAATATTTATTAATATAAATAAATACATTTATTATTATTTAATTTATTTGTGATATTTCTCGAGTTTGGTACGCTGGAAAAATCGATGAGCTTGCCACTTATCATGATTGCTAAATGCTAGTAGTGAATCCGCTTATTTATAAGCGTGGTTTCTGACCACCCCGAAAGGGAAACGACTTTTGGGGGTTGAAACAATGGGGGTATATTCCGTTGATACCCACAAATTCATAAAAGAGCTGGGTAAACGAATTTTTCAAGAGTGTGGCGATCCCAAATGCTATAACTACCGAAAACAGAATATTTCGATTATAATTCAATGAGGAAATGCGGCGAGCGTTTTAGGTACCCTTCCTGGTGGTAAGCCCTTAGTTTATTTTGTAGAATAGTTTTAATTTCATAGGAATTTTTAGTTTAGTTTTATTTATAATTATTTTTTAATCTATTTTATTTTTGTATCTACTTCGAATAAATAAACTTATATGTATTACATATAAAGTAAGTAAGTATATATTAATTAGCTGTTAATTTAAATAGTTATTGATTTATCGTATTATTATTATCTTTATGATTGCATCTACATATTTAATCAAATTTGTCCCCAAGGTTTGGCTGTCAGAGAATTTTTTCGGGCATTAAGTCCGCCTTTGTACTTTTTGCAATATAGTTTATAAATAAATAAATATTTTTCTCGCACATCTTTAAAGAAGTATTAATTGTTTTACCAAAGAAGAAGACAAATTTCTAAGCATTCCATGGATTCACCGTGCGGGTGCCGGGTCCATCGTGTGTGGGTAAGAGATGAGAAGAATGGTGTCTCGGGCTTGCGACCGACAATAGGCTGGTTTAAGAAAAGGAGACCTCCTTTTTTTCTATTGCGCGATAATACGCTCACCATCCACCATTCTACTTCTCTCCCTACCCAACCAAATACTGTATGATTCCGTTAATGCCGTCTTGGAGGCTCGTTCCATAAATGTATTGATGGCAGACCTGCTTAAGCCCAATTCTTTCAGTAAGTGATGCAAAGATTTTGCTGGAACTTGAGAATTTGTAAATAAAGTATGTAAAGAGGTTAAACGCCGAGAAAAACGTTGGCTGTAATATTTTAGGCCAGTTTTTTTGTTACACCTTCCGGGAGCAATTAAGTAATTATGTTTTGAAGTTGCTAAATACGTTCTTTTACTCTGACATAAGCGGTCTGCGGAAATATACCACAGTGTTTGTAGACAAATTTTTCAACCAGTTTCCTTCCAGTACTATTGTATGAAGCATAAACGTGGACACTGACAGTAGAATTGGTCCACCAGTTAAAATTCGCTAATGTTCATGAGCTATAGAAAGCTATATGCTCGGGATTTCTGTGAAGGATAAAGTCCAAAACGTTAACATCCGTCAGAGGCCTGGACTTTTCTGTCGCAGAACCGATGAACGATGGAGTAGACGGGTTTTGGAGTGGAGACCACGTACTGGAAGATCCAGATCGGTCGCTGACTATCGACTAGAAATCTGGAGACAGGAAGGCTGGCAATTATTTTTGCCAACGTATTAGCCTTGCTATACAGAGGGAAATGTTGCCATTCTTCTTGGTACAATCTGTGATGGGTCGTCCGTCTTTTGAGGACATTTTTTATTTATAGGTTTTTTTTTATTACGTTTAGTTTATAGTTAGGTATTTAATGTGAATATTTTTATATAGGTAGTTTGTAATTATTATTATTTATTATTGTAAATATTCTTTTTTTGTAAATATGCTTAATTCAATAAGTATTTTATTTAAGTATATTACAGCTCTTAACGCCTAGATAAACTATTCTACCAATTTTTTTTTTCTATTACGTTCTTACTCTCTGGCTCTTCAGGATGCAACAGATTGCATCCTGAAGATGTAAAATATTTTTCCAGCTTCTGCGTTTTCTTCTTTCTATATAACCTTCAGTCCTTCAACTGATTTTCCAAGCTGGCATAATGGTACTTGATCCTGTTGATTCCAGTTACCAATGGCTGTTATTAGTTGTATCCTGCTACCACCAGACCAGCATTTTTATTCAAGGACTGAGTTTTTATTTTCATTACCTACACATTGCGTGTTATCGTTTAACATAACACAAGCAGGTACAAAATATACAAGCAATGTACAACCATCTATTAGTAACGCATTAAAATGAAAAATATAGCGAGACTGCCTCTGTAAATTAAAGCATTCTGTGTTCATTATATGCGTGGGAGAGAGTGATGCAGCGGATAAAAATAATTTCCCTAATGTATTTCATCTGTAATGTATCATTGAATGTTTATGGGTCAAGGATTGATTTAGTCTAAGGATGTTATTACTATTGAATGACAGAGTTTTGGTAATAGTTTATGCTAACATAGAACTTAATGATAAATATAATAAATTAAAAAGAGTTGAAGGAAAAACGAGTTTAGATGTTTGGATATAGAATTTAAACGCAACGGCAGACTATACTTAGATAGATAAATTCTTTACTGCACAGAAAATAATACATTTTACAGTATACAAGTGAACAAAAACAGCTAACCACTTCTACCAGCTAAACTTTGGTAGAAGTGTACATGGATTAATTACTAATGTTCGAGATAAAGTTTTTATTAAAATCATAAATACAAACTACTTAAATAAAATAAACAAAAAAATTTAACTAGACGAACGCATCCCACCAAGTTAACTGCCAAGTTTCAACGGCCCAACGGTCCTCCTGAAGTGACACGAGCACTTCGGATGATGTTGTTGATCCATGTATCCTAGCACAAATAATCCTGTGGTGTCCGAGATGTTCCACTGGTTCCCCACACCGATAGTGTTTTCCAAGACGTAGGAACTCCGCCATAGTCAAAGTATTTCAGATCAAGGAGTATCTAAACCGATGCTGGAGGAAAAGCCTGAAATCAAGAGTTAAAGACATTTATTGAGTAAAAAACTCATAACTAAAAATATAACGATATTAAATCTACAATGAAAATACATAGAATATATCTTTAATATAATAGCTAAAGTAGAGTTTCTAAAGATAAGCAGGTTCATGATAATGATGTTGATGATGATCCAGAATGGCTCATCTTATTCACTTTAATCAATACTGCTGAGTAGACATCTCTCTTAAATTACAGGAGATGCGCAGGCCATAATGCACCATACTGCTTCGTCATAACCTATTTTAATAATCACTTCTTGCATTCCACAATTCCAAGGATAAGTGTGACCTTTGCCACAGATCATTTTGTCTTGGAAGATGCATTGCCATCCAGGTCTGTTTACGGCAATAATGTGTAGGTCCTTGTGTATTTAGCGTCGTGCAAATTCGGTCAGTCTTCAGCTCTTATTTGATCTTTTTCAGATACGAGACGTACAAAGCTACCCTGAAAAAGATCCCGGCGACTCGACTCTCTCGACTGACGGAGGCGCTCGCAAACTACGATCCTGTGCTCAATGAGTACTTTTTCGACAGACATCCCGGGGTCTTTGCGCAGGTGCTCAACTATTACAGGTAAAATAACATCGATATTATTATTAACCCGTAACATACCACTGCTAGATTTTCTCTCGGCTGACAGAGGCGCATGCAAACTACGATCCTGTGGGCAATTAGTACTTGTTCGACAGACATTCCGAGCTCTTCGTGTTGATCCTCAACTATTATAGATAGAACACCATCATTATTATTTAGGTATATATCATCTCACTGCTACGAATCATTCAGACATATATTTTTATCTAGGTTCTTTTGACATAGTCTCTATTTATGTTATCTACAATATAAGTTTTTATCATCCCTTAACGTCTAAAGTATTACAAAATACTAGAACGTTATATAATTATATATTATTTGCGTACAAAGGCCAAGATTAATACCTAAAAGGCATTTTCTAACATCTTAAATAATAACCTTTGGGAGAGTGTGAGATTAAGGGTAGTGCCGATCAAAATTATACAATATCTTATATACTACACACACTATTTGCTAATACTTACACTGTTACATTAATTACAGATATACTTATAAATAAACGTTTATATAATAGATGCCAAATATTTATTGTTAGCCTAATGACGACTCCTGTTTGTCAAGAAATAGTGCAGCGACCAAGCGCTTAAAAACGTGGAAAGACGGCGCAAGTAGCAAGTGATAGCTTGTCCCACTGGCGGGCTGTAGATACAGTATACAAGTCTGAATATTTACTAGATAGGAGTTTGATGGCATTTTGAGTTTTATCGAGACTGATACTGACCAATTTATACTAAGTTGACACGGTCTCTTCAAAGCGACGATCTTATTTAAGTGGTTACCAAGTTACAATTTACTTATGACAGTAATGTTATGCATAAATATATATTGAAAATAAACTTTGAAAATAATCTTTTAAATGAAATACCAATATTATATTTATGCACGAGTAGGTATTTGTTAAGTTAGCTTAAGTTTGGGTATTAAAGTTACCGCTAATTTCGTTATATACATATATTTTAATTTAAGTTTAGTAGTAGAAAATATTATTTTGTTTTGACATAATTATACCATATTATTATTACCATGACAACGCCCTTTTACAGCAGCATCTATTGGTGTAGGTAATACTTATCTGGTAACGACGAAGGCTGTTCTTTGCTGATATTCATTCGCTATCATGATTAGTAAAATAATTAATTTGTTATCTGACGAAACCGAGTGTACCAAATGTATGAAATGGTGAATAAATAAATGAAATGAAATTGATTATTACCTGTTACGGTTCAACCATTAATACCAATTAGTTTAGTATTATATATATGTCTATTGATTGTATCGATTTTATTAGTGCTGACTACATCCAAGTAATTACAAGCGAACCAAAGGAAATAAAATTGGTATGGCAGTTATGCGGTTTTTAAAAATAGGATGATTCGCGACCTTCGATTATAGCTCCAGCAGTGGAAAACCAGTAGCCCAGTCCTATTCTGTTACTTAGTCGCAAATTTATATAATGAAATCCGTTAACTATATATTTATTACGCTATTAAGATATTTGCACGGACGCTGTCAAGGTCGAGCGCTTATAGAGTTAGGAATTGAATAATATTTTGTTAAACTAGATTTTTTTGTAGAAAATCCACTTACTTGAACTAGCAATGACGAGGATTCAAGGATCCAATAGCCACGCATCAGCCTTTTGGTCAGCTGCGAGACGATCCAGGTGCAGTTTTCGATGTCGCGGGTCTAATTTCACTTCATATACATTAACGTTCACGAGCTATAGTCCGAAGCACACTGGCGAAAAATAACAAAGCCTCTCTTGTCGCCGGAATTGTTGACCGTAGCGCCATCTAGCTAAATGAAGGCGCATGGAATCAACAAACATTAGCTAGCCTTGTAAACGGTTCTCACAAACAACGCTAGTAGGCGTTAGATTATGCTGCGGCGCGACCAAACATATTTGATTTAATGGGACTAGTAAATTTGTCTCAATGTATGACTTCTCACTACCCAGAAAGGAAATAGATATATCTAAAAACACTATTTCAGAAACACCAATAATTAGAATTTTAAATGAATGTGAAAATTGTGCCACCTACAAAAGGGTAGACTAAGTTAAGTTGTAAAAGCATTATTATTTCCAATTCCGAGCTGCTGACTTAATCCAACTTTTACAATTTCAGAATAATACACTTAAACCTAATCTTCTTTGCTATGATTACCACAGTTGCCGACATCTATCCAAAAATCAATGGGCATAAATTAAAAATAATGCGTTTGTGAGATTTTAACCCAAGTACTTCTATGGAATAGTATCTTGCATTGCATCTTATATTACACATATACTATTTAGGTTATATATATATATATCTATATTTTCGTTTCGGTTCCAAATTCACCAAAAATCCAACGACTATGGGACGAGCCGCTCTGCAAACTTTTACAGAAAGATATTTTATCTGCCAGTAATATGAAAGAGCGGGCTCGCCTCATGGCCGTTTCCACTAGAGAGTCAGGTCTTTGGTTACAGGCTTTTCCCTCAGCATCGGTTGGCACACTCCTTGATCGAAATACACTGACCATGGCGGTGTGCCTTCGTCTCGGAGCCCGGACTGTCCACCCGCACCAGTGTCGATGCGGAGAACCAGTCGATCATCTCGGACACCACGGGCTTTCTTGTGCTAGAAGTGCTGGCCGCATTCCTCGTCACGCGGCTCTCAACGACATCATCCGAAGGGCTCTTGTCACTGCTGGAGTACCCGCAATATTAGAACCATCTGGGATTGTGCGGAGCGATGGCAAGAGACCCGACGGAATGACTGTTGGGCCGTGGAAACTTGGCAGATCTCTGGTGTGGGATGCGACGTGTGTAGATACATTAGCTCCATCTCACATACAGGCGACCTCGTCAGGCGCGGGAAGTGCGGCTTTTTCTGCGGAGAACCTCAAATTGCGCAAATACGCTAACCTTGGTATCGGTTACGAATTTGCGCCGTTTGGGGTCGAGACGATGGGCCCATGGGGACCGTCAGCGAGGCGCTTGGCCAAGGAGTTGTCAAAGCGGCTGACAGAAAGGTCTGGAGACAGGAAGGCTGGCAATTATTTCTGCCAACGTATTAGCCTCGCTATACAGAGAGGAAATGTTGCCAGTCTCCTTGGGACTATCTCGGATGGGACGTCTCTAGAGGACATTTTTTATTTATAGTTTAGTTTATTTTTAATTTTATTATTTAGGTAGCTTTTAATTTATATTAAATGTACTATAATTAACTTCGAATAAATTATATAGGTCCCATTTAAAAAAAAAATATATATATATATATATATATATATCTATTACTATCTTCATGTATTACTAAACCTTTATTGTCCATTGGTCATATATTACTACTAAAAATACTCGATGCCTATTTGTATCAACAAACTTTCTTGTTAAAAGTTAAAAGTTATAAGTTTTTTTTTTTTTTTTTACTTATATACTTAAGGTATAGCCTTATAGGTATAGCTTAACGTGCTGTCGGTCCCGGTTTCACTAATACCAACTTGTGGAATCGTTAATAAAATGTCATAAAAAATGTACATCATAGCCGTCTAGCCAGCGCGGCGAGTGCCAAATTCTCCAGATATATGTTCTGGAAGGCCCATCTCCAGCGGTTTAGGACGCTGTGTTCTAGGAGCTGTAATGCAAAAAAATAATAAAATAGGAAATTTCGAAGACGAGGTCATTCATAATGAGTGTGCAGAAACTGCTATTTCCAGCGAGGCGTATGAGCCATTGTGATGGGTCTCTATGCAGTAAAACTGAAACTACCTATTAGAGATAGATACATTTTTTAAGAATTATAATTACTTATATTGAAATAACATATAATATAAACGTCTCTCATGTATACATAACAGTGGTATTTTTTGTAATTATTTATTTATTTAAACTTAATTGCACAAAGTACAAAAGCGGACCTAATGCCGCTAGACATTCTATGACGGTCAAACCTTCGGGACAACGAGAGTACATATATACAGCAGCTATTATCTTAACTGACATTACATTTATATTTTTATAATTGTGCCTGTCTTAGCTTATAGTGTGACAATGCCTATCTACAGCAGCTATAATGTTAAGCGTTATTCTGTATTTATATATTTTTTATTTTTATTATTTTATTGTTTCTCTTTCCAAATGATGGTTATCATGTACTGCTCCAGATTCACCAATAAGTACTATAAAATGATATTGTTTTATATCAATATTGTAAAATTTGTAAAAATTGATGTGTAAAAGTGCAGAATACATCTCTTTTTGTCCTATGCCTACTTGCAAAATAAACGAATTGAATTGAGTTGCAATACTAAATAAATTATCATTTTATTCTCTGGGGACGGCGACGAATTAGTTTTCAATTTACTGTTACGGGAAGCTACATATAAACTAAATATGGGATGTTTTTTGGGCCTGAATAGAATATTGAATATCTAACTTTTGGGATTAGTTTTAGTTTAGTCTGAACTTTAGTTACCGCAGCTGCTCTGTCCAAATGTCGATAGCGAGCTTCAAGGAATGACTGTTCTATGGTTCTATGCCTGCTTGAATTCGAATAGTTATTTTGTATTATTCAACATTATTTTATCGATTATTCGAACCGCAAATGAGAACCTTTTGGATTAAAGGAAAGCGGAGGTGGCTCGGTTTTAAGAACGTTTTTCTTAAAATCCTAGAATAGTCGGTTCGAACCCTGACAATGTTCGATGTTCGAACAATGAGAAATATACTTTTTTACGTACATTTAACCATACTAATAGAAAGGGACTGACTACAAATAAAACTTTGACCACATTTGTAAAGGAAGGGCAAAGCACGAAAACTAAATGCAAGCCCACCTCGATCCTTGGCGCCGCATCAGACTGGAAAATTCTCATGGATACATTTGAACACCATTATAGGATCCCAGATGAACTAGCTGTATCAGCCTATAGGCCAGACATCTTAGTGTTTTCTCGGAACTTGAAAAAAGTTATCCTTATTGAACTTACCGTTCCGTGGGAATCAAATATTCCAAAAGACCACAACATGAAGTCGAATAAATATTATGATCTCACAGAAGAAATGATCAGGAACGGGTTCAAGACTCAGCTTTACGCAGTGGAAGTTGGTGCAAGAGGAGTTCCAGCAAAATCTTTGATCACTTACTGAAAGAATTGGGCCTAAGCAGGTCTGCCGTCAATACATTTATGGAACGAGCTTCCAAGACGGCATTAACGGAATCATACAGTATTTGGTTGGGTAGGGAGAGAAGTAGAATGGTGGATGGTGAGCGTATTATCGCGCAATAGAAAAAAAAGGAGGCCTCCTTTTCTTAAACCAGCCAATTGTCGGTCGCAAGCCCGAGACACCATTCTTCTCATCTCTTACCCACACACGATGGACCCGGCACCCGCACGGTGAATCCATGGAATGCTTAGAAATTTGTCTTCTTCCTCTTTTGGTTGGGTAGGGAGAGAAGTAGAATGGTGGATGGTGAGCGTATTATCGCGCAATAAAAAAAAAAAAGGAGGCTTCCTTTTCTTAAACCAGCCTATTGTCGGTCGCAAGCCCGAGACACCATTCTTCTCATCTCCTACCCACACACGATGGACCCGGCACCCGCACGGTGAATCCATGGAATGCTTAGAAATTTGACTTCTGTCTTCAACTAATACCAACTTGTGGAATCGTTAATAAATTGATCAGATTCTCGCCAAACTGTCGGGCCAGCGGCTAGGTCTAGGGCTAGGTTCTATGGGCTGTGATGAACTAGCTACTTCCATTAAGGAAGGATTTAGTAATCGGATTTGTTAATTCTCGTCGAATGAATTCGTCTGTTACCTTCTGATTGTCGACAACATGACGCCTTCTCCGTTGAAGCAATTAAATTTTATCGACATCAACGTAAAGTAAAAACTGTTTCCACAACCCCTTGACTAATTGTTTTAAATAATAAGATAGGTACTCGTAATTAAGAACTGTCACGTAATTAGTTGCAAGAATAGCCAGAAACGTGACAAGGTCATATCCTCGCCAACACGCCTGGCCTGCATGACGAATGTAGACTAAATTCTTCGGGAAATGTTTTGGAAGGGCCATCTCCAGCAGTGGAGGTCTGGGACTCTGTGTTCTAAGGGCTGTAATGAAAGCACGGTAAGACGTCGGTCACGATTCCTCTAATACCAGATTGTAAAAGCGTGAAAAAAATTTATTAAAACCAACATTAGACCAGAATGTAGACTGTAGTGTAAATTCTCCAGAAATATGTTCTGTTCAAGGACTCTATATTCTAGGGACCGAGATGAACCGAATGATATTTGTTATTTTCTCCTAATAAAGTTAATTATGATGAAGCGAAAGAGGTATGTCGTGATCGTGTCAAGTGGCGCAAAATTGTCTCTGCCTACCCCGCAAGGGATCAAAGACAAAGTCAAAGTCTCTAAACCTATTACATGCATGCATGAAACGTCATTAATTTATTTCTTTTGACTGATTCTACTCCTGCTAGTAGAAGACTAAGCAGCAAAGTGATCCAATAAGTAAGCAGACGACCAGCAGCTTAGCAGATTCCAGTGACCTGTTAATGTTTAATCTGACTGAGAAAGAAATCTGCAAGGAAAACTCAGCTATATCAGATTTACAAAATAAAACATATAGAGAACTGCACCACAACAATCAATTAATAACCTTTTAAATTTAGTTATGAGTACCTACAAGATTACAATACCAGGTACAGCAGTAACCCACCAGGCAAGTCAGAATTAAGATGAATACATACCATGTGCATGTAAAAGTTGACAAAACGCAAAAAAATCTGCTAATTTTAGAACAATAAATTGAACATGTTCGGCAGAGGTCCCAGGCCCCCACAGCAGCACCCGATCACGGAAGTAACGCATGTGCCAGCCATACCCCGCTCAACCAGGCTCTTAGGGTGCGGACCGGGACCCGACACACGTGCCACCACTGCAATGACCTTCTAAGGAAGGGACGACCACCCAATGACTTTCGAGACACACACAACCATCAACATAACAATTACCTCCTAGGTACCCAAATGTAGCCGTGCAATTCCGTTAACAAACTTATACATTAGTTAATAAAATCTCTGATCTGGCGTGAAGATATGTATGTATGTATGTATAACAGTTCTTAATGTCTTAAGATTTAAAACAAATAGTCAAAGGGTTGTGTTGTTTTTATTTTTTTATTTTAATGATATTATGTAGCCAGTGGAATGGAAACACAGTCAAAGAAACGCCGAGACAGTAGCGTGAAATAGCTGTCATTTCGTCCTCACAAATACTCTTAGTTATCGTAAACATTCTATACCTTTCGCGAAAATGTACATATTGTCCTATAATCCTCACATATTTAGCCTAGAAAAATGGATATTTGATGTAATAGAAAAAAATAGATAATAATATCAGTAATTACGAATACAATGCCGTTTTACCAAAATAAATAATATATATATATGTATGTCGAAAAAATTTAAAATAGCTTTTATATTATATTTGAATAGTCAAAAACTTGGTCCTAACCGCCGTTTTGGTTTGGTTTTGACCGCCTCCGTGGTCTAGTGGTAACAAACGTTGCCGTGAACTCGGGAGGTCGTGGGTTTGATACCCACCGGGGGCAAGTTGTACATTGTATAATTTGTCTCGGTCTGGGTGTTTATATGTATAATATTTACAAAAAAAAAAGTATAATATGTAGTTTATCAACCATCTAGTTTCCGTAACACAAGCCTCGTAGCTTACCACAGAAACTAGATGGCGCTGTGTGACCTGTCTGGAAATATTTATTTATTTATTTAATAAGACAAAGCCATGCAGGCGTATTTATATTTACTAAAATGTCGAACAGATGGCGCACAAACCTCAGGATATTTACAAAAAAACTTAGATATATTTTAATTGACATATCATTATTATTATTTAGATTTTAAGATGACACGGCTTTTAAAAAATAAGTATAGTATCATCACGACCATTTCCGTTTCGGACTGGTCAGAAATCACGCTTATAAAGAAGCGGATTTACATTTAGCCAACTTTACTATAGGTCAATCACCTCTGTCAAATTTAAAATTTAATAATGTCAAATCTGTAGATAGATTTATTAATACAGGACTAAGTAGTGATCTCGTGAGTTCTGTTCATTACGAGTTACGTGTAAAAGTATACATTTGATATATCCAGACTTTTATATATTAAGACCATTTTGGAAATAAAATACTATCAGTTCCAAATGTCTATTTCCCAATTCCCAATTTTCATTAAAACAAAAGAACCTGATGTTTCCATTTAGCTCCATACGATTTAATTGAATTTGGTGACTTGCAAGTGATGTAAGGACTCGAACACATTTTGCTGACGAACTATAACAAACAAATTGGCCATCTACGGTTATTCAAGGTACACTGTATCTATGACATAATTCTCAAAGTCATTTAACCCTCTTACATTCCTAGTAACATTCTTAACACACAAAATTATTATTATCTGAGAATAAATCATCAATTATTCTATCCTCTTCAGAATCACTTCCACTGTCAGCAGCCGCGATATCTTGTGGCTCTTCATATTTAAACTCGTCTTCATACAACCACCTAATACTAATCCATCATCCATTGTATAAAAAACCTTGTCGAACTAACCTAACACAATAAAAATAAATAAAATTTGAATAATTATTTTGTTACCAAATTAAACATTGTACGAAACAATATGATTGATGGCTCGCCACAGTCACGCATATGTGCAATCTAGTGTGTGAAAAAGCATCTTGTTAGACTGGCATAATATGGACTGATGACGATCGTCAGTGGCTGGCGTCAGTTGCTCTCATTCTTGCGTACCGCTTAGCATCAGGTGGGCACGACGTAACATGTCGTGTTCAGTAATTAAATAAAACGTCTCTAGAGGACATTTTTTACTTATAGGTTATTTTTTATTAGGTTTAGTTTATATTTATTATATTTTTTACTTTTACATACATACATACATATCTTTACGCCAGATCCCTTACGGGGTAGGCAGAGACAATTGAGCGCCACTTGTCACGATCACGATATACCTCTTTCGCTTCTTCAACATTCATCAACCTCTTCATACATGCCCTTTTGTTTCGATGGCTTTGTAATGCACCTTCAGCTATTGTTTTATTTATCTGATCTTGATAGATGAGTTTTGGTTTGTCAGGGCCTCTTTTACCCACAACTTTCGCATTATATATCTGGTTCGTCAATCTCTCTTCGCTCATCCTTTCAACATGTCTGAACCATCGGAGCATACCTTTCCCTATTTTTGTCCCTATGCTTTATTTCATACCTACCTTTTTTCGTATTTCGTCAAGTAATTTTGATCATTTCAATAAAAAAATAAATACATTTAAAAAACGTTTTAATACAATGCGCGCTGGTCAACATAATACAAGAATCACTTGTTCGTGTAGCGCGCGCGACTAAGTGTGAATTAGCCTTTATAGTACCTCTCTCAATTGCCTCTTGGCCTCCTCTTCCGAAAATAGCTGATGCATGAAACGTACCGCAGCTCGTTCAGTCAAATCTCATTTCTTTATACTTATTTGAAATATTTTGTTAAAGTTTTTCTTGTTCCCATTACGGATTTTAATCCATATAATAATATGTATGAATTATTGGTTCGGACGACTAGAACTTTTTTTAAGAGGTATACGCCTAGCGGGCGCTGAATTCGTATTAACAGCCTGGGTATATTTTTCTCAGTGTACAGGATGCCATAAATTATACTTTAAATTGTTTTTAAAAGAGTTTAACGATCGTTTAATGTTAGTTCAGTATCAATAGATAAATATTCGGTCGAATTGGAACTGGAAATCGTCATTTTTATGTACTGTTTACGATTAATTTAACGCCTTGTTATTTTAATCTTTATTCATTATCCTAGAGAAGACAAATTTCTTGTGACCTACATAGGCTGTGATTTTTGCGTTTGTGAAATTCTTCTCGCACTTCTATTGCTGAGTCTTGTACGTCCGTGATCCATTCCTGATCACTTCTTATGTACGAGTATGTATCGTACTTGTTCTAGAAGACAAATTATAAATTACACTAAACTATATATATAAATATTCACCCATGACTTTTTTTTTATATAAAAGAATTTATTCGAAGTACTTAGGTACTTAGGTATGACCGCCTCCGTGGTCTAGTGGTAGCAAACGTTGCCGTGAACTCAGGAGGTCGTGGGTTCGATTCCCACCGGGGGCAAGTTGTACATTGTATAATTTGTCTCGGTCTGGGTGTTTATGTGTATAATATGTATATATTTACAAAAAAAAAGTATAATATGTAGTTTATCAACCATCTAGCTTCCGTAACATAAACCTTGTGTAACCACGGAAACTAGATTGCGCTGTGTGACCTGTCTGGAAATATTTATTTATTATTTATTATTATTACTTAGATACAAAAATATTAAAATAAAATTGATTAAAAAACTAATTATAAATAAAACTAAAAATACCTATGAAATTAAAGCTATTCTACAAAATAAACTAAGGGCTTATCACCAGGGTGGGTACCTAAAACGCTCGCCGCATTTCCTCGTTGAATTATAATCGACATATTCTGTTTTAGGTAGTTATGGCATATGACTTGATCATGTGGCAATATGCTGATTTGCTGCGCGAAAAAACTTCCAACCCATGTCACATTCAGATTTAACCAGCCGCTTAGACAGTTCTTTAAATAACTTCTTAGCACTTTGCCTTAAGACCAAAAAGCATAAACATGTCGTCATTACCAATATACAATATTCTTTATTTGTATTTTTAGATAAATTTGCTATAGCTGAGTTTTCCCTGCAAATTCCTTTCTCAGTCAGATATTTAATAAAAGCTTTACAACGATCAAACTGCAAAAAAAATATTGTCCAGTTGGTATTTGGAACTATTTAAAAAAATGTGAGTAGACCATTTTTTTAAATGATGTCTAGTCTATAGAGTAGATGCCTGTCTTATATTAATATTTATTTATTTATTTAAATTCTTTAATGCACTTAAAAATAGTACATAGGCGAGCTATAATGCCAGTAGGCATTCTTTACCAGCTAACTTTGAGGATCGAGTAAGATGATAGGCATGATGAAACAAAATAAGAAATTTTAATAAGTTAATAAGTTACTTAACTAATTATAATATACTACACATTATACCTAAACACATAAACTTTACATACAAGTAGGTACATCATATACATTATAACTTAAATTAATACATAGTTAATAGGTAAATTATTTTACAGATTTGTAACAATTTGAAATAAATCTGGAATGATGGTAAGGAACGGAAAGAAGTGAGTTGTGAGAAGATCGGAGAGATTAATCATGAAAAGAAAAGAGATAAGCAAATTAAAAGTTGAGGTATTTCGTTGTCGCAGGCTCATTTAAAACAGAGTAAAGGAGAGAGAGCTCCGGGACTCTCAAGATTCCTTCTAAGATAATTATGATAGAATTTTTTATACATACATACATATCTTCACGCCAGATCCCTTGCGGGGTAGGCAGAGACAATTGAGCGCCATTTGACACGATCACGACATACTTCTTTCGCTTCGTCGACATTCATTAACCTCTTCATACATGCCCTTTGGTTACGAAGACTTTTTAATGCACCTTCAGTCAATGTTTTATTTATTTGATCGTGATATGTGAGTCTCGGTCTGTCAGGGCCTCTTTCATCCACAACTTTCGCATTATATATCTGGTTCGTCAATCTTTCATCGCTCATCCTTTCAACATGCCCGAACCATCGTAGCATGCCTTTTCTTATTTTTGTCCCTTTTTTATAACTGGGACAATTTCTGGCATTGTTCTTTAACGCGCTATTCCATTGCAATACACGGGCGGATGAGCTACAACCCACTCATACGCTACACATGACTTCATTTGTTTTCATACAAAGCTAAAATCTAAGTCAACGACTGTAGCAATCAAATAGAGCCTTTATTCGGCCCCGCTTTAAATCCTATTTTGGCTTATCCTTGAGAGTGGGTTCCTATCGATTGTCTAACAAACAGAATGCCTGAAGCAGCTGTAACGGTCTATTGAACTTAATGTATGATATGAATAGGGTTTGTTCATACCATTATACACTTAGTCATATGATAACAATATAGTATAATCATACATACATATATTTACGCCAGATCCCTTGCGGGGTAGGCAGAGACAATTAAGCACCACTTGTCACGATCACGACGTACCTCTTTCGCCTTGTTGACGGCTGAATTACATTATAAACAGAATAAACCCTTTGAAAGAACTGTCTAAGCGGATGGTTAATGCTGGATGTGACAAGAGGACTGGTTGTTTTTCGCACAGCAAATCGGCAATGCTGTGCAGCGGGGAAATGCTGCAAGTGTTCTTGGCACACTGCCACATGATCAGGTCATGGGTGAATACTTTTATATATAGTTTGGTTTTAATTTTAATTTATGGTCCTCTAAAATCCCGTCCGTCCTTGAACCATCAGGTCTATCACGTAGTGATGGTAAAAGGCCGGATAGTATGTCTCTTGTTCCTGGAGTGAGGGAAGATGTCTTGTTTGGGATGCCACCTGTGTAGATACATCAAAAAAAGCCGGGTCAGCTGCTCATACAGCCGAATTCAAAAAACCCATGAAATATAATAGCATTAAACAAAGTTATATCTTTGTGCCATTTGGGGTTGAAACAATGGGCTTCACTTGATACCCACAAATTCGTAAAAGAGCTGGGTATACGAATTTTTCAAGAGTGTGGCGACCCCAAATGCCATAACTACCTCAGAATATTACCCTCAACAAGAAAATGCGGCGAGCGTTTAAGGTAAGCCCTTAGTTTCCTGCCTCCGTGGTCTAGCGGTTAAGTCCGTGGATTTAGACTAGGAGGTACCGGGTTCGATTTCTGGTCGGGACACAAAAAATATATTTAATAATATAAATAAATACATTTAATTAATATTTAATTTATTTGTGATATTTCTCGAGTTTGGTACGCTGGAGACATCGACGAGCTTGCCACTTGTCATGATTGGCCTATAGTAAAGTTGGCTAAATGTGAATCCGCTTATTTATAAGCGTGGTTTCTGACCACCCCGAAAGGGAAACAGTCGTGATGATACTTTACTTTACTTTTTTTTGAAATCTATTTTATTTTAATATTTTTGTATCTACTTCAAATTTTATTATTTAGGTGGCTTTTAATTTATATTTAATGTATATTAATTTTAATTTAGTTTATTTATTTATTTATTTATTTATTTATTTATTTCGATAAATATATATTGTAGGTACTTTGTGCCATAGAGTTTTTAAGTATATGTAATATAACCAATATCTAGAGTTAAATACGTACATTTGGCATATAGTAACTGTTCGATATTTCGTTAATTGAGTCGTTTGATTTTAATATTCGCGGTAACGCCTTTGTGCGCCGGCGTACTTCGCCTCGATGACGTTCCATCGTCTCGACGCACTCTAGTAGTGACTAGCGGACTAGGCTCGGTGCACTTCCTGTTAATGACGTTTCCGCCAAAAACAACGCTCTCTGTCGGAGGGAGTCGAAGCGCGGTCGCCGGTCGAAGCATATCTTTGCTCTCAAAATTAATTGGTAATTATTCGCTGTAATTGTGCCCTGGACCTACAGTAATTTCGGCTGTGATCCCTATCATCACCATCGATACTGCGACCAGGCTATCAAAATCACTAAGGAATTCGGTCACCAGTTTGAAACCCGGAAAAAAGGTTAGTTGCTGTTAATTTCATTTCTTACGTTCAATTTCGGAGTATTTACGCCAGCGCCTATTCGTTTCCCGTTCAGTGACTTAATTTAACGAGTGCAAAAAGCATCTCATATATATTGTAGTAGACCATGATGGGTTATTTATTTATTTGTGAAAAAGGTACATAAAACAGTTACAAACAAAATAAGATGAAGTAATAGATAATATAATCATGTCGGGTTTGCTAGCCTAAAAATATGTACACAACATGGAAATAACAAGTTAAAACAAAAAAAAAATGCTAAGTAGTAATAAAATAAAAAAAACGCTAAAATACAAAAAACTACTTGTAATTGTCAAAAGAGTTTCTATTTTAAATAAAAAAGGCCACTATATTTTAAACATTAAAATCTTTATCAAAAAAAAAAACACTACTGCATGCTGAATAAGGCTGCGTCTGAAAATCTCATCGTAATAAATACCTACGGGCTGAGGAGTATTAATTGATCTCGCCCACAGTCGAGTGACGAAATAGAGAGAGAAAGAATTACGCAAGTCAAGGTTCGCGCGATAGTCTACCTCTACCTTCTTGATTAGACTCTTCTTCTCTTACTGAATAATTAAAATATAAAATACGTAGTTTTTCAAATTAAAATAGTTTATTAATCAAAAATACTTATTACTAGGGTTTCACAAATAATATCTAAACTAGTAATTTAGACAAATGTGTCGCTGTTAGCTAAACTAATTGTTCGCGCCGATCGCGGTAATTCGACTAATTTTGGATGGTTAGGCGTTATTGTGATTTGTCGGTGCACACACAGACGTCCTAATTTGTTACCCCTATACCCTTGTCCTGTCTCTTTCTCGCCGCTTCCTTTCTATATTACCTATCCCGCTCACTAGTCCAAAGTCCGGCGCTTGCGCACTAAAGAGAGGCAGTGCCCATATAACTGGCCGCGCAGCATGGTGGTCGTAATCGTCGAATAGAAGTATAGTCGTCGTCGTCGCGCAGTCGTTGTCCTACAGTCGTCATAGAAGAAGCTGAAGAAATCGCCGCGATCGTTGTTTCGTACAGCCTGGATACAGTCCACTAAACCCGCGCCACCACTAATAGTCTTTCAACTACTGTGAAATATAGCTAGCAGGTCTCTTGTCAGGGCACAACATTTTTAAAAGTTACATAATTTAAGTTCTTTATCTTTATTCTAAATTATAATATAATTTGCTCTTTAATATATTCCAGTATAAAACCTAATAATAAATAATATTGCCTATAAATATCTGCTAGTAGTTAATTTTATTAAAACCATCAGAATATATGTATTGTTATCTTGTAATGTAACTGGACGGGCGTGAAAAAGAGCAAAAATTAATAAATTATAATGGTGGACTGTATGAAGGGGCTGGACGCTCTCACGCACTTACTTGTATTCTCTGCAGGTGGTCTTGGGCTTTCCTTGGGTCGCCAGGTTGCTGTTGGCCGCGGGCAGGCTTCTTTTCTCGCAATTTCGAAATTGCGAGCGGTTGATGTTTCTTCTTCAAATTCTGTGCAAGCAATGACCTTACAAAGCACATTTTTACTGACGCTTCTGACAGCTGGGTCGCGTTCATTAATATTTATCTTCTTCCCATGCGCAAGGTGCGTTCGGAAAGATCTCGCAGGTTTTAGAACGAGATAGGCACACCCTTCCGCTAGTGCGTATGAGAGGGATAAAAGATGGGTATGGCGAGATACAAAATTAATAGACAATAAATAGACAAACTTAAAGTTGTTTTTAAATATGATAAGGCGCAAACAGTAACATAGTTATTATTACATTATTATCCTACTGTTTAGACATAAGTTAAGAATGATTAGCAATGTGGTTTTGTAAAGTAGGTGGCGTTGTGTATGAACGTAGTCGCGTGCTGATTTCTGATGTTCTCCCTGCATGGTTGGACAAGTGGCGTATGTCCATCAATGTCGGCAAAACTGCCGCATTGATGACATCCAGATGCCGGCTGCCTCCACCACTGCAGCTTCGGGGACAGAACATCGAGTGGACTCCGACCGTCAAATACCTTGGCTGCATTATTAACAGGACGTTGACAATGGGTGAAATGGCCTGCCACGCCGTCAATCAGGCAAAGGCGGCCCGAGCCATGTTACATCCTATTATGAATTCCAGCTTGCCGCTCAGGATCTACAAGATGTTCATCCGTTCTCATCTCACCTATGCTGCGCCAGCCTGGCACCACCTTCTGGTCAAGACCAACAGGGACAAGATCCAAAGTCAGCAGAACATATCGCTCAAAGTGGTTTCCCCAGCGCCATGGATCGTGCGTAATTCCGTCTTAGCTCGAGATTTGAAGATGCCTACTGTTGAGGAGTTTGTCGTTGGCCTGACTAGACGTATGTTCTCTCGGGCCGACAACGGACACTTCAAGCATCTCCAGAACATCGCTCCGTCTTGTGCACGGGCCCCCAACGGGAGACCACTTCCTAGAGAAGTACTCCTGGAGGAGAGCTGAAGGAGTCGAACTTAGCCCCCTGGGTTCGTGAGCCACACGGGCGCTGTTATACTAGTAACGGCGCCCAGCACTAAACGTGCATGAATTACCGGCAGTTGGTTACACGCTGAGATCCTGCCGGGGAAAACGGGGGACTGTCCCCATCCCCAACCCACGCCCATTAGGCATCCGGGGCTGGACGACCCCACTGTCTGTCTGTCTGATTGGTTCAATACCGACTATTTACGAGTCGCTTAAAGAATGGCGCGAATGATATCGCGGCAGATTACAAAAAAACAGCAATCGAGTCGGTTGTTGCGCGCCTTTAAAATAGTGAAGGTTGAAACTAATTATTGGCAATGGAAATAAATCATAGAATATTGAAGACTTGTTTAATTTGACAAATTAGTCCCAACAGTATGAACGTGCCCTATGTTTTGTACTTGATTGTACATATGTGGCGTGGCGTGTACAGCCATAAACTATGCATAACTTAGCATAATATTAAGTAAACCACAATTCTACAACTTTCTCGGTAAATAAATAAACAATTATTATTCGTAAATACAAAGACATAATAATAAACTATAATTTATTAAAAATAATAAATAAATGCTTTTCTTAACATTCTAAAAAGGTTGGTTCGAACCCCTGCATGTACCAATGATATATACATTTATTGTAAGTCTTGTTTTAAGCGGTAATATTTTTATATACATATCATCATGGCAAGCTTACAATATTAATTCTTCTTGAAAGTAAAAATTGGCATTTGACATCATTGCAAGTGGCACATGCTTTCAACGAGAACAACAAATAGATGGTAGGCGGACTGATGGTGGTAAATTGCCCAGTCTACAGGCTTCGGAATCAGGCTCGAATTGCCGTTATGCCCAGTCAAACCGACATAGTGTTAGGAACTAATATCAGTCATGAGTGTCTGATTCCAGTTGCTTACCATCAGGTAAGCGCAAGATCACATGACGTATGTATTTAAACAAAAAATACCCTTACATTGGTCATAGATTTATCTGGCCAGCGTGGCGAGAGTAGGCCAAATTTTCCAAAAAAATAATAATAATCCTATATATTTTTTTTAATTTGTTTTTTTCTATCAATTGAATAACATTTAGTCTAGAGTAAGACTTACATAGATAGATACACTTAACTAGGTTTATCGGCACTTACGGTGGATACTTTCCCGCCCCAGCAGACAGGGAAAATTACCACCATCAGTCCGCCTACCAACTATTTGTTGTTCTCGTTGAAAGTATGTGCCATTTGCAATGATGTCTAATGCCATATTTTACTTTCTAGGAGAACTAATATTGCTTGCCATGATGATATTTATATAAAAATAACACAGCTTGAGACAAGATTTACTTAAAAATGAATGCACCAGTTTGGCTGCATAGGCATGTAGTCCGCATTATGTGTGACCTCGTGCATGCCTTTGTGTGTTCCGTTGGGAATACCTTAAGAAACTTGCTCGTGCAATAAGAAACCAAGGTTACCTGACGCTTGGTCATTAATAATAATCCAAACTCATAATAATATTATACATTGCAAAGGAAGCTTCGTCTATATGTATTGTACGTCTTTCACGTTATATTACTTAACCAATTATGATGATTTTTATCAAAAATATTCCTTGGAACCCAGGGACAGATATTTATTGCAGGAAATGCGGAAAAGTGTATTTTGCATGGCTCCAAAAACATATATAATTTTTCTTTTAAATTCATTACAGCCCCTAGATCAGAGCGTCCTAGACCTCAACTGTAGGAGGTGGGCCTTGGTCTGTTCAAACCCCCCCCCCCCCCCCCCCCCCCTCAGGCATGTACCAATGAGAAATACACTTTTATTACATTTGTCATAAATTTATAACACCACCGTTCCACATTAAGCCGGCGGTCCCGGTTCCACTAATACCAACTTGTGTAATCATAAATTGTTATTAAAAAAATGACATCAGATCCTCGCCAACCTGTCTGGCCAGCGTCTCGAGTGTAGGCCAAATTCTCCAGATATATACTGTAATGATAATGATGAACCTTTGGGAGAGTATGAGATTAAGGTTCGTGCTGATAAAAATAACAAACAATATACAATATTCACTACATACTAAGAAATATATACATAATGTCATATAGAGTTTATAATAATAATAATATGTTTAATTACCAATATACCTACAAAATACACTCTACACTTATTCCAAACAAATATGTAATTAGTAGTGGAGCCACACAAGGCACTTTCATGCCTGACCAACTATGGCACCATGCAGTTGATTACCAAAATAGTTTACTAAAAGGAATATAAAAATTAAAATCCAAGTAAAAACGACTACTACGATAAGGAATTGTCTCATCTTGACTTATTTAACTCTAGTGTTAATAAATTTAAAAGCGACCTTAAACTACATATGTTCTCCAAATTAAAATAATATAACATTTCTAATGAGTAGCTGTTTATATGTGTAGTATTAGTAATATTGTTTCTGCTATGATATACTCGTAACTTACTATCTTAGTTCAATTTTGATGTTAATAATTTTATTTTTTGCTTAATTATTAATCTGCTGTGCTTGTTTTTGTTTTCGTTTATTGTATTTTGTGTAAATTCTCGACACTCAAGGTCTTGTTAGTGGTAATTATGTTTGTAATATTATGTAAATGACTGTTTGCTGTCAAAAAAAATAAAAATAAAATAAAATAAAAAAAGCATTAAAAAAAATAATTACAAACCCTAGTTAATAATTAGGTACTACTCTTTCTTTCCTCGTCTTTGGCCTTCACAACAATTTATATCTCCTTAAAAATCATATTTTTCCTAATTCTGATCCATTGCTTAAAACATTTACTTCTCACACCTAGCTAGTATCGCTATGTTACTTTCTGGCCTGGCAGCGTGGATTCTCCAGATACAATGTACTGGAAGGCTAATCCAATAGTGGAGGTATAGGACTCAGTGGTCTAGGGTATTGTAATTCGTTTGTGGTTTTAGCAACACGACTAGTTATTTCTTTTATTTTTTTCTATTTCGATTCCCACCGGGGGCAAGTTGTACATTGTATAATTTGTCTCGGTCTGGGTGTTTATATGTATAATATGTATATATTTACAAACAAAAAAAAAGTATAATATGTAGTTTATCAACCATCTAGTTTCCGTAACACAAGCCTCGTAGCTTACCACGGAAACTAGATGGCGCTGTGTGACCTGTCTGGAAATATTTATTATTTATTATATATTATTATTTATTCATTAATTCATTTCAACTGCCTCCGTGGTCTAGCGCTTAAGTCCGTGGATTAAGACTCGGAGGTACCGGGTTTGATTCCTGGTCGAGACACAAAAATATTTATTAATGTTAATAAATGCATTTAATTTATTTGTGATATTTATTGAGTTTGGTACGCTGCCTGGAGACATCGACGAGCTTGCCACTTGTTATGATTGGCCTATAGTAAAGTTGGCTAAATGTGAATCCGCTTATTTGTAAGCGTGGTTTCTAACCACCCCGATTGGGAAACGGTCGTGATGATACTTTACTTTTTTACTTCTATTAATTCATTTGAGAAATATTATTCTCTTAAATAAACTTCTTCATTGTTTTAATTGAAAAACTCTACACTCTTCACCGATCGAATCTCGAAGTCTGAAGACTACTATTGCTTTATTGGAGAACTCTTCACTGAAGAACACTACACCTTCACCGATCAAGTCTCAGAGTCTGAAGACTATTACTTCATAAACTTACACACCTATGCTAAGAAGCTGTGAAAAACACAATCAATACATACAAAGTAAAAATTGCTAAAAAAATACTTAAAACTTAATACTTCGATAAAATACTCAACAAAAAAGATATTCTTAAAAATACTTTAAACAATTACGCAAGCTAAGGGATAAAATGAAACAATCAACTTTATTGTTCGCTATTCTCCCAAACCTGACAAAGACAGGGAAATTTAAAACTTCGCAACAAGACAAGAAGATTTAATGAATTCTTAATCTGTTAAGCTGAAAGACAGACATAGATCAGTGCTAAAACTTTAAGTAACTAGCTGTCTGACCAAGCTTTACTCATGTAATGGTGATAGGTAAAAAACCTTCAGGCGGCTGTAGAATCACAGAGTCTAAGAACTCTGGTAAAATCAATTCAAGTCCATTAAAATACCCGACGAGGCACCTTTACAGCCACAAACTAGACCTAAATTATTATATATTATAATAAATATTAGGCTAATAACATATAAGATAACAATAATGGAAATTGGGGCTGTTACTTGCCATACTGTATCACCATATCTGGCCAGGTATTTTGTTTAGCATAGTTATTTTTAAAAATTGACTTAACCGAGTGTTCCGATAGGATCCTATGGCGATAAATATATAAATGAAAAATCAATAAATAAATTCCTGGGTCCTAAGAAACATGAGTAGGTACCAAAGTTTACGAATAAAATACACAGAAATATATGCCCATGAAGTCACAATGTCGTTATTATTATATGTCCGTCTTTGGGTTCCAAGGAACATCACTGCTAAATTCCAATAAAATCGGTTAAATGTAATAGGTATGTCTGATACACACAGAAAACAAAGCTTCTTTTACATAACCATGCAATATCAAATTAATTAAATTAGCGTAAAATACACAATAATTATTTACTATTTTGTCAAAATTATCAAAATGTTACTGGATTTTTCAATATCGCAGCAGTATAGTGAACAATTTTAGTATGATTTCATTATAGGATGTTAAGGTGTTGTCAATGATGATATCCTCCTTTATATTTGTTTATGTACGGTTTTACTGCACATCGCTGTGTCAACAAACTTACCACTTGGCGTCTAAGGCCGGCTCCCGTCAGTACACGTTCGGCCATCAAGCACGACGCGTGTGCTTACTATCATCAAGCATCAGAATGAGGTTAAATTCGGCCAGCAAGCGTGTCGGGTGTCCTGACCATCAAACCAAGCAAATCGTCAAACACAGTCATGAGACCACGTTCAGCGATCAAGCATGACGTGTATTCCTAATCATCAAAGCAAGAATCAATATCATAAAAGCAATAATCACCATTAAGTTGGGTTTTAATGGAACTACTATAGTTTAAATCTTTTGGGATTCCAATTAAAGCTATTATTAATTATATATAAAATTACAACGAAGTATAAGTAAAACGTCTCAGTTCGCGTTCGGGTATCAAGCGCGCCGCGTGTTTTTACCATCATCAAAATGAGGTGAAGTTCGGCCAGCAAGCGTGCCGCGTGTCCTCACCATCAAACCAAGCAAATCACCAAACAGCATGAGACCACGTTCGGCTTAGTTTAAATGCTTTTGGATTCCAATTAAAGCTATTAATATACAAAATTATACCACGAAGAAATTCTCCGTATTAACTAGGTTTGAGGTTTTTAGGTATTCCTTTCGCAAACCAACAGGAATTCGGGAGCCTACGAGTTATCACGGTTAGTTAGCTTCTTACAGGATAAAAGGAAATTGTATACAAAAAAACGTGCTGAATTTTCAATAAAAGAAGTATTGTAAATTGGAAACTTAAGAGCTTGTTAAAGACGCTCTCTCTGAAACGGATGGTTGATTTATAATTCTTCGTCAATTCCTTAACTTTAGTCAAAAATGTTTAGCTTTTTTAAGTACTATCATTATCACATTCGTTTGCAGCATAAAAATATTATAATATGGACTCGTGGGCGCGGGTCGAAGAAGTTATAAGCTTTTGAAATGTGGATATACAGGAGAATGTTGAAGATATCATGGAAGGACAGAGTAAGAAACGAAACTGTCTTGCAGAGGATGAATAAAGGCGTAGAACTACTTAAAATAGTAAAGCGAAGGGAGTTGGAGTACTTGGGACACATCATGCGCAATAAAAAGTATAGCTAGCTGCAGCTCGTCATGCAAGGCAAGATACAACGCTCCAGAAGACCGAGGAGAAGACGCACTTCCAGGCTCAAGAACCTCAGGGAGTGGTTCGGGATGAGCACCAGATCCTTGTTCCGGACAGCGGCCAACAAAATCAAAATCCCCTTAATGATAGCTGACCTCCGATAGGAGATGGCACCTTAAGAAGAAGAAGAAGTGGGCGCGGGTGCGCCATATAGACCAGATTTTCTAAACTGGCGTCTAGCGAGTGTGTTTAAGATGCGTTTAATATACTAAAAACAGACGTGCCAGAGCTCTGACCTGCGTCCGCGTTGTGTCTCTCTATGTACTTAATGTAAATACATCATAGTTCCTTTCTTAATGTCATTGCATAAACAATAAAGGGGAAAATATTTACCATTTACCGCTTCAATATCTTCTAAAATATTTCTCTCGCAATGTAAAATCGAATAAGTGATTAGATTGTAACAAGATTCCATTTTCAGTTTCCAATTTTCAATTTGTAAGAACGGAGTTTCTCAAACCGTAAATCAGAGCATAATTTTACGAGCTCAGATTGAGATCCTGCGGTATCTCGGCGTGATACTTATTGGAAGCCTTAGATTTATCGGTTCCATCGCCGTCCCTTACAATATGTGTCGACGCGTGTTTTATGTTGATCAAATTATTTTTTGCCACAAGGGGGTTATACGATATATTTTAAAATAATTAAAGTATCTACATCCTGTGTCTCTATTACTGATAAATAAAGGCTCCATGACTCGTCTCTGCACGATATTTTTGCCACCCTTATCCAATCCCCTACTTGTTTCGATGTATCCGGCAATCTTAACTCGTTTGCCCCATGTCTCCAGTCCATTTCCATCAATATAAACAAAAATGCTCCAATATAGATATTAAAAAGAAAGAAGTAAGAGAAGACAGAAAATAAATTATGATATATAGTATTATAATTAGGAATAAAAATAATTATAATAGAAATTAAGGGTAAAAAAGACAGCATGGTCGTTCAGGTCCAAATAATAAATAGGTTGGGAATAGTATGAAAGGCGTTAATCTGGCTATGTGACGTTCTACTATGCGCTGCGTGTCGTCATGTAGTATATCTACTGGATAACCTTATTTAGGCACCGTAAAGTTTCCTCATTAATGAGGCTCATGGTCTTCTGATGAACTTGTGCGCTTCTTGATGATATATGACCATCCGTTCCTATTTTCGACGGAATTTCACAGCATCATGGATACTACTATTGGTAGTGGAGCAGTTTTGATCAGACCAACACACCAGGCTTAAAATACTACAAGGTCCTAAGGGACAAAAATAACAAATGTCAAAAGCCTACCGATATTTTACGAGTACACTCCGAAGTAGGAGTATAAATTTTAGGAAACCAATAGGATACACGCAGGTCTTACAATAATACGAGTATAATCCCGACCACCTTTAATTCAATGTAATAAAGTACAAGTTGGAATGAAATTTAGTTGTGTGACATATGGCTAGTATAAAATCTCGTAAAAATGAGCCGCTGTGATTTATAACTATATAGGATGAACCCTTTCGATCATCGCTACCATCATAATGGGCTTCTTCTTACGAAAACAGATTTTAAAGAGGGTTAGAAAATTATTCATACAAATTGGCTGGGAGACACCCAGCTTATAAAGCTTTGCCATATTGTAAAAAAAAAAAATGATTCAGTGTTATTGAATAAAGGCGGGCGATGTCCTACACTAGTGTCTAAAACTCTCGAATCACTACAGCTTCGCCGACATGTGGCCTTCTTGAGCTTATTCTACAAGCTATACTACGGTGAGTTTTCGGAAGATCTTCACAACCTTATCTATTTTTTTTTATGTCCTAAAGGTTTGGCTGTCAGAGAATGTCTAACGGCATTAAGTCCGCCTTTGTACATAGTGCATTTAAGTTTTTATTAAAAAAATATATATAATTTTCTGCAATTGACGCAAAACCCAAAATATGCACCCCAATACCGTAGGCGCTATCCCTATAAGTTTGATAGTACATATACGTTTGGAGAATTTTACAAGTGCTCTCAATGCTTTCTCAGTCAGTGTGTTTTCCCATTTCTATAACCAGATATAAATAGAGTCCTTCTATCAAAGTGTGAAAAAGCATCTTATTAGGTCGGAATAATGGTAGGGACTGATGTCGGCCGTCTGTGGCTAGGCCGTAGATAGGTGGGAGCGATGTCAAAGTCAAAGTCAAAGTCAAAGTCAAAATATCTTTATTCACGTAAACCTATTACAGGCATTTATGAAACGTCATTAATTTAATTATTTTGAATGATTCTACTCCTGCTAGTAGAAGACTAAGCAGCAAAGTGGTCCAATAAGTAAGCTGTTAGCAGAAGACCAGCAGCTTAGCAAATTCCAGTGACCTGTTAATGTTTAATCTGACTGAGAAAGGAATCTGCAAGGAAAACTCAGCTATATCAGATTTACAAAATAAAACATATACAGAACTGCACCACAACGATCAATTAATAACCTTTTAAATTTAGTTATCAGTACCTATGAGAAAACAATACCTGGTACAGCAGTAACCCACCAGGCAAGTCAGAATTAAGGTAGACTACATGCCTATGTGCAACCCGAAAGTCGACAAAACGCAAAAACCTCTGTTAATTTAAGAACAATAAATTGAACGTGTTCGGCAGAGGTCCCAGGCCCCCACAGCAGCACCCGATCACGGACATAACGCATGATGAACATATCGAGATCAGTATAAAAAATAAGGTTACTGTCTTTAGAATCAATAGTGCATTTGAACGGCAAAGGGCAATTAGGTTTTCAAATAATTTAATTCCTGTAACCATAAAATTTACAGTTGATAAAGTACTAATTTTAAAATTAACAAAATCAATATATCTATATTTCCTAATATTTTGTAATATGTATAATACTACCTAATTCCATTATTGCATCAATTCCACTAATGTTGCTCGTGAATGTAATGTCAATATCCTACTATCTTGGGACACGAAATGTCTTAACAATTATCTTCCATTTTCTTCCCTCCAATATATGTTGTCCCAATTAATCCCGAAATGTTTAGGCCCTGGACATGACATGTTATATTAATAGCTGTAGGTGCTTCTATCGCTATAACAACATCATTAATGATAGATAATATTGGTCCTACTTTTGTAAGTTCCAATTTCGGCTCTAGATTAACTTTATTATTACGACCGTAATCCTTTGCAAGGGTAGACACCACATTTTGTTTGAAAGAACCTGCATTATAATGTATTCTGTTTCACCGAGAATAAAGGTCAATAACGAATTTCCAAGATATGCCTACTAAAAGTGACAAACAACCCCCGGCCATTATGATTCCAGGAATTGTTTTAAAAGGTAGTTATCTAATTAAGAGTAATTAAGATATAAATAAGAAGGAAAATTCATTTAAAATTAGTTACTCTTTTGCTATTATTGTGAAAGCGTCTTGTATACCAAGAACACTATCAGCATATGTTTATATTTGTAGTTAGGTCTACATAAAAATATTATGTTGCATAAATCATACATTAATATTATTTAATAAAGGTTTTTCGACGAGAAAACTGAAAAAAAAAACAGATTAGCCTGAGACTTCCGTTTTTAAATCTTGGGTCGTAACCACTAGACATAGCTTTTAAATTAAGAGCAAGTGGAGTTAGAGAATATATGACTCATAGAGTAGATAAGTTTTAGAATGGAGACTACGTACCGGAAGGCGCAGAGTGGAATGATTCACCGTCAATTGGACGTATGACTTGAAAAAGATGGGAGTTGGACAAACGTGGCAATAGATCGCGTGAGATGAAAAGCGTTAGGGGAAGTCTATATCCATCAGTGAAGATACACATGATGATGATGATGAACCACAATACCACAGTGGCATTTATATAGCGGGACTTATCTTTATGAGTCACTAATTTTTTTAGACTATAAACTATTTTTAAAAATATTTGAAAAAGCGAAGCAAAATAAAATCAGAATACCCTATAAATAGCAGTCCAATGAGGTACCCGTTCCTTTTAAATCAGCTTAGACCTAATGTTTCTTAACATTCACGAAGCGAAGCTTTTGCGGGAAAATATTTACTCAGTAAATTATTATTTCCAACGACTTCAGACTTTCCTTTTGTTCCCTGTTCGTATCAATTATATGTTCTAAGTGCATTTATTTCTAGTTAAGTTTCTAAGGTTATTGGTAAAATATTGTACGTTTCTCTTTATTATATATTCACTTAACTATTAAAGTTCAACTACAAATACCTGTCGTACCTACAACAAGATAATACTTCGATATCTCATTGATCTACTTAGAAACCCAGTATAGGTATTTTATATATTATCTGAATCATTTCAAATTCATTGTCATTATAACCATGATCGTCAGTCTAATGTTTTTCCACTGGATTTACGGTTTTCTCAGCCTTGCATTTAATTCAATATTTAAAAACATTATTGTAAAGTTTATAATCGTGTAAACCAATTCTATTATATTAAGCGTTTATTTAAAATCAAACCTAAGCTTTCTATTTAAGTCACCAATCGAAAAAATATTTTATACTTACATATGTACTTTACAAATATGAATTTCGAAATTGTCCAACAACCTTTGGTATAGGCGGGGTTAATGTGAGTGCATTAAATCTCTCTCCTTTATAATACGATTGCAGTAATTTATATAAAATCGACTGTTGTCCTGTTCTTAGAAAGCTTTGCTTTCTTTGCTTTGCGGTTTGAACCCCGGCCGATACCAATTTTATGTACACTTTGTGTCGAAAGAAATACAAATGTAATATAATATTAATATTAAGGATAGGGATATAAGTCCCGTCCGCGTGGAATGGTGGCAAGAACGCTCGCTGCATTTCCCCGCTGAATTGCAATACTGATTCTCTGGGCGAAGAAAGAGCTAGCCCTCTTGTCACCGAAGGAGACGACAAGACGCGGTGTTGTCTTTTAAAACTTTTTTGCTCTTGGACTCCATGGGCCCAGAGTTTCTACAGCAAACGGCACAAATTTGTAATCTTTTAATATACTTACATACTTGCGCCGCTTGCTGGACTCCGCATTTTCCGCCGCGGCTCCCGCTTTATGCACTGTCCCTCCGACGACGCGGCGAGTCACGTGGCGTCCCACACCAGAGCACGTCCCCGGTCCCAGAGGATTATTATAATAATCAAGAATAATACAAATTCTCAAGAAATATGTTGGAAGGCCTATCTCCAGCTGTGGACATCTAGGACTCAGTGTGCTAGAGATTGTAATGATGGCTGTAGTTTTCGAGGATATGCTAAAATTTTAAAAACTATACTAAAGAAGAAAACTTTACAAAATGAGTGTACCTATTACACGGAATGGTGGAAAATTAGTTCCTAGAACCGTTCCAAACAAACAGAGAACTTTGGGAACTAAGATTTATTGAACACGTCTAATCTAGTTCTTAGTTTCCAATATGTGAAGAGTTTACAATTTGCCGACCTGTGAAAGTTATCACATAGATGTTACGTGTGATTGTGATTTCTAACTTTTAGTCAAAGTCAAAATATATTAACTTCATCATCACATTAAACTATTTTAACTTTCGTGTACTTTTTATAATTAAACGGTTTATCATCACACTGTGTGTCTCCGTGGTCTAGCGGTTAAGTCCGAGGGTTTAGACGCTGTTGTACAGAATTCAATTTCTGGTCGGGACACAATAATTTATTTATGATATTTCTAGAGTTTGTTACGCTAAAGACATCGACGAGCTTGCGACTTGTTGATGGGATTATAGTAAACTTGGCTAAATGAAAACTGGCTGCTTACAAAAAGATGGCTTCTAATTCTTTATTCTTTATTTTGTCACCGTACATTCCCACCGGAATTTGGTTAAGTCTATGATTAAGTACATAATTTTATTAGGTACGAGTGTTATGTTATATAATTTACTGACTACATACTTGTATATCTATCGTGCCTATAATGATCATCACATTCCCTAGAACACAGAGTTATGGACCTTTAAGTAAACACAGAAAGCAAATTACCAGCCTTGATCTACCTGCATTGGTCTATAACCACTTTATATAGCAAGGGGATGCTACCTAGCGACAACATGACATAAATGCCAGAGCTTATTAGCGCCAGAAAACTCCTCGGGATCTGTGTGGCGTGCAATTGTTGCTTGTAGTCCGCTTTCTAATCCCCTATGTATAAAGATCGCTTAAATTGTCATTAACCCAGTCTGGCCAGCATGGCAAGTGTACGCCAAATTCTCCAGAAATATGTTCTAAAAGACCCATCTCCAGCAGTGCAGGTCTGGGATTCAGAGCATTGAACGGGGGGCTTGCACATACGTTACGTCCATGATCGTGTGCTTCTGTGGGGTCCCTGACCTCTGCCAAACCCTTTCGACATTTCCTATGATGTGTGCGCCTTTCCAGGTTACCAGATCTTTTACAGACTCATTTATAATAGAACATAATGAACACAGCATAAAAGAGACACTTAAATACTTTATAGGTTTAAATACAGTCAGGCAAAATCATTGTTTAGAATTCTGGAAGCACTTTCAAAGTGGTATTCGATTCCTTTCCCTAACTTTGTGTTTATTTACGAAATGGCGTAAGTCTTCGTTGTAAAGTTTTACAGTTAACTTCATTTTACCTGTTTCAGATGTTTACAAGGAAAAATCATAAAATTATGTACACTTATTTTAAGAACCGACCATTTATTATCTGGTTTTTCTTTGTATTCTTGACTAGGCAACGTACCAACTCCAAGTACGTAGGCTGTCTAGCTGTAAAGCTGTATTAATAGGTACTGAATCGTGTAATACATACATATGATATATATCATTTATTTACAGACTAGTAGGCTTAGAATAATAATGCCTAGAATCTAAGAACGCACACGACAAGTGAGGCAAGTTTTACTGAGCCATTCAACTGAAATGGTTATTGAAAAACCCCTGTCAGGTTCAAGGTCAAATCATTGTACTAACAGCTCTAGTTGTTTTTATTTGATTAGGACGGTTTTTGTGCACGTAATGGGTGTCATAATTTGGTCACTCGGTTTCATCAGATTCCAAATTAATTATTTTACTAATCATGTTTTGATAGCAAATGAATAACAACAAAGAACAGCCTTCGTTGTTACCAGACAACCACTAAGGGCGTTGTCAATGGTAATAATAATATAATAATATAATAAAATAATAATAAAAATAGTTTATTGACACTATTTAACAAATATGTATTTTACACTTAATTTAGATTGAATGTCCTGACCCCTGTCGTAGATAATTCTAGTCGGTTCACTTCCAGGTGATACAAAAACAAGCTTATACAATTTATTTAAAGCTTAACCAAATAAATAAATATAAAAAAAGAGTACTATAGAGCTGTTGGTGGGTATTTTAGGAATTTCGTGTAACCTTTCTGTGTGCTATGTGAATTTGTATGAGTGTGTGTGAGAGGATGTGTAAGAAGAAATAAATAAAAAGAATAAAGAATAAATTTGGTATACTCGTAAATACTCGTATGTCAAAATTAAAGAATATTGTCTACTACTAAACTAAAATTAATATGTTTTCCTGTATATACATACATATATATATATATACAGTATATGGAAATCAGCGGTAACATTAATACCTAAACTTAAGCTAACTTAACACATACCTACTCGTACATAAATATGATATTGGTATGTCATTTAAAATATTACTTACAAAGTATAAATTAAATAATAATGTCATTATAAATATAATAAATAGGAAGCGGCTATTGCATTATTATTATTATTATTAACAAAATTCATTTTCCAATATAACATATATGTAGCTAAGAAGTAAAAGTCAGGATAATATTAACTCGGTTTTGTTTTTTAATATTTCATATCGATGTCAAATAAAACTCATTGTACTAAATTTTTCAGAATGATTTTTTTTTTCTGTCCTACGGAGATTATATTTCTGTGGTTTAAAATTAAGTAAAAATACGATAAATGGACTAAGGACTATACCTCACAGCTACTGGAATTAGTTTAAGCACACATTAACTATTTTTTGCCTCAAAGTTGATTGTTAATTTCTTTGAATCTATCGGTCTTGCGTTTTTATTCTAAGTAGGTATGTTTTTTGTTGCAGAACCGGTAAACTGCACTACCCTACCAATGTGTGCGGGCCGCTGTTTGAGGAGGAGCTGGAGTTCTGGGGTCTGGACTCCAACCAGGTGGAGCCGTGCTGCTGGTCCACCTACAGCATACATAGAGATACACAGGTTAGACAAATTAAATACCAGAAATCCATAAAGCATAAAGAATCCTTGAATAAAAACGTGGAATATATAAGTATATACTATATTTGATGATACTTTATAATATATTGTATATATACCGCCTCCGTGGTCTAGTGGTAACAAACGTTGCCGTGAACTCGGGAGGTCGTGGGTTCGATTCCTCCCGGGGGCAAGTTGTACATTGTATAATTTGTCTCGGTCTGGGTGTTTATATGTATAATATGTATATATTTACAAAAAAAAAATAGTATAATATGTAGTTTATCAACCATCTAGTTTCCGTAACACAAGCCTTGTAGCTTACCACGGAAACTAGATGGCGCTGTGTGATCTGTCTGGAAATATTTATTACTATTATTATTTATTATATATCTTTTATTTTTATATAATTTAAATATACTAAAAAATAAACATTAAATATAAACTAAACCTAATAAAGACTAGTTGTCCTTCAGGGATAGTCCTAAGGAGACTGGCAACATTTCCCCTAATTTCTAATGAGTGACGCGACCTCGCTCTTCAAGGCCGTAGGCTGCACTCTCAGCTGTACATCGTCGTATGGCTGCCCCGGACCCCGCGCCCTGCGGTTAGATATCGCTCTGGCCGCAACACAAGGCAAATATGAAAAAGAAATGTCCTCTTTTTACTAATATAGAATAAGCAAACATTATTAACCCTTATGGATACTATTCCGAAATAAACGCATTTTATTTATTTATTTAATTTAATATAAATACAGATCTACATAGATATGCAGCAACAGTATGATGTTAACAATGGCATACAATTTCTACACAATGTTATCATTCTTCCACACCGACGCTGCTATAGTTTCCTGAACTGACCAATAGTACAATGGCAGACACAAACAGATATTACCTTTTGGTACAGTTCAGTATTTATTTATTTATATTTGGGTAACTTATAGCTATGATACATTTATTTATTTATTTATTTATTACTTTATCGCACAAAGACAAAGGCGGTCTTTAATGCCGCAAGACATTTTATCATAGCCAACCATTGGGATAACTTTAAACACTTTACTGAAAAGTAGGTGCAAAAATAAAGGATAATAAAAAAATATATATTTAATAAAACTTGATGTATAAATATATAATATACTACGTACTAATACATACTTATATATTCGTTTAAACCTACATACATACATAATAATATACTAGCTTTATTGCGATAGGAAATGCGAATAGACCATTTTTTTAAATAGCGATCTGGTGCCTGACGCTAAGAGGCAAATTGTTCCACAAATTAGTGGCGACAACGACAAACGAGATTGAAATGAAACTAGAATTATGTATTCCCATCATATAAATCTATCACTCTTCCAATGGTTCAACTGCCTACGTGGTCTAGCGGTGAAGTCCGTGGATTTAGACTCGGAGGTACCGGGTTCAATTCCTGGTCGGGACGCAAAAATATGTAATGTAAATAAATACATTTAATTAATATTTAATTTATTTGTGATATTTATCGAGTTTGGTACGCTGGAGACATCGACGAGCTTGCCACTTATCATGACCTATAGTAAAGTTAGCTAAATGTGAATCTGCTTATTTATAAGCGTGGTTTCTGACCACCCCGAAAGGGAAACGGTCGTGATGATACATTACTTACTTTACTTTTCCAATGGTTAGCTGGTAGAGAATACCTTCATGGTATTATGCTCGCCTATGTACATATTTTTATTTTGTATATTTTGTGTGCAATATTTATTTAGAAATGCAGTAGAAATGCGGTCGTTGCGGCGGATATGTGGCGTCACTTTCGCGAACCGCATACGTAACGTCGAAATACGGAAAAGGGTTGGTATGAAGGAAAGCATAGGGACAAAAATAAGGAAAGGCATGCTCCGATGGTTCGGGCATGTTGAAAGGATGAGCGATGAAAGATTGACGAACCCGATATATAATCCAAAAATTGTAGGTAAAAGAGGCCCTGGCAGACCGAGACTCACATATCACGATCAAATAAATAAAACACTGACTGAAGGTGCATTAAAAAGTCTTCGTAACCAAAGGGCATATATGAAGAGGTTAATGAATGTCGACGAAGCGAAAGAAGTATGTCGTGATCGTAAAAAAAAAAAAAACAAATAGCGCTCAATTGTCTCTGCCTACCCCGCAAGGGATCTGGCGTGAAGATATGTATGTAATATTTATTTTTATTATTATTTACTTGTAAATTACATCCAATCAAAAAGGGTAGATTTTTATTTAAAAAAAACATCTTATTCGTCAGTTCGTTGGCCTATTTTCATTTTAGCACACGTTTCCCAAGTATCATGGAAAATCATATTATTTATTATTTTTTAATTAAAATTAAATTAAATTGTATAAAGGTCGATATTGAAGTTAATATAATAGCAATGTCTAAGTTAATGGGGTATCATTTGAGTTAGTTTATGGACGCATTAAACTGATATCGAGTAATGGTTTTTATACACTAGTAATAACGTTTTCGAGGTCGGCGCCGTGCTGCTGATTGTTTTTCACGAACCCGAGATATACCTACAGAGCTTATAGCAAATAGACTTGTAGTCTGAATGACCAAGTCCAGGTTGCAATGGACCTGACTGTACCAAGAAAGCTGCAGTTTGCCCAAACGACGACTTGTTAAGCTTGCCACTAACGCCTAAATAAAAATCAGGATCTTGTTGTGTTAAGTCTCGCTTTGAATTTCTCTCTAATACGCACAACTGTGCTCTTCGCTCCTCTCACAACAATCAGCTAAAGATTCCTTCGCATTCCTCTAGCAGATATTCAGATTTCTTCATTGTTGCTGCCGCTCGTCAGTGGAACAAGCTACCCCTAGCTATCAGGCGTGCATCAACGTATTTAAAAACCTTCTAACCACATTATTTCTTGAGAAACAGAATGTATGTCTCTCGAATTAACGAAGTTGTTTGACATTTTATTTATATATATATATATATATATATATATCTATTTATTTATAGTGTATGTATGTATTATATAGTATGTATTTGTATTGTTTTTTTTTTATATTGTGTACGTATATGTATTTTTAAGTGCTATAAATGCGTAATTATGTTTATTTAAGAATTTAAGCTATTTTAATATTTTTCTTCATCCTGCCCATCACCTTACATGATCCCCAAGGTTAGCTGGTGAAGAATGCCTTATGGCGTTAAAGCTCGCTTTTTAAGTGCAATAAAGTATTTAAATAATAAATAAAGTGAAGTGACAATTATAAAGATTGGATATCTTAGACAAGTATTCTATTTATATGGTTATATAAATTTATAGAATTGTTTAAATTTCTAGGTTATAACAACTGTATATTTTTTTTAAATTGTAGTATGTACATTCCACTATTTCACGCATACATATTTTGAGTAGTGTATGCATCAATATCTTGTTTTATAGAATCCGGACATGAACTTCTAAATAGTGACACATAATTCTAAGCATTTATAAAAAAAATATTAACACAACATGTAACCATGCCTGATTGTAAGTGACGCGCCGAGTCCCTAGGTCAGCAATTAGAATTGGACACTCATGACTGATATCAGAAAACGAAAGTTTTCAACCAATGCGTTCTTCCAGTATTGTCGTACGGAGCAGGAACGTGGACACTGACAGTGGGTCTGGTCCACAAGTTTAAGGTCGCTTAGCGAGCTATGGAGAGAGCTATGCTCGGTATTTCTCTGATGGATAGAGTCCGAAACGTGGACATCTGTCAGAAAACTAAAGTTACTGATATAGCCTTCAAAATTAGTAAGTTGAAGTGGCAATGGGCCGGACACGTCTGTCGCAGAACCGATGACCGATGGAGTAAACGAGTTCTGGAGTGGAGACCACGTACAGGAAAACACAGAGTGGGAAGACCCCTTGCCAGGTGGACGGATAACCTAAAAAAGGTCGCTGGTGGGGGCTGGATGAGGGTGGCAAAAGAACGTGTGAAATGGCAAGCCTTGGGGGAGGCCTACATCCAGCTGTGGAGAGACATAGGCTGATGATGATGATGATGATGACTGATATCAGTCCCTAAGACTATGCCGGCTTGACTGGGCATGACGGCAATTCGAGCCTGATCCCGAAACGTGTGGATACACTTTACTGGTTTATCGGCACGAACAGTGGATACTTCCTCGTCCCGGCAGACTGGGTTAATTACCATTAGTCCACCTACAACTTATTTGTTGTTCACGTTGAAAGTGTGTGCCATTTGCAATGATGTCAAAAGCCATTTTTTTTTCTTTCAATGAGAACTATATTCTAAGCTTGCCATGGTGTGATATTTATACAAAAATAACACCGCTTGAAACAAGACTTACTTAAAGAAGTCTGTTATATTAGCATATGCCCATTTGATGTGAAGGTACCATACAAACGTGTATTGGAGTGAAATAATAAAAAAAGAGAAGGAATTAATAAATCCAATGAACATTACATTTTCGAATAAACAAATACCGCATGACGCAAATGAGTGTATTTCCTATGATTTCATCTAAATCTAAGTGATCTATCAAACGCGAATATACGAGTGGCATTTGAAATTCAAACTCGTGTTAGGGTTTTCAATATACCTACTTAGATTTTATCAAAAACATTTTTTTTTTTTTTAAATACTTTATTGCACTAATATTGTAGGTAGGCAGGCTTAATGGCCAGGCATTTTTTAAGAAACAATAACCACAGTTCATAAAACGCAGAGTTCTAAACCTCAATTCAATTCAATTAAAAAAAAAAATTGCACAAAACAAAAATGTACATAGGCGGTTTAATTAATAAGCATTTTCTAACAACCAACCTTTGGGAGTATGGAGAGGTAACAATCTCCACCATTCTCCATCTAGAAAATTCTGGCGAATTTGGCCTACACTCGCAACGCCGGCCAGACGGGTTGGCGAGATTTATTATTTAACCGTTTGCACAAGTTGATATTAGTGGAACCAGGGCCGACGGTTTATCGTGCTCTCCGAGGCACGGGAGTCAGTACATACATACTATCTTCACGCCAGATCCCTCGCGGGGTAGGCAGAGACAATTGAGCGCCACTTGACACGATCACGACATACCTCTTTCGCTTCATCGACATTCATCAACCTCTTCATACATGCCCTTTTGTTACGAAGTCTTTTACGAAGGAGACAGTGGTGTTGTAAATAAATCACAAATGTATTTAAGAAAAGTGTATTTCTCATTGATACCGCTCTAACACCCAACCTTATATAATAGAGAACGAAAAACTGACGAGCCATGAAGTAGACGGGTTCTTGAGTGAAGATGGGCAGATTATTAGAAGAAGCATCTTATTTTGTATCTGAACCTTCATTAACCTACCTTCATTAACCTTCAACTACCCCCGTGGTCTAGCGGTTAATTCCGTGGATTTAGACTCGGAGGTACCGGGTTCGATTACTGGTCGGGACACAAAAATATTGATAAATGTAAATAAATACATTTAATTAATATTTAATTTATTTGTGATATTTCTCGAGTTTGGTACGCTGGAGACATCGAAAAGCTTGCCACTTGTCATGATTGGCCTATAGTAATATATAGTTGGCTAAATGTAAATCCGCTTTTTCATAAGCGTGGTTTCTGACCACCCCGAAAAGGAGACGGTCGTAATGATACTTTACTTTTAACCTTCATTAAGGATAAATAATAATACATCGTTTATTTACTTTTTTTTTTTTTTCGGAATTGGCAACGGTGTCCAAACGAAGTTATCCTGATTCTCAGGCACCAATTCCATTGCACAAATATATATATATATTTATTTATTTTTATATCATGTTTCATAATAGTTTAATTTATAGTGATAATTATAACTACCTTGGACAGACTATACAATTAGGCGTAGCCAACTTCAGCAAAGAAGCCGACAGACGCATTCAGCTAGGATGGGCGGCATTCGGGAAGCTGCGCCACATCTTCCTATCAAACATACCCCAGTCTTTGAAGACGAGAGTTTTCAACCAGTGCGTTCTTCCAGTGCTCTCGTACGGAGCAGAAACGTGGACACTAACAGTGAGTCTGGTCCACAAATTTAAGGTCGCTCAGCGGGCTATGGAGAAAGCTATGCTCGGTATTTCTCTGATGGATAAAGTCCGAAACGAGGAAATTCGTCGGAGAACCAAAGTTACTGATATAGCCTTCAAAATTAGTAAGCTGAAGTGGCAATGGGCTGGACATGTCTGTCGTAGAATCGATGAACGATGGAGTAGACGAGTTCTAGAGTGGAGACCACGTACGGGGTGACGCAGAGTGGGTCGACCCCCCGCTAGATGGACGGATGACTTGAGGAAGGTCGCTGGTGGGGGTTGGATGAGGGTGGCAGGAGATCGTGTGAAGTGGCGAGCCTTGGTGGAGGCCTATATCCAGCAGTGGAGAGACACAGGCTGATGATGAGGAATAAGAATCGTTAAGTAAAAAAAAATATATTATATATTTATATTTGAACTTACTAAAAATAATAATTAAGACAATGAATATATAAAATCCAACCAATATATTAAAAGTGAACTTGGAAACTTATCTGTATAAAATAAGAATATGCATGTAATCGAAACTGGCAACCCTTTATTCGAAAACACCTTGTCAGCGTCGAAGGTTTAAAATAGAATTGGATAAACTAAATCTATCCGATGCTATCTCAGAATGAATGCCAAACAGAAGTGATTTTAAGATTGCAATTATTTACCAGTTGTATTTACTCGTAAACTCACCGCAGAAAAGTAAAATAAAATTTCTTTTTTTTTTTTTTTAAACCTGTCTCTTTACTATATCTCGCATAAATAGATTCGAAGTAAATTAATATACATAAAATATAAACTGAAAGCTACCTAAATAATAAAATTAAAACTAAACTATAACTAAAAAAATACCTTCGTGGTGCAGTTCTGTATATGTTTTATTTTGTAAATCTGATATAGCTGAGTTTTCCTTGCAGATTCCTTTCTTAGTCAGATTAAACATTAACAGGTCACTGGAATCTGCTAAGCTGCTGGTCTTCTGCTAACAGCTTCAATTCAATTAGTTTTTTTGCAAGTAGGCATAGGACAAAAAGAGATGTATTCTGCACTTTTACACGTCAATTTTTACAATATTGATATAAAACAATATCATTGTATAGTACATATTGGTGAAACTGGAGCAGTACATGATAACCATGATTCGGAAAAAGAAACAATAAAATAATAAAAATATCAAAATTATAAATACAGAATAACGCTATAATATAACATTATAGCTGCTGTAGATAGGCATTGTCACACTATAATATATATATAAGCTAATACAGGCACAATTTTAAAAATATAAATGTCAATGTCAGTTAAGATAATATAATAAATCACCATATGCTGTATGATGTATAAGCTTACTTATTGGACCACTTTGCTGCTTAGTCTTCTACTAGCAGGAGTAGAATCATTCAAAAGAATTAAATTAATGACGTTTCATAAATGCCTGTAGTTTACGTGAATAAAGATATTTTTACTTTGACTTTTGCCCTCTAGAGACGTCCCATCCGAGATAGTCCCAAGGAGATTGACTGGCAACGTTCTCCTTCTAATATTTTGGCAAAAGTAATTGCCAGCTTTTCTGTCTCCAGACCTCTCCGTTACCCGTTTGGACAACCCCTTGGCCAGACGCTTGGCGGAGTGTTTCCATGGGCCCATCGTCTCGATCCCAAACGGTAAACAAATTCACATACAACAAGAGATAAAATTGACTGATTCAAGAGTAAAGACCAGTGGAGAGAAGTCGCAGAGGGAAACAGAGGTGGGGTGGATGCGAGTAACAAAAATCGCGTACTATAGCAAGATATAACTAATAGTTGGGATATACTTGTAGGTGATGTTATTCATCAAAATATACAATTAAATTGTCTTATATTTATTTATTTAAAAAACTTTATTGCACAAAGTACAAAGGCGGACTTAATGCCCGAAGACATTCTCTGACAGCCAAACCTTAGGGACAAATTTGAACAATTATAATTACAGAAATAATAATAATACTATAATTATAAAAGTTAATTTAATAGGATTAATATATACTTACATCATAAATATCATAATATTAATATACTAAATACTAATAATACACATTATTATACATAAACATACATATATACTACCTACTAACGCTGTCAGGAGCTATTTAAGAAGTGTGAATACACCAGTTTTTTAAAAGATGACCTAGTACTTGTTTGCCGTATGATGACAGGAAGGTCGTTCCATAAATTAGTAGCAACTACTACGAAAGAGTTATACTCGTAAATGGGTTTTTATTTTTATTAAGTATCACTTTACACATCACAAGAAACTCTGATCCCTAGACTTCTCTGGGTTAAGCTGAGCATCAGTTTCTTCCTTGGTTACATTTTATTATTTATAAATGTTTTGCCCTAATATTAGGGAGTACAAATAAGTTTCCGCTATTTGACAAAAGATGTTATAGCAGGATAAAGAATTCCAAAGCTTGTTAAAATTTCGTTGTAAATGATCAATTATGTCAAATCTCAGGAGAAACATTAAGTAAACCAATTTAACATTGAAACAAAAAGATAATTTAAATTAAACACCTAACTACAAGGAAAAAAAGTACTTTTTGGGCGACAAGGAAAAATAACACGCTAGAAAAAGCGCTCAATTCGTGAAAAGTGGAGCGATGAAATAAGTGCGCTGTTATCCAAGACACCATTTATATGGAAATCGAAGTCTGAAACGCCAAGGAAAGAATTGTGGAAGTCGCGAGCTTGCAGATGGTTATTTATCCTAACGCTACATACAATTACTTTATTACAAGTACTTTAAACTGGCAAGAACATTTGACAACGACAGCTTCACGCGCCAGAAAACTTATTTTCGTCTTTAAAAGACTCAGATGCTCCGTGGATATATCAACCCTTAAGATAGTCTACTATGCCCTCGCGCAATCGATCCTTTCATATTGTATAGTCGCTTGGGGTAGTGCTGGCATCACCGCTATATTGCGTCTTGAGCGAGCACAAAGAGCAATCCTAAAAGTTATGATGAAAAAGCCCTTTCGGTACCCAACTGTACTTCTATTTAACGAATCCAACGTTTTAACAATAAGACAGCTTTTCGTGTTGGAAGTCATCAAACGCAAGCATGCATCTCTCTCTTTCGTACCTTCCATCGCAAATGAAAGACGAAGAAAGAACAGAGTATGCAACATCGAATCGTGTAGAACAGTACTGGCCAGGTCCGCTTACTACATACTATGCTCCAGACTATATAATACTGTTAATGCAAAACTTAACATATATCCCATTACTTCAGGTAAATGTAAAATAGTGGTAAGAGATTGGTTACATAATCTAACATACAATGAAACCGAAGATCTACTAAAGGTAATTATATAATAATGGACGGTTACATGAACACACACATACACACACAGACTAATATACGCAAACAAATCCCCATACACTTACATACTACACCTACATACATACTCACTCACATCACACAAACATTAGTACACTAACACTCTTACTTACTGTAATACCTATGCAGTCATATACTCGTACATAGCATATTTAGTAATTATAAGTTTTGATTTTATTATATATATATTATATATATATCATTCTTGTTCCGGTCTTCAGCGCAACCACAAGTGGAATCGATTTCTCCAACTAAAATTTGAGAAAAAACTGGCATCTGCGTTGAGTGAACCGTTTTACAGTGGCAGACACATTCACTACAAGGTACACTATTTAAATTATCACTAGTAATACTCGGAATTGATCGCAATAAGACAGAACAAGACATTAAAAGACTGATCATCTGTTTACTACTTCCGGCCAGCGCATCCATTTTGTTTGTTTTCAAAGCCACAGACTATAAAGGGTACAAGTTCAAAGCACATTGTTTGACATTGACAGATAAGTAACGTTCAGAAATTAATTAGAGAGGACACCTTTTTGAGCGTTTACAAAGCACATTATCAGAGGACGTTCAAAAGTTATAAAGGATTATATTAATTCAAAGTATTACGAAGTTAATTAAAGATAACAAGTAATTGCTAATCATGATCTGTCAGTTATGCAAAGTTGCCTTCAATGATGGTGCTTTCTGTAATGGCTGCAAGAACCATTACGATTTTGCGTGTGCTAATATCTCAGAATCTGGATATAGAAAGCTGGGCACAGAGCGTCGTACAGCATGGAGATGTCCTGCATGTCGCCTGCAAGCTCCGATAGGTGCTGTTACCCTGGATACTGTAATGGCGAGACTGGAGGAGATGGCATCGCAACTGCTTGACCTTCCAAGGATAGTGGACAGTATTAAGGGAGTAAGAGAGGAAATAAGCGATCTTAAGGAAGCATATGCATTTACCAATGAAAAGGTTGATGACTTGAGTCGGCAGGTAAACTCAATAGACACACGCGTCTCGTCAATTGAATCTATTGGTAGCGAGTTGTCGGATGCAAAGAAAACAATTTCACTTTTACGCCAGGAGAATGGGCGCCGTGATCAATGGGCCAGACTGAGCAATATTGAAATCAAGGGTATCCCAATAGCAAAGACTGAAAACCTATTTAGCATTGTCGATGAACTGGGAAAATGCATAGACTTTAGCGTTCCAAAAACTCAAATCAACTATATATCGCGTGTACCCGTTCACAATTCCAAAGAAAAGTATGTACTTGTTAGTTTTGTCAACCGCTATATAAAGGAGGAATTTGTTGCCGCCGCTCGACACAAGAAGGTGATTATGACGTCTGAGATCGGGTTTAAAGACGACAATCAGCGCATTTACGTGAATGATCACCTGACACCGGACAACAAAAAACTGCTTACGCAAACCAAGATCCTAGCAAGAGAGAAAAACTATGCATATGTATGGGTGAAATTTGCTAAGATCCACGTACGCAAAAACGACACTTCCCATGTAATAACGGTCAATTCGACCTGGGACTTAAACAAGTTAACTTAGGTTGCTGTTTCCTTTGTTTTTTCATTTCATATATTATTATTGTTATTTTTATTAATTTAAGCAATTATTCACGAGTTTGTCAAGTTATATTAATCAAGTTATTTATTACAATTTTCATTGTTGTGATGCTCACTGTCAGGTGTGTTAGCCAAGCAAGCCTTTTGCATTTTTGTTACGATAAATCACGTACACTCAAAATTTATTCGTATTCTCAGTACACAAAGCCTAATGTCTCTGTTGTCTCGCGTAGATGTCTATTATTTCAAAGCATCTATTATTTTAGTTACTACACCGGTTTTGTAAAACATACGTACCCTATGCTGAATATTATATTAAATATATCGCAAAAGAAATATATTTTTGCTATTAACTGGTTTTTGTGCGCGTACCTATCAAACAATAAAAACTATTATATTTTTTACATATTTTTTATTCTTATACTGAGATTATCTTTTAAAAAAGTTTATGTATAGTACGCCCCTAAACAGCCTAAAAATTTATTATCAGAACGTAGGCGGAATGCGCACAAAAACTGCAAAATTGTATCGTGGTCTATCTCTTAACTCGTATGATATTATAGCTCTTACCGAGTCGTGGCTTTTGGACGGGATTAATGATTCTGAACTGTTTGATAGTCGTTATATGGTTTGGCGAAGAGATCGTTGTTATGCTTCAACCAAGCAGACAAGAGGAGGTGGTGTGTTGTTGGCTACGCTAAGGCACCTAAATGTCACGCTGCGACCGGAGTGGAGCTCTAGTGCCGAGGATATTTGGATAACTATAAAATCTGGTCAGCAATCGCTAAATGTAGGGCTATTATATTTATGCACCCAAAAGTACGGTAATACGTTTTCAGAGCAACTTAGCAATCACTTAGACAAGCTTACGGCTATTATTAATTCTAACACTAATGACCAGTTTATTGTTCTCGGTGATTTTAATCTAAGTGGAATATCATGGACTGAATCGGTTCATAACGAGTTTCTTGTCCCGTCAAACATTACGAGTGGTGATGAACTTGCCTTTATTGACGAGCTCAACTTTCTTAATCTGCAGCAATACAACAAAGTGCCTAATGAATTTAATAAATTCTTAGATCTGGTTTTGTCTAATGTGGTTGTAATGGTGGAAAATTGTTCAGACCCTTTGCTTCCGCTGGTACCCCATCATAAAGCTATTGTTATCCATACTAGTACTGTTCCAGCGAAGGTACTTAAAGAAGCTTCTCGAACCAAATATCTCTTTGACAAGTCGGACTTTTCTTCTATTAATTTTGAGATTGGTAAAGTGGATTGGTTAACTGAACTTACAAAACCAACATTTGATGACGCTGTAACTTTCTTTTACAATACAATTTACGCATTGCGCGATAAGTTTGTGCCTTCAATAAAATTATGTAACAAGAGATCCTTTCCACGGTGGTTCACTCCAGCCCTTAAAAAAGTTTTAAAGGAAAAATCTAAATACCTACGTAAATTTAATACTTACGGTAATAAGTTCGATGAGCAATCATTTATGGTACTAAGAGACAGAGCCAAACAACTTGAGGTGGAATGCTACAATAAATATATTTCAAGGGTGGAGAATAACATCAAATGCGATCCAAAAAATTTCTGGTCATTTATAAAAAGTCGATCCAAAAGCAATTCACTACCGAGTACCATGACATTTGCTGATACCATCTCAGATAAGGGACCAGGCATATGTGATCTTTTTGCCGATTACTTTTATTCCACATTTATAAAATCAGACTCAGTATCTTGCAATCTTAGTTGCGACAAACAGCCTGTTTGTGATTTGGCATCTATTGAAATATCCGAGACCATGGTATGCAAAATGTTGACTGGGTTGGATTTAATGAAATCTGCCGGACCTGACCAGCTGCCCCCTGTTTTTTATGTACATTGTGCAAAAACCATATCTTTTCCATTGTCACTGCTTTACCACAGATCAGTCACTGAGGGTATTATTCCATTGATCTGGAAATCTGCCTTTATATCCCCAATTCATAAGAAAGGACCTAAGAACAGGGTTGAAAACTACAGACCGATATCCAAATTATGTATTGTTGCCAAAGTGTTAGAAAGAATTATTTACAATCAATTATATACCTCGCTTAAGCATACATTTAATGAATCTCAGCATGGGTTCCTTGGAGGTCGGTCTACAGTAACTAATCTAGTGTTATTAAATGATTACCTTACTGATCACATGGAGGGGGGTATGCAGGTAGATGTGATATATACAGATTATAGCAAGGCGTTTGATCGTATTGATCACGCCCTGCTTCTGGATAAGCTGCTCTCAGTAGGAATACGAGGTGATCTCTTTAGGTGGTTTACATCATATATCAAGAATAGAACTCAAGCAGTTGTTTTGGGTAACTATGAGTCAAAGTGGCTGGTGGTTCCTAGTGGCGTGCCTCAGGGTTCCCTACTGGGACCGTTATTATTCATAATATTCGTCTTGGACATAGATAGATGTTTTCTTAATTCTAGTGTATTGTGTTTTGCCGATGATATGAAGGTATTCAGGTCTGTTGCCAGCAATGACGATGCTATCGCACTTCAGGAGGATTTGTCTCGTTTAGACGAGTATTGTGAATTGAACAAATTAGACCTTAATGTTTCAAAGTGTGTTACCGTTACATTTACTCGTAAACCAAGGCCTACTTTGTATGAGTACAGCCTAAAAAATACAATTCTTAAGCGGGTTGATGAAATCAAGGATTTGGGTGTTCTGCACGATAGCAAACTACTCTTTAAGCAACACATTGAGTTTATAACTGCGAAGGCCATGAAGGCACTGGGGTTTATTATTAGGAGTTCGATTGATTTTAAAAATGCTAAAACGCTTAAAATTTTGTACTGCTCGTACGTCCGCAGTAATTTAGAATATGCGTCACCAGTATGGAATCCTATGTATGCTGTCTACATTTCAAGCCTAGAAAGAATTCAAAAGAAATTTTTACGTCACTTAAATTATAGATTTAATATTCCTAAGGAGGATTATGATTCTGCATGTAGACGCCATCATATTCTACCACTTTCCAACCGCCGCGAGATTGCCGACCTAGTGTTTCTTTTTAAGATAGCCAATAGTACCATTGATAGTCCGCAGTTGTTACAAAAGTTAGATATACGAGTTCCAGGAAGAACGTTGCGTCTCAACACGACATTCGGCTTACTACCACACGCCGATACGAGCTATCGTCGGAATTCATTTATCTGGAGGACCTGCAGTCGATTTGATGAGCTTTTGCGTGATTTCGATTTTGACCTATTTTGTACAAGCTATAGGGCGGCTAGGCGAGCACTCAGTACAAAGTACTTTAATATGTCCCTACCTTGACTTTCTATTATTATCATTTTGCTGTAACTACATGACTGTGAATGATTGCTTTATTGTTCTGTTTATTGTTTTATAACAATTTTGAAAATGTGTCTCTATAGTATAGACTGTTTCTTTAAAAAATAATAATAATAATAATACTTTAGTGCCGTGTCTGTTGTTTCTACCTGTGGAAACTTTTTAGTGGTTTAAGTGTTTATATTTATGTCTAATTAAAATTCTGTAACCATAAGTTTTCCTAATAAAATAAAATAAATAAATAAATATAAATGTTTATACTATATATTAGATTTATGATTGTTATTTTCAAAAAAAAATTATCAACGCATGTTTGTATTTGTCTGCTGCATGTTTTACTATGTTCCCCTGGGAGCTAACAATTGCTGTCACACAGTGTCATACTGACATTAGCACAGCAACGTTATTTATAAGTCCTTGTAAGAAAAACTTCGAATAAATAAACAATTTGAATTTGAATTTGAATTTAAATCCAAATACCTGTATATTTGTATTGTCGTAAGTTTTCAATTATTTATATAATATATTTAATTAAATGTTATTTATCTTAGGATTTAGTGTATGTATGTCTTAGTATGTAGTGTATGTATTTATTAGTATGTAGTATATTGTTTGTTATCTTATTATTTTTATATCAGTACTATACCCTTCATATTATACTCTCCCAAAGGTTAGATGTTAGAAAATGCCTTGTAGGCATTAATCTTGTCCTTTGTAAAAAAAATTTCGTGCAATATAGAATTTAATAATAATAATAGCCTCTAGAATACGGAGTCCTAGGACTCCATAATACAACTCGGGTTTAGCTTAGTTGTTCTTACTTATTATTTTACTGTTTATTTGCCCTACTTATATATTTATATATTTAAGGTAAGTCATGTTTCAAGCGGTCTTATTTTTATATCAATATCACCATAGCAAGTTTACAATATTAGTTGTGCTTAGAAGTTGAATTTGGCATTTGACTTCATTGCAAATGGCACATACTTTCAACGAGAATAACAAATAGGTGGTAGGCGGACTGATGGTGGTAAATTGCCCAGTGCCGATAAATGCAGTAAATTGTATCCACACGTTTCGGGATCAGGCTCGAATTGCCGTCAAGCCCAGTTAAGACGGCATAGTGATAGAGACAATAGCACCATACTGAGTGAAATTTGAGGCTGTATTTTTCAAGACAGGTTTACGTATGACATTAATCATACGCATTAGACTAACAGATGTTCGTTTTTTTTAACATTTGCACCGAAAAGGCAGCATAAAATAAATAGGCTTATTTTAAGTCTAGCATGGCACCCAAGACAATTTAAAACAAATTCTATAATTCATGCAAATTATCGATATAGTTAGATTAATTATTGGGAATAAATAAAAATAAACAATAAACCTAACAAATATAAACTATGTAATAATAAAAATAAAAAAAAATATTCAAGTAAAAGATTTATTCGAAGTAGGTACTTAGATACAAAAATATTAAAATAAAATTGATTAAAAAACTAATTATAAATAAAACTAAAACTAAAAATACCTATGAAATTAAAGCTATTCTACAAAATAAACTAAGGGCTTACCACCAGGGAGGCTTAGGTACCCATAAAACGCTCGCCGCATTTCCTCGTTGAATTATAATCGACATATTCTGTTTTAGGTAGTTATGGCATTTAGGATCGCCACACTCTTGGAAAATTCGTTTACCCAGCTCTTTTATGAATTTGTGGGTGGGTATCAAGAGAATATACCACCATTGTTTCAACCCCAAATGCCACAAAGTTATAATTTTGTTTAATGCATTCATGCAATTTGATGTGTCTTCTAAATTCGGCTGTATGAGCAGCCGAACTGGCCTTTTTTGATGTAGAGGAAATGTGGCAAGCGTCAAAAGTAAGGTGGCATCCCAAACAAGACATCTTCCCTCACTCTATGGTACAAGAGACATACCATCCGGCCTTTTACCATCACATAAAAAATACAACTAAAACATGAAAATAAATACTTGCTCTAAATCACTACCCAATGGGGAAAGTGCGAATGATACTGGCAGCGTTGCCACGTTAAATAGCAAAACTGATCCTTTGGCGTAAATCCCTACCAGGTCGCTTGTCTCCTGAGGTGTAGGCAAGATGTAAGGAACAAATGTACTTGTATCACATTGCTAAGCTGCTAGTCTTCCGCTAACACCTTACTTTTTGGACCATTTCGCTGCTTAGTCTTCCACTAACAGGAGTAGAATCATTGAAAATAAATTTAATTATAACGAGTCACAAATGCCTGTAATAGGTTTACGTAAATAAAGGTACTTTTACTTTGAAATAAGTGCTATCCGGCATTGGGGTCCTGCGATCATTGGATATTTGATCTGCTTATATTTATATATATATATATATATACATATATATTGACATTATTTTATTTATTTAAAAACTTTATTGCACTATGTACAAAGGGCGGGCTTAATGCCGCTAGGCATTCTCTAGCAGCCAACCTTTGGGACAATACAGAGAATTTTGATTATGAGGTAGGTAGGTGCAAAGGGCTCAAATGTAAAACTTAATTTAAAGGAAAAATAAAATAAACTTATTATATGATATCATAATACATATTAATATACATACAAATATGTACACAATAATAATACATATACTACTCACTATACATATTTACACATAAATATACTACATACTATATATCTTACATACGCTGTTGGGAGCTGTTTAAAACCATGATTATAGCACACATATCGATACCTCCCACGTAAGTTGTTGTATACCCAAAACTGCAACTTTACAATAGAGCGTTTTAAAGTTTATAAATTGGAAAAAACACTAGATTTTTAATCCATCTTTGTCAAATTTCGCTTAAGAATATATTTTTAACTACTTTCAACTCTAGTGAACAATACTTTTAAAGAATATTTCAGATTACTGAGATTTTGATCATACAACATTTTACCGCGGATTACTGGCTCTGCAATTGTTGTATATGATACTTAGAACAACTTACAGTGTAAAGCAATAGTTACATTTCACTGTATGTGCTAATTACAACCGTGTACTTCGATTAACATTTTAAAATAATGTAGTATGTCTGGCACGAGCAGGTTTAGAAAATAAAAAGTCAGTTTCATAGGATATTATTATTATTTACTTTGAGGACAACATGCAGCTATTCTTTAGTAACATTAACTTTAGAAAAATGATTTTTTTTTTCAAATAATATAAGTTATAATAAAAGTATATTAAGGTAACTGCCTCCGTGGTCTAGCGGTTAAATCCGTGGATTTAGACTCGGAGGTACCGGGTTCGATTCCTGGTCGGGACACAAAAATATTTATTAATGTAAATAAATACATTTAATTAATATTTAATTTATTTGTGATATTTCTCGAGTTTGGTACGCTGGAGACATCGACGAGCTTGCCACTTGTCATGATTGGCCTATAGTAAAGTTGGCTAAATGAGAATCCGCTTATTTATAGGCGTGGTTTCTGACCACCCCGAAAGGGAAACGGTCGTGATGATACTTTACTTTTATATTAAGGTAAAATTTACTTAATACAAAACATAAAACCAATCTTCTATGACAAATATTTATTTTAAAGTAACAGAACATTTTATTTTCAGTCATTTTAAAATTCTTGATAATCAAAATAAAGCTTCTGCTAACATCATAATTATACAGTGAATTTAACATTAAAAAATTGCTCATTTTCTAGAATATTTAAACTAAAATAGACTCCATCATAAAAAAATAAGAAATAAAATTTAATAAACAAAACAATTGAATAGGCATATGAAATTAAAATATAAATCACTTCTTTTATTAGATGTAATTATAATCATTATATAAAATATAAATATTAGAATTTAAACTTCCCACTTAAAAATAGACTTTCTGACTTAAGTACACACATTATAAAGACAAACAATTTAAAAAAATAAAATAATCATTGAATCATCAAATTAAAACTGTACTACTTAGCTAACATAATTTAAAAACCAATGAATATTTTAATCACCATAATTATCACACCAAAAATAGGAGGAAAAGTAAGAGCTTTATTCTGAATCGGATGTTTCAGCGGTATGAGACGTCACAACAGATAGACTTTTGAAAAAGTCGTGATATGTACCTGGGATAAGCCCACTGTTACAAAGAGTCATTATATCGTCAAATTTTGCCTTTGTTATGGGAAGAAGATTTGGATAGAGGGGGCATATTTCAGTCACAGTATTAATTCTTTGGCGTCTTCGGGTATTGGTGTTAATAGCAATTGTCATGACATTACTGTTTGCCAAATCGTAACGATATTCAATTTTAAAAGGATCTCCGCAACGTACTCGCACCTCTTTTATTTTATTCCACTGAACTATGTCTCCAGTGATATTTTTTGACCAATTGCGCCCGTTTAATAATTCTTTAAAGTTTAAGAAATCCGTGTGCTTCATCTCTATGACGTTATATGGTTTTCCGTCCTGTTTTGTAAATAGAGGTGTGTAAATGAGTTTATTCTGTGATGAACGCTCTATCAACGAGTGAACACTGTCACCCTCTGCTTGGGTATGTCCTTTTTCTAGAAAAGTATGTTTTATATTTATATTAAATGTATGCGCAATATATACATAAAACGCGAATACAATGCGATTGCGGTTCTGGCCGGCACAGTTGTCAGACCAAAATCTAAACTCTTTTGTGCCTTTTTCGTGCATTTTTTTAATGAAATTAAATAGACAGCTGGAAACCTCATTAGCACCACGTTTGGCTTCTCCTTCGTGCCACATATAACAATAAGCCTCTTTGCTTGCTAAATCAAACAACGTAAAATTGAAAACTGATAACTTACGCTTATAATACAAAATACTTATTTGTCCATGAGGAGCATTTAAAATCTTCTGAAAATCAAAAGTGGCAGTGACTATTTTACCTTCAGAAGATTTGCTTTCAATTTTGTCATTTTTTTTAAGTTGTCGACTTAAGTTCTTGTTTGTAACGTGATTATCATAATTAGTTATTTGTTGTTCAGTAGGCACTGCAATATTTTTAAAAATATGACATTGGTCACACTGGTCTTTTTTTGGTATATGGAAACTTAACTTGAAATTTTGGTTTACAATATCGCGATATTGTCGTTCGGTTTCAGCTTTCCCTTCATATGTATTAGACTGAAGCCATTCATTATACATTTTAAACAATCTATGAAAATTTAAATCTCCATCTAAATATAATTTGTGTGACCTTTGTCTCGTATAATGTGACTCAACAGGTTGCAGGCTCTTGATGTGGTCACATATACTGGCTTTAACAGATTCCGTATTTTTAAGAGGATGGTTTTTATGTTTTCCTCTTTGATCTGGGACCAGTACTCCCGTTGTTGTGTCCATCTTTTCAAGAGCCTTATTAATTACTTGGTCACTCACAGACACGGTACTTAAAAAATGTTTTTTGCATACAGATACATAATCAGTATTTTTACCATCTGCAACTGGCAATGTGTATTTTAAAGTATGTTTCCGTCTTGAAATGGTATCTGTGTAAACTCTGCGTTTATTTTGGCGTGTTACCAAGTTGGCCACATACATCCACTGCTTTTCTCGATCTCCTAATGTCCAAAACCCCTCAAAAATCTTTTTTCTAGCTTCTTCGCCTAATTTTTCATAACATTTCATACGACAGCTGCATGGTGGACCTATTTTTCTACTTGCTTGTATTTTACCTTTTCTAGACACATATTCTTTTCCTAAATTTCGTAAGGTCTTTCTTTTAACATCTATCCAGTCTTTTACATGTCTCTGCCTTATATTACCTTTGTCTTTCCTTGGACCACGGTTGTTCGAATTAGATGGACTGTAAATAGAAATAACGGAAAATGGACTAAAAGTTGAGCAGTTAGATTGACATGCTAGTGAAGGCTGAGATGAAATATCTAAGATTGATAAATTTTCCTTTTCTATATAATACGGGCAGAAACTATTATCACAGTCGTAATCCAAATGATTGATACTACAGGTAGGAGAAGGGTGAGCAGTTTCAAGATCACAGTCATTTGAAGTAACAGAATCAGTTACAACATCTAAAGCCTTATTCGTATTTGCAAAAACATCCCCATCTATTAAATCCGTATTTGCAAAAATATCGCCATCTATTAGATTAGATAATTCATTTATCTCAGACTCATTAAAACTTATTGGCAAGGGAGACTCTGAAACAATATAATATTTAATTAATTCTTGATATTTTATTTATATATTTTTATTTATAGTCGCATAGTAGTTTAATAAACTGTATTTTGATAAAACGTATCTTAATAAAACAAAATTTTAACATAGTTTTATTCGCACACGAAGTTGTATGTAAATAAAAGAAAAGGTTAAAGCAACGTAAACTGTTGTATATCATCATACAATATAGATTTCGGTTACAAATTCCGAAGTAAAATGTTGTATGTATTTCATAACATAAAATTTGTATTTTTCAGCAATGTAAACTGTTGTATGTCATTATACAATGCCGTTTTATGATACCCTCAACGGCGTAAGTTGTTGTAAGTAATACATACAACATTTATACTTGTCGTTTTTTTATTTTAGGCAGTAGTCGCCGAATCCAGCACTATAAAGTAAAACATCATAAAAGAATAAACATACCTGTCATATTTCGGAAGGTTGAATCTTGAAAATTATTTAGTTCTATATTTTTATTTAACGAAATGTTATTTTTGTCGGATTTTTTGGAGCCACTTTTATTTTGTGGGGTCGCCTTTAAGGCCATATCGCACATTATTCGGCCTCTAGTCAGCATTATATCAAATATAATTAAATTTTACTTAAAAATACGCTGAATTCTCAAGAGCACCGTGCGAGGCGTGCGACGTCCGCCCGGTTGAAATCTGTCCGCGTGATCTGTGGTATGTAACCCATACGCGACGCGAGCGCGCGACTTTCCCCGCACCACACCCCGCATAAACCGTTACAAACGTCAATACAACATTTTACGGTGTATTTCTTTAAAAATTACAACACTTTACGTCTCGTAAGTGCCTAAAAAAAATGTATATTAGGCATTTTTTTGTTTTGAACGCATAAAATAAACAAAAATAGACTTCGTTGTGTAAAAACGTCTTACATCAACTTTTGTGGCTTACAACAACTTACGTGGGTGGTATCGATATAAATTATAGTACATTTATAGTTTAAGTTGGTATAAGTTATGACAACTCCATAGGCGCCTTGGGGTCTCCTTAGGAGGCCTCACAGTGATTTGGGCATGCGACCTCCCGCGGTGGCCCTTCAGGCTGGGGTCGTATCGTTAGGCGATTTTGCGATTAACCGGCTTTTAAAAAAAAAAAAAACTGATTTACAGACGCTTTCTATTTATTATAGAAAGCGTGCTGTATGACGTTATGATTTAATTTATACTTTGTAAGTATAAATTAAGTGACATAATTATACCATATTATTATTACCAATGACAACGCCCTTTTACAGGAACATCTATTAGTGTAGGTACCTACCTATATATATACCAGATAAATACCTATTTATCTGGTAACGACGAAGGCTGTTCTTTGTTGTTATTCATAAAACCATGATTAGTTAAATCATTAATTCGTAAACAGACGAAATTAATGTATGAAATGGTAAATAAATAAATAAATGAAAATAAATACCTTACGGCTACGACCGATGAATCACTGCTGATACTCATATTCGAACTGCGTCATTTAAAAAAAAAATGTTGCAAATGCCATGCTAAGCCTACTTCAACCGGTAAAGTATTTCCTTACCAGACGCCATTATCGTCTCGATTTACATAAACAGTATCAACACAACCAGCTTCAGCCAGACATTGCTCTTATGTAAGGTTTTACAGGTCGGCATTAGTTATGAGCTGTGTTATTTCGCACGTGCCTGATAAGCGAGACTTTATTATTATTAATAGGACTTGGTTTCTGACCACCCCGAAAGGGATACGGTAGTAATGATACTTTACTTCTATAAAACTAAAATTGATAATATATAATTTAACCAATGCAATGCGATAACAAATGTTTTGCCTCGTTCTAGGCGTTATTATTCTAAGCGAATAGTTATTTAATGAACACTACATACAAGATCATGCTCGAAAGATGTCCTTGAGCTGACAATTTGCGGGGTTCTCGTGACAATTCATCTGGTAGAGCCTCCATTGTGCAGTTACGATAAGGAACCGTTGAACCGACTTTATTTTCTTCGAGACATTTTGTGATATTTTGTTCACCAGAAACTGTCGATAGGTATGTTTTAATTTTTTATACTTGCATGACATGTGACCTTGTGACCTACCTGATGGTAAGGGGCGCGCAAGGTCCATGAATGATAGCAACTGGAATCAGACACTCATGACTGATATCAGTCCCTAACACTATGTCAAGCGGCATGACTGCATTTCAAGCCTGATCCCGAAACGTGTGGATACACTTTACGGGGGATACTTCCCCGCCCGGTAGACTGTGTAATTTACCACCACCAGTCAGCCTACCACCTATTTAAATATATATATTAAGGTTTAGAGGTTCGTATTTATTTATTTATTTACTAGCTGTTTAAAGCTTCGCTTGTAAAGTAGTCCTAAAATAGCTTTTGAGGTTAGTATATCGTCGTGGGCTCACATGTCGTAATTAGTGTTGCTTAACCGAGACCAATACTTGGCAAGTCTTGGTCTTGGTCTTGCATCAGAACAGGTAGTCTCGATCTTGGCCTTGGTAACACTTCTAATCTTGATCTTGTTATTAGTCTTGCGGCAAGACTCTTGCTTTGACTGAATATAGTTTTTTTCCAATTGTACTAAGGAAACCTTGTACGACTCTAGTATATGTCCGAAAACTACTGTCTCGAAAACAACGAGTCTGATCTACTTGGAATTTAGTTATAGACACTTATTTTTAGCAAGTCTCAAATACATAATATAATTTTGGTTATTAAATAAAATCTAAGATAATATTTTATTAAGACGGAAAATATAAAACTGAAAATTATTGTAAAAAACTAAATTAAAAATAAAACTAAAATCCAAACTATATATAAAAATATTCACCCATGACTTGATCATGTGGCATTGTGCCGAGAACACTCGCAGCATTCCCCCGCTGCACAGCGATGCTGATTTGCTGCGCGATAAAACTGCCAGCCCTCTTTTCATATACAGCGTTAACCAGCCGCTTGGACAGTTCTTTAAAAAACTTCTAAGCCCTTGGACCCCACGGTCCAAAGGCCAAATAAAATAAAATTAATATTAATACTAAGGATATGGATATAAGTCCCGTCCGCTTGGAATGGTGGCAAGAACGCTGGCTGCATTTCCACACTGAATTGCAATACGATAATTATAGTAAGGTTCACAAATCATAAATGAATCGTGGTTTCTGAGTATTCCGCAAGATATTGCGGTCGTAATAATTCATTATTATTTGTTTTTTTTTTTTAGAAAATATTATTGACATAAGATTTTACGGGTATTGATTGAATACACGTAAAATCTTACGATGGGTATCTGCATGATAGATTTGGGTAATACACAAATAGATCCAATCCACTTAGTATGACGTATAAAATGTGGCCCTTCTTAAATGGGGACCTAACCCATTTATTAGGGGTCTAGAGGTCACTCCAATACCGATGGATGTTCTATTTAGACCCTCGATCAGCAGAAGATAATAAATTATACTATTTGATATATTTATTTAAGAGTGTTTATCGCTTTTGAATATATCTCGCACAATATAGCATTTTTTTAAATATATTAATCCTATTAAATAAAATAAAAAATTATGATATAAAAAAAATCTAATTTAAATATAAATCGTATCCGCGCGGCATGGTGGCAAGAACGCTGGCCGCATTTCCTAGCTGTATCGCTATGCTGATTCTCTGGGCGAGGAAAGAACCAGCCCTCTTGTCACCAGAGCAGACAATTAGACGAGGGGTGATGTTTTTTAAAAATGTTTTAGCGCTTGGACCCCACGGGCCTAAAGTCTCTACAGCAAACGGCACAAACACATAGTCTTTGATTATATATACGTAGTTGCGCCGCTTGTCAGACTTTCTTTCGACTGCGGCTCCCGCTTTTAGCGCTGTTCCCCTAAGGTGCCAAAGCCAAAGTGTCGACACAAGTGGCAGCCCACACTAAGGCCCGTCCCCGCTCGCAGGGAATCAGCGTCATACCATCAGGTCTCTTGCCGTCATCGCGGACTAATCCAGTGGGTTACAGCTTAGCTGGAACCTCAATGGTGGCAAGAGCCCGTTTTATGATTTCATTTAGGGAGCCATGACGTGAAAATCTGCCAGCGCTTTTTTTACAAGAAAGCCCGTGGACTCCAAAGAGGTCTTAAATTATTAATTAATTTTAGAAATATATTAATCATAGATTTGTTTTAGTAAAATCGAGTAGAAACATTATAAATGTATTTGCTATTTTTCTCTGTCTAATATTAGGTATTTGAAGCTGGAAATATGTCTTAAATGTCCGTAATTTTATTAGCTAACACTAATTAAATAATTTCCTAATTAATAGTGTACATTTTTCAAACCCTATGGTTAGAATGTGCCGTTTATTTGATGACATAAATAGGAAACATAGTAACAAAATTTATATATTTGACTCCAGGCTTATACACCATAAGAAAAGTATCCAAGACATTATAAGAATAGATCCTAATTTCATTTGATTACCTAATACCAATAGAAGGGAAAAAGGAAATAATTAAAACATTAGATATTATTACTAATATTTTCTACTTATTTCATTTTGATCTTCATATTATTAATTTTCATAATAATGAAAGAAAAAAAAGGTAGAAGGAAAGAAAACATTTATTTATCAAAAACAGCTTAGACGAATTGTGGACGATGCCACTATATCTGGAACTCTCGAATCCCTGCAGCTTCGCCGAGATGTGGCTTCTCTGAGCGTGTTCTACCGTATAGCCGGTAGAACACGCAATATAGTGAGTGCTCCGAAGAACTCTATAACCTAATCCCTCCTTCTCCATTCCGCAACCGAACCACACGCACAGGTCAGAATATGCACCCACATACCGTAGTCACCATCACTTCGCGTACGTATAAATTTGGGGACTCATACATCTGTCGTACGATAGAGATGTGGAATGCTCTTCCAGGCTCTGTGTTTCCACTTTCCTATAACTTGGAGTCCTTCAAGCGAAGTGTGAAAAAGCATCTAGTGAAGCCGGCACTGTGTTGGGGACTGATGGCAGTTATGAGTGTCTGACTTCAGTTGCTAACATTCATGGACCTTGCGCGCCACTTACCATCAGGTGGGCCCAAGGTCACATATCGTGCTATAATAAAAAGAAAAAAAAAAAAACAACAATTACTAAAGAGAAAAAAAAGTAATAGTAAAAACTTGCTAGTATACGATATATATTTAAAAAAAACAGCGCGATGACATTAAAAAAAACTCCCTTAGTCAATTGGGAACAAGTACAAAAATTGTAGGCGTGGAATTAGGGTTTATCCCGGTACATCTTTATCCAGGTGGCCAATATTAGAATTGCGTGTGAACAATTTCCGGCCACGAAGTACTATGTTCGACGATTCCTCTGCCGCGTCACGCACGGATCCGCACTCACAAATTCACGGAAAAATAGAACGGTCCCTAGAACCTCGTTTCGGGATACATATTCTCGTTTTTTTTTAATATTCAATAAACGATATAAGCCAAGGAGTTTTCCAAAAAGTTTACAAAAAAATCTGGAGACTGGAAGGTTGCAATTATTTCTGTCAACGTAAAAGCCTCGCTATACAGAGGGGAAATGTTGCCAGTCTTCTTGGAACTATCTCTGATGGGACGTCTCTTGAGTATATAATTTATTTATTTTTATTTATTTTTATTAGGTTTTGTTTATAGTTATTTAATATTATTATTTATACATACAGTATTTGGTTGGGTAGGGAGAATGGTGGATAAAATAAAAAAGGGAGGCCTCCTTTTGTCGCCAGCCTATTGTCGGTCGCAAGCCCGAGACACCATTCTTCTCATCTCTTACTGGCACCCGCACGGTGAATCCATGAAATGCTTGGAATTTGGCTTCTTCTTCTTTATTTAAGTAGTTTGTAGTTATTATTTTATATTTTGTAAATTTTATTTTTCGAATGATTTTATTATTATTAAACAGTATGGAAATAACAACTAATGCCCGCTCTATCTTACGAGGTATATTTGATCTATTTGGGCTCAATACGAGTAACTTGAAGTTATTTTTGGCTAAAACTTACACTCATGACTATAACTTAAGCATAAGAACTATTAAGAACCGCTTATCAATCTCCGCCAAAAAATAATACAAAAATTACAAGAATAGGCTTCCGTGTCCATAAACAATGGATCACCATTCCATTATATGGGATTACCGCGGTCCCAACAGTCTCTTTTATTTATCAGATATGGTGAAATTTTGATTAATATTATGTTCATGAAAACCCTGGCTTAATATAGGATTAAGGTTTCAATCGGTCACAAAATTATAATTACAAGCCCGAAAGATTATTGAATGAAAGACCTCTTTTTTGTCGTAAATTAATAATGAATTGATGCGAACCGCTTAAACCTTTCCCCTTTTTAAAGCATAAAAGAGTTTTGTGTCTTCACTGAGCTGTTGAAAGCACATTAAGATCACGTAGAAGTAATAAAAAAATGCTGCTCGTAAAACGGCGGGAAAAAATCATTGCGGGGTTCTCACTACGTTTAAAATATTGCGGATAGCTGCGCTTGTGTTCGGAGGGGACTGTTCCGAATTCAAATTAATAAATCGCGGCTTCCTATTGGATGGTGGATTCTATATTTATTTTTAAGTGAATTATGCAACTAGTATTATTAGGTCGATTGATCGATAAAATAGCGACGGGCCAACCACGATAGAAATAGAACGTTTGATTCTTTTAAAAGAGTGGTGGTATCACGGTTGTAAGAACGCTTTCCTTTTCGTACGAAGGTCAATTCCCCCCTGGCATGTACCAATGAGAAATGCACTTTTCTAACGTACATTTCTCATGTATTTACAATACGTTCCCGTGTGTGAAAACCACGTTAATCCGTCGGTCCCGGTTCCACTAATAACTTGTTGAATCGTTAAAACATTTTCATTAAAAAAAAATATCAGACCCTCGTCAACCCGTCTGGCCACCGTGGCGAGTGTAGGCCGAATTCTCCAGATATATGTTCTGGAACGATCTCCAACAGGAACTTTAGGACACTGAGTTCTAGTGAAGAAAATAGTTTATTTATTTATTTATTTAAAACTTTATTGCACGTTATACAAGGGGCGGACTTAAAGCCGCTAGACATTATCTGACAGCCAACCTTAGGGACAATGGGGACCATTTCAAATGTAAGGTAGGTGCAAATATTTATAATAATAATAAATAAATCAATATATATGAAAATACAATGATATTACTAAATACATACTATAATATATTATAAATACAAACTATGATATATTAAATACTAATAATACATATACTACATATGATACCATTAAATAACTTATGAACCATTTAAATAATACGATGACACCATTTTTTTAAACATTATTCGGTTGGATGCTTGTCGGATTTCTACCGGTAGTTCATTCCACAGATTTGCGGCGACAACAGCAAATGAGTTGGCCATAAATCCAGTATGGTGAGAGGGAATGGAGAGAACAGAGTTATGAGAAGAGCGAAGAGACTTATCATGGAATGAAGAGAGATAGGCAAATTTACTCTTGAGGTATTTGGGTGTCACAGGCTCGTTGAGTATAGAAAATAGTAAACAGAGAATTCGGAGATTCCTGCGACAGCGAATTGGTAGCCACTTTAATTTTGTTCGATACTCAGAGATGTGGTCATATTTGCGAAGGCCGAAGATAAACCTGATACAGGAGTTGAGTAACCTGTCCATCTTATTTATAGTATAGTTCAGACGAAGACAAATTTAGTTCGACCTGCAGCCCTATTCTGTTATTTAAGCGCAAACGCTATATAATGGAATCCGTAAACTTTATACATATCACGCTATTAAAGTTGATATTTGCCCGGCCGCTGTCAAGGTCGAGCGCTTATAGAGTTGAGAATTGAATATTTTTTTGTAATTATGACGCAATCTCTGGTGTAAATAACGAAATCCACTAATACCGTTTGCGACTAAGTAACAAAATATGGCTGCTGGTTTGTCTTGTACACTCGGTTCTGTAAAATCACCTGAACAATCTGTGTATATTTTGTTGTTTTAGTTGATTTTCTCAAAAAATGCTAGATCAATTTTATTTTATTTTTTATAGGAACACCTCTGAAGTATTACCTACCAAACACAAACTTAATCATCAAAATACAAACAGTATAAAAAAAATACAATATAAATTACTTAAAAGTAAAAATTAAAATAAATATAAACTAAACCTAATAAAAAATAAACTATAAGTAAAAAATGTCCGACCCTTCAGTGATAGTCCCAAGAAGACTGGCAACATTTCCCCTCTGTATAGCTAAGCTAATACGTTGGCAGAAATAATTGCCAGCCTTCCTGTCTCCAGACTTCTCCGTTAGCCGTTTGGACAACTCCTTGGCCAGACGCTTGGCTGAGTGTCCCCATGGGCCCATCGTCTCGACCCCAAACTACGCAAATTCGTAACCTGTACTGAGGTTGGCGTATTTGGGCAGCTTGAGGTTCTCAGCAGAAACCGCCGCACTTCCCGCGCTTGACGAGGTCGCCTGGAAAATCAAAATCAAAATGAATTCATAATTGGCGGAGAAATCGCGTACAAACATAAACATTAAAAAATAAAACTAATCGATAACCTCCTTTTTTGAATGCAGTTCAAAATAAATCTTTGTGATTAAAAAAATGTAAATAGTACTTTTATTTATTTATTTTTATTTAATTATAATTATATTACTGTGCAATTAAGTTATTTGGAAAATAAAATATGTACATAGCTTGCGTATCAATCAAGTCCTTTAGTACTAGACCTAATATTATATTTTAAACATGCTTCACACCTAAACTATATAAAATAAATGTTTTATTCTAATTAAATCGTAATTTTGTCAGAATAATTTATTTTAAAAAGCTTTATTGATTTTATTTAGGATAAAAAGAGACATACAGTAAATATTACTATTTTTTTTATTTTTTTATTTAAATAAATAAAAAATATTAACTAATTAAGGTAAACAACAGTATATCCAACCACATTATCCACATTTTTTTTTAATTCCCATTTATAAGCGATTAAAAAGAATTGATTTTTTTATATAAAATATGAATTAAAAAAACATATAACAGACATACTTAGTGTGTCAGATCTACAGTGTTATGAATACAATTTAGTCCAAAATTATTAAAATAAAATAGATTAAAAAACTAATTAAAAATAAAACTAAACTAAAAATACATATGAAACTATTCTACAAAATAAACTAAGGGCTTACCACCAGGGAGGGTACCTAAAACGCTCGCCGCATTTCCTCGTTGAATTATAATCGACATATTCTGTTTTAGGTAGTTATGGCATTTGGGATCGCCACACTCTTGAAAAATTCGTTTACCCAGCTCTTTTATGAATTTGTGAGTATCAAGAGAATATCCATCCAACAGGGTCCATTGATTCAAACCCAAATGCCACAAAGTTATAATTTTGTTTAATTTAGCCCAAATCCCCAGCAGACCAATATTCAAGAAAAGAGTGTACAGTCATTTTTATAAGTCACTAGCTTAACTTTTAACTGACTTTAATCCATTGTAGGTAGTTATTTTTAACATTAAGGTATTTATGTATTATTATATAATTTTATTGTATTATATTTATGTAGTATTAGTATGTATGTGTATATATTATATATATGTATATATATATTATAGTTGTCTAAGTATGTTAATTTTTAATATTATTTATGTTTCATTTTAATATTTTATTTCTCTATTTGCACCGTACATATTTAAATGTCCCAATGTCCCAAAGGTTAACGGGAAGAGAATGTCTTGCGGCATTACGTTCGCTTTTGTATAGATTTACAATAAAGTTTTTAAATAAATAAAATAAATAAATAATTTAATCTATCATTTCTAGATGTCAACCGGATAATTGTGCTTAGTCCCCGTCGTTATACTCTTACTTATAGGTCTATTACCCACTTTAATTAATTTACATATCACAAACTGACAGTTTCTAAACCATCATTTACAGATGGCTAATTGTATGAAGTATTAATATTTGATGTGTAATTTAGAAGCGGAAATGCGACGTACTATATATTAGGGTTAAGTGGCATTTGGTTACCATTGATATATAATATACTAGCTGTTAGACCCGGCTTCGCTTTTTTATTTTTTATTTTATTTATGACCGCCTCCGTGGTCTAGTGGTAACAGACGTTGCCGTGAACTCGAGAGGTCGTGGGTGGGGCAAGTTGTACATTGTATAATTTGTCTCGGTCTGGGTGTTTATATGTATATATTTACAAAAAAAAAAAGTATAATATGTAGTTTATCAACCATCTAGTTTCCGTAACACAAGCCTCGCAGCTTACTACGGAAATTAGATGTCGCTGTGTGACCTGTCTGGAAATATTTATTTATTATTTATTATTTATTTTTTATGTAGTAGTCGGTTTTTTTATTTAAATACTAGCACGACATGTGGTGACCTTGCGCCTACCTGATGATAAGCGCGAGATCCATGAATCTCAGCAACTGGAATCAGACACTCATGATTGAACATCAGTCTCTAACACTATACCTTGACTGGGCATGATGGCAATTCAGTGGATACACTTTACTGGGTTTATCGCCACGAACGGTGAATACTTCCCCGCCCCGACAGACTGGGAAAATTACCACCATCAGTCAGCCATATACAATTTTGGAACGCGATTTTATAACGGTGTTCATGGGAACGAGCTCATTTCCCTGTTGAAACGCTGAAAAGGACATTAGGGTCACGTAGTCGCAATAAAGAAACTTGCCAGAGTGGCATAAAATTGTTAACGTCCGATCGGGACATTTTACAACACGCTTCTTTCACGTAAACATAAAAAAAACAATCTGCGGTCTTGGGATTAAGACCGTGGATATACACCCATCAGTTTCCACAACGGTTCGTCTACTTAATTATTCCTTCTAGCTGCCAAACGGAGGCACGACTCGGCCCATCACTACGCTCGAGAAATATAATTGTTAAACTTACCGTACATCCCGTCGTATCCTGAAGTTATTTTCGGCTTCTCAATATTTATATTATTAAGCACTGGTGTTCATTCATTTCATTACAGCGCGTCTTAGACCTCCACTGTTGGAGATGGGCCTTCCAGAACATATATCTGGAGAAATTGGCCTGCGCTCGCCACGCTGCCAGACGGGTTGGCGATGATCTAATATCATTTTTTTATTGCACTGCGGGGTGAGGCGGAGTCCACAATCGTCCGAAACGTATCGTCTAAGATTGATTACGTCTGTCAGAAATGTCAAACGCTTGGCGGAATGGCCTTACCCCGCTGGCGTTAAGTTTATAAATTTGTCAGTTATCACCATAGTTTATTACTATTGTCACTAGCCACTTGTCCAGTTTGTTTTTAATAGTGTTTACAATAAAGTCCTCTATTTGTCTTTGAGTTTTCAATAGGTTTTCTGGTATTTTGTTGTTCCACATATTTACAACTCTGTTATTCATAAAGTGATATCCCACATTTGAATTTCTGAATTTTCTTATACTTCATTCATATTTATATTATTTAAACATGTATTTCCTATTATTTATTAGTTAAATAAATTATTTTGGTTAAAGAAAACATTTTTAGCATTTCTAAACTAAACAAATTTTCAAACTCACTCAAATCAAATTTTGTTAAAAAGTTTTTGTTATACATGAATATTCATAATATGAAAAAGATTTTGGAGTTCTTCGCGACACATTTCACGGACATGTCAAGTGAAATTTTTTACACATACATACACATCTTCACGCCAGATCCCTTGCGGGGTAGGCAGAGACAATTGAGCGCCACTTGACACGATCACGACATACCTCTTTCGCTTCATCGACGTTCATCAACCTCTTCATACATGCCCTTTTGTTACGATGGCTTTTTAATGCACCTTCAGTCAGTGTTTTATTTATTTTATTTATTTATTTATTTATTACAAAAACCACAGCTCATTACAGAAATAAATACATAGGTATACCTTATAAGTAACACATTGGCCATACATGGCTTTACTTTATATAAATAGTACTTATTTGTGGAAATAAAACTAAACTAAACTAAAACTAAAAACTAGAAATAATAATATAAAGAATACAAACAAAAACATAAGCCAATATTCATAACAATAAGCGTGTACACAACAATAAAGCTACTCGTAAGAGGACAAAATACAGTAAATGGTTATGGATGCGCGAGTGCATGTGTGTTATGTTAGTGTACCTATGGGTTGTGTTAGTGTGTACGTGTTTGTGTGTGTATGGTGATGTAAGTGTGATATGCTTAAATATTGTGCGTATTTGTTTTATCTTATGTAGTACAACCTGTTTGGCATTAAATAAATTGTGTATTATTTTATCAATATCAAATTAAACACCTTTCGAACTGTACTCCGTATTATTAAATATATCTTTAAATCTAGAATTAGTAGTTTTTTTTTTTTTTTTTCTATTTTACTATCATCATTTATTTATAAATTTTATTTTATTTTATGTATAAATTTTATTTTATTTATTTATAAAAAGTTTTTTTTTATAAATATATATATATATATATATATATATATATTTACTTTACTTTATTTTACCTTATTTTATTTTTATTTTACTATTTGATCGTGATATGTGAGTCTCGGTCAGGCCAGGGCCTCTTTCACCCACAACTTTCGCATTATATATCTGGTTCGTCAATCTTTCTTTGCTCATTCTTTCAACATGCCCGAACCATCGTTGCATGCCTTTTCTTATTTTTGTCCCTATGCTTTCTTTTATACCAACCCTTTTCCGTATTTCGACGTTACGTATGCGGTCCGCCAATGTGACGCCGCATATCCGGCGCAGCGACCTCATTTCTACGGCATTAACCCTACTGTCATGCGTATTCTGACGTATCCACGACTCGCTTCCATACATCAAAATTTTTGTTTTGTAAATTACTTTATTGTTGGTCAAAAGTGGCGTTGTTGTGTTTAATAATGTACTAAAATGTGAATAATAGTGGGAAACGATAAATTGGACTTTATATATGGTGCACAAGTTGCAGTTTATTTTTTGCGGTATGAGCTCTGTGAACTCCTATACTCGTATTATACCCGACGTGTTTCGTGTTCAAAAGAAGTGTGTTCGGGCTATCTGTGGAGTTGGACCATTTGACCCTTATTTAAAAAGCTAAAATTATTAACATTGGCTTCAATGTATATCCTTGAAATAGGAATATTTGTCAATAAACATTCTAATCTCTGTAAAAATATAATACTTGTAACAAATTTGTACCTAGAGATTATACCCGACTAATCTACCCAAGATGTGTAAGTGAATATTACAGCAGAAACTGCCACATAATGTGCATTAGAGTATATAATAAAATTCCTAGAGAGATACGATAGTTACATATAAAACGTTTTACTATTGAGTTAAAGAAAATTCTACTTGACAAATGTTTTTACTCAATAAAATAATTTTTAGCATGCAAATTTTGATATTAACATTGTATTCAAATAAATTGACAAGAACAATATTAAATGTTAACTATATATAAATAAATATTAATAATAAATATCTATTGACATAAGCATATTGTATGCCTATAATATGGGCAGATTGCATCATCATGACATGGACATACAACTGTAATTAGAATAAGCAATCTATACAATAAAGAATTTTGAATTTGAATTTTGAATTTTTATTATGCCGCGAGTAACTCCAAGAAAAGCATCAAATTCTGCAACATCTGGAATTTGTTGATAACCTCATTAACTAATAAGAAAGAAAGATATATTACGTCAGACTTGGCTGTATGGGCTAGACCCTTTGCCTTCCCTATCACCTTATTCATCATCCATCGGAAGAAGAGAACACAAACAAAAAAAAAGACAGATTTATGGATGTCGAAATTGCTAGACCGAGTAGTAAATCTGACGAAATTATTATTTAGAATACGCAATCTTCAATATTGCCAGAAAAATAAAAAAATAACTAAAATACTGCAGTTTCTCCAACGTATTTTTGTTACTTAATTATTAATTAAGTAAAAATTAACAGGTTCTGTAAGAAATGCGTTTAACAAACATTATTAAGTAATTTTGCTACTGTTTTTATTTTTCACCATTAACTGATTTATTTTCTCTTTTTTACTTTTGTTTATTTTACTTACCAATGTTGAAATTTATTTTTGTAGTTCCTAGGAAGAGCACTGACTTCTAGGACACAGCCCAACTAGTCTTGGAGTCAGGGTTTTAACTATTTGTGACATAACTGTTCTCTTACTTAAGTCCATAATTATAAGAAAAAAAAAATGTAATTATTTCAAAAAAAAATATTTATTATATTAATATTATTATCTTAGTAAATAATTAAGAAAGATACTGTCATTTATAGAAAATTTTCAATTTTGCGTTTCACAAAGCAATAACAAATAATTAAATAAATTTGTTCGTTGAATATAATAATTTCTTAGCTAGGAATAATTAAGTAAAGATTCGAAAAAGCCGGCCTCTCGAATCGAGTCGTTAAAATAGAACTGCATATTGTTTACGTTACGTGTTTACGTTACGTGTTTGCGTTAAACGATCTGACTATAGTGCGGTTGAATTATCACACCGCATCGAGAAAACCGACCGAATTCTAATGAACGCAAATGGTAACTTTTGCAGAAACTAACGACATACATATTTATACTAAAGGCCAAGCCACAACAGATGCGTACATGCTATAGGTACCACTGCTTAGTGTAAAATGCAAATTTCGAATAACGCAACTATTGTATTGTAACACTATAATAAATACTAATATAATCCCATAAATATTTTTTAATAAAATGCTCAAGCCAACTAACGTATTTAATATGATAAGGATTAATACCGTATTTGTGTAAATAGCTATCCAATTACCGTTTTATAATTTACGATTTCTTTTGTATTAAAATGGATATAGTATGTTATCCTTAATATATAGACATATGCCATAGCGAAATTGTATAAGATATTTTATTTTATGTCTAGCAATTAAAATCGACAATGGCCAAAGATGAACGTTTTCGGCTACAATCGTCATCCTTTGTCTCAAATCATTTTTAAGAAAACAACTGTCAAATTGATTATCTTTTTTCTTTTCGCTACAACAGCTGCTACGCACCAGTTTTGTTTATTTCGTAATGGGGTGTATCAGGCAAAGCTGTTTTATAGATGTCGCTAGCGGCACTGGTACCTTGTTTACACCTATGTCGGATCATTTTTAAATGTTTTTGTAGTTTTTTTTATTTTTATAACAGAAATACGAATTTTAACTTAACGTTACCTATCTTGAAAGACGAATTAGGAAAGCGAACACCGTATTTAGAAAGAAAATAGGTTTCATTAATAGAACGGCAATTTTGAGATCACCATATCTTTGATTTCGCTTGGAAATCTCGATTTGTACACTTAAAAGCTGCTCACTTCGGTAATATATCTATAAAATAAAAAAATTCGTAATAAAAATACAAGTTTTCTATGCAACTGACAGTTCTATTAGGTACCATCTATCATGCGCCATCTATCGTGATAAAAAGTTAGTAATACACCTCATTGCGTCAGCTTTAGTATAAATCTGTAATCTCTATATCTTCACCTTTCTCATCTGGCAGATATTGTCACCCCCCAGCTTGGGTAAGTATTAAATAGAAAATAGTGCAGTTACTCTATTTTATTAGTGCACCAACACTGCGGTCTCATCAACTACATGGTATCTTGTGGTGGTGGATCTAGAGATGGGACGTAACGTGTGCTCCCCGTGCGTTCCAGGGTTTTCATTAAGTAGAAGTTTTCTATGTCTGGACTTTAGAGCTGGGACCCAACTTGAGAAGATCACCCCGCTGCCCACGATCCCCGTGACGCCTCGTTGTCCGCTTGCGATCGGCTGCGCTCTCTAATTCCTCGTCTTCAGGCTCTCCGAGGGAAGATACCCCTAAGTACAGTCAACGGATGCGGAAAGAGTGATAGGGCTAAGTTTTGGCTTACGACCCTCCCTTATGTAATTGTAAACTCAATCACTTTGTGTTAACTTCATTTTCATCTATTATACTTAACTTCCATTGCTTACATTCTTGTTTTATTTCAATGCCACGCCTAACGTACTTTTTTTACCTTCCTTTATAACCCAAATTTATTTATTTATTTATATTTGGGTAACTTACAGCTATGATACATTTATGTGTTAATGTTTAAATTACAATGAAGCCAATTAACAGTTTCCACATTTAGAATGCGCCCCCTTACCTTAAAAACCCTTCCAATTTCTATGCGACACAGAGTTGTGCGCTTCATTCCTCTTCCAACAATCAATTAAAAATTCCGACACATTCTTCCAGCAGATGTTCAGATTCTTTTACAGTATTAGCAGCCCGCCAGTGGAACCGACTTCCACTTAACGTTCCAAAGGCACCCTCACTTAAGTGTTATAAAAAAATACATAGCTTACACCTTCACAAAAAGCAAGACGAGTCGACGTAACCTCTCTAAATTGGTATAATATTGTATGTATTTTATATATATTTATTATGTTTTTATATGTACTTGTGTTATTATATATGTATATATTAGTGTATACGTATTTTAGCTTTAGTTGCTAGTAATAGTTTAAGATTTTTATTTTTGTTTCTTTAAATTAGTGGATTAATGCACCCACAATCATTGCTCACTATCCCAAAGGTTAGCTGGTAGAAAATGTCACTAGACATTAAGTTCGCCTATGTACTTTTAAATGTGTTTTTGTTTATTGTGCAGTAAAGAATTTATCTATCTAATGTGACAGTGTACGGGTATGTTTATTGTTCTTAAATTAACAGAGGTTTTTGCGTTTTGTCGACTTTCGGGTTGCACATAGGCATGTAGTCTACCTTAATTCTGACTTGCCTGGTGGGTTACTGCTGTACCAGGTATTGTTTTCTCATAGGTACTGATAACTTAATTTAAAAGGTTATTAATTGATCGTTGTGGTGCATTTTGTATATGTTTTATTTTGTAAATCTGATATAGCTGAGTTTTCCTTGCAGATTCCTTCCTCAGTCAGATTAAACATTAACAGGTCACTGAAATTTGCTAAGCTGCTGGTCTTCTGCTAACAGCTTACTTATTGGACCACTTTGCTGCTTAATCTTCTACTAGCAGGAGTAGAATCATTCAAAATAATTAAATTAATGACGTTTCATAAATGCCTGTAATAGGTTTACTTTGATATATTTTGGTATATTTTGACTTTGACTTTGACTTTGATGTCATGTCAACGTCACAGATTCGCATCCGGTGTGCCCACGGTTTATACTTCTTGTAACAGCGTATGTGGACGACAGTGATTAATATATCGAATATCGAATAAAAACTATTCCGAAGTCGGAAAATTGAGCAATTTGTAGATTTTCTATATATTTTATAAATAAATACGTTTTGTATTAAGACAGTGAGTCTTTTTTAAGCGGTGTTATTTTTTATATAAATATCACCATGGCAAGCTTAAAATATTAATTCTCTTTGAAAGTAAAAATATATCTAACTCTTAGATTTATGATTAGTATAACTGCGCTTTACAACTAGATAGAGCCTGTAAACATTCAGGGCAAATGTTTTTCTCAATTAGGTACCTAAATTAAACAATAGATAAAAGATAGATTTATGATCATAAATTGAGTCGTTTGAGACATCAGTAAAAGATAGAGGCCGACAAAAACAGTGTGGCAAATGGCGCAAAATATCACGATCGTAATCATTAAGTTATATGTATTCGAAGGGACAAAAAAGGGTCTGTAAATGGGACAGGGAAAAATGAAAACGAGTACATTACACGTAGAAGGGCGGAGTAGGAGAATGAATACTCAAGACAATGGAGGTCTTCTAGAGACGTTCTAGACACTGTGATTAGAGTTACACTAAGCAAGACCAAGACCGCAAGACTGGCCAAGTCTATTATTATTTTATTTACAAATATTTTTTATTTAACTGCCTCCGTGGTCTAGCGGTTAAGTCCGTGGATTTAGACTCGGAAGTAACGGGTTTGATGCCTGGTTTCAAGTCTAAATACACGGACTTAACCGTGGATTTAGACTCGGAGGTACCGGGTTCGATTCCTGGTCGGGACACAAAAAATATTTATTAATATAAATAAATACATTTAATTAATAGTTAATTTATTTAGTGAATTGAGTTGGCTAAATGTGAATCCGCTTATTTATAAGCGTGGTTTCTGACCACCCCGAAAGGAATGATACTACTTTACTTACGATATTTATCGAGTTCGGTAAGCTAGAAATATCAACGAGCTTGCCAATTGTCATGATGGGCCTATAGCAAAGTTGGCTGATGTGAATACCAATCAGCAAACAAGCGTGGTTTCTAACTACCAGCGAGGGATACGGCCGTAATGATACTTTACTTATTATTAACTAAACTTTAGTATAATATCCCCAAATTCTTTTACCAAAACCCGACCATGAAAATTGACCCAAGAGAGAACAAAGGGCAATTTTGATTATACTTATCTGGAATTACGACGTACCTAGTTTGGGTCAGAAGCTGATCCCAAAAATAATCTATTTGGTTTTGATTAACATTGTGTATGAATAAATTGCTATTTTATTTACTACTAGCATTGGGAGAAGGATTTAAAAGCGTTAAACTATTTTTCTATTAGCAGGTAATTTATAAATTCTAACTAAATTAATTGTTCTCAGAATACCCTGGCCATCCTTGACAAGCTGGACATTGACAGCGAGAAGCCGTCTGAAGAAGAAATCGCCAGGTTGTTTGGCTATGAAGAGGCGTACCTGGTCGGTGATATCGGCATCTGGCAGCGTCTCAAACCAAAAGTCTGGTCTCTCTTCGATGAACCGTCCAGTAGTCCAGCTGCTAAGGTAAATCATTACAAAGTTCCAGCTCCCAGCCAAGCGCCTGGAGAAGTTGCACAGGAGGGAAAACCCGCGTCACCTTGTTGAGTATACCCAGTTTTTTGGAAGCTATTTTGTTGATGCTCTATTGACCAAATCAGCTTTTTAGATTTTGTAAGTGGCAACTTTTGTTTTATGACTTAATGACAGAAATCGTTAAGATATATCGCTACTAGATGTCGAGACTGCTGCACTAGGAATGCAATCTAATTATATACTAAAATTAAAATGAAAAAAAAAACACTTCCAACACCAATAGGGTTGGACGAATTATGAAAGTACATGCTTCATTTAAATTAGAACGCCGATGTGGCGGAGGAACAATAGCTACGGAATTAATGGGTCAGCAAATTGATTATTTATTAAATTCGGAAGAGATCAAAGTTGAAAATATATTACGTTCAGGTGAGCGATTCTCGCGTTTTGAATTCAACGCAACTTTACACCTGAATGAATATTATAAAGGACGAAAATTGCTATTTGGTGATGTTCAAATTAACTAATTTGACAAATCCAACATAAAAAAATAATAGCGCGTGTTGTTTTTCAGTTTTTTAGAGTTTAAGTTAGCCTGCGCCTGACCAAGGATTTGTCCAAATGGCTAACGGAAAAGACTAACAAATAACAGAATAACTATTAATAATATTGGAAAATTGACGAAAAAAATAAAATAAAAGAATGAACATTTTCCCATACAAAATGTTCGTGGGTTTCGTACCTGTTAAACAATGTTGGTTGTTTGTCAAATATTTATGCATGCGTTCAGAAATTCATATAATAAAGAATAAATGACAAATAACCAAATGAATTAATTAAAAAACAAAACAACAACTGTCAAATCGATTGGTCTCACTTTTAAGCCAGGAAATTGTCTGTGATAAGTTTTCAAATTTGTTTTGTGTGAGTATTTCATTGACTGTCAGGCGGTACGAAGTTCGCCAGGTCAGCTAGTAATATTTAAAAAAGCAAACAATTTTTGCAGAACAAAAATAAAGTACAAAAATAATTTAACTTAAACTTAAACATATAAATAAAAATAATAAACCGCAAATAATATAGAAAATTAAAATAAGACTAAATTAGATAAATCCTGTACACCATTACAATACATATGCTGTGCCATACTGCTACATAACTGCTGTAGTTACGTTTTTTTGTTTTACATTGCGTGTTATTGCAAGTTTGGCTATAATAACAGGCAATGAACATCGAAAATTCAGTAAAAAAACTCTACTACTATAGTTGCGGTTACGAAACTTCACTGTCATACTAGGCATACAGGTCATTGAAAACAGATTTTAATTAGTAATGTCAACTGTCTTTAAGGCCAAACGCAAGGTTAGGGAATTTTTCCTTGGTCTAGCTAGACTATGAAGAAACCGGAAAACTTTCGCTGGCCGTGGTTTAGCGTGTAGCCCTCAATACCTAACTAATCCTTTTTTTTTTGTATATATTATTTACACTTTTTCATTTATTTATTTATAATTGCCTATCCTAAATATCCTGCTTATTTATTTACGCTTACGTTGTATTATCATTTCATCATCATCATTATCAGCCTATGTCTCTCCACTGTTGGATGTAGGCCACCCCCAAGGCTCGCCTTTTTACACCATATTTTGTCACCCTCATCCAGCCCCCACCAGCGACCTTTTCAGGTCATCCGTCCATCTGCGTCTCTTCCCACTCTGCGTTTTCCTGTACGTAGTCTCCACTCTAGAACTCGTCTACTCCATCGGACGTGTCCGGCCCATTGCCACTTCAACTAATTTTTAAGGATATGTCGGTAACTTTAGTTTTCTGACGGATGTCTACGTTTTGGACTCTATCCATCAGAGAAATACTGAGCATAGCTCTCTCCATAGCTCGCTGAGCGGCCTTAAACTTGTGGACCAGACCCACTGTATTATCATTTACTCCACATTATATACATTAGTTTTTAAGGTAATCTGGCCTAATTTTAACGCATAACCATCATGGGTCGCATACGTCGAACCTAAAAGGCCTAGTGTGGGACCACCAACATTAACTGTAACGCTAATGTCTTTGGTTTAATAAACTTTATTATTATTATTAACAAGTCAATATCCATGTCCTTAGCTAGGCGCTTAAGATCTCTTGATGCTCTCGTTAAAAAAAAGTTCGTAGGTACTCCAACAGTGACAAAAGCGTTGTTGTTTTGCATATCTTGTTAACTATACTGAATACTACACTCGGATACTCCAATACTTCGGACACATTGCCAGAAATGAAGGGGATAACCTGGAGAAACTTTTTGTAACTGGCAAGGTGGAAGGAAAGAGACCGAGAGGCCGAAGTGCGGTACGCTGGTCCGACCAAATCCGCTCCACCCCCAACACTAGCATCTATGATGATGTGCATGGCATGCCGCCGAAGACAGGAACGGGTGGCGTGCTATCATCAAGACGCACACCAATTCATCGGGACGTCACGGCCCTCATCAATGAGGAAACACGACGCAAAGAGAAGGGTTCACACTTTCGCATACGTCTGTACTTAATATAGTACAAAATTGGTGTGTCAAAATTACAGCCATGTTCGTTCATTGTGTGGAAAAAGCACTCTTTCTCGTTGCTCGTGCATCACCTCTCTTTCATTAAAGTTCGTGTTGCATTTACTTTCATGACCCGGGCATTCATATGATCTAAAAATTCTTTTTTTTTGTCCATCCAAAATAACACAAAATTTTCACCACAATAGGCTACTTTATAAACGAAGTATTAGTCTTATTATTAATTATCTACCTTAGTCCACATTTACACTTTGCAGCAGATAATACAGAAAACCAAAGAATATTATCTGCCGCTGTGTCTAGATTTTGTGGACTACAAAGACTTCGAAAATTCGAATCCCGGGCTGCTCTGGAATCCTTGCAGCGATGCCTAATATACTATCAATACGTTGAGGTGCTGAGATGTATCTACAACTCTGCGATTTTGACTGTCCAGTTAAAAAGTCATCTTCAATAGGTGGTAGGCAGACTGATAGTGGTAATTTGTCCAGTCTGCCGGGGCGGGGAAGTATCCACCGTTCGTGCCAATAAACCCAGTATAGTGTATCCACACATTTCGGAATCAGGTTCGAATTGCCGTCATGCCCAGTCAAGCCGGCATATTGTTAGGAACTGATGTCAGTCATGAGTGTCTGATTCCAGTTGCTAACATTCATGGATCTCGCTCCCCACTTACCATCAGGTGGGCGCAAGGTCACATGTAGTGCTAGTAAAAAAAAAAAAAAAAAAACTAACTAAACCTATCTAACTATGCAGAGGCGTACGACAGGGGATGTCATAACAAAAAATATGGCTATTATATGAACATATTTTTTCATGACCAGATCTTTTTCGGTCACAAACATTCGACTAATGCGGTGCGGATGGAGAGTTTTAAAATAAGCTTTTGAGGTTATATGGTCACATTATGTATATAATAACAAAAAGGTCCAAATCACCCATTCAATTAGACATTTAGTAGAATCGAATAATTAGGTGCGGCTACAAACTAATAGACTTTTGAGATTTAGATTAGTTTCGTGCCTAGGACCTATTACATATAGATAATTTATTAATATTTAATGGGCTGGACACGTCTGCCGTAGAACCGAGTAACGATGGAGTAGACTGATAATGGAGTGGAGACCATGTACGGGAAGACGAATTAACTGAAGGAGGTCGCTGGTGGGGGCTGGATGAGGGTGGCAGGAGATCGTTTGAAGTGGCGAGCCTTGGGAGAGACCTATATCTAGCAGCGGAGTGCTGATGATGATGGATTTAATAATTAAAACTAATAAAACATCCTACACAGCTGTAAAAGCTAAAAAAACTGTAGCTAAAGTCCAGCGCTTAGATAATAGTCAATAGAGCGTTGTGTTTACTTTTGTCTGTACACAACGCCCCACAACCCATCTGCCTCTAATATACCCTTTCAAATAGCCCAGTTTTTAACTGTCAACGTGCATTTTCCACTCTCTATTTTGATGGATTATTGGAACATTTTTAGGGACATTTTTTTTAAATTTTAAGTTCAATATTCACCAACCTTGTCGGCCCATGATGGATTATGGCCTTAGTAGCATCAGTAACTATAGCGCAGAGGATATAACGTAGATGTTTTTAGTAGAATTCATTATTAATATTAATATTCGTGTTTTGTTTTCGTTTTTAAATCAATCAAATTATTTATTACTCTTGATTATCTTGTAACAACTTCGATATTTCAAAATCTTTAGGGCTATACAATCCCAAACTGATGCGCTTCTTCTGCAGAATGATCTCTTACGGTTTGACCAATACTGCATTGACAAAATGCTTTACTTAAATGTTCCTGTATCAGCTACACACGCAAACGACATCAACAGCATTTTGCGTACTTTAATAAATCATCAGAAATTAGTAGATGCCACACAGAAATGGTTCTCGATGTTCTGCATGACTCTGAATTAATGTTTGACAAACATATAGATCGTACAATCTCGAAAGTCAACAAAGCGCTTGGATTTGTCATGAGGTCGACCAGGGATTTTACAAGCATTAAAGCAATCAAGGTATTGTACTGCAGCTACGTACGTAGCCATCTAGAGTATGCTAGTTAAATCTGGAATCCTATCTATGACGTTTACATAAGGAGGATAGAAGCTTTGGGTTTCTTTTGGAATAAAACTGTTTGTTCGGTAGTAGTTATTTATTAAATGTCAACAGTGCATTATTATAGCCAGAAACTAGGATTGGGAAGTAGTAGGTCAGACCAGTGTGGTATCCCCACTATTTCCCAGGTCATTCCACTTAATAATAATAATAATAAATTCTTTATTGTACAGAACCAAAAATAGTGTGGGTACAAAGGCGAGCTTAATGCTATAAATGCATTTTCTACCAACTAACCTTTGTGAATGGGGAGCAATTATAAGCGGGTGCAGAAATTCTATTGTGATCAACAATAATGAAATATAAATACATACTAATTAAATATACATATCCTACATATTAAATTAATAGTAAATACATATCTAAGTACAGTATTCCCAAATTAATAATGCACATACAGATCTTCGCTAATTGTCGTATTCCCGGAAACACCCGAATCATTGAATCGTAAGAGCCTAAACATTGCACTTGCATTTTGCACCTTGTTCGAAAGAAATAGAAGTCAATATCATGTGTACACAATCGAAAACAATTCGGGCGGTCGGTGACTGCATGTGTTCTCTCTGAGTGGAATTATATAGAGCTGATATTACACACCGTTCTTGGTTTTGTTTTCAAATGTGAATTTAATTTCAACTTTAATTATCTTATTCAACTTTAAATAGTTTATTTTGTAAAATAGGAAAACGTACTAACAACTAGCACAAAACACATAATTCTACTAAATTATGCATGAAGAAAATGCACTTAACCACTCTATATACATATCGTCTTCCGACGCTCGGGGAATACGACCGTTGCCGAACAGTGACGAAGATTTCTATGCGCATTATCACTTTGGGAGAACTGTACATAATAGAAAGTTATGGTAAGTTATTCTGTTTATGGTGTAGAAAATTGTATAACTTGTCTTTAAATATTTTGAGCGATGGAGCTTGTCTGATTACCAAAGGTAGTCTGTTCCACTGGCGATCTGCAGATACCGAAAAGGAGTCTGAATATCTGCTGGAAGAGTGGGGAGGGATTTTAAGTAAGTTGTTATGAGAAGAACGAAGTAAAAGACCGTGAGAGTCACAAAGAAATTGAAAACGAGCTTTTAGGTAAGGGCGTGCATTGGGATTATAGAGAATGCCGTAAAGAAAGGAGTGTATGTGCAGACCTGCGATTTCAGATATTGAGCCACTTTAACTCTTTGCGAAATTAGGAAACATGATCATACTTACGCAAGCCAAATACATATCGGATGCATAAGTTGAGAAGTCGATCGAGCCCACATCATAGTGGGACGGTCCCGTATGGTACCCTCACTACATCGTCATTAAACCCTTGTGGTGATGGTACCGTTCTATGTGCCGCCACAAAGGTATTCAGCGAAAATTCCTACGTTTCATTCAATTTAAAACTAAATGCTTTGATATTGTCTACCACTCACTTTGCTTACGACACCACCTGCTTCCTGTCGAGACCCGACGAAAAGCCGACCTCTCATTCCTAATCAAAATACTGAATGGTTTCGTGGTGAATGGCTCGAATTTCACTTATGCCCAGTCAAGCCGGCATAGTATAAGGGACTGATGTCAGTCATGAGTGTCTGATGATTCCAGTTGCTAACATTTATAACACCTGATTGTAAGCGAGCAAGGTCACATTTGGTTCTAGAATTTAAAAAAACGTTTCTCTTTCATTCACTCTCCACTCTCACGTGAATAAATTTATCGTCCCTAATTAGAATATCCTTTTAAAAGCTCATATATTAAACAATTAGGCAATTATAATATATTATAATTTGGAGTGAATCCTTACCTTCTTTACCGGACCAATTACAGAAGACATAATGGGCTTGAATCATGCAGGGATTTTCAACGTAAATTTCAAAATTTACATAACAATTCAACACGGAAATTTGACCTTTATGCTTTTGCCTTTTGAGTTTTGTTTAAAGAAAATATTTATTGTGTATTTTATTTATTAATTGGGGTGATTCTTCAATCTTAGCTTGCGTAAAGCTTATTTAAAGATAAATCATGTTGTACTAACAAAAAAAAAACCGTGAATAAAGTGTATTCACAAGTGTCGGTTTTTTTTGTTGTTTATCAGCACCAATTTTTATTTATTTATTTATTAAAGGATAACTAACGACTAATAAGAAATTTGGAAAAAATAAATGGAAACATAAACGGTCAATTAGAAGTTACCGCAAATGTACTACAAACATAAAATAAAATAAAGAATACTTACAAAAAATAAACAACAACAATTAATAAAAGCAGCTGTGGGTACACAGCAAAGGCATATGGGTTGTACAGAACAATCTGGTCAAGTAGCTGCGAGCAAACGTAGGCTTCGTATTAAACAAAGCAAGTTCCAAACAGTTACAATTGAAATAGTTGCATGACCTCTTGTTGTGGATTGTGGATACTTCACCGCCCCGGAAGACTGGGAAAATTACCACCATCAGTTAACCTACCATCTATTAAAATAGACGCAGCTGAAAATACTCCAAAATTGAGCGAAAGAAATGAAACTCAGACATAAAAACTTGTACAGCGGAGTCTACAGGACCGGATGTTCAATAGGCCAGGGTTGGGGATGGAATAATCTCCCGTTTTTCCCGGCAGCATCTCGGCGGTTTCCTAGTATAACAACGCCCGTGTGGTTGACGAAACTAGTCTCCTAGATTTTAGTTCTAGCCAAAAGCGCTTCCCTATGGATGGGCGAAAGTAGGAGCCATATCCTGAAGATGCTTGTAGGATCCGTTGTCAGCAACTAACCTTTCTTCTGAGTTTCGAACTGGCTACTGAATTCCTTGGTGACCAGGTGACAGCCGACGCGACGGGTCGCAAAATGTATGGTGATGATAAATATCACGGGCCGAAATTGCTGTAGACCAGATCACAATCACAGCTAATAATTACAAATTAAATTTGGGGAGCAAATATATGCTTCGACTGGCGACCGTGCTCGACTCAACAGAGGCGTTGTTTTCGGTGGAAACGTCATTAACAGGAAGTGCACTGAGCACAGCCCGCTAGTCACCACCAGAGGGCATTACCTCTAATATTCAAATCGCACGACTCAAATAATAAAATATCGAACAGTGACTATGGATCCACCGTGCGGTATCGGTATGTGAGCCGATTTTGTTTACTATATTTTCGATGTATTTAGCGCGTTATTGCGGCCAAGATTTCTTACGAAATTTATTTACGAATCCATTTTGGTTTTTTGGTTAGTTTAATAATACCTGGTCGTAAGTGGTGAGCGAGATCTAAGAATGGGAGCTATTGACATCCTTAACGTAGTCTACTGCTCCTTACAACCAAGCCAACACCGTACAATGGGGCAGTATAACAGCAAAAACTTAGTTTTGATAAAAATGACGGCATAAAGTAGTTACCGTTATCCAATTTAGATTGACTCTGCTCGTAGGATCATACAAAACTGCATTGCAATCAAGCCGATTGCCAGCCATCTCTTTGTGAATATTATAGCTATGACAGAATACATAATGTATGTACTATGTCTGACGTAGACCTAGATTGCTTGGTTATGATCTAAATATTACTATAGAAGAATTTGAAGACGGTTTCATTTTCAAATTTAAATATTTTATTGCATCTCAAAAATAAATTTACAAGGGCATAGCAAATAATAACATATAATAACTTAACTATATAACAATTTTCAATTTATTAACATCTTTAAATAGTAAATTTTATATTTAGCACTATAGCTCCTTGTTGTTTTAAAACACACTTTGAATTTCTTTGTGATTCGCACGACACTTTCGCGGCGAACGAGTGCCTTCACTCCGTAGCCACGACTCAGACTTACCTGTTAAGGCACGCAGGGCCAACAGTGAAAGAGAGACGGTTTAAAGGATTTTAGTCCGTAGGCGCCTTGGGGTCTCCATATGAGACCTCACGGTGATTCAGGCATGCGACCTCCCGCGGTGGCCCTTCAGGCCACTTCAGGCTGGGGTCGTATCGTTAGGCGATTTTGCGATTCATCGTCTTTAAAAAAAAAAAACTGCCCACACTTCCAGCAGATATTCAGATTCATTTGCCGAAGCTTGTTGCAAGTTTCCACTGACCATCAGATTTCACATCTTTAAAAAACTACTTAACACTTTCTTTTAAAACAATCAGAACAATATATTTTAAATTTGAAAATGTCTACTTCCTAATATTATATTATCTTCTATATGTTAATAAGTATTTAAGTAGTCTATGAATACATACTATTTATGTAGTTTATAAAAAAATTAAATAAGATTAAAATTGCACCCCACATATTATACTGTCTCACTCTTTCAAAGGTTAGCTGGTAGAAAAAACCGAAATGGCTTTAAGTTCGCCTTTATACATACTTTTAAGTTGAATACAGTTTTATTCGATGAAAATGAATATATATTAAATATAAATTAAAAGCTTCCTAAATAAAAAATAAAAAAATATGTCCTCCAGAGCCGTCCCATCCGAGATAGTCCCAAGGAGACTGGCAACAATTTTACGGCTTAACTACACCATTGAAATAATTTTATAATATATTATATTTGTTTGGTTACGCACTAAACTCGCGAAATTAAATTACTGATTTTCTTAACGCACACTTTATTAAGCACACACACATATACAATTAAACTACACAAGTATACAACTTATCAACTTAACAACACAACACCATGAGGATAAATATTCACAGTAGTCTATTGACGTTCACGCCGAACCAGTGTACGTTCTTAAACTATCCTAACGCCATCTAGTATCAATTGTGTGAACTACTGGAATTCCGATAATCTTTATTTCTAAGTATATGTGATTGTACATGCCGCGGCCCAAGGACGAATGGTCCTTCAAACTAAACAAAAGTAAATTTAACACAAAATATCAAAATAATAACAAGTAACGTGGATTATGTAACCTGAGGAAGTGGACAAATCTTAGTAACAGGTCTTTTGAAAAGCCTGTCCCTCATTTTCAAAGTGACAACGCGTGTCAATCCATCTTTACCTGGATGTTTAGTTACAATACGTCCCAAAAGCCATTTACCAGGAGGTAATCTTTCATCGACGACTAAAACAACACTACCTACGTCAGGTTCCGGCATTTTAGCAGGCCAACGATAACGTTGGTTCAAGCAGGTAAGATATTCGAAGCTCCAACGCCTCCAAAGATCTTGTATCATACGTTGGATTAATTTCCAACGTGTCAAATGAGATCCAGATAGGTTCTCCTCTGCAACAATAGTGGGGATTTCTCCAATCAAGAAATGTCCAGGAGTTAAAGGTAAGTCGTCTGATAGTGAAGTACTAATGGGGGTTAGTGGTCGAGAGTTGACGCAAGCTTCAACTTGACATAATAGTGTAGTGTATTCTTCAAAGGTAAGTAAAGTTGATCCAATAACTCTTTTCAAGTGTGATTTAACTGACTTCACGCCAGCTTCCCATAAACCACCGAAATTAGGTGAGCCAGGAGGAATAAAATGCCAAGAAGTTTTATCATTGGCAAGTAATTCAGAAATTTCGTTAACTAATTCAGATTTACGGTTTTTAAACATAAAATCGAGTTCTTTAGCAGCTCCAACGAAGTTTGTGCCGCAGTCACTCCAAAGTTCACTGCAGTGACCACGTCTGGATGTGAATCTCCTAAAAGCAGCCAGAAAGGCTTGTGCAGACAGATCGCTAACTAGCTCCAGGTGAATGGCCTTTGATGACATGCAAACAAATAAACAAATGTAAGCCTTACTTGTTCTTTGGCATCTACCTGGATACAGTTTCAATGTTACAGGACCTGCATAATCCACACCACTCCGATTGAAGGCTCGAATGGGCGTCACACGACTAACAGGTAAGTTACCCATTCTCTGATTGATAGGTGCAGCTGTTTGGCGAAAACATCTTAAACAGGTACGTATCACTTTCTTAATTAGGTTCTTAGCACCAATAATCCAGTACTTACGGCGCACAAGATTCAAGGTAAGTTGAGGACCACCATGTAAAGCTACAATAGTATGTATATCTTCTATAATTAATTGTGACAAGTGACATTTGTGTGCTAATATTATCGGATTCTTACTTTCGGTATTAATATTAGCATTACAAAGCCGTCCTCCAACACGTAATACAAATTTATCATCGAGGTAAGAATTCAAAGTGTATAATTTACTTGATTTACCGATAGTGCGATCCTTCATTAAACATGTGATTTCTTCAGAGAAGTAAATCATCTGTGACATTTTTATACAAACTGTTAAAGCATTAGTAAGTTCGTTGGAAGTTAAATATTTCGGTAAGGTTTCTTTGTATAATTTTGTAAATCTGTAACAATAAGCTACAATTCGAACCAACTTACTAAGTTTAGAATATTTATTAAGAAATGAAATATGCCAATCGTCATTATCCTTAGCAAAGTGAACATTAAGTTTCATCTCTAATTCCGTAGAATCAACATCGTGTGAGACGCGTGGTATATTTCCGTTCTGTCGTAAAAATAGTGGTCCGTTCCACCACAATTCATGATTTCTCAAATCATCTGGGCTTAATCCACGCGAAGCGCAGTCCGCTGGATTATCATGAGATCTAATGTGTTGAAACTGATCACATTGTAAAACATTTAAAATTTCAGATGTGCGGTTAGCAACAAATGTTTTCCAAGTATTTGGATGCTTACGCAACCAACATAGCACAATAGTGGAATCAGTCCAAGCATAAATGCTTCGATCATCAATCTTTAAACTTAATTTTACATTTTTAATTAGTTGTGACAATAATAGTGCTCCACAGAGCTCAAGTCGTGGCAGCGAAACTTGTTTTACTGGTGCAACACGAGTTTTAGCGACAAGCATATAAGCTTTACTGTCCCCACTATTGCCTACAAGTCTTAAATAAACAACAGCGGCGTACGCAACAGTTGATGCGTCGCAAAAACCATGCAACTCAATATCATTGTGTGTGGATAAACCTATCCATCGTGGTAATTCTATAGTCTTCATTTCTTCAAGTTGTGAACGATAATCCGACCATTCTTGGTGTAATTCTTCTGGAAGCTCATCTTTCCAATCTAATCCTAGAAGCCACAATTTCTGTAGAAACATCTTAGCAATAATAACTGTCGGTCCCAACCATCCAAGAGGGTCAAAAATCTTCGCGATATCTGACAACACAGTTGTCTTAGTGTAATTTCCATTAGAAGGCTGAACATCTAGCCTGAGCTCAAAAGCATCCTTGATTGGGTTCCAGCGTATTCCTAACGCCTTTATAGAATCCATTCTAATAGTGACTGCCTGATCAATAAGAGTATTATTGGTAGGAATATCTTCTAATAAAACATGACTGTTAGACGACCACTTGTGTAACTCTAGTCCTACCTTGTTCAAAAGGTCAGTGAGTTGATTCTTGAGTACGATAGCTTCACTCTCAGTCGTGGTTTCGCTTAAAAGATCGTCCATATAGAAGTCTGTTTGTAATACAGCACATGCTTTTGGATAATTTGCTTTCTCGTCATTTGCCAGTTGCTTCATAGTGCGAATCGCAAGATATGGGGCACAAGACGTACCGTAAGTGACAGTTCGCAAACGATATTCCTTGATAGTGTCTTCCGGGTTTGTCCGCCAAAGTATTCGTTGATAGTTTGTATCTTCTGGCGCAACTAATATTTGTCGATACATCTGTTTCACATCTGCTACCATGCATATCTTATGTTGTCTCCATCTAGTAATCAAATCACAAATGTCTTGCTGTAGTGAAGGTCCAATCAAAAGTTCCTCGTTAAGTGCAGTACCAGTTGTAGGTTTGGCAGAGCCATCGAAAACCACTCTCAACTTGGTTGTAACACTGGATTCTCTCAATATAGCATGATGAGGTAGATAATAAACTTGTTTAGAATTCTCCTCAGTAGGTAGAATTTCTTCCATATGTCCTTTCGACAAATACTCTTCCATGAATTTCGTGTATAGTGTTTTAAATTCAGGTTTGTGTATAAATTTTCTTTCCATTTGTGTAAGGCGTTTGATCGCAATCAATCGTGTATTTCCTAGCCTTTCCGTAAAATCTTCTTTAAATGGTAGACGTACAACATATCTTCCATCTTGGTTACGATAATGCGTCTGTTCAAAATAGTGTTCGCATTCTCGTTCTGAATTTGTCATCGGTATCTTGTCATGTGTAAATTCTTCAAGTTCCCAAAAACGCTGTAATTGTTGTGATAGTAATTGGGTGTGCAAGACCGTGATTCTTGTATTTTGCTCGTTAGTGTCGCAGCCAGCTTGTCCTAAGATTAGCCAACCGAGTCGTGAATTCTGAGCAATCAATTGGTTGTGTTTGTGTAATCCTTCTAATATAATCTGTGCGTGTACTTCTGCCCCTAGTAAAACGTCTATTTGTGATGGCTTGTGTAAATCTGGATCTGCTAAATTCAGAGTTTCTAGAGTGGGCCATTCGGTGATGTCGAATCGATGTGAAGGCAATAAAGTCGTGAGAGATTTCAATATATATGCGTTAATCAGTAATTTATCATTGTGTGTTATGGACTGTATGTGAAATTGAACCAATGATTTTGTAGTAATTATACCATTGTCTATGCCAGTGATTTTGCCTAGTACTTTTGTTCTTTTCAGGCCTAGTAATTGAGCAGCTGATTCCGTAATAAATGATCCTTGAGACCCTTGGTCTACAAGAGCCCTCAATATGTAAATAGATCCATTAGCAGCTTGTACTTGTATTTTTGCTGTAGCAAGAATAACCTGATTATTTATTTGAGTCTTCATTGTAGTGATAGGTACAGTTTCTAAAGTTGTAACATCAGTAGATGTCGTAGCTTGTTCTTCACCAGAAACAATGGGTTTGTGTGGCATAATACTTGCCTCGTGCAATAATGTATGATGTCGTTTGTGGCACTTGCGACATGATGTTCGCTGACGACAATTTTGTCGTGTATGCCCTTTAGTAAGACAATTATAACATATACCCTTGTTTGTGACAAATTCTCTTCTTTGACTGATATCTATTTCGGCAAAACTTTTGCAATGACTCAAATAATGTGGCTGTGTACAATAAGTACATGAAGTATTAATTTCTGTGGCAAACGATTTAATATTTGTTGGTTTTCTGTGGTCTTGTTTTGATGTAGTCAAATGTGATTTAGGTTGAGCGATTGTAGCGCTCTGAACCATTTCTAGGGCTCTAAACCGACCTTCAATGAAACTAGAAAGTCTCGAAAAAGAGGGTAGCTCGTGAGTTGAACCGAGTGATTGCTCCCAATCTTTTAGTGAATCGGCATCGAGTTTCGACGCAACAATGTGTACCACCAGAGGATCCCATCCATCAATATTAATATCCTGTGATTTTAGTGAACTAAGGCATTCGTTGGTATGATCAAGAAGTTCCTTTAAGTATTTAGCGTTCTCTGTAACAATCCTTTTTTGGTTAAGGAAACGTCTTAGAATTGTTCCAATAATTATTCTTGGGTTGTTATATCTTTGGTCTAGGGTCTGCCATGCTACTTCATAATTAGTGCTTATGAGCGTAACGTGCTTAATCAATTGTTCGGCTTCTCCTGACAAAGATGTCTTTAAATAGTGAAACTTTTCTATATTCGTGAGATGTGTATCTTTATGTATAATTGATGAAAATAATTCTTTAAAACTTGTCCAATCTTTGTATTCTCCAGTAAACTTAGGTATTTGTATAGGGGGTAATTTAGTATAACTTTTTGTTCCATCTTGAGTGAATTGTGTAATATTTGAGCTTGTATTATTATCGGAATGTAGTAAAAGACTTTCTTTTATTGTAGTTTTAAATTCTAAGTATAAATCTTCTGTTTGATCATAATGATTTTCTGTATAATATTTATTAGTCTTTTGTTCTGAACCTGGTACTAATTTTCGTATTTCTTCGTGTTTATTTATGTAATTATTCCAATAACCTTCTAATAATTCAAGTCTAGTCTCCAAATAAGGTAATGTGTATCTAGTTTTACTAGTTTTCTTGTAGTTAGATTCTAAACGCACGATTTGATTGTAAATAGAAATCTGTCCATCAATTAATAGTCCCGCCATCGTAGTTTATCAATTAAACCACTTAACAACAACTAACATAGTCCACAAGTAACTTTAACACTCGTAAATGTCCCCATTTAATCACTAATTTAATATAGTTCAAGAATTTTCAATTTTATTTTTTGCAAATTTTTGAGGGTACTTTGATAAATACTTTTTATTGTTCAATTATTCAAGTCTTTAAATTTTAATCACTTACTAATGTTTTTTACTCACTGTTTTTAAATCTGGATTCGAAGATGACCAAATGTTTGGTTACGCACTAAACTCGCGAAATTAAATTACTGATTTTCTTAACGCACACTTTATTAAGCACACACACATATACAATTAAACTACACAAGTATACAACTTATCAACTTAACAACACAACACCATGAGGATAAATATTCACAGTAGTCTATTGACGTTCACGCCGAACCAGTGTACGTTCTTAAACTATCCTAACGCCATCTAGTATCAATTGTGTGAACTACTGGAATTCCGATAATCTTTATTTCTAAGTATATGTGATTGTACAATATTAGATTGCGACTTTAACAGTCAGTTTAAATCTTTCCAACAATGGGTTAATCGCTTTGTAATAAATAATGTTATGAAAAGTGTTCATACAACAAAAGAGATCAATTAGAATATTGTTTAATTTAAAAGCCAGAACCACAGTACGAAATTATTTTGTTGATGCCAAGATTATGACAGTCACGTCTCTGTATGTATATAGTTGCTTACAGGAGGTTCATGGGAAAGCTAATGAACTTCCAAAAATATCTAGTTTGACTAAGTATAACCTAAGAAACAAGAATGAAATCTATATAAGGCAAACCAGGTTAAGAAAAACGTTTAAACAAGGTTTGCAGTTGAAAATTACATTATACAATAAACTACCTGAGATTATAACTAGACTACAACCAAGTGAATTTAAAACAAAATTGAAAATCTTTTTCCAAAATAATGCTTTTTATAACCTGTCAGAATTTATTGACATGCCTTTGACGGAAAATTCTTTTAAATAGTTGTATAGTTTTGTGGTCTTATGCCTTCTACTGTATTGTGTTCCTATGCTCCTTTGTCTACGATGCATGGTGTTAATAGCATTACTGTTATCATTTTAATATTTGTTAACTGACATACCAAAATATAACGATTGTTATATAGGTGAAATATACAAATATACAAAAAATATAATATACAAAAAATTACTTTAATTGTGTAGTTATGCGGTTATCAAACTTTTTGGCGACGCGACGGAACCCTTGAGCATGTTTTTTTTCTTTTTAGTTTTATTTATTTATATTCAGTTTTTAATAAAATATATTTCTTTTACACAGGCGGTTTTTTATATTTATTTTATCCCTAGGGTAACTAAAACGCAAAAATATGAGCAATGTATGCTTTTTAGGTCAATTGTAATCAATTACATAAGGTCGCGCAGTACTAAAATGCCGACGAGCCTTCTAAATTGAATTTTGTTTTCATTTGCATATAGATTTTCTCGTTCAAAAACGCATACTGTAGTTCATTTTTATCAACCCAAATGAACAAAGTCCATAAAAAATAAATTGACAGAATCACATTTAATTATTTGTCAAGGGTTTTTCATTGAGCACTTTTTATCTTAATTACTGCTTCGGGATGGATGCTCTTGGATCTCATGTGGTTTGGTTGGTATCGTCCCAAATTCGTCAAATTTGTTTGCCTCATCGCTGAAGATGATTTAGATGAAACTTCATTGTCTATTGTCGTTTACCTTCAGTTCCTGGTTCATTTGAATATTGTACGGTTGCATATTTGCTGTTGATATTTCCAGCAGGCTCCAGAATATATAAGTAATCATTTGTTGGCACCTGTAAGTGATACCTGAAGAAAAAACAATAAACCAAGTAAAGTAAAAGTAAAGTATCATCACGACCGTTTCCCTTTCGGGGTGGTCAGAAATCACGCTTATAAATAAGCGTATTCACATTTAGCCAACTTTACTATGAGCCAATCATGACAAGTGGTAAGCTCGTCGATGTCTCCAGCGTACCAAACTCGAGAGATATCACAAATCAATTAAATATTAATTAAATGTATTTATTTACATTAATACATATTTTTGTGTCCCGACCAGGAATCAAACCCGGTACCTCCGAGTCTAAGTCCACGGACTTAACCGCTAGACCACGGAGGCAGTTGGCAATAAAAGCCAGCATAAGTCGTAATTTGCATCTTAACAAACAAGACGATTTGTCTTATCGTGGTCTATGCGTAAATCAGCCATAAGAGGGAAGGATTTTAAACGAAACGTAACAAATGAGGGTAAAACGTACGTGACACACCCTCGTTCGAATGTTTCATGAGCATTTTGCCTTTTTAAAATATTAAGTAGTTAGGGACCAACGTTCACGGACGGCATATAATAAAAGCGTTGGTGATCCGAAAAAATCCGTTAAAAATTTCCTTAAAATTCAAAAAACGTCGTTGTGCAAATCTTACTATACCGCGTGTAATTGTTAAAAGTAAATTTTAAAAAAAAGATAAAGTAAAATAATAAAAAATATATAAATAAATAAATAATTATAGTAAAATTAGAAAGAATACTACGATTTCTAAATTTAAAGATATATTTAATAATACGGAGTAGCTGTTAAGTACAGTTCGAAAGGTTTCTAATTAAATATATTAAATAGTATATGATAAAATAATACAAAATTTAATTAATACCCAACAGGTTGTAATACATAAGATAAAACAAATACGCACAATATTTAAGTATATCACACTTACATCACCATACACACACAAACACGTACACACTAACACAACACATAGGTACACTAACATAACACACATGCACTCGCGCAACCATAACTATTTACTGTATTTTGTCTTCTTACGAATGACCAACACATAGGTACACTAACATAACACACATGCACTCGCGCAACCATAACTATTTACTGTATTTTGTCTTGTTACGAGTGACCAACACATAGGTACACTAACATAACACAAATGCACTCGCGCAACCATAACTATTTACTGTATTTTGTCTTCTTACGAGTGACCAACACATAGGTACACTAACATAACACACATGCACTCGCGCAACCATAACTATTTACTGTATTTTGTCTTCTTACGAGTGACCCACACATAGGTACACTAACATAACACACATGCACTCGCGCAACCATAACTATTTACTGTATTTTGTCTTCTTACGAGTAACTTTATTTTTGTGTACACGCATATTATTATTATTATTAATATTGGCTTATGTTTTTGTTTCTATTCTTTGCGACTTGATTAGTTTAGTTTCTTCTAGTTTTAGTTTAGTTTAGTTTCATTTCCACCAATAAGTACTATTTATATAAAGTAAAGCCATGTATGGCCAATGTGTTACTTATAAGGTATACCTATGTATTTATTTCTGTAATGAGCTGTGGTTTTTGTAATTAATAAATAAAATATAATAAAAAAAAGAGCAAAATTTTTTTTAGGCTTCAAGTGTCAATAGTAGAACCTCTATTTAAAATAAAAAATAAAATCACTATCCGTAAAACAAAACACGTTTGTCAAACATGTTTACAGGGCGCATTAGGGACTGATGTCAGTCATGAGTGTCTGATTCCAGTTGCTAACATTACCACCAGGTGGACGCAAGGTCGCATTTCGAGATGGTATAAAAATATATATATATGTGTTTTTATTATAGCTATCACAACGTAATTATTATTTGTTCAAAATGCCTTATTACAGTGAAATACGGAACAAATGAAAACTGTACATGTACTATAGTTTGCACTTAGCACTGCTGGCGAGGAGCTTAAAAGTTGCAAACTTCCGGAGTGGGGTTAGAAATATTGACGCAAATAATAACTCTGTTATAATGCTTTATTTTTAGAACAATGTTTTTTTGTTTGTGACTTCTTTTTTCACCTGTATATATATTTAGAGTAACGTTTATTTCTTATGCCGAGTTTAAATCAACTCAATTTAATTTAATTCTTCTGCAAGTAGGCATAGGACATTTAATATTTTGCGCCTTTACATGTCAAAAAATAAATAAATATAATGGAAAACTTAAATTCTGGGAAATAGCTTTATTTATTTATTTATATAGTAAACACAGCAGTACATATATTATCACACACATGACTTCTAAAATAAAATTATACATTTTTTATTTTTTAATAGAACTAATAAGGAAACATAAAAATTGCATAAATTTGGTACGTTAAAAAACGAAAACAAAACATTTGTTAAATAAATTATATTTAGCTTGTATTTAGCAAGCTATGGAGAGAGCTATGCTCGGGATTTCTCTAAAGGATAAAGTCAAAAATGTTGATATCCGTCAGAGAACCAAAGTTACCGACATAGCTTTCAAATTAGCAAGCTGAAGTGGCAATGGGCTGGACACGTCTGTTGTAGAACCGATGAACGAGTTCTGGAGTGGAGACCACGTACTGGAAGACGCAGTGTGGGACAACCCTCCGCCAAATGAGGAAGGTCGTCGGAGTAGAGATCCTGCCGAAGAAAACGGAAGATTATCGCATCCCTAACCCAGGCCTATTGAACATATAGGCTCGGATGACTACTCTGTCTGTCTGTTATAAAATGAGAAAAATGAATGGCATCTGAACACGACATGTAACATCAGTCTCTACCACTATACCGGCCTAACAAGATGCTTTAGTACACTTAGCTTGAAGGAATCCAGGTTATAGGATTGGGGACACACACTGGCTGGGAGAGCATTAAACATCTTCAGCGTGCGACAGATGTTAAAGTCACCAAAATTATGAGTACGCGTAGGGATAGTGGATGCATATTTTGGCCTATGCGTGTTGTTCGGTTGCGGAATAGAGAAGAAGGTTATGAGGCTCATCAGAACACTCGCCGTAGTATAGCTTGTAAAACACGCTCAGAGAGGCAACGTCACGATAAAGTTGCAGTGATTCAAGAGTTTTAGACACTGTGGTGTCGTCCACTATCCGAATTGCCCACCTCTGCAGGACATTGAGAGCATCTGTAAGATAGTCAGCGGAGCCATCCCAGAAGTGAGAACAGTATTCCACGCATGACCTTATGTCATCATGATTATGTGCTTTATACAGCACAGCATAAGTCTTAGTGCAGGCGGGGAAAACCGTTTAACCTTGTTCATTATTGAGAGTTTTTTGGACGCTGTTTTGGTGATGCTCTCAATGTTGTTTCTGTCTTATGAACGTATTTCGACTTCAAGTATGTTGATGCTGGGTTGAAGTTCCAGCATGGTATTCTGAACAATAGGAAGAGGAGAGTAGAGAGACTTCTTGGCTCCAAAAAGATTCGATGTAGAAGTAGATAATTTGTGATCATAAATAATATTAAAGTTTGCACGTAGTAAAAGCAGCATATAAAACTGATGTAAATTGTATTGAATGTTTCGTGGAGACAGAGAAGCGAAAGATGAACTCCCAGTTATGAACATACTAAATATATTCACTGTAACAAGTAGGGCTTACATCATTTTATACAAAATTAAGGACAATTTTTTTACAACAAATATAATTTACTTTGTTTATTTACACGTATGCAATAAATGCAATGCATGTTTCATAATTTTATTTTATTTTATTATGGCACAAACAGTCATTACAAATGAAGTTATATAATTTAAAAATAAAACATAAAAGAAGACCTTTAGGGCCAATAGTTAAACAAATTGTAAGCAGTTAATTATGAAGACAATATTTAAAAGAAAGATAAACAACAAGTTATGATATAGTAATAACAATAGGTAGTAAGTTAAAAGCAGCTTTTGAAATGTGGATATACAGGAGAATGTTGAAGATATCATGGAAGGACAGAGTAAGAAACGAAACTGTCTTGCAGAGAATGAACAAAGGCGTTGAACTATTGAAAATGGTAAAGCGAAGGAAGTTGGAGTATTTGGGACACATCATGCGCAATAAAAAGTATAGCTTGCTGCAGCTCGTCATGCAAGGCAAGATACAAGGCTCCAGAATACCGGGGAGAAGACGCACTTCCTGGCTCAAGAACCTCAGGGAGTGGTTCGGGATGAGCACCAGATCCTTGATCCGGACAGCGGCCAACAAAATCAAAATCGCCTTAATGATAGCCGACCTCTGATAGGAGATGGCACCGTAAAAAGAAGAAGTAAGTTAAACAGTTACAGTTTTAATTTCATTTTGGATAAGTCTCTTAAAGGTGGCTGGTGAGGTATTAAATATATCTATTTCAGAAAAATGGTCATTATACAATGTAAGAGAGCGAATTATAAACCTATTTCTAGTGTAGTTGTATAATGCTAAGTGTTGGTAGATATGCGGCTATTAAATATTTATCTATTGTTTAATAGACTGATAACTGCTTTCGTAGATGTTTTTTTTTATTTTTATTAATTTTGGAAAACCAACAGTTGACAATATTATAATAAATATTATTAGTAAATTCAATAAGAACTATTAAAGGTTTTCACATATCAAATACTTATAAGATCGTGGACTTAAACGCGGATGTACCGGGAAGTTAGTTAAATGTGAATCCGCTTTAAAAAATATTAGTTTCTAACCACCCCGGGATACGGTCGTGATGATACTAATTTTTTTTCTATTATTAGAAAAAAATCCTAGAAATAACAGATATTCTGAGCCTTTAAGTACTTATAAATTTGGAGACTCTTACATCTGTCGAACGCTGAAGATGTGGAATGCTCTCACAGCCAGTATGTTTCCGCATTCCTATAACCTGGAGTCATTTAAACGAAGTGTGAAAAAGCATCTTTATAGGCCGGCATAGTGTAGGGACTGATGTCGGTCGCCTGAGGCTGGCGTCAGTTGCTCCCATTCTTGGACTCCTCGCGTACCGCTTACAACCAGGTGGGCGAGGTGTCACATGTCGAGCTCAGTATAAAAAAAAGCGTCCTTAGCGCCATTTTGCGCGGAAATGTCAAGTGCAAGTTTTTGTTTTGTAAGTTAATTTACCGTGGATATTGTTAGTCAAAAGTGGTGTGGCTTTGTTTAATAATGTGCTACATTGTGAATAATTATGGAAAACGATAAATTATGGGGCACAAGTTGCAGTAAATTTTTTGAGGTTAAGAAACTCCCATATTATACCCGACGGGTTTGGGCAATAATGCCGCGAGTGCCTCCCAAGAAAGCATTCCATGGATTCACCGTGCGGGTGCCGGGTCCATCGTTTGTGGGTAAGAGATAAGAAGAATGGTGTCTCGGGCTTGTGACCGACAATAGGCTGGTTTAAGAAAAGGTGGCCTCCCTTTTTTTTATTGCGCGATAATACGCTTACCATCCACCATTCTACTCGTCTCCCTACCCAACCAAATACTGTATAATTCCGTTAATGCCGTCTTGGAAGCTCGTTCCATAAGTGTATTGACGGCAGACCTGCTTAGGCCCAATTCTTTTAGAAAGTGATGCAAAGATTTTGCTGGAACTCCTCTCGCACCAACTTCCACTGCGTAAAGCTGAGTCTTGAACCCGTTCCTGATCATCTCTTCTGTGAGATCATAATATGTAGGTTTTAACTAAAAAGTGTAATTAGTATCGCCAAATAAATAAAAAAAACAGGACCGTCTCTTCTACTAAAAATCATAGTCACCTTACTATAGTGGTTATAAAGTGTAGTATAAACTGTAATAACTTGAGAATGGTTTAGGGAGTGCTCGTAAACAACCCGCTTACTCTAAATAAAGATCTTCATCTCAATACGTCCGCTTTATGTTTACTTTAAGAGTAAGACTTTTATATTTTATTGAAATACGTCGATTGAAAGGTGATTGTATTTATCAGCTTCACATTTAGCCAACCTTACGAGTACTATTGCCTCAACATGACAAGTGGCATGTCGATGTCTTTAGCGTACCGAACTTGATAAGTATCACAAATAAATTATTGTGGAATCGAACCCGGTACCTCCACGAACTTACTACGACAGACTATGAAGGCAGTTTTGGATTTATTTTATTTTAAATACTTAATATTTTAAATTTAACCAGTCTTTCCCTAACTTTGACACTGCCAAGTTGTTATTAATGCCATTTACAAAAAAAAAACCCACATGATTATATCGTTTAGCTTGCAGAAGCTATATCAAAAGAGGAAAAATCTCATTACATAACGACAACACAAGTGTGTTTCTCTGTCCGTACAAATATAGGGTCGGCTTGAAACAATAAACGAACCAATGTCTTGAAAAAATAAAAATAAGTTTAATCCCAGTTCTGCTTTCTCATCTTTCTCTCAAATAAAGTTTTGTATTTTTTGTTGTAATGTAAAAAAAAAGTATCATCACGACCGTTTCTTTTCTGGGGTGATCAGAAACCACGCTTATGAATAAACGGATACACATTTATCCAATCGAGACAAGCTTGTCGATGTCTCTAGTGTACCAAACTCGAGTTTTTTTTTGTATTCTGGGACGTGTGACATTGGGCACACCTGATGGTAAATTGCGCGCGAGGTCTATGAATGTTAGCAACTTGAATCAGACACTCATGACTGGCATCAGTCTCTAACACTATGTCAGCTTGACTGGGCATAACGGCAATTCGAGCCTGATCGCGAAACGTGTGGATACACTTTATTGGGTTTATCGGCACGAACGGTGGTTATTTCCCCGACCCGGCAGACTAGGCTAATAATTACCATTTGCATTGATTTCAAATGGCAATTTTTACTTTCAAGGAGAACTAATATTGCCAGCTTGTCATTGTGATATTAGTATATAAAAATAACACCGTTTGAAACAAGCCTTAGTTTATAATATAATTTATATATTTAAATTTATTAATATTTTTGTGTTCAAACAGGGATCGAACCCGGTACCACCGAATCTAAATTCACGGACTTAACCACTAGACCACGGAGGTAGTTTATAATATAATAATAATAAAATACGTTTATTAGACAAGTAAAGCAATTTACAAATATAAAACAGAATGAGATGGAACAAGCGCTGATATTTGTCAAAGAAGTTAAGTTACTGATATAGCTCTCAAAATTATCAAAGGGCGGGACACATTTGCCGCAGAACCGACGAAAGATGGACGGCAAGGCAAGACTAATTGATAGGCTTCGGGTTCACATGTCGCCTAAATATATGTCACGTTACTTGAGCAATCGTTTCAAATATCTGTGCGACTCACACACTCGTTCTCTTCGTTCTTCACAGAACAACTTACTTTCTATCCATCTTCACTCTTCTAGCAGATATTCTGATTCTGCCACCGTGTCAGCAGCTACTATAGTTAAAACAGACACGAATCGTCTTTAAGTATGCGCCTATATTCATAAAGACGATTCGTGTCTGTTTCAACTATATTATTTCCATTTTCACACTCTGCACCCATAATATAAACTTCTTACTCTCCCAAAGGTTACCTGGTAGAGAATACCTTCATGGTAATATGTTCGCCTATGTACAACAATTTATATTGTATATTTAATGTGGTATATATATATTTATTATTATTATTATCATGATTCGACTTGACATGACTTGACCTTCTTGAAAATCTTCCCTACCCCTCAATCATAATATATACTATAATAGTAAAATAATACATTTAATAAAAACCGGGAGAAAATGTAATGAGAAATGGGAATTTTTCGAGAAAATCTATTGAACGATTCTTTTTCTCGGACTGACAGAAGTTTGTTTTATCGAATCCCAGTGTTGTTTCCTATTGATTTCATAGAGTAATATACTGGAAAATTGAGTTTCATTTCGGCTGGTGTTCTTATCAGGTTTCTGATTGAAAACGGTAACTTATAGGTAAAGATAAAATTTAAAATGTTATATTTGTATATGAACCTAATTTCAATTATAGTAATTCACAATATTCTATGTCTCATTTTTCGTAGTTCACAAGTAGATTATACAAACATCTACGTTTAAGCAAATATAAAATTCTAACCAGCTCCCAGGATAATACAACTTCATCCCTTCCAAAAGGCCCTCTGGTCTCAGAGATGGAACCAAGACTACAATCTTCAGAAGATTCATGATTCCCAGACTGACAAAAGAGGCATTGACTGGAAAAAAAGTGACAAACGGGTTATAAAATTTTTCCTCAGGAAAGATGAAAGGTCATTGCAGTTGTGGCACGTGTGTCGGGTCCCGGTCCGCACTCTAAGGGCCTGGTTGAGCGGGGGGATAACTGGCACATGCGTTACGTCCGTGATCGGGTGTGGCTGTGTGGCCGAACACGTTCAATTTATTGTTCTGAAATTAGCAGAGGTTTTTACGTTTTGTCGACTTTCGGGTTGCACATAGGCATATGCAGTCTATCTTAATTCTGACTTGCCTAGTACTGCTGTATTGTAATCTCATAGGTACTGATAACTAAATTTAAATGGTTATTAATTGATCGTTGTGGTGCAGTTCTGTATATGTTTAATTTTGTAAATCTGATATAGCTGAGTATTCCTTGCAGATTCCTTTCTCAGTCAGATTAAACATTAACAGGTCACTGGAATCTGCTAAGCTGCTGGTCTTCTGCTAACAGCTTACTTATTGTACCACTTTGCTGCTTAGTCTTCTACTAGCAGGAGTAGAATCATTCAAAAAAATTAAATTAATGTCGTTTAATAAATGCCTGTAATAGGTTTACGTGAATAAAGATATTTTGACTTTGACTTTAATGAAGAGCATGAATACAGAGTACACGCGATCACGACTTAACTCTAGAAGTTCAAAATGACTGACTAACTTTGGGCGATTTCTGCATTCCTCCAGCCCTGAAGTGGAGCACACTAATGTACGATTGGTCTCCGGTGGTGCTAAAATTCTATCTAAAACAACTTCACTGTACAAATATATAATTATCATTACCAACCTGTTTATCATCACTACTGAATTTAGCTCTCATCCAGTCCCCACCTTCGTTAGGTCATCTGCCCATCTGATGGCAGGTCGTCCCACTTTGCGTTTTCCCTTGTGCTCTCCGATCTAGGTTATAGCATCGTTCGTGAGTTCTGTGGCAGATGTGCCAGCCCATTGCCACTTCAACCTGCTAACTTTAAAAACTATGTCAGTAGCTTTGGTTCTCTGACAAATATTGACATTAATAAATAATGATAATATCCTCTCTAAATTCCCTCATGCCCTCGAGTACTATTAAATGATGGATTTTGTCATAATATTATTGATTCATGAATTCTATTCCCTAGGTGTCGATAGCAGACGTCGTTCTTATTCAATAAAATTATTCCGATATATAATATTGAATAGTAAAGTAAAGTATTATCACGAGCGTTTCCCTTTCAGAGTGGTCAGAAACCACGCTTATAAATAAGCGGATTCAGATTTAGCCAACTTTACTATAGGCCAATCATGACAAGTGGCAAGCTCGTCGATGCCTCCAGTGTAGTTTTAATTGTTTATGCTTTTTAGTCCGATAGATATATATATATCTAATATAATGTCAGTTAAGATAAAAAAAAATATTAACTAGCTTAAATTAATTTTATGTAAATTTGCTATAACTGAGTTTTCAATGCATAATTTTCTCAGTCAGATTAAACATTAACAGTTCACTGGAATCTGCTAAGCCAACAGCTTACTCTTTGGACCTCTTTGATGTCACAAATGCTTGTAATATTTATTTATTAAAATATTTATTGCACAAAGATAAAGGCTTGCTTATAATGCCGCTAGACATTCTACCCTAGCCATTGGGACAACTTAAGCAATAAATTAAAAGGTAGGTGAAAAAAAGTATTAAAATCTACAGTTTAAATATATTATTATACACATTATTACATACACCAAATATTATATATAAATAATACAATATACTAGATTCTAATAAATACATTATAATAACTACCTACACATACATAGATAATATTCTTACTCTCGCAATAGGTTTACGTGAATATATAGGTAAGCCAATCTTACAGACACTTGGCCATGGGGTAATATGTCATGCACCGGAGACGACGTTATTTACATATCTGTTCAAATATTATCACGAATTTTGAATTTTCAAATAGATGTGTGTTTTATTTTTTTGTTGCATTATCTTGGTACTCATATACCTTACTTATACTCATAAGGTCGGCCATTTTGAATGTTTAGTTAATTTTTGACAGCTGTTTTGATTGGACGTGTTTTTGTTAGTCTTCGATTTTTGCATATTTCAAATAATGAATTAAAGAAGAATCTGTATCAAATTTTGTGTGAAAACTGACTTATGATTGTGGCATATGGTAAAGCTACCTTGGACAAAAGCAACGTTTATCGGTGGTACAAAATGTTCTCAGAGGGCCGGGAAGATGTGAACGACGAAGAGCGTGTCGGACGCGTTCACATTGCTCAGGAGATGTCGGACTCAGTCCGCGACGACCCAAATTTGCTTTTGAGGGTCATAACTGGTGACGAATCATGGGTTTATGGTTACCATGTGGAAAGGACAACGCTACGCTACGATTGAGGAAATTAAGGCTGCATCGAAGGAAGCACTGAAAAAGATTCATTTCATCAAAGATTTTTTTTGAAGTGCTTTGAGGATTGGAAAAAAAATCTGGCATAAGTGTAATAATATATATATATACCCTCATATCTGAGGGTAATTACTTTGAAGGATACAAAATAGATAAACAAACACTTTTTTAATAAATACCAAATTTAAATTAGTAAAATGGGCCCAAAAATTATTCTCGTGTCATAATCATTTCTTTTTTATTTCATAGTTAATACATATATTGTGATTTCATAATCTGTAACTAATTTTATTTATTTTACCCTAGCATAACGACAATTGACAAAAACTTTTTTTACCTTAATAAATTACATAGTTTCTATCCCGCCAATTTCAAATCCAGTGTTTTATCTATAATAAAGAACCTAATCGTATAAATAGTGTTTTGTAACTATTTCATACATAAATCTTAACCAATTGACTATTTAATTAAATTATATTTTAATGCTGGGGTAAATCAGATGTCGAAATTAAATTAAAAAAAAAGAATAAAAATATGTGATGATTGAATTATATTTTGTTGAGGCACGCTCCAACAAAGTTGGGGCCTGGTTTTGGGCAATCTCTTTTGCGATACTTTTAAACAGAACAGACCGCGTATATGTTATATATATTCTATATGAGCATGGTTACGTACGCCAAGAAACGTCTGCCTAATTTATCAAAGACGGTTCAGTAGGTTATCCGTAAAGACCAGACAAACATATGTACTAACATTGAAAATTTTTTGCTTCTACTGCCTCTGTAGCGATTACTGAGTAGCGTACAGTCTTAGAATTAGACGCGCTGATACTAGGTTCGATTTGTGACAGTCAATATATTTCTTTGCGTATTTTCAAGCCGGCATAGTGTTAGGAACTGATGTCGTGCTCAGCATTTTCTTCTAGTCGTTACACTTTTGGCAGAGTGGTCGTTTCTTGAGTGTCAGTGGCATGCTTTACAAGCCGACGCCACTTCTTTCGAACTGCATGCAGCCTTCCTGGCGCATTCATGTAAGGGGTGATCCATTCCTCCTTTAACCTGGTCAGTCCACCACATCTGACCTACCACGTATCCTCTAGCCTTCGAATTTTCTCTGAGCTACCAGGCGCTTAATGGATATCTCTTGTTTCAAGCGGTGCCGCGTTGTTAATTTTATATAAATATCATCATGGCAAGCTTACAACATTAGTTCTTCTTGAAAGTAAAAATTGGCATTTGACAGCACTGCAAATGGCACACACTTTCAACGAGAACAACAAATTGGTGGTAGGCGGACTGATGGTGGTAATTTTTCCAGTCTGCCGGGGCGGGGTAGTATCCACCGTTCGTGCCAATAAACCCAGTAAACTGTATCCACGTTTTGGGATCGGGCTCGAATTGCCGTCATGCCTAGTCAAGCCGGCATATAGTGTTAGGGACTGATGTCAGTCATAAGTGTCTGATTCTAGTTGCTAACATTCATGGAGCTCGCGCGCCACTTACCTTCAAGTGGCCGTAAGGTTACATGTCGTGCTAGTATTTAAAAAAATCTCCACTCCGCCCGTCACGACATGTGTCAGAAGAAAGTGAGAATGCGTGATTGTACGATTGAGGAAACGCGCTCTCTGATTTCCAGTCCCTTCAGAATAGACTTGTTGGTTCTGAACTCTGTCGAAGTTCAGTATAAAAGAAGGAAAAAAATGTGCTATAAATATATAAATTTATGTAATATTCATTTAAGTTTTCCATTTTTTAATAAAATTTAAAATAGCTATACGAAATCGAGTTTGCGCAGAATCAACAGATTAAGGTTTAGATATTGCTTCCTTATAGACGTTTAACAGTGATCGTCATGATGGTCGGACCAGAGCTTCTATCCTTCATAATTACTCAACTTTCGTGAAATGCTGTTACAGGACATGTCGCTGCTTCAATACAAAAGGGACACAAACCAAAATAATACTTTTTAATATTAGGGCTAATTAAACTATATGTTAGTATCTATGTAGATATATAATAAAATGCGAATTGTATGTGAGTATTTTTTAAATATTAAGTAGGAATAAAAACACATTTATTTTATTTTATTTGTAGTCCATTTCTTTTATGAATAATCTCTGAACTTACATTTAAAATATGTAAATTGCTAGTAACGCTAGTAACGGGGAGAGCACTGATACCAGTATGCCAGTTAACTGGTATATCAGTGAATCAAACCTACAATTCATAGTGTGCCTAATGTAAAACATTTATTTTTATCTAAAATGTACTACTAATTTAATGATTTAACACTTTCATTATTATTATTATTAAATTAAAATTCAATTAAATATATTTTATTACAACAATAATAATTATAATTCTATTGTAAGAAGAAGAAGAACAGAAGAGGCGTGCCGCTTGCGGAGTGTGGCAAAAAGTCGTCAACTCTGTTCTCAGCAAACATACCAGACGCACTACACCTCCAAAGTTACTTTAGGAGGCACCTAAATGTATAAAGCAGCGATGTGGCCAAAAAAAGTCAGAATCTAAGGCTGAGACCGAGAAAGCGTATTTCTTTGAGCTCTGCAGAAATTTACCCATGCTATTTTTTTAAAATTATAGTTACTAAGTGTAAGTTTTAATTTCGTAAGCCACAATATTCAATGAACTGCCACGTTTAATTAATTTAAATAAATGATTTAATATAGTAATATAATGAATTAAAACTACACTCGTAGCATGTGTTAGTTTAAATATGTTCTGGAAGGCACATCTCCAACAGTAGGACTCTGGGTTCTAGAGGTCATGACGATAATGACTATGTTTCGCAAAGTACTAAGATCTCAGGCTAAAACTATTGCTATTGCTGTACTATTTACATTTATTTATAAATTCTTTATTGCACTTAAATACTTAACAGTTGAATACAAGGGCGAACCTAATGCCTTTCGACATTTTATACTAGCTAACTTTTCGAAGTGTGGTAGATGATTGCGGGTGCATAAGAAATAAATAAATAAATAAAATTTGCATTAAAACTATTAACACTGCAAATATGCCGGTGCAGAGTCAGCCGCGCGCCTTAATCGCAACAAGTACGCGGAGATCATAGTAGAGAATTTCGCCGTTCAACGGGGGAATGAAGCCAGTGTCCTCGGCATACTATCGGACGGTTATATTTTTTTATTTTTTATTATTTAATGTTAGGTTTTATTTTTAATTATATAATATTGTAATAAATAAATAAATATTTCCAGACAGGTCACACAGCGCCATCTAATTTCCGTGGTAAGCTACGAGGCTTGTGTTACGGAAACTAGATGGTTGATAAACTACATGTAATACTTTTTTTTTGTAAATATATACATATTATACATATAAACCCAGACCGAGACAAATTATACAATGTACAACTTGCCCCCGGTAGGAATCGAACCCACGACCTCCCGAGTTCACGGCAACGTTTGTTACCACTAGACCACGGAGGCGGTCAATTCTTTTATACTCTTTGTATATTACTTCGAATAAATAATATATATTGCTCCAAATATTATAAGCATATAGCACAAGTTGCTAAGCAATTTTATTAGTCTCACGATCACTTTCTGCAAATTTCCAATTGTTATGGTCCCGGCACCCTGACGGACATTTAGCGTTCCAATTGACGTACTAAGTGGATTTATTCAGCCAATCCCAGTAATCAGTTCAAGCAATCCTAATTCAATATAAACATTCGTGTCGATTCCAAAGAAAACATGAATAAGTAGGCACATTTTGTAAACGCTTACGGACGAAAAGTGAATTGGTGGTAGTTCGGTTGTAAAAACACTCTCCTCAAAATCCTACGAAGGTCGGTTCAAACCCCCCCGGCATGTACCAATGTGAAATACACTTTTTGTACGTACATTTGTCATAGATTTACAACACCACTGTTTCCGTGCCTAGAGAGCACGTTAGGCCATCGGTCCCGGTTCCACTAATACCAACTTGTGAAAACGTTTATAAATTGTTATTAAAAGTTGGACAGCAGATCCTCGCCCACCCGCCTGGCCAGCGTGGCGAGTTTAGGCCAAGTTCTCCAGGTATATGTTCTGGAATGCCCATCTCCAACATTGGAGGTCTACGACGCTGTGTTCTAGGGGCTGTAATGATGAGACGAAAAGTTGCGATCAGAAGTTATAGTCTAAGCCTGAGTTGCACCAAAATGAAGTATATGTTATGATAACGATTGAAGTTAAAAATGTCTCGAATGTTCCAGTTATATTTTGAAGGGCAATCAGTGCTATTTTTAACTGTAATCGTTATATTTACTAAGATTGGTGCAACCCAAGATTCGTTTGAAAGCGACCATCTTTCAATCACTTTTTAAATAATTAAATACGCCAACATAAGTAATCAAAGCTATACAGATTTTTTTTCATTTCATTTTATTTTTGGTTATCACGCACCAAATAATTAATTTACAACAATAATAATTATACTTTACACTATCTAAATAAATTTTTATTTTAAAAAACCTTATGACACAAATAGCCTTAATTTTTTGTTGTAAGATTGTCTTAGTCGGTTGTGCAGTATGGCAAAATATCTATATATATATCAACTCAGTTCACAGCAAACATACCAGACGCACTACACCTCGGTGATGTTATCAATGCTATTTGTTACTGTATGTAATAGTTATTTTTACCAAGATTGGGGCAACAAAAGATTCGTTTAAGACCGACCATATTTTTTATATTTTTCTTTACATCAGGAAATCCCTACCGGATACCCCCCCTGAGTCGGAGGACAAGGGGGAGGTTATGTCGGGCTCGCACCGACTAAAACCTGATGGTGTTCCTCAAGACGCCTCTAGCGTGCGGGCGCCTTGTTAGCGAGGAGGGAGAGAGAGAGCCTTCGGTGAGGCGCGCGGGAACAACCGCACGCGCCGTCTCGAGGGGCCCTATGTGAGCGATGTCACCCCCGCGACTACACTCGGGCCCCTCAGGTGGGCAGGAGGGCGGCATACAGTTTTTTTTTTATTTGGTGCGTGGATGACTACTGTCTAAACTACGAGGAATATCGATAAACACCGCTAGAAGTATCCGGGTTGATTTTCTTGCAAAAAATCTGGACCAAGACGTACTAGCGTAGTTACGGCTGATCATAGCCTTTACCGTTTGTTTTAATCGACATACTGTCGCTTATCATTCTCTGCCTGTCAGACCTTCGGGACAACGAGAACATTTATGTGAGGTAGGTGCAATATATCAATTAAAATTAAATATATTAAACATATAAGTCTATAGAATATTATTTATTGATTATAATAAATATTTATTTAAAAAATTACATACGAATACATACATACATACATACATATATATACTACATAAATAAGTTATACTATTTATATACTACATAAACATAAATTTAGGTACTACGTACTATATGATAACCGATGATGTAGGATAACAATAAGCAACAATCAATAAAAAAAATATGAAAATTATGAATCCAAAAAGACACAATAATATTTATTAATGTAAATAAATACATTTAATTAATATTTAATTTATTTGTGATATTTCTCGAGTTTGGTACGCTGGAGTCATCGACGAGCTTGCCACTTGTCATGATTGGCCTATAGTAAAGTTGGCTAAATGTGAATCCGCTTATTTATAAGCGTTGTTTCTGACCACCCCGAAAGGGAAACGGTCGTGATGATACTTTCTATATGACTAATATTCATCAAAATTAGAAATTATAATCGTTTCAACCAATGGAAGCTCGTACATGAAACACTTAATTAAGAAGTGACCCGCTGCGCCGTGCAACCAACAACGTCCAGCGCTAATAAATTAGGAATTCATTATACGTTATTAGATTTCTGGCAATTTACGACACGGCTAGTAATTTGATTTACAAAAATTTTAAGTCTTAAAAAATCGTTAGTCTCATTTTATACTAGCACTACATGTGACCTTGCTCCCACCTGATGGTAATACTCGTATATACGCGTATAGTATAATTTTGCTCCTGCCTCTCATTCATTCATTTTGTTTTAGGTAAATAATCATTAACCTATTGGTTTTCACCTATTTATTATTATTATTATTATTTTACTTTTGCTAGTCACAGTTCAATTGCACTATTAATTTAAATCTAATTACTATATTTTACTCTTATTTCTGTTTTAATTGTATTGTCTAAATATTATAAAATCTCTTTGGCTTGTGTTCCACTATTGCTACTTTGTTTATATGTTTAATATAATAAGCTGTGATTTTTTTAAAAATAAATTATTAAATACACGTATTTAATAATATAACTGCAAAAACCTACGTGTAAAAACCGACTACTTTAAAGACTGCGCATTACCAGTGAACTAATTTATTTTTGTCGTATAATATAAATTATTTAAATGTAATATATAGCTTGTTTTGTTTCAGGTGATATCAGCAATATCGGTGTTCTTCATTTGCGTGTCAGTCCTGTCCTTTTGCTTAAAGACCCACCCAGAGCTTCGAGTAGCGGTGCCACCCGAGCCTTCAGCGGTTTCAGAAATCACAGAGAATCTAACTGCTGTGGAGGAGAAACGGCCAAGTTGGCAGGAACCTGGTCAACCACATGTTATGTTCTTTTATATAGAGCTAGTGTGCAATGTGTGGTTTACTATTGAACTCCTAGTGCGGTCCGTGGTGAGTGTTTTTAGCTTGTTTGTATTTTATTGTAGTGTTAGGCCTACCCTCGTAATATGTGACGTTATTCGATTATATACAAGATGAAGGGTCTCATACACAATTTCTGCTTAAACTGTGATTTACTACGAGGCTATATGTTTTTCTGGTAAATATACCTACGACAAACATACTATTTTTTTACCATGTTCTAAACTAAAAACTTACATCTTAAAACATAAATTACTATTAATAAAAATAAACCTAATTAATAAATAAAAATATAACTAAAAACTAAAATGAAGAAAAACAAAATAAAAATTATTATAAATAATAAATTTGCTCCAAATCGCTGCCAATGGGCAAGGTGCCAAGGATACTGGCAGCATTGCCACGTTGAATGGCAATACTGATCCTTTGGCCCAAATATTGCCCAGCCCTTTTGTCTCCCGAGGTGCTGACGAGCTGTTTTGACAACGTTTTGAAAATTTCGTGTGCACTTGGTCCCCACGGCCCGAGAGTTTCAACTCCAAACGGCGCAAAAACACATCTCCCAATAAGCTGAGTGTATTTCCGCCGCTTGAGGTTCTCTGCTTTTAATGCAGCAGCGCCTGGGTCCTTAGAGGTCAAGGACAAGTGGGAAGGCGCCAGGGTGTCCACACAGGTGGCATCCCACACTAAAGGCAAACCTATCCTCCATGGAACCAACGTCATTCCATCGGGCCGCTTGCCATGTTCTTATTAACTCGCTATCTTGTTACAATAAGGAGGAGGTCCAGAAGGTCCAGAAGGTCGCTGTGTTCTAGAGACTGATGATGATGATGAATTGGCTTGTCACTTATTATTTAACTTGTTATTTAAGCCAATAAAGTGTTTCTCATGACTGTACTCGACGTTAAACTTGTCAAATATAATCAGCCTCTCTGCATCCGTGTATATAAGCCCACTTGGATCTTTTTTAGAAAAAAGCTTTTCTAATGAGCTTTATCATCATGATCATCAGCCTGTGTCTCTACCATGCTGGATATAGGCCTCCCCCAAGGCTCGCCACATCACACGATCTTCCCTCATCCATCCCCAAGAAGCGACCTTCCTCAGGTCTATCCATCTGTCGGGGGTCGTCTCACCCTGCACCTTCCAGTACGTGGCGTCCATTCCAGAACCAGTCTACTTCATCGTTCATCGGTTCTGCCACTTAAGCTTTTGTTTTCGTTTAGAGAAATCCCGAGCATTGCTTTCTCAATAGCTAATCGACCTTAAATTTGTGGACCAGACCCACTTTCAGTGTCCACGTTTCTGAACCATACGACATTACTGGAAAAACGCACTGGTTGAAAACTATTGTCTTCAAACACTGGTATGTTTAATAGGAAGATGTGACATAGCTTCCCGAATACCACCCATCCTAACTGAATGCGATGGTCGGTTTTTTAATGAGCTCATAGCTTAATATTTAATTACGTAATAAGCACTTCCTGTTTCATAATTCTCGAGAGAAATGCTTTGGAAACTACCTTGTTTGATAAGGAGAAAGTTTATAACTTGCCAACCTTCTCCCTAACTTAGAGGTATTGCACTTTGAACAATGGCTTTAGGTAATGTTAGGTTTCATGTTTTATACGGGTACCTATAATCATAGAATAATGAATCATAGAAACGTGTACGCGCACGATATGTGAGGTCAGTAAAACTTAGCTAAAACGACTTACGCCCGACCCGTGTCAGTCTCATTATCCCGTCATCGTGGTTTTTATTTTGTACTATAAAGCGTTCTGACGTCTGTCATAGTAGCAATGGACGCTATGTAACATAGTTGAGTTTCACAACGATTGCTCGTTTTCTAGCGAAATGAAACTATCTGCCGTTCATAACACTCTACTTGATGGTGCAATGTGACAGTGCATTGAAATAGCTGAGTAGCAATCTTGCAATGGTCAGTTATCACACTACTATCACAGCTACTAAGAAGTAACTAGATATACTACATTGCGATGCGTATTTGTTATTTGTATATTTTGTTTTTTTATTTATTTATTTATTTTAGAAAAAATCACAGCTTATTATATTAAACATATAAACAAAGTAGCAATAGTGGAACACAAGCCAAAGAGATTTTATATTATTTAGACAATACAATTAAAACAGAAATAAGAGTAAAATATAGTTATTAGATTTAAATTAATAGTGCAATTGAATTGTGACTAGCAAAAGTAAAAGAATAATAATAATAATAAATAAGTGAAAACCAATAGGTTAATGATTATTTACCTAAGACAAAATGAATGAATGAGAGGCAGAAGCAAAATTATACTATATATACGTGTATAGCAGTATTCGTATATTAGCAAGCGAAGTGGATTTGTAAAGTTAGTCCGGGATAAGAGTTGTCTTGATACTGCCTCCGGTGGTTAGTTAGATGTATCAGAGTAGAACATGGCTAAAACGTTAATATAGATAAGTCATTTACAGTAATCTAAACAGGTGAATGAATAAATGTGTGAAAAATGTATATATATACGATAGGTTATATATATATATATATATATATATATATATATATATATATATATATATATATATATATTTATATCTATTTTTGTTTTTGCTTGAACCTGCAGTTCTGTTCCTTGCCTTATAGCACTCTCCAGGCAGGACTAATGTGTTGTACTTGTGTTTGTAACCTTAGACTTAGCCGAATTCCGGTAGAAATGTATGGCGGTACGTAAAGAATAAATAATAAAGAATTAATGAAATTAATAGAATAGGACATTACCGGAGTATGATGGTTTAGCGTTTAGTTTCAAAGAATAGTCATCCTTTTGCTATTTAGAACTCTTACAAGCAAATGTTACAAAGGTAAGTTTAATTAGAATAACATGTAGTAAAAAATAGAATCTATTCAAAAGAGATTTCTGAGATATATACAATTTAAAACTAAAACCTATGATTCGAGCTACGATCAACGATGCAAGAGCATCATTTGCTGCCACTTGAGACGTGTCGTAACATTGCAGACACAACTAACTTACCTCGTTGATGTTGCGCGAGGGAATGTGGACTCTCCTGAGTTACTAAGCAAAATTCTATTACGTATACCCACTAGAAACACCAGGCAAAGTCCACTACTGCTTATTCCCCGTTTCAGCACAAATTACAGGCGTAACGCGTTCTTTATTAGGGCAGGTGAGTTGTTCAATAATCTTAATATCAATATTGATCTTTTTAAGTCTACTGCTACGTCTATAAGATGCGCGATGACCGACGAGCACTTCAGGCAAATAGAGGTTGTTTAGGTAGTATGGCAGTATTGAATTGTACTATTTTATATGTTTTTTTTTGTATGTAAATTCTCATGTTTTATTTTTATTTTTTGTTCAAGGTGTAACTATAAGTGGAAACTGTTAATTGGCTTTATTGTATCCAATCTTAAGTCTGCTAGTGTAAAATAGCTGTAAGTTTTCCAAGCATAATAAATAAAAGTATCTAATCGATGACGCACTTAAAGTAGATAGTTTTCCAAGCATAATAAATAAAAGTATCTAATCGATGACGCACTTAAAGTAGATAGTTTTCCAAGCATAATAAATAAAAGTATCTAATCGATGACGCACTTAAAGTAGATAGTTTTCCAAGCATAATAAATAAAAGTATCTAATCGATGACGCACTTAAAGTAGATAGTTTTCCAAGCATAATAAATAAAAGTATCTAATCGATGACGCACTTAAAGTAGATAGTTTTCCAAGCATTATAAATAAAAGTATCTAATCGATGACGCACTTAAAGTAGATAGTTTTCCAAGCATAATAAATAAAAGTATCTAATCGATGACGCACTTAAAGTAGATAGTTTTCACAACGTTATTTGAAAACAGATAGTAACGATTACGTTTTGTTATTTCAAAAACCTACGCTACGTCACTATTATAACTAATTAATGGAACAGACGTTTTTGCTCGTGCAAGTATACATTTTTATTCTATCAAATTGCAGTGTTTAAATTGGTAATTTTGACAACTATAAAACACAAACATAGCTTCATCAAGCGTCGCCAATCTACGAATTGCATCCCGTAATTTGATTGTCAAGCTTACTTTAGCTACGTTTGAGTCGCAGCCAGGAATAAATCTAATTATATTAAGCCGCGGTCTTGTTGAGTGCCAACGTATAATTTAACTAGGTAATCAATGTTATTAACATTAAAAGCCTATTAAATCATTACATCGTCAGCCTGTACTTATTCACTGTTATGCAATTATATAATTAAAGATAGTATAGACCTACTTATCATTATTACAGCCCCTAGAACACAGGGTCCTAAACTTCCACTGTTGGAGATGGGCCTTCCAGAACATATGTCTGGATAATTTGGCCTACACTTGCCACGCTGGCCAGACAGGTTGGCGAGGATCTGATGTAAATTTGAAATGACAATTTATTAACGATTCCACAAGTTGGTATTGTCGGCTTAACGTGCTCTCCGAGGGACGGGAATAATGGTTTTGTAAATCTATGACAAATGTATGTAAGAAAAGTATATTTCTCATTGGTACATGCCGGGGGGGGGGGGGGGGGGGGGGTCTCTACATATACCATACACAATAATAAATACAATACATACCATACATTCATAAATAAAATCCAAAATGCCAAACAACTTTGTCACATCTTGAGAGATGCATTCTATTTCTCAAGAAATAATGAGGATAGGTGTTTAAATCCTTTGACGGACGGTGCGCTCCTTATAGCTTATGTCACTGTCGACCGGCAGCAACAGTGAAGGAATTTGAATATCTGATTTAGGATTGTAAAGGAATATTTAGCTGGTCGTTGTGCGGAGGGCATAGTTGTACATACTGTTAGCATACTACAATAATACACAATACTCAATATTACCTATGTCTATAAGGTATTATTTTTGTATGCAAGCAACACCCCGGTTGTAAGTGGCGCTAGCGCATGTCGGTAAAAGTGGGAACTATTCGGCGACCGTGCTCGATATAGACATTCGTGTGAACGCTGCCATTTTTTGTAATTTATATTTAATAATTAATATTGTGTAATGTTTGCTAGAAATTATTAGTATTATGTAATGTGTATTCGTAAAGACTCTCTGTATTTAACCGTTTAACCTACTGATGTTCACGGGCCTCGGCCAAGTGAGCATCATGCTTCTTTAACTCCAAACTTTCTGACTATAAGGCAAGTATTAAGGATTGTAGCTTTTTGCAATTGTCTGTATGTGTGCTGGTTTACGTTAATAGTTTTGAGGCTGTCATGTAATGTTTTGGGTATTACTCCGGTCGTAGATACTAATATGGGTACAGTTGTTACTCTTTCTAATTTGAGTTGGGATTTAAGCTCTATTGCAAGGTCTCTGTATTTAGTGTTTTTTTCTGTATGTGTAGTTATTAGGTTATGAGTGTTAGGTACGGCTATGTCTATTAAATATGCTGTTTTATTTTCTTTGTTTATCAAAGTAATGTCAGGTGGGTTGTAGTGTACTGTTTTGTCAGTTATAATCGTTCTGTCCCAGTATAGTCGAATATTGTCGAATATTATTATTATTATTTAGGTTTATATGACAAACTCTCGGTTTTTAGGCCGGATTTTAAAAATGCTGGCGAGCCTTAGCTAAGGGAGCATTATTTATGGAAGTGAGTGAATACTTTTAATTATGATCTGGTTCTGTTTGTAGGAATTTCCTGACGATTCTGTATGTGTTAAGTATTGTGGCTTTCTGTAATGAGATGTATGTGTGTGGGGATAAATCTAGTAATTGAAGTGATTTTATTATTATTATTATTTATTATTATACACACATATCTTCATGTCAGATCCCTTGCAGGGCAGGTAGAGGCAATTGAGTGCCACTTGACACGATCACGACATACCTCTTACGCTTCGTCGACATTCATCAACCCCTTCATACAAAATTAGGGCACAATTGTGCGAAGTGCGTGTTAGAAAGAAATTCCATGCTTAGTAAAAACAAACAAAACGTCTATGCTTAAACGGAAATCACTTTTTAATTTAACCTCTAACTAGACATTTAACAAAGTATTTAAAACTTACCTAGAAGATATAATTATTAAAATTGGACAAAGCAACGAGATAATATTAAATTGTAGCCGGGGAACAATAACTGACTGAAACAATTGCCAATTAAATATAATATCCAACAAACGTCCGTAGACTTTTGTTTTGTCCCATACAATATTGTTTTAAAGCGTCGTCATCCCACCGTCGACCATAAGCGAGAAGAGAGCTGAGCGAGTATTTTTATTATTCCTTAATAATATTTATTATTAAAATTATTTTTTATAGCGAGAAGCCTATTCGTAATTCTTTTTTTCTACATTTAATATATGTTTTATTTGATGTAAATTAATATATAGTTTTAATTATGTTTAATTATAATTATTAAAATGCAGTTTTGGCTGAGAGTTTGCACGAAAGGTGATTTTGGGTCGCCGACTCTCGGTCTAAGTTTTGATTTTTTTTGTTGTTATTATGCACTGTGGTGTCGCTGTGTTGATTTGTTTATTTAATTCAATTATTTTTGTTTAGATTATACTGTTTGCATCTGTAAGTACTTGCGATATCCATTTTTGTTGTTTTCTGTATTTACTGTTTTTGTCATGCCTATATTTTTTTTAATAATTGTACTACCTACTTAGTTTTTGTGTTTTAGTAAACGATGTTGCCTACCTTTTGAATGCAATGGTGGTCTATAAGTAACATGTTTACTAAACTAATAAGATACCTTCTAGATTGAATATTGTATAAGATTTCGTAAACATGTTGTTGACTTGCCTAATTGATGAATGAATATATACATTAAATATAAATTAAAAGCTACCTACCTAAATAATAAAATTAAAAATAAACAAAAATATAAATAAACAATCACACCGGAGATAATCTCAAGGAGACTGGCAACATTTCCCCTCTGTATAGCGAGGCTAATACGTTGCTGTTATTTTATTGATTCCTACTTAAAGTAGTTATTAACTTTGATGGCTTTTGTCGACAAAACTAATGAACTGATTGGAAAGTATAGCATTTATGTAACAAGGGATTACTTGCTGTGACTCCAACGGTCAGTTAAGCAAAGGTTGATTATTTTTTGTCATTTTTAACGTAACTTATGGCACGTCATTGGCCAAAACAACCGAAGTGACAAAAATATTATTTTTAACTACGCATATATGTAGTTATAATTACGTCTTCTTAACTATTAAAAAGTACATTTTAAAATATTAAGGTTATAATATTATTCATTTTGTGGGTCTATTTTGGGTTCCTTTGCATTGCATGTCTATCTTATTTACCCGCATATACATAGTAATAGATCAATTGTACATTTCATAAGCGAGAAGATACTATAGCAACTCGCTTCCTCGTCGTCAGTGGGACAAGTCCCTTATACGGTTTACGCTTGTTGGTTGCAAATAAAGGAAACTTCTCTGAGACTGACAGACGGAACATATGATAAAAGCCGCGTTTACATACTTCCAGTATTTAGTTTAGTACCTATTCAAGTTACCTATTAATAGCTCTGGCAAGTGTCTACTGAAAAACTACAGTATAGAGGAGATCACAGTTATATATGAATGTTTAGAATTTTATTTTAGTTTTAATTTAGGAGTCACTGATCGCCAGTCGAAATGTCAGTGACAAAGCTCGACTTGCCATACACAATGCCATGCTGGTACCAACACTTATGTATGGAAGTGAGACTTGGATATGTCAGAATACGCATGAGAGTAGAGTCAATGCAATAGAGATGAGGTCGTTGTGTCAGATAGGCTATAAACGCATACATTATAACGAAATATGCCAAAGGGTAGGATAGAGATTATTTATCTTGTATAGGGATTTGGTCTGAATTGTATTCACAGTTCTATACGATTATGAATGTTTAGACATTTTTTTTAGTTTTAATTTAGGAGTCACTGATCGCCAGTCGAAATGTCAGTGACAAACCTCGACTCGCCATACACAATGCCATGCTGGTACCAACACTTATGTATGGAAGTGGGACTTGGATATGTCATAATACGCATGAGAGTACAGTCAATGCAGTAGAGATGAGTTCGTTGTATCGGATAGGCTATGAACGCATACGTAATAACGAAATATGCCAAAGGGTAGGTATGAAAGAAAGCATATGGACAAAAATAAGGAAAGGTGCGCGCCAATGGTTGTTGAAAGGATGACTGAAGAGAGATTGACAAGCCAGATATATAATGCGAAAGTTGTGGGTAATAGAGGCCCTGGCAGACCAAGACTCACCTATCACGATCAAATAAATAAAACGATAGCTGTAAGTGCATTAAAAATCCATCAAAACAAAAGGGCATGTATGAAGAGCATCAACAATGTCGAAGAAGCGAAAGAGGTATGTCGAGATCGTGACAAATGACGCTAAATTAAAAAACGCAAGGAACCTGGCGTAAAGATATGTATGTATGTATTATTTATTTCTTTAAAAACATTATTGTTTTTTAAAATCGGCGAACATAATGCCGTAAGCATTCTCTGACCATTGACCGTTGGGACAAATGAGCTTTCTTGCTAAGAAGAAAGAAAGGATAGTGAAATGATATTAGAAAAAAATATTAATATATACCATAAAAGTGAGTAATTATTACTCACATAAACACACATAGTTGAATACCATATACATAACAATAATATATATATATATAATAAGTATGTATTATATTATTCTAGCAAGATTAAAATTTTAGAAGAGAGCTGGGCGATATTTGGGCCAAAGGATCAGCTTTGCCATTCAACGTGGCAATGCTGCCAGTATCCTTGGCACTTTGCCCATTGGCAGCGATTTGGAGCATATTTTTATTTGTAATAATTTATTTTAGTTTTTAGTTGTATTTTTAATTATTAAGTAGATTTATTTTTTATTAATAGTAATTTATGTTTTAAAATTTTCGTTTTTAGTTTATTTAACAATTTAGTTTTTTTTTAATCATCGTACCTTATTTAAGTGTCTAAAATATATATTTTTTTTATTTTAAGTAGTTTGTATTTATGATTTGCATAAAATTATCGTTATTAATGTTTTCATATCAGATGTTCCCATTCTTGTATCACGTGCTCTCTTCTTTCTCAGGGCACACTTGATATGAACCAGTATCATTTTTGGTAAACAATTTTCTTGCGTCTACTAAACACTTGTATGTGTATGTTACAGGTCTCACAAACTTTACTTTAAATAATCTCTTAAGGCTGTTTACCCACCAAAAAGTGCCACAGAAAATGACTATTATCACATAGTAAAACAAGGTACAGATATAGTTCATAATATATTTCCATCGGGAAAACTCGGGTCTCAATCCGAATACGACGGCACCGGAATTGTTAATCAATTATTGTATTAAATGAGTGACATTTTTATATCTATGAATTATTTTTTTATATATTTATATGAAACTTTTTTTTAGCAGGACATGTGACCTTATGCCGACCTGATGGTAAGTGGCGCGCGAGGTCCATGAATGTTTGCAACTGGAATCAGACACTCATGACTAACATCAGCCCCTAACACTATGCCGGCTTCACTGGCCATGACGGCAATCAATATTATTTAGTGTCAAAATAAAAAATGTTATGATAACAACTACTAATGAATTTGAAACAAAACTATAATTATGAGAAGGGACAGCAAGAAGAGAGTTGTGTCAGGAAGGAAGAGATGTATATATAATATTTTTTTTTAAAGCACTATATTCCGCTTAACAAGTCTCTTGTGGCTAAGCAGCCTAGAAGGGTGGCATCTGTTTACAGTGAATAAAGAATATTATGGCGTCATAAAAATATATATTTAACTTTTACTTCAATAATGGAATCACCTTTTATTTTAAGTACATAATTTCGAATAGTTATCACTTCTGGATTGTAGATAATATTTATTAACAATATTTTAACGGGTTAGGTCGACTTTGCCAACACAGTATCTCGCTTTTTATCCCTGGTTAGTCCTATTTAGACCCCTAGGGCTGCAGTCTTGACATTTGATAGCGATCGCTATCATTTTTTTTACATCGCTAACTTAGCGATTTTGGTCGGTAAATTTATATTTTTTTTACATCGCTAACTTAGCGATTTCGGTCGGTAAATTTATATTTTTTTTTACATCGCTAACTTAGGTAAATTTATAATTTTTTTTTAATGTATAAGAACGCGGTCATTTAAGTAAACGAATGTCACTAAGGAAGGATTCAGTTTCCTCTCTGTATAGCAAGGCAGCACGTTGGCAGAAATAATTACTAGCTTTCCTGTCTCCAGATTTCAACGTTAGCCGTTTGGACTTCTTCTTGGCCAGACGCTTGGCTGAGGGTCCCCATGGCGCCATCGTAGAGCATTAGTCCGTTAAAAAAATAATAAAAAATATATATTTTATTATTATTATAACGCCTCCGTGGTCTAGTGGTAACAAACGTTGCCGTGAACTCGGGAGGTCGTGGGTTCGATTCCCACCGGGGGCAAGTTGTACATTGTATAATTTGTCTCGGTCTGGGTGTTTATATGTATAATATGTATATATTTACAAAAAAAAGTATAATATTTATCAACCATCTAGTTTCCGTAACACAAGCCTCGTAGCTTACCACGGAAACTAGATGGCGCTGTCTGACCTGTCTGGAAATATTTATTATTATTATTTACATGTTTATGTATTATCATACATTTTTGAGCTATGATCCAAATTTCAAGTCTCCAGCTCATCGGGAAGTTAGTTCAAAATCAATTACAAAATTTTACCCAATTCCTAACAAGAAAGCCAGGTAATAAAAACATTAAACAATAATAACAACCACGACCAATCTGGCAAGATTCGTTACAGATTAAAAAGAAAGGTAACGCAATAAACAGTCATTCAAAACTGTAATGAACACAATAAAGACTTTCCAAAATACTCAAATTTATTAAAGAAAAACACTCAAACAGGAGTGGGGTATTCTTGTAATCATGAACGAAGAAATATCACACAAATTAAAAGATGTAAACTTAGCAATTTGCACGAAACTCTTTCTACCCTTCGAACACCATGCTGAAACTACAACCCCGCAATTATACTTGGGTTTGAAATACACGCAGATCACAACAACCGTAACTACATTAAGATTTACCAAAACAGCGCCCAAAAAAATTGGAGATACTAAACAAGAGGAAGCTGCTTTCTTCAACCTTTACTCTGCTTTATAAAGTACAAGTAAGGTCATGCCTGGAATACTGTTCTCACCTCTGAGATGGTTCCGCTAAGTACCTTACAGATGCTCGCAATGTCCTGCAGAGGCGGACGATTCTAAAACTCTGGAATCAATGTAGTTTCGCCGAGATGTGGCCTCCCTGAGCAAGTTCTACAAGCTATACTACGTTGAGTGTTCTGAAGAGCTCCACAACCTTATCCTTTCCTCTCTATTCCGCAACTAAACCAAAATATGCACACCCATACCGTAGCTATCCCTGCGCGTACATATTAATTTGGTTAACACTATAAGTTAATTTCCTAGAAAGTTAATAGACTACATTAAGTAAAAGTACACTCAGTCTGACTATTTATTCAGTACTACCATGGACAGACTATTTAGTTAGGCGCTGCAAATTTCTCAGATGCATTCAACAAGGATGGGCGGCATTCGGGAAACTTCGGCACATCTTCCCATCGCCCATACCAGTTGGTCCAGTGTTGGAAGATAAAAGTCTTCAACCAGTGCGTTCTCCCCGGAGCAGAGACATGGACTGTTCGTTCAGCGAGTAATGGAGAAAGCTATGCTTGGTATTCCTCTGATGGATAGAATTCGGAATATTGATAACCAAAGTTAATGACATAGCATACATAGCACGCTGAAGTGGCAGACGGGTTGTAGAGTGGAGACCACGTACTAGACGATGTAGAGTCCTGCTAGACGGACGAATGCCCTAAAGAAGATTGCTGGTTGGGGTTGGATGAGGGTTGCAAAAGACCACGTGCATAGGCGATGCCTGCATCCAGCAGTTGAGAGACATGTGCGTGATAATGATGATATGATACTCAGACTTGTAAAATCTAATATAATTTTAGTATGTGTGAGCGAGAGGGATGTCTTTTGAAGTCAACTGTTATTATATATTTACGGGAAAACTTAAGATAAGAACGTAAACTTTCTTCGAGAAATGATTATAGAAGAATTTGCTTTCCGATTTAGGAAAATAGCCCCTTTAAAAACAATGGCCGTTCGGCTTCTGTGAACAAACGTCAGATTCCAAAACAAATTCCTCTTATTCATTCATAATGAATTTTTAATTACTTTTCCCTCAAGTTTCTGCCACTTTACCGCCTAAATTTTCACTCAATTTACAACGGTTTTTCAAATAACTTTTTTTGTTTTACTTCTTTCTTCTTTCGGTTTAAAAGGATTCTCATTAGAAAGAAATAAAAAAATAAAATTTATTTTCACACAACTGCTTTATATACAATATATAAAAGAGGCAAACAAAATAAATAAGAAAAAATAGACAAAAAAGTAAAGTATCATCACGACCGTTTCCCTTTCGGGGTGGTCAGAAACCACGCTTATAAATAAGCGGATTCACATTTAACCAACTTTACTATAGGACATTCCTGACAAGTTCAGCAAGCTCGTCAATGTCACAGATATTTTAAATAATAACATTATATTTTTTTTATTTTTCATGATTTTTTTAGTTTTTATTTATTTATTTAAATGAAATGATTAAACTTTACTATACGCCAATCATGACATGTCTCCAGCGTAACAAAAATATAACAAATAAATTAAATATTAATTAAATGTATTTATTTACATTATTAAATATTTTTGTGTCCCGATCAGAAATTGAACCCAGTACCTCCGAGTCTAAATCCACGGACTTGACCGCTAGGTATGGAGGCAAAATAAACAATATAAATGTATAAAATAAATGAGTAACTGCTGTGACAAATAGGCACTCAGGTCAGGTACAACATTTGTTTTTCTTTTACCCAGTATCGACTTCTGACAGATCTTCACGGCCCGAGACGTTCAACTCCAAACGGCGCAATAACAATTCTTTCAATAAGCTGTGTGTATTTGAGGTTCTCTGCTTGTAATGTAGTCAAGAACAGGTGGGAAGGCGCCTGATTAAATTAATTAATTTCAGTCTGGTTAATTATTGTAAAAGTGCATCTACAGGATAAAATATTAAGTTACCTTCAAGCAAAAAGTTTATGCTATGAAGCATAAACTTGGGGTCTTGTGGGAAATCTAGTGTAGATATTCCTATGTCTAGCAGAATGATTTATTATTAAAATAAGATTTTTTTTTACTTGATTAAAGAGAAGTCACCAACTCATCAGACAGCAATAAATATTATATTTTCTGTGTTTTTTTTTCTTTTTTATTATTTTGACTTTCTTAAATATATCCCATGCCCACGGGGACACTCAGTCAAGCATCCTTTTATTTGGACTCCGTAAAAAGTTTTACATTTCAGTAATGTAACTTTTTTGGGTTTTAGACCACTTCTCGAAACCGATACCGCCTTTACGGTCTTATCCGCTAGACCAAAGAGGCAGTCAGCCGTAAGTCAATTTAATGTTCGTCTCGTTTGGGCCGAAAAAAATAATATTATCCCGCGTCTGTCGGGTATTAAACCCTTGTTCTATAGCTATTTTGTACCCAGCTTCCGTTACTTAGGGTATAAAGCTTACAATGATCCTTTTATTTATGAATTTTCTGATACTTTCCAGCGGCATGATTGCGGGGTTTTTGATGTTTGTTAAGTAAATATTCGAAGATTTTGAAGTCCCACGATATCTTTAAAAGTGTTACGTTAGGCCTGACATTAAAATAAAACAACATAAAATTAAGTAATAGATATTACTAATTATTATTAATTTAATTTAATTTAATTTGATTTTATTATAATTAGACATTATATTATAATTATTTTAGATTATAAGTTGACACGGCCTCTATACAGCCACGAAATAGTTATTGTATTTTTTTTATTAGGTTTACTAGTTTGTTTAATAAGTTATTATAAAGCCACAAATTTAGGTTAAGCTGCAGTACTTGTTTATGGCACCAATGTCACTTACTTATTTCGGTCCATCCATAATTTAATCCATAATTTAATTTTTATTTAATTTAAATAATATTGTATTTTATTTGTAAAAACTGACAATATCCGAGTGTTACCTGTGAACCAAATGGAAATAAATAATTTGAATTTGAATTAACTTAATTATTTATTATATTTAAGGAAACTTTTAGCTAAGCAGTACTTACGTATACCGCATGTAATTGTCAAAAGAGCAGATATTTTTATTAGATTCAGGTGTCATTGGTAGACCCCTTTTTGAAATAAAAAAGGTACTTTTTTTAAAAGTTATAGTTTTTATCCGAAAAACAAATCATTATTAATTGATCTCGCCCACAACCAAAATACGAAATAAAGAGAGAAACAATTATGTAAGTCAACGTTCGCGCGATCGTAGACCTCTCGCTATCTACTTGATTAGGCTCAGTATGTGTGGCGATATTTTTAGGATAACTTCTCTGCGCCGAAACTTAGGATTTCATTACTGAGTAATTAAAATAAAAAATAAGTAGTACTTTAATTTTGTTCTAGATTATAATATTAAAATATTTGCTCTTTAACAAATTTCATCCAGTATAGAAAAAAAGGTAAAGTAAGGGCTAATTACAAGAAAGAGTTGGGTAAACGAATTTATCAAGAGTGTGGCGACCCCAAATGCCATAACTACCTAAAACACAATATTTCCCTTATAATTCAACAAGAAAATGCTCCGAGCATTTTCGGTAGGTGGTAAACCTTTTATTTTGTAAAATAGTTTTAATTTCATAGGTATATTTGGAAATAGTTTTTGATCTATTTTATTTTTGACAAATTTGAATATATTATAGTTACAATAAAAGTGACAGCGACAATAATTATATTATAGGATAGATTAAAAATATTACTTATATAACTATTTTGAATTATAACGCGTATTAATAAATTCAGAACTGCCTCCGTGGTCTAGCGGTTAAGTCCGTAGATTTAGACTCAGAGGCACCAGGTTCGATTCCTGGTCGGGACACAAAAATATTTATTAATGTAAATAAATACATTTAATTTATATTTAATTTATTTGTGATATTTCTCGAGTTTGGTACGCTGGAGACATCGACGAGCTTGCCACTTGTCATGATTGACGTAAAGTTGGCTAAATGTGAATCCGCTTATTTATAAGCGTGGTTTCTGACCACCCCGAAAGGGAAACGGTCGTGATGATGATGATAATAAATTCAGCATTTAACTAGGATAGGGGGCATTCGGAGAACTCCGGTACATCCTTTTATCATCCATACCGTAATATTAAAGTCAAGACCGCGTACGGTACGCTGAGTGCGTCATCCTCCGCCAGATAGACGGTTGACCTAAAGAATGTAATTGGTAGTTTTTTTTTAAAATTAATCTTCTATCAAGACACAAAAAACCTCTGATTTTATGAATAAATAAAGACATATGTACCAGTAGCCCTATTCTGTTACTTAGTCGCAAACGTTATTAGTGGATTTCGTTATTTACATCAGATGTTTATTTTATTTTATTTTATTATATTATATTATATTATATTATATTATATTATATTATATTATATTATATTATATTATATTATATTATATTATATTATATTATATTATATTATATTATATTATATTATATTATATTATATTATATTATATTATATTATATTATATTATATTATATTATATTATATTATATTATATTATATTTTATTTTATTTTATTTTATTTTATTTTTTTTTTTTTTTTTTTATTTTTTTTTTTTTTATACACTTTAAATGGTATTACAGTATATACCCCAATACACCATGCAAGGAGGAGTCAGAAACACTTAATATTATTTACAAACATAAAAAATCAAGAAAAAGCCACAAACTATATTAGGAATCAATTAAATACATTTCAATGTTGTCATCCCTAATTAAATCTATAATTTGTTGCCAAAGAAATGTATTATACAAAGTTAAATAAAATTACAATTGATAAAAAATATATGTTATTTTATCGATTCTCACAGAAGTACCAACATGCTTTGCTGATCTTGCAAAGATCGTCTACGAAAACGTCAATCTGTGGTGCCGATTCAATCAGATTCTGAAGTGCATATAACGCTCTGGGCAGTGGAGAACAACGGTGCGCCAATGTGCGTGAGGTGGCAGGGGTCAGCAGTTTGTGGGCACGAGCGTGGAGGTACTTGTCCGGAACATACAAGCGAACCAACTGTGACACCAACTTGGGACAGTCCGACTCGTCATGTTGCGTCATAATTACAAAATATTCAGTTCTCAACTCTATAAGCGCCCGACATCGACAGCGGCCGTGCAAATATCAACTTTAATAGCTTGATATATATATAGTTAACAGATTCCATTATATAACGTTTGCGACTATGTATTTATTCTGCTACAGTATCTGCTATTTAAAGGATAACAAAATCCGCGTCGACTTAAGACGATCTCACAACATCAAATTTATATTAATGAATAGGTTATTTAATTATTTAGTAACAATAAATCAGCATTTAACACAACTAGGTCAGTATTTCGACGAGAAATCGCCAGTCAATTAGAAGGCAGTTAAGGCCTTACCCTACTCTAAATTAATTGCTATACAAATAATTAATTCCTTCTTCTCTGTTACTACTTGTAGCTGCTTTGTTTCCCTCTTATAAATATAGTCACCATTATCACAGCCTTTAGAACACAGTATATAAATATATGTGTGTATATCCACTGGCTAGCTCATACCTTCCTTCCAAAACATATTTCTGTAGAAATTTGCCTAAACACCCCATTATAATAATAATAATTCAAAAACAACATCAAAAATAGCCTAAAATATAATATAAGTCTAACTGCCTCCGTGGTCTAGCGGTTAAGTCCGTGGATTTAGGTCACAATAATATTTATTAATTTAAAATAAATCAATTTAATTAATATTTAGTTATTTGTGATATTCTCGAGTTTGGTACGCTGGAGACATAGAAGAGCTTGCCACTTGTCATGATTGGCCTATAGTAAAGTTGGCTAAATGTGAATCTGGTTCTTTAGTAAGCGTGGTTTCTGACCACCCCGAAAGGATGATACTTCACTATCCTTAATAATATCAAATTAGACCCGAAGACAAACACCTACAAAAGGCTTCAAAATACTTGCCGTATTGTCAGGGAGGGAGGCGTTAAAGATAGTTAAGGTTAGGTTTTCCCGCTAAATTCCGAGATTCTTTTATAATACAGAATATTAATAATAACACTGGTAATCACAATCAAATCAAATTAGTTTATTTTCTTTGGTTCGCTTAGAACAACTTGGATACAGTCAGAACTAATAAAATCAATACAATTATTAAAACATATGCACTAAATAAAGTGGTAATAATAGTTGGACCGTAAACAGGCAATAATCCATATATATGTATGTTAGGCACAACATTACTGCTACAAGCAAGAAAAACTAACTAACTTAGATCTTTATGTATTCCTTTTTGATCTCCTAATGTTGCCATGTCCGTTATAAACACAATTTACTAACAAAACTTGTACAATAATTAGAGAGATTTGATGTCAATATGATTTGATGTGGCGCGGTGATGGCTCGGTTGTAAGAGCGCGTACCTTAAATCCTACAAAGGTCGGTTCAAACACACCCGGCATATACCAATGAGAAATACACTTTTCTTACGTACATTTGTCATAGATTTACAACACCACAGTTCCCGTGCCTTAGAGAGCACGTTAAGCCGTTGGTCCCGGTTCCACTAATGCCAACTTGTGGAATCGTTAATTGTCATAAAAAAATAACATCATATTCTCGCCAAGCCGTCTGGCCAGCGTGGCGAGTGTAGGCCAAATTCTCCAGTTCTGGAAGGCCCATCTCCAGCAGTGGAGGTCTAGGACGCTGTGTTCTAGGGGCTGTAATGAATGAATGATGTCAATTTTAATGACAATTCCACAGGTTCCAACCACAATTATTGTTGCAACTGAGTGTATTAAATATACCTATTCATATTCACAAGCGAAAGACTTTTTTACTAATTACACCAGATTTTTGTTTAATTATTTAGCAGGTAGACAATGTTTAATTCTAAACGTAATTTTCTCTTAATTTATTTAATAACAGAGTGAGCCCGCGGCTTCTTCTTACTGAGAATTTTATACGAATAACAGAAAAAATATATATATTTTAGTATCTAAGTAGGGTACATTTAATTTTTATGGTAATTATCAATGGAGTGCATCACTAACATTTTATCACGATAGATGGCGCATGATAGATGGTACCTAATATAACTGTCAGTTGCATAGAAAATTTGTATTTTGACATACATAGGTACATATCTTCACGCCAGATCCCTTGCGAGGTAGGCCGAGACAATTAAGCGCCACTTGACACTATCACAACATACTTCTTTCGCTTCTTCTTTTCTTTCGTCGACATTCATCAACCTCTTCATACATGCCCTTTTGTTACGAATGCTTTTTAATGTGCCTTCAGCCAGTGTTTCATTTATTTGATCGTGATATGTGAGTCTCGGTCTGCCAGGGCCTCATTCACCCACAACCTTTGCATTATATATCTGGATCGTCAATCTTTCTTCGCTCATCTTCTCAACATGCCCGAACCATCGTAACATGCCTTTCCTTATTTTTGTCCATATTCTTTCTTTTATACCCACCATTTTCCGTATTTCGACGTTACGTATGCGTTCCGCCAAAGTGACGCCGTATATTCGACCTCATTTCTACTGCATTAACCCTACTCTCATGCGTATTCTGACATATCCACGTCTCGCTTCCATACATCAGTGTTGGTACTAACATGGCATTCTGTATGGCGAGCCGAGCTTTGTCACTGACATTTCGACTGGCGATCAGTGACCCCAGGGCACCCTTAAACGCTATTTCCCGCGTTCACTCTTCACTTGTATTTTTATTACAATTTTTTTTTTGGATATTATGCCGAAGTGAGCAGCTTTTAAGTGTACAAATCGAGATTTTCAAGCGAAATCAAAGATATGGTGATCTCAAAATTGCCGTTCTGTTAATGCAACTATTTTTCTTTTTAAAGGCGGTGTTCGCTTTCTTAATTCATCTTTTAATGTAAGTAACGTATAGTTAAGTAAAGTGTTTCTGTTATAATAATAAAAAAAAACTACAATAACATTTTAAAAATGATGCGTCATAGGTGTAAACAAGATACCATTGCCGCTAGCGACATCTACAAAAAGCTTTGCCTGGTACCCATTCACAACATAATTTACGATATTTACAAATGTAGATATATGTTCTGGAAGGCCCATCTCCAACAGTGGAGGTTTAGGAGCTGTAATAATAATGTGTTTTAGGGGCTGTAATAAATTGAAAAAATAATGATTGTAGGAAGTTATTGTTATTTGATGCTTGTGTGTGTTTCGTTTGTTATTAGTGTTCTGGTTCTCATGGTGTGGCGTGTCCATTTTATTGCCTCGATAGTTAATAGACTACATTTGTCAAGAGTCCTAGCACACAAGTGAAAATATTGGATGGAAGAGAAAGGTATGCAAAAGCGTTAAATCCATTAAAACGTTAAAACTATTATGATTCCGATTAAAAGTTTGTAGTAATAAAATCAAACGTAAATCACAACTTACCAAAGAGTTAGTAGTACGTGAGCAATATAAAATTTCATTACTAAAAATGGCCGGCATATATCACGGATTCACCGAGAGGGGCAATAATCACATTGCACGTTTGCAGACTGTAAACCCGAGGACACACTGTCCATTTTCCGGTTCGGAAGTTTATTTTTGCCGGTAGATAGCAAGTTTTTTTTATACAAGTCCTTCTTCTTGCGTCGTTTTCTTCAATGCTTAGGATCGTGACCACCACGGATCACTTTGTCTACGATGATGCTGCGCCATCCGGGTCTGCGGCATGCAGGGCATTGTGGACTGGGGTGTTAAGTATTGTAACGGGTACATGTAGGTTACGGAGTTTTGTTTGAATTTTAATAAAGAATAGTAAATCAAATCAAATCATTTATTCATCCTTAAATATAGGTACATACATATTACAATTGGTATTCAGTAGTTTGTTCGTTCACCACTACTTTACCCTTAAGGGCATACAGATATATTTATTTAAATGCCAAAGTCAAAATTATTGTCATAAATGCATATAAATAAAATAAAAATAAAAAAACATTTTGGTATACAAACACAAAAGAAAATATATAGTTAGTGTCCTATTTTAAATATTATAATCTATGTCAAATGTGAGATCATCGTCAGTCAGAAAATCGTCAATTGTATAATAACATTTTCCCAGTAAAGCTTTCTTTAGTTTTGACTTAAATAATGGCAGAGGTAAGTCCTTGAAACCGTCTGGCAGAGTATTGTACAATTTAGGAGTCATACCAAAAATACTTTTACTCAAGAGAGCTGTTTTATGTTTAAAGGAGTATATTTGGTTTCATGGACGGGGACGAAAAGATTTATAAGTTGAGGATTTTACAATATTGAAAAGGTTAAGATTAGTTTTTGTAAAGACTATGCACCCGTATCTATAAAGACAGGGAAATGTTAGTATTTTAGTATTGTTAATAATACGACAATTACATAGTGACATACTTTAACCGGAGTTATTATTTTAATCCTAATATTTATAAAAATTCTCTTACTATCGACCTCTCGGTCCGAGCTTCCGATTCTCTCCTGTTTTTTTTTACAAAACAAAATCCCATCGACTATGTCATTGTCGTATTATTGACAATACTATTATTTATAAAAATTAAAATAAAACTCCGTAACCTACATGTACCCGTTACGTTATGGTTCGGATCTGGTCAGATCAACGTTTTTGCGACGTATTTCCCTATTACTAAATATACCTCATTATCGACGCTAGTGTTGGTAGTGAAGCGGATTGGGTCAGACCACCGACCGCACCGGACTTCAACCTTCGGAATTCTCCTAGTCCGTTCCCTGTCTGGCAATGTGTCAACTGGAGTATTCTACGAGTATATATGTTGATATTTTAAAATCGACAACAAGTCCTTTATCTTTGTATGATCATCAGTAAAGTATCATCACGACCGTTTCCCTTTCGGGGTGGTTAGAAACCACGCTTATAAAGATTTTTTTAACATATGCCAATCATGACAAGTGGCAAGCTCGTCAAGTAGCAGCGTACCAAACTCGAGAAATATCACAATAAAATTAAATGTATTGACGTGGTCTAGAGGTAACAATCGTTGCCGTGAACTCGGGAGGTCGTGGGTTCGATTCCCACCGGGAGCAAGGTGTACATTGTATAATTTGTCTCGGTCTGGGTGTTTATATGCATAATATGTATGTATATATTTATAAAAAAAAAGTATAATATGTAGTTTATCAACCATCTAGTTTCCGTAACACAAGCCTCGTAGCTTACCACGGAAACTAGATGGCGTTGTGTGACCTGTCTGGAAATATTTATTTATATATTTATATTTATTTATTTTATATTAATTAATATTTTTGTGTCCTGACCATTAATCGAACCAAGTCTAAATCCACGGTATTAACGTTCACTTTATATTTGATTAAATCTAAAGTAGGGAATAGTTTTAAACAATCCGATGCAGCATGGTGTAAACCGGCCCTATTCGGACTTGACTTTAACGTTCACGGAAACTTAATATAGTTATAACTAAGTAATAAAATGTTGCAAAGAAGATTGCACAAATAGGTAAAAGTTTCGACCGAGGTCGATCGCGAGGGAAAAAGGATAAAGAATTATAGCTTTAATTTAAAATTTCCCTCGACAATTTCTTAGAATAGGTAGAGAACAATTTTCATAATGAAATTATCATTTTAAAATCTTCCATTTCGACATAGGTATTCGTATTTTTTAAGTTTTTTTTTTGGAATAATGCGAATAGAATTTAATTAATACGCCACGTTACTTAAACAAGTAAATACCTAATAATTGCGAAAAATATTTATTTATTAAAACTTTATTACACTATATATACAAGGGGCCGACTTAATGTCGCTAGACATTCTCTGACAGCCAACCTTAGGGTCAGTGTAGTTAGGGACAGACGCAAGATATGTGCAATTAGAGAAATATAATTACGTATTAAATATGCAATATTATCTAAACCATATAGTACAATAATAAATACTATAATAAACTAAATACTAATAATACATACACTACATATAATAATATAAGTACTAAATAAACTAAATGAAATTATCATTAAGATAAAAAATACGCGGAACGCAAAGATTTATTTATTTATTTATTTATTTATTACAAAAACCACAGCTCATTACAGAAATAAATACATAGGTATACCTTATAAGTAACACATTGGCCATACATGGCTTTACTTTATATAAATAGTACTTATTTGTGGAAATAAAACTAAACTAAACTAAAACTAAAAACTAGAAATAATAATATAAAGAATACAAACAAAAACATAAGCCAATATTCATAACAATAAGCGTGTACACAACAATAAAGCTACTCGTAAGAGGACAAAATACAGTAAATGGTTATGGATGCGCGAGTGCATGTGTGTTATGTTAGTGTACCTATGGGTTGTGTTAGTGTGTACGTGTTTGTGTGTGTATGGTGATGTAAGTGTGATATGCTTAAATATTGTGCGTATTTGTTTTATCTTATGTATTACAACCTGTTTGGCATTAAATAAATTGTGTATTATTTTATCATATATCAAATTAAACACCTTTCGAACTGTACTCCGTATTATTAAATATATTTTTAAATCTAGATTTATTTTTTTTTTTTTTTTTTTTTTTTCTATTTTACTATAATCATTTATTTATAAATTTTATTTTATTTTATGTATAAATTTTATTTTATTTATTTATAAAAAGTTTTATTTTATATATATTTATATATATATATTTTACTTTACTTTATTTTACCTTATTTTATTTTACTATTTGTTTTTACTCCTATTTGCTTTGTCTTTAAGTTTAAGACTAGCAGTTGTTTTGGTCTGATTTTATGATAGGTAGAAAATGTCCACGTCTGAGAAGTCCCTATTGTATCTATGCAGAATCCTACGGATGATTGAGTTTGAACCATAATTGGTATGAGACAAAGATTGTGAAAATAAGTGTGAAGAGGCGGCTCTAGTTCTGTAGTTGGGTACATTTAGGCGAATTGTCTCAGAGACAAGGTCGGGACAGTCTAGCTTGCTATTACACAAGTCATATAGCAGAAGCAAGTCACAAAGTTCTCGTCTATCTTCCAATGACATAAGGTTATGAGATCGACATGATAGGTCATAGTCCGCGCAGAAATGTTTCTTCTTGTAGTTGAGATTTTTTGTGAATTTTCTTTGGATTCTCTCGATGCTTTGCTTGTATTTAATATATTGGGTGATCAACGATCACCGGGGTGATGTGGGAGGATACTACCAAAAAAGTTGAGGTATGACGTAGACGGTATTTTTCCGTGCTCTGTTTTCCTTTAAATAAAATACGCTAACAAATGCAGTGATGATGGATTGCCTATCGAAATATGGTCAAGGTTATAGAGGGAATTTTTTTAAGTAATGTTACTGTTACGTTGATCGCTACTGTGTGAACTACGGCAGATATCGAAAATGTTGATAGGAGTGTTCGGGCCGATTTTGTTAAGATTTTTTTTTTTAAAGAATTTATTTATTTATTGAAATGATTAAAACTACTTAAAAGTAAAAAAATTAATAATTATAAACTAAACCTAATAAAAAAAACTATACGTAAAATGGTTCGACCCTTCAGGGATAGTCTCAAGAAGACTGGCAACATTTCCCCTCTGTATAGCGAGGCTAATACGTTGGCAGAAATAATTGCCAGTCTCCAGACCTTTCTGTCAGCCGCTTTGTCAACTCCTTGCTCCCCATGGGCCTATCGTCTCGACCCCAAACGGCGCAAATTCGTAACCGGTACTAAGGTTGGCGTATTTGGGCAATTTGGGGTTCTCCGCAGAAAACGCCGCTTTTCTCGCGCCTGACGAGGTCGCCTGGATGTGAGATAAAGCTAATGTGTCTACATACGTCGTATCCCATACCAGAGGCCTGCCAACGGCTTTCCAAGGCCCAACAGTCATTGCGTCGGGTCTCTTGCCATCGCTCCGCACAATGTACGAACATATTAACCTAAATGAGGAAACTGAACACATCCTCATAATGTTCACTACTGAGGCACATTTTAGTGAAAAGTAAAGTAAACTATCATCACGACCGTTTCCCTTTCGGGGTGGTCAGAAACCACGCTTATAAATAAGCGGATTCACATTTAGCCGACTTTACTATAGGCCAATCATGACAAATAGCAAGCTCGTCGATGTCTCTAGCGTACCAAATTTGGGAAATATCACAAATTAATTAAATGCAACCCGGTACCTCCACGGACTTAACCGCTAGACCACGGAGGCAGTGTTGGGGGTAAATTAAAGCGAGATCTGTCATTATCGTAGGCGTATCTCTACGTGCTTACCATATGTGAAAGGAGTAACGGATAAAATTGGTACAGCTTTCAAAAAGTTATCTATCAATAATGTGTACACCCCATTCTCCAAAGTAGCAAAACTCGTCGCACACCAAAGGATGTCATTACTTTCCAAACGCCTGGCGTGTATAAAGTGGACTGCAGCTGTGGGATTTCATATATTGGCCAAACTAAGCGCACAATAGCCGAGAGGGTCAAGGAACATAGCAGCTGTAAAAAACTGCCAATTAAACAAGTCAGCAATAGCAGAACACCTAATGGATAGTGGCACAAACCATTGGATTGAGCTGCATGACCCAAAGATACTTTCCACCGATCGTTACTATTACCCTAGAATAGTACGTGAAGCGATCGAAATAAAGAAACACAAAAATTTCAATCGAGAGGGGGGTTATAAGCTATCTTCATTGTGGAATCCAGTAATCAATAGCTTTCGAGGCCGAGAAAAATCGCCCGGTGTCGCCAAGGATATTGTAAGTGTCGTGTGTCGTGATTTCTAAAAACTTTTGGAAGTGATAAGTGGGTAGGTTTACATCTACCGCCCAGTATGTACGAGACTACACCGCATAGCTTCAGTCGACCCGTGACCACGGCCAATGCAACTTGGCTGAAACATCGGGAGAAATATGTCTCTAAGGTAAATCGCGTAAAGACCCGGTAAAATTATAAAAACTAGTATGTCTACATGTACATGATATACGATTGAAATTAATAAAAAAGGAAATCTCAAGTAGTTCAGAATTAAAAGGGATTGCAGCCATTACGTAATTAGTATCATCCAGGCTGACCTTTACCTACAATTAAGGAGCACTTAATTTTCATCCGCGTTAAGTACACATTTCAAAAGGACCTCTCAAGCTGCCAGAAATTACCTTGAGTTAGAAAATGGCTTTCATAAAAAAAAAACATTATTGCTGAGGGTAGGAAGTCAATTGCTGGAATTTAAAAGCTTAAGAGACTGCTTCTATAGTCTAGTTGTTTAGACTGTAGATTTAGATGAAGAGATACTGGGTTCGATTCCAGGTCATACTAATTTTCTTCTTGCTTATTTAGTCAGCTTTATTTTTAATTTTCTGAATTAAATTTAAAGTATCATTACGACCGTTTCCCTTTCGGGGTGGTCAGAAACCACGCTTATAAAGAAGCGGATTCACATTTAACCACTTTTACTATAGGACATTCCTGACAAGTGGCAAGCTCGTCAATGTCACAGATATTTTAAATACATTATATTTTTTTTATTTATCATGATTTTTTTTGTTTTTATTTATTTATTTAAATGAAATGATTAAAACTACTTAAAAGTAAAAAATAAAATAAATATAAATTAAACCTAATAAAAAATTAACTATAAGTAAAAAATGTCCTCTAGAGACGACCCTTCAGTGATAGTCCCAAGAAGACTCGCAACATTTCCCCTCTGTATAGCGAGGCAATACGTTGACAGAAATAATTGCCAGCTTTCCTATCCCAGACTTTTCCGTTAGCCGTTTGGACAACTCCTTGGCCAGACGCTTGGCTGAGTGTCCAAATGGGCGCATCGTCTCGACCCCAAACGGCGCAAACTCGTAACCTGTACCGAGGTTGGCATATTTGCGCAGCTTGAGATTCTCAGCAGAAACTGCCGCATTCGCCTGAATGTGTGATTATTTAAATTAATAAATATTATTGTGTCCCGACCAGAAATCGAACCCGGTACCTCCGAGTCTAAATCCACGGAATCAACCGCTAGACCACAGAGCCAGTTAGTAACTTTCTATATAAATTAATTTAATATTAAAATTTATTGATATAAGAAAAAAATGTTACGAATTCAAGTGTTCCAATAAACTCTAGATATATGACAATGGGTACAATACAAAAACTTTTTTTTACAATCACGTAGGTGTAAGGCAAAATTTGGTATTCAATTTTTTCTTTGTTCGAAAATTCCAAAATCCGGGATAATCTTTTGTATCGGCTATAACGATAATATTATTCAAATCGAGGGCCTAATTGTTTCGATTATGGCCCAGGCACACCGAGCGCGTACTTGTAAATGTTGGCTCGTTCTAGTAAAGTATCATCACGACCGTTTCCCTTTCGGGTTGGTCAGAAACCACGCTTATAAATAAGCGGATTCACATTTACCCAACTTTACTATAGGCCAATTATGACAAGTGGCAAACTCAAATCTATCTTAAATGTATTTATTTACAAGAATAAATATTTGTGTGTCCCGACCAGGAATCGATCCACGGACTTAACCGCTAGACCACGGAGGCAGCTCGTTCTACTATAAGAGATAATAGGCTGAACATATTAATGGGGAATTTTTATGTCAAAATCTAAACGATTCCACAAGTATTAGTAGATGGTTCTCATGTTGTGGCGTGTCTGGTGGTCATCCCTTCTTTAGAAGGACATTGCAGTGGTGGCACGTGTGTCGTCGGGTCCCAGTCCGCACCCGAAGGGCCTGGTTGAGTGGGGGGATGGCTGGCACATGCGTTATGTCCGTGAGGGGGCGCTGCTGTGGGGGCCTGGGACCTCTGCCGAACACGGTCAATTTATTGTTCTTAAATAAGCTGAGGTTTGCGTTTTGTCGGCTTTCGGGTTGCACACAGGCAAGTTCTAATTCTAACTGGGGTACCACTGTACCAGGTATTATAATCTCATGGGTGAATTTGAAAGATATTTATTTATTATTGTTGTGTAATTCTGTATTTGTTTCATTTGTAAATCTGCTATAGCTGACTTTTCCTTCTTTCTCACTGGAATTTGCTAAGCTGTCAGTCTTCTGCTAACAGCTTACTCGACCTTGGACCACTTCGCTGCTTAATCTTCCACTAACAGGAGTAGAATCATTCTAAATAATTAAAATAATGACGTGTCCCAAATGCCTGTAATGGGTTTACGTGAATAAAGATATTTTGACTTTGACTATGGTTTAATGTGTAAGAAAAGTGTATTTCTTATTGTAGTCGAACCGTGACCATTTTTGGATTTTAATAAAAGCGTTCTTACAATCTAACAGCTTATCACTGCTATCGAATCCGGTATAACCAAGCCTTAAAAGGGCTTAAATTGGGAAAACCTTCGAGCAAATTGATATGAAGTATTTATAACTTTGACACTAAAACGAATTTTCTTCAAAGCAATAAAATTTAATTTGCTGTTAATCCTACGATCATAATAATTTGATTTTTGCAGTTATAGGGCATGTTTCAACGTTTTTGTGACCTTCTACGTCAATCCATACAACTTATTTTATATTTATAATGTATAAAAGACCTGACTAGGAATAACTTATTATAAATAATTGTACTCTTAACTTAATGTACCAAACACGTCGGATATAATATGGGAGTACACAGCGCGGGAAAACCGCAAAAAATTAACAGCAACTTGTTTGTGCAGTTGTTGCGGAACAAGTAGATTTGTGAAGTCTCTATGACAGAAGGTTGTCATAGAGACAGAGACGATTGTCAATATGCTATATATATATATAGCTTTCCGAAAATGTCCTTATTTGTGTTGTAAATTTAATTATATTTATTTACCACAGTCAATGTTTATTTCGGCCTTTATTTCCCCACAGCAGTCCAATTTATCGTTTTACATAATTATTTACATTGCAGCACATTATTAAACAAAACAACACCACTTTTGACTAATAATATCCACAGAAAAGTAATTTACAAAACAAAAATTTGTACTTGACATGTGTCGGTTCACATTTAATTTGTAACAATTATCGGCGCGGTGGAGGCTCGGTTGTAAGATCGCGTTCCTTAAATCCTACAAATGTCGGTTCAAACCCACCCGACATATACCAATGATAATTACACTTTTCATACGTACATTTGTCATATATTTACAACACCACCATTCCTGTGCCTCGGAGAGCACGTTAAGCCGTCGGTCCCGGTTCCACTAATACCAACTTACAGGATATTAATAAATTTTCTTTAAAAATATTACATCATATCCTCGCCAAGCCGTCTGGTCAGCGTAGCGAGTGTAGGCCAAATTCTTCAGATATATGTTCTGGAAGGCCCATCTCCAATAGTGGATGTCTCTTACACGGGTAAGGGGTGGTCACAAGCAAGACGAAGTATTCTGGCGATGCTTGAAGTTTTAGTAGTCGGTCCAAAAACAAACTGCTTAGTTTTGTAGCAAAAATGATGAAAAGTTAAATAAAATACAGACTTCTTTTGATTTATTGTATAAAGTCATAAATCTCTTTGGAAATTGGGTGTAGTCACAATACGTAAGAAGTTGCCCGTATTTGCACATAAATCATTATAACGGTACCGAATGTGACAGTTTTTATAACCACTAGTCATCTATCTAAACGATATCACTTGCAAGATCGATGGGCGTATGACAAAATGGACTTGAACATTTAAAATAATACCATTTGACTGTAATTGACTGTTCGTTCCTCTTCTAACTCTGTTTCTATTCCCACTCACCACACCTCTTTCGTCTCTAAAGTCTATCTATAACGAGTAAGGCCGTAGGAGACGATAATGTGGGTCGTGTTCTTCTCATTCCTATTATTGACAACATTATTCCCTTTATAACTTATATCATAAATTTCTCCCTTTCTACTGGGCAATTTCCCACAATGTGGAAAAATGCCCACATAGTCCCTATCCCCAAAAATTCTAACCCTACCGACTCTAGCCATTTTCGACCAATATCAATTCTTCCCTTTCTATCCAAAGTATTGGAACGTGTAGTTCATCGCCAGTTTGCTACATTTCTTACTCATAATAATCTTTTAAATGCTTTTCAATCTGGCTTTCGTCCTTCCCACAGCACAACTACTGCTCTCACAAAAATTACTGATGACATCAGATTTGCGATTGACGATAAAAAGCTCACACTCCTCACATTGCTAGACTTCAGTAACGCCTTTAATTGCGTAGATCACGATATTCTCACGGCCGTATTGCGTTCCCTTAATATTTCACAGAATGTGGCATTATGGTTCGACTTTTATCTTCGCGGGCGCCAGCAACGCATTCGGTTGGACGACACGTACTCGGACTGGTGTCCGGTAACTGCTGGTGTCCCGCAGGGTGGCGTGTTATCTCCCTTGCTCTTCTCTGTTTTTATAAACATGATCACTCAGGTTATTAACTTCAGTTTCTACCATCTGTACGCTGACGATGTCCAACTTATGCTGCACTTCAAGATTAATGATATACATAGTGCTACTGCAAAAATGAACGAAGATCTTGAAGCAATAAAAATACGATCTCAAAACCTAGGATTACTGGTGAATCCCTCGAAGACACAGGCCATGATTGCTGGTTCGAGGCAGATGCTGTGCAAATTGGATCAGGTACCTCTTACACCATTATTATTTGACAATACCCCGCTTCTTTTTTGCCAGCATGTGAAGAACCTTGGCCTTCACATGAGTAGTGATCTCTCCTGGGATCACCACGTTTCCGAAATTTGTAGGAAAGTTCATGGCAGCATGCATTCATTAAAACGGTTACAATATTTTATTCCTTTCAAGGCAAAGTTAATGCTAGTCAGTTCGCTGCTTCTTCCTATCATTGACTATGCAGATATCTGCTATCCCGACGTCACTGAAGAGCTACTGAACAAACTCGATCGTCTGCTCAACTTATGCATTCGCTATATATTTGGCTTGCGTAAGTATGATCATATCTCTAATTTTCGTGTTCAGTTAAAATGGCTCAATATCCGCTTTCGCAGATCTGCTCATCTCCTCGTGTCTCTGTATAGTATCCTGAACAATCCTTGTGCACCTACATACCTAAAATCCCGTTTTGAGTTCCTGTGCGATACGCACAACCTTCCATTACGTTCTTCCTATAATAATCAACTGAAAATCCCATCCCACTCCACTAGCAGATATTCAGATTCGTTTACTGTGTCTGCAGCCCACCAGTGGAACAAGCTGCCACTGGCTATTAGACACGCACCGTCAGTCCACGTATTCAAAACCTTGGTTACTGCATTATTTTTAGACAAACAAGCATCGGGCTCACAATAAATATTTGGCAAATATATACTTTTATACTATGTATTTATTAGGATTTAGTGTATGTATTTATTAGTATGTAGTGTATGTATGTCTTAGTATGTAGTATATTGTTTGTTATCCTAATATTTTTTATTTTTTATATCAGCACTACCCTTCATCTCATACTCTCCCAAAGGTTAGATGTTAGAAAATGCCTTGTAGGCATTAATCTTCGCCTTTGTACATTTTTTTTTCGTGCAATAAAGAATTTAATAATAATAATAAAATCGTTTGCTGTCGTCGCTGAAAAAGAGATTGCCCAAAACCAGAAACCCAATTTTTTTTTGAAGCGGTCATCAACTAAATATAATTCAATAAACATAATTATTTTCTGTGTTTTTTTAAATCTTATTACAAACATCTGTTTTACCCCAGCATTAAAATATAATTTAATTTAACAGTCAATTGGTTAAAATTTATGTATTGAATAAGAGCGCTACGATTAGGTACTTTATTATAGATAAAACACTGGATTTTAAAGTGTAAATAATTATCTGATTATATCGGTGGGATCATAACTATTAAATTATTAACGTGAAAAAAGTTTTTGTCAATTGTCGTTATGCACAACAACTTAACTTTCAAATAAAAAAGAAATCATTACGGCACGAAAACATTTAATTGGGCCCATTTCTCTATGCAAAATGGGCACTCTCATTAGTGGAATGAATTACCTCAAGATATTAGACAAGATCCTAATCGTGCAATATTTACGAGTTATGTGTACAAATACTATCTTTTAACTTAAAATTTCTCTTTATATTTTTTTCTTACCTCTTCTGTTTATTCCACACCTTTGCAGCGGTGTCTTCTTCCTTTGTAACCTTTTTCTTTAGCCAATTCTTCTTCATGTGAAGAACATACTTGTTATGTATTAGAATGTAATTATTAGGTATTATTAGTATGTATTTGTTGATATGTCTACATATAATAATAATAATAATAAAATTCTTTATTGCACATTGAAATATACAAAATAAAATGAAGTACATAGGCGAGCTTAATACCTTGTAGGTATTCTCTAACAGCTAACCTTTGGGAGAACGATATAAGAAATTGTGGGGTGCAGAGTTAGGAGGAGAGAATAAATCGTGGTAGGTGAGTCTGCCAGGGCCTCTTTTACCCTTAACTTTCGTATTATATATCTGGTTCGTCAATCTCTCTTCATTCATCCTTTCGAAATTTCCGAACCATCGGAGCATGACTTTCCATATATTTGTCCCTATGCTTTCTGTCATTCATACCTTTGCGTATTTCATTATTACGTATGCGGTCCTTCCTACAAAGATTTAAATTCTAAATACTTAATAATTATAATTTACAGAAATTACATACAGATGTTAGTAAAAATAAGGCAGGCAACTATCAGATTGTCGTTTAGAGAAATGGTCTATTCACACTTTATGAATAGCTCTAAAGTTTAGTAAGTTGTATTTGTGTATCTATCAGTATATTGATATTATAATACATATATAAGAATATATAAGTAGGTATATAATATTTGTTGAATTATCCCATAATTGTATATTACTGTTACTTTCATTGCACCTATATTTGTTCAAATTTGTCCCCAAGGTTTGGCTGTCAGAGAATGTCTACGGACATTAAGTCCGCCTTTGTGTATAAATAAAGTTTTTAAATAAATGAAAGTTTCGGATAATTAATAAAACTATTTTATTAATTTTAATTCTGGTAATGAGAGCACGCAGCATGCTGGATACCCTAACGTGGTTTGTTGATGAGGATGAGGACACGGCGCTCTTGATGGCCGGACGTGAACTGATGAGAGCCGCCTGTGTCATCAAGTCGTGAGTTTGTCGACACAGCAATATGCGGTAAAACCGTACAGTGGCTATAAAATAGCCGTGTCACCTTACATCGCGTTTTGCCATCGTGTGATGCCAACTAGAGAGGCAATCATTTTTCTTGCACACGTAACAATAAACATAGCAAAATAACGACATTATTCACAATCGCACTACGACAAAGCGAAGGATTTTGAATACATGAATCTTTTTGCTATGCTTCATGAATATTACATGAATTTGTTTCGCATTTGTATACGCATCTGTTTTGGGATTGGCCTGAAGTTGTTTGGAAACGCGAGTATATTTCAGGTGTCTAAAGCTATACCAATATTTCAGGCATTAAACTATAATCGAAATTTATCGGTGGAATTTGTAGGATTTACTATACATAATTTCATCATCAGTTAGTTTCTCTACATTACTGCTAGCTGGCTACCTTACTTATTGGACCACTTTGCTGCTTAGTCTTCTACTAGCAGGAGTAGAATCATTCTAAGAATTAAATTATTGTCGTTTCATAAATGCCTGTAATAGGTTTAGGTGAATAAAGATATTTTGACTTTGACTTTTATTATTTATTACTTTTATTATTTGCTACCGTCATCCAAACCCCACCAGCGACCTTCTTAAGGTCATCCATCCATCTAGCGTGGTCTCCACTCTAAAACCCGTTTGCCCCATCGGTCGTCGGTTCTGCGGTAGATGTGTCCGGCCCAGTCAAGCCAACATAGTGTAAGGGACTGATGTCTAATTACACTTGCTCAAATTCATGGATCTTGCGCGCCAGTTACTCTCAGGTGGTCGCAAGGTCACATGTCGTGAGGTAGACAGAGACAATTGTCACGGTCACGACATACCTCTTTCGCTTCTTCTACATTCATCAACATCTTCATATATGCCCTTTGGTTTCGATAGCTTTTTAATGCACCTTCAGCTGTTGTTTTATTTATTTGATAGTAATATGCATAACTTTCGCATTATATATCTGGTTCGTCAATCTCTCTTCATTCATCCTTTTAACATGCCCGAACCATCGTAGCATGCCTTTCCTTATTTTTGTCCCTATGCTTTCTTTCATACCTACCAAAAGCAAAAGCTTATTTAGTTATTACGTATGCGGTCCGTCAAAGTGACGCCGCATATTCGACGCAACGACCTCATTTTACTGCATTAGATGCCATGTCGTAGTACTCGTAGTATTAAAAAAAACGAAATAAATGATATCATTGGTCCTGAAGGTTTGCCTGTCAGATAATGTCTACTGGCACTACTCCTCCTTTGTAGTTGTGAATGTTTTCTTAATAAATAAATATGGATGTATTACTGGTTTTAGCACCTACTCTTTTATAAGATGTTGTGTAAAACAACTAGACCTCTGAAACAATAATTTATTCGTATTCCTTCCTTAGATATAATCATTACCAATCCTATCACTGAGTTGTAACACATCTATATCTATCAAAGTAGTATTTACACCTATATTAAATTCGGTGCAAAGAGCCTTTTCGGATTCCCATCCCAAATAAACACACGTCAATGAAACCTCATTGTATGTGGTTAGGATAATCCTCAACACAGGTAACTGGAGAGGGTAGTTATAAACTTCTCACGCCAACCCATTTCACAATGGCAGCTTTAGGTTACTTGCCAAAATCCCTCTGGAAATAGAGGAACCATTTTTTCTTCGGATGTTTAAATTCATTCTTAATTGTTGATTGCTTATATCTAGCTAAATAATGTGTAATTTGCTACCTAGCCAACGAGATTAAATATAAAAAAATATTCGTTAAATAATTGTTTACGCTAAAAAACTTCAAACTTTATAGATTACAGTCAATGCATGTTGTCTTCTGAGTAATGCATGGGGCTAATGTCAACCTTCTGGTTGCATAATAGCGCCATCTATGATCGACTATCGGAACTATGTCTTAATTACAACTTCTCAAATGTTCCGTCATTAAACACCAACCGTTCGATAGAGTTGAATCATACAAATATTTAGGCTTCATTGTAAACGAAGAAGCAGATCACAGTACTGAAATAAAATGCCGCATAGAACAAGCTAGAAGCGCCTTTGTTAAAATGAGCCACCTTCTTTGCAATCGCAATCTTAAACTTCCTACAAGATGCCGTCTCGTCCGATGCTACATATTTTCCATTATCCTGTATGGTGTCGAATCATGGACCCTGACAAACACATTGTCGAAGAAGTTAAAAGCTTTTGAAATGTGGATATACAGGAGAATGTTGAAGATATCATGGAAGAACACAGTAAGAAACGAAACTGTCTTGCAGAGGATGAACAAAGGCGTTGAACTATTGAAAATGGTAAATCGAAGGAAGTTGGAGTACTTGGGACACATCATGCGCAATAAAAAGTATAGCTTGCTGCAGCTGGTCATGCAAGGCAAAATACAAGGCTCCAGAAGACCGGAGAGAAGACGCACTTCCTGGCTCAATAACCTCAGGGAGTGGTTCGGGATGAGCACCAGATCCTTGTTCAGAACAGCGGCCAACAAAATCAAAATCGCCTTAATGATAGCCGACCTCCGATAGGAGATGGCACCTTAAGAAGAAGAAAAAATGTTCCTTGCATTTTAATTGAAAACTTAATAAATATTAGTTTAATCATTATTACATACATGCATATCTTTACGCCAGATTCCCAGAGACAACTAAGCGCCACTTGACACGATTATGACATACCTCTTTCCCTTCGTCGACATTAATTAAACTCTTCATACATTTCCTTTTGTTACGAAGGCTTTTTAATGCACCTTCAGTCAGTGTTTTATTTATTTGATCGTGATATGTGAGTCTCGGTCTGCCAGGGCCTCTTTCACCCACAACTTTCGCATTATATTATTCGCATTACGAAAATTAACTAACACAAGGTTCTAGGTTTTAAAGATCAACGTGTCCTCACACTTCCGTAGCACGCAGGTCGGCATATTGCTCGTAAAACAACAATATAATTAATTTAAAAGTGCACGTCGAAGACAACAATTTTTTCATAATTTTATTTCTACTAGCACTACATGTGACCTTGCTCCTACCTGATGGTAAGATGGTGGTGTGCGAGGTCTTTGAATGTTAGCGCCTGGAATCAGACACTCATTTATTCACTGACATTATAATAATACTAAAGTATCATCACGACCGTTTCCCTTCCAGGGTGGTCAGAAACCACGCTTATAAATAAGCGGATTCACATTTAGCCAACTTTACTATAGGCCAATCATAACAAGTGGCAAGCTCGTCGATGTCTCCAGCGTACCAAACTCGAGAAATATCACAAATAAATTAAATGTATTTATTTACATTAATAAATATTTTTGTGTCCCGACCAGGAATCGAACCCGGTACCTCCGAGTCTACTCGTTAATCCACGGACTTAACCGCTAGACCACGGAGGCAGTTTAATAATAATAATAAAAATGCTTTAATGCACAAATACTAAAATAACTTAAAATTTATGTGCACAGAAATGTGACATCAGTCCCTAACACTATGACGGATTGACTGAGCATGAAAATGCGAGCCTGATCCCGAAACGTGTGGATACACTTTACTGGGCTTATCGGCACGAACGGTGCATATTTCCCCGCCCCAGCAGACTGGGAAAATGACTGTTACTACGAATTAATACTAATTCGTTCTGTACCGATTGGTCTAGCTTTGATTCACATACCGTTTGGTTTCTTGGTCTGTCATGTTTTATATTTAATGTCTATCTATATAAAATTTAAATTGTTGCATATATTTTTTTGCGATTTTCCCCGCGACATGAACTTCTATATAACCGATGTGTTGATAACAAAAAAAAAGCCCGTAAATGCCTTATGAAATTAGTTTATAGGGTTGAAAAGGCCGAAACGAATAATTACCCAACCTTAATCGGAACTTTGATCCCCAGAGCGCCATTACTAAATCGAGATAAATTGACCTCAGATTATGTGGAAACTGGTGTTACGTAAAAGTTACGTCGAACCCGAATAAAATGGCAATGCACTGTCATAAACTAATTAATACTACCTAACGGCCACTTGCAGAAAGGATGATTAAAATAATCTCTGATCAAAATTTTGATATACGCCACGCGATTGGTAGTTAGTTTGTCACTTATTATTATTTTAGCAATGACGTGTCTCAAATCAAATTATTTATTTCCTTAGGTTATCTTGTAACAACTTGTATATTGTCAGCACTAAAATAATGTAAAACAAAAACATTTTTTTTTTTTTTTTAGTTTTTTTTTCCAGACAGGTCACACAGCGCCATCTAAATATATAAACACACATAAGTTAGGTTATCATGGTTGGACCGTAACAGGTAATAATTCATATTTATGTGTGTTATAATAGCATTTTTGTCATAGCAACGTAATTGTAACTTAATAACTACTTAATATAAGATCATGGCTGTAAATAGGCCGTGTCAACTAAATATAAATTCGTGGCTGTAAAAGGGCCGAGTCAGCTTACAATCTAACAATAATAATAAATATCAAATCTTAATACTAATTCATGGCTGTATACGGGCCGTGTCACCTTACAATGTAAATAATAATAATATGTCAATTAAACAATTCGTAGCTGTAAAAGGCCGTGTCAAGGCACGTTAAACGAAAAATAAAGTATTTATAAATATATAATTTGACATTTAACTTAAGAGATTATGTCCAGACCGCGCAATAGCCACGGTACACTAGCTCACTCTACTTAACTCTAGCAACAAAAAATGTTTAACCAGTGATGTGGTATTCTGTAGTTTACTGACCTATAGCAGACAGCTGTTTTTGCTCTCATTATTGACACCAAAGTAATACATGGCATGACCTTTGTTTAGATGAAACATATCGAACCAGTGCGTCCTCCTGGTAATGTCGTACGGAGCAGAGACGTGGACACTAACAGTGGGTCTGGTCCATAAGTTAAAGGTCGCTCAGCGAGCCATGGAAAGAGCTATGCTTGGTATATCTCTAATGGATATAATTCGAAACGTTAATATTCGTTTTATTACTGACATAGCTTTTAAAATTTGTAAGCTGAACGATGGGGCAAACGGGCTCTAGAGTGGAGACCACGTACGGGAAGACGCAGAGTGGGACGACCCTCCCGCCAGATGGATAGATGACCTAATATATATAGCGACCTTCGCTGGTGGGGATTTGATAACGGTAGCTAAAGATCGCGTTAAGTGAACTACATCCAGCAGTGAAGAGATACACGCTAATGATGATGATGTCATATCGAACATGTCAAAAGATAATCAACCTTTCTGCAACTGGCCGAGAGACAATTGTTCTAGTTTTAATTCTCATATCATTTGGCTTCTTTACTTGTATTATGTTTAACGTCTCTGTTTTAAAAAAAGTCATTAGGCAAAGCTTGGTGGTTGTAAAAAATAAAATACCAAAGTTAGTCGCCATTTAATGTAAATTCCCTGGTGGTTTATCTTGCACAACTGCTCTGCATTTTAAATAAACGAAGTAATCTAAATTTTAAATGCCACTAAGATTGCCTTTACAACTTATATTTTACAATGAAAATTCACTTACAAAGTTTATGTAAAAACTAGATTTTATCCCTTAAGAGGCAATTACACAGCTCGCTAAATAACTGAGTTAAGTTAAACTAAGTTTTGCATTACGATCCACTGTTGGAGATAGGTCTTCTAAAAAGAAAGAAATTTCTTCAAGAAAGAAAATGTTTGCCCTACACTCGCCACGCCCCGGCCAGACGGGTTGGCGAGGGTCCGATGTCAATTGTTAAAGACAATGGAACCGGGACCGACGGCTGACAGTGCTCTCCGATGCATTGGAACGGTGGTGTTATAAATTAATAACAAATATACGTAAGAAAAGTGTATATTATTTATTTATTTAAAAACTTTATTGCACAAAGTACAAAGGCGGACTTAATGCCCGTAGACATTCTCTGACAGCCAAACCTTAGGGACAAATTTGAACAAATATAGGTGCAATGAAAGCAATGGTAAAATATACAATTAAAGAATGACTTAACATATATTATATACGTACTTATATATATTAAAGTAAATATTCAGATTGGTATACTGTGTCTGCAGCCCGCCAGTGGAACAAGCTACCACTCGCTATTAGACACGCGCCGTCTGTCCACGTTTTTAAGCGCTTGGTCACTGCTTTATTTCTAGACAAACAGGAGTCGTCATCAGGCTAAAAATATATATTTGGCATAATATATATGTGTACGTTTATTTATAAGTATATGTGTAATTTATGTAACAGTGTAAATATATATTAGTATGTAGTGTGTGTAGTATCTATTAGTATATAGTATGTTATATCTATATTGTTAAACTTGATATCGGCACTACCCTTAATCTCACAATTTCCAAAAGTTGGATGTTAAAAAATGCCTTGTAGTCTTATTACTTATTACTTATACACTTATTCTGTGCAATAACAAAAAAATAATAATAATAATAATAATTTTTATTGGTACATGCCGGGGTTCGTAACCTGTTAAACGAGTGTGAAGTGAACGTTGCAAATTTGCAAACGGTTGTTTTTTTAATTCAATCTTGAAAATTGCCATTCTGACACTTTAATGTAATAATGTTGCCACAAACAAATTGTGGATGGACTTATGTTCAAGGCTTAAGCCCTATCTTTGCCCGCGATAAAACAATCAAAACTAGGCATAACTTCTATGCAATAAACAAAAAGAAAAATTAAACGCTTAAATAAAAAGTGATTAATAAAAAATGATAAATATTGTCTTTTAAATTAAACTTCGATACACAATTTATTTAGCAGAAAGTTAGGTGGGATCCATAAGGTTGGAAATAATATACATGAATAATGAATAAAAAAAAACAAACATTGCCTTTATGTTCTCTTATATTGTTTTCTGCATAAAAATAAACCAATATGCTTATGAATGCAATATTGTACTGGCTCGCATTGGGTAGTCAATAAAATTTTCGCATAAAGAGAAAAATAATTTCATTTAAATTTTAAACCGCCTTTGTCTGCCGGCGTACTGCCAAACTTTAGGTTTTACAGAAGCGATTCTTGTTTCGATCGAGTCAAGAATAAGTTATTAGTTCAATTTGATTTCGAACAATTAAATTAAGTTCAGTGGTGTACGTCGTACGAGCCTGTAATAATAATAAATCGTTTATTATTTTATTTTAACTGCCTCCGTGGTCTAGCGCCTAAGTCCGTGGCTTGTACATAAATACATTTAATTAATAATTAAAAATAATCAAACGATTTATAGTAATTAAAGAGATTAGAATTTAAGGATATACGGATTTAAATATTATGGATTAAGGATTAAGACATTACCGATTAAGGTTGGATTAGAGGATCAAAGGACTAGAGGATTAAATGATAAGAAAATTAATGGTTATAGGATTACATGGTTAGTATTAGTGATTAAGGATTTAAGATTACGGATTACGGAATAAGGGATTATAAGATTATAGAATTGCAGGGTTAGAGGATTTACGCATTTGACAATTATACAATTAGAGACTAAAGATTAAATAATTAAAGGATAAATGATTAGAAACAGTCCTCTTAATCATTTAATCCTAAAGCTATAATTTAATCATTTCAATCCTTAAGTCTTTAATCATTTAATCCAATAATCCTTTAATCCTCTAAGCTTTTAATCGTTTAATCTTATAACTATAATTTAATCATTTCGTCCCTCAACTTAAAAGGCATTAAACGATTAAAGGATCATAGGCTTAAAGGATTTGATAATTATAGAATTAAACGATTTATAGTAATTAAAGAGATAATAATTTAAGGATAAACGGATTTAAATGTTATGGATTAAGGATTAAGACATTACCGATTAAGGATGGATTATAGGATTTATTTATTTTATTTATTTATTAGGGTCGCCAACAGTGACAGCAACAAAACATACATTAATTTTTACTTACAACTAAGACAGAAAATAGATGCTGCACCAATTACAGGCAACCACCACATGCTATTACAGTATCCATTATTTGGGCCTTTGAGTAGCCAAAATAAAAACACAATACAATTACAGCAACAACTAAGTAAATCTAAATAAAAACTACAACACAATAGAACATGATACAATCACAATCAACAACACGTCGTATCGTCATAGAAAAACCATCTGGTACTGTGACCACTTTCCGAGAAGTACAAGAATCTTCAGTGGACGGCGCCGTCGTCTCTGCTGAGGGTGGTGCAGAGGGAGTATCGTTGGTGCTTCGTGAAGCAAATCCACGAATATATTTGCGGTACACAACATCGAGCGGCCAGAATTCCTTATTCATGAATATTTTTAGGTGCTCTGACCACACAGGAATTCTAAAAGCCTTGAATCACCGGATCTCCCAAAGGTCGTGTCTCAGAGAAAATCTTGGGATGACATGTTATTGCGCATAGGATGTCGGTATTTCTTTAGAGCGTACTGTTCGGGAGGTGCAATTCCTATAAGGCACGTTCGGAAGTGAAGAGCGTCTTCTCCCGGGTCTTCTGGAGCCTTGTATCTAGCCTTGCATGACGAGCTGCAGCAAGCTATAATTTTTATTGCGCATGATGTGTCCCAAGTACTCCAACTTCCTTCGCTTTACCATTTTCAGTAGTTCAACGCCTTTGTTCATTAACAATATATTAAATACTAATAATACACATTATTATACATAAACATATACTACTTACTAACGCTGTCAGCAGATATCTAAGAGGTCTGAATACACTAGTTTTTTTTTTAAATGATCTGGTATTTGCTTTCCGTTGACAGGTAGATCATTCCATAAATTAGTAGCAACTACTACGAAAGAGTTAGAGACAAATGCAGTGTGATGTCAGGGAACAGATACCTAGAAGGGAGTTGTGAGAAGGACGAAAATATGTGTGATGGAGAGAAGAGGGATAGGCGAAATTGTCCTTGAGGTATGTCGGTGTCGCAGGCTCATTTAAACGGTTTTATCAACAGCAGAACAGAATTATCTAGTGTTAAAAAAAAACTCTTCTTCACTTCAAGAATATGCGTCCCCGTTTATCCCAGTCGGAAAATTCAATGAACCGGTCGTTTTGGATGCAGCCCAGTGCCAAGTCGAAGCCTACATTTGGATGGCGTCTTGCTCCCAAAACTTCCCGATTGTTCCCGTTTACAATTGAAATTCCTTTAATCTCAGGTTGTGATCGCTTAAGTTGCTTTAAGAGATAGGTCTATAATTTATTTTATAGTATAAAGTTTGGCTATATTTGATTTAAGAATTAATAAGTTTATTTACATAGAAAATTTTATTAAAATCTGGTGTAGACGTAATTATCAGTAAACACTTAGCTTGAAGTACCATCAATTAGAACTTCCGTTTTATAAAATGTTCTGAACAGCCTATCAAAGTATTCTTAGTAAATTCTTAACAAATCTTTACTCCTTATTAGTGCTTTAACTTAAACAGGTAGGTAATAACTTAAGTCTCTTCTTAAGGTAACTATTTTATTGGGATGTGAGCACGGATTGTAAAGTGCATAACCGCTAATACTTGAGATAAAGAAATTTATTGGGTAAAAATATTAAAAATAAAAAATAATGATATTAAATATATAATATAAATACATACAATACATAGATAACACACATACATGTACTGGTTACATACCATATATATCGGTTCTACTGGCGACTTTTAATATATTATTAGAGGAAAATCGATAAGAAGAACTGTATGTGTCGCACAGATATTGAAAACGATTTTTTTATTAAGTATTTTTGACTATTGTGAAACCAGTTCGCTTAAACCTTCCCATGCAGAGGTTAGGCTCGAGATGGACGCATTATATTTGATATTTTTAATAAATCCCTCAATATATACTGAGGATACTAAGCGTCGTGTGTTCGTGATTTCTAAAAACTTTTAAAGTGATAGTGGGTAGGTTTACAGATGTACCGACTAGTAAAAATGTCTGTAATTTACCTGTCTACATTAAAATTACAAAATATCATATTAATAGTGGTTGAACATAACGGTTAAATTATTCCGTTATATAACAATGTTTTCATATGATCGATGCCACTCTTTCAATATTGCTGCATGGGTGTATTTCTTACTCATCGTAAACAAATATTACAATTAAAATCGTATTTCTCGACTCAAGTGGCATGAAAATAAATTAATCATATAATAATTAATGATATATTATCTGCAACAAATAAAATGTGTTAGATGTGTTTCTTACTTGGTAAAATATATAAATTGAAGCTTAAAATATTTTTTGCCAAATATTTCGCCTCTCTTTGGAGCGGCGTCATCAGTGACAGTGACTGAAGGTCTTTGTCATAAATTTTGAAAAAAAGTAATTTTATTTCTTTTAGCAATGGTAAAGGCAATGCACTATATAGTTTTGTATTTATTTTTTAGAAAAATATCAACATCACCTCGCGCATCATGGAAAACATCATCAGTATGTTATGTCCATTGTTGGTTCGATATTATTAAATTTACAAAACAAGTTAGACAAAACCTAATGCATTATATTATTATTATTAATGATATATTACGTATCCAATTATTAGCTAGCAGCAGCGCGGTCTAATAATTCAGTCCAAAATATGTTTTAGTAAGAAGGAGTTGGACGGTTGACTGGAGTATTGGACTCAGTCCGCGACGACCCACATGTACTCCAAAGGGTCATAGCTGGTGACGAATCATGGATTTATGGTTACGACGTAAAAACCAAAGCTCAATCATAACTGCCTCCGTGGTCTAGCGGTTAAGTCCGTGGATTTAGACTCGGATCGGGACACAAAAATATTTCTTAATGTCAATAAAAATACATTTAATTAATAATTAATTTATTTGTAATATTTCTCGAGTTTGGTACGCTGGAGACATCGACGAGCTTGCCACTTGTCATGATTGGCCTATAGTAAAGGTGGCTAAATGTGAATCCGCTTATTTATAAGCGTGGTTTCTGACCACCCCGAAAGGGAAACGGTTGTGATGATACTTTACTTTTTTCTGAAATATCATTAAAAGAAATACATGTGCCAATCAGTTCAATGACAGTTCTCTTTTTAAGACTATACTACAATATGCTGTTTTAATTTGTAAAATATAATGCGCTCGCTTATGACGGAAACTTGCGGAGCAAACTGATCTTTCATCAACTTGCTAATTCTCTCATATGTCAACTTACTTGGAGTTCATATCTCAGTAACCTGTAGCCCTCATCTCCAAAAACCGTCAATAAAACAGGAGCTTTACGCTGTACCATCAAACAAGTTAGCCAAAAAATACTGCTCCATTCTCTCTTAGTAAATATTATAATCGTCACTTACATTGGAAATCGGCACTTTACCGATACTTCCAACAAATTTCTCCATAATGTCTTTATAATCGCACTTCGGCATAATTATAATATGCTAAAATTAACGCTTGTACCTCATCACCATTTGAAATAACTTGGAAATTACTGAAATAATATATCATTAAAAGAAATACATCTTTATAATTAATGACATAATTACCGTTTATTTATTTATTAAGAAAACATTACATGGCTTAACAGTAAAGCCGAATTTACCATGCAGTCAATCTTATAATTAATACATACATTTTCATAAAAGTATATTATATATTTTTTTAATTTTTTATACAAATAATAATATTTATAAAGCTTTCAAGTTAATATACAGTATAAAATTAATATAAAAAGAAAGAAAAGACAATGAGATAATAATAATAAAATAAAATCAAAATTCAACATCAATAAAATCAATGAAATAATAGAGTTAATACAAAACAATAAAAAAAATAATAATAAGTGAGTAAGAATATAAATAAATAAATCAATTCGACATCATAATAAAATTAATACAAAAAATAACAATAATAATTCAATCCAAATATTTTAACTTATAAATAATTAATTATTCACAAAATTTAAAGAAAGCCTTGCATAGAATACGCAGATGATCAGCACAAACATCTAGATGTGTCAATCAGTTCAACATAAATTACAGTTCTCTTTTTAAGACTACGGTATATGGGTGCATATTCGCACTTATTCCTGACATTTAAAGCATCTGTGAGGTACTTGGCGGAACTATTATAAATGTGAGAACAGTATGATCTGATCTGTCTTTGTACAGCAACAGTCTGTTTATTTCAATTGAGATCTTCTAAATACCTTTCTATACCTTTCTATTCGGATATTTTACGTATTCTTCTTCTCATTTGTTTATTTTGCTTTTCAATGAAGTTTGTATGTAAGATACTTTTATCATTTAACTCTGTAACTGTAAGTATTACTTTTAGTCATAGTTCTCATTATTTTTTAGTTTTTAAATATTGTTAATATTGTAATTAAATTTCTTAAACATATAATGTATCATAATTAAATGTAGTTTGACATGTTGTGGTCACCTGTTACTGGGGTACCATTCACTAATGTTTTTTTTTTACTGTTTGCTTCTATTGATAGAATTGGATTCAATGTGTACTCTGTTGGTGATCCTAATTAAATAAATTAATTAATAAAAAATCAGTTCAAGAAACATTTACATTCGAAAAAACTGACACGAAGTTTTCTTGTCGAAGAAGAACGTGTTTTACACTTACGTTGCACACAGGTCGCCATATTGTCAGTGGAACAAAAAATAATCAATTTGAAACCGGCAATGCCTGTCATACACTAAATCAATCTGTACCGATTGGTCTTGCTCTAATTCTTATACTCGTTGGATTCTTGCCCTGTCTTATTCATATAATGTCTCTGCTGGTTAGAAATCGCAGTAGTTTTAGAATAATTGTTAATTAGTATTAGGACCCAAATTAATATTTGTACGCCTCTTAAGGTAGATTGTTGCAGGTAAAAATATATTGTTCACCTTCATTTGTAACCATAAATCACAAATAATTATTTCATTTAATTTCGTTTCGTTTCATTTCATTTCGTTTCGTTTGGTTTCGTTTCGTTTCATTTCGTTTCGATTCGTTTCGTTTCATTTAGTTTCATTTCATTTCGCATTCCATTCAACAACAGCGTTAACCATAAAATATTTTTTTAAAATATCAACCTAAATCCGAAAGTAAAGTAAATCGGTATATCTGTTTACATACATTCGTTACGTATATTCGTTAAGTACATTCGTTACGTACATTCGATACGTACATTCGTTCCTTAATGGAATAGATAATAATCCCACCGATCTTTTCATTTAAAGATATTCGCGTAGGACTACGCGTAGGATTTAAAGGTCGATTTATATTTACAAGTTATTTAGCGCGTCAGCAATTACATAATCAACAAAAGGTCAAAGCCGCACTTAGCTTTTAAAATGACATCTTAGCTTAGAAGTTTTTATTTTAGTTTATTCCAGCACGACATGTGACCTTGCTCCCACCTCTGAGGACTCCGTCTTTCTTAACAGGGGCTGAAAAACTATTCCAAATCTTTATCGTGCGACAAATATATATATATATATATATATATATATATATATATATATATAATGCCAGGCCCCAACATGTTACTCATTCGACACTGTATACATTTCATTACATCATCATCATCATCCTGTGTCTTTCCACACTTCTGCCCTCATCCATACCTCACTAGCGACCTTCCTCAAGTCATCAGTCCATCTGGCGGGGGTCGTCCCCGTCTTCCAGTACGTGGTCTCCAATCCAGAACCCGTCTACTCCATCGTTAATGGGTTCTGCCACAGAAGTGTCCAGCCCATTGTCACTTCAGCTTGCTAATTTTGAAAGATAGCTAAATAAATAAGCGGATTCACATTTAGCCAACTTTACTATAGGTCAATCATGACAAGTGGCAAGCTTGTCGATGTCTCCAGCGTACTAAACACGAGCAATATCACAAATAAATTAAATGTATTTATTTAATCGAACCCGGTACCTCCGAATCTAATTCTATGGACTTAACCGCTAGACCACGAAGGCAGTTAAGATACACAACTAAACTACAAAGATCTGTAAATGCCGCATTAGGGATTGACATTGATGAATGGATTTATATTTTTAAAATAGGTTTTTTCTTTTGTTTCAGGTCGCGCCAAATAAGATAGAGTTCGTGAAATCGCCAGTGAACATCATAGATTTTATAGCAACATTGAGTTTTTATATGGACATAGTGGTTGAAATGACAGTGGTTCGGAGAAGTGGTGATAAGGCAGATATTTTAGAGTTTATTTCGATCATAAAGATTTTAAGACTATTTAAATTGACAAGGCACAGTCCTGGGTTGAAAATTTTAGTTCATACGTTTAAGGCTTCTGCCAAAGAATTGACTTTGCTGGTGTTTTTTCTAGTGCTCGGAATAGTGATTTTTGCAAGCCTCGTGTATTATGCTGAAAAATCTCAGGTGAGTTATATTTTCCTATAATTGCCATGACTTTTCGGGTTTTCCTTAAAATCAAAAAAGATCGCGATTCGAATGAAAAATACACATACACATGACCGCCTCCGTGGTCTAGTGGTAACAAACGTTGCCGTGAACTCGGGAGGTCGTGGGTTCGATTCCAACCGGGGGCAAGTTGTACATTGTATAATTTGTCTCGGTCTGGGTGTTTATATGTATAATATCGTCATGATCGGAGAACAGTGACGGATCTGCTATATTTAAAATTTTCAAATTTTAAAAAAGTTAAATAACTGTTTTTTTGTCACTTCTTTTTTAAGTTACTCGTAATATTAGTCTCATAATAAGTGCAAACCTTCTAGATTTCATTTTGGAGCCCTTTCTAACATTTGCACTATAAATTACAGACCACAAACAATATAAAACTATACTTATATAAAATCAGATTTTTTAAAATCCAACACTGTTCTACGATCATAACGATATGTATATATTTACAAAAAAAAAAGTATAATATGTAGCCACAGGGCCAACAGTGAGATAGAGATGGTTTATAGGATTTTAGTCCGTAGGCGCCCTGGGGCTTCACTAGGAAGCTTCACGGATGAGTCGGGCATGCGACCCCCACCCGCGTTGGCCCTTCAGGCAGGGGGCGTATCATTGATGATTTATTGATTCACCGTCTATAAAAAAAAAAAAATCCTACGCCTCCGTGCTATCGTCGTGCGTCGTCTAACTGACCATAGATTTAGAGGCAAAGGTACCGTGGAAAAATAATAATAATATTAATGTAATACTAACCTATTCCGCGTATGTCTATCACGTTATAACGAATAGAATCTGCATCAGAATCTAATACCACCTATTTTCTTTACAATATTTGTTTTTTTAGCATATCCTTATGAAACAAGAACGGAGAATTAGCAACCTTCACCGATCGGTTTTATAATTAAAATTTTTTTTTATTTATTTTATATTTATCTAAATTAAAAGAAAGTAAAAAAAAAAATTCAGTATACGTAGGCACAAGGTTATAAAATAAATAAATAAAAATGTCGAACAATTCTTCATGGCTTTTCCTATTTCTTTATTCAAGTTGAAAAATAAAAAGGTCGTGTCCGGAGGCAAAACTTCCAAATTTGGCTAAGGAAATTGGTCCCTAAATGATAACACGTTTCATTATTTCTCGTATCAGTAACAAGGAACGGGACGCAATTTCCCTTTTTTATCTTGAAAACACATTTTTTCAAACGGCAAATAATCAATTTGTTTTCTGCGATTTCTTGGATATGAAGCGGATAATTGCTATGAGATACACGTGGGTACCTACGGAAATCGGATTTCATTAATTATATACAGAATGGTTTTTACCTCCTACCTATTTGCTGTTCTCGTTGAAAGTATTGGCCATTTGCAATGATGTACAATAGTGCACTCTTTGTGCAATACAAAATTCGTAAAATATCACCTTGACCAGGTATAAAGAAAACAACTGCATTGTATGTGTTTGAATGCATTAAAACTGTTAGGCGAACTCCGAAGCAAACTGCCCACACTTTGCGAGCTAAACCGAAAGTAGCAGCTTCTTGATTTTGGCTTTGAAGGCAGCGCGGGAGTTACCGAATATATCCACGTCCGATACACGCCTGTTGTACGTGTCGTACATCCGATGTACAGGTGCGCGCATGCCAGATATTGTACGTACGCGGCAGACATGGAAGAGATCGCAGGATCGAGTCTGTCTCGAGGGGTGCTGACTTAGTGCTAGTATAAAAAAAAACGGTGAAGAGATCCAGCTATTTCGTGTCACTCGTTATCTTTGACCTGAATCAGTAGTGGGTAATTAATAGCCATTGAAATGCAATACTTGCTGATTTAATTAAAAACTCATTTCTGATGACGGGATCGTATTAATTACACATGCCCAATGTTGTAGACATGTATGCAAGGATCCGTCCAACCTCCACCGTGTCATCTCTTGCGACCTTTATTTAACCCGGACCGGCTACATTATTTGTGTCATTTCTTTTATTTTAATCTTAATTGCAAAAAGTACAGACGCGGACTTAATGCTGCTTTGCATTGTATTACAAAACCTTAGGTGCAATTACAGACTTAGTCATCCTTGCATATAAAGCCCCCTGTAAACGATCAAACATGTTTGATAAACTTTTCCTGCCGCATCAACGTTTAATGAAAATCTGTATCGCCGTCGTGTTTGACCAATACGTTTGAACGTGTACAGCGGTGTTTGTCAAACAAGATCTCATTCGTTGTCTTGCACAGATTTTTTTATTTTTTTTTATTTATTGTTTAAGGACAACTTACAGCTAGATACATAAAATATATATACAGTACATATGGGTAGGGTATGGCTATTGACAAGTTGCCACCGATAGGTAAAATTACATAATTAGGTGGTGCTCGCTGCAATAACAACACAAGTAAAATTAACCTAAACTTAAAACTAAGAACAATAAACTACATAACATAGAACAATAAAAAAACTAAAAAAAAAAAAAAATTAAAAACAATAATCATGGAATAAACTAAACAATAAATTTACAATATATGTAAATATAATACTATTGATGAGAACCACTGGCGAAACGTTTTGTAAGAATGCGTCGTGTAGCTGTCGGAGATAATATAAATGGATCCAAGTCGTTGCAATAATCATTAACATAACTGCATGTCCTGCTTATGAACGAATTCTGTTGGTAGTTAGTTTTGGAGAATGGGACAAGAAATAATCTCCGTGTCCGAATAAATATAATGAGAAATAATGTCCGATGTTGTATAGTACCTAGAAGCATAATTAAACTCAAGTATTGTCTTGGCGGCTGTAAGAACGCTTTCATAAAAAATCCTGAGAAGGTCAGATCTAACCCCGGCATGTACCAATAAGAAACACACTTTTCTTACGTGCATTTGTTATATATTTACAACACCACCGTTCCGTACCTCACTAATGCCAATTTGTGATATCGTTGAAAAAATGTCATTAAATTATACGAGTATGTCCGCTTTGGATATTGTTAGGATATTCACCATGCTGCTGTCACTATGAGTAGCGTCCTGCATGATGCCATGACAATCATCATAATCACAACCCCTAGATGCATCCTCTGTGCGGAACCCATACTTTAATGTTTACAAAGAAAAAAATAGATTGTGCAGAAGAAACTCTTAACAGGACTTAATCGCAGATATAGAACCGGATATCTGTCCTACGATAAACTATATACGTACACATCACAGTCTGACGACACTCTTAATGCCCCCAGACAGACTCGCTCCTGCGATCTCTTTTATATCTCCCGCGTACGTACAATAGCTGGCCACCGCGCACCTGTACGTGGGATGTGCGACACTTACAACAGGCGTTTATTGGACGTGGATATGCGAATATTCAGTAACTCACGCGACACCTTCAAAGCCAAAATCGAGAAGCTGCTACTGTCGGTTTAGCTCTCAAAGTGTGAGCAGTTTGCTTCGGAGTTCAGCTAACAGTTTTAATGCATTCAAACACATACGATGCAGTTGATTTCTTTTATACCTGGTCAAGGTGTTTTTTTTTTTTTTAATTTTGTATCGCACAAAGTGTGCACTATTGTCCACAGCGAAAAATATTCTGGTGGCGGATATACTTTTAATTGCTTATACCCTGTTGCTATTTATTATGTTCTCATGTTGCCTGTCATTGTCCTTTCTCTTCAAATAAATAAATAAATAGATATCTTCTGTTGGAGATGGGCCTTACAAATTTAGTCTACCCTCGCCACGTTGGCCAGACGGGTTGGCAAGGAATAAAAGTTAAGTGGTAAAAAAATTATGTGACTTCTAATATAATTCCTTTGCCCGTTCTGGCGCATTAATTAGAAATAATATTTCGTAAATGCCTACATTTTTGAACCAGTGCGTTCTTCCAGTGCTGTCGCGCAGAACAGAAACGTGGACACTGACAGTGGGTCTAGTCCACAAATTTAAGGTCGCTCATAACCGATGAACAATGGAGTAGACGGGTTCTAGAGTGGAGACCACGTACAGAAATACGCAGAGTGGCACGATCCCCCGCTAGATAGACGGATGACCCGAAGAAGGTCACTGGTAGGGGTTGGATGAGGGTGGCAGGAGATCGTGTGAAGTGGCGAGCCTTCAGGGAGGCCTATATCCAGCAGTAAAGAAACACAGGCTGATGATGATGATGATGATAAAATGCCCATATGTAGTAGAAAACTAGTATAGGAAATTGGGATTCTAAATAAATTACAAATTAGTGATAAATCCAGGCAGATTCATTTATTATATTATTAATGGCCGACGCGAAATACGAATGGTGCGGCAGATTAAACTCATATTAAATATTTAGTCCAAAGAGAACTCGATTAACATCATACACTGAAATATTACACTCATTTTACAAATATTAAATCAATATTTATTTTCCTTTGAGCGAATAAAAAATGTGAAAAAGTTTTGCAATTTGTTAAAACCTGATATAAAATTGTATGCTATTTTTTTAGATACTAAGGTAATTTTTAATTCTACGAGTAGGTATGCTGAATTGTGTTTATTATTTAACAGTAGATTTATATAATTTATAAGTCGCAATTAAAGAAAACTTTAATCGCAAGCCTTGATATTTGAAAGGGTTAGTTTACATCTGGACTCATTACCATTGGATCCGTCGTATTTCCTCATAATTGATTATCGTGACGTCACGATGAATTGGTGTGCGTCTTGATACTGCCTATCTTCGACATCATGGACACTAGTGTAGGTGGTGGAGCGAATTTTGTCGCACCAACAACCGGGCTTTGGCGTCTCGGTTTCTTTCCTTTTACCTTGCCAGTAACAAAGAGTTTTTCTAGGTTATACGCCCTTTCTGGCATCGTATCCGAAATACTGGAGTATCCTACTAAGATATATGATGAATAGTATCATCACGGCCGTTTCCCTTTCGGGGTGGTCAGAAACCATGCTTATGAATAAGCGGATTCACATTTAGCAAACTTTACTATAGGCCAATTATGACAAGTGGCAAGCTCGTCGATGTCTCCAGCGTACCAAACTCGAGAAATATCACAAATAAATTAAATAATAATTAAATGTATTCCCGACCAGGAATCGAACCCCGTACCTCCAAGTCTAGATCCACGGACTTAACCGCTAGACCACGGAGGCGGCTATATATGGTGAATAGCTTAGTCGATATTTTGAGTTGTTTTAAAATCGATAAGTTGGTTCGATGCTCTGTCCATGAGATCTCTAGCATTCTTCGTCAACACCACATCTCGAAGGCGTATAAATTTTAATAATATAAATACATTATTATGGATTTTAGAAGGTTACCTTAAAAACATTAAAAAGCGTGAGTGACGTCACTTAATAATATGAAGACCGTGTTCGACTTGAAAGCAAAGCGAGGCTCAGCGCGCATTTTTTTTTATTGAATTTTGATTAAAGAGAATGAAAACGCTACCCGAACGATTTCAACGCGTTTTTTTTTTTTAAAAGAGCTTACAGGGCCATGTCGAACATGGGATACGTGACGTCATCCGGGAGCCATTTGCTACTGCAGCGGTTCCGAGCGAAAATTTTAAACCCTATAAAAATCTAAAGTATTTTTTATTTATTTTGAAAAAATGTCGTTTAGCCTATTGATATGTATTGAACTCATCATCTCATTTCTTAAAGCGCTATTCATAGCGTATGTAAGTGAATATTATATGTAGTGTGTTATATGTACAGCGTAAACTCTATATAACGACACTGAAGGGACTGTGCATTTTATGGTGTTATAGAGAGTTGTCGTTGAATGGAGATGGAATGATTGTATGGAAGACAGGCTAAACCAACCAAAGCCAATTGATTTCGACGCTTTAGGAAGTTTGTCGTTAAATCGAGTGACGTTACATAGAGTTTACACTGTATTTTTATGTATATATGTATGTATGTATGTATGAGGATTTATAGTTACATGTACTCGTCTTGTTTTATAAGAACAAATAAATTATTTTCAAATTTTTCATATAACCATTTGCACCTACGATAACTCTTTCAGCACTACAAAAAATATTTGGATATATAAGGTAACTTTTATATACTTACGGTCTAAAATATGTAATAAAAATTGTGAAAAAATCGTCCACTAGCGAATTCCACTAAGTCCCTATTATAAGCCGCATATACTGTGTTGTTGTTTTCTAATGTGCTTGTGCACCTTTTTGCGTTGGGTAATATGATGAAATAAAACTCACTATTGTATGTTGTTTTCTTAAGAAAGGACTAGGACCAAGGACAAACCTAACAAATTAATAAAGATAATCACTTAGTAGCTAGAGGTGCACTCGAGGCTGTTACGGAGCGGCAAAACAGAATTTAGCGACCGCTAGAAAATTATTTGTAATAACGCACGCTTGGTATTGTCCGTGCTGAAAGGGTTATGACCTAAATATATTATATATCTGTATTGTAATGTTGGCTGCTATGAAATTAAGCCCTTCTCTTGTGCATAGTGTAAGAAATTTTAATAAAAATAAAAAAACTACTATGGTACAGTTAGCACCAACAATCTTTTTTTTATAATTTATAAATTTATTATTTTTTCAGGATAACCCAGACAATCAGTTCAAGTCGATACCGCTGGGGTTATGGTGGGCTATCGTAACCATGACTACCGTAGGTTACGGTGACATGGCGCCAAAAACTTATTTGGGGATGTTTGTTGGCGCTCTGTGCGCCCTAGCCGGGGTTCTGACCATCGCTCTTCCCGTACCAGTCATCGTATCAAATTTCTCTATGTTTTATTCACATACTCAGGTGAGTTTAGCTATGCTTAAACCTATTTTAGCATATGATGGTTTTACAGTCAGTAAAGGGATTATTACTGATTATGTACTTATTATTTTATAAATAATATAATTACGAAGTATAAAATAAAATAAATATTAATACTACGGATATGGACAGTCCTGTTCGCGTGGAATGATGGCAAGAACGCTGGCTGCATTTCCCCGCTGAGCCAGCCCTCTTGCCACCGGAGGAGACGACAAGACGCGGTGTTATGTCTTTTAAAACTTTATATTGAATTATATAATATTGTTGAAAAAGATGGCTGGAAAGAAAGAAAAATGCAGAGGTATGCAATATAACATTTTCATAAGATGGTCCAGAGATCTTTTTGCTGGCTGTACTTACCTATCTATGAAAAATATTATTCGGATTTTTTCAAATTTAGCTTATTAGCTGTGGGTAATGTTGTTTACGAAATGAACTTGTTTTTCCCAAAATAAGTAGAACTTTAGAGATGTACCAGTAAATATCAAGGAAAAGTGTTCGCAGAAAAAGTAGCTGGTACTTTTTTGATACAAAAATAAATGAGACGAGAAAGTCGATGAAGCGAGTTACACTATTTTTCAATGGACACCTTTATTATATATTCTTCTACATTAAATCCTCAAGAAATTTTATAGACTCAAATATTTTTACGATCCGTTCACCAAACATCTTGGGCTTCTTCTTTTCGTTGTGTTTATCAATGACGATTTAAGGAATGTTCAATTCTCTGAGGCGGGTTTTTTAGATGACGATTTAAAAACAAAATAGTAATTAAAAACTCTGAAGATTGCGGTTTGTCATGCGATTGGAAACGCACCACTTTGCAATCTCTTTGTAAGATATGTGAGTTTTTAAAATTATCTGTTTTGTATGATAATAACGATCGTATTATGACCGCAACTAATTACAAATATGTACGTACAATCTTCTTTGTTCTTGGCTAATGTTTCTATGATGACAGGTAAAAACGAAAACATTATTAGTGTATATATTTCAGTTTTTGTTGATTTTCTCAAATCAATTTCGCTAAAATTTATATAGGACCATTTCTGTAGTATGAATATAAAAAAAGAATCATCAAATACAAATCACAATTGTCGAAATAATCGCATAACAAATATTTAAATACAAACAAAAAAAGAACAGTGGAATTAGTAACCTACTCCTTTATTGAAGTCAGTAAAAAGTAAAGTATCATCACGACCGTTTCCCTTTCGGGGTGGTCAGAAACCACGCTTATAAAGAAGCGGATTCATATTTGGCCAACTTTACTAAAGGCCCTTTTTTTTTTATCTGGATAATCCCTACCGGATACCCCCCCCTGAGTCGGGGGACAAGACCGTCTAAAACCTGATGGTGTTCCTCAAGACGCCTCGTGTTAAATGGCGGACGGCGGGGAGCAATATGCAAACGACCACCGCCCGCCGGCGTCGCTCGCTAGTGTGCGGGCGCCTTGTTAGGGAGGAGGGAGAGAGAGAGCGAGTGTCCTCCCTCGCCTTCGGAGAGGCGGCGGTAACAATCGCACGCGCCGTCTCGTGGGGCCCTATGTGAGCGATGTCACACCACTCGGGCCCCTCAGGTGGGCAGGAGGGCGGCGTACTGCCGCCTCCTGCGCTGCCTTCTCCTCTGGCGGAAGGGAGGGGCGTTCGGGTCGTCTCCCGCTCCCGTTCCGCCGCCTCCTTCTGGAGCATGGCGTGCTCACAGGAGGCCACAGAACTTTACTATAGGCCCATCATGACAAGTGAGTGGCAAGCTCGTCGATGTCTCTAGACAGTCGATGTGTTCTGACCAGGAATTATTTTAGTTTTTTTCGAGTTTGGTACTCAAGACGATCTTGCCACTCGTTTCAAGTATGATAGTCCTATAATAAAATTGGCTAAATAGGATTTTGCTTCTTTAAAAGCGTGGTTTCTGACTACCCGGTTACGATCGTGATATAACTTTACTTTTTAAAAATAATTAAATTAATTGCCTGAGGGTTGCTCCACAACGACTGAAATCCTAATTTCATTACTGTACTAGCTGACCCGGCTAGACTTCGTACCGCCTGACAGTCAATGAATGTACCCTCGGTCGGTATGCCTCACAAATCAGCGCTAATGCGCGCCACCTATCGGACAACAGTAGTACTATATCAGAAACCTTCGCCGATGTTCACACAACATATTCCCAAAGTTTCATCCCGTTCGGTCAAGTAGTTTTGAAATGCATAGGGAACATACATACACACAGACATTCATTTTTATATATATAGATAATGCATGTTTCATTGGTTGCTATTTTAATCTTGACCAAAAGGTTCCAATTATACACAAATTTCAAATAATATAGGTCACGTGAAGCTATATGCATGGTCCACATATGCATCACTGTGACGTATTGTTTCGGCAGCGTATTGTAACCGCATCCGTATTAGCGATCATGATACGCGTAGGTGATACGAATACGGTGGTCAGTTTGGGAAAATTATGCATATGTGGACCCAGCTTTAAGTATCACTTTAGCAAACGTCTATTTTAATTAACGGTATTTGAATAGACGTATTACTGTAATCTATTAATAAACAAGAGTTCCAATTTAAAACGTTTTTAGGCCACGATACAACTTTGTCGCTTTTTTATTGTTAAGCCAAATTTAAATAAATGACAAATATACTTGTATCTCTTTATTGGATTTATGACGACAATTTCCATTTAAATTATGTTTACTGCAACATAAAAGTCCTCCGCCGCGTCTGTCTGTCTGTTCGCGATAAACTCAAAAACTACTGTACCGATTTTCATTCTGTAAATTCTAATGGATAGAGTGATTCTCGAGGAAGATTTTAGTATATATTTTTTTTAAGTTTCGTCTACTTTATCGATATTTGTTAAAGTGTCAAAAATATATATATATATATATACGTGTATAAGCCGTGTGGAAGCATTTAACAAAAACGCTGCCTTAACCGTTTGAGATATAACAAAATAATGTAAAGTGGAATTGTGTATCTTATATAGGTGTACAGAAAAGTTTGCGATAGCATAAGTCTATCTCTTAAGGATGACATACTATACCCATGATAATACTAAAAAAAAATAGCAATTATAAAGCGGTAATTAAAAAGCTATTAACACAAATAAGTATGTATAAGATCTAGGAGGTGACAAGATAGAAACATTATTGCATAGAAAACTCTTCACCAGGTATAAAAAATGGCTCAGTCTGAGGGAGGGGAGGGAAACTGAAAACCTTCTAGCTGTCGTTAGGTTAGGTTAATCGTCACCGATTCACTCTGATATAGACACACATACACACACAACTACATATACACTCATACCTACATACCAACACAAAACAATTTTAATGGGTATTTGTTTGTGCTGTTACGAAATCTTATTCGAAGTTAATTATAGTACATTAAATATAAATTAAAAGCTACCTAAATAATAAAAATAAACTAAACTATAAATAAAAAATGTCCTCTAGAGACGTCCCATCCGAGATAGTCCCAAGGAGACTGGCAACATTTCCCCTTTGTATAGCGAGGCTAATACGTTGGCAGAAATAATTGCCAGCCTTCTTCTCTCCAGACCTTTCTGTCAGCCGCTTTGACAACTCCTTGGCCAAGCGCCTCGCTGACGGTCCCCATGGGCCCATCGTCTCGACCCCAAACGGCGCAAATTCGTATTAAAGGTTAGCATATTTGCGCAATTTGAGGTTCTCCGCAGAAAAAGCCGCACTTCCCGCGCCTGACGAGGTCGCCTGGATGTGAGATGGAGCTAATGTATCTACACACATCGCATCCCACACCAGAGACCTGCCAAGTTTCCACGGCCCAACAGTCATTCCGTCGGGTCTCTTGCCATCGCTCCGCACAATCCCAGATGGTTTCAATATTGCGGGTACCCCAGCAGTGACAATGTTTGTGCTGTTGTTTAATAATTAATAAATTGTATTTGCTGTCGACCGAATAAAACAAAATGAGAAATAAAACCATGTCAGAGCGTGGACGCTAAATGCAGAGGGCCTAACACCTAAGTCCAAGCTCTGAGCGAAATATATAAACCTAACAATATATATTTATTCTTTATTCTTTATTCTTTATTTGTCACCGAACGTTCCCACCGGAATTTGGTTAGGTCCATGATTACATCAATTTCTACATTTGATATTTTAATTTAATTATCGAACTAAATCGTGCCTGGTTAGTGGTTATATTAAAAGCAAAGAACAGAACTGGCGGTACCTTTAGAAGATAGATAAATTATTATTATTTAAACTTAAAATTAGATTAGATGCGGCTGTACAGGGGCGTTGTCAATTTTAACTAGATTAAGTATACTTATATAAAATTAATTTAAATAAAAAAAAAAAAAAAAAAAATGTCAGACTCAAAATTAAATTATTATTTACAGAGATAATGTCAAATGGTTGCGGCTGTAAAAGGGCCTTGTCAGTCTTATCTTATAGTTAATACTAATTAAATAGTATGAAATGCATAGTGCAAAAAAAAAAAAAAAAAATTAAAAAACAATAAATAAATGTGTTAAGCTATGTTATCTTGGAGTGCTTCGTCAATAGTGTAGTACGCTTTATCTATTAGAGCTAATTTTATCCGTCTTCTAAAGTCCTCATCCTTTATTTCTTTGGATAAATTGTTGTACAGCTTGACGCAGTTACAGACAAAGCTTTTCGTAAATTTATTCAATCTATGATTGGGTACAGCAATGGACTCTTTTTGGCGTGAGTTCTTCCTCAAAGCTTTAATATGATATGAATCCATGTTTTCCCTAATATACATCAAACAATATAATACATATGTACTATATATAGTTAAAATCTTAAATTCTTTAAAGGCGTTTTTGCAAGTTTCTCTTGCCTTGATTCCAGCTAAAAAACGGACCGCCCTTTTTTGTAAAATGAAGATTCGGTTCGCCTCTGAAGCCGTTCCCCAGGCCAATAGACCGTATGACATAATGCTATTGAAATAAGAATGATAGACACATTTTGCTGCTTGGGTGCCGCAATATTCTTTTATTTTCTTGACTGCATAGCATGCTGGGCTTAATATTTTTGCTACCTTGTCAATATGATGTTGCCATGTAAGTTTGGTGTCCAGCTCAATACCCAGAAATACAGTGTTTTGCACCAAATTTAACGATTTCAATTGAACATAATCTTTAAGTTTTTGAGAATCCTGTCTATTTTTATGCGTGTCTAGTGAAAAGTTTATAAGTTTAGTTTTGTTAAGATTTAACAGGAGGTTATTATGCCCAAACCATGCTTCTAGATTATTCATAGCTGAATTTAACTTTGATATTATGACATCTTTCTGATTTTTGTGATTGCTGCTTATTAAGAGAGATATGTCATCAGCGAACATAATCATACTGATGTCCTCTGGTATGCATACGCCTATGTCATTAATGTATATTAGAAAAAACAAAGGACCCAGTACCGACCCTTGAGGTATCCCCAATTTCATCACTTTTTCTGTTGACTTTATATTATTAATATTAACAAATTGTTTCCTATTACTTAAATAAGATTTACATAGCATTAAATCATTGCCTTTAATGCCATAATGATTTAATTTTGCAAGAAGAACTCCGTGATGCACACAATCAAATGCCTTTGACAAATCACAATATAAATTGGTAGTGTAAAGATAGGAGTCTCACTGCCGGTGTAATACCCTAAGGCAGCGAGGGAATGGGGAAGATGGTATTCACGTCCAGGCGCGCAGGCTCACGCAACTGTGCCTAGAGGAGGCAGGCGGCTAGGTGTCTTGACCAACGTGATGGATCCTAACAGAGGTCGGGCAGGGATTCAAGGTGGTGGATACACGTTCGATCGAGCAGGCTCACAAGATCGTACCTAGAAGAGGTAGCACGCAAAGGTGTCTTGGGCAACGTGTAAGAAATGAGACAAACAACGTAATGTTGCAATTTCATAAAGAAATTTTTTTCCCTTTACACCATGCAAGTTAAATGAATATTATTATTATTATTATTAAAAACTTTATTGTTTAATACAAAAGGCGTATGTAATGCCGCTTGGCATTCTCTTACAATCAACCTTCGGGACGAAGTTTAGGCATGGCAAAATAAAAAAACACAAAAAAATTATATATATATATATATATAATTAAATCACTTATTAGTACTAGTTAAATTAAATATACGATAAACATCATAAATATAATAATACTTAAACTACATAAATATATATATATATATATATATTCCCTCATACACTACATAGACTAGATAACTAATTATATACATACACTACGTAAACGGGAAATATATAGTTATATACACAACAATATGAGAACTACAATACACTTACTACAACGAATAATTAAAAATATAATATTATATGAGTAATAAATAGTTCAAGTAATGCTTATTGCAATTTTAAAAAGTGGGCGTATACTTGTCTTTTAAATATGACTCTGTTTGGCTTATACCTTAGGAGTTATAGCAAAATTAAAATAATGCGCAACGAAATTTCGTGTCGCCGGTTACACGGGCAAAGCCGGGTAAAACTAGCTAGTATTTTTATAATTACAGGCCACGATATAACTTTATTGCATTAGTTTTTATTTTCAGTTAATAATTAATGTTTGATTTATTCAAATTTAGATAAATAGGTCTCTTGTTTGACCCAAAAACTAAAAATACATTTTTCAGACTGATAAAAGGTCAACTGCAATTGCTAGCGGTCGCATTCTCGTGGAATTATTGAGGCATTTTGTTATTGGAAAATCGACAGAAATTTACAATTCCGTAAAAAATATTATTGCAGAGTGTCCAATTAGTCTAGCTGATTGACGCTTCAGGTGGCTTCATTGGCTGTCTTACATGTTCAACCTTGGAGTCCAAGGAATGCACGAGTAAACGTTAAAAAAAAAGTAAAGTATCATCACGACCGTATCCCTTTCAAGGTAGTCAGAAACCACACTTATAAAGAAGCGGATTCACATTTAGCCAACTTTACTATAGGCGCGGTGGTGGGTCGGTTGTATGAACGCGTTCCTTAAATCCAACAAAGGTCGGTTCAAACCCACCCGACAATGAGAAATACACTTTTCTTACGTACATTTGTCATAGATTTACAACACCACTGTTCCCATGCTTCGGAGAGCACGTTAAGCACGTCGGTCCCGGTTCCACTAATACCAACATGTGAAATCGTTAATAAATTGTCATCCTCGCCAAGCCGTCTGGCCAGCGTGCCGAGTGTAGGCCAAATTCTCCAGATATGTTCTGAACGGCCCCTCTCCAGTAGTGGATGTCTAGGACGCTGTGTTCTAGGGGCTGTAATGAATGAATAAATGAACTGTAGGCCAATCATGACAAGTGACAAGCTCGTGAATGTCTCTAGCGTACTAAACTCGGGAAATATCACAAATAAATGAAATATGAATTTTATTTATTTACTTAAAAAAATAAAAGGACAAAATAATATCGATCCCGGTACCTCCAGGTCTAAATCCACGGACTTAACCGCTGGACCGCGAAAGCAGTACGTAAATGTACTAGTATCTGCCAAGATTTTATTAAAATCGGTCTAGTAGTTAAGGCGTGAAGATGAATTTAACTGACAGATAGATCAGGGGTCTGGGCAAGGATATTGTTAGATGCAAAGTATCAAACAAACTTTACTATAGGCCAATCATGACAAGTGGCAAATAAAGATTCAAACAAATGCTGGTTAATAAATGTTTTTATTCGACAAAAGAATACCTAGACACTAAGCTCGACAAAGTCATGTGACTAAATAAATATTTGTATGCTAGAAATAGCGAAGCATGTGATATAATTACATATAATAATTTACATCCCTGAACCTAATATGTTTCTGACAAATAAATTATTTAATTTAGGGAAAAATATTATGAAGATGTATTAACGATATATTTTATTATATGTTGTGAAAAATATACCTACTCTTATAAAATTGTACAACTAGATAGTTCAATTGATAGTACAAAAAGTAATAAATTGTCTTACTTTTTTTTGGTTATGTAATGTCATCATGTTTTTTCATAGAAAGTTGGGAACTAAGATTTATTACATTATTGACTCTCTAGCGAAGGCTCTATTCCAAGGTAGTTTGATTTATCACTTAATTTATTGAGGCTATTTTTACCGCCAAAAATGCCTTAAAAAATGATATTTTCTAGCAATTTATACATTTCTATATAAATTACAATACGCAGATTTATTGATGATTTATTATAATTTATTTATAATTTTACAAATTATCGTGAGTACATTTTATTTCCTCGCCGGGTCTGAGCATCATAATAGTTCTGGAATGCAAGAGCCGCTTGGACCCCAAGGTTGAACATGTAACACAGCCACTGAAGCTACCTAAGACGTGTAATAAGGCATTTACGGTAGTAGGTTTACGTGAATAAGATATTTTGACTGTGACTTGACTTTGACTGTGTTTTAGGGTCTAAAACATAAATTATTAAAAGAAAACATTTTTACTTAAAATAAAATTTGGGATCTTATTTGGTCTCTAACCAAATAAGATCGTTTTATTAATTTTGTACAATAGATTTAATGTCCCGTTTCTCAGTCCATTAGCCGTTATATTTGTTTTCCTTTAGCTCGCGGTCCAATCACAAGCGGAAGCGAGAAGCGAAATATGAATCACAATTGTTAGTGTTCTTCTATGCATGTTATGTTTGTTATACTTTTTTACGTTTATTCAACGGCATCTCCACTGAACTATTCCTTTCAGCTATCTAACCAGGGGAAATCTCGGCAAGTCACCGCGTCCGAGGATTACATACATATTTTCACGCCAGCTCTCTTGCGGTGTAGGCGGAGACAATTGAGCGCCATTTGTCACGGTCAACACATACATACCTTTTTCGTTTCGTTAACAATCATCAACCTTTTCATATATACCCTTTTATTTCGTAGACTATTCAATTAAATTGCAATTCAAACTTGCAGCGTCAGCCAGTATTATATAATCTGCAAGGACCTCTTTTAACAACAATTTTCGCATTACCTATATATCTCATTCCTCAATCTCTCTTCACTCATACTTTCAACATGCCAGAATCATCGGAGCAGCTTTCCTTATTATTTTGGCCCTATGCTTTCCTTCATACCTTTTGTGTATTTCGTCGTTACATATGCGGCCCGCCAAAGTGAAACCGCTATCCGACGTAATGACCTTATTTCTCCTGTATTAATCGAACTCTCATGCTGATTCTGGCATTCCCACGTCTTGCTTCCATACATCAGTGTTGGTAACAATATGGCATTGTGTATGTACATTTCGACAGCCGATCAATGATCCCAGTAGGCCTATTCTGTTACTTAGTCGCAAAGTTTTTAGTGGATTTCATTATTTACGTCAGAGATTGCGTCATAATTACAAAATAGTATTCAATTCTCAACTCTATAAGCGCTCGACCTTGATAGCGGCCGTGCATATATTAACTTTAATAGCGTGATATATATAAAGTTAAGGGATTCCATATAATGCTTGCGCTTAAGTAACAGAATATGGATACAAGACACTGATTACTGCGTTCGCTCTTCTTTCAACTTACCTATCATACTTTCCATCCAAATCCAATGCCCACATATCATCTGTTATCATCACTTAAGATATATTAAAATAGTTTACTCAAAAATGCATGTAATGTGGTCATTATTTTGACAACCTTGTTTGAGCGACCTTGCCGTTCTGTATCAAGGAGCGGCCGGCAAAGTTTTGCTGGTCGCTCTAACTGGCCGGCAAGACATTACCGGCCGTTATTTTGACGTTTCAACGTTTTAAATAAATTTCTAGTTAATTAATATACATTTTATTTAAATTACTTGCTGGTTTTATTTAGATTAGGTACTTGCATTTTTTAGTAAAGCACTATACAAGCCTTGGCCCACTATGACTGCTTCGCTGGTCACGCTATGATTGCCTCAAGCTAGCCTAGCTACGCTCTAGGCCTTCCAGCTTCGCCATCATTGCAGCCCTTGCTGTCCTCGTTGTTATCTAGCAGTAGCAAAGTAGTCATTATAGATCACGGCAGTAATGTACTAATTTTTCTTTATTAAACTTATGCTTGTTTTTCTGACTTCCATTAAAATATTTATTTTCCGCTATAAGCTACCGCCTATTACTTACAACACAGTCTTCATCTCGAAGTGGTTTTTGTGGTTTCTTAGGAGTTTTTTTAAATAGAACTGTCGGCTTAGAATGTTGGGTGAAAGTAGGTATGTGGCTTAGTGTCGCTATGCAGCTTGACCCCAATATCTATTTTGGTTTTTTCTTAGTGGATTTTGGTACCCGTCGTCAACCCTTACCAGCTGCGGTCATGACATGAATAGCATATTAACGTATAAAAAGATTGTTACATATAAAAATGCTGTTTAAAATTTGTTTTTAAAATGCTAGACTGGAATTACTGCGGCATAAATGTCAATGGAGAATACATCTCACACCTCCGATTCGCGGATGACATAGTCATCATGGCCAGCTCGCTCAAGGATCTTAGCAGAATGTTAAACGGCTTAAACGTGGCTTCTCAGCAGGTTGGCCTCGGAATGAACCTGGATAAGACTAAGGTTATGTTCAATGACCATGTCAAGCAGAGGCCAATCTGTGTGGGAAATGCTACTCTCGAAGTTGTGCAGGAATACGTCTACCTTGGACAGACTATTCAGCTAGGCGCTGCTAACTTCAGCAAAGAAGCCGACAGACGCATTCAACTAGGATGGGCGGCATTCGGGAAACTTCGACATATCTTCTCATCGTCCATACCACAGTGTTTGAAGACAAAAGTCTTCAACCAGTGCGTCCTCCCCGTAATGTCGTACGGAGCAGAGACGTGGTCACTGACAGTGGGTCTGGTTCACAAATTCAAGGTCGCTCAGCGAGCTATGGAGAGAGCTATGCTTGGTATTTCTCTGATGGATAGAATTCGAAACGTTGAAATTCATCAGAGAACCAAAGTTACTGACATAGCATTCAAAATTAGCAAGCTGAAGTGGCAATGGGCCGGACACATCTGCCGCAGAACCGACGACCGATAGGGCAAACGGGTTCTGGAGTGGAGACCACGTACGGGACGACGCAGAGTGGGACGACCCCCCGCCAGATGGACGGATGACCTAAGGAGGGTCGCTGGTGGGGGTTGGATGAGGATTGCAAAAGACCGCGTGCAGTGGCGAGCCTTGGGGGAGGCCTATATCCAGCAGTGGAGAGACACAGGCTGATGATGATGATGAAGACATATAAAAACACTGTCAATTAAAAATTATATTAGAACAATTATTTTGGTGAATTCTTGGATCCTTTTTTTATCACAGTGCATAGAACACAGCATCCTAGACCTCCACTGTTGGAGATGGGTCTTCTAGAAAATATATCCGAAGAATTTGCCCTACACTCGCTACGCTGGCCAGATGGGTTGGCGAGGATCTAATGTATTTTTAAAGACACTTTATTATTGATTCCACAAGTGGAACAGGGACCGAGCGACGGCTTAACGTGCTCTCCGAAGCACGGGAACGTGGTGTTGTAAATCTATGACAAATGTACGTTAGAAAAGTGTATTTTTCATTGGTACAGGCCGGGGCTCGAACCGCTGTTTTTAGGATTTTAGTGTTTTTATAACCGAGCCACCACCGCGCCGCTGTTATGAAATAAATGTAACTGAAATGTTATCACATAAATTTGTAAAGTTCCACCATCCATGTTTGAAACAACAATGAATTTGTTTATAAAAGCAATAATATGTTTAACTTTGATATTTTAAGTTTATTCGACATGTGTCTCACGTCTTTTACATATAGGTACAGTCAGCAAATAAAATTTAAACTTAGGGCCAATTTCAAGTACTTGCTCATTATCAGTCATCGTCATAGCAATGCTAAGCCATTCATTATTAGCCTATGAGATTTGAGCGCAACCTCCTTCGCTTTCAATAATCAACACGAAATCCCATCCCACTCCTCTAGCAGATACTCAGATATTTAAATAATGTATGTCTATATGACTGCCTCCGTGGTCTAGCGGTTAAGTCCGTGGATTTAGACTCGGAGGTACCGGGTTCGATTCCTGGTCGGGACACAAAAATATTTGTAATGTAAATAAATACCTACATACATTTCCCGTTTATTAATATTTTTTTATTTGTGATATTTCTCGAGTTTAGTACGCTGGCGACAAGCTTGCTACTTGTCATAATTAGCCTGTAGAAAGGCTAAATGTGAATCCGCTTATTTATAAGCATGGTTTCTGACCACCCCGAAAGGGAAACGGTCGTGATGATACTATATGTATGTGTTTATAATATTATATGTAGTTTATGTAATTGCTTAGTATGTAGTGTATTTATATATTAAGTTGTTGCACCCTGCCCATAATCTCTCACCATCCCAAAGGTTAGTTGTCAGAGAAGGCCTAACAGGCATTAAACTCACCTATGTACCTAATTTTAAGTTTTGGTGCAATAAAGAATTTAAAATAAATATATGTATATATATGTATGTCTGTTGCTGGATAAATCGTCGCCATTTGACACGATCCCCTCGTACTCTTATTCAGCCTGAACCACTTCACTTATCGTCCATACCACAGTGTCTGAAAAAGTTTTCAAGAGACGTGAACACTGGCAATTCTGGTTCACAAATTCCAGACCTGAGAGCTATGCTTGGTATTTCCCTGATGAATAGAATTCGAAATGTACAAATTCGTCAGAGAATCAAAGTTATTGACTAGCTTTTAAAATTAGCAAGTGGCAACGGTCCCGCAGAACCGACGTGGCAAACGGTTTTTAGAGTGTGACGACCTCCTTCCAGATGGACGGTTAACTTAACGGTTAATAACTTGTGGAATCGTTAATAAATTGTCATTAAAAATTGACATCATATCCTCGCCAAGCCGTCTGGCCAGCGTGGCGAGTGTAGGCCAAATTCTCCAGATATATGTTCTGGAAGGCCCATCTCCAGCAGTGGAGGTCAGGGACGCTGTGTTCTAGGGGCTGTAATGATGAATGATGATTTCTCGAGTTTAATACGCTAAGGTTGCTCCCATAGTAAAGTTAGGTAAATGTAAATCCGCTTCTTTAGACGAAGTGTGATTTCTGACCACACTGAAAGGAATACGGTTGTGATGATACTTTCCTTTTGTAAACAAAACAGGATCATTTTGGAACTTTTCGCCGCCTCTAAAAGTGACACAATATCAATATTTTACAAACTTTTTTGTGTCTACTTTCTCATTTAATAAGCAATTTTTCAACAAAAAAGTAATATAAAGTTTGCTGTCAGCATTATTGCTTAATAGCCTAACATGCTTTGCGTGGAATTTGCCCAAACTGTTTTTTTTTACCCGACTGCGCGCCGCAAAGAAGGGTTATGTATATATATATATGTATGTTTCTTTGTGGCACACTGGAGACCAAACGCCTTAGCCGATTGTAATGATTTTCACGTCAATCGATTCGTCCTCATCGCGCGAGTTACATTGAAGTTATGACATTAATTAAATATTTTGTTAAGGCAACCATACGTCATATTGTGGAAAAAAAAAACAAAAAGTACAAACAGTATATAATAATTACAATATAAATGAAAACTACAAAAAATAAAATAAATATAAACTAAAACTAATAAAAAATAAACTATAAATAAAAAATGTCCTCTAGAGACGGTCGTCTCAGGGATAGTCCCAAGAAGACTGGCAACATTTTCCCTCTGTATAGCAAGGCAATACATTGGCAGAAATAATTTCTACCATTGACAAAAAGCCTAAAAAAAATGTTTGCTCTTTTGATATTAACACATACTATATTTATTATCTTTATGTATAGTAATAATAATATATACGTATTGTATGTATATTTTAAAAAGCATTTTAGTTTAACAAAACATTATTTAGAATAATTATCAAATATTTGAATTAAATATTATTACAATTCCATGCGCACATAAACTGTGGTTGATTTAAAAGTATCATCACGACCGTAGTTACATTCAACACACGACGCTCTTAAAAAGCTATTACCTTCGCGTGTTTAACTAGTGGGTACAGTTAAGAGATAGTACGCTGGATCACTTTTAAAAAGAGGACGCGAAAGCAAGTACTAAATTTACACTTTTAATATTTTTTTCATAGTTACTATCGAAATTATTAAATTGATCAATTATTAAATAAACTCTAATTAACAAAACGTAAAAAAGTTATTTAAAAGATAATATAAATAAGTTTAATAAGAATTTAAAAACTATTAAAAAATGGCACGTGTTTGTGCCTTTTGGTCTTGAGACAATGGGTCCCTGGGGGCCAAGTGCAAATAAGTTCTTTAAAGAGTTGTCTAAGCGCCTGGTTAATGCTGTATGTGACAAGAGGGCTGGCAGTTTTCTCGCGCAGCAAATCAGCATTGCTGTGCAGCGGGGGAACGCTGCAAGTGTTCTTGGCACACTGCCACAGGAACAAATCATGGGTGAGTATTTTTATTTATAATTAGTATTTTTTTTTTGTATTTATTTCTAATTTAGTTTTAATTTTTATTTCATAACCTTGGTATTTTACTTCGAATAAAAATAACTTGTAATAAAATCTAAAAAGAACGTGCCCGAAGAAAGTGATAATGCGTGATTGTACGTACAGTCGAGGAAAGGCGTTAACTGACAGGATAGTTTCTCCAGCATGGATTTGTTGGTTCGGAACTCCGTCTATGCCATCATTCTCCGCCAACACCACATCTATAGAATATTAATTCGTTTAATTGCCCGTCTCCGCAGCATACAGAAAAATAGGGAACACAAAAAATCCAACCAGGCGGATTTTAGTGGCTCTGTTATCAATCCAAAATAAATTTAAATGTGTCACCGTAGGGGTGGTACGCCTAGAATTGAACATTGTACCTTTTCGTTTAAATCTGTGGTCATAACCGCTTGACCTAGAGGTTTATTGTGGTTGATTTGTTTGTTATAAACTGATGGATCGTGAAATTGTTAAGCCTTATTTCTGTGAAACACGCGCTGTTTGCAGAATGGGATGAAAGCGTCCATTGTGGAAGGTACAGTCAACAATAAATAAAATGTAAAAGTTTTCGACGTGAAAATCGTAAGTACACTTCTGAACTTCGCTGCAAAGGATTTTCTATTATATTCTATAAAGAAAGGAACATTTCTTATTTCTATTTCTTAATACTTATTCGGTCTTATTTAACTATAGATATTTATTTATTTTTAATTTTAAAGTTATTTAAACTATATACAAAGGAGATAACGTCGCTTGACATTCTCTCAGATAGTGTATTCACACGTTTCGGGATCAGACTCGAATAGCCGGCATAGTGTTAGGGATTGATCTCAGTCATGATTGTGTAATTCCAGTTGCTAACATTCATGGACCTCGCGCGCTACTTACCATCAGGTGACGGCAAGGTCACATGTCGTGTTATTATATAAAAAAAAATCGGCGTCTACATCTCCGTCTTTCAGTACTTAACATTTTTAAATTATGTTTTATTCTTAATGTCACAACGATCATAAATTAATAATTCTACATTGAAAATATATAAACATACATTTAAAAAAAAAATAGGATAACGATTGATTCTTGGGAAATTTAAATAATAATAAATTGTCGCTGACTTAAGAAGCTTACCCTAAGGGTGACCCCCATTGTTCTCGTGATATTGTGTGCAAACGTCCTTTATTAAACAAAGTAATAGCGGTTTTTGTAAAATTTGAAAAGGGCTAAGTCGCCTTTCATGAAACTTATGTAAACATTGAAAGTGTACACCGTAAAAGCTCAGGCATTCGATTTTATATTAATAACCAGCTGTAAAAGTGGTCAAGTTTAAGGCCAGTTACAGTGCTTGCCCGACCGTCGATCCGCCGATCGTCTAGTACTGTAACCGGCCTTATGAGGGTTTACCACTTTCGCATCCTCGCAGACACAATCCAATATTTTCAAATTTTTTAATGGCGGACTGTACTTTTGAGAAATGTAGTCTATTTACTTACTAGGAAATAAAATTACTGATATTTTAACGATACGAGTATTCATTTCAGTCATTCATTACAGCCCCTTGAACACAGAGTCCAAGACCTTCACTGTTGGAGACGGGCCTTGCAAAACACATATCTGCATGTATTAGTATGTAATTATTAATTAGTATGTATATGCTAGTCTGCCCGCGGTAGACTATCCAATTAGGAGCAGCCAACTTAAGCAAAGAAGCCGACAGAGCATTCAGCTAGGATGGGCGGCATTCGGGAAACTCCGGCACATCCTCTTATCGTCTATACCACAATGTTTAAGGACTAAGGTCTTTAACCAGTGCGTCCTCCCGGTAATGTCGTACGGAGCAGAGACGTGGACACTAACAGTGGGTCTGGTCCATAAATTCAAGGTCGCTCAGCGAGCCATGGAAAGAGCTATGCTTGGTATATCTCTAATGGATAGAATTCGAAACGTTGATATTCGTCAGAGAACGAAAGTTACTGACATAGCTTTTAAAATTAGCAAGCTGAAGTGGCAATGGGCCGGACACATCTACGGGAAAACGCAGAGTGGGACGACCCCCCGCCAGATGGACAGATGACCTAAAGAAGGTCGCTGGTGGGGGTTGGATGAGGGTAGCGAAAGATCGCGTTAAGTGGCGAGCCTTAGGGGAGGCCTACATCCAGCAGTGGAGAGATACAGTCTGATGATGATGATGTATATGCTATCTGCATTAAAAATATTCAAGTTTATTTCATAGAATGTCTAGCGGCATTAGGTCCGCCTTTGTACTTTGTGCAATTAAGTTTAAATAAATAAATCTGGAGAATTTGGCCTACACTTGCCACGCTGGCCAGACGGGTTGGCAAGGATCTAATGTCAATCCTAAATGACAATTTATTTACGATTCCACAAGTTGGTTAGTTAGTTAGTGGAACGGGGACAAATGTACGCAAGAAAAGTATATTTCTCATTGGTACATGCCCGAGTTCAATCCTACTTTTTTAGGATGCTAAAGAGAGCGTTCTTACAACCGAGCCACCGCCGCTCATTGAAGAATGCTAATGTGTAATTTAGGGAAACAAATTCGCGCAATTTATCTTAAAACAATTTTAAGGCGTATCTGTAACTTTGGACACGTCCCCAAGGAGGGAGATTAATAGATTCTGCATACTTTGCCATTACATAGCTGTACTTTAAAACGTACGCAATACACTAAGAAGCAATGTCGAAGGGACAATAACTAATAGGGTTGTAGGTCGTCGTTGCGCGTGCCAAAATCCATATGTATTTGTTATAAGGTTTTGGGTAATTTAATTTTGGTTATTAAATAAACTAACAAATTGTATCTTCCGATTAAAATACATATGGCATTTGGTAAGTTTATTTCTAGTTGAAATATTGGCAAAAGGACTCTATCATATAAAGAATAGAACGAAGATTATGTTTAGTGCAAAAAACAAATAATCTAAAAACGTATTATTATGGATTATAAAACAACAATAATTCTCGTTAAAATTACAATGTTTGGCAACAATTAAAGTGTAACAGGCCCTAAACCACAGTCATAACACTTTACTGTTAGAGATGAGCCTTCCAAAAATATATAAAGAATTTGGAAGCAGGGTTGGCGAGTATATTTCTGGCTTAAATAGAAGAAGAAAGGAAGACAAATTTCTAAGCATTCCATGGATTCGCCCGCCAGTTCCATCGTGTGTGAGTAAGAGATGAATGGTGTCTTGGGATTGCGACGACAATAGGCTGGTTTAAAAAAGGAGGCCTCCTTTTGTTATTTTATTGCGCGATAATATGCTCACATTGTACACCTGTCCCTACCCGACCAAATACTGTATGATTCCGTTAATGCCGTCTTAGAAGCTCTTTCCCTAAATATTTTGAATTTTAGGCCTAATTCTTTCAGTAAGTGATGCAAAGATTTTGCTGGAACTCCTCTCGCACCAACTTCTACCGCGTAAAGCTGAGTCTTGAATCCCTTCCTGATCATTTTTTCTGTGAGATCATAATATTTATATGACTTCATGTTGTGGTGTTTTGGAATATTTGATTCCCACGGAACGGTAAGTTCAATAAGGATAACTTTTTTCAAGTTCCGAGAAAACACTAAGTACTCTGGCCTATAGACTGATACAGCTAGTTCATCTGGGATCCTATAATGATGTTGAAATGTATTCATGTGAATTAGGAAATAAATTTTAACGTAAGTTAAGAAAACAATATACACATTAGATTATAAAATATTTATAGATACTAAAATGTCGTAGCAGCTACGAGATATCTTATTCGTAGCTGTACCTGCTACAAGTCATTTGTAGACGAAATAATTGAGTACGATAAAAATAACTTTGTAAAATCAAATAGCTTAACACTAACTTGGTTTAGCTAGAACTGATCTCGTTTAGTATAAATGGTGAAATAGGCCCTTAAGCGCAAACGTTAGATTGTCAAAATAGTGGATTCTGCGGGGTGAGGCGAAGTGCACCTTCGACCGAGAACGAATCGCCTAAGATCGATTACGTCTGTCTAAAATGTCAAAAGCTAGGCGAAATGACAAACTTTTGACATTTCTGACAGACGTAATCTCGTCGATCTTAGACGATACGTTTTCGAACGATTGTGCACTCCGCCTTATCCCGCTGTTGTTTATTGTCATTTTTAGTCCGAGTTTTGCCGACCATACTTGATTTCACGTCAGAATAATGTTATCCACTGTTTCATAAGTCAACTATGGGGTTGTACTTTAAAGCGCGTTTGGTGGTGCTGGCGTCGATTGCTATGAATCCCTTGAACCGCACGTCGTACTAACATCTCTGTGCTCGAAGAGCTTAAGCTTGTCAGGGAGCTTTAAGACGCTTTGCCGGAATTTTGCAATACTTTGGCCACATTGCAAGAAGAGGTGACGATAATCTTGAAAAACGTGACGATAAAAGAACAAGATAAATAAACCTCAAGCGATAGTCCAGTGAGGTCACTGACTACCTGGACATCCCTGTACATCAGGCCATCCATTACACCGAGGACTAAAACCGTTAAAGACGGTTGGTGGATGAGCTGCACTGCGATGGTGTCACGATCCCCATCACTGGGGTACCGACTAAGGAGGAGGAATACAAGAGGCTGATGGCAGTCTTCTGCCTAAACTTATATGAGTACTTATCAATGCTTGGTGTTTATTGCACCTATTACTGGAATTGACCTGCACGTAAACACATTGTCTTATGTGATCAGTATAAAAAAAAAGTGTCTGATTGCTAATTTTGTCATGAAGTGTAATTTGGCTAGCACTAAAATGTTTTTCCGTGCCTTACAACTATGCTACTATTTCAGAATAAAGTGGGGCAGGATTCTGTGTGTTTAGTCTAACGTTAAGTGCTACTCGTTAGGCCCAAATGAGACAGTTTTCCCATATTGATGGGATACTAAATGTAACTTAACCCAGCGTTATGTACCAACATTAGCTCATACAAATTGAACTATGTTGTTCCTTTTTTGATATATGATAGAGCTTAAATTGCAAAGCTTATCAATTTTGTTACATAGGCATATACAGGGTGCGCCAGAGAAACTTACTTATTTGAAAGGTCATTAAAAACAAAAGTATCAGTTATTGTTTTAATTTTAATTTTATTTTAGAATACAATATCCCTTTTTTTTTAAACAGACTTGAAAATGACATTAGTTAAATGGCGACCCCCATTGCGCATACACTGATTAAGTCGATTTCTGAAGTTAGTGTCCACTCTTTGCAGCATATCAATCGCTATGTTGGCAATGACGTCGCGAATGTTGTTTTTGAGGTGAGCTATTGTCCGTGGCCGATCGACATAAACCAGGGATTTCAAATAACCCCATAAAAAGAAATCGTATGGAGCCAAATCTGGAGAGCGAGCCGGCCATGTGAGATCGCCTCTGAGAGAGATAAGCCGGTCGGGGAAATGTTGCAACAAATTCATTGAGCCTCGTGCTGTGGCTCCATCTTGCTGAAACCACACATCCTTAGCGTTTATTTCTTCGAGGCTTGGAAGAAAAAAAGAAGAATTTTAAAGCGAGCGCGGAAGGCACGTTGCGTAGCAACATGTGAGCGACCGATGGAAAAGAAGCTCTCGACGGCGTATGCCCGCTGTTCTCTAGGCCAGAGCATGATGGCAACTGACTAGAGGAAGAAACAAACTTGAGGACTTCCCCCTCCAATAGCGCCCCCCCTCACCCCTCTACACACCCAACTTACCGCCCGGGAGTTTTTTCAAATAAGTAAGTTTCTCTGGCGCACCCTGTATATATATCTTCACGACAGTTTCCTTGCGGGGTAATCAAAGTCAATTGACCGTTCTTCCAGCTTCTTTAGCTTTATTATGCTTTTGTTGCGTTGTTTTTTGATTATTTTTTATTAGGTTCTTCCGTCGTGTTTCCTCATTACCAAGGGTCTTGATGATAGCACGCCACCCGTTCCTGTTTTCGGCGGCATGCACTGCATAATGAACGCTAGTGCTGGCGGTGGAGTGGACATTTATCGGGTCTTTACGTGATTTACCTTATTTTTTATTTGCTTTTTACATGTTCCATTGTTCCTTATTCAGGCATACCATGGATATGTTGCGTCAAATATAAGGTACGGCATATTATTGTGAGGCAATGCAGTGGAAATAAATAGAATCTTTATTGGACAAAAACAATGCATTCGTGCTATTTGTAAGACACCTCCTATGACTTCCTGTCGTCCTTTATTTATAAAACTAAAATTACTGACTGTTCCGCTATCTATATACTTGAATGCTGTTATTTGTAAAAAGCCACCCGGAACTTTTTAAAACTCTTGGGGATAATTGCAATTTTAAAACGCGTTATCCTACTAGAATAATTATTTCAGCTCATAAAAGTACTCAATATAGGCGAAATTGTTATGCAATGGCAACAAAGATATTTAATAAGCTTCCAGTTACTATAAGGGAGCTGCCACTAAAACTGTTCAAATTAAGAGTCAAACAACTGCTGGTTAATAAATGTTTTTATTCGACAAAAGAATACCTAGACACTAAGCTCGACAAAGTCATGTGACTAAATAAATATTTGTATGCTAGAAATAGCGAATCATGTGATATAATTACATATAATAATTTACATTCCTGTACCTACCATGTTTCTGACAAATAAATTATTTCATTTCATTTCAATTTCATTTCAATTGAAATACTCTACATGATTGTATTATTGAAAAAATGAAAGTTTTCAAATAAAATAAAATTTTCTGTAATTTTATTATTACCGGGAAGTGTACAGAATGCCTATTTAATTATAACTATCGAGAATCACTATATCATAGACGGAAGATATACGAGGTTTGTTAAAAAAGTATCGCGAATTTAGAATTTTCGCAGAAGATGTGAACGACGAAGAGTGTGACCGACGCCCGAGCTCACAGTTTCGTTCGATTGCAGGGGTGTCGTGCATCATGAGTTCTTGCCACAACATGGTAGTGCGGTCAATAAAGAATATTATGCGCAACTGCCTCCGTGGCCTAGCGGTTAAATCCGTGGATTTAGACTCGGAGGTACCGGGTTCGATTCCTGGTCGGGACACAAAAATATGTATTAATGTATATAAATACATTTAATTAATATTTAATTTATTTGTTATATTTCCCGAGTTTGGTACGCTGGAGACATCGACGTGCTTGCCACTTGTCATGATTGGCCTATAGTAAAGTTGGCTAAATGTGAATCCGCTTATTTATTAGCGTGGTTTCTGACCACCCCGAAAGTCGTGTGGTCGTGATGATACTACTTGTGTAATCCGCCAGAAATGCCCGGATTTGAGGAAAAACGAGAATTGGCTTTTGCACCATGATAACGCCCCTTCACAGCAGTTCCCAAAAAAAAAGGAGAACGCTACGCTACGATTGAGGAGATTAAGACTGCATCAAAGGAGGAACTGAACAAGATCACAAATAAAAAAAAATATTAAAGTCCTTTGAGGATTGGAAAAAAACGCTGGCAGAATTTAGGAAAATTACTTTGAAGGGGACAAAATAGATATTCATGAATAAATAAACACTTTTTTAAGAAATATCAAATTCGCGATTATTTTTGAACAGATCTCGTATATCAGTTCCACATCGGAACAGTAGGTAGTTTGAAGATATTTCATGGGAGCTGTGTTATCCTTATAGGTTTTTTTTTCCTCAGAACCCAGAAGACAGACACGCAATCACAATTTTTTTTTTTTTTTTTTCCAGACAGCTCACACAGCGCCATCTAGTTTCAGTGGTAAGCTACTAGGCTTGTGTTACGGAAACTAGATGGTTGATAAACTACATATTATACTTTTTTTTTTTTGTAAATATATACATATTATACATATACACACCCAGACCGAGACAAATTATACAATGTACAACTTGCCCCCGGTGGGAATCGAACCCACGACCTCCCGAGTTCACGGCAACGTTTGTTACCACTAGACCACGGAGGCGTAAACTAAACTAAAACCGTAATATCAAAATTAGAAAAAAAATGTCTGAGCAAGAATCTTGCGAGATTCGTCCGCAATAGCAATAATACTAGGGTTAGTCTAGGTACAGGTCTTGCTTACATATCGATGGTCTTGGTCTCGTAAAAAAACAAGCACTATTTGGGACCCTGCAACAATGCCGTGATTATCTAAAGGTAGGTAACCTTGACCTTTATATTTATGACACCGGCTTTTATTAATTTTAACACAAAGCTTTTCAGCACTTCTATTCAGAACAGAAACTCATCTGTTATTCTGTTTTGACATATTTTTATTTAAAACTTACAAAAGCGATTTTTGGATGTGAAATTAATCTTTATACGTCGATTTGTATTCGATTTTTTTTTTAATCTAGCCGTTTGACTCGGCTTTGTCCGTTTGATATAGTGGTCAGTTATACGAGTATTATGGCTTGAAGTACAATCAAAACGTTTATGTACGAGTATGGACTTTAATTTCGTTAGTTTAATTTAATAATACTTTATCACACTTTACTTAAGTACAAAGGCGAACTTAAAGCCATTTCGGATTTTTCTACCAGCTAACCTTTGGAAGAGTGAGACAGTATAATATGTGGGTTGCAATTTTACCCTCTTTTACTTAATTAAATTTAATATTATTAAATGTATAATTTATGATTTATTCGAAGTAATTTACAAACAATATAAAAGAATTACAATATTATTAATTAACCTAGAAAAATAAACTAAATCTAAATAACAAATTAAATATAATAAAAATTTTAGCAACCTAATGTCTCAAAACTTACGATATAAAAATTTCCTCCAGGCCATTGTCCAGTGGCATGGTGCCCAAAACACTGGCAGCATTTCCTCGTTGAATTTCGATACTAATCTTTTCAGCGAGGAAGCTGCCAGCCCGTGGGTCACCAGAGACGTCGACTAGTTTTTTTGAAATTTCTTTAAATAAAGTTTTTGCCTCGAGGCCCCACGGTCCCATGGTTTCAACGGCAAAGGCCACAAATATATAATCATTGCAAATGTTTATATATTTGCGGCGCTTGACGTTTTGAGCTTGTTCTGCCGCCGCACCAGCTCTGACAGTAGTTCCTTGAAGATGGGAAGTTGCTAGCGTGTCTACACATGTGACGTCCCACACTAGTCATTTTCCCAAACTCCAAGGAACAAAGGTCATATTATTAAGTATTGTTTTAAAAGATGTTCAATTCACATTTGTTTGCTTGTCTGATGGTCAGTTTGCTTGTTTCATGAGCAGCCGATAGTAAAGTAAAGTAAAATATCATCAAGACAGTTTCCATTTCGGGGTGGTCAGAAACCACGCTTATAAAGAAGCGGATTTACATTTAGCCAACTTTACTATAGGCCAATCATGACAAGTGGCAAGCTCGTCGATGTCTCCAGCGCGTACCAAACTCGAGAAATATCACAAATAAATAAATTAATAATAATAATAAATATTTTTGTGTTCCGACCAGAAATCGAACCTGGTACCTACGAGTCTAAATCCACGGACTTAACCGCTAGACCACGGAGGCAGCCGATATGGTAAATGAATCGAACATCTGCTGGAAGTGTGGCATAGGATTTTGAGTTGATTGTTATGAGAATAACGAAGAGGGCGGTCGTACAATTCACAAAGAAATTCAAATTATGTTTTAAGATAAGAAATCTATACCTCCCTATGGTTGTAAATAATATTGTATAGAAAGTCAAAAATTTTGCTATTGCTAAACCCTTGCTATTTCCTCTCATCACACTAGTTTTATGTACGACTCCTTTGCAGTTGTTGCCGCAAATCTGTGGAACAACCTACCCTTAGATATCCGACAGGCGCCAAATAGAACATTGTATAAAAATATGGATTTCACACACTCCTTAATTAGATCCCAACAACTGTAAGTATGTATATATTGTATTTATGTATATATTATTATAAGTATTTAGTATATTATTATTATTTACTGGTAAGTAGATTAGTTTTAGTAGTATTTTAATTCATACATACAATGTTCGTATTGTCCCTAAGGTTGACCGAGTAAGAATGTCTAGCGGCACCTTTGTACATAATGCATAAAGTTTTAAATAAATAAAAATTCGTTCATTTGTCACAATTTGTGTGGAAACAGCTCAATGATACTCCCGGCATTTAGTAGTTTTACTCCACACAGTTAATTTTTGTGGATGAAGTGATGTTTCTTGAAGACCATAGGAGATTTTACCTGACCAATAACGCATATACTGTTTGTTGACGAAGTTATTTATCCAAAAATGTGCATTGAAGTATATTTTGCGATTTCAAAGTTGCAGTCATCGACTCGGAACTTATGGTAGTAAATTTTAAGTATTAATAAACGTTGTTGGTTCGTGTGCTTGACCATGATGAACACGTTTACTAAATATTTTGACATCGACAGTTCGGTAATTGTGTTAAGGGTTAAGAGTGAATTTTAAGTCCCAAATGGAAAATCGTTCATATCTATAATGATATTGCGTAACAGAATACCAACTAAGACGTAGACAAGGTCTTATTTAACAACAATATTATAAGCAAATAGTGGAAGTAAATACACTATGTTATTGTATTGAGATATCTAACAATACACCAGAAGTGCCATTCAAAACGAAGTGGACTTGAGTGACTATGCTCTAGACATCACAATGAAACTGGCCTAAATATCTTAGAATAATAACGCCTAGATGCGTGTTACGTGCACGATAAACGAGGCAAGTAAAGCCATAGCGGTTTTGTTACAGAACGACCCGTCTCAGTCTCAAGGTTTAATCGTGGTAACAGTTGTTACCCGTTGTTATTATTGTTATTTTTCTTTTACTTTTGCTAGTCACAGTTCAATTGCACTATTAATTTAAATCTAATTACTATATTTTACTCTTCTGTTTTAATTGTATTGTCTAAATAATATAAAATCTCTCTGGCTTGTGTTCCACTATTGCTACTTTGTTTATATGTTTAATATAATAAGTAGTGAATTTACAAATAAATAAATAAAATAAATAAACAGCTTACTTGATTTTTATTTCACTATGACGGTTTTTGTGCAATAAATAGATGTCACAATACATTGGAAAAACAAAAGAAATGATAAAACGTAGTGGCTTACGTACACAAAATTATTTATGCTGTATAAACGTGCTTCACTGATCGTACGCACGCAATGCATTCTCATATCAACCGACATTTTAATTTTGGTTTAGTAGTAGAAATTATTATTTTGTTTTGACATAATTACACCATATTATTATTACCATGACAACGCCCTTTTACACCAGCATCTATTGGTGTAGGTAGTACTTATCTGGTAACGACGAAGGCTGTTCTTTGCTGATATTCATTCGCTATCATGATTAGTAAAATAATTAATTTGTTATCTGACGAAACCGAGTGTACCAAATGTATGAAACGGTGAATAAATAAATGAAATGAAATTCTATATAAACCTCCGTACGTAGGCACCGGCCTCACGCGGCGAACGAGTGCCTTCACTCCGTAGCCCGACTCAGACTTAGCTGTAAAGGCACACAGGGCCAACAGTGAGATAGAGACGGTTTATAGGATTTTAGTCCGTAGGCGCCCTGGGGCTTCACTAGGAAGCTTCACGGATGAGTCGGGCATGCGACCCCCACCCGCGTTGGCCCTTTAGGCAGGGGGCGTATCATTGATGATTTATTGATTCACCGTCTATAAAAAAAAAAAAAAACACCGGCCACAACGCGGTGAACTTCACTCCGTAGTCAGACTTAGCTGTAAAAGCTCTCAGGGCTAACAGTGAAAGAGAGACGGCTTATATGGATTTAGTCCAAAGGCGCCTTGAGATTTCCTTATGAAGCTCCACGGCCCTTCAGTTAGACAATTTTACGATCTCCGTCTTAGTAAAAGCATCGGTCTCAGATAACAGCGGTGCGTCGGCGATGACACCAGTAAACATAGTTAACGGAAACTATATGGAGGTACAGTGATGGCTCGGTTGTAAGAACGCTTTCCTTAAAATTCTACAAAGGTCGGTTCAAACCCCCCCATTGGTACATACCAATTAGAAATACACTCTACTTACGTACATTTGTCATAGATTTATTCGTTGTTAATATACAGTATTTGGTTGGGTAGGGAGAGAAGTAGAATGGTGGATGGTGAGCGTATTATCGCGCAATAGAAAAAGAAGGAGGCCTCGTTTTCTTAAACCAGCCTATTGTCGGTCGCAAGCCCGAGACACCATTCTTCTCATCTCTTACCCACACACGATGGACCCGGCATCCGCACGGTGAATCCATGGAATGCTTAGAAATTTGTCTTCTTCACGTGCCTCGGAGAGCACTCTATGCTGTCGATCCCGGTTCCACTAATACCAACTTGTAAAATCTTGTTAGAAAAAGCCTAACTGGCATTAATCTATGTACACAAATTTTTAGTTTTTGTGCAATAAAGATTTCAATAAATATAAATTGACATCATATCCTCGCCAACCCGTCTGGCCAGCGTGGCGAGTGTTGGCCAAATTCTCCAGATATACATATGTTCTGGATGGCTCTAACAGTGGAGGTCTAGGACGCTGTGTTTTAGGGGAGCCGAACTGCTGTCATACCAGTAACGGTGCCCAGCACTAAAGGTACATGAATTGCCAGCGGGTGATTACTCGCTGAGATCCTGCCGGGGAGAACGGGGGAATGTCCCCATCCCCAACTCAGGCCCATTAGACATCCGGGCCTGGACGACCCCACTGTCTGTCTGTTTTAGGGGTTAAAGCTAAATAGACATTCCAACTCGTTACAATAAGCAACAATGTGTTGCCATCATTTAAAGTAGGTATATCTCACATATTTATTTGCCACACTTACCCCAACTTACCTTATATTATTGTTAGATTGTAGCTGACTCGGCCCTTTTACAGCCACGAATTTATATTAAGTAGTTATTAAGTTACCTTATTATTATAATTACCTTGCTTATGACACGAATATAATATGTTTAATTTGGACATAGCAATTATTTTTTAGATTGTAAGCGGACATGTAATTTATCAATTTATTTGACATTAATATTATACTTGTGTAGTTGTAAGCTGACACGGCTTTTACAGTCACGAATTAATATTTATGGACATAAATATCATTATTTTTAGATTGTAAGTTGATATGGCCTTTTTACAGCCACGAATTTATATTTATATTTATAAATATAAATATAAATATAATATAATAAAAGGACATAATTATTATTAGATTATAAGCTGACATGGCCTTTTTACAACCACGAATTTAATATTAAGTATCTATAAGTAAAAAAAAAATCTTCGTTTATGGCAACAATGTTTTAGTTATAATTATTGTATTGATGTTGGGTTCGGTCCAGCCATGGTCAATGGTAATATTTTTTATTTGTTTTTATTTTTTTTATTTATTGGCTTGTATGTATTGACAATATCCAAGTGTTACGTGCTAACCATACGGAAATAAATTGTTTTGATTTGATTTGATATATTTTCTATTTTATTCATTCAAATTTACAAAAAAAAATCTTCTGGACTCCAAACGTATTCAGATTGCAAATCTATGAGAATGCTTGTCTAGTACAAATACTTGGTTGAACAGAATTCCACTTGTCACTGAACCACTGGCTCTAGTCTCAAGCACACTTATGTAGCTTCAACCGTCTCTACTGTAGTTACTTACGTGGTTTCTCATTCATACTGTATGTTTAAAGTTTTGCTATTCTTCAATCTGGATTTATTTCAGTTTTTATTTGCTATACGTTTTTTTTTAATATGTATATATTTATTCGAAGTAGATACAAAAATTCGGTTGTAAGAACGCCTTCCTTAAATCCTACAAAGATCGGTTCAAACCCCCCCGGCATGTACCAATAAGAAATACACTTTTCTTAAGTAGTGTACCTACTCGTCATAGAATTACAAAACCAGCGATCCCGTGCCTCGAAGAGCACGTTAAGCTGTCGGTCCCGGTTTCACTAATACTAACTTGTGGAATCGTTAATAAATTGTCATTAAAAATTAACTTAAATTAATAAACCTTAAATTGCAAAATGACCCAAATCACGCTTTGACATAGTAAATTTTGTATATGTGTACGTTTATTTAATTGTTTATTTATGTACTTATTGTATTATATTATTATTTTTATTACTATTTTATATAAGTATTTGTTTGCATTATTATTATTAGTAAATTTTACATATAATTTAATAAATAATGTCATAAGTAAAGTGGACTGCAGCTGTGGGAGTTCATATATTGGCCAAACTAAGCGCACAATAGCCGAGAGGGTCAAGGAACATATAGCAGCTGTAAAAAACTGCCAATTAAACAAGTCAGCAATAGCAGAACACCTAATGGATAGTGGCACAAACCATTGGATTGAGCTGCATGACCCAAAGATACTTTCCACCGATCGTCACTATTACCCTAGAACGTGAAGCGATTGAATTAAGAAACACAAAAATTTCAATCGAGAGGGGGGTTATAAGCTATCTTCATCGTGGAATCCAGTAATCAATAGGTTTCGACGCCGGGAAAAATCGCCCGGTGTCGCCAAGGATACTGCAAGTGTCGTGTGTCGTGATTTCTAAAAACTTTTAAAAGTGATAAGTGGGTAGGTTTACATCTGCCGCCCAGTATGTACGAGACTACACCGCATAGCTTCAGTCGACCCGTGACCACGGCCAATGCAACTTGGCTGAAACGTCGGGAGAAATATGTCTCTAAGGTAAATCTCGTAAAGACCCGTTAAAATTATAAAAATCTAATCTCATAAGTATTTATTTATATCTTTATTCATGTTGTATACTTTTATTATTTCCAATCTCAATCACTCTATTACCTCACTTTTTACCATCACAAAGGTTAACTGGTAGAGAATGCCTTCGGCATTAAGTTCGCCCATGTACACTACATTTGTAAATTATGTGCAATAAAGAATTTTATTATTATTATTATTAAAAATTAACATCATATTCTTGCCAAGCTGTCTGGCCAGCGTGGCGAGTGTAGGCCAAATTCTTCAGATATATGTTCTGGAATGTCCATCTCCAGCAGTGGAGGTCTGAGACGCTGTGTTCTAGGGGCTGTAATGATGAATAATGTAATGATGATGATGCATCTAAAATGTTTATCTCCTAAGTAATTAATGTTTATCTCCGGTATTTTTCTACTTTGTCTAAAATGGATTACTTTAATTTAATGAATTTTAATATTAGGTTATTAAGTGTCAACCAGTTAATCAATCACCTCTTTTAGACCTAAATTTATATTTGATTCATAACTATAAACATCTTCACATTTGACCAGTAATGTACTATCGTCTGCAAAAAGTACCATGGGAAACCTGATGCTTCTGGGTTCTTGGTGTATATTAATAGGTTTTTCAGTAAACGGCGACGTTGTCCGTGCTGGGGGCAATGTAGAGCGAGTAGATGCTACGCGGGGCCCAGGAAAATCCTTAGTCCTGCGTGAAAAAAATCCACATTTGTAATTGACTAGAATAATTTCGTAGTAAATTAAATCAGTAGAGGGCATACAGAGTGAACTAAAATGGTACGACACGCCGTAACCGCAGGCTTGTCCGCAAAATCTAGCCCACGCAGCGAGCAAAGTGCTCCAGGCGATCGAGTTACTGACAACTAACAAACCAGAGCTAATTTTACGAAACTCTGCAATTTTTTGTGTAATTGTTTAATAATAAAAATAGTACAAAATATTTTTAACAGATAAATACATCTTTAAAGTCTCTACCAAACAATAATTGTATGATTATAAGTAACACATTTTTTTTGGGGCTAATGTAATAATGTCATTTGTTTAGAAAATGTGCATAATTTTAAGTAAAAAAATAAGTATATACTAAACAACAACATTGCTCAGTTGTGCTCAAAATTATATTTATGGTATGGTACATTTAATGACATCTTAAACTATAATCGTTAGTTAGCCTAAGGCTGAGTTGCACCAAAATGAAGCCGCGATTACATTTAAAAATGGCGTCGAATGTATCAGTTTTTTTGAAACGTCAGCTGCTACTGTAGCCGCCATTTTTTATTTTAATCGTTACAAATACAGGGACTTCTTCTTCTTAAGGTGCCATTCAATATCGGGGGTTGGCGATTATTAAGGCGATTTTAATTTCGTTGGCCGCTGTCCGGAACAAGGATCGGGTGCTTATCCCTAACCACTCCCTGAGGTTCTTGAGCCAGGGCATTCGTCTTCTCCCCGGACTTCTGGACCCTTGCATGACGACCAGCAGCAAGTACTTACTTAGTGCATTCGTTCATTACGGCGCCTAGAACACAGCTTCATAGACCTTTACTGCTGAAGATAGGCCTTCCAGAACATATATTTGGAGAAGTTTGCGAGGATCTAATGTAAATTTTTAATGAGAATTTATTAACGATTCCTCAAGTTTTTAAATAAATAAATAAAATAAAAGTAGGTTAACTCGTATATGTTTAAAACATCTAAGATTCTAATAAACATAGATATATTTTTGTAAAAAGTATCATCACGACCGTTTCCCTTTCGGGGTGGTCAGAAACCACGTTTATAAATAAGCGGATTCACATTTAGCCAACTTTACTATAAGCCAATCATGACAAGTGGCAAGCTCGTTGATGTCTTCAGTGTACCAAACTCGAGAAATATCACAAATAAATTAAATATTATGTAAATAAATACATTTACATTAATAAATATTTTTGTGTCCCGAACAGGAATCGAATCCGGTACCTCCGAGTCTAAATCCACGCACTTAACCGCTAGACCATGGAGGCAGTACTTATAATGTATTGTATGTAAATAATATATATATATATGACCATATTGTGAAATAAATAAATATGAATATATGTCCACCTTATAAATTTAAGGTTAAGTTCTTGGTTTTTCGTAGAAATTCGAACTAAAGGATAGGGTTAGGAATGCAGGATATAGTTATAATATTCAACATAATAATCGGAGCAAACTATAGGCAACAATATCACTTATATTTAATCTCGTCACTTTTGCGGTTTCATTGTTATCCTAAATTGTTAGGTACATTTCTGTCACATCTATAGACTTTATTTACACCACTTTTAAGATTAAAAATAAATATATATTTATAAATATTTTTAAAGTTGTTACTGCCTCCGTGGTCTAGCGGTTAAGTCCGTGGATTTAGACTCGGAGGTACCGGGTTCGATTCCTGGCCGGGACTCAAAAATATTTATTAATATTTAATTTATTTGTGATATTTCTCAAGTTTGGTACGCTGGAGACATCGACGAGCATGCCACTTGTCATGATTGGATTGTCAAGTTGGCTAAATGTGATTCCGCTTATTTATAAGCGTGGGTTTTGACCATCCCGAAACGGAAACGGTCGTGATGATGATGAAGTTGTTAAACTATAGTTCTCAAAGGTGCAAACTTTTACAGATAAAAAAAAAAATATTTTGAAAGCGAGAGTGGTGCAAAAGCTCCTAACTGATTTTTAGATTCTTATACAAGTAAGTATGCACTACATTTAAGTTGCAAGCTCGTTTAATCTTGACCTATTCAAATAAAACTTTAGCTAAGTTCTATAGATTTTGGCCTTATTCATAGCCTTTGTTAGTATAACCAAGAATATTGAATTATCTTTCCCAAAACTCCAGGAGCGTTTTATAAGGAAAATCACGAATAATGGACGAAAAAATTAGGCTGATTGCTGTATTGTTCATAGTAACCATATCGAATACTAAACTTTTATCATACACTAGCTGACCGTATACTTCGTACCGCCTAACAGTCATTGAATGTCGTGTTACTTATTAGCTGAACTAAATTTATGATTTTATGGCTATAAACTATTATGTTTAGTACTTTATTAAAATAGTAACACAAAAAAAAAATTATGTACAAAAATCAATAATAATATTCACACAAAACAAATCACAGACAATTTTCAATGCTAATTGCCGATTGGATCTTCTCTATAAACTCTACATAGAATGCCTATGTAAAGACTGGGCAGCTCCACTCTTCCAGAATTAGTGTCTCGGTTATGCTGGAAGAGGTCGATTAACCGTTGAGCGGTAAATGGTTTGACTTCGCTTTATTTCTGTATTCGAAGACAGAGTGAACTCGCGCAGGAGTCTTAAGAGCAACGACTGAGTGAATATATATGTACGAGTATATGTAATAAGAGCGCTAGGGAGTTTTAGGCTCCCGCTCGGTACCCTCGGTCGGTATGCCCTATAAATCAGCGCTGATGCGCGCCACCTATCAGACAACAGTAGTACTATGTCAGAAACCTTCGCCGATGTTCACACAGCATATTCCCAAAGTTTCCCGATCGGTCAAATAGTTTTGAAATGCATAGGGAACTTACATACACACAGACATATTTTTTATATATATAAATAATATATCTAAGCGTCTTTTTTAGCTATATTTTAGAGATATAATAATCACATATTTATTTTGGTTAAATAAAGGAAAATCATTAAGTTTTTGCATTTTTTTTGTCTAAAATTATTAAGGTAAATTTCTAAACATTCCATGGATTTACCGGCCAGGTGCCGGGTAAATCGTATATAGATAAGAGATTTGGAGAATTGTGTCTCGGGCTTGCGACCGACAATAGGCTGGTTTAAAAAGTAGGCCTGTTTTTTATTTTATTGCGCTATAATACGGTCACCATCCACAATTCTACTCTTCTCCCTACTCATCCAAATACTATATAATTCCGTTAATGCCTTCATGGAAGCTCTTTCCATAAATGTATTGACGGCAAACCTGCTTTTTTATTGGGTCAATTCTTTCAGTAAGTGGTGCAAAGATTTTACTGGAACTCCTCTTGCACCAACTTCTACTGCGTAAAGCTAAGTCTTGAACCCGTTTCTGATGATTTCTTCTGTGAGATCATAATATTTATTCGACCTTATGTTGTGGTCTTTTGCTATATTTGATTCCCACGGAACGGTAAGTTCAATAAGGTTAACCTTTTTCAAGTTCCCAGAAAACACTAAGATGTCTGGCCTATAGGCAGTTTATCTAGGATCCTATAATGATGTTCAAATGTATCCATGAGGATTTTCCAGTATTATACGGCGCCAAGGATCGAAGTGGGCTTGCATTTATTTTTCGTACTTTGCCCTTCATTTACAAATGTGGTCATTATTTTTTTTGTAGTCAGTCCCTTTCTGGCTCTTGCAATAGAAAGACTTACTGCTTCACGGATAACACCAAGGACTTTGTCATGTCTGCGCGAGTAATAGGCCTTTTCTAGAAAAGTAACGCACCCTACAAATGTGTGTCTAGCAGTTCCTATGGCAGCACCACATAATGTACAACCGTAGCTTTCCCCCCCCCTTGCATGCCTAGTGTGACAGTGAAGTTTCGTAAATGCAACTATAGTAGTAGAGTTTTTTTATTGAATTTTTTATGTTCATTGTCTGTTATTATAGCCAAACTTGCAATAACACGCAATGTAAAATAAAAAACGTAACTACAGCAGTTACGTTTCCAGAAACTTGCATTTTACACTAAGCATACTGATTACTCTGATCCGGGAGGGACATTTAAAAAGCGTTTAGGTAGAATTTCAACAACGTTTGCGATATTTCTCGAGTTTGGTACGCTAGAGTCATCGACGAGCTCATAATGGTCATAATGGGCCTATAGGTAGCTAAATATAAAAACATTTCTTTAAAAGCATGATCTGACCCTGAAAAGGATACGGTCGTGATGATACTTTAGTCTTAAAAAAAGAGGGTGTGACATTCTTTAGTGACAGAATTATTGCCGTGTCGCTCGTCGTCTCTGCTTTGGTAATAAAAAAATATGCAAGTGGAAAGCTTTAATTGGTTTTTCGAGTTACAGCAAGCACCTCGTTAGCCTCCCCAATTAGTGAGCTCAATGTCTAATAGGCTTTTTATTTACCCTTGAAGTTTTTTGATTAGTGGCATATTTATTTGTAGAATAGTCTACCTGTGAACATACGGCAAGGAATTACCAGGACATTATTAAAAAAATGGTGTATTCTTACTTTCTTACTGGCTCTACATGGCTTTAGTTGTTTATGTAGATGTTGATTTATGCATCATATCTCCTATATCTATCATATCTCCTCGCCAAGCCGTCTGGCCAGCGTGGCGAGTGTAGGCCAAATTCTCCAGATATATGTTCTGGAAGGCCCATCTCCAGGAGTGGCGGTCTAGGACGCTGTGTTCTAGGGGCTGTAATGTAATATGTTTTGTTAAGAACGCGTTTCTTAAATATTACAAAAGTCGTTTCGAACCCACACGGCATGTACCAATGAGAAATACACTTTCGTTAAGTACATTTGTCTTAGATTTACAACACCATCGTTCCCGTGCCTCAGAGAGCACCTTAAGCCGTCGGTCCCGGTTCCACTAATACCATCTTGTGGAACCGTTAATAAATTGTCATTATAAATTGACATCATAACCTCGCCAAGCCGTCTGGCCAGCGTGGCGAGTGTAGACCTAATTCTCCAGTTCTGGAAGGCCCTTCTCTAGCAGTGGAGGTCTAGGTCGCTGTGTTCTAGGGGCTGTAATGAAAACTATAAATACAAAATGTCCTCTAGAGACAAGAAAAACTCCGGCACATCGTTTCATCGTCTATACCACAATGTTTAAAGGACGAAGGACTTTAACCAGTCCATACTCCCGGTAATGTCTTACGAAGCAGAAACGTGGACACTGACATTGAGTTGGTTCATGAATTCAAGATCGCTTAGCGAGTTATGAAAAGCTATGCTTTCTCTTTTAGGATTTTTTTTTGATACATAAAATTGGAAACGTCGATCAGAAAACCAAACTGACATAGCTTTAAAATTATCAGCTAGAGTGGCAGTGGGCTGGATACATCTGCCGCCGACCTGACGAGGAATGTGGCAGAGAGGAGACTACGTTCTCGACGACGTAGGAAACAAAAAGAAAGAAAGAAAGAAAATACTTTATTTATCGCAACAATTACAATGGTTACAAAAAAATAAAAATATGCAAGGAATAAATTTTAATGTAAGCCTATTCTATATACCGAAACATACAAACAGGTGTGGCGATAAATAGGTGGTCAGTTCAGCATATGCTACAGCCGAGGCTGCAGCGCTGATTTTCAGCTGATGCCTTATGTTACGTAGGGTGGGACGACCCCCCGCCAGATGGACAGCTGACCTGAAGAAAATCACTAGCGGAGGGATGAGAGTTACAAAAGACCGCGTGAAGTGGCGAGCCTTAGGCGAGGCCTGCATCCAGCAGTGGAGAGACACAGGCTGATGATGATGATGAGACAAAGCATAGAGATAATTTAAGACAAGAAATGACACGTAAAACTAAAATCTAGCACAACAAAATCCTAATTTTACCTAAAATTGCAAATATAAAACTCAACTACATTAGCTTCTTTAGCGGACTCGTTTAAAAAGTCTTTTTGCTTACAATTGTTCAGTTATTCAATTTATCTTGAAACAAAACTGGAATAAAACAATCCTTCAGTCTGTTTACAGTCAGTTAGTACTTCTTGGGCATAGACGTATATAATTTGATTGTCCTGATTGGCCCATAGTAAATTTGGCTAAATGTGAATCCGCTTATTTATGAGCGTGGTTTCTGACCACCCCGACAGGGAAACGGTCGTGATGATACATACATACAATTTGTCTACAAGGTTGATTATTAACGCTGGAATATACAGTGGCAGTTTACTGCGTAGCTTGGCTCGGCCGCGCGGTTTTTGTATCCGCTCGCTGGTCGCGGACGTGCATATACACCGATACGGCGGAAAGTAAGCGAGGCTGCCGCCCGTCCCTTAGCTGCGTGACAAGCCGATTGGATAGTTTCATGGGGTTTTGTACCACACAACATGCAGCTACGTTTCAAACAATTAAGATTACCGATCTAATTAGGTCTCTGATGTAAGGGGGTTTATGTATTTTTATAAGGGATTACTAAGAGCAATAGCATTGCTTGTGTAGAAGTCTTGTAGAGGCTCTCATAGGACGTTTTGCAGAAACAGTAGGTGAGGACTGTCCATATAATTACGTGGTTGGTATTGGGGGGCTTATGAAATTTTATGAGAGCTCACTAGGAGCATTATTGCGCGTGTAGAAGTCGGGTAGAGGCTGTAATGGACCGTTTTACACAGGAACCCACTCGAGCCAATTGTTCTTATTTAGTGCTACTTCAGGTTTGCTCCTATTCTGTCCCACTGTCCTTGTGAATATTTGTAGGTGATAGATTAATTATAAAGGTAGGGAAATATCATTGGATGCGTCCGTAAACCGCGGCTGGCAATAAACAAAAGTTTGCCTAAAAAAGTTTTTTTTTTTTTATACTGAACACGTTATGAGAATTCGCGTCAACCTAATTTGCCTCTTAGCATAAGACAAGATCTCTTTAAAAAAAAATGGTCTATTCACACTTCCTATCACAACAAAAGTGTATTATCTATGTATATGTATGTAGTTCATCATCATCATCATCAGCCTGTGTCTCTCCACTGCTGGATATAGGCCTCCCCCAAGGCTCGCCACTTCACACGATCTCCCGCCACCCTCATCCAACCCCCACCAGCGACCTTCCTCAGGTCATCCGTCCATCTAGCGGGGGGTCGACCCACTCTGCGTCCTATGTAGTTACTATAACTTATTTATTAGAATTTAGTATATTGTTGTCATTGATATATAATATGTAGTGTGTAATAATATGTATGGTTATATGTAGTATATGTATTTATATATATATATTAATATATATGTGTATAATAATATAGTTAAACCGTAGAATTTAATACAAATTTGCACCTACCTTTCAATATAATGCTCAAGTTGTCCCAATGGTTGGCTAGGATAGAATGTTTAGCGGCATTATAAGCCCGCCTTTGTCTTTGTGCAGTAAAGATTTTAATAAATAAATAATTAATGGTAAGCGGTGCGCAAGGTCCAAGAATGAGAATAATGCCGGCCTATCAAGATGCTTTACAATTTTCGCTTGAATTGAAGTCCTCCAGGTTATAGGAATGGGGAAACACACTGGCTGGCAGAACATTTATTTATTTATTAAAACTTTTTGCACTATGTAGAAAGGCGGACCTAATATCGCTAGTCATTCTTACTCTGTCAACCTTAGGGACATTACGAAAATTGTATGTGGAAGGTTCGAGCAAATTAAAGATAGTTATAATACTACAAAAACTAAAATGGCCTGGAGGAAAATTTTATATTGTAAGGTTTGAGACATTAGGATGCTTAAATTTTTATTATATTTAATTTGTTATTTAGATTTAGTTTATTTTTCTAGGTTAATTAATAATATTGTAATTCTTTTATATTGTTTGTATACTACTTCGAAAAACTAAAATAAATAAATAAACTACTTACTAGTAAATAATATTAATATACTAAACATAAATATACTTATAATACTTAATATATACTTAAATACAATATATATAGATACAGTTGTTGGGATCTATTCAAGAAGTGTGTAAAAACCATATTTTTAAACAATGTTCTATTTGGCGCCTGTCGGATATCTAAGAGTAGGTTCATCCACAGATTTGCGGCAACAAGTGCAAATAAGTTGAACATAAAACTAGTGTGATGACAAGGATAGAGTTATGAGATGGTGAACATTCCACATCTTCCGCGTGCGACAGATGAAGAGTCTCCAAATGTATATATACTCGTAGCGATGGTGGCTATGGGAAGGGGGCCACATACTTTGGCATGTGCGTGTGATTCAGTCGTGGAATAGAGAAGATGGGTTGTGGAGCTCTTCAGAACACTCTCATCGTGGTATAGCTTTAGGAACATGCTCAGGGAGACGTTTTTGCGAAGCTACAGCGATTCGAGAGTTTTAGTCACTGGTGTCGTCCACTTTCCAAATTGCCCGTTTCTGCAGGGCATTAGGAGCATCTATAAGGCAGTTAGCCGATTCATCCCAAAGGTAAGAAGTCTGAGTGAGGGCGGAAAAAGCCGTTTCACCTAGTTCAGTATCCCCAGTTTTTTAGGACGCTGTTTTTGTGATTCTCTCTAATGTACTCGCAGTTACAGAGGTTGAGATCTGAACGTATTTCAACCCCAAGTATGTGGAACCTCGATTAATAATATAACATAAAGAAAAACTCATGAATGTATATTTTTCGGTCAAATAGGAAACAACCTCTCATTTTGGGGTGCTTCTAGATATAGTAATACAATTAAGTTGCTTATATATCTCTCCTTTTATACCAAGATTGACGTCGGCCATTTCTGCTATTTGTCACTTTTCTCAGCTGCTCTCGCTCTAATTATTTTTTTTATTACTGTAAGAGAAACCTAAAAATAACAAAATTATTTTTAGTAATATATTTTGTTCTTAACGTCATTTAAAAAAATATTACAAACCAACAGTTTTTTTGTCTAATATTATATATTAATTATTAATATAATGTTAGATATATTAGTTTTAAATTATAATCTAATAAAATAGCGCGGTTCGGCTCGGTAGTAAGAACGCGTTTTTTAAATCCTACCCGGCATGTACCAATGAGAAATACACTTTTCTTACGTACATTTGTCATAGATTTACAACACCACCATTCCCGTGCTTGAAGAGCACGTTAAGCCGTCGGTCCCGGTTCCACTAATACCAAGCCGTGGAATCGTTAATAAATTGTCATAAAAAAAATTGACATCATATCCTCGCCAAGCCGTCTGGCCAGCGTGGCGAGTGTAGGTCAAATTCTCCAGATATATGTTCTGGAAGGCCCATCTCCAGCAGTGGAGGTCTAGTACGCTTTATTCTAGGGGCTGTAATGATAAAATAATCTACTAAAATTAATCAACAAATTATTAACCTTCCTTTTGTGCATCGATAGTTGTAACAAGGTTTCTAGGGTTAACAGGTTAACAGCGCTCAAAAACTACATATATTGAAGGTAGTTTGATAATTTGATGTTGTTGCCATAATTTGTTCAGATAGTTTTTGTTTAAATATTTACCGACTCACTGTATTATTATTTTATGTAAGTATAGTATTAGTGTATCAAAAATGGGAAAACTGCCTTCTGGTACTCAGAATTTATTTTTCAGAAGACAGTCCTCACTAACTGAAATTATTTGATTATGATCCAATAAACAATATTTTTTATTTAATTTTAATTTTAACTGTCTCCGTGGTCTAGCGGTCAAGTCCGTGGATTTAGACTCGGAGGTACCGGGTTCGATTCCTGATCGGGACACAAAAATATTTATTAATATAAATAAATACATTTAATTAATATTTAATTTATTTGTGATATTTCTCGAGTTTGGTACGCTGAAGACATCGACGAGCTTGCCACTAAGCTAGCTTAGCTTAGCTTAATAAAGTTGGCTAAATGTGAATTCGCTTCTTTATAAGAGTGGTTTCTGACCACCCCGAAAGGGAAACGGTCGTGATGATGATGAAACTAATTTTAATAAAATCAACAATATCGTACCCTATCGATCTCTACAGCTTATAAATCTGTAGCAGTAACATAAGGTAACGATGTCTTCTATTCACCCTTAACTTAAATATATATATATATATATAGAGATTTCCAACTCCCTCACCCGTGGTAGATGAGTGGACTGTATATGGTTTGGAGGAGTTTGATGACGAGCCAGCTCCGTGAAGTCCAAAGAAAGAGGCAGAAGCACTTACCTCTTCCAGCAGTAGCTGACAACGTCTCAGTGGAGTCGACCCCAGGGTTCCAGAAGAAGACCCGCTCTTCTGTTGCTAAAACTCTTTTTACATAAAACTAATAATCCAAGTAACAGTACCGACCGATAAACAGACACTGCTGCAGCACCGAAAATTGAGCACACACGGTGTGACGTCACCGAAATACAAATTGTTGACGTCCGCCGCCGACGGAGGCTGAGGTGCGACTCTTCCCACCGATGGCTCACAGAACTGGCTTTAACATATATATATATATATAGTATATTATAAAATATTACACATAATTTTTTAATTTTTATTCTTCAGTTAAGTGTTTAAAGTTGTCCCAATGGTTGGCTATGATAGAATGTCTCGTAGCATTAAAGACCGCCTTTGTCTTTGTGCATTGAAATGTTCAATAAATATATATATATTTTGTAACAGTCTACAAAACTTACCTATTTTCATATAAATATGAATATATGATATTACTTAAATTAACGCATGGTTGGTTATTGCCCTTTTCATTACATACCATTACAGCTTGCAATAAACATAATTTCTTTATGTAAACAAATTAAAACTATACAAAATTTAATTTAACTTAAATTAAAATAATATAACAATAAATTTGTAGCGATAGATACGCAAAAGAAAATAAAACTTCATAATTCAAAAATTATGACGGGTGTCTAATTGGTTTTGACAATTATTGATATTATTATTCTTTGTTAAAGTTATGTTATTATTTTATTAAAAAACATTTATTTACAAATATCCGCAGTATCATTTATTTAAAAGCTAAGACGCTTTATTGGTGACCCGACGTGATTTTTGAATTTTGAAGTTTTATTTTCGCTACAAATTTAAATCGGGTTTAAAATTTGAAATTAATTAAAATAATATGTGGAAAAAAGTGCGGGCAGATTTTCCCGCCACGGCTCCCTTAACGATACTATAAAAAGGGCTCTAGCCACCATCGAGGTTCCAGCTCTTCTAGAGCCTGTTGGAGTTATCCGAGATGATGGCAAGAGACCCGATGGTATGACGTTGGTCCCCTGGGAACGGGGACGTGCTCTAGTGTGGGACGCCACGTGCGTCGACACCCTTGCCGCGTCGCATCTCAGGGGGACAGCGCATAAAGCGGGAGCCGCGGCGGAAAATGCGGAGTCCAGCAAGCGGCGCAAGTATGTAAGTATATTAAAAGATTACATATTTGTGCCGTTTGCTGTAGAAACTCTGGGCCCATGGAGTCCAAGCGCAAAAAAGTTTTTAAAAGACATAACACCGCGTCTTGTTGTCTCCTCCGGTGACAAGAGGGCTGGCTCTTTCTTCGCCCAGAGAATTAGTATTGCAATTCAGCGGGGAAATGCAGCCAGCGTTCTTGCCACCATTCCACGCGGACGGGACTTATATCCCTATCCTTAATATTAATTTTATTTTATATGTTGTAAATATTTTTTCGAATAAATGTATATATAAATAATATTATTTGAATAACGCCTTATTGTTAGCTCTCATAATATCTTACAAAGATTAACATTTTAATAATTTATATGGCACAAGGTACATTAGGCTGTTCCCTAATCCCAAAAAGGATCTAAAATAATTTAAATTACCTTTTTGCTACCATACACGTGATAAACAGTTTCACATTAAAAATATATATCAAGTACAGATATACCATTCTAAACTGGCATCGCTTTTCTGGTGCATCCTTGACGTGACATTAAATCAAATATTTTTATTGTGATATAAGTATATATGTTTTATAACCGACTGAAACAAATGAACGATTGAGTTAAGTAACTAATGTGTCTGTACACTTCACGAGGTGACCCTGTGCTGAAGTTGGGCATAATCCTTACTAAACATACCAAAATTAAAATGTGGTAATGTTTAGTTTTTAAATAAAGGGTAAATACGTACATATATAAAACATAAACGTACATATATTTTAGCAGTAAATAAAATAAATGTTTTTATTTAATTATTATATCCCTCACTACAATACGAAATAAAACAATTAAGTGAGGTAAGAAGTTCAATTAGATAAAAATTAAGTTAATAACAAAGATATTGACATTACTATTAAAAAGGGTCGTAGGCGAAAGACAAAACTTGCCCTATCATTTTTTATGCTTCCATTGACCGAACGTAGGTGTACCTTCCCTCTGAGAGCCTAAAGACCCGGAAGGCGCTGCCGATCCCAAGCGGACAACAGGCATCACAGGGGATCCTGAGTAGACTACGCACGGACTTTACGTCCCATCTCCAAATCCACCACTACTTCAACCTACATCAAGAAAAGATACCAGATAGTTGATGAGACTGCAGAGTTTGTGTACAAAATAAAAATAAAGTTATTGAAACTCAATACTTAACCCAAGTCTGGTAGATATGTAATTATAACCAATTTAATGTAAGCTGAATTAATTTAAGTAGTGGTGCCAAGCAGCTATGGTAGCGAATGTGTAAGGCAAAAGATGTCGATTTGCAGCATACGGGCATTAGTTTGATTGAAGTCGTTCTAAACATGCATGATTATTGCACATAGTACGATCTTGATTATAATCTACAAAAAATAAACACAGCACACAATTTTATTAGTAATTCACGGATCGAGCATGCGGTTCCATCAAGTGTGGGAGACGAAGAGCTTGGTCTTGTAATCGAAAAACCTGGGCCCTTTTTAGGTAAAAACTCCGTGAATCCATAGATTGCTTAGAAATTTGTCTTATCTCTCTTTCTTGGCATATTTTTATCCAACCAAATACTGTATTATTTTGTGCCAATTTGCCAGTTGTTTTAACAGTAATTGATTGTCGGATCAATACTGCAAGTTTATACAAATTAAAAACGTATTTTTTTTTATATATAAGGTTGATTTTTAGAAATGCCTGGCCATTAAGCCAGCCTATGTACAATTTACGTGCAATAAAGTATTTTGGAAAAATACGTTTGGCACTCGGGGACTGCCGCGTTAAAGCTATTCCATAGCATTTTTTATCAACTTATGCAATTATAATTATTTATTTATTTTATTTATGCAGTATTTCTTTTTTCTTTGATATTATTTCAAGTTTTTATATTACTCGTGGACACGGCCAAAGAGCACGCTGTCTCACCTAGCATTGTGTCTAAAAGAGATAGAATCAGTTATGAGCAGTTAGCAGCTAGTCTACACGCATAGGTCTAGTCGCACGCACACAATACCGTGCCGAAGTCTGCCGAACTGAAACGACGTTAGACGATGCACGGCTTTCAACGCCGCACCGCTCGCGCTGTGCCGAATTACGGAATTTCTTCATTCGGTCGCCGCGCTCAAAGCCCACGATAAAAGCTATGCTAGCTTAAAAAATATTTGACACGCCTATAGGCAATCGTTGCCGCTTTTCAACGATAGATCTGTAGATTAATTTATCTTTAAAATTCAGGCGTACATTGTACATTATGCAAAGTTTGCTTTAAATTACACTCGTGAAATTAATCCCTCTGATGAAATGTGGAACGTTCTCTTTTAGTTCGCATTGTTTATTAATGTAATATTTTATTAAACAATATGCTCATCTTTACACGGATTTTCTTGCAAAGAGTTCATTCGACTAGGCTTTTGTTGGCATAACAACACTATGAAATGAACCTACCTTTAAACATTCGGCAAGCGCCAAACAGAGTCATGTTTAAAAGACAATTATACACCAATTTCTTTAATTTGCTAAAAGTGTTACTTGATTTATTCATCAGTCCATAACACGATGCCAGCTTGACTAGATGCTTTTTACCACTTCGCTTGAAGGACTCCAGGTTATAGGAAAGTGGAAACACAGGCGATGGAAGAGCATTTAACATCTTTATTGTGCGACAGATGTATGAGCCCCTAAATGTATACGTACGCGAAGGTGTATGGATGCATATTCTGACTGTGCGTGTGGTTTTTAAGGGCTAACGACATACTCATATGGATAACAGGATTGACCTCAAATCAACCCAAGGCTCTAATTGTGAGATAATTAAGCCTTCGATTAATATCTTCCAAAACCATTCAAATTTTAATTTAAATTAATAATTACACACGCGAGAACGAAGCGATTGAATTATTCGTCGTCATTAATACGTCAGTCGCGATCCTATTTGGATGCGTTTTACTGGCAATTGAATTTGCTTCCATGCGAGGTCGCAAAAACGATAATGAATTTAAATCGTGGGTCATATCCAAGTTTAATTTGTATTTCTTTTTTTGTATTTTGTTTATGTATTTGTATAATAATATGTAAATATATTTGGCAATAACATTTTATAGCTTCAATTTATATATTTTACCATATAATAATATGTATTAGTATTAGACATACGCCGAATAGTGGTTTCACCGAATAACCGAATACCGAATACTATATATATCCGGCCGAATTATTCGGTTTACCATTTCATTGTTATGCCGCGTAAACAGGTTCTAACATAAATATTTATATAGTGTCTCTCTGTCTCTATATATATATGTTATAGTGTCTATTATTGTTAATTTGCCACTTAAATGTTTTCATAAAAAAATTGAAATGTTAATTTGAGGTTTCAAAATAAAAGTTGATATAAGTTTTAAAAAGACATTTGGATTCGATTGAGGTTTAAAAATAAATATTGGTTAAAGTTTAATTGCTTTATTTTATTAGCTTTATTCAACACATTCTTCATAGGTTTTCTTTGACTTATAATATAACATAAATCTTACATAAGAAATGGTTTTTCTTTTGGTTCTATACCATGTCATGTAGCCAAGAAAATAGAAATACTCGGCAACAAAACCGAATAATTCGGCAAAATACAAATAGTAGAAATGATACCGAATACGCCGAATACCGAATATCAAACGAATATTTGGCGCATCTCTAATTAGTATGTATATTAATAAAATATAAATAAAAAGTACATCATAAATAAACAATAATATAAAATAAATCTACTTACATGATGAGGGAAGTTAACTATGATGAAATGTACATTATAAGTACATATTTTTTTATAACAAACTAATACAACTCCGATTTGTTTTATGTGTACAGTGTGTAGATTAATATATATTATACTTACACGACATGTGACTTTACGCCCACCTGATGGTAAGTATCGCCCGAGGAACATGAATGTTAGCAACTGGAATCAGACACTCAAGACTGACATTATCCCTAACATTATGCTGGCTTGACTGGGCATGGCGGCAATTCGACACTGATCCCGAAACGTCAATGTCAAAAGCTAGGCGGAATGCCCAAGATTTTGACATTTCTGTCAATTTCGGACGATTGTGACTCCACCTCACCCCACAGTGAGTGTAGCTAAGGATAAGACTGAATATTAACCCTAAAAAATATTTTAATGCCATATCCTTATATTATAGGTCAATGGCGCACATCCATTGTTCTGGGCGCAGTAGAATGTGTGCAAGTGATTTATTATCGCCACTTAACCTCACGCAATACTGTCCTTTATAGCCAGGGCATAACGGGTTAATTTGACATGAGAAATAAATGCTCTAAATGTCGCAGACTGTACTGTATGTGTGTACTAGTATGGTAGAATTTTCTCGAACGTCTATTGAACCACCGTTCCACTATGCTTGCTTATTTATTAACTTGGCAGTGAACCAAATTATACTTTAATGAAAAATCTACGTCTGAAAGCTTGCATACATCTACAGTAGTAGTTGTGACGTGTCTTAGATTCTTTAATATAATTTAAATCGCATCTGTGCCATATCTGTTTCTCGCCTGCTTTGCGCCTACACCTTTCTCCGTTTCTGTATAATTCGCGCCTAAGGCAGCCTTAAAGTTGAGGAAGCCAACAAAACAATATAGTGGTAAATTATGAAATGAAATGAAATCGTTTATTTGCTAGGATACATGGCACATACTCATAGTGTTGGAATTGTATCAAAAGAGTTTATTATATTTTATTTCTTTATAATTTGCTTATTATTAAAAAACATTAGAACATGTCAATAATGACATTTGACTGTCAATTATAATTTTGTAAGAATGGTGTTTATATTTTATATCTAAATTCGTTTTATGTGATTAAAACCAATAATTATCGGATATAAGTTGGTTTTATTAAACGGCTGATGCTCTTCTCGTCAAATGCGACCGTGAAATAAGAAAAATTGAGAAATTTTAGACGCATTTAGCCCGACCCGGTTTTCATCACGGAACCTTTGTGGAAACTGGGTAATATTGTAAAATCAACATGGAACGACTAAAAAGAGAGCGCACCATACTTAGAAGGCAGTACACTTTAGCAGAAAAACATTTGGAAGCAGTTTTACTAACTGAAGAGTCTGGAAACCTACAAGTTGAGGTATTATCTGCATATGAATATGCTAGACAAAAAGCAGAGTCATTATTCAAAATTGAAGATAGCATTAAATATACGTGGTTAGCTGATGAATTTATAGATGAAGCAGAGGTGTTTATATTTTATATCTAAATTCGTTTCTTATGATCCACCAGAATATGGCATGCAAATGTTTAGGGATAATAATAATAATAGCATTACATACAATTTGTCATTTCCTAAATTATGTCAACATTTGTATTCACAAAATTCCTTAAGACTATATAAACATTTAGCAGACAGCCAGTGAAATAAAGTTTTTTTAAAAATATTTATAGGTAATAATTTAATGTGCAAAGGTATATACAGCCGCAACAACAGTTTAATTTAATTTATTTGCCTAAGGTAGGTAGATATTTATATTTAATATAGGTACCTATATTTTTGGTTATTTTTGGTTATTTATTGTGTTGATGTTCCTATGTCACTACCAGTTCTGCTCCTTGTCTTCACATTGCACTCTCCAGGCAAGACATATATTTTAACGTTAAATATATGTTGTGTACAATTTTGTTTAAATTATATTGACTTAACAAATTCCGGTGGGAATGTACAGTGATACACTAATAATAAGAATAAGAATATAGATAGGTATATGATTATAAACTTTTATAGCCATACAATAGCAATTAGAACTACACAGTGACTTGAACTTATTACGGAAACCATTTCTGAATGGACGTGTAGTCTGAATTAGTAAGAAAATTCGCATGTTTTAAATAATATAATATCTTTTACCAGAAAAAATGCTTTTAAGATCAGCGAAAGTTTTCATTCTAACGGTTATGTTCAGTCGAAAACATCCCTTTCAGTTCGCGAATGTATTTTCGTGCTTCAAAGGTAATGAAAGGACAGGTTTTTAGGATTCCATATGACAAATATTCTAAAGAAAAGTGTACGATAAGCCAACCGAAAATATCGTTAACTGGGGTTTTTTAACCCGTAACTCTAATACCGACAAACTTCGTTGTATGACATTAAAGAATTTTTGACAGCGCCATAAGACGCGACGTAACAAAACTACAATTTGGCAGCACGGATGTATGAGTATGGATATTTACAGCATGGAAGTAAAACTAGTTACAGCAGAGTTATTCCATGCTAAAGCTACTGGCTTCATGATAGTTGATCTATGTACCATCTTTCATAGTCAAAAGGATTTGTTATCATTATAATCAGGCTGTATCTCTCCAGTGTTTACAGGGGAATAAAATCCTTTGACCATTCCTCGTTGTTTAGAAAGCAACTATAAATGCACACTAAAAAATCAACCTATATAACCCCTTCGAAGCTCACTCTTATTCAATTTTTTTCAACCCTTATCAACTAATTTAAGAAAATTATTGCAACGATAGGTATCAACAGAATAATTAAATAAGAAGAAAATAATACTTTTTTTAACATCACATGGACCATTACACGCCGCTAGTTGAAGCTCTAGTTTCGCTACTGACAGCGGCGTGGCGTCTATTGGTATAAATACCGGGCGGCCACACGCAGCAACGCACATAATTATTTTTCGTCCTAGTGTACATAATTTATTTGTTTCTTATGACCTCTTCACCGTTTTGCATATATATATATATTCTATCCAAACAGCTTTGTTACTATTAATTTTCTTAAGTTTAAAAATTACCACATTTCTCGCCCAAAATATTAACGATTACTTAGAACACACACAGAACTGACAATAAACACTCTACATCAATCGAACGTGGACTGTGGAGATCTGGGTAAGATGCTTTTACTTTCATATACGACCCCTAATTCGCAATATCATTCCGCCTAACCAGACTTAACACATAGGGTGTGAAGACGCTGCGTAGCCTGGCTAAGGGCTTAATCATTGGAAATAACTAAAATACTTGTGTCGGCGTATTACATTATATTTTTGTAAAATAATACATTTTGCAAGTCGAAACTTTTGTGAAATCTGACAAGATGTGTTTTGGCATTTAATGTCAAAATACTTATTAAATTTCATATTTTTATATGCAATGATATGTCTACTACAGCTGTCAGAGAGATAGGTAGAATGGTATTCCGGTTTTCGACCAACTATGGGCTGGTTTGCAAAGAATATCTCCTCTTTTGATTGCGCAACAAGATGCTTCTCCGATCCCACCATTCTGCTCATCTCCCTACTAACTACTGTATGATTTTGCTAATGCCATCTTGTAGGGTCGTTTCATAACTGTATTGACTGTAGTGCAAAGGTTTTGCTGGAAATTCTCTCGCACTTAAACAGCGTAAAGCCGAGTCTTTATTCCGTTCCTGATAGTTTTCTTCTGTGTCATAACATCTGTTCGACTTATATTGTCTTTACTATAACTATAAATGTGTATTCCTACCATTACATTAGTATGTAAATAAGTATTTATTCACTAGTATATATTGAAGTCTAATATTTTTCTATTAGTTTTGATTGCACCTGCCTTATCTCGTCGTAACTGCTTTAGTTGTCCCAAAGGTTTGACCAGTATAGAATGTCTAGCGGCACTAGGTCCGCCTTTGTACTTTGTGCAATAAAGTTTATAATAAATAAATACATACCGAACATTTGGAATAACGGTGCGATCAAAAGAGAGGATATCAACCCGTCGACTAGAGATAAACTAAACTAAAGCTAACAAATGATATAAAGAAAATAACCGTGTAATATTTCATACAGAACCAATAAATAATATTTGATCCGCATTCTTACTATTTCAGACCTGGAGTCATCAATCAATATTGAATACACACCTATCTCGAATAACAGGGCGATCCGCGGAGACGATATCACTCTATCGACTAGAGATAAACTAAAGCTAGCAAATGATATAAATACAATATTACTATACTAATGTAATATTTTATACAGAACCATTAAATATCATAATATATATTAAATACATATACATCTCTAATCGGTTGAGACTATATCACCCCATCAACTAGATATAAACTAAACTTAAACGAAATAAGGTAAAATATTACAAATGATATTTAATATTTCCCGGAATAATTTCTTTCTATTATTAAGAGTTGTTATTAGGTTATATTATATATATATATAATAACCTAATAACAACTATCAAGGTCCATGAATGTTAGCCCTCATGACTTACATCAGTCCCTAACATTATGCCGGCTTGACTGGGCATGACGGCAATTCGAGCCTGATCCCGAAACGTCTGGATACACTTTACTGGGTTTGTCGGCACGAACAGTGGATACTTCCCCGCCCCGGCAGACTGGGCAATTTACCACCATCAGTCTGCCTACCACCTATTTGAAAACAACACTCAAATAAAAATACCAAAAATAAAAAAAATGGAACAACTGTCAATTGCGTTCCATAAAATAATTCAAAAAAGAGAAAGAAAAAATGTACAGTACCTAGTTTTATTGTGTTTCGTTAAAAACACCTTTTTTGAAACAGTGGTTCAGCTGATCGAGTTACGAATTCACGAATACATGTTTACTCTTTTGCATAATCAAATCACTGTACGGATGCTTGAATCGTCATAGATTAATATATAAAGGCCGGCACATATATGCATTTTTTTTTTAATATTTTGTATTTTATTTTATTGTATAGATTGCTTATTCTATTTAAAAAAAAAAGCAAGACGAATCTACATAACTTTACAGAGTCCGTATATTATTGTATGTATTATTTGTACATTTATATATCCATATATATATATATATGTATATATTATTTATTTATTATATAGTAGGTATAATTATGTGTTATTCATGTATATATCGGTAGATAAGTACCATAGCTTTATTATTTATATATATATATATAGTACATAGGCGAGCTTAATGTCTAAAAACATTATCTAACAGCTAACCTTTGGGAGTTGTGAGCAGGAATTGTGGGTGCATGACCACTAATGTTTGACAAAGAGTTTTATTGAGAAAACAACTTATAACTAAAATATATATATATTGTTTTCTCAATAAAACTCTTTGTCAAACATTAGTGGTCATGCACCCACAATTCCTGCTCACAACTCCCAAAGGTTAGCTGTTAGATAATGTTTTTAGACATTAAGCTCGCCTATGTACTTTAAAATGTTTTATTTTCTGTGCAATAAAGAATTTATCTATCTATCTATCTATCTTATTCTAATAACAGTTGTATGTAGATGTCATGATCATGCAATCTATTATCCCCAAAACCACTTCTTCTTCTTAAGGTGCCATCGTAGGTCAGATCATTAAGGCGATTTTAATTTTGTTGGCCGCTGTCCGGAACAAGTTCTTAAGCCAGGAAGTGCGTCTTCTCCCCGGTCTTCTGGAGCCTTCTATCTTGCCTTGCATGACAAGCTGCAGCAAGCTATACTTTTTATTGCGCATGATATGTCCAAGTACTTTAACTTCCTTTACTATTTTAAGTTGTTCCACGCCTTTGTTCATCCTCTGCAAGACGGTTTCGTTTCTTACTCTGTCCTTTCATGATATCTTCAACATTCTCCTGTATATCTATATCTTAAAAGCTTCTGATTTCTTCGACATTGTGTTTGTCAGGATCCTAGATTCGATACAGGAGAATGGAAAATATGTAACATCGAACGAGTCGGCATCTTGTAGGAAGTTTACGATTGCAATTGCAGAGAAGGTGGCTCATTTTAACAAAGGCGCTTCTAGCTTGTTCTATTCAAAACCACTGCTGGCCTAAAAAGAAAGAAAAAATACATTTTGATTTATTTATAACACTGTTATTAATTAATGCTGCAATTATGATGAGCATATGCGGACGTCCGTGATCAGATGCAGGTGTGGCCTAGAATCTCTGCCGCACACGAACAATTTAAATAGCAGAGGTTTTAAGTTTTGTCGGCTTTCTAGTTGCTCACGAACATGTAATCTATCAAAATTCCAACTAACTACTGTACTAGTTATTGCATTCAAATAGGTAAATTTTGAGATATTTATGTATTTTTTGTTGTTGTTGTGTAATTCTGTATTTGTCTTCTTTGCAGATTCGAGTCTCAGTCAGATTAAACATTAACAGGTCATTGGAATCTGGTCTTCTGTTAACAGCTTACTCTTTGGATATCTTTGCTGCTTAGTAGAAGTAGATTAATTTAAAAAAATAACGTGTCACAAATGCCTGTAAAGTTTGAATAAATTTAAGTGATGACTTTGAATGGAAATAACGTATTTATACAAAACGTTACCGTTTCTTTGAGTTCTATTGCACGGAACTATATGAAATAAAGCATACACGTGCACATACTATTGTGAGTCATAGAGACGGCAAAAGTAAATTGATACCTCGGTCTTTAATATGTAGGTCAATGTGAATAACGAACAGAATTATGTTTTATGTTGCGTAGAATTTTGACAAAATAATATTTGCGTATTGAGTTGTTTACGACCGATGTAAAAATATTAGCAAGGCCGCCTGGGTAAATTTAATTGATGGAAATCTTTGCTTTTAATTTCTTTTTAATTGTTATCGTAATGTCAAAGGAAATTGTTTTATTGTAGGTAAACAATTTGGTATAACTTTTTTGTCATTCATTTCAACAACAATATGTCAAAATCAATTTAAATTAGTAATTTAGTTTTGTAAAATACATTTGTCTTCAAGATCTCCAGGATATAACGATGTCCTAACAGGGAAGGTCTAATTTTGACGAGTATCTTGGAGACCTTCAAACGTTCCCTGAAGCGGATTTTTAAGTTTTGAAACAGGTCATAGAGCATCGCCGTGATTTTCGACCGACTTGGACCTGTTTTTTTTTTGTTTCGGCTATTGTTTAGAGCTATTTTTTTTATTTATTAGCTAGATTGTTGTTCAGTTTCGAAGCCATATTTGTGAACCTACGTCTCATCACTAGTAATGATGCGCTTGACAAATGTAGTGTCTCAGTGATCTCAGCTACGTTGTCTAGCATCTCTTTTGCGGCCTCTATTTTTTTGATTATTATTTAAAGATTCAGGTCTTTTAGTACATTGACACGCTTCATACCTAAAACCCTAACTAAAATGTGTTGAGTCGATTGTGTGATGCTAACATGACCATTTTCGAGAACCATTTTATCAACTTATTCGATGTTATCGTCGTATCCACCTATGGATAAACGATTTGCTTGAGGAAAGTTTTCGACGACTTCACGACCTTCACTAAATGCTTTGTGTCACTCAAATATTTGGGTTCGCGATAAAATAGACTCACCAAAACACTTCAACATTTTTAACGATTCGGTGGCCGTAATTCCATTGAAAGCACTAAATTAACATAGCGTTGTATTTAAATCAATACGAATTAAGAGTTGAAGCGCAATTAAAAATGCGCTGGGGTGGACATAGGAAAAAATGTTCGATTCAATTGCCAATTAGTTACCCTATTGCCCTATAAACAGAAGTTTTCGCTAATCGAATTAACTAAGTTTCCAGAGACTTGGAAAACTTCGGCAGTCCCTTAGCAACTTGAAGTCAATTAGAAGAATTCGTTGAAGGCTTTGTCTCTTTAGAATTGGTTTTGGACTTGGAGCAGTCATGTGAAATAAATTTAATTTAATTAATAAAATAAGTAAGAATAGTAGTAGCGGTTGTACGAACGCTTTCCTTACATCAGTCAGTTCGAATACCGGCATGTACCACTGAAAAATACACTTTTCGTAGATTTTCAACTCCACTGATAAGCGGTTCTATATATATCATTATATATATTTAAAATATTGTGCCTCGGAAAAAGAGCTGCTAGCTATATTTACCAGTAGTTAAAAGGCTATAAGTTTAGCTAGCAGGAACACATTTATCTGAGCGTGGCGAGTTAGAAATTTCTGGTAGGCCGATCTCGAACAGTAGTCATATGTCACTGGTCGCTTGACAATTGTCACTCGACATACGTCTCTGACAATTGCTGTGTTTTCGGCTTGCGTGTCGATTCGAAATATTTGAACGAAAAGCGACAGATCCCCATAGAAAACTGTCATTTTCATTCGAGCGGACGTCGAAGGTGCGAGAATCGGGGCCCTGGTCGATATCACAATCAATATTTAATTTATTGTGAATTTTATTCTAGTGTATATTTATTTATGTGTATCTATATGAAATTATATGTATTGTATTATAGATATAAATATATTTATATATATATATTACTATATGTATGATATGTACGAGTAGTACTAGTATAAATTATAATTTTGTTAGTATTTGCGAGTACTTGGCACTCTGCCTGTAATCTTTTGAAACTCCCAATTATTAACAGAAGAAAATGCCTTACGGCATGAAGCTCGCCTGTGCACATCAATTTTAAGTTAATTTAGTTTTTATGTAATAAAGATTTGTTATTATTATTATTTTTATGCGCTAGAGACATTAACGAGAGCCACTTGTCATGATGAGCCAAATTGAATAAATGTAAATTTGATCATTTGAAAGCGTGATTTTTGACTACTCCGCAAAGGTTACAGGTTACTTTTAAACGAGCTAAGTGGCGTCTATTGATCTCAGCCTAAACTTTGTAAGAATTTAAATCAAATAAGTAATGTAATACCTACAAGCAAATACAAATTAGGTGGGCATAAGGTAATCCCTGGTTCCTAAATGCTATCCCTGGCCTAGACGTATATGTGACATTATAAGAAATGGACTAGTATCAATGGAAAGGTTAAAAAAGACCGCTCATTAAAGCCTGTTGGCAGCCGACCCGTATCGTCTCGCCTCTTGCAGTTAGCATTATTTATATGGACTTCTATGTATATGCACTCACTACATTAACTCCTTAGCGTCACCAGATCGCCTCGATCAAAAGCGGTCGTGATGATACTTTACTTCTACTGGCATTTATAACACATCAATAATTAAATTATTTAAAATGATTCTACTCCTGCTAGTGGAAGACTAAGCGGCAAAGTGGTACAAAGAATAAGCTGTTAGCAGAAGACCAGCAGATTCCAGTGACATGGTAATGTGTAATGTGACTGAGAAAGGAATCTGCAACGAAAACTTTATCAGATTTAGAAAATAAACCATATACTCGTACAGAATTAAACAACAACGATCAATTAAAAACCTTTTAAATTCAGCTATGAGTAGATTACCTGGTACAGATTAACCTACCAGACACGTCAGAATTTGCCCATGTGCAACCCGAAAGCTGACAAAATGCAAAACCCTCTGCTAAGTTAAAAAATAATGCGTAAGTGATGTGCCGCTCTCCCCTCAACCTTCATTCCCAGCATTAATTGATCGCGCGTGTTTCACTGGTTGACCACGCGAGGTACAATAATTGACCACAAAATGTTCACTGGTGACAACGCAGCGTTCACCCATGGCAACACCACATGTTAACGTCACGTGGTTTTGCAACGATCGGAGCACATTTTGGCGGTTTAGAGATTCCTTTATCATTAAAACTTATGTTTGTATTTTTTGTTGAGACATTTAAAAAAAGTCATAATTCAATAATTGTAGGCTAAGACAATTGAACGCTATTTGCCATGGTCAAAACATGCCCTTTGGTATTTATTTATTTATTTAATTATTTGGTATTTATTTAATTCGTGGTCACATGGTATGTGGCAGGTCGCATTATATATCTGGTTCGTTAATCTTTCGTCGTTCATCCTTTCAACATGTCCGAACCATCTTTATTTCATACCTACCCTTTTCGTAAATTAGATTTTGATTTTTAGATGGTGATGACGGTTGGTATTATAATAGATTTTTGCATAATCTTGGTTGGTCCTTCCTACTTTATATTCGAGTTGGTATATGTCTAAAATCTCAAGGGATCTGTTAAGCTATTAAGTTTGTGGTCTCGGATGACTCAGCAGAATATTTGGCCCCAACTTTATGTTAAGACTTAAGAATGGCAATTAGGTATTCTGTAATTCTAAGGGATATTGTGAAATTTTGATGACGATAGTCTTGTTATCTTTAGTTCTTGGTATCGCTTGAATTAGTTTAAAAGTTAACATAGACTTTATACAGCCACATTTTTGAATATAATTTTCTAGCGTACTGAACTCGAAAAATACCACAAATAAAATAAATCAAATTACTGTACCCCGGCCAGGTATTGAACTCGGTACCTCTGCATCTAAATCCGCCGACTTAACCGCTAGACCTAGTTTATGCAATAATAAATAACGATAACGATATATACGACCGCCTCCGTGGTCTAGTGGTAACAAACGTTGCCGTGAACTCGGGAGGTCGTGGGTTCGATTCCCACCGGGAGCAAGTTGTACATTGTATAATTTGTCTCGGTCTAAGTGTTTATATGTATATATTTACAAAAAAAAAAAAGTATAATATGTAGTTTATCAACCATCTAGTTTCCGTAACACAAGCCTCGTAGCTTACCACGGAAACTAGATGGCGCTGTGTGACCTATCTGGAAATATTTATTATTATATTTATTGTTTATTTAGTTGATAAGTATTTTAGTTAGTAATTTTAAATCATAGTTTCTAAATATTCTTATACACATGCACCCACACTCTCTTCTCACTCTCCCAAAGGTTAGCTGTTAGAAAATGCCTAGACATTAAGCTCGCCTATGTACATTGGAATTTTTGTGCAATAAAGAATTTATCTATCTATCTATCTATCTATTAATATAAACAGCAAACTGTTACCGTATTCCCATGAACCCGCAGCGCGACGTGTGCCAGCTTCGCCTGTTTGTAACTAGTGCCGCGCGCACTAACGCTGCTGTTCATGCCCCATTAAGACGTCATGTGTGTTTATATCATGATATATTTACTAATATTTGCATTGTCTGCATGTATGTATGAATGAAATGAAATAATTTATTTGTCAGAAACATGGTAGGTACAGGGATGTAAATTATTATATGTAATTATATCACATGCTTCGCTATTTCTAGCATACAAATATTTATTTAGTCACATGACTTTGTCGAGCTTAGTGTCTAGGTATTCTTTTGTCAAATAAAAACATTTATTAACCAGCATTTGTTTGACTCTTAATTTGAACAGTTTTAGTGGCAGCTCCTTATAGTAGTAGTATGTATAAGAATAACATCAAAGAAACGTTAAAATATATATAGTTTTTTTTAAATTATTTTTTATATATTTTTTTCACACTGAACAAAAATACTATAAAAGGTTATTACGACTCACGCTTCTTTTGTCAAAAAATCCATAGACAATAAAATACCTCTAAATGAATCTATTACAATTGTTTGTTATTATTATTAATGTACATTCTCACCCAGAACACTTTAGGAAGCGTAGTGACTTCACTACTTTTTGTCATACTTAGACAAAAAAGAGCCAAGTTTTTTAATCTATTATACCAGCCCCCCTGCTATAAAGACATAAGTATCATAAGTATGAAAAATGTATTTAATATCTGTATAATAATATATAATATGCTTCCTGACGAAATAAAATTATTGCAGGGCCCAAAACTAAAATTACAACTGACGAAATGGCTACTGGACCATAGATTTTATAGTGTAAAAGAGTATCTTGAGTGCAAAACAGATTAATATTGTTTTTTGTTTTAGTGTAGTGGTTATTATGATATTAGTATGTAAGTAAAGATTTGCACGCCTGCTTGCAGGTAGAATATATGTGTCTACACCTGACTAAAGTTTTGTGACCACTGTACTGTATTTATTGCAAATAAACGATATTTTATTTCATATCCAAATAAATATAATAAAATAGGCCACAAAGGCAGTTGTAATATGTTTTATCAAAATCTATTCCAGAGACTCCTTAAGCATTTTTCGAGCACCCTTCCAGGCACACCTAAAACCTGTATACATATTTTAGTATCTCGTCAACAAATCCTTTTCAAAGAGAAAGCTTTTATATAAAATTATCTAAGAGGCATCTTAGTTTTTGCTGCAGCAGCAATTACATCGTAAATGCATTTAAAAGTGTCACAGCTCCAGAAATTGTCACTTTGAATTAAATTTTCGTAATTTGTTGCTCGCGCTTCTAAAGTATGACACTAACTTGTACTAATGAGATCATTGACTTATATAAAAGGACCAACACCTAATGCGCCAGCCTTTGACTTGAGATGTATTCGAGTGAAAAGTGGCAGATCTCCATAGAAATATCCTCTTCCTCCTTAGTCGGTACCCCACTGTTGGGGATCGTGACTCCGTCGCAGTCCATCCACTAGCCGTTTCCAGTGGTTGCGGTCCTCGGCGCAGTGGATGGCTTGGTGTACTGGGATGTTTAGGTGGTCTGTCACCTGACTAGACCATTGTTTTGGCTTCTTCCTCTTGTTCTTTTACCGTCTACTTTTCCCGTTACTAAGAGTTTTTCCAGATTGTCGGCGCCTCTTTTAGCAATGTAGCCAAAATATTGCAGAATTCGGGTAAAGCAGAGACGGCAGAAAGTCTCTGTAATAGAATAGGGCTGCGGGTCTAATAATATATGTATATTGTTTGTTATATAAATAAAAAAGCTCTTATTAAAAAAAAATAAAAAAAATATTAATACTAAGGATAGGGATAGAAGTCCCGTCCGCGTGGAATGGTGGCAAGAACGCTGGCTGCATTTCCCCGCTGAATTGCAATACTGATTCTTTGGGCGAAGAAAGAGCCAGCTCTCTTCTCACCGGAGAAGACGACAAGACGCGGTGTTATGTCTTTTAAAAACTTTTTATTATTGTTAAGTCCGCTTTTGTACATAGTGCAATTAAGTTTTTAAATAAATAAATATATTAGTAAAAAGAGGACATTTATTTTTTATTTAAATTGTATTATGAATATTTGTCAGCATAATAAAACAAAATGAAATTTATTGCCAAACACAAAACATAAATAATAATAAAAACATTAGACACAGCCTTCTGCGATAAGAAACAGGAGGTGGTAAATTAATTAGTATAATAATTATGAGTTACGTTCTTTTGCCTAATTTTTAATTTACTCAATTTTTTCATTTTATCAAAAATGGCAGGGTTTTATTGACCTTCTTATATTTACCATAGTAGTTTTGGTATTATCATCATTAAATTCTGGATGTAGGCAGGTCATTTTACGCTACCCCTTGCCACCGTAATCTACTGCCTTCTTCAGAGCATTCGCCCATCTGAAGGGGGTTCATCCCACTCTGCGTCTTCCCGTATGTGGTCTCCCCTCTAGAACTCGTTTGCCCTATCGTTCGTCGGTTCTGCGAAAGATTTGTCCGACCCACTACCACTACAGGTTACTAATTTTATTTTTGTTACTGTGCACTAACTCTTCTGTGGGAGAGTCCCAAATGTTAGCTGGTAGAGATAGAGATACCTTTATGGTATTATGCTGGCCTATGTTTGTACATATTTTAAATACATACATAAAAAAAATAAAAAAAATATTTCGGATTATTATCTATAGGGATTAGTAGCAAAGTGTTTGCTTATTCTATATTAGTAAAAAGAGGACATTTCTTTTTTATATTTGCCTTGCCCTCCTGAGGCACTGGGCACATACATGTGAGTATATACCCAGTGACCCATGATAGGGCAATCTGGCTTCTCACTAACTGCCTTCAAGATGATGTTGCTGCTCCCTTGTACTCTGTGCATCAACGACGCGATTCGTTACCGCAATACTGAGTAGGAATCATCGGTGATGCACTGTGCATAATACGAAAAATTCTACCATTACGTTTTGATACGACGTTACACACAGTAAGTCTTATTTCAGCTGTGTTATTATATATAAATGTTACCATGGCAAGCTTATATATTAGTTCTCCTTGAGCTGTCGGTCCCGGTTCCACTAATACTAACTTGTTAAATACTAAATTGTCATTAAAAATTGACATAATATCCTCGCCAAGCCGTCTGGCCAGCGTGGGGAGTGTAGGCCAAATTCTCCAGATATATGTTATGAAAGGCCCATCTCAATTTATTATGAACAAGTTGTTATGAACAGAGTTGGTGGAACCGCGACCGATGGCTTAACGTGCTTTCCGAGGCACGGGAACGGTGGTGTTGTAAATCTATGACGTTAGAAAAGTGTATTTCTCATTGGTACATGCCGGGGGGGGACGGACCGACCTTAGGATATTAAGGAAAGCGTTCTTACAACCGAGCCACCACCTACCATTTTCTGACTGTATTTTTTTTTCCAAAATTTTGTCAATATCTAAAAATGTTATGGATTTATGGATTACTGTTCAGTCTCAAAAATGCTTTACTTTACAACCTTATTTAAAAAAAAAATGTTTCATGAATTTTGGAAGACACTGTCTCCTGTTATACAGCAGAGTTTATGTAAAAGAGAGAGTTCACCATCTTAAACTGCCTCCGTGGTCTAGCGGTTAAGTCCGAGACTCAGAGGTACCGGGTTCGATTCCTGATCGGGACATAAAAATATATAATAATGTAAATAAATACATTTAAATAATAGTTAATTTATTTGTGATATTTATCGAGTTTATTTATTTATTTAAAAACTTTATTGCACGAAGTACAAAGGCGGACTTAATGCCGCTAGGCATTCTCTGACAGCCAAACCTTGGGGACAAATTAGAACATTTATAGGTGCAATGAAATAAATATTAATAGTAGGATAAATTCAACATAATTATATACACTTACATAATATACTTTTATATATACTGTAATATTAATACTAAATACTAATACATACACATAAATATACATATTAACATTGTTGGGAGCTATTTAGAAAGTGTAGATAGACAAGTTTTTTGAACGAAGATCTGGTAGACGCTTGCCTTATGTTTACAGGGAGATTGTTACATAAATTTGTGGCAACAACTGTAAAAGAATTTGAAACAAATCCAGAATGATGCAAGGGGACAGAAAGAAGTGAGTTGTGAGACGAACGAAGGGATTTGTCGTGAAACGAAGAAATATAGGCAAATTTATCCTTGAGGTATTTCGGTGTCGCAGGCTCATTTAGAACAGAAAAAAGGAGACAGAGAACTCTTAGATTTCTGCGACAATGAATTGGCAGCCACTTCAACTTAGCACGATATTCAGAGATGTGATCGTATTTACGTAAACAGAAGATGAACCGGATACACGCGTTAAGTAACCGGTCCATTTTGTTGAGCAACATCTCTGACAGATCAGAGCTTGGTATGCTGGAGACATCGACGAGCTTGCCACTTGTCATGATTGGCCTATAGTAAATTCAAATTCAAAATTCTTTATTGTCAAGATTGTTTACATTGGTATAAAGAGGTGATGTACATTACTTAAATTTTAAACAATCTGCCGACAATAGGCATACAATTATTCTATATTATAAATATAATTAACATTTTGTCAAACAAATATTTATTTATTTATTTATTTAAAAACTTAATTGCACTATGTACAAAGGCGGACTTAATGCCGCTAGGCATTCTCTGACAGCCAAACCTTTAGGACACTAGGACAGTTTGCATGGTAAGTAGGTGCAATAATAGATATACGAGTAAAATAACAATTTATAAAACAAATACATAAAAATAATACTTACTATTACATATACAAATACGTAAATAGGTTATATTATATATATAATATATACACTAATACATATAAAATAAAACTACTCATGTGATGAAGGAAGCGGGACAAAAGTAGACGTCGCTCGTTGTAAAAGTGTGAAGAGAGTGGCAATACAATAGAAGTAAAAAAAATAGTTTAAGTTAAAGATAATATTTGTACACCCCATTCTTGAATATAGCACGACTAGAAGCTTGTCTAATATCCTGAGGTAATTCATTCCATAGATTTGCGGCGACGACAGCAAACGATTTAGAGACGAAAGAGGTGTGATGAGAGGGAATGGAAAGAGTGGAGTTGGAAGAGGAACGAAGGGTTCTTACGTGATGTGAGCTCAAAAAACTAAATAAATCTTTAAGATAGTTAGGTGTATCGGGTTCGTTGAGAATACTGTATAACAAGCACAGAACCCTACGATTCCGCCGTTTACGAATAGGCAGCCATTTAAGTTGATTCCGTGAAGAAGAAATATGGTCAAATTTCCGCAATCCAAAGACGAACCTAATACATGCATTGTGTAATCTTTCCATTTTATTAAGATAATCTTGTGAAAGATCCACACAACATACGTCACCGTAGTCTAATATCGGCAGAAGAAGGGATTGTACGAGCGTAATTTTAGCTTTTAATGGCAAAAAGTTTTTTAATTTATTGAGAGAGTGCAAAGAAGAAAATATTTTACGGCTGATATTACTGATCTGCGGTCCCCAGGAGAGATGCGAATCCAGGTAAATACCGAGATTCTTAACTTCACATACATTATAAATAAAAAATAAACAAAAGTTGGCTAAATGTGAATCAGCTTATTTATAAGCGTGGTTTCTGACCACGTCGAAAGGGAAACGGTTGTGGTGATACTTTACTTTACCATTTTGTATCTATGCTGGTGTGCTTAGGATCTTGGTCAGAGCCTAAAACTTATAATCGATAAAGTTTCCTTCTTTATTATAATCGATCTAAATAGTGTAGGTGACAAACAGATATTTGTTCCAGGAAAAGGAATATAAGACTAAAGTAATGTACAGGAAGCTTTTAGGGAGATTGCTTCAACATCTGTATTGTACAGTACAATAATTTAGTCGTAGACATGTATTTGTAGCCTGGGCCGGCAGTCTCGACATTTGATAATGATGTTTTTTTTAATTTTTTCCTTATATCATAACATTTAAATACAACATTATTCTGCCAAACTATAAAATAGTTTATCGGCAGATAGCTCTCATCACAATAATGATATAAGTATTAGCACTGTTTAGTTTACTAAAGATGAAATAAAATACAACTATAATACATTAGGTAGCAGTTAAATAACAAAAAAAAATATAGCTTGTATCAAATAATCTATCGATTTTGCTATTCAGTTGTTCGAGTAGTTCTTTCTTAATTTTGTTTTTAAATGTCAATTTGGAAAGTTTTTTATTCTTATTCCTTGAGATAGACTATTTAGTATTCTGGAATGTAGATACTCTCGCGCCCTCCTGCCGTAGTAGTTACCACGGATGTTCCCCTCCACCAGTTCCCTATTTCGTCGGTCGCTGGTTGATGTCACACAGTAAAAACAATAAAGAATAAACTATAAATTGCCAGAATCTATTAAACAAGAAGCTAATCATAATACTATTGTAAATAATCTAAAGGATATATTACTAGAAAAATGTTACTACACATTAAATGACTTAATGCAAGATAAACTCTAACATATATATATTAGTTAGCATTAGTTATGATTTTCGATCCTCTCCGAAGTCCTGTTGTGTTTTTCTTTTTTTTTACTTAATATAAATGTGTTGTAATATGGTTTGAGGTGTTTGATGGTATGAAATTGTTATATAGTTTTAATTCATTCATTATAGCCCCTAAAACACAGCGTCCTAGACCTGCTGAAGATGGGCTTTCCAGAGAGAGAATTTCCAAATTTCTGGAGAATTTGGCCTACACTCGCCACGCTGGCCAGACGGCTTGGCGACGATATGATGTCATTTTTTATGAAAATTTATTAACGATTCCACAAAGCGGGCCTTAATGGAACCGAGACCGACAGCTTAACGTGCTCTCCGAGGCACGGGAACGGTGGTGTCGTAAATCTAAGAAAAGTGTATTTCTCATATTTATGGCCTGAAATATCGAGACTCGCTCAGAAGCATATTTCCTGACATTGATATAATGACATTGCCTTCACAATATATATTTGAAAATATTCTATATGTAAGGAATAATTTAAAGTTATTTAAAAAAAATGGAGACATGCAGTCTCGCAAATTAAGAAATGCTGACAAACTTTATATTCCTAAATTTAGGCTTCAAAAAACAAATAAAAGTTTTGTGATTAATAGTATTAGACTATATAATAAATTACCAAAACCTGTAACAGAATTAGGAGAAACTAAATTTAAAAGTAGTATTAAGAAAATTCTAATTGCAAAAGCATATTATAAAATTAATGATTTTATTAATGACAAAGATGTGTGGAATATTGCCGCTCTGCAAAGATTAGAGAATTAGTTAATAGCACATTAGGTTATTTTTTAATAATCTATTTTTATTTTTGATTAACTTTACAGTTATTATGTAGAAATATTTTGAATGTAACAATTAGTTACTAATACATTATTGACTAATTAGTAAATACTGTTTATTGTGATACAGTAATATTTTTTTTATTACCTTATTATTATAATATAATTATTTTTTATGTAACATTTAGTTACTATTATGTATTTATTATTTTATTAACTAATATATAAGTTTGTTAACGGAATTGCATGGCAACATTTGGGTACTTAGGAAGTAATTGTTATGTTTATGCTTGTGTGTGTCTCGAAAGTCATTCTTAGTGTTCAGGTTCTCATGGTGTGGCGTGTCCGGTGGTCGCCCCTTCCTTAGAAGGTCATTGCAGTGGTGGCACGTGTGTCGGGTCCCGGTCCGCACCCTAAGGGCCTGGTTGAGCGGGGGGATGGCTGGCACATGCGTTATGTCCGTGATCGGGTGCTGCTGTGGGGGCCTGGGACCTCTGCCGAACACGTTCAATTTATTGTTCTTAAATTAACAGAGGTTTTTGCGTTTTGTCGACTTTCGGGTTGCACATAGGCATGTAGTCTACCTAAATTCTGACTTGCCAGGTGGGTTACTGCTGTACCAGGTATTGTATTTTCATAGGTACTGTTAACTAAATTTAAAAGGTTAATAATTGATCGTTGTGGTGCAGTTCTGTATATGTTTTTATTTTGTAAATCTGATATAGCTGAGTTTTCCTTGCAGATTCCTTTCTCAGTCAGATTAAACATTAACAGGTCACTGGAATTTGCTAAGCTGCTGGTCTTCTGCTAACAGCTTACTTATTGGACCACTTTGCTGCTTAGTCTTCTACTAGCAGGAGTAGAATCATTCAAAATAATTAAATTAATGACGTTTCATAAATGCCTGTAATAGGTTTACGTGAATAAAGATATTTTGACTTTGACTTTGACTTTGTACATGCCGGGTGGGTTTGAACCTTCTTACAACCGAGCCACCACCGCGCCTATAGTTTTAATTATCATGTTATTATTTGCTACGCCCCTACGGTTGGTGTCATACGAGTATGTAGTTATAATTTTGTGACATGCGATAAAATGTTTGAATTAAAAAAAAAAAAAACTTTTGATAATATTCTATAACTTAGCCAGATAAATTTCGTTGCTAAACTGTTTGCGGAAATCGTTAATTTGACAAAAAAAAATCCGACAATTTTATGACTGAAGATAGGCAAACATCATGCCGGCTTGACGGGGCATTACGGCAATTCGAGCCTGATCCCGAAACGTGTAGATACACTATATTGGGTTTATCAGCACGAACGATGGATACTTGCTTGCCCTGGCAAACTGGGCAAATTACCACTATTAGTCCGCCTACCACCTTGTTATATATTTCTCAAAGTACATTCAAAATTGAATTATTTAAAAATGTGAGAGAAATGGAAGCAAAAGCTTTAAACCATCTTTAATTTAACTAAATACCTATTCATCACTGTATAGAATAGGAAACAACAAATTAGGGTAAACGTCCCAAACTATGCCCATTAAAGTTTACTACATGAACAAAGCAGTGGCTCAAATCTTTGAAAAGCCTCATGAGGTTACTAAGCAGCTCCCATTGGAGCATTTACCCTATTTAACCACATTAAACACATCTTCAATATACAGACATGAAATAATTATAATAGCTGTATTAACATTGCCATAGTTTACTCAATAATTACAGTAGACTAACTGTCGCATTATTTTCGAAAATTTTATTTGATTTTAAACATTTTAGTTAATAAAATATAACACTATTCATTAAGACTGTTTCAAAGTCAGGTCAGAAACCACGCTTATAAAGAAGTGGATTCACATTTAGCCAACTTTACTGTAGGCCAATCATGACAAGTGGCAAGCTCGTCGATGTTTATTTATTTATTTATTTTTATTTATTTATATATTTATCGCCATAGGATCCTATCGGAACACTCGGTTAAGTCAATTTTTCTTAACAACAACGCTAAACAAAATACCTGGCCAGATATGGTGATACAGTATGGCAAGGAACAGCCCCAATTTCCATTATTATTATTTTATTATTATTATCTCTATCTCTTCCACTTCTAAGCCTAATAATTATTATAATATATAATTATTTAGGTCTAGTTTGGTAGGTCTAAAGGTGCCTCGTCGGGTATTTTAATAAATATTACCTAAAATACTATATTCTAATTTAGATATGTCAATAAACTATAACTATGTCTCTAGCGTAGCAAACTCCAGAAATATCATTGGAATAATGCGTTACATTTTTTATGGGGTTTAAATCGCCTTAAAATCTATGTTGAAATATCGTGTTTGAATTGTCTCTAACACTATACCAGCTTGACTGGGCATGACGGCAATTCGAGGCATTAATCCCGAAACGTGTGTATACACTTTACTACGGGGTCATCGGCACGAACGGTGGATACTTCCCCGCCCCAGCAGACTGGGAAAATTACCACCATCAGTCCGCCTACCACCTATTTGTAGTTCTCGTTGAAAGCATGTGCCATTTGATGTCAAATGCCAATTTTTACATTTAAGGGGAGAACTAATATTGTAAACTTGCCATGGTGAGATTTAAATAAAAATAACACCGCTTGCTATAAACGGTAAACAAAAAAAAAACGAAAATTTAAATAGTTTATTATTTTTTCAGTGTGCCTAATTTTAAAATCAATATATTACAATATTATGTGTATATCTTATAAATTATCATCAAAACAACATCCATTAAAGATCGCAAGTAATCAGAAGCACAAATGCATGCGAAAATGGCTTCCTATACTAGAGCCGGCGAGATTGCTTCTATTAATAAATGCAAGGGCAGGGTAAGAGCAGAAAATCTATGAATATCCAACAACGTCCACCGGCATAACCTAGCTTTAAATATTTAATAATAAACTTACAAATCCTTTGCACGTCACTCAAGGTGGGTTTAGACCAAACGAGCGAATGCTCATTCTCATGAAGAATAGTTAGAACAGAACAGAAATAGTATTTGCTGCACGTAACAACGGGCAGGGCATGTGGAACCTTTATTATAGGTTAATTAGTACAAGCGGGTGCAGCGGAGGTCGCGGATTGTATGTGAATGAATGTCAACGTGATTGGGCCATCAAATCGCGTGCCACGCGTCGTAGATCGTCGTAAGGTCTGGCCTCTCCGCCCGGCGCCCGTGCACCAACATTCCCTCGGCCAACGACGACTCACGAATGCGTCCAGCTATCTGCACCTGATTAATTTATTCAACAAAAATCCGCAGCATCACAGTATAGGTAATAAAAAGATTAAGGTACACTTTATACTTACTATAACAGGTCACTTCGCTCGGCCCACAATTCTGTTTTATCTATCCCATCTCATCACTCTAGCTTCAAGTCAAACTTTTTCGCAGTGGTGGCCGCGAATCTGTAAAAGAATTTGCCGGTAGAAATTCGCTAAGCGCCCAATAGATCACTCTTTAAAAAGATGGTATATTCACATTACTTAAACAGCTCCCAACAGTGTATGTAAGATATATTGTATGTAGTATATATATATATATATATATATATATATATATATATATATATATATATTAATATATTTAAGCCCTTTGCCCTATCTCATAATCAAAATTCTCTGCATTGTTCCAAAGGTTGGCTGCTAGAGAATGCCGAGCGGCATTAAGCCTGCCTCTTGTACATAGTGCAATATTGTTTTAAATTAATAAAAAATAATAATAAATATATGGGACCAATATTGTAAAATACAACAAAAAGTAAAAACCATCATATCGACCGAATCTCTTCGGGATGGTCATAAACCACGATTTTTAAAGAAGCGAATTCACATTTAGCGAACTTTACTATACCAATCATAACAAATGGCAAGCCCGTCGATGTCTTTAACGTACCAAACTACAGAAATATCACAAATAAATTTAAAGTCAAAATATCTTTATTAAGGTAAACCTATTAAAGGCATTTGTGATACTTCATTATTTAAATTATTTTGAATAATTCTTCTGCTGTTAGTAAAAAACTAAACAGCAAAGCGGTCCAAAAAGTAAGCTGTTAGCAGAAGACCAGCAGCTTATTACATTTCAACGATCTGTTATTGTTTAATCTGACTGAGAAAGGAATCTACAAGAAATCTAATTAGCTATATTAGATTTACAATTTAAAACTAATACAAAATTACACAACAAATATATATAAATTAAATTAATTATGTCCTGACCTGGAATTGGACCGGGTAACTCAGCGCCTAAATTCACGGACTTAATAGGTCTCTCTCTTACTCTTAATAGGTAACTCGGAGGTACAGTTCTCCCAAAGTGATAATGCGCATAGAAATCTTCGTCACTGTTCGGCAACGGTCGTATTCCCCGAGCGTCGGAAGACGATATGTATATAGAGTGGTTAAGTGCATTTTCTTCATGCATAATTTAGTAGAATTATGTGTTTTGTGCTAAAAGAGATAAATATTGATTTATCAGTAACAAAATTTGATTCGATAATTCCATGTAAGTAAATAGCGAGGAAAACCACACGATTGAGAATATACTACAATCTTTGTTGGATTGATTTACTTCGAAAATTTTATAGTACTGTAGTGACCTCCTTTAAAAATAAAATCTCTGCCTGTGTCAGACAGACAAGCAATTGTCAAATAAACTATTTAAATAAGATAATTAAAGTTGAAATTAAATTCACCTTTGAAAACAAAACCAAGAAGGGTGTGTGTGTAATAGCAGCTCTATATAATTTCACACAGATAGAACACGTGCAGTCACCGCCAAAAAACAAAAACAAAAAAACACTGCCCGAATTGTTTTCGATTGTGTACACATGATATTGACTTCTATTTCTTTCGAACAAGGTGCAAAATGCAAGTGCAATGTTTAGGCTCTTACGATTCAATGATTCGGGTGTTTCCGGGAATACGACAATTAGCGAAGATCTGTATGTGCATTATTAATTTGGGAATACTGTACACGGTTTAATATATTATTTTTGTGTAAACTCACAGACAAGCACTCATTCATTGTTCTACATTTGCTCGCAAAGACTCTATGGACTATTCTAAGAATACTTGCTTGCTTGATATAAACGGCTTGCGAACAGATGCTTAAAGCGTTCTGCATGCTCACATGTGCTCGCTTCTTCAAAACACACGAAAAAAAATTTTAAGACGAATAATCATAGAGCATTCGTTCGCGTGATCTAAACATCAATCGAGCAAGAATTCGTTCTTCTTGTTCTTATTATTGCCTGTATTATTTTTGTGTTTAAAAAACTTACTACTACTTATTCTGGCTCTAATTCTTTGTTTGGTCTAAACCTACCTTTATAGTAAATCAATATAGAATTAGGTCGTAGTAAAATTAACTTGTCTGAAAGAGAAGAGAAATTTAGTAGTCGATGGATTCACCGTACGAGTGCCGGGTCCATCGTGTGTGTAAATTAAGAAAAATAATAGTGACTAGTATTCGGTTTACTTTTATTTATTCAAATTCTTTAATGCACTTAAAACTAGTACAGAGGCGAGCTATAATGCCAGTAGGCATTCTTTACCAGCTAACCTTGGGGATCGAGTAAGGTGATAGGCAGTACGGAGAAAAAAGAAATTTTAATGATACAGTTAATAAGTTACTTTTCTAATTCTAATATACTACACATTATACCTCAACACATAAACATACATACAATTATACATACAAGTACATTATATACATTATAACTTAAATAAATACACGGTTATTTAAATAGTGTTTTATTCTGTTTCTCCAGGAACGATGTGGTTATTAAACGTTTAAAGACGCTGACAGACTTTTACTTGGTTTATATACTTATATCGATATCGGAATACGACATCACAGCCCCTAGAAGACCTTCACTCATCATCATCAGCCTGTGTCTCTCCACTGCTGGATATAGGCCTCCCCCAAGGCTCGCCACTTCACATGATCTCCTGCCACCCTCATCCAACCCCCACCAGCGACCTTCCTCAGGTCATCCGTCCATCTAGCGGGGGGTCGACCCACTCTGCGTCCTCCCGTACGTGGTCTCCACTCTGGAACTCGTCTACTCCATCGTTCATCGGTTCTACGACAGACATGTCCAGCCCATTGCCACTTCAGCTTACTAATTTTGAAGGCTATATGAGTAACTTTGGTTCTCCGACGGATTTCCTCGTTACGGACTTTATCCATCAGAGAAATACCGAGCATAGCTCTCTCCATAGCCCGCTGAGCGACCTTAAGACCTTCACTACTGGAGATGATATATATAAAATGATACTTATATGTGAATAATAAAAGCAAAGTAGTCGATCCTAGACCCCTTCTTAAAGGTCAGTGAGTGAGTGAACGAGCGCACAGTTACTCAAGTAAAATAATCCAAACCCCAACACAGAGCCATTAATAATCAAAGCCTGCGGGGTGAACCAGAACAAAATACAAATACAAAAAAAATACAAAAAAAATACAAAAACGTTTATTTGTTCCCAAAAATTGTTTACATCATTTTTTTTGGAGGAACTCTGATCCCCAGACTAGAATTCTCTGGGTTAAGCTGAGGATCAGTTTCTTCCTTTGTTACATTTTATTATTTAAGACTATAAATTTTATGCCTCAATATTATTTTTGTTTTATTATTTATTAAATTAATTTATCATGCCATGCATTATACTATTATTATATTATATACATATTATATTATACTATATTATATTATATTCCACCATATTTATTTTATGACTATTATTAAATTTATAAATCTATAGGTATATAATTTGAGTAGTCTGGTGTATAGTTATTTCTGGTGTATTTTATCTTACCGTTTATTATATATTTATTTTTTTATCTCTCTATCTATTTTTATTTATCATTTCTATGAGTTTTTCTGTTTGTTTTCACTATCGTATCGTCTAACGTTCGTTTGATGATAGCATTACGCCTAGCGTTTGACATTTCTGACAGACGCGGCGAACGAGTGCCTTCACTCTGTAGCCACGACTCAGACTTAGCTGTTAAGGCACGCAGGGCCAACAGTGAAAGAGAGACGGTTTATAGGGTTTTGGTCCGTAGGCGCCTTGGGGTCTCCTTAGGAGGCCTCACGGTGAGTCGGACATACGACCTCCTGCGGTGGCCCTTCAGGCCGAGGTCGTATCGTTAGGCGATTTTGCGATCTCCGTCTTTAAAAAAAAAAAGACGTAATCGATCTTAGACGATTCGATTTCGGACGATTGTGTTGGACGACAAAATTGTTGTTAGCTAGGATATCTTTGTAGATTCCTAACCTTTGTGCCAAGAACATTGATGTTTACCCTGTTTCCTATTTTTACCTATGAATAATTTAAATTGATTGCATCTTCTGCGGCGCGATGAAGAACGTGATGTTTTTATCCAATAAGTGACCTTACTATCTTCAAACTTGCAAAATAAAGTTTCATCACGAAGTTTCATTATTAAGGTGATTTATTACAGCCCCTAGAACACAGCGTCCTAGACCTCCACTGCTGGAGATGGGCCTTCTTGGCGAGTATATCATTTTTTTATGACAATTTATTAACGATTTCACAAGTTGGCATTAGTGGAACCGGGACCGACGGCCTAACGTGCTCTCCGAGTCACGGGAACGGTGGTGTTGTAAATCTATGACAAATGTACGTAAGAAAAGTGTATTTCTCATTGGTACATGCCGGGGGGGTTGGAACCGACTTTTGGAGGATTTAAGGTACGCGTTTTTACAACCAAGCCACCACCGCGTCATTAACATGATTAGTACCATCAAATAGGTACTTTCTAAAGCCACAACTATGACTGAACTAAAAACTTTTAAATTTTAAAACTTTATATGATTTATGGAAACAATACAGACTTTAGAAACCTAACACGTGATCGAAACAATGACATGATGCCACTCAAATGACATGATGAAAGGCTAATTCCAAACCACAGTCACTGAAGCGTACTTGATCACGTGTGTGCTTAATGATCTGTTGCCACTCGGAATTCGAGAGCCAACAATGACAAATGGCATTTGATATTTGGATACGTTAAGCTGGTGACTAACCATATTTTTTTAATACTGAGCACAATATGTGACACTATTACCATAGAATAGTACGTGAAGCGATCGAAAATAAAGAAACACAAAAATTTCAATCGAGAGGGGGGTTATAAGCTATCTTCATCGTGGAATCCAGTAATCAATAGGTTTCGACGCCGGAAAAAATCGCCCGGTGTCGCCAAGGATATTGTAAGTGTCGTGTGTCGTGATTTCTAAAAACTTTAAAAGTGATAAGTGGGTAGGTTTACATCTACCGCCCAGTATGTACGAGACTACACCGCATAGCTTCAGTCGACCCGTGACCACGGCCAATGCAACTTGGCTGAAACGTCGGGAGAAATATGTCTCTAAGGTAAATCGCGTAAAGACCCGTTAAAATTATAAAAACTATTATGGATATGCGCGAAAGTTTAAAAAGTTTAATATGTGACATCATCCCACCTGATTACCATACGCACGCGAGGTCGGAGAATAGGAGCAACTGACGTTAACCACTACCGGGTTCGATTCCTAGTCGGGACACTAAAATATTTATTAATGTAAATAAATACATTTAATTTAGATTTCTCGAGTTTGGTACGCTGGAGACATCGACAAGCTTGCCACTTGTCATGATTGGCCTATAGTAAAGTTAGCTAAATGTGAATCCGCATGTTTATAAGCGTGGTTTCTGACCACCCCAAAAGGGAAACGGTCGTGATGATACTGTACTGCTTTGCTTTTAAGTTGAACACGGTTTTCGTATTATTAAGTGACGTCACTCGTTGACTAATGTTTTTAAGGTAACTTTTTAAAATCTAAAATAATGTATTTATTTTATTAAAATATAAATGACTTCGTTAATTAAAACTAAAATCAGATTTAGGTGTTATAAAATAAAAAACAATATTATTTACAACAGTTATAAAAAGAAGTTTTTATGAAGTATCAGTCAATAGGGTAAAACATATGTATATAAATATACAGGAATACATACACACAGTCCTTTACCATTGCAATAAAATGGGAAAAATTTAGAAATTGACGTGATGAATGACTGTTCATTAGTTAACGAACCGCGGATCCGATTCTTGTTTTAAACTCGATCCTAAATCGATTGTGTTTTTTTCATTTAAAGGTTATAGTCGATCGGATCTTGATTCTACATACAAGGAACATTCTAGAAGTTGTCATTAAAGATCCCCTACTTGATCATATATGGCTCTATTATAAGTGCCTTAAACACATTAATCATAAGGTTGACATTAGCTTTAATTAATGCTTAGTAGACCATTAGAGAAAAAAGTTCCTCTAGTCGATCATAGATGGCGCTCAAATCTTACAAACATTACCCATAAGGTTGACGATAGCTCCTATCATTGCTAAGTAGTAGTGGTTTCACACTAAAGAAGTAAAACAATAAAATAAAATAAAACCGACTCATAAAAACTCTTAACTTAAAGAAGAAAATAGTTCGAGTATGTTATATTCTAAGTATATATTACAGTTAATATTCTGAGTCAACCTATTCAGTAATTTTAACAAAAAAAATCTTAGAAATTACTGATCTGTTTTCATTATTTTTTATTTATTTTTTTATTTTATTTATTTTAAAACTTTATTGCACTATGTACAACGGCGGACTTAATGCCGCTAGGCATTCTCTGACAGCCAAACCTTTAGGACATTTAGACAGTATAGATGGTAGGTGCAATATTAAGTAAGTCCATATATATCAATATATACATACCAATAGTTACTTACTATTGCATAACACGTACATGATAAACTCTAAAATAATAAGTGTAACTTATTTATTTATTTATTTAAAAACTTTATTGTAAATCTATACAAAAGGTGAACGTAATGCCGCAAGACATTCTCTTCCCGTTAACCTTTGGGACATTGGGACATTTAAATATGAGTACGGTGCAAATAGAGAAATAAAATATTAAAATGAAACATAAATAATATTAAAAATTAACATACTTAGACAACTATAATATATATATACATATATATAATATATACACATACATACTAATACTACATAAATATAATACAATAAAATTATATAATAATACATAAATACCTTAATGTTAATAATAACTACCTATAATGGATTAAAGTCAGTTAAAAGTTAAGCTAGTGACTTATAAAAATGACTGTACACTCTTTTCTTGAATATTGGTCTGCTGGGTGCTTGTCTGACTTCAACAGGAAGGTTGTTCCACAGGGATGAAGATGACACAACAAAAGATTAAAGTTTGTGTGATGGGAAGGGATAGATAGGAGGGAATTATGTGAGGAGCGAAGAGTTTTATTGTGAAAGGCGCTGAGGTAGAAAAATAAATCCTTTAAATATTTAGGTGTATTAGGTTCCTTTAGCACAGAGTATAGTAGGCACAGTGATCTCATATTTCTTCGAGAGCGAATTGGCAACCATTTAAGTTTGAAACGATATTCGGAAATATTGTCAAACTTGCGTAAACAGAAAATGAACCTAATACACGTATTCAAGAGACGATCCATCCTACTTATTAAAAGAAAAACATTTTTTTTTCTTAGTTATCTGCGTTTTCCTCTACAAGCAGGTTTGTAAGTGTACTGTTTTGTTTAACTGTATATTTATGGTTCTCTTTCTGGTAACAGTATAGCTTATACAATTTTGGTTACTATATTGTTTTTCAAAATTTATGTAATTTTTATTTGTGGAAATTTTGTTGAAAAATAAAAGTATAAAAAGAAGTAAAGTGTCATCACGACCGTATTCCTAGCGGGGTTGTTAGAAAACACGCTTTTTAAAAAAGCGGATTTACATTCAGCCAACTTTACTATAGGCCTATCATTACAGGTGGCAAGCTCGTCGATGTCTTATGCTGGAGACAAGACTCAAGAAATATAAAATTAAATATTTTTTTATGTCACGACTAGGAATTGTACCGCGTCTAAATCTACGGTCTTAACCCCTAGACCACGGAGGCAATCAGTTTGTTAGAAGATATGCTATTTATAATTGTAATTTTTATGTTCTAAGAACTGTATGTTTACTAAATAAAAAATATTAATGTACGTCAAAACAAGATCGAATTGTGTTCGCTTTAGAATTGTCGATACAATTAGAATACAGGTTGCAAGCCCGGGTTGGAAGTGCACCGCCATTAATTCATAAGCTCTCTATTAGAATTATGTAAGCCATTATTTTTCCATTAATCACATTCATTACCCGTATTTATGTTAAACAACCATCATTGCGTTGTGCGTTAATTAACCCAGTAAAATAGCATGGAAATATTTGCTATTTTAGTTAAGGGGAGAGTTAGGGCCGGTTGCAGAAACACTAATTATCAAACTTTCGCGCACATTTACCTATATTTTTTTTTTATAATTTTAACGGGTCTTTACGCGATTTACCTTAGAGACATATGTATTTCTCCAGACGTTTCAGCCAAGTTGCATTGACCGTAGTCACGGGTCGACTGAATCTGCGCGGTGTAGTCTCGTACATACTGGGCGGTAGATGTAAATCTACCCACTTATCACTTTAAAATAGAAATCACGACACTCACAATATCCTTGGCGACACCGGGCATTTTTTCCTGGCGTTGAAACCTATTGATAGGATTCCACGATGAAGATAGCTTAACCCCCCTTGCGATTGAAATTTTTATATTTCTTTATTTCGATCGCTTCACGTACTATTCTAGGGTAATAGTGACTATCGGTGGAGAGTATCTTTGGGTCATGCAGCTCAATGGTTTGTGCCACTATCTATTAGGTGTTCCGCTATTGCTGAAATGAAATAATTTATTTGTCAAAAACATGGTAGGTAAATTATTATATGCAGTTATATCACATGCTTCGCTATTTCTAGCATACAAATATTATTTTAGTCACATGAATTTGTCGAGCTTATTGCGTGTCTAGGTATTCTTTTGTCGAATAAAAACATTTATTAACCAGCATTTGTTTGACTCTTAATTTGAATAGTATTAGTGGCAGCTCCCTTATAGTAACTGGAAGCTTATTAAATATCTTTGTTGCCATTGCATAACAATTTCGGATGTATTAGGAACTATTATGACGTGTTTATTTGGCAGTTTTTATAGATGCTATATGTTCCTTGACCCTCTTTGCTATCGTGCGCTTAGATTGGTCAATATATAAACTGTAAGCTAATTATCTTTTGATATGTTTGACGTATGCATATGAGGCACGTCATTGGCTAAAATAAATAAAGTAACAAGCTAACTACCAATCACGTGGCGTATATCAGTTACAGTTACAACGGTTAAACGCTTTTGCATTCCTCTCGCTTGCACAATACAACATGTTTAAAGATAATTCAAGTCTGAATGTCCGGCCAATAGCAGATTATCTTTTGACATGTTTAACGTTTGCTTATGATGCACCAACAAAAACCAACTAAGTTAGCCATTTTTGCACAAAAAACTATACACGTTTAACTACTTTTTCGGCTAAAACCGTTCGTTTAAATGCTTTTAAGACCCACTATCTTCGAAACTAAGCGTCACAGTGTTTAGTCGATTTCATCAAGGGAAAAAGCAAAAGTTTTTTTTTAACGACTGGCACAAAAAAAAAAAAACTGAAATAATTAGTTAGCTGTAAATGATTTGTCTATATTAACGTTTTAGCCATGTTCTACTCTGATACATCTAACTAATCACCGGAGGCAGTATCAAAACAAACTCTTATCCCGGACTGACTTTGCAAATCCACTTCGCTTGCTAACATTCGAATACTGCTATACTCGTATATATAGTATAATTTTGCTTCTGCTTCTCATTCATTCATTTTGTCTTAGGTAAATAATCATTAACCTATTGGTTTTCACTTATTTATTATTATTATTCTAAATGTATTTATATTTAAATCTAATTACTATATTTTACTCTTACTTCTGTTTTAATTGTATTGTCTAAATAATATAAAATCTATTTGGCTTGTGTTCCACTATTGCTACTTTGTTTAAATGTTTAATATAGCTGTGATTTAAAAAAAAAAAAAGTTGGTTTTCGCTCTAAATCTCTATATTGATCAGAGATTAGTTTAATCATCCTTTCTGCATAGTCTACAACTTGTTTGGGCAGATCTTCCATCAGTACATTTATGAAACTACAAGACGGCATTATACAGTATATGGTTGGGTAGGGAGAGGAGCAGTATGGTGGATGGTGAGCATCTTGTTTCGGAATAAAAAATGTGGTCTCCTTTGTAAACCAGCCAATAGCGACCGGCAAGCCCGAGACACTATTCTCCTCTCTCTTACCCACACATAATGTGTACGGTACGGAGAATCCGCGGAATGCTTAGAAATGTATATTCTCTTTTTCTTGTTTAGCTCTTATATACTAATATTATAAAGCAACACGATATTTTAGTAAACTAATAATTAACTAAGTTTATGTATTTTAATGCAAACTTACTTGGCATATTGTTATTAATTTCATTATTCTGGAAAGCCATGAAACGCAACTGTAGAAGGTATTATAACTTGATATGAAGCCTGAGTTATAAATGCTGGCAGTTATGTTAGGCGTCCACTTTAGCACCACGCGACAATCTGCTTTAATAGTTTACAACATTTATTTTGGTTAAATATTCGGTAGGATATTATTATTAACTACCTTGTTCACCTGGCTGGAGTCGTTGTTGGAATAACAGTATGTAAATACATCAGATGGCAATAGAATCCCATATCGTCATATGACCCTTTGACCATCGCTGGTGGATAACATCTTTACTATTTACAAAGTCAGGTCAAAATGTCTTTATTCACGTAAATCCATTACAGACATTTATGACACGTAATTTAAATTATTTTGAATAATGCTAGTTGAAGAATAAGCGGTAAAGCGGTCCGAAGAGCTGTTAGCAGAAGACCAGCAGCTTATCAGATTCCAATGACATGTTAATGTTTAATTTGACATACAAAAGTATTTGCAGAAAAAAACTTAGCTATATCAGATACACAACACAAAAATAAATAATTCAGCGACATCTGATCACAGACGTAAAGCATCCAGCCATCCCCCGCACAACAAGGCCCTTAGGCTGCGGACTGGAACGTGCCACCACTGTAATGATATATGGAAGGGATGACCACCGGACACGCCACACCATGAGAACCTGAACGCTAACAACGACAATATAACAATCCCACATGTCGCTGTGAAATTTCATTAAGTCCTCAGAGTCATAAACCGGGTGATGCGGCGGAAAATGCACAGTCCGGCAAGCGCCGCAAGTACGCACTAAAAGATTACATATTTGTGCCGTTTGCTATAAAACTCTGGGCCGTCAAAGATTATCTACGTTTCGAATTCTATCCATCAGAGAAATACCAAGCAAAGCTCAAAAAAACAATATAATCCTAAATACAATATTTAGACCAAAATGATGCAATAAATGTGCGCCTTTCGAGCGCAACACGTTGTCATAGCAACAAAACTATCAAAACAAATAAAATCTGCCACTGTTGGATAATGACCGAGTTGTTCCGGAAACACAAGTTTGTACGCGCATCGATTATTAAATTGCGGCGATATATCTCATTCGCAATTAATGTCGCAGAGTTGGGAAGTCTACCATAATGTTAGCAATGATGTACGCTCACATTTCACGAGATCCGGTAGTGAGAAGATTTCATAACTGCGACTAATGACATGCTATATTTACCTGTTACAGCGAGTTTCTTATGTCATTTAAATTTATTTTCTGGCAATGTGTAATAATAAAACATTAGAATACACGTGTACGGTTAAAGAGCTGTCCCGTTAGCCTATTTCTTTAAGCACAAAAGTTAGATAGTGGATTTCACTGCTGATTCTGTAAACAATGGTTAGTCAGAGAAATACCAAGCATAGCTCAATACCTCTCTGAGCGATCATGGTTTTATGAACCAGACCCACTGTCATTTTGACCGCCTCCGTGGTCTAGTGGTAACAAACGTTGCCATGAACTCGGGAGGTCGTGGGTTCGATTCCCACCGGGGGCAAGTTGTACATTGTATAATATGTATATATTTACAAAAAAAAAGTATAATATGTAGTTTATCAACCATCTAGTTTCCGTAACACAAGCCTCGTAGCTTACGACGGAAATTAGATGGCGCTGTGTGACCTGTCTGGAAATATTTATTATTATTTATTTATTGTCCACGTCTCTGCTCCGTAAGACTTTATGGGGAGAACGCACTGGTTGAAGACTTTTGTCTTCAAATATTATTATATGTTTTATTATATTGCGTACAAAATATATATATATATATATATATGTATTGTATTTTTATTATTAGGAGATCGTGTGAAGTGGGGAGCCTTGAGATAGGCCTATATCCAGTAGTGGAGAGATACGGGCTGGTGATAAATAAAAATAAAACATATTCCATCCATTAACTGCCATCTATTAAAATAAATATATATATATATATATATATATGTATAAACTAAATTTAACCTAAAACCACGAGTATATACTACCTAAAATAATCACCCGTGACTTGATCATGTGGCAGTGTGCCAAGAATACTTGCAGCATTCCCCTGCTGCACAGCTATGCTGATTTATTTTGCGAAAAAACCGACAGCCCTCTTGTCACATACAGCATTAACCAGCCGTTTACACAGTTATTTAAAGTTCTTCTTAACACTTGGCCCCCACGGTCCAATTGTCTTAAGACCAAAAGGCACCAACACGTAGTCATTAGCACATTTTTTAGCCGAGTCCGCAGCCACCCCAGCCCTGACAGATGTGCTCTGGATATGAGACCGCGCAAGGGTGTCAACACAAGTAGCGTCTTCGTCTTCAAGGGTGTCACCATCACTGCGAGAGATCTACCAACTCCACTCTTTCTATTCCCCCACTATCTTTACCTTTTTTAGATAACTATATATATACAGGGTTACAGGAAAAGTCGTGCTAGATCCGTTCAGGGCGTGGAGTACCCATCAGTTCTGACTTATTTCTCTATGAAACACCCTACCCTAAATTTAACCCTTTTCGAGATTTTCGACTTTTAATTTTTTTATTGAAAATTGCCGATTTTTGGGCTACTAAAATTAATTTTGTTTATTTTGTGTGCCTTATTATTATTGCATTTTTACATGTGTAATGAGATGCTTTAGGACGTTATTCATTAAAATAGTGCATAAGTTAATTGAATAGGCCGTAGTAGACAAGTGAAAGTTAAGTAATTACATAAATAATTAACAAGTTTTTTTTTCTCTAAGGGATATCTAAAAAAAATATTATGGCAGTTGTTCGGCAGATGTATTTTAAAATATCTTCGTATCATAAGCTATCTAACGAGGTATAACAATCTAGAATTTGTATTACATTTCGTATATTTCATAGTCTTTATGTCTTAAAGGTTTGGCTGTCAGAGAATGCATTAAAAGTCCACCTTTGTATATACATAGTGCAATTAAGTTTTTAAATAAATTAACAGAATCGTAGTGGAAACGACGACCAGCACTTTTCTGAGAAGACTGGTCGTGGTGACCAAGCTGATCAACTGCCCAATTGGTTAGGAATGCGAGTGCCTCGAAGGAATAACGCAATGAATATAGCTAGTAAAGTTTAATAGCCGACGACAGATTGCTTCAGAAACTTTATTGCTTTCAATTTAATGTCGGCTGATATTGATTAGGACAATGTTGTTCTTAGAAATTAGGTCCTAAACATATTTAACATGTGACCTTGATACATATCTATTACAATACACATTCACATATACATACACGTACATAATGATGCGTAGATGATTTTTTTTTTTTACTATTGTCTCTTTATTTTAATTTTTATTCTTATGTTTATTTTTTAATAGTTTAAATTGTATAATCCGTTCATGCAATATGTTTAGTGAAAATAATGTTATTCCGTAATTGGCTAGGTGTTCGGTGATCATTTGAATGTAAATATTTATTTGTAAAAGACAGCTGTGGAATAAGTAAATGAATAAATAAATTATTCTTGACCTCAATTGAAACACTTTTTATACATAAGCTCCATCAAAAACCAACAACATTTATACACATTTGAAATTAGTATTTATTGACATTATTAAATTATAATCTAGAATAAAAATTAAAGAACTATGTCTTTTTTATTTTAATTAATCAGTAATAAAATCTTAAGTTACGACGCAGAGAAGTTATCCTAAAAATATGGCCACTCATACCGCCCCTTATCAAGTAGGTAGCAAGAGGTCGTCGATTGCGAGATCGTTGACTTACGTAATTGTTTCTCTCTCTATTTATTATTTCGGCTGTGAGCGAGATTAATTAATAATGTTTTATTTTACAGATAATAATAATATTAATAATAATAATATTTACTTTAAATAAAAAAAAATACGTTTTAATTTTTAAAATGGGTTCTAGCAATGACACCTGAAGCCTAAAAAAATTATTTGCTCTTTGGACAATTTCAGGCGGGATTCTTTGATCACACATTTACATTTACGTTGGAGAATTTAAAAACATAAATTTTACTTTAAATTTGCGTAAACAGACAATAGAATAAAAAAAAAACAATTGGCATTCGCATCAGCCATGACTACATTTTGTTTCAGTTTGTTTTTTCTATAAAATGCGACTCGTGACTCACCCAACATCAGCTGAAAATCAGCGCTGCAGCCTCGGCTATAGCATATGCTGAGCTGACCACCTATTTATCGCCACATCTGTATTTAGATTTATTATATATATTTAGATTTATTATAGATAAATAGAGTTTTTTTTTCCAGCTTTTATTACGATTTTTATATAATATTTAATTAACATTATCCTCTAAAATGTTGGCAAGTTTATTCCCAAGTAAATTTGATAAACATTTTTTTTTTTTTTTATAATAATTTCGTATTGTGCTAGCGAGAGGTATGCAGAAGCGTTATACACTTCTAAGCTATAACCGTCTACGAGGCTACGAGTGATTGTGCACTCGTTTGCCGATTAAGGACACTGCCGCGCAAAGTCATTTATATCTACGTATCCCACCTAACCTTCACACCCCAGATATTTGCAGACGTCATCCCATTTTAATTTGTATGAGGCAGCTTTCCTACCAGAGATTTGAGAGTAAAATTCCGGCTTCGAAAAAAAAAGATCACTTCATTATCAGATCATTTCAAACTGCCTTCGTAGTCTAGCGGTTAAGACCGTGGATTTAGACTCGGAGGTACCGGGTTCGATTCCTGTTCGGGACACAAAAATATTTATTAATGTAAATATGTATTTATAATAATACATTTAATTAATATTTATTTATTTGTGATATTTATCGACGAGCTTGCCACTTGTCATGATTGGCCTATATAGTAAAGTTAGCTAAATGTGAATCCGTTTATTTATAAGCATGGTTTCTGACCACCCCGAAAGGGAAACGGTCGTGATGATACTTTACTTTTTAATAATCACATCACATCGTCCGTGGTCCATCGTGTGTTCCACATAGAGAAAGAGGCAAAGAATAGTGTCCCGGGCTTGCGAGCGACTATAGGCTGGTTAACAAATAAGGCCTTCAGTTTTTTTTTGCGCAAAAAGACGCTTACCATAACGCGTAGTCACCCTTGAATTTGAATCGACAAATAAATCTGCAAAGTTACGGATCGTAGGTTTATTAGTGTATGCAGTTGAAGACATCTCCATACATTTAAGAGTTGAGACAATCTAGCTAATGCTTATCTTGTGTAGCAGCCGGCGAGGCGTGAAGAAATGACGCCTGCCTAATGTTGTAGCAGTTAGGCGAGCGACGGCCGGGATGAGTCTTCGGTAATCAGCTGATCTTCTGATCCGAAACTCGTTTTTTAATTAAATGATAAAAAAAAGATAATGTATTTTCTTCATTTTAGTTTTTAGTTGTATTTTTATTTATTGATTAGGTTTATTTTTATTAATAGTCATTTATGTTTTAAAATGTAAGTTTTTAGTTTATTTTTTAAAATCATTGTACCTTAATTCCTTCTGATAAAATTTAAGGATTATGGTCACTTAATGATTCAAAACCACAATAATGTGTGCATAACAAAATTGGGTTAGTTTTTTTTTTGCAAAAAGATAATTCCCAATTGAAATAGGTTTTTTTTCAAAAGTAGTAAAGTATTATCACGACCGTTTCCCTTTCGGGGTGATCAGAAACCACGCTTATAAATAAGCAGATTCACATTTAGCCAACTTTACTATAGGCCAATCATGACAAGTGGCAAGCTCGTCGATGTCTCCAGCGTACCAAACTCGAGAATTATCACAAATAAATTAAATATTAATTAGATGTATTTATTTACATTTATAAATATTTTTGCGTCCCGACCAGGAATCGAACCCGGTACCTCCGAGTCTAAAATCCATGGACTTAACCGCTAGACCAAGGAGGCAGTTTTTTTCAAGTTTATTTAAAGGACGTTGTACTGAATACATCAGTCGTAAACACGTAATTTATTCAAAACACTATTTGTTATAACCGACTTGGAGATCATCAAATTCCAAGTGTTGCTAAATTTAATGATTTACTTCAATGAATATAATACTAAAGAAGATGTCCATAGAATAAACGCAGTCCAGTTTTAGCAGCCCTACTGTCTAATTCCAGAAAACTAGAATAGGCGGAAAAAAACATTGTTTTTTTTTATATTTTATTTTATTAAAATCTACCTAAACAATAAAATTAAAAAATAAACTAAACAAAACCTTAAATTAAATAAACTAAAAGATAAATCTAATTAATATAAAAACTAAATACTTACAAATATCTTGATTATAATCTACATGTTATCGATGTATATATTTTATATTTATTGTTTGTATTTGTGTATCTGTGTTATATTTATTTTGTTTTATTTTTTATTAAAGCATGTTTCTATTGTTTTATTTTATTTAATTAGGGTACGTGGTCTTCACTCCAAAACCCGTCTATTACATCGGTCGTCGGTTCTGCGGCAAACGTGTCCGGCCCATTGCCACTTCAGCTTGCTAATTTTAAAAGCTGTGTCAGTAACTTTGGTTCTCTGACAAATATTAATGTTTCGAATTCAATTCATCAGAGAAATACCAAGCATAGCTTTCTCCATAACTCGCTGAGCTACCTTAAATTTGTGGATTAGACCCACTGTAAGTGTCCACGTCTCTGCTCCGTACGCTGTTATGGGAGATCTTCAGACTTCAGATATATTCGCGCAATTTATGGGGTTCCACCATTTGAATCATGTAAACCAATAAAAATAAAATTGTTGACCCTCCCTGGTTTATATATTTATGAAACAGTATTGTTTGTTAAACAACACCCTGAACTATTGATTAAAAGCTCAACGATATTTAATAAGTATAACACTAGGTACGCTAACAGTCTAATCTCTGAAATCATACCGAAGAGCAGAGTTTTTGACAACAACTTGTACAATATGGCAATAAAATTGTAGAATAAAATGCCTACTACATTTCAAGAATTGCCTACAATAAATTTTAAAAAGTAATTTACGTCTAGTTGTGCGAGTTTTGTTTATATTCTACAAATAAATTCTGAAATAAAAAACTAAAATGAAATATTGATATAGCTATTTAGATTTAAGTTTTGACATTACATATATTCTTACATAATGTACCCTTTAATGTACTCATATATGGTGCTGACATCAAGTCATACCTACATTGCATGCTGAGGCTCAGTAAGACATTATCACAAAGCCTATATATAATATATAAAAATGTTAATATTAATTTATTACTGTTGTAACATATTAGGTTAAGATGTTTTTATGCAATAAAGAATTTTTGAATTTGAATTTGTTTTTGACACTGTGGTATGGATGACCTTAAATAAGTGGATAATATCACCGCGTTCATTTTATTTTTTGGTGAACAAGTTGCCTTGGATGTGTGGGATTTATATAAAATGTCGTTGGCCATAAGTAATTCTCGCCTGAAAAAGTTCTATTTTGTACATTCATTCAACATGTCGTGACCTTTACGGTTTTATCACCTGAGCGTTATTTTACGGTACGAAAAATAAAAATGAATATAAGAATTTTATTTGATACCAGGAATTTAATAAGCTTATGTACGTACTAGCTACAGGTTACGAGTTTTCGCCGTTTGGGGTCGAATCACTAAGTTTTAGTAAGTCGAGCGGTGTTATTTTTATATAAACGCTTCACAGGTGTGGAGTCCAAACTACATGGTTCACATTAACCGCATCAACCAAATTCAGAAACGCTTTGTTGCCTATATCAATTTCCGTATTAAATCACAGACTCGTGACTACATTCATTCGTGTCAACGTTTACATCTGTTACCATTATATAAGCGTCGTGAGGTTGCTGACTTGGTATTCCTGGTCAAACTGATCGGGGGACCTTGACAGAGCCAGGCTTCGAATAGTGGTGGGGGTCTTGACGGGACACTGTGCCTTTAACAAACATCTCCATATTCTAAACATTACAGATAGCCCACTGTGTAGAGGATGCATGGCGGAGGAGGAGACGGCCGCGCATGTGCTCATGGAGTGCGACAGTGTGGCTGCGCTTAGACTAAGGTTCCTCCAGACTGCGAGGACTCTTCCGGAGGTCTGCAGGAACGTAACGGGTCTCCTGGCCTTCCTGGAGGAGATCGGATGGCTCCGCTGAAGGAGTAAAGGTCACGCACAATGGTCCAATGGAGACTAAGTGCGGAAAAGCCACCGTAATCACAATCACAATCACTGATCGGGGGAGCAGTAGACTGCCCTTCGTTGCTGTCCCGGCTGGACATAAATACACCAGTGCGGACCAATCGCTACAAGCCCACTTTTCGCATACCAATGGCGAGCACTAACTACAGACAAAATACATTTTTAATTAGAGCTTGTAATACTCTTAATGCATTCATTGATGAAACTGATGTTGATATCTTTCATGACAAGGTGATGGCAGTGAGAAATGCGTTTAACTTAATGTTCTTTAAACGATAATAGTTATTGTTATTGTACAGTTATTAGTTTATTGCATGAAGTGATAGTTTGTAGATGCTTTCATCGTTCATAATATGTATTATTCTAACAGTAATAGTAAAAACTTGTAAATGACTTTCTGTTTCTATTTTTGTATCTATACTTGTGAATTAAATGTCAATATTTATCCTTAATAAATAAATAAATAAAATAAAAAATATCACCACATTATTAGTTCTCCTTAAAAGTAAAAATTGAGATTTGACATCATTGCAAATGGCACACACTTTCAACGTGAACAACAAAGAGATGGTAGGCGCACTGATGGTGGTAAATTGTCCAATCTGCTGGGGCTGGTAAGTATCGACCATTCGTGGATTACTATGATAAACGTAGTATCTACAAGTTTTGGGATCAGGCTTGAAAATGCCAAAAAAACACAAAGTAAAAGCTGCGGATTTATGTCTCAAAAGAGCTTTCTCTTCCATGTATTTGCTAAAACAACACAACATGTTGACATTTGTAATTTCGAAACTTTTTCGTTTGGTTTAACAAGTCGCCATTTTGTTTTACCGCGTGTTCTAAGGCTGAAATCTATGAAGGATTCTTAAGGTGGGTTAGACCAAGCAAGCTAATTATTTTATCTACTATTTACTTATATTTAAGTGTACGCACTAAACACATTTCAACCTTCTCTTTTTATGTTTTTCTATTCTATTTAGGTTTGGTTTGATTCTATTCGATTCGATTCCATTTTATTTATAAAATTAAATTTGTGTAAACAAAGATAGAGTATTCTTTGATTGTTCTACTATTGCTCGCAAATATTCAATGAAATATATTAAGAACTTCGCTTGATTAAGCTTTCACAGTTGCTTAGAGCGTTATAGCATGTTCACGTGCTCACGCTTCGCTAACTTCTTTATAAACTGTTTTAGTATTCTATTTGACAAATGAGGATAGCGCTCTCGTTAGCGTGATTTAAACATCAATTAATATAAATGTGAAAGAAGTATAGTTCTTGTTGGCCTCGAGTTTGCTCTTTGTGTAAACGATAAAAATAAATGGTCGTTTACAAACTCCAAAAGAAACGACTGACGGCTTCTGGCTTGTCTTTGTTCGTTTGTCTAGTAGTTAAGTTCTGAAGAAGCACAGGCGCAGTAGGATAGCATGCTCGCACTGTTTGCGGACGGCTGACATTGCTTACTTCAACCATTCTCCAAGCCAATATGAGGCTACTGACGAAATGTAAAACCTCCTGGATCTTCTCCGTTTGTAGTTGGACAAGTTGTTTATGTCGATTAATGTCGGCTAAATTGCTGCATTGATGACATACCCACCACTGCAGCTTCAGGGAGAGAACATGGAGTAGACTTCGAACGTAAAATATTCTGCATCATTAACAGGACGTTAACAATGGGTAAAATGGCCTGCGACGCAGTCAATCGGGCAAAGGCGGTCTGAGCCATGTTACGTCCTGTTATGAATTCCAGCTTGCCGCTAGGATTGAAGGCCGGACCTACAATATGTTCTTCCGTTTCTAACTTACTTACTGCATCACCATCAGGTAAAAACCAACAAGGATCCAAAGTCAGCAAAACATATCGCTCCCAAACACTTCGGTTCGTGCGTAAATCCGTCATAGTAAGAGATCTGGAGAAAAGTTTGTCGTCAGTCTGATTGGACGAATGTTCTACTAGACCGACAACGGACACTTAAAGCATCTCCATGATATCGCTCCGTCTTGCGCACTAACCTGCCAACAGGAGAACTACTCCTGGAGGCAAGCTGAAGTAGTCAAACCTAGACTCCCTGGGTTCGTGAGCCATACGGTCGTTGTTATATTATTAACGACTACCAGCACCAAAAGTGCATGAATTACCGGGGCGGGTTGAACGCTGTGATTCTGCCAGGGATAACGGGGAAATGTCCCCATCCCAAACCCAGGCCCTTTAGACATCCGGGCCTCGATGTATGTCGTTAGATCTAAAAGCGAGCATATACGCTACGGTCTACCGGAGAGGTTACATATGCAGATTTGCCTGCGCAAATCACTAGACGTCGATAGCGTCACAAAACTGCACCGGTCTATTCCCACACACGCTTCGGTCTACCTGTACACGCAGACCTCTCTGGTAGACCGTAGTCTGTGTGCCCGCCTTATGACGCCTAACTTTATGCTTGTAAAGAATAAAACAAAAACAGAATAATGCCGCAGATCTGAGTAATCAGTATGTGTATATTCTTGCAACTAAAATAAAGCCTGACTCTTTCTGTGTCTCTCCCGCAGGAGAAATGTGCCAGTTTTATGCCATAAGAAGTAGCTCCCGGAGGTGTTACAAACGAAATAAATTTATATACCTGACCGAGACTGCAAGTTATTTTACAGATCACGGTGTATTTTTGAATAAATTTTATTTCTATACAAATAATGTCATGACAATTCGCATCCACATGATTTCAAGGTTGATAGATATTTGAAGCAATTAAAAATCGTCGGTTAATCGATCAATCATAGTCTGGCCATAAATTTTGATCCAAAAAAAAATGAAAACTGTTATTCCAATATTCATTTTATTTTCTCATTATCGCGCCAATCATTGTTAAATATTCTTGTGATTTTAAAATGGAGTGGGGTGATGATCTCTGATAAGATCTCCGTTTTATAATAGTCCAAAGTCAAAAGCCACTCTGTAATTCGGGAATTTGCTTCAAACTATGAAAAATATTTAAGCCAGTATAAAGTGGAAAATTTTAACTTTGTAAAATCCATAACCGAGCACGTTCTTAAGCCAAAATATGTTGCCTTAAATTCAGTGTAGCAGACGAATTTTTAAGATATAATTTTTGGGGAAAATCTGGCATCGCTTGATCGTTAAGGAATCCAATGCTTGAAGTGGCTAGATAAATGTTTATTTTTATTTTAATAATAATAATAAAAAAAAAAACATAATACTATTATATATAGAATTATTGTATGCCTATTCTGGGCAGATTGTTTAAAATTTAAGTAATGTACATCACCTCTTTATACCAATGTAAACAATCTTGACTATAAGGCAATCCAGATCCCTCTCTAGGTCAAATCATCAGCTCTCGGCATTTTTTATTTTAATAGGTGGTTAGCGGATTGTGATATTTCTCGAGTTTCCTAAGCTAGAGACATCGACAAGCTTGCCACTTGTCATGATAGGCTTTATAGGATGAAGTTGGCTAAATGTGAACCCGCTTCATGAATACGATCGTGTATATACTAAACAAAAATGTTAGGTACAATAATTTATTTAAGTTATAATGTATATGATGTATTTATATTTGTATATTTATGTGTGTAGGTAAATAAATAATAATAAATAAATAAATATTTCAAGACAGGTCACACAGCGCCATCTAATTTCCGTGGTAAGCTACGAGGCTTGTGTTACGGAAACTAGATGGTTGATAAACTACATATTATTATTATTTTTTTTGTAAATATATACATATTATACATATAAACACCCAGACCGAGACAAATTATACAATGTACAACTTGTCCCCGGTGGGAATCGAACCCATGACCTCCCGAGTTCACGGCAACGTTTGTTACCACTAGACCACGGAGGCGGTATAATGTGTAGTATATTAGAATTAGTTAAGTAACTGTATCATTAAAAAAATATTTTTTTTCATCCTTCCTATCACCTTACTCGATCCCCAAGGTTAGCTGGTAAAGAATGCCTACTGGCAGTATAGCTCGCCTCTGTACTATTTTTAAGTGCATTAAAGAATTTAAATAAATAAATAATTTATTATATATTTTTAATTATTATTTTCAGATTTTTTGGGTTATTTTAATAAAACTAATCATGGTACATAAACAATATTTATAATATTTAATTTAAATTTTTCATATGTTCATGCATTGTCATTCACTTCAGTCCAAATTTCCAGGTCTCTAAAAATCATCAGAAAGTTAGTTTAAAATCAATCACAAATTTTCATACAATAAACATTTTTAAAACTCTTTTATCTAAACCAGTGTATTTTAAAATAAACATATTTTTATTCTATAATTACTAAAAAATGTTATCCCCGGCAAAAACTGTAGGCGAGGACGACCTAACAAAAACAAGCTCAGTTTGTTTTATCAGATTTTTTATACTATAAAAACATATTTTTTTTACATAGGCATAAATTGTATTTCTCAGAAATGAGATTAATACCTACTTTTTCGACAAATATTTTTTTTACAAGACGACCAGCTATGCGCAATATATACGTATAAAAAATATACAAATATGTATATACTGAGTGTTAAGACACCCAACAGGATCCTACACCAATTTATCCCATCCACATTCATTCCTATATTCCTACCACCAAGCCTGGTAGAATCGTCTATGGATGGCGAGTAGTTTCGTGATCTACCGCTAGAGGCGCCCAAGTTGGCGCCAGTACAAAATCTACGCTCGGCCCGTGCGGTTCGAAAATTACCGCGATTTTAGTGTGAAAGCTCCCAAGCCGGGTTGGACCCTAAATCGTGCCTAAAACAGTTCCGAGAAAGTGAAGTGTGAAAGTGAAAACCTGGCTTTTTTCTTGTGGTATGTCCTTTTTTCTTGTCCACTTGTTGGTTCTAGCAGATCCTTACCATTTGCCTTAGGGACTCATTTTCTAGACAAAGTAGCAGAGTAGACCGCCTGACCGATGGCTGGACCCGTGTTACCCAGTACGGACCACCGAACCACCATGTTATATATATATATATATATATATATATATATATATATATGCAATAAAGTTTTTTTAATAAAAAAAAAAAAAAAATTGTGTTTAAATAAAAGCGTCCTTACAAACGAGCCACCACCGCTGGTATTATATATATATATATATATACGCTGGACGCTTTTATTTTAACACTATTTTTTTTTTTATTAAAAAAACTTTATTGCACATAAGTACAAAGGACTAACTGCCTGTAAACTTAAGGACAATAAAAAAAAGAAAAAAAAAATAATTAAAAAAAAAGTGTTAAAAAAAAAAATATATATATATATAGGACTAACTGCCTGTAAACTTAAGGACAATAAAAAAAAGAAAAAAAAAAATAATTAAAAAAAAAAAGTGTTAAATATATATATATATATATATATTTTTTTAATAAAAAAAAAATAGTGTTAAAATAAAAGCGTCCAGCGTATATATATATATATATATATAATACCAGCGGTGGTGGCTCGTTTGTAAGGACGCTTTTATTTAAACACTATTTTTTTTTTTTTTTATTATTAAAAAAACTTTATTGCACATAAGTACAAAGGTCTAACTGCCTGTAAACTTAAGGACAATAAAGTGACAGGAGTAGGTGCACAAAATAATAAAAAAATCTAAGAAATAATATATTCAACAACAATAATTCGATGTACCAATGAGAAATACACTTTTCTTACGGTCATATATTTACAACATCACCTTGCCTTGGAGAGCACGTTAAGCAGTTGGTCCAGGTTTCACTAATACCAACTTGTGGAATAGTTAATTGCCATTTTATATTGACATCAAACCCTCGCCAACCTGTCTGGCCAGCTTAGCGAGTATATGCCAAGTTCTCAGGTAGTTTCTGGAAGGCCCATCTCCAAAAGTGGAGGTCTAGGACTCTGTGGTCTAAGGGCTGTGATGATGCCTGTATAATTATAAATATATCATCACCACAGCCCCTAAAACAAAGAGTCCTAGAACTCCACTTTTGGAGATGGGCCAATTTATATCAATCATCATTATCATTACAGCCCCTAGAACACACCTTCCCAGACCTCCTCTGCTGGAGATGGGCCTTCCAGAACATATATCTGGAGGATTTGGCCTACACTCGCCACGCTGGCCAGACGGCTTATCAATAAATATTTATAATTATTATACGTAATTATGTATAGTATTATATATATATCGTCATGATCGTATTTAAAAAAATACCCATAATTTTGCATATATATTTATATATAGTTTTATATTGTTTGTGGTCTGTAATTTATAGTGCAAATATTAGAAAGGGTTCCAAAATGAAATCTAGAAGGTTTGCACTTATTATGAGACTTAAAAAGTGACAAAAAAACAGTCGAAATGACAGTTGAATGGCCGCCATGAAAATTTTAAATATAGCAGATCCGTCACTGTTCTACGATCATGACGATATATATATACATATATCGTGATTTTCAGAAGCCACCTTATTCACCATGCCAGTCGTGTTTTGATTTTCTGATAACGTTTTTTTTTTCTTATAAATAAATACCTTTTTTTATTTCACTCTCTCTGAAATAAAAAAGTTCTACTAATGACATCTGAAGCCTAAAAAAATATTTGCTCTTTCGACAATTACAGGCAGTATATAGGTTAGAAATATACATTTATCATGTTATTTAAAAACATTTGAATTATGTTATTCGGATTCACATTTAACCAATTTTACTATATCAACCAATAAATATTTATTATTAATACTATTTTAGTCTATAAAATGAATTACATATTATGAAAACACATTATATTTACTATCAAATAAGAAAGAAATTATTATAGCACGAGAACATTTGATTGGGCCCATTTCTCTATGAAAAATGGGCACTCTCATTTTCTATAGTGTCGCTTTAGACTTTTTACTGTTCCACTGACGATATGAATATTCTGAGAAAATTATGAATACATGGTTTTGAATTTTTAAAGGGACGCGTGAATATTAGAAACGGCACGGTTATTGTCCTTTGCATAATTGAAACACCATTTGTTATTTTCTGTAACCTTTGAATAACTTATGGCTAGGCTTACTCGTTTGATTCAACCTACGTAGAAAACAAGTATCATCACGACCGTTCCCCTTTCGGGGTGGTCAGAAACCACGCTTATAGATAAGCGGATTCACATTTAGCCAACTTTACTATAGGCCAATCTCCAGATGTCTCCAGCGTACCAAACTCGAGAAATATCACAAATAAATTAAATGTATTTATTTACATTAATAAATATTGTTGTGTCCCGACCAGGAATCTAACCTGGTACCTCCGAGTCTAAATCCACGGACTTAACCGCTTGATCACGAACACAGTTTTGGTTAAGTCTTATTTTACACAAAAATTTAATTCCAAGGCTGCAGACATTAGACGGCAGTTAACGCTTCGGTATGTTGAATCGGTCAATAGCAGGCATCAATTATAATTAAATGCTTGTATAATGTTTATTAGTTTAAGTAACTTGTGTTTCACCTATATTGTTATTATTCTTCTGTAGCGATGTTTTCTTCCTTTGCTTGTTAATTTGATTAATTTAATTTTATGTTTATATGTGAAAACCTTTAATGGTTTTTAGGGAATTTACTGTTTAATATCTATATACAATAGTCAACTGTTGGTTTTCCAAAATGAAAAAAAAAATAAAAAATGTCAGTCATGAGTGTCTGATTCCAGTTGCTAACATTCATGGACCTGGCGAGTACCATCAAGTGGGCGCAAGGTCACATGTCGTTCTAGTATAAATAAAAATAAAATAAAAAAATACCTGCGGGGTGAGGCGGAATGCACAATCGTCCGAAAACGTATCGACTAAGATCGACTACGTTTGTTAAAAATGTCTAAAGCTAGACGGAATAATGCCCAAGATTTTGACATTTCTGACAGACGTAATCGATCTTAGACGATACGTTTTCGGACGATTGTGCACTCCACTCAACCCCGCTGGCTATATAATAATAATATTTTTATTGCATAAGTACAACAGTTTAATAATACAGTTTGTAAGTACAGTACTTAAGGCTATTTGTTAGTTGTACAAAGGGTGTATTATAGTAGACTTGCTAACTCCACACCAAGCTACTTGTTTTATGGGAGTTAGCTTATTATTCTAAGTTATAATTACAAATAAAAATATTATTGTTGTAATATCGAATGAAATTAACTTTTTATATATTAAATAATATATAAATAATAATTAGGCGCGGTGGTGGCTCGGTTGTAAGAACGCGTTCCTTAAATCCTACAAAGGTCGGTTCAAACCCACCCGGCATGTACCAATGAGAAATGCACTTTTCTTACGTACATTTGTCATAGATTAACAACACCACCGTTCCCGTGCCTCGGACAGCACGTTAAGCCGTTGGTCCCGGTTCCACTAATACCAACTTGTGAAATCGTTAATAAATTGCCATAAAAAATTTACATCATATCCTCGCCAAGCTGTCTGGCCAGCGTGGCGAGTGTAGGCCAAATTCTCCAGATCTGGAAGGCCCATCTCCAGCAGTGGAGGTCTAGGACGCTGTGTTCTAGGGGCTGTAATGAATGAATGAATATTAAAATACGCTAACAAAATCAACAGTTATGGGATGCCTAACGAATCATGTTCAAGGCAATTTAGTTTTTTTTTTAAATAGTCCAATTAAAATCATCATGTATTATTGTTTAACCTACACTAACTGATAGTGTTATAATTATTTATTATAACGATCACATTTTAGTTCAATCAAACAACAAACGAAAGGAAACTGCAGATATCGAACCCTATTGGAAAAATTATCGGATTCGATTTCTGACTAGTACCTACTCTTATATTAGTTTTTTTATATAAAAAAGCGTATTAATTGAATTTAAAACATTTGCGCGTACTAGACTTCTAGTCAGAGTATATAAAACTGCCTCATACAGACCGACGCGGACGGTGGGGTCGTCCAGGCCCGGATGGCTAATGTGCCTGGGTTGGGGATGGTGACGTTTTTTCTAGCAGGATCTCAGCAGATAACCACCCGCTGATAATTTATGCACTTTTGGTGCAGGGCGCCGCCTGTGAGGCTCACGAGCCCAGGGGTCTAAGTTTGACAACTTTAACTCTCCTTGAGAGAAGAACCTCAAGGGCAAGCCTGGTAGTCAAGCAGGTTTAATTTGTCGACCAAAATTAATATGATTATGTTTTATAAACAGCCACCAAATATTCTCGTAGATAAAAATTGATACAGCGCCATCTGTTTTCAGGCGCGGTCTAAACTTCCTAAGAAACGACGTCGGGTGCTGCCTGTAGAACAGCCGCGTCGTAAACGCGATGCTGGCGCCTCCAACCGGCGAGTCAACGCAGTCAAACATCCTGCGGTGCTGAAAGAACTCTCTCCTACAAGCGGCAACAAGTTTGGTAAGTAGTTCAAGTGTTCAGGGATAGATGGCGCTAGCTGCCCTCCTAAGACTATGTCCATCAATTTCGGTCAAACTGCCGCATTGATTATCATCACGACCGTACCGGGCCATTATGACAAATGGTAAGCTCATCGATGTATCTAGCGTACCAAACTCGAGAAATACCACAAATAAATTATTGTACCTGACCAGAGCGGTGGTGGCTCGGTTGTAAGAACGCTATTCTTAACACTCTGTTTCATTACGAAATAAAATTTTATTACGTACATTTATCATATATTTACAACACCACCGTTCCCGTGCTTCACAGAGCACATTGTTTCGGTTTCACTAATACCAACTTATGGAATCATAAATAAATTATCATTAAAAAATTACTTCAGACCCTCACCAAATGGCGAATGTAGGCCTAGTTTTACATATTCATAATATCACCTGGAGCCTCACCTTTAATAATCAAACGTTGTTGTGTCTTTTTCCAGGTGTAAACGGAATGAATATGATAAGCCTGGCTCTTCAAGGACCTCCAAACGTGCTCAAACCTAACACATCGCAACCATTGCAAGCTCGTGCACCTACAGGTAGTTATAATATTAATAATTAATAATAAATGTTTCTGTGGTCACTGGTCATATACCAATTCTTATTCTTTATTTGAAACACATTTGTCGTGCCTAGAGAGTGCTATAAAGCAAGGAACAGAACTGCAGAAAACAGTGTCAAAGGAAAATTAAACAAAAGATGAATATAAATAAAAAATAACATTAATATTTGCAATAACTCCAATATAGTAAATGATCAGTGCGAGCACTTCATTTTTTAAAATAATCTTACAAACTTGGTTTAGCGTGGTTGTCTACTGTATTATGAAAGCAAATAATAAGAAAAGGTTGAATTATTTATTTATACTATATTTAGTGAATAATACAACTTATAACAAAAATATCAAAATTTTTAGATTGACATTATTAGTATTTAAATTTTAGGTTTTTATTTTTATTTTTGTATTTTGATTAGTTCAATATGGCTCTTCCAAAATTATATTGATAATTTGGAATGTTTTGGTTTTTGTTGTGCTGTCTGACCATGATTGTGTTTTCTAGTTTACTGCATGTAACTTTTATTATTTATAGAGTAATATATTTAAATATGTAAATTGACTTAACCAAGTGTTCCAGTCGGTCCCTACGGTGATAATTAAATGAAATGAAATTTGGAGTTATATTTATTTACCCAGTGACCACAGATTTATAAAAAATCATAAAACAGCTGTGTTCATCGTGATATATTTATGTTAAGGACGAACAATTGTTGGGAAATACCGACTAACACGATCATTCGTGTAATGAAAACGTAACAACAAACATTTAGATATACGCAATTAGACGATAAATAGACAATATTTTAAAAATATCTTATACTGTGTAATTTTATTTTCAGCGGAGAGTCCTCTAATAATCCCTCAAGGAGGAGCAATTTCGTTGGCATCTCTCCAACCGCCTCTCATCACTGTGCCCCCTCTTCAGCCTCGACCAGCAACTACCGGAGCACTAGACCTAATGCTACCTTTACAACCAAAATTACTACCAGGATATAATCTCCAATCCTCATACCTTTCAAGCACACTGTCCACAGTTCGACCTCCAGATTTACACTTAGTAGCAATAATTGATACTGATTGTTACAAACCCAGTGTAGATGTTATTGTTGAGAAGCGAGAATCAGTATCTGATTGCTCAGCTAGAGAAGAAAATTCAGAGCAAACTGAAGTAGTTTTAGCTAATGTTGATAATCAGATATTGGATAATGTTAGATTTGTTGTAAATAGTAATGAAATTGATGGAAGAGAAGAAGAGAATGATAATTACGATATCCTAAGTCCATACAACGGCACTAATGATAAAACAAATATGTACGGCAAAGGTGAAATTAATTCTAATACTATAGATGCTACAATTGATACTACAGTTAGTAGTAATGACGATTCTAGTCCTAATAATAATTCTAATTGATACTTAATGCACTTATCACACGTTTTATTTTAAACCGGTATATATACTAAGACAGGAAGAAGACAAATTTCTAAGCATACTATGGATTCACCGCGTGGGTGCCGGGTCCATCGTGTGTGAGTAAGAGATGAGTAGAATGGTGTCTCGGGCTTGCGACCGACAATAGGCTGGTTTAAGAAAAGAAGGCCTCCCTTCTTTATTTTATTGCGCGATAATACGCTCATCATCCACGATTCTACTCCTCTCCAACCAAATACTGTATCATTCCGTTAATGCCGTCTTGGAAACTCGTTCCATAAATGTATTAACGGCAGACCTGCTTAGGCCCAATTCTGTGATGCAAAGATTTAGCTGGAACTCCTCTCGCACCATCTTCTGCTGCGTAAAGCTAAATATTGAATCCGTTCCTGATTATGATGTGAGATCATAATATAATGTTAGTACGGTATAAATCACGACAAAAATATTCGTATTTTTTTAAAAATATTCTTATTGTTTTGATTACTATTATTAGTAGTTTGCAATCATATTTAATAATAATATACTAGTCTAACAAATTAAATTCTGGTTTTAGTCAGTTAAAAAATATTTAAAACCAAAAGAAAACTATAGCTGTTCTTGTTACTTTCAATCATAAAATTTTAGTTTGTAAAGAACTAAAAGAATAAATATATTAACCTAACTAAAAGCTAAAATTATAACCATCTGATGGTCGTAGTGTGCCGAGGACACTCGCCGTCCCCGTTTAACTGCGGTCTAATTTAAACAAAATATTCTCTACTCAAAGGATCACCCGTCACCAAGCGGAGTTTTTCCCAAAGCTCACAAGAGAACGCCAGAGTCTCCTCGGACCACGGACCCATCGTTTCGACAATGGGATGAAATGATGATTAATGATGATCTCCACGTACTTGTTACGTTTAAGTCGTGCGGGAGACTCTGCAGCGGTCCGAGTTTCTTATGGCTGGAAATCACATGTGACGGACAGAGTGTGTCAACTCTTGTGGCACCAATAACATCCCATCCTGACGCCTACCATCAGACGTAACTATAAAACTATAGTTTGAAAATATAATAGAAATAAATTCGTATCTATGAACGTCTATATAATGATTTATGACTATGTATATCTGTATTATTTTATTTACCTAAATATATTCTACAGTAGCAGATCCGACATTTTTTGACAAGCTTTTAGCCATGTGTATACCAAGTACTTTTTAGTTAGTTTCAATCTAAACTATATATATATATATATAGGTATGAAATCAATTATTGTAATTATAAAGTTGTATTTAAATAGTTGTTTAGTATTTAATGTTAAATTTGACGTTATAAATGTTATAAAATCTCAATTTAATAGATAATGTATTTTTAAATTTAACCGACCTTAAAAATGGAGGAGGTTCTCAATTCGACTGTAAGTTTTTTTTTAAAATATATTTTGATTATTCTTTTTTTGTTTGGTAGGTTATATTTTAGATGTGGTCCCATAATTCCAGATTGTTCAGGCACGCGTTTGTTATGCGATTTCTCCGCCAATTATGAATTAATTTTAATGATTCTTTTTTTGTTTTTAAGTAAAGTTTCGTTTGTAAAATAAATTTGTTTATAAAATGAAATAAATTAATGTTGATAGAAAGTTGATTGTATTCGACCAAAATTTTAGATATAAATTTGAATTTATATTATTGAGTATTTTTGTATATTTTGTAAATGAATGGAAAGACGATACAGTGATGAGAAATTACTAACTATAAGAAAATGTCTTCTCTGATTAATAAATGAATTATTTGTTTTAATTCTTATTAACCCTTAATTGGGCAGGGAGCAAATATTTACCACCTTGATTTTTTTTAAAAACTTAATTAGGTGAAAATGCAAAAAGGTATTTTCTTAGTAAAAAAATCTTGTCCAACTAAGGGTTCAAAATATTCCTATAATGTTGCCTTAAGGCATGTTTTAGATGTGATTCTTAATTTTATATTTATGAAGATTAACCCTTAAATGCATATTCGAAATATTCACGTAAAACTATTACAGGCATCATTTATATTAAATGATTCTACTGATGAATATTAGGCAGCGAAGCTAAAGATTAGGCTGTTTGCAGAAGACGACCAGCTTAGCAGATTCCAGTGACTTGTTTAAGGAATCTGCAAGAAAAACTGAGATTTACAAAATAAAACAAATACATACAGAATTATAGAAAAACGATAAATAATTAACCTTTCGAATTCAGCTATAATAATAATAAAATAATAATTATTATTTATTTTAACAGTAAAAATAGTTACAATATTAAATACAATAATGAAACACTTTCAGACATTCATATTGAAATGTGTACATAATTTAAACTATATACTTCCAATGGGGTGTATCAGGCAAAGCTTTTTGTAGATGTCGCTAGCGGCACTGGTACCTTGTTTACAGCTATGACGGATATTTTTTTTTATGTTTTTGTAGTTTTTTATTTTTATAACAAAAATAATAATTTTAACTTAACGTTACCTACCTTAAAAGACGAATTAGGAAAGCGAACACCGTCTTTAAAAATAAAAAAGGTTTAATTAATAGAACGGCAATTTTGAGATCACCATATTTTTGATTTCGCTCGGAAATCTCGATTTCTACACTTAAAAGCTGCTCACTTCGGCATTATAACCAGAAAATAATAAATTTCGTAATAAAAGTACAAGTTTTATATGCAACTGACAGTTCTATTGGGTACCGTCTATCATGCGCCATCTATCGTGATAAAAAGTTAGTGATACACCCCATTGTATTGCACGTTAAAGCTCAAATCAGAAATTCCGTCTTGTGTGTCACAGCTACAGTAGCTACCCTAGTATTATTAGTTCGCTAACTACATAAGCCTAATTAATATCATTGAATAAAAACAACTGCAACTTCTTATGAACATCTAACAAATAAAAAATAAAATAAAAATGTATTTAAGGGTTAAATATAATATTTTTAGATCATACGGTTTTTGAAAATATTATTAAATTAATGCAGTTTATATGCAATGTCTGCTATACGCAATATGATTGGTAAAAAAGTATCATCACGAGCCAATCCCTTTCGGTGTGCTCGGAAACCACGCTTGTAAAGAAGCGGATTCACATTTAGCCAACTTTACTATAGGCCAATCATGACAAGTGGCAAGCTCGTCGGTGTCTCTAGCGTCCCAAACTCGGGAAATATCACAAATAGATTAAATATTATTGTGTCCCGACCAGGAATCGAACCTTGATTGTTATTTTGACCAATCACGTGCCCCATAGGCAAATTTTAAACGTGCATTAATTTAATTGTTGTTTTGAAAACCGGAAAAAGAGGCTGCAAAGCCAAAATCTATGTAGAATTATTTTAAAATTAATTTGATGTGATATAGATAGTAGTTTATATAGATACGAGCAAAGTTGGATTATGCAACTTTACTGAAATGATCTTTTGAAAATCTTTGTGCCAAATTAATAAACTATAAGTGAAGTTACCGGCAGATAAAGAAAGCGCTGGCTCGAAATTGTGCGAAGGAATTTTGGTTTCTAAAACTCTGCCCCTCTTAAATAGTACAGTCGCAGACACAAGTTTTTTGCCTTGTTATATACTTATGTTATTGTAAACCGTCTTAATTATAGATGTCTCTTTTGACACCTATTTGTTCTTGTTCAAAGCATAAAAGAACAGGAGTATCATCAGAGTCCCTAGACTAAGTCCTAGACCTCCACTGTTAGAGATAAGCTTTCCAAAAAATTCTGGAGAATTTGGCCACACTGGCCAGATGGGTTGGCGAGATATTAACGATTCCACAAGTTCGTGTTAGTGGAACCGGGACCGCCGGCTTAACGTGCTCTCCGATGCACGAAAACGGTTTGGAAATAGATGATAAATGACGTTAAGCGTTAAGCCGTCGGTCCCGGTTCGACTAATACCAACTTGTGGAATCGTTAATAAATTGTCATTAAAAATTGATATCATATCCTCGCCAAGCGTGGCGAGTGTAGGCCAAATTCTCCGAGGCACGGGAACGGTGGTGTTGTAAATCCATGGCAAATGTACTTAAGAAAAGTGTATTTCTCATTGGTACATGCCGGGTTGGTTTGAACCGACCTTTGAGGGATTTAAGAAACGCGTTCTTACAGCCGAGCCACCACCGCGCATTTGACTTAACGTTACCTACCTTTAAATACGAATTAAGAAAGCAAACACCGTCTTTAAAAATAAAAAAGGTTCAATTAATAGAACGGCAATTTTGAGGTCGCCATGTCTTTTATGTCGCTTGGAAGCCTCTATTCGTACACTTAAAAGCTGCTCACATTAGCATAATATCCAGAACATAAGAAATTTCGTAATAAAAATACAAGATTTCTATGCAACTGACAGTTATATTAGGTACCATCTACCATGCGCCATCTATCGTGATAAAAAAATAGTGATATACCCCATTAACTAAATAAACTGCGTGTTACAGCCAAAATATATATATATTGTGTTTTTAATTTATTTTCTTGTTTAATTGTTAGAAAGTAAGTAATGGCTGTTAAATGTTTTCACAATCTTCCTTTTTATATTTAAATTGTTATTTGTGTTTTGTTTATTCATTGTAACGAATATGACCATAATTTTAAGCTGCAAAACTGTTTAAATAAATCATGATCAAAATTAACTATCACTGTTTTTTATTTATCCCTTTTAGCACTGACGGTACGAGATACAAAAAACTAGTCTTGTCACCAAATTCTGTTTTGCCGCGCCGTAATAACCTAGTAGTTTTTACCGTAGTAGTTTGTGCACTCATCTAGCTACTTAATAATTATCTCGTATTAAGTTGTTAGGACTAGTAAAAAAAAAAAAATACATGTTGCACTCGGGGACTGCCGCGTTAAAGCTATTGCATAGCATTTTTTATCAACTTATACAATTATAATTATTTATTTATGCAGTATTTTTTTTTTCTTTGATATTATCACCTAGCATTGTGTCTAAAAGAGATAGAATTTCATCTTTCTATATCTCCTAAGGTATTCATTCAATTTGCATGATGTAAAGGGGAAAAATAATCTACAAGTCAACTAACGAATTTACTATTTTTACTATAGGCCAATCATGACAAGTGGCAAGCTTATTGATGTCTCTAGGGTACCAAAGTCGAGATATATCACAAATGAATTAAATATTAATTAAAATTATTAAATATTATTGTGTCCTGACCAGGAATCAAACCCGGGTACCTCCATGTCTAAATCCACAGACTTAACCGCTAGACCACTTTATAATTGCCTATTTTGAAAGTATTAAAATGGATATAGTATGTTATCCTTAAGAGATAGACGTATGCCATCGCGTACTTTTCTGTAGACCTATATAAGATACAGAATTCCACCATACATTATTTAGTTATATCTCAAAGGGTTTAGGCAGCGTTTTCGTTGAAAGCTACCTGACGGCTTATTTTTTACTGACACCTCCAACAAATATCGTTAACGTATACGAATATATCACATATAACGTATATAACAAATTATATATATAGTGGGGGTAAATAATACTATAACACATTTGTTAATTCGTTTACTCAACACCATAAAAAAGTACTTATAATAGACAGTTAAAACAATTGAAAATAATACGTTTGTCCGGCTGAGGCGAGGTTACATACATACGTTCGCGAACGCGGTTCGGGCTCGACTGCCTCGGCACGCTTCTGCCGGAGATAGTCCGCCCGAAACGCGTTGCTATTGATATCGCAACGGACGTATGCCACGACTAATTCGGGGAGGTAGTCCACTAACCTTCGCTATATATACTAAAAGCTACTATATATATAAACTAAAATTGAGGTTCTATCCATTGAGTGAAAACAGCATGCTAATCAGTGCTACAGGTGAAACTGTAGCTTATACTGGGCTGATTTCCTGTTTGTTGTCACACTTGAGATCTTGTAAGATGTGGCTCAGTTCCATCTACCTTTAGCAATTTAATTAATAACAACTGTTTACCAACCTACTTTGTATTTTTTTTATTTGTGAGGACAATAAAATTATTTTCTTTCTAATAATTAATAACGTCTATCGAATCTGTGAAATATAAAACTTCCTTTCTATGGGTTGCGACTTGGGAGTCTAGTTTCAAAGGATATTTATAATGTTGGGATCGAAATAGCGTTTCACTGACATTTAACCCTGCAATGGTCGCGCATATAAATAATATGATCTAAGTAGTCGCTCAGAGCGGTGGTGGCTCTGTTGCTTTGCTTTCAAGAACGCTTTACCTCCTCCATCTTCATCTGTGTATCTTACGCACATTTGTCATAGATTTACAAAAAAAGCACGTTAAGCAATTGGTCCCGGTTTCACTAATTTACAAACCAACTTGTAAGTTGAGTTGAAGTAACGTAGTGAAACGTTATCATCATTCACCATTACAGCCCCTAGAACACAGCGTCCTAGAACTCCACTGCTGGAGATGGGCCTTCCAGAACATATATCTGGAGAATTTGGTCTACACTCGCCACGCAGGCCAGACGGCTTGGTGAGGAGAATCGTCAATAAATTGACATTATAATTAACATCACACTCTCGCCAATCCGTCCCGCCAGGCCAAATTCTCTAGAAAATTCAATAGTGAAGGATAAAGTAGTTGGTCGCTTAAAGAGGCTTATCATTACATTACAAACTAAACACAGTGTCCTAGACCTCCACTGCTGGAGATGGGCCTTCCAGAACATATATCTGGAGAATTTGGCCCACATTCGCCACGCTGGCCAGACGGCTTAAAGAGGCTTTAACGCCTCAACTGTAATGATTAACATTGCTTATTTGTATCCTAATGTACGTTATTTCACATGATTATAATGTAATTTTAAAGAATAAATATATATTGAACCATAAGAACCTGTAACAAAGGAAGAAACTGATGTCCAGCCTAACTCAATTGTTCTATATTTCGTTGGTTGCGTTGTTCGATTTAAATATTAGCGGTAATGCGTCTCTGTGCGTCGGCCCTCTTCGCGTTGATGACGTTCCATCGACTCGACGCCCTCTGGTAGCGACTGGCGGTCTGTGCTCGGTGCGCTTTCTCTTGATGACATTTCCGCCGAAAATAACGCTGCCTGGCGGCGAGAGTCGGAAGCGCGGACAGCGGTCGAAGCATATTTTTACTCCCCAAAATTTTGCTTGTAATTATTCGCTGTGATTGTGCTTTGGACCTACAGTGATTTTAGCTGTGATCCTCAACATTGCCATCGATTTTGCGACCCAAACTACTATTAAAATTTCAAGCGCAATGTATTGTCACTGCAGCGGATCCTGGCTAGAACTGTAAACGGAACTGCTGTTTAACCAATTTTGATTCTTGGAATTGTGTTCCTTGATTGTGGTTGTATCATGTTCTATTGTGTCGTAGTTTTTACTTAGATTTACTTAGTTGTTGCTGTAATTGTATTGTGTTTTTATTTTGGCTACTAAAAGGCCCAATTAATGGATACTGTAATAGGTGGTTGCCTGTAATTGGTGCAGCATCTGTTTTCTGTCTTAGTTGTAAGTAAAAATTAATGTATGTTTTGTTGCTGTTACTGTTGGCGACCCTAATAAATAAATAAAAATTAAAACTACTAAGGAATACAACGGTTACTTGCTGCTAATTTAATAACTTTTTTTTAACAATTTTGGAGTAGTTTCTTGTTCATCAAGAGAATTCCACTTTGAGGATCAGGCTTCATTCAGATAGTACAATTGATACCAATAAACGTTATTGATTTATATAATTTTGTTAAAGTGGATGGCTATAGTTATCCGCGCGGCAACTTCAGGGTTAAGTTAGTCCCCATAGCCACAAAGGCTAAAGTTCAGACATTGTGAAAAGGGATGCTTCTAATCACAAATCAAATTATACACCAGTGAACCTAATATCAATAGAATTACTGGTCAATTTCCCATGTCAATGTGTAGCTGGATTTGTGGAAGCTGTACAAACAATGCTGATAGCCTTAACTAGGCGTAACATCAGCTGAAACTACTTTGTACATACATGTTCAATCTTCAACATGATTTAATGAAGAAAACAATGACTGCATACAATAATTAAGGACCTTTTAACTTGCCTCCGTGGTCTAGCGGTTCGATTCCTGTTCGGGAAACAGTAATAATTTATTTTTGATATTTCTAGAGCTTGCTACTTGTCATGATGGGTCTATAGTAAAGTGGGCTAAAAGTGAATCCGCGCTTCTTTCAAAGCCACCCCGTAAAGGGTCGTAAATGGTACTTTATGTTTTTGTGGGAATAAATTGAGTTAAACTGTTTTTGTTTAGCTAAAGTATGACAATGCCTTTTTACAGCAGCTATAATTTATGTGACATCTTAATAATGTTTTAGCTTATAGTATGACAATGCCACTTTACAGCAGCTATAATCCTTGATGTATTCATTTTATAATTGTGTATGTCTTAGTTTATAATATGACAATGCCTATTTACAGCAGCTATAATTTTAAGATTATAATTATGTATATTTGGGTTGTAATGTGCTGCTCCAAATACAAGTTATTTTCCAGAAAATAAGCTTTTCGTTATATTAATTAATTTTTTGACATGTAAAAGCGCATAATACATTATATTTATTGTCCTATTCCTACTTACAAAATAAATAAACGAAACTAAACTAAGTGTCTTTTATTTTTTCCGCTCCGGGAGGCAACTGACGAACCTGTCAAATAGCCAAACATTTTATTATTATTTTTTTTATAATGTTTAATTATATCGTCTCAGATAAAAAAAAAAAGTAATAATACAAAATTGAATTAAAATATTACAAACAAAACATTACTTTAAAAGCTCTCCAAATTGCTGTCCTGTGGCATGGTGCCCTTTTGGTGCACATTGGCAGCATTTCCAGTTTAAAATAATTAAGACGGCAGACTAATCTGCGCTTGTTCCGCTGCAGCACTAGCTCTAACTCGCCGTCTTGAAATTGGCAGCATTTCCAGTTTAAAATAATTAAGACGGCAGACTAATCTGCGCTTGTTCCGCTGCAGCACTAGCTCTAACTCGCCGTCTTGAAATTGGCAGCATTTCCAGTTTAAAATAATTAAGACGGCAGACTAATCTGCGCTTGTTCCGCTGCAGCACTAGCTCTAACTCGCCGTCTTGAAATTGGCAGCATTTCCAGTTTAAAATAATTAAGACGGCAGACTAATCTGCGCTTGTTCCGCTGCAGCACTAGCTCTAACTCGCCGTCTTGAAATTGGCAGCATTTCCAGTTTAAAATAATTAAGACGGCAGACTAATCTGCGCTTGTTCCGCTGCAGCACTAGCTCTAACTCGCCGTCTTGAAATTGGCAGCATTTCCAGTTTAAAATAATTAAGACGGCAGACTAATCTGCGCTTGTTCCGCTGCAGCACTAGCTCTAACTCGCCGTCTTGAAATTGGCAGCATTTCCAGTTTAAAATAATTAAGACGGCAGACTAATCTGCGCTTGTTCCGCTGCAGCACTAGCTCTAACTCGCCGTCTTGAAATTGGCAGCATTTCCAGTTTAAAATAATTAAGACGGCAGACTAATCTGCGCTTGTTCCGCTGCAGCACTAGCTCTAACTCGCCGTCTTGAAAGCTGACGGCAGACCTGCTTAAGCCTGATTCTTTCAGTAAGTGGTGCAGAGATTTTCCTGGAACTCCTTTCGCACCAACTTTCACTGCGTGAAGCTACGTCTTCAACCCGTTCATGATATTTTTTTCTATCAGATTATAATAAATATTGTGGTCTTTTGGAAAATTTGATTCAATTTAAAATTCATAATTCTTTATTGTACAGATTGCTTATTCTAATTACAGTTGTATGTACATGTTATGTATGTACATTCACGTATGTACATAGCATGTACATAAAACTGTATGTACATGACATCTCTACGGAACGGTAAGTTCAATAAGAATTTTCAATTTCAAGTTCTGAAAAAAAAACACTATAGGTGACGAGAAGAGCATCAGCCGTTCAATAAAACCAACTTGTATGTGATAATTAGTGGCTTTAATCACAAAAAACGAATTTAGATATAAAATATAAACACCATTCTTACAAAATTATAATTGACAGTCAAATGTCATTATTGACATTTTCTAATGTTTTTTAATATGAAGCAAATTATAAAGAAATAAAAAATAACATAAAACTCTTTTGATACACTTTCAACATCAGGCTTATATTTAAATAGATCATGGCTAAAGTAAGCATTTAACGATAGGTATTATAAGGCTAGTTCATCTGGGATCCTATAATGATGTTCAAGTTTCCATGAGAATTATCCAGTCTGATGCGGCGCCAAGGATCTAGGTCAGCTTGCATTTAGTTTTCGGACTTTTCCCTTCCTTTACAAATCTGGTATTTTTTTTATTTGTAGTCAGCTTTCTGGCTTTTGCAATAGAAAGACTTAGTGCTTCACGGATAACACCAAGGACTCTCCAAAGTGTCAGTAATTTGATTTCCTAGAAATTACCCATACTGCGATAGCGATAAGCTAAACACACTTAAAAAATAAATAACCCTCTACATTATATGACGACAAAACCCTTTATAAATAAACTGTCTAAAATATAATTTTCCACGACCTAAAAAAAGTAGTCGCATTAGCATAATTTTAATCAGAATAAAACTCAATGTAAAATTTTACGGCGCTCGATGAGGAAACCTATCTTAGAAATTTGTACTGCAGCCAGATATTCAGATTCCTTCGCAGTATCTGCAGCTCGCCAGTGGAACAGACTTCCTTTAATTATCAGACAGGCACCATCTCTTAAAATATTTAAAGATAAATTATACAAATACTTACTTCACAAACAGAATAAGTCGCCATAACTTAATATATATATCTAAATATAAAATACATATAATACGAGTATATATTTGTTTATTTAGGATGGTTATCTATTGTATTGCAAATAATAAGTACTATATATATATATGTAATTAATTTGTGTTTTATATAGTAATAAATAATTTCAATTATCTATTTTCTTCGTAACCTTCTGTCAAAGTCAAAGTCAAAATATCTTTATTCACGTAAACCTATTACAGGCATTTATGAAACGTCATTAATTTAATTATTTTGAATGATTCTACTCCTGCTAGTAGAAGACTAAGCAGCAAAGTGGTCCAATAAGTAAGCTGTTAGCAGAAGACCAGCAGCTTAGCAAATTCCAGTGACCTGTTAATGTTTAATCTGACTGAGAAAGGAATCTGCAAGGAAAACTCAGCTATATCAGATTTACAAAATAAAACATATATAGAACTGCACCACAACGATCAATTAACCTTTTACTTTAGTTATCAGTACCTATGAGAATACAATACCTGGTACAGCAGTAACCCACCAGGCAAGTCAGAATTAAGGTAGACTACATGCCTATGTGCAACCCAAAATTCGACAAAACGCAAAAACCTCTGCACCCGCTTATTACAGCTCTCAGTCACAAAGGTTAGTTGGTAGAAAAAGCATTTACGGCATTAAGCTCGCCTATGTACCTGCACTTGTTTTGGTTTTGTACAATAAATAATTTATTATTATTCAGTTTGTTTAAGCGCATATTATCACTTCACTATATATCATACAACAAAGTTCTGCGCCATGTCTGTCTGTCTGTTCGCGAGAAAAACTCAAAAACTACTGAACCGACTTTCATGCGCTAACAGGGTTAGTCTTAGTATTGGTCTTGCTAACATATTGGTGGTCATAAAGTTTCATCACGACTGTTTTCCTTTCGCGGTGGTCAGTAGCCACGCTTATAAAGAAGCGGATTCACATTTAGCCAACTTTACTATAGGCCGATCATGACAAGTGGCAAGCTCGTCGAAATCTCCAGCGTACCAAACTCGAGAAATATCACAAATAAATTAAATATTAATTATAATTGTAAAATGTATTTATTTACATTAATATCGGACTTAACCTCTAGACCACGCAGGCAGTTTTTAAATCTAATTACTTCATTTCTGTTTTAATTGTATTGTTTAAATAATATTTTTAATAAATATAAATAATATAATATTTATTTAGCTTGTATTCCACTATCGCTAATTTGTTTATTATAAATTTAACTATTTAATTAATGAAACATAGTTATTAATATATTATTATTCTAGTGTCTAAATATAAGACAAGAATGGTTAGCAATATGTTTTCGTAAAGTAGGTGGCGTTGTGTGCGAACGCATTTGCGTGCTAATTTCTGATTGGTCCAATAACGACCAATCGCAAGCCGCTTAGACAATGGCGCGATTCATATTGCGTCAGATTACAAGGAAATAGCAGACGTTGCGAGCTTTTACAATAGTAAAACTTGTAACCTAATATTTGTAGTAGAAATAAATGATACAATATTGAAGTGTTTTTTTTTTCATTATTGATGATTTCGGCTAAAGAAACAGACTAAGTCCACTGGCCAACTTGAAGTTTTGTAATACAACCTTATCGTTCTTTTGATCTTCGAGTAAATTGGATCGTAGCGAACTAACATAATTAGTTGAACCGAAGACATACATCCAGTATGGCTCTAGGCGTCTTATTAAAGAAACTATAAAACAAAATCAAAAAAATGTCCTTAAAATTAATTTCTATCGTCAATTTTAAACAGTGTTCAGCTGACCAGCATATATAGCAGATACAGCATCACGCGCCTCGTGTTGAAATGAAATGAAAGTTTATTTGCTTGTAAAATAGCATACATAAATTGTGTGCAATTGCCTGATGGTAAGTGGCGCGCAAAGTCCATGAATGTCAGCAACTGAAATCCGACACTCATGATTGACATCAGTCCATAACACTATGCTTGCATGACTGTGGATACACTTGGTTTATCGGTACGAACAGTGGATGCTCTCCGCCCAATCAGATTGGGCAAATTACCACCATTAGTCCGCCTGCCACCTATTTGTTGTCCTCGTTGAAAGTATGTGCCATTTGCAAATGACAAATGCCAATTTTTTGTTTTAAGGAGAACTAATATTTAATACATGGTGATATTTATATAAAAATAACACCTCTTGAAACAAGACTTACGTAACATTTTTATTCTTCTTTTTAAAGACACAAACATGCTGAGGAAATGTATATTGACATGTTTTGTACATCGCCTAAATTAGTTGGTCGGGCGATGTCTGGAGCATTTTTTACAGTATAACACAGCAGACGTATTGTAATTGAGTACATTGCAGGATTTACATATATCTGATTTATAGATTAAGTTACCTACTTATTTTTATTTTCTACATTACTGTGGTTTATTATTATTATATGTATACATATATGTTTGTGTTAAGTTATTTTTTAGTTGTACAGGGTGTCTCAAAAGAAATTTTATATTTATTTAGCTTACTGCGTGAACGCAACGTATCCGAGGGGCGCGGGGGTTATGTCAATCGGTAGCCTGGCTCTTGGGAATTCAGTGGCTATGGAGAGTTTTTCGGGAGCAGACCGCGCGTTGTTTGTGCGAGACTTTTACAAAAACGGTGATTCTGCAGTTTTCGCCACTTAAATGATGCGCCAAGCATTCCTCTTATTCGACATTGGGTTAAAAAGTTTGAAGAGACTGGTACAACGCTGGACAAATCAAAATCCGGGCGACCTAGGTCATCAAGAACGGTAGAAAACGTGGAGAGTGTTAATCAGTATGTTCGTGACGACCCGAACCTTTCAATTCGGAAGCGCGCAAGTGCTTTAAATGTGCATAGATTATCATTACATCGCATTATGCACAAAGACCTAAAGCTGCTCCCCTACAAAATTCAATTGGTGCAAGAATTAAAGTCCTAAGATGCCAGTCAGAGGCTTAATTTCGTAAATCAGGTGATTGAGCGATTTTCAACGTTTACCAACATTTTGTTTTCGGATGAAGCTCATTTTCATCTTAATGGCTACGTAAATAAGCAGAACTGTCGCTACTGGAGTGCAACGGATCCGAAACGCAAACATCAGAAACCCCTACATTCGCCTAAAGTGACCGTATGGGCTGCAATTTCGGCGCGAGGAATTATCGGCCCTGACTTTTTTGAAGACGAAAGGGGGCGTGCAGTTACAGTGAATTCAGAGCGTTATGTGGAGATGTTAGACAACTTTTTGGTACCTGAACTGCAAGACTTTCCTGGCTATAACCAACGAACATGGTTCCAACAGGACGGAGCAACTTCACACACGTCCAATATGTCTCTGCCACGTGTTCGTGAAATTTTCTCAGGCAAATTGATCTCCCGGAGAGGTGACATAAATTGGCCTCCACGCAGTCCAGGTTTAACCCCTACGGATTTTTTTCCTATGGGGTTATCTTACATCTAAAGTTTACGCCAATAAACCGACTTCACTGGCGCATTTGAAAGACAATATCCATCACGAAATGGCAGCCATCCCTGAGTCCACCTGTCGAGCCGTCATAAGTAATTTTACTGTTCGATTAAATGAGTGCCGAAAACGCGAAGGTCTACATTTAGACGATATTATTTTTAAGAAATAAATTCCCAAAAAGTGTATTTTAATAATTAATAAACATTTTTGTTATATGTGATTACTTTTTTTTTAAACGATCCACTAAATATAAAATTTATTTTGAGACACCTTGTATAAGATATTTGTGGAAAGGTTTAATTGGCATCTAGTTTTCTTTATAAGTAATCATTTGTTAGAAGCTGTTCTCCTTGAAGATAAAAAATAAATAAAGAAAAAAAGAACAGTGGTAGCTCGGTTGTAAGAACGCTTTCCGTAAAATAATATAACATTAGTATAGATGTCTATGTCAATGGTTGAACCACTCTTTTAGGCTACACGAGGAAATCTAATTTCTTTCAGCAATTATGTGGTACTCAGTTTCCGATCCGTTTAATTTCTGATGCAAGCCTTTGCATATTAAGTTTGCTTTCTTGTTCAATATATAGTTATCATACTATTTCGTTGTTGTCTTCGTTATAAGATTATAGAAATTTTATCCCAGAATATTTTTTAAATTTATTACGAATAATTTATAAGTGCCTTCGTGGTCTAGCGGTTAAGTCCGTGAATTTTAATAATTTACACTAGGATATAACAGATCCTAATTAAAAGACAATTAACCCAAACTTCTCCTATAATAAATACATACTATATTTATTTATTTAAATCTTTATTGCACAAAGTACAAAGGCGGACTTAATGCCGCTAGGCATTCTATGACAGTCAAACCTTCGGGACAACAAGAGCAATTAAACAATGAAAGGTAGGTGCAATTACAGGCTTAATTAGACAATATAATGACATATATAAATTAATACATACTTATATACACATACAAATAAATAATATTTACAAATCTACATACTAATACTACATTCAAATACATACATATAAACTACACATATAAACAATAATAATATACATACATATTAAATTAAATGTAATACTATCTATAACCATATCAAATACAAGTATAATTATCAGCAACGCCAGAATTAAACTAAGTTTATTATGACTTCATGTTGTGTGCATATACAAGTTTTTTAAAGATAGCCCTGCTCTGGGCCTGCCGGATTTTTATAGGCAACTGATTCCAGAGGTTTACGGCTACAACTGCAAAGGACTTTGAGACAAAAGAAGAATGGTGAGTGGGAATGGACAGAGTAGAATTAGAGGAAGAACGGAGAGTTTTGTCATGGGTAGCGCCAAGATAAGTGAAGCACTCTTTTAAGTAATTGGGGGTAGCGGGCTCATTAGGTATTGAGTATAACATGCAGAGTACTCTGCGATTCCTCCGAGGACGAATGGCTAACCACTTCAATTTGTTTCGAAAAGGTGATACGTGGTCGTATTTACGAAGACAAAATATAAACCTGATGCATGCGTTGTGTAGACGTTCCATTTTATTTAATAATTCTTCAGTGAGATCCACACAACACACGTCACCATAGTCGAGCAGAGGAAGCAACAGGGACTGTACCAAAGTCATTTTAGCTTTCATGGGCAAGAAATTTTTGAATTTGTTAAGAGAGTGCAGTGAAGAAAATATTTTACGACTAGTGTTGGCAGTCTGCGTGCCCCAGCTAAGATGAGAATCGAGGTGTATACCAAGGTTCTTAACCTCGCCGGAGAACGCAATTGGCACGCCATCATACCGAACAAAGTCAATCGTGCTCATATCTACTTTAGATAGTAGTCGAGAGCTACCAATGATAATTGATTGACACTTATTCGGGTTGACAGCGACGCCAAACCGCGATGACCAAGAGTAAACATTACATAAATCGGAATTCAGCCAAGCTATTGCACTATTGAGTGTGTCGATATCTGTCTAGACATAGAGCTGCAAGTCGTCGGCGTACTAGTGATAATGACAGTGAAGAGAAGAGGTGATGTTATTTATAAACAATGAGAAGAGTAAAGGAGAGAGAATGCCACCTTGTGGGACGCCTGCTTCTAAGTTACACCAGCCCGATGATGCCTCGTTTATACGCACTTGTTGTCGACGACCACAAAGATATTGTGTAAACCAATTTAAAGTTTCTGATGAGATCCTAAGACGAGACAAAATAGCGATTAGCAATTCAGGATCAACTGTGTTAATGGCATTTGTGAAATCAATGAGTACTAATACAGTGACTTTAGTATCATCCATGCCGTTTCGGATATCTTCAGTTACTTTTAGTAAAGCTGAAGTTGTGCTATGACCGGGGCGAAAACCAGATTGGAGGGGGTTAAGGAGCCTATTTTCTTGAAGAAAAAGTGATAATTGTTTGTGAACAATAGACTCCAAAACCTTAGAGCATCAAGCATCGGGGCTGAGGCAAAATAAATATTGAGCTGATCAGGTGTTACAAAACCAACCGAAGGCTGGCTCTGCGAACGACCCAACCCAAGAGATTTAAGGAAGGAAGGAATATATATATATATATATATTTGTTTTTAATAGTATGTATTTATTATAGGGGAAGTTTGGGTTAATTATCTTTTAATTACGATCTTATTTAATAGTAATAATTAAACATATCACATCATATAACGAAATATAATGTATTTTTTTCCATTTTCATGCATTGTCATTTATGCACGAAGAAATATCTTTCGTATATATATATATATATATATATGACCAATAAACGGTTGTGCTTTTGTAATATCTTTGGGGTGACGTAAATTTTAATTTATTTTCTCAAACCGTTAAATTAGACCGTGAAGTTGCAGAATCGCAGGCCGCGTGCGATTGTGAGGACATACATAGAGGGTGGGTTAACAAGAAAAGTGATAATTGTATTACTTCATAGAAGAAGAGCTAAGAGAAACTTAATTCAAAGGAAAAATAGCGCTTAATTATTTCTTCTGATAGCAAAAAGCAACTGATGAGCGAACAGAGCCATTCGCACTCCAGCTGTCTAATGTTAAAACCTATTATGTACATTGTATAGATTTGTTTTTAAAGTGAGTTGTGGCCGAGTGGTAAGAATGCTGTCGTTTAATCTAAATATCACAGATTGCAGCCTCTGTGGTTTTAAACCAGCTATATTATTATTATTATTCTCTTCTCGTTAAACACACACGGTGGACCTGCGTACACGGTTAATCATTCATCATTACAGCCCCTAGAACACAGCGTTCTAGACCTCCACTGCTGGAGATGGGCTTTCCAGAACATATATCTGGAGAATTTGGCCTACACTCGCCACGCTGGCCAGACGGCTTGTCATTGTATTTCTCATATTATTTCTCATATATTGGATTAGGTATTGTCTTTTGCCCTGGCTCCTGACACAATCCCCTAAGAGTGTTCCACATCTACTTTACCATAAATTAAAAATTTGGGTAAAGTCTTTTTATGAGGAGGTGATGGTGATGATAGGCTTACTATTGCAGATTGAATAAAATATAATTAAAAAAAAAACTTTTAATAATATGAATAAAAATGAAACTATATTTCTAAATAATGCTGCACTCTGTAGAGTATATAAGGAAAAAGATCAGATAAATTAGAACGTTTATCTTCTTTCTATTAGACCTCTGATAAGTGGTCTTGATTTGTTTCCAAGTGAAAACGGAAGTTAAAGCTTTACAAATAAATAATGTTTACTGTAATTGGGTAGTTAATTATCGTACAAAACTACAGTCGTAAATTATGCCCTTAATATGTCTTATACGGTAAGCACTCTTGCTTGTTCTGAATGCTTATCATCTTTTTTAAATTCTCTTTATTGAGACCTTATAAATATCACCAACATCATTACAGTCCCTATAACACGAGTCTTAGATTGAATATATTAGAATGCAGGAGATGGGCCTTTCAGAAATTTCTGAAGAACTTGGCCTACACAAACGACTAAATTCTTTATTGCACAATAAACAAAAACAAATTTAAATGTACATAGGCGAACTTAATATTTAAATTTATTTATTTAAATGTAAATATTTATTTAATAAATTGAATAAATGTTAATTTTAAATTTAGTAAATGTAATCATAGAAAAATGTAAATTAAAATGGTAAAACTTAATATAAATATGAGATAAAACGCATGCAAAAAAAATGCATAGTAAACCATAGACGTTTCAGTGCACGTCTACATGTATACATCTGGTGTGCTCAGGCCCTAATATAAACTGCCAAGGCCCCATTCATCTACGAGTGTGCCTAAATTTAACCCAAATCCGACGATAGATATAGCGTCCAATTTTGTCATTCCTAATTATCGAGGGGCCCATATTGAAACCTCAAGTTTTCATTAAATGTCAATGTAAATAAGCCTTCTGATAAAGACTTATATATGAACTGGGCCTTGAATAAAATTTAACAGTGTTTTTAATAATGATGAAGACAAGTGACAGATTATTGTTGGTGAGACGCAAGGTCCAACAATTGAAGCAAAAGACATCAATCTGTCCATGCTGCCTTAAAAATTGTTTACTTAAGCAAATGTCTGGCGATAAAAATGTGAATTATTATTCTTGAAAAATAGGCTCGCAGCGCATTGCTGATATGCCTATTGCCTATATTAAGCACTGGTGTAAAGTTTATAAAATTGACAGCTATCCACTTTGTCTTTAAAGGTGTTTACAGTTGGGGACTTCAATATGTCTTCTGGTATTTTGCTCCACATATTTGCAACTCTGTTATACATGAAGTGATATTTCACAATTCTATTGCTGGTTTTTCTCATAAATTTCATTCTGTGATCACGATGGGGAAATATCATTCATTATGTTAAACCTAAATCATTGTGTTAATACTAAATAGATAAATTAGAAATAAATATGCCACAGTCTTCAACCAGTAGGTACTTTCATTAAAAAAAAACACACACACACAAAATATATACACAAAACACTACCACACTCATACACACACCCACACTAAACTAATTTAAACGTTCTCTTTTTATATAATTTGTAATATTAAGTATTCAAACAAATAATTAGTTAATAGTATTTCTATCTGCAAGCGTCTAATGTTTTGCAATATTGATTGCGACAGGAAATGCAGGGTGTCCAGAGATCCAGGCGTCCCAGAGACCCTTGTTCAGGGCCCTGGTTGAAACTCATGTATAACTGATTAAAAATAAAGATGATTTAATTTGATTGATTTGATAGCGTAGTATGTGACCACTCCGGAAGGAATATGGTCATAATGATACTTTATTAATAAAAGGTAACCATACCTAAGATTTATTTTATGTGACCCTGTGGTGATAGAGTTACTGTAACACATTTTTTTTAAATTATAAATTGTTTAGTTATGCTGTGGTTTAAATACAACAATTTTAAGCTTTAAGATATAACAACAGAGAAGCATATTTATAAACAGAACTAAAATTAAGAGCTTCTCTGGGAAAATGTTGAACATTGAATCATTAATTGAACAATATAATTTAGATTTAATATGTTTTACAGATATCTGGCCTAAAGGCGAAACAATGTGTTTTAACGTAAATAACATTTTAGTAGCTAGTTTCTTTAATCGACACTTACCGAGGCAGTTATCATGGTAATTATAAATACACTGAAAAATAAAAAGAGAAAGGATACTGTAAAAAATATCTTAAACTGGGTTGTGAGATTTCATGTGTGGATATTTGTGGTCAGGCTTTAATCCTATCCAATATTTCATCATTTCAGCGAACAATGAAGAGCTAGTATTGGTATGGATTAAGTGAAAAAGTTTTCTATGCAACTCGCAAAATAAAGCTTATATACTCAAAAAAAAATCTTCTGCTAATTTACAAATGAAGTACCTATCACATCGAAAAAAGTAGTAGTTTAGGGACAAGGGAAGGTAGTCCCTAAAGATTTTGAGAGACGACGCGCGTGCCTCTACTAGATGTTGCGCCTAAAAAAAACAAACATCATTTTCTCACGCACTAATATACCGTTACAACAGTTACATATCAATTTAATATACACACAATGCACGTACATCTGCAGCCGACTAACTACGGCTCCGAGAAACTTCAAAAAGCACTGACACAACTTTTATTTTGAATTATACACTGGTGCAAACGTCACAGACTTCCTTTGATTATAGAAATTCGAAAAATCATTAAATAATATGAACCATGGCCTGAAGGACCCAGCGCGGATTGTGGTTCACATGCCCGACTTACCGTGGGACCTCCAAAGAAGACCTCAAGGCGCCTACAGACTAAAACCCTATAACCGTCTCACCTCACTGTTAGCCCTGTGTCGAAAAGTGTATGAGCGCTAGTCTAGGAGCCATTGAAGGGGAGCTGGGAGATGGAGGCAGCGGCAACTGAATTGAAGGATGGCGTCGTAAAAACGCAAGTTGTCGTATATGACAACTCTCCCGCACGATCTTGTAATGCACGTTACAGTCTAGTAGAGGCGCGCGCGTCATCTTACAAAATATAGAAATATTTTGCATCTCCATCGTGTCATGGTATACCACCCATAAGGTACGGGAACACCTAATCACGATTTAAAGATTATGTTTATATTTGATGTAGGTATTTTAGTTCTTAAGATAATACAGATTTATTATTATTATTAATTTGTCACTATCACATTAAAATGGGACAAAAGTGACATAACCTATTTGTGTTTTTATTTAGGAAAACGTAGCGAAAGTTATGAATGGCTGTTTTAATATTTATATGGACCGGGTTTTAAATAAAGGTCTACCCTTTTGACCCGAAGTTAATACAAGATTGACAAATTAATTAATATTAAAGGAAGGGACAAGCCACAAGTAGGGAACTATTTGTATTATTTGCGTCAGATCTTTGTTGTACCTACAGCTGCTCCGTCCGTTACCTTCTCTTTTATTATATACACCACGATATTACCTGATTGGTAAGTGGCGCCCAAGATCCGTGAATGTCAGCAACTTATTTGTGATATTTCTCGAGTTGGTACGCTGGAGACATCGACGAGCTTGCCAGTTATCATGATTGGCCTATAGTAAAGTTGGCTAAATGTGAATCAGCTTATTTATAAACGTGGTTTCTGACCACCCCGAAAGGGAAACGGTCGTGATGATACTTTTATTTCATAAACTTTATACTTTAAATAATAGACTATGCCGGCATTAATTTTGTTGACTATACCTATTCGATAGCCGATTGATCGATACGACATTGGCCTAAAGGTTAATCCGCAGCAATTGCACTGCAGTGCAATAAACAATACATGACATGGGGCTACCTTTACGGAAACCCATACTCGACCGAGTCACCTTTCTCGACCCATGGGATAGAATAAAATCATAGTATCTTTTTTTATTAAAATCACATGTGACCCTATACCTGCCCGTTTGTTGATTGGTCATCATTTATTTATTTGATAGAACCAAATACATTAAATATGTATATACGGGGTGACTTTGTATGGTTGTATGGTATATAATATTGGTATTACGCAATATGTGAATCTATTGATAAAAACAAACATCGTTTCCTGTGAAACCATATGTCAGAAATGTTTTTTTTTAGCTTCTCCATACAAATTGGCTATTTTAAAATGAACAGTCTGTATGGTGTATGGTATCCTACCAGGTATGTCAGAATTAAGATAGGCTAGACTTGCCCGTGTGCCATCCGAAAGCCGACAAAATGCCAAACCTCTGCTAATTTAAGAACAATAACTTGTCTCAGAATTAATTAGTCAATGACATGCAGTTATAAATAAATAGTTTACCAGTTAGTGACATGGAGTACGGCGTGTAAAGCACGTTCTTCTTCGACAAGAGAAGAAGTACCTTAGCATCCACAAATACTAGAGAAAATTACCATTTATGCAGGTATTTTTTTCAATATTAGGAAAAGGTAAACATTTGTAGAGCAATATTAAATCGTTGCCTGCAATATATTACAAGATGGGATTTATAGAGGGTGCTTACACATTGTGGATTATGAGTTACGATATCAATGTAACTCCCTTAGAAAGTCATTGCATTGGCAGGTGTGTCGGGTCCCAGTCCGCACCCTAAGGGCCTGGTTGAGAGGTCGGATGGCTGGCACAGGCGTTACGTCCGTGATCGGGTGCTAATGTGGGGGCCTGGGTCCTCTACCAAACACGTCCAATTTATAATAGTTAAATTAGCCGAGGTTTTTCCGTTTAATAATATTTAATCTATTTTTTTCGGATTCACATTTAGCTAACTTTACTATAGGCAAATCATGACAAGTGGCAAGCTCGTCGATGTCTCCAGCGTACCAAACTCGAGAAATATTACAAATAAATTAAATATTAGTTAAATGTATTAATTTACAATAATAAATATTTTTGTGTCCCGACCAGGAATCGAACCCGGTACCTCCGAGTCGTAATCCACGGACTTAACCGCTAGACCACAGAGGCAGTTTGTGAGAGGCGGGTCGTGATGATGATACATATTTAACTAAAGACCATAAAAAAAGAATTAAAACACTTACGGCCGGTTGAAGAATGGATGATTAATATAATCTATGATTAACATTATGATAAACGCAACGTGATTGGTAGTTCCGAATCGACTAGGTTAGTATTTTTTATTATTAATATTTATAATAGCAATAGGAGAACTGTTAATTGTTTGTTGATTTAGATTATGTCATGCTCAATTTGAAGCCCCTTAAAAAATAATATTTTAAAAAGAAGTGATTGGTAGTTGTCACTTTGGTTATTTTAGCCAATGACGTGCCTTATAGGCATAGACACACATGTCAAAAGATAATCAGCCCTTCTGCAAACGGCCGTTACCAGCACATGTATAGCGATATATACAAAAAGGTGATCAGTTCGGTGTCCGCTATAATAGGCTATTGCGCCGATTTTCAGCCGAATTTCTAAGTACACATTATAGATGCGGCCTTACACAGCACTGTAAGCCTGTGTCGACCAAGCATATGTTTTATTCATGTGAGATATCTTTGATTCCAGAAAACGGTATTTAATATCTCCACGACAGACCCAGTCTAATAAAGCTTATTTCTCGTTCTTTTTATTTTATTAGAAACGAATTCCGCTTAGATATAGGTAATGGAAAATATTTTTATGCATATAAATAAAAAATATGCATGCAAAGTCAAAAATTTCATGTTAACTTTCGATGGAATATATTGCACATACGTATAACTAAATAAAATTTTGAATTTATGATTTAATCTCATTTATTTTATTGCATTCAATGCATGTTTGACTGAATGCCTGAATTTGACTGTAAAAGTTCAAATGTACCGGAGTTAATTTGCTAATAAAAATTTTCAGGCGCTCTCTCTCTCGAATCTGCTGTTGACGACGTCGTTTTAAAACCACAGTTTTGTTATTATGACGACTGACGAGTAGCGATCGGGAGTCGCATATTTATTCCAACAATTTTCTCAAAACATTGTATTTAAAGCCATTTCAGTTTGGAAAAATCAACCGGATGACTTTTGGTATTTGGGTTCCTGCGGCTATTTGGAAACTTTTTGTATAGTACCTCATAACCCCAAAATGGACGAAAGAAAGTACACTCAGCCTTGGAAAGTCCAGTATTGTGCGAGCGAGAGGGATACCTTTTAAAATATAATATTGGACATCGTTCTCATGTCTAAATTTTGATTTAATATGTATCAAACATGTTCTTTGGACATGTCCATAGCCTCTGCTATCTCTCTCACTTTAATTCAGCAATCGTCTAGCACCATTTCGTGAACCTTAGCGATGTTATCGTCAGTAGTTGCAGTATTTGGACGTCCCGAACGTTCATCGTCTCCCAAGCTCTTACTGCCACGTTTAAATTCAGCTGCCCAAAATTTCACTGTAAATGATGGTGCAGAGTCCCCGTACACAAAGTCCAACTCATCTTTGATTTGCGTAGGCGTATTACCTTTCAAAAACAAATATTTCGTCATGATCGTAGAACAGTGACGGATCTGCTATATTTAAAATTTTCATGGCGGCCATTCAACTGTCATTT